>JAUMIR010000003.1:46735000-47985000 GCA_030847615.1 Gambelia wislizenii | reverse complement strand
TCTGTTTCCTGTTTCTCTTTCAAGTTTTTTGCAATTTCATCTGTTTTCTTCAATTTTTCTTTCAGTATATTGATTTCCCCTTTCATTTCTTCTATTTCTTTATGTATCTTATCTATTTTTTCCCCAGCATCTCCGTTTCTTTCTTATTGTCCATCTTTATCTCTTTCCTCAGTTCTTTAAGTTCTGCTCTTATTTCTTGTTTAACATTTTTCAGTTTTGCTTTTAAATCTTCAATAATTAGTGAATGTAAATCTGAAACTTTTACAGCTTCAACTGATCCTCTCCTTGTTACCACCTGTGTTTGTGTTACTGCTTTTCTAGTTCCTGAAGCCATCTTCTACTTTATTTTGAATAGATGTTTATTTATGCTGCTTTAATTGTAATTCTTAATCAGTTCGTTTTTATTTTTGCTTTTTTGGTTTATTTTATTTGTTCATTTGCTTTATTTGTTTGTTTTATTGTATTATTTCTTTTCTCTGTTTTTAAGATATGCTTTTTTTTCCTTTCTAAATTTTCAAAATTTTCAAAGTTTTTTTTACTCTATAACCCTTTCTGTTTTGCTGAATATACCTGAATTACAATATTGTTTGCTAACTTTTCAAGTATAATACTGTACAGATATATCCACCAATCAATACTAGATTCTCAAGTGTAATATTATACAGGAATATCCACAAATCAAATACAGATGAATCCACCCATCAATATATGAATTGTTTGTTGAGTTTCCTAATATGGTACTATGAATGTATATTAATAAATCCAAAACAGATAGATCAATACTTCAATATGTAAATTATTTGTAAATTATCTGTTAAATTTCCAAAGATGGTACTATACAGATATATCAGAACATCAAATACATGTAAATCCACACATCGACTCAGGTTGGGACCTGTCCCATCTATCAAGAGCAAATCAACATATATTATCTTGTATTATATACCTCTATATCAATCTAACTAATCATATATTTCTTTCATTAGGGAAGAGCACCAAAATTTTTGATTATGATTGTTAGTATATAGAAAATAACTAGTAAAAAATTGTATAGATAATAGATGATATATAATAATACTATTATATTATATTACTATATTGCATTATATTATATTACATATATTATGTTATATGTAATATAAACGCTATACAATATTAATGAATGTTAACCAATCCTGAATCCCTTCTTCACTTGATATAACAACTTCTATAGTATTTCTGTCTTTCTTGTATCTCAATTACTGGCGTTGTTACAAGTTCAACTTATGATTACAGGTTCTTCTGGCAGTCCTATTATCAATATTATTATTGAGTTGGTGTTTCCTGTTATATTGTTTCCTTAAGCTCAGTTACTATTAGCTAAGTTTTCAACTTTAGTAGCTCATTTCTCAAGTCTCAGTTCGCTATCTTCAGTTGCTTCAGTTACTTCTCCATTCATTCAAAATCTTTCAAATAATCTTTCCCAGAATAGCAGAGACAAAGAATAGTAAAGTCATAAAACTTAACGTAATTTCCTTCTCACAATGGGTAATATTAGCAGCTTTGCTCCAGTCAGTATCAGCAACCGCTGCAGTGTCTTCACTCTTGGTTATCAAAAAATCAAATCTCTTTTCTAATGCTGCAACAGCAATATTTCAATAAATTGCTTAGCAGTATAGCAATTTCCTAATGATCTAACAACTGAAAATGAATGAGAATAGATGATGAGATGATCTATTTTAATGTCTTTTGCATTAATAAGGCATCAAAAGTTCCTCTTATTTTAGTCAAACAGTTTAAACCAGTCCGTTTTCCTCACCTCTCCACCACGCTGCAGTCCTCAGTTCAATGAAGTAAAAAAACCTGCTCCGTTTCAACAAACCTTCTTAAACCCTCTTCCAATTTTCAACTTAAAAAAAAAAACTCCAAAGTTATTGCCAGAAAGAGAGAAATCTTCGTAACGAAAAAAACAGAAGTAAAATCTCTTTCCGTTCGGTCTCAGCTCCACACCCTCTTATGGGCGGTCTTCTATGGCGGTGCGGGTAGGCTCTTCGCTCCTGTCCCTTCTCCCAAGAGTTCGGACCTCCGTCCTGCCCTTGGGTTCGGGTTAGGAGCCCCTCTGAGCTCTTCCTTGTCCCCCAAAACTTCTCCCAAAGTTTGGGGGGGGTTCGTGACGTCTGAAGCTCTATAAACGCTGCAATAGTGGATCGCTTGGGACAGAGCTCCCTTCCCCCGCGACCTCGCTTCCCCGAGCGGAAACCGGAAATCTTTTGTGACTTTTAAGACAGCTTCTTTAACTGCCAGTGGATGTTCTTAACAAATCTCAGGCTGAACCAGACTGATTTGGAGTAATACCTTGAATCTATTTCTCGGGGTCTCAAACAGCTTCCAGTGTTCCAGCTTTCCATTTATGGCTGCTCCCTTCATTTAGCACAACTGCAAAAACACACCTTTTACTGTTGAGATTGTGGGGCTGTCTATATGGTGAAAATACTAATCACAGAATTTGCTCAGAAATCAAGCTGCCTTAATAGGATCCTGCATTGTCTCATCGTGTTGTGAAGGAGGAGGGCAAAAGAGAGAAAAGTATGTGAGAAAAGCATTCACGGCTTTTCCCGACTTTTTAAAAAAGCTCCAGTGATATGCGCATTTTTGTTTGTTAAGACAAGTGATTCAACATGAATCACTTCCCATACAAGACAAAGTGCAATCCTGATTGGCTGGATGAGTGCAGGGGGCGGGACTGGGATACAGGGTAAGTGCCTGCTGCTGCCATGTTGGATTTTCACTTTAGCGAGTGATCGCTAAGGCGATACAACAGGGATTTGTGCTACCTTTCTCTCTCTTCTCTTTTTTTGGAAAGGTGGAATATCGCTTGTGCACACCATAGAAAGTTTTTTTAAAAAAAAAGAGTTTGGCAGTGGCAGATATAAAAATGCAAGTAATCCATTCACGGCCGCCATCTCAGCTACAGGCATGCAAAGTTTGTGGGAGCTGTAAAACCATTAAGACAGTTCGCAGTTGCTATAAGTTGCTATTACTGTGGAGCAGTCGGGTTTTTTTTCCCTTTGTGTAAACAAGCCCTGTAACTGTTTTGAAGGGTAGAGACAGCCTACTGATATGAAGTTGAAGGCCTTCACAGCTGGCATCCAACCATTAGCCAAACATATACTAATCCTCCTCACGTATTTCCACCCAGAAACTAGCCGTTCAAATACACAAATTTACATATCCTCCCCAACAGGGGTTCACAGTATATAACCCCCCCACACACACGCCTACCCAACCATTTTCTGGGTAGGGTAGGCTGTCAAGATGACAGCCATAGGTGCAGGCAAAAAGTCAGAAATAAACTCTTCCAGAACATGGCCTTACAGCCTGGAAAAAAACCAAGGAAAATCTAAAGCCCACTGATACTTCAGTGTAGTCTGAAGCCCCTTATACTTCTGTGGCCTTGGAGGAAGAGGAGTAAGCAAGCACAGGTCCATCATGCTAAGGCTCCAGCAGTTGATGAAAGGCCCTCCCCTCATTCCAACTGCCACAGCTGTGGCTTCAGAGGGAGAGAAGACCACACAGTATCTGCTGGACTGAATCCTCTCCCCAACTGCCAATTGTTTTTCCTTGTGTATCATGTCTTATTTAGATTGTAAGATTGAAGGAGGGCTGTCAAATTAATGATTTGTAAACCTCCCTGGGATCCTTTTTTGGCTGAAGAGCAGAATATGAATGAATGAATAAATAAATAAATAAATAATACATAGACCTAAAAGATTTCCACTAGTTTCAGGTGAAGGTACTCAGGTGGCCTATAAGAAACACACAGATTATTGAATTAATCCAAAATTACATCTTCTTGAATATCTTCAGAAACTGAATTGACAGTCTTTTTTCTGATGATTATTTTTTCTCTATTTTAAAATATTAAGTGCTTATTCCAAGAGAAATATGCTGTAATGTTCTATTGTAGAAGGAGAGAAAAAAAAGGTCTGTATGCTAAACTGTGTATAAAAAAGGGTTCCACTCTGAATTCAAGGTGCTGGCCTAGAACCTTGATACTTAACTGAGTGCCTTTCCCTGTATACAGCTGCCTCCCCATCAAGATCTGTTGGAGGGTCTTTCTCTGTGTCCCACTGGTGGCAGCAAAAGACAGAAGGACTTGTCTGCTGTGACATAACACTGGTTGTTGAATGTTCTCCCCATGGAGCCTATATGGTACCAAGTTGGTTTTACTTTTGCACCAAGTTTTAAAAAAGCATTCAGGGCTAAGGAATTTGGTTTGAATCTGTGTAAGTATATCATTTTAAACTTCAATTGTTTTGTGTCATACTTTTAGACTATTTTAAATTGCTTTTTCTTTCTACACTGAATCATAGACATAGAATTGCAGAGTTGGAAGAGACCACGAGGGCTATCCAGTCCAACCCCCTGCCACGCAGGAAATCACGATCAAAGCATCCCCGACAGATGGCCATCCAGCCTCTGTTTAAAGACCTCAAAGGAAGGAGACCCCACCACGCTCCGAAGGAGTGTGTTCCACTGCCGAACAGCTCTTACTATCAAAACGTTCCTCCTAATGTTGAGGTGGAATCTCTGTTCCTGGAGCTTGCATCCATTGCTCCGTGTTCCAGTCTCTGGAGCAGCAGAAAACAGGCTTGCTCAATCCTCAACGTGACACCCCTTCAAATACTTAAACAGGGCTATCATATTGCCTCTTAACCGTCTTTTTTCCAGGCTAAACATACCCAGATCCCTAAGTCTCCCCTCATAAGGCATGGTTTCCAGACCTTTCACCATTCCAGTCGCCCTTCTCTGGACATGCTCCAATTTGTCAATATCCTTTTTGAATTGTGGTGCCCAGAACTGGATACAGTATTCTAGGTGAGGTCTGACCAAGGCAGAATAGAGCGGCATTATTACTTCCCTTGATCTGGACACTATACTTCTATTGATACAGCCCAAAATCGCATTGGCCTTTTTTAGCTGCCGCATCACACTGTTGACTCATGTTCAACTTGTGGTCTACTAGGACTCCTAGATCCCTTTCGCACGTAGTCTCATTCAGCCAGGTCTCCCCCATCCTATATCTATGCATTTCATTTTTTCGCCCTAAGTGCAGTACCTTACATTTCTCCATATTGAATTTCATTTTGTTAGCTTTGGCCCAGCTCTCTAGTTTATCCAGGTCATCTTGAATTTTGATCCTGTCCTCCAGGGTATTAGTTACTCCTCCTAATTTGGTGTCATCTGCAAATTTGATAAGTATGCCCCTAATTCCCTCATCCAAGTCATTGATAAAGATGTTGAATAGCATTGGGCCCAGGACAGAACCCTGTGGTACCCCACTGGTCACATCTTTCCAAGATGAAGAGGAGCCATTGCTGAGCACCCTTTGGGTTCGGCCTGTCAACCAATTACAAATCCATTGAACAGTTAACTTGTCTAGCCCACATTTTACAAGGTTGTTTGCAAGAATGTCATGGGGAACCTTGTCAAAGGCCTTACTGAAATCAAGGTATGCTATATCCACAGCGTTCCCTTCATCTACCAAGCTGGTAATTTTATCAAAAAAAGAAATCAGATTAGTCTGGCATGACTTGTTTCTCTGAAACCCATGTTGACTTTTTGTGATTATGGCATTGCCTTCTAAATGTTCACAGACTCTCTGTTTAATGATCTGCTCTAGAATCTTCCCTGGTATTGATGTCAGACTAACCGGACGATAATTGTTGGGATCTTCTTTTTCCCCCTTTTTGAAGATGGGGACAACGTTTGCCCTCCTCCAGTCTGCTGGGACTTCTCCTGTTCTCCAGGAGTTCTCAAAGATTATTGCCAATGGCTCTGAGATTATATTTGCCAGCTCTTTTAATACTCTTGGATGTAGTCCATCTGGTCCTGGAGATTTAAATTCATTTAGATTAAGAAGGTATTCCTGTACTACCTCTTTGCTTATTCTGTGCTGGATTTCCCCTATTGTGTCCTCTGTTCCTTTATCCTCAGGTTGGTCCCCCCTTTTCCTTTTCTGAAAACACTGAGGCAAAGAAGGTGTTGAGTAATTCTGCCTTTTCTCTGTCCCCTGTTAGCATTTTGCCATCTTCTCCGCATAGTGGCCCTACCATTTCCTTCTTCCTCCTTTTGCTGCGGACATACCCAAAAAAAACCCTTTTTATTGTTCTTAACCTCTCTAGCAAGCCTGAGCTCATTCTGCACTTTAGCTTTTCTGACTATACTCCTACATGTGTTCGCTATCTGTTTGAATTCTTCTTTGGTGATTTCCCCCTTTTTCCATTTCCTATACATGTTCCATTTAAAACTTAGCTCTGTTGAAATTTCTTTAGTCATCCATCCTGGTTTCTTGAGACACCTCCCATTTTTCTTCCTCAATGGTACTGTTTGAAATTGTGCCTTCAGTAACTCCCTTTTGAGAAAGTCCCATCCATCTTGAGGTCTCTTCTCTTTTAGTATTCCTGACCATGGGATCACCCCCAGTATTTCCCTGAGTTTATTGAAATCAGCTCTCCTAAAGTCGAGAATGCGTGTCTGACTATGCCTGGCTTCTCCTTTCCATTGTATAACAAATTCCAGGAGAACATGATCACTCTCACCTAAGGATCCCACCACTTGCACCCCATTAACCAGGTCATCCCTGTTGGTAAGGATCAGGTCTAAAATAGCTGACCCCCTTGTTGCCTCTTCCACCTTTTGGACCATGAAATTGTCTTCCAGGCAAGTCAGGAATTTGCTAGACCTTGTAGTTTTGGTTGAGTTAGATTTCCAGCAAATATCAGGATAGTTGATGTCACCCATCACTACTACATCTCTCCTTTCTGTGTGTGTGTTCATCTGTTCTAGAAAGGCATCATCCAATTCCTCTGTCTGACTTGGGGGTCTGTAGTAGAATCCCACAATAACATCCCTGTTGTTTCCCTTCCCTTTAATTTTTATCCAGATGCTCTCCACCTGGCTTCCAGTATTGATGTCATGGATCTCTTCACTGGTGTAAATATCCCTGACATATAATGCTATTCCTCCTCCTCTCTTGTTTGGCCTGTTTCTCTTATAAAGAGAACCCCTCTATTCCTACATTCCAATCATGAGTCTCATCCCACCAGGTTTCAGTAATGCCTATTATATCATACTTGCTTTGTAGTGCTACAAGTTCCAGTTCATCTTGCTTATTTCCTATGCTCTGTGCATTAGTGTAGAGACATCTAAGACCATGTGTTCCCTTTACTTGCTGCCTGTGCAAGTTTTTTTGCCTCCCACTGTTGGATCCTTGCATTGTTTGGTTTGTTCCCTCTATGACAGTTTGACTATTTCTGCCCTGAGATCTTCTGATATAGTGAGATATAAATATTTCAATGAAAAAATAAAATACAAAACACAGTACCACAAGAATAGCTTTCCTTTTATTAACATAGGTCTGTTTATAAAGTTTCTAAACCCATCGCATTTTTATTTCTGACAGTACAGTGCTAGTGTGGAAGGGCTGTATTTTATATCTGACTAGGAGAAATAATCCCTGGCTACAAAATCTAGCCAGTAAGAACCAATTTTTATTGACTTTATTTTTATTATTACAGCATTAAAGACATCTTTTAAAAAATCCTTTATACAAGTATATCTTAATCACAATTTCCCTGACTTTTGACCAATATCCCTGGACTTTCTCTAACTGTTTTCTATTTCCCTGACTTTCCAGAAAGGGGCAACCCATACTTAACCCCCCCCCCAAGTCTATAATTTATTTGTGTCTATATTCATGTCAGAAGGTCTACAAACACAGCCTGATTTTGCAGTGCTGGCTACACCCTTGAGAAACTCTTTTGCAACAAGGTCAGCATGATGCAAGTATGATATCAACCAGATGCTGTTCTATTGAGAGGCCACCTTCTCTTTGTGAATCTGCCAATCAAAACATGCACACATCCTTGATAGCAAAGGATGGTTTCTGACTTGTTGACTTCGGACACTGCATTCACTATAATCATAACATGAATCATAACAAAATCTGTTTACCCAAAATTGTGAAGATTATTATAATAAAAGTGGGTATAGTTCTCATTCTTTGAGTGAACAAAAATGTCATTTTTAAAAAATTATCTGTTTTTGTCTGGTATGCAAGCAAAATTTACTTTGAACAGAATATTTTTTAAAAATTTGTATATCAGTCTTCAAAATGGTTAGCAAAGCATAAAAAAAATAATTAAATGTGGACTAGCATCAACGTTCATTTAAAAAGGGAATGGCACTGATTTAAAATACAGCCTGCAGGGGAAAGGAACCATTGGTGTCAGAGCCTGTCTCTGATTTACATATGTTTCTTTCTTTCAGGGTCCATATACATGTGGGGGTTGCGGGGAGAAGGAGAGGGAGAGAGAGAGAGAGAAAGCTCCCTTGCTCGCTCTATAGACAGAATGAGAGAGAGAGCGAGCATGCTTACATGCAGGGCTTTCTCCTAGTTTTGCTGAGTTTTTAATTGTAAAACTAGTGGCTGAACGCAAACAGAATTTATGCAGAATCTATAAATTTGCTCAGGTGTTTGGGTAAGGGTCTGTCATCACAATCCCCATCTATGCACAATTTAATTCTATTCTTCATGTCAGCTGCAAAAGATGACAAGCACACAAACCATGAAGATAGGTTATTCATAATTTTTCCAAATAATTTATATAAATGTAGCTTGCATTTTAGTTAGTACTATGATAACCTAAAAATATTCCATGTACATTCAACAATTCAAACCCTTCATTACTCAATTATACAAGCCCAGGAAAAGCAGCACTGGGCATCAGCTTACAATTTTTCATAATGAGGAAAAGATGAAATTGTGTAAGAATACAGCTCTTCTTGGTAAACCTGTTCAAACAAAAGTGGAATCCTGGGGGCAAAGAACTGTCTGAACTGGCCCAATCTGAGGACATGAAATTATTTCACATAAGTAGCATTTACATCATTTATGAAAAATGTGTTGTATGTATACTGATTGTCAGAAAAGATAAAGAGACTTGATCAGAATTTACTAGGAGTTTTGCCTGGAAACATGCTTTTAAAAACAAATCAGCCAAAACTACAGCAAATAATACAAAACATTAAGCACTGTATTAGCAACATGATCACACAACCAAATTATGTCTAAATTATGCTTAAACAATTTGTGGCACTTCACTCCATGCATCTGAGGATGTAGACTTAAGTCTACAAAAGCTTATGGTAATGGTAACAATTTCTTTCTCTCAGTTAGTCTCAAGATGCTACTAGATGCCTTTGCATATTGATATTCCAGGCTGGCACAGCTATGTCTTCAAATTTGTGGCCATGTGAGGCATGTTTATAAACAGAGGTTAGGCTTTATTAGTAGTAGCTGGTATAGCAGACCATGTGATGTTATTATTTAATTTGAAATAGTACGATATTATTTGGACTTTTAGAATCAACTCTCCTTTAATCTGAACAGTTCGGGCTCTTATAAACCCACTTCTGCACCAATAATTATGAAAACTGCATAGTGCCTGCCTTAACTTCCATACCATGCAAGCATTATATACAAGTTTTTCACACTGACACTAACTTAAAGCAAAACTTTAAAAACAAAATTCAATTTGCACTAAATTTCTGACGATTGTACCCCTCACCAAGTAGATTTAGTGTCACATTTAATCTTAACACAAAATATCATCTTGATTTTATGATGAATAATATCTTCAGCCTGAAAAAGTGTGCCTCAACTATGGGGCCCACTTCAGATCTATAATACTATCCTTTGATGTGAATATAAGCACTCTGGTATGACAACACATATCTGTTCATTTAACATGTTCATAACTGAACACATAAACACAGCTCCTCATATGATATAGCTCCTTATATGAGCTATACATTCTGCCTTTTACAACAAGTAAGAAAAATATGATTAAATGATGTTACTTTGACAACCTTCCATAACATTAATGCCTGCTTTTCCATTTGAAGATTGTATTAAAGTGGATATTTCCTGTTAAAATATTTAGCACAAAATCATTAATATTACAACCACTACAGTCATTGCCAGTTAATAGTTTCTGTGAAACTACGTTTTAAGCTACATTTTAAGGTTACAGCTCAAGACAGGAACAAACGTCTAGATATGGTACTCTTTACTTCTACTCTACTGCCATCTGCTGTGAGAGAAAAAACACACAAGGCAGATTAAAGGATGAATCTTTGAAAGAAACCCATTCAAAAGCCAGCAAAAAACTATTTAGAACTTTGCTTTCACATGTTCCTCTGCAACAAAGCTTCCTGTATAGGCCCAGTGCAGCTGTAACTCTCAATCTTTTAACATGATTAAAGACTTTGATACAGTGGTATAGTGGAGGTTGGAAGTGAGAGCTGCTGAGACAAATGAAAGGAGGAAGCCACTTCTATAAGGAAACTGACATCTGGAAACAGGACCACCTTGGTCCTTGTGGAACTGGAGGAACAGTGGATCCACCCTCAAAGGGGCCAGCTCACTGGCCTTCCTGGCAGAGCTGATGGACACAAGGAACACTATCTTCCACAAGAGGAGCTGCACATCACACAAGACAAGGAGTTTGAAAGAACACCTCATTAACTGGGACAAAAACAACCATAAGTCCTAGCCAGAAGCGATGGGAGTTCAAGAAGGAAAGGTGTTAACAAAACCTTTGAAGAAAAGCTTGACAAAAGGATGCACAAACTAAGAAGAGAAGTCTCAAGGTTGAATGAGTGCCAAGAGAGCAGTCACATAAAGTCTTATCAAAAAGATAAAGAGGCCTTGCAATGCTAAGGAAGATATGAACCAAAGAATATGGTTAATGGAAACTCTGTGCCAGTTCACACAAATGTCACTGAGAAAAGTGAGGAAGTGCCTCAGCTTATAGCTATATGGCGTTCTATTTGTCTACATGCAGAGGAAAGGATGGCTAATGCCTCTGGGAGAATATCCTTCAGACCTAGTATCCGACTGTCAGCTTGGGTTAGGAGACTGTGACAATATGGAAGTCTCCAAAAGCAATAACGACACAGGTGTAGGAGCATGACAAACCCTACCACCAAGGTGTCACTAGAATAGAGTCCACATCATTGTCCCTGATCTGCCAGGACCCTGGTGAAGAGTGGAAAGGAGGAAAGACATAGAGAAGATTGTTCCAGTCAAAAAGAAATGTGTCTGCTAGCACGTCCACCCTAGAAGGTCTCTGGACACACTTGTAAGGTCAGTGATGGTTGTCCGCACTACAGATATGTTATTTGCCCTTAGACAACTACAAGAAAAATGTAGAGACCAGAACAAGGTTCTCTATGTAATATTTGTCGACCTCACCAAAGCCTTTGAGACTGTGAGTAGAAAAGGTCTGTGGCAGATTATGGAAAGACTAGGATGTCCCCCCAAATTCCTTAAAATGATTATCTTGCTACGCGAGGGCCAGCGTGGTCAAGTCAGATATGGCGATGCTCTTTCAGAGCCCTTTCTAATAACTAATAGAGTGAAGCAAGGTTGTGTTCTTGCACCAACTTTATTTACAATCTTCTTCAGCATGATGCTCCAAAGGGCTACGGCAGAGGTTGAAGAAGAAGACAGCATCTATATACGTTACCGTACTGATGGTAGCTTGTTTAACTTAAGCCGTCTGAGGACTCGCACTGACTCTAAACTATCTAGTCCGTGAGCTGCTCTTCGCTGATGCTGCTGCCCTTGTTGCCCACACAGAAGCAGCTCTGCAGCGCCTAACATCCTGCTTCACAACAGCTGCAGAGCTGTTTGGGCTCGAAGTCAACTTGAAGAAATGGAAGTTCTTTTACCAGCCTGCACCACAGGATGAACACCACCATGCCCACATTGCCATCGGCAAATCTGTGCTTAAGTCTGTTCAGCAGTTCACCTACCTGGGAAGCATCATCTCTTCAGATGCCAAGATTGACAAAGAGATCAATCACAGATTAGCAAAGGCATATAGTGCATTTGAAAGACTTTACAAAAAAGTCTGGAGTAACAAACACTTGAGGCAAAGCACAAAAATCAGTGTGTATAGAGCCATTGTACTGTCTATTCTCCTTTACGGGTCTGAAACATAGGTCACTTATCACCACCACTTACGACTCCTCAAACGCTTTCATCAGCGCTGTCTACGCACAATCCTAAATATACACTGGACTGACTATATGACTAATATTGTTGTCCTTGAGCAAACAGGGATCACCAGCATTGAGGCCATGATATTGAGAACACAGCTGTGCTGGGAAGGGCACGTTTCTAGGATGGAGGACCATCGCCTCCCAAAAATAGTAGCCTACGGTGAACTCGCCACGGTTAAGCGTAAGAGGGGTGCTCCAAAAAAGTGATACAAGGACTCCCTGAAACAACATCTCAGGCTCGGCCAAACTGATCACCAACAATGGTCCGCCCTGGCCTCACTATCCATAATGCTGCAGCCTTATTTGAGAATTCATGCCAAACAAGTCTTGAAGAGAAACGATAATGCAGAAAGAATCACAACCCGGAAACATCACCCAAAGAGACCTTCTGCTGTGCTTTCTGCAACCTGACTTGTTTATCTCAGATTGGCCTTTTTAGTCATCAGCGCACTTGCAGGAAGCACGGGATTAGTCCTACCTGAATCTTCGTTTGCGAAGAAAAGCCAGAGAGAGAGAGAGAGAGAGAGAGAGAGGTTGTCTGCACTGGCAAACAAGTCCAGCTTTGGATAGCTCCAACAGTCAAATACCTTGAGGGAGGACTCGAAGCAGCTTCCACTCGTGAGACTGGGCTTGCTATCTGCTATGAACACCAACTAGAACATTTTCCTTCCCTGGAAGGTAAACTGCAATAGGAGTGATGTCCCTCATGATGATGTCCCAGAAGTCAATGGGGAAATCTAGGAGAATCCAGGAGTGAGTGCCTCCTTGCTTGTTCAAGTAAAAAAAAAGCACTGTTGTGTTGTTGTCTGTTGTGACCTGAATATGACATTTGGCAAGGAGGGGTCTGAAGAATCTGAAACTCTTGTTCACAGTGAGTAGCTCAAGAAAGTTGATGTGATTCCTCTTTTCGAGAGAAGGCCAAGTATATCTGATTCTTACGAGTTCCCATGTGAGCTCCCCAACGATGGGTAGACACATCTGTGGTCACTATTCTCATGGGTTTCAAGGTGGAGAATGTAATACCCACAGGCAGATTTGACAATGATGCCCACCTCAACAGAGACTGGCTAACAGAGGACAGAGATTCATCAGAAAAACATTCAATTCCTGCACGAATATGGAGAAAAAACAGGCCTGAAGAGACTGCATTTGAAGTCAAAATAAAAGGGGGTTGTTGCCATGGTTGAGGTCATCAGTCTTAGAAGGACCTGCATGTCCTTTGCTCAAATGGCTGATGCAAGCAAAGAGAGACCTCCACAATTTGGTGCACTCTGTCAAGAAGCAGGTAGGCTCTGACTTAAGAGTCCAGCACAGCACCAATGTATTGGATACATTGGGTCAGATGAAACTGTGGCTCCCTGGGGTTCAAAAGGAGACCAAGATTATGGTGCAGCAACATGGTAACATGAAGGCTGCAGTACAGCTTGGTATGCAAACTGGAGACTAGAAGCTAGTTGTCTATGTAGGGGAATATAGAAACTCCCCAAAGAAAGAGGAAGGCCACCACTGTCACCATGTATTTGGTAAAAATGCATGGTGCTGTCAAAAGGCTCAAAGGGGAAACATGAAAACAGAAGCAATGGTCTCGAAGTGCAAAACTTAAGATGCAATGATGAGTTGGGAGGATCAAAATATAAAAATTTGCATCTATGAGATCAATAATCACAAACCAATCTCCATGGCACAGTAGAGGAAGGATTGCTGAAAGCGTCACCATCCTGAACTTCTTGGTGGTGATATAAGAGTTGAAATCCCTGAGATCTAGTATGGAATGCAGTCTGCTGTCCTTTTTTGGTACTGTAAAGTATCTGAACAGGAAACATTGATAAAATTGAGATGGATGCACTCTCTTGATGTCACTCTTGTGAAGAAGGGTTTCAATTGCTTTGGACAAAGCTTGGGAAGGTTGTATTACATAATACACCCTGGAAGGTGAGAAAGTGTAGAACTCAGTAGCATAGCCTTCTGCTACAAATGCTGATGATCCATGAAGCTGAAGTTATCAAATCCCAAGCTGGAAGAAAACAAGACAGACAGGAACCGAAAAGGGGAATATTGTTTTTTCTTTTCTTTTTTTCAAAAACTACCACTTAATTATTAAATTAACAATTTTAACATAAATCAAGTGCCCATCTTCCCATTGCCAAAACATGAATGATCTCTCTTCTAATGGCCAATATCAATTAAGCCATTTTAAAACTTAACATTCTAAACTCAGACGCTAAATGAGAGGAAGAGACCATTTCCCTTCCTTGTTCTCTGCCAGTAGCTACAATCGTGGTGGGAAATATAAGGCTCTCCAGGTGTAATTGAACAGCAGTTCCCACTATCCATCATGTGTTGTGCTGGCTAGGACTGATACAAGCTGCAGTCCATCATATGTTGCCATCCTGGTCACAAAGGTTATTATGTGGTTAGTGGTAGCACGGTAATGGGCCTATGGGTTAGTGTTTGAGCTGTGGGCCTATCTGCAGTAGGTGATTCCAGCAAGCAGATTAAAAGTGGTGGAAGGAAGCAGACTGGTCTGTACTTCCCAAACAGCAAAAGTCATTCCTTCTCTGCTGCATGTATCAATGGCCAATACACACTCACATCTCACATCACAGAGGGTTCATGGTCTCTGACAAGACAACCAATTGCACAGTACACTGTGAGGTGCTTCTGCACAAGCTGCATTGAAATGAATGGGAGTTGTGTAAGGACAGTGCTTGTACCAGACAGTGTCCAAGTACCTTGCATCCAAGGCTGGTCTCCTGCTGATTTCTGTATCTCTTACATTTCTCCAAAGGATTCTGATTCCTTCTCATCACATCTGTGGCTTGGAATGAAGTTCTGCGTTTTGCACAAAATGTTCCATCACAGTATGGAGGGTTCTTGGTGCATTTGCAGCCACATAGCCAGGCTTCTTTTCCTTCCTCAGCTCTGAATTTCAGGAAAGAAATTTTGGGGACATCCTTTTTAGGGGATCCATCACAGAAGGGCTGCTTTTGGCTGTGGCCACAAGCACACCAAGCATAACTCTTTTCTTGTTTCACTTGAAACGGATGCTTAGCTGAAATAACTGGCTGAGCTGAAGATACTGAACAGCTACTTATCTACAAGAAAACAACCTGGCCGAAGGAACCAGCCCCGACAGAGAGGAGAGCGCCGTTTCTCTGCAGCCCAGCCAACATGGTTGGCAAGCTCACCAAAGGGAAATATTGGTGAGTGGATAAGGAAGACAGTCATAGATGGTGCTTTGAGTTTGGTTGCTTTTTCTTATGGAAAGAGTGGTACTAGAGGATTGAAAATGTCAGGAAGAACCCTGTGAAAGCTGTTTCAAAGGCAGTGAAGCATGTTGGGCCGAGGCAGATGTTACCTAACCTGACACCCCCTGTCCCATGTCTGTATTAATTGGGAATATTTAATAATTTGGCCAAATGTGGCATTCTACATAGTATGGCCAGTAAACTGGGAATTCCCAGGAAACAGGAATTCCAAAAGACTAGCGCTGAGACTCAGTCAGGTATGCACTAATGAGGGCCCAAATTCCAAAGGAAGGTAACGCCAGGCAACATTTTGCCTGAACATCTGGCTAATCCCATCAGCCTAAACTGAGACACTTAAGTTTGTAAAGATCCCTCATACCTTTGCTTTACCCCAAACAAAGAAGGTTGCCTCCTTTACCCAATTACATATTAACATACCCGGAGTGTCCATTGTCTTACCTTGAGAACCTCCCAGAAGCACTGTCTTTCACTCTAAATTCCATCCCCTGAAGGAAATTATTGGGTATAAAAACTCTTCCAAAACCCCACTCAAATGTGCACAGTTTCCATCACTGTGTCACCATTCCAGCTTCGGGACCCCCACTTTGCTGGTTTCTTCCATGATCTCATCTCCTCAGAACGATATAGTATCACCTGAAAACAATCTCCCTTCTCTAATCCTATCCCAATACTTCCTACTTTATTCGCTAGCCTTGTGTGATTGCTTGAAACCTGAGTGTGTGTGTGAACGTTGTTATTATTGTTTCCTCAAATAAAGACCAATAATTGTACTATCTAGCTTAAGGGCTCCTCCTTATTACCGATAGACATAGGTCAAAAAGTCCTGCTATCTGTTTCTCCCTCCCACATAGCCAAGCTGAGTATATTAATTCCCCAAATTAATATTGATATTGTGAGGGTCCTTAACCCCCCTCCCCCAAGTATTTAGGGTAACATAGAAGTGGAAAAATAGGACCAAGAAGACTTTTGTTTGTGCTGATGCAAAGACTGTTATGAGACCATATTGGCAGTGGCCCTCATTTTTATTTTTATGGATATGCTCCAGTTTCTCATCTGTGGTGGTAGAAAAAGAACCTCTTCATTTAATGGAATGATGTCCCTAGCTTTCACTGAAAGACCCGAAGAACAGAGCCAGGTGTAACACCTCACAGAAACAGCCTCACGAGGAGACGTCACCCCACAATCAGCCACGTGCCAAGCAGTAGCAATTTATTGAGCAGCCAAGGTATAAGCCTCAAGGTAGTGAGCAGAGGAAGACTACTTATCCTCCTCAGGCAGCCTTTCGATAAGCGGAGCAACCTTCTCCCAAATGTGACCCCAGACATTGAACAAATATTAGGTTCGACTCCAGGAGATGATCTTCTCCTAAGTATTCTAGAATAGCAATGGGACAACCAGATAAGGCTGAGCCCACATCACCAAGGCTGACAGCAACTGGAAGAACCAGAAGAGATGGTACCATCAGATCGACAGTATTAGGCATCTGAGTCATTTGGACAAGCTGAAGATACATGGGCAGGCTTGGATATCTTCAGATGAGATGATGCGCCATCCAAAAAAAACCCCAAAAACATCAGCAGACTTGGATTTCTTCTTATGAATCGAAGAATTATCAGACGGCTTTGTTTGCTTCTTGGGAGCACCAGCGACTTCAGACAGAGCCTGCATGGAATCACACAGTGTTAATGACTTTGAGCAGGGCCAGGATGAATCTGAAGTTGACAGTACCGAGGCTCCCTGATGAACAAGGGAAGTTTTGTCAGTACTAGTACGATCCATCAGTACAGCAGATGGTGAAGTCTATGGTAAGGAAGCATGCAAAGCAATGCCCATAAAGGCCATGAAAAGAGGGCCATTTTGGGCAGTGAGAGCATCCATGTTAATAGCTAACTCCCAGAGAAGGGCTTTAAGGTGCGAAATCCTTTTCCCATGGACCTGGTGGATTAATATGAGTATAGTTTCTAGATCAAGGGAAGTAATAGTGCCACTCTATTCTGCTTTGGTCAGACCTCACCTCGAATACTGTGTCCACTTCTGGGCACCACAATTCCAGAAGGATATGGACAAGCTGGAACATGTTCAGAGGAGGGCGACCAGGATAGTGGGAGGTCTGGAAGCCATGCCCTATGAGGAGTGGTTTAAGGAACTGGGCATGTTTAGTCTGGAGAAGAGAAGGTTGAGAGGTGACATGATAGCCATGCTTAAATATTTGAAGGGATGTCATACTGAAGATGGGGCAAGCTTGTTTTCTGCTGCTCCAGAGACTAGGACACAGAGCAATGGGTTCAAACTACAGGAAAAGAGATTCCACCTAAACATTAGGAAGAACCTCCTGACAGTAAGAGCTGTTCGAAAGTGGAATACACTGACTGGGAGTGTGGTGGAGTCTCCTTCTTCGTAGGTTTTTAAACAGAGGCTGGATGGCCATCTGTCAGAAATGATTTGATTGTGTATTCCTTCATGGCAGGGGGTTGGACTGGATGGCCCTTGTGGTCTCTTCCAACTCTATGATTCTATGAGAATGGCTGTCTCTCTGGGGGATATTCTTTCCAGGAAACATACTTCTTTAAAGTATGCTGTAGATGACATACATTGGAAAAGAGACAAGGGAAAAAAAGTTTTAAAAAAGTAGCTGACACGTGAAGTTCTTTGTGATGCAGATGAAAGATAACTGAGGAGGTTTGAGCGGAAACGATACTGAGTATGTGCGGTGTGGAGGAAGGAGAACCTCAGCTGCAGAGATCTAGCTCTAGAAATTTCCAAAGATGGCCTGCGCAAGCACAGAGGTTCCCATATGTGTGAGTCACAGAGACCATAAGGACAAAGTTCTGTTCCTCAGCACAACCATGCTCCTCACAGCCCAAACAGCTAGTTGATGGGCTGTTGGAGCAAAAATTAAACAATCGCACACCTACCCAACCAAGCCCACTGACACTGGAAACTCCACTTTGTTCCCAGTTCCAATCAACCAAGCTGTGGAGATGGTGCAGAAATAGGGCCATTAGGATGAAGTGATGGACACATCAGGACACATCCATCTGTCAGGAGAGGAAGTGTGCATGTATGGCTCAATCCAGCAGCACAACCCCCCAAAGATTCCCCTTTCACCTGAAAAAGTGCAGTCCTTTATTGAAAAAGGCATCTTACCCTGATACAAAATCAGGGTAAACACAGAGTGGAGGCAATTCAACAGACCTGACCTTTCGATCAAGCAGGACTTCCTGTTGTTGGATGCTGAAATTACATACAAGACCTTGCATCATAAGCAATACCTTTAGGATTGGAATGCAAGTATTTTGTTATAAACTGTTATTTATTTGATTTATGTCTAACTTTATTCCTCAATTTGAGACTCATTTGGGTGGCTGCATCACACTTATTCATGTTTCCAAAGACATGTACTGAGAAAAACCTGGTAGAGATAAGTTGTTTCTATTATTAAAAGAAAGTTTTCCTCTACTAATATATCAGAAATCACAGTGTACATAAAAATCTTTATTTTGCTCTTTTGTAGAACATACAGAAACAGTGTTCCTTAGGTTAGACAGGAAAGGTAAAATTTCAAGATGCTGTATGTATATTATTACTTTTATTTTTATTGCTACTTGTGAAACTGAACCTATGATCTGTATTTGTTAGAAATGTGACTCTTGCCAAGAATCAAGCATACAATGGGTATGTGTTTACATTAAGCAAAGAAGCTACTGCAAAGAAGAAACAGGAAACATTGTGTAACTATTTCTCAATTTAACCATTTAGTACAGTTGCACAAGTCAGTACTGTGAAGAACTAGAGACGGAACGCATGGCAACAAGGGAACCAATCGCAACACAGGGAGCTGTGATGGGAGGAGCCTCTGAACAAATGAGATGAGAGAATGTGGGAACCAATCCCAGTGCAGGAAACTGTGATGGGAGGGGTTTTCTGAGAGTATGAAATAAGTGAATGTCAGTTAAGAAAGTCAGTTGGTGTTGGTATTGGTGTGAAGTCAGCTGAAGCTGAGCGATGAGGCTGAGTGGTTGAGAAAGTGAATGGATGAGAGAGTAAGTGGATGAGTCTGTTGTCTGAAAGATAATGAAAGTGTGACATAGGCATGTAATTTGGTTAAATTAGTCAGGAGACTGAAATTATACAGTCTTTAGTTCAATAAATAGTCTCTCAATAAACGTAACAAACAGTAGAGTTAAGAACCAGAAACAATGTTATATGCAGAATATTGAACAGTTGACATTTGTAATTTTGAATATAATAAACCAACCAGTTTGTTTTGTTAAAAGTTCCCAGACTCATCGTGCTTTATTCCACTCACTAGAAAAGGGAAACGGAACATTGGTACTTACTGTGAAGGTTCCTTTTCAGCAGAAGAGGGGAGGGAGTCCTTCGGATTGGGTATTGGCTCCGCCTCCGGCTTAAGACAGGCAGAACTATCTACAAATCAAAAAACACCATACACTCCCCCTGGAGGTGAAGCCAACCCCACAATCCCCAGGAAAGAGTGCCATAGCTCCAGCAGAAAGACCTAATACAAGAAAAACAATAGTACACAAGAATCAACATACCATAAAACCTGAGATTATTCTCTTTCTCCAATTTTTTTTTTTATAATATATATATAGATATATATATAGGGCTGGGTAAGGACTCCCTCCCCTCTTCTGCTGAAAAGGAACCTTCACGGTAAGTACCAATGTTCCGTTTTCCAGCAGAGAGAGGGGAGGTAGTCCTTCCGATTGGGACCTAAAACAGCGGTCCATCAAAAGGGAGGGAGTACAATCAGTCAACCTTAATCACTTGTTGTAGCACCCGCCGCCCAAAGGCTGCATCCGCGGACGCATAGGCATCAATACGATAATGCTTAGTGAATGTGGAAGAAGAAGCCCATGTTGCGGCTCTGCAAATTTCCAGGATAGACTGAGAAGAACCTAACGCAGCAGACGTGGCAGCACTCCGAGTAGAATGTGCTTGAATACCCCTTGGTATAGGTAATGAACTACTAGCGTACGCCTGCTTGATGCATTGCCGAAGCCACCTGGCAATCGTAGAAGAAGACACCCTCTTCCCTTTTGAGCTCCCTGAAAAGGAAATGAACAAGGAGTCCGCCTTACGCCACCCCTCAGACCTTTTCACGTACAACCTTAGCGTTCTTCTGACATCCAACATATGCCACATCTTCTCCAACTCAGAAGTAGGTTTAGGACAAAAAGAAGGTAAAATTAATTCCTGGGATCTATGAAAGGCTGAGTTAACCTTGGGAATGAACGACAGATCTAAACGAAGAGTCACTGAATCCCTGCTGAAAACACACAATTCCTCTCTTACCGACAAGGCACTCAACTCAGATACCCGCCTGGCAGAAGTGATGGCCACCAAGAAAACTACTTTCCATGTTAAGAACTTCAAGTCTACTGAGCGTAACGGCTCGAATGGTTTATCCATAAGAGCCTTAAGAACCATGTTTAGTTTCCACGAAGGAAATCTGTGCTTCGTAGGCGGTCGCAAGGCTGTCACCCCTTTAAGGAAACTTTGAATATGTGGATGAGAAGCGAGAGGATCTTTCCCATTGCCCTTAAGGATTGACCCCAAGGCTGAAACATGACGTTTCAAAGTGTTTGGTGCCAGACCCTTCTTCAATCCTGACTGAAGAAAAGCTAAGACCGAACCTACTGAAGCTTTCAATGGCCGAATTCCCTTGGCCCTGCTCCATCTGCAAAAGGCTCGCCAGGTAACTTCATACAACCTAATAGTCGAAGGCCGTCTGGCCGCCAGCATGGTCTCTACCACCTCACTCTCATAGCCTTTCTTTAACAACCTTTTCCACTCAACCTCCAGGCGTGTAACTGTAACCAGCTTGGATCCGGATGCAACATCCCGTTTTGCACCAGCAAGCTGGCCACGGTGGTAGTTGCCACGGCTCCTGTACCTGCAACTGAATCAGATCTGGAAACCACGGTCTCCGAGGCCACCGGGGAGCCACGAGGATCACCTCGGCCCTCTCCTGACAAATTTTTCGCAGAACTCTCCCCAACAACGCTGTCGGGGGAAAAGCATAACACAATTTCGTTGGCCAAGATATCGTTAGCGCATCGAAGGCTAACGCTCCTTTGGTCCAAAACCTGGATACGAACCCCGGTAGTTTGTGGTTCTCCTCTGACGCAAACAGATCCACGCAAGGTTCCCCGAAGCGAAACACTATCATCTGAAAAACCAGATTGTTGAGCTCCCATTCGCCCTGTGCTAGAGTGTTCCTGCTCAACCAATCCGCCTGGCGATTTAGGGTCCCCTTCAGGTACTCGGCTCTGATGGAAGCCAGATGAGCTTCCGCCCATTGCAACAGCCACCTCGCTTCCAGCATGAGCGTCCGTGATCTCGTTCCCCCTTGTTTGTTTATGTGAGCTTTCGTTGAGATGTTGTCTGTGCGAATGAGCACGTGACTCCCTTGGACTAGGGAGCGAAATTCGATTAACGCCAGTCTCACTGCACGAAGCTCCAACCTGTTGATGCTGAATTCCCTTTCCTGTGTCGACCAGGTCCCCTGTGTCATCTGTTCGTCGCAGTGGGCCCCCCAACCCATCAAGGAGGCATCCGTGGTGACTATCAACCTCCTGGGCTCCTGGATCTGGACTCCTGTCTGAATGTTGTCTGTCAGCCACCATCTCCGTGAGTCCTTCACCACCAGGGGTACTTTTATCCACCTGCATGCTTTCCGAGCAATCAGATCCTGAAAGGGGAGCAGAAACCACTGAAGGTCCCTAAGATGAAATCTCACCCAAGGTACTGAATCTATGCAAGCTATCATCAGACCTAGCAACCGCGCCAGTGACATCAAGGGGCTCTTTTCTTGTGTCAGAATCATCTGAATCAGATCCTGTAAGCTTTGTCTCTTGTCTTCTGGAAGAAACACCCTGTACACTCTGGTATCTATGATGCTGCCCAAATGCTGTAGTCTCTGGGATGGGACTAGGTGGCTCTTGTCCCTGTTTACCACAAAACCATGCGCCTCTAGGCACTCAATCGACCTCTCTACATCCTGCGCTGTCTTGTCTCTCGAGGCTGCTCTTATCAGAATATCGTCCAGGTACGGGTATAGATGTACCCCCTCTGCCCTGAGAGAAGCCACCAAGGCCACCAAAACCTTGGTAAACACCCTGGGTGACGATGAGAGGCCGAAGGGTAAGGCCCTGTATTGGTAATGGTTCTTCTTGAATGCAAATCGAAGGAAACATCTGTGTGCAGAATGAATCTTGATGTGAAGATACGCTTCTTGCAAATCCAGAGATTCCAGATAATCCCCCTCCTGAATGCCTTCCAGAATGGAGCGGAGGGTCTCCATCCTGAACTTGCGCCTTGCCACCCATAGGTTGACCCCTTTCAAATTCAGCGAAGGTAAGGCTGGATTCTTCCTCCTCGGAGGATAAATCTCCCCCTGCACGTGTCTCTTCATGGGGGCTGCCATCTTGGATTCTTGTCCTAAGCTAGCTAGCGCTGGAGCAACAACAAGTCCTGACCTGTCCCTAGCGAGGCAGAACTGAAACTGGGGATTGTGGGGTTGGCTCCACCTCCAGGGGGAGTGTATGGTGTTTTTTGATTTGTAGATAGTTCTGCCTGTCTTAAGCCGGAGGCGGAGCCAATACCCAATCGGAAGGACTACCTCCCCTCTCTCTGCTGGAAAATAGCCACACTAACCAACAGAAACCACATTTATACCTAATCTATCCACATAAGACTCAGACCCCAGTCCAGATGAGGAATTCTAAGAGGGTTCTGAATGTATGGTGGCAGTGACAGGCAGCCAGGCTGAGTGTTGAGGTAAACTTGGCTGGCGATTTCATCACAAGTAGCCATTACAGAACAGCATGTATTCACAACAGCACTTGTACTGGTGCTTTCAAAATAATCTTTCTATAGAATATGTCTAGAAAATTGTATTTCATAAAGTACCAATTCTGATGTTTTGTTCAGAAGTCTCTATGTACTTGCATCTACAGGGCTGTCTAAATGATGAAAATACTCCTCATAGAATTTGAAGAGAATTTTTGTCCAAATGGGATCCCACATCAACCCACCATATTTGGAAGGAAGGGGGCAAAAAACTCTAAATACTCTGTGGAAAAAGTCTTCATGGCTTTTCACATTAAAAAAAAAAACTCTGAAGGAAATGTGCATTCCCGCTCATTGGGACAACCAATTCACTTTGTTGTGCATTCCCTGATAAGAGCAGAAGTGGAAAGCTGATTGGTCAGACGTGCACAGGGGGTGGAGCTTGCTGGGAAGGCAAGCACCCAGAACCAACATGTTGGATTTTTGCTGTGGTGAATGTGCACTAAGGTGATGAAACAGCCTTTTTTTTCTTTTTTTCCTGTTTATTCTCACTTCCGCACCTTGGATTTGCTTTAAAAAAACCCATACTGCCCAGCAGTGGCAACTGTTGACAATAAGCACGTAAGTAATTTACTTGCACCTGCCATCTTCATTAGCAGGCATGCCCGTTTGAGCAACAAATGTGTATGGCTTTACATGTCTGCTATCTTGGAAAAAAACACAGAAACAAATGAAAGCTGCTGCGAATTGGTGTTAGTGAACATCAATCCACATTTTATTGCCTTGTATAGATGAGCCCCATGACCACCTTTCTCAGCACAACACATTAACATACTACAATTATCTATCAACAGAAAATATACAAGTCCATCAATATCTTCTCTTCACCAAGAAACTTATGAAAAAGTGTCTTAACAGCATTTATAGCTAAGAATGTGTATTAGCAACTCTTTTACTAGTTATCAAACATTAATGCTATTCTATATCTTTCTGCAATTTAGAAGCTGCAAAAGAGAACAGAACTTACCATTTGGAGTCTGACATTCACATTTACTGATAATGTTTTGGGCAAAATCTTAGTTGCTGGTAGACACTGGCAATGTAATTATGAGTGTATTTCCTAAAAAGAAAAATAATGAGAATTATTTCATTACACATAAAATCACAGAGTTGGAAGAGACTACAAGGGCCATCCAATCAAACCCCCTGCCCTGTAGGAATACACAAAGTATTCCCAACAGATGGCCATCCAGCCTTTGTTTAAAAAACCCCAAAGGAGGAGACTCAACCACACTTTGAGGTAGTGCATTCCACCGCAACAGCTCTTACTGCCAGCAAGTTCTTCCTAGTATTTAGGTGGAATTGCTTTTCTGTAGTTTGAGTCCATTGCTCCATGTCCTAGTCCCTGGAGCAGCAGAAAACAAGCTTTCCATCCAGAGTATGAGATCACTTCAAATATTTAAACATGGCTATCATGTTACCTCTTAACCTTCTCTTCTCCAGACTAAACATACCCAGCTCCCTAAGCCACTGCTCATAGGGCATGGCTTCCAGACCTCCCACCATTTTGGTCACCCTCCTCTGGACATGTTCCAGTTTGTCAATATCCTTCTGGAACTGTGGTGCCCAGAAATGGACACAGTATTCCAGATGAGGTCTGACCAAAACAAAATAGAGTGGCACTATTACTTCCCTTGATCTAGACACTATATTCCTATTGATGCAGCCTAGAATCGCATTGGCCTTTTTAGCAGCTGCATCACACTGCTGACTCATGTTCAGCTTGTGGTCCACTAAGATTCCTAGATCCCTTTCACATGTACTGCCATCAAGCCAGGTGTCACTCATCCTATATTTGTGCATTTCATATTTACTGCCCAACTGTAGTATTCTACATTTCTTCCTGTTGAAATTCATTTTGTTAGTTTTGGCCCAGCTTTCTAATCTGTTCATGTCATTTTGGATTCCGATCCTGTCCTCTGGGGTATTAGCTACCTCTCCTAATTTGGTGTCATCTGCAAACTTTATAAGCATGCCCTCTATTCCCTCATCCAAATCATTGATAAATACATTGAATAGCACTGAGCCCAGGGCAGAACCTTGTGGCACCCCACTAGTCACTTCTGTCCTAGATGAAGAGGAGCCATTGGTGATTAGCCTCATAACTAGAACCACATAGCTACACAAGCATTTTCTCATGTAGGTATTTCAGTAGCTATGTTACTCAGAAGACTATGACAGCAAATAAGAAACAAATTATTTATTTAATTTATATCCCAGGTTTCCTTCAAGGACTTGGTAAAAGTGACTTGGCATTGAAAAAAAGCAAGTGAACAGCACTGTTTTCAGGTAGAAACTGTCTCCCAGAAGGTTACTATAAAACTGAAGTACTGTAGATTTAATACAATGATTGAAAACAGGTATTTACAAAATGCACTAAACATTTAGGCTTCCACTTTCTCAGCGCTCAGTTACACGGCAGTTTTTATTGCGATAGTTTGTGCTTTAGCGCTTTTTCGCACCAGTGCTGCATAGTTTACATGATTTAGTGGGAAATTGGTTGATCTGTTTAGTTTTCCGCTTTCTGGTTCACACAGACAGAATTGGGGGGCACATCTGGGGGAAGATGCCGGAAAGATGAGAGGGAGGGAGGGAGGGAAAGAGAGAGAAAGTGCTGGGATCTTTCCCTCCTCTGATTACCAGAGGAATGACTGCTAGTTTTAATGCCTTAGCAGGGAGTGCTCCCTCTTCTTCCCAAAGCGAGAAGGGTGGGAGGATGGAGGCAGCCTTTCAGTTCCAAGGAGCTATCCCCGTCATGCATCAAGCCCCCCTTCCCTTCACCCACTCTCCCTGTCTCTCTCTCTCTCTCTCTCTCTCTCTCTCTCACACACACACACACACACACAAACACCATCACAGGAGTGCGAGGGAGTGAACAGTTGGAGGAGCAGATCACTACTCAATCTCCCCCCTCCCACCCTCCCCCCCTCTCTCTCACACACACATAGGCTAACTGGGGATTCTTCAGCCCCAGCAGCCAAGCAAGCCAGAGGAAGACAGCTGGGCAACTGGGATGGGGATAGCACTGGCTGGATCTTTTCCATGGCTGCAAACAACAGTGGCTGGATCTTTTCATTTCAGGCTTCTCCATCCCCTCCCTGGTCAGTCCAACCCCTTCCTGGTCACTCCAACCAATCATGGCTCAGCTCTGCTGTTGTTGTTTTGGGAAAATTGCTGGTAATTCACACAGACTTTTCCAAAATGGTAGTTCACACAATCGATAGT
The DNA here is from genome assembly GCA_030847615.1 of Gambelia wislizenii. Lineage (NCBI taxonomy): Eukaryota > Metazoa > Chordata > Lepidosauria > Squamata > Crotaphytidae > Gambelia > Gambelia wislizenii. The sequence continues at coordinate 47,958,517 of JAUMIR010000003.1, read as the reverse complement.
GCGCTAAGTTGCGCTACTTTTCAAAAAAGTCGGGAAAAGTAGCAAAAGCCCTTATTATGCTACTTTTGAGTTTTTGAGCTCCCCCTCTTCTGAATGAGGCAATATTGTGGTGTGATGTGTGTGAACTATTAGGAATCTTAGCGAATTCTTCACGGACTTATTTTGCCATGTAAATGGGCCCCAGATGTTTTTTTTTTCTCTTCTCAAACACAGCTGGCTCACTGAGTATCTCCATCAGAAAGATAGACATGTTGGAAAGCCTCTCTCTCAGAATTAAACTTTTCCCCATAGAATTAAATTGTGTGTGCCTCGGAATTAAATTGTTCCAACTTTTTGGTGGTGATTGTTAATTTATAGATAATCTTGTGAAAAGATCAATGGGGGTTTCTTCATGTGATGCATCTAGGGTACTGGTATTTAATCACATATATGACACTTGTGGAATTGCAACTCTTATTTAATGTGATAGGTTGTGTTAGCTCTTCTGCTTTTAAAAGTCGTTTCATACAGACATGCAGAATGCTTGTATACACAGTGATGTGATTCAGGATTTTCAGTTAACATTTTTATTTTAACTCTCACCAGCAGCTTTTTTTTTAGAGTAGGTGGCTGACAGAAAGCAAGTATAGGTTTATTATATGCAACTTGTAACATATTTATTATATACTATATAACTTTTTGAAATCTGGTTAAATTTCTTGTATTGGCAACTGACTGGTCAAATTTCCTAGAGGAAATATATTCCTAGAGGAATATATTCTGGCGTATAAGACGACTTTTGAGCACTCAAAAGTGCCCTCCAAAATTGACAGTCGTCCTATACGCCGGATACACTTTGCTTCGCCCACCTGCCTATCTCCTGCCTCTTCGCAAATGGAGCAAAGAGGCAGGAGATGGGGCAGGGGGATGAAGCAAAGTGTTTTGAAGATAATTCTCCCCCCTCCTCTGCCTTCTCCCCCTTTGGGGAGCAACGGAAGACAGAGGAGGGGGGCGAACATTGCGGTTTGCCGCAGCCGCCGCTGGATCACTTCTGCAGCGGCCGAGGCAAACCCGCGATTCGCCCCCTCTCCCCATTTTCCTGGAAGGTGGTGAGAAGGGGCGAACGTGCCCCGTTTGGCCGCACAGCCTCCTGATCCCCCTCCTGCGCTCCCTCCTGGAAGGGAGAGCAGGAGGGGCATGCGGAGGCTGCGCGGCCAAACCCGCGATTCGCCCCTTCTCCCCATCTTCCTGGAAGGTGGGGAGAAGGGGCGAACGTGCCCCGTTTGGCCGCACAGCCTGCGGATCCCCCTCCTGCGCTCTCTCCTGGAAGGGAGCGCAGGAGGGGTATGCAGAGGCTGCGCGGCCAAACCCGTGATTCGCCCCCTTTCCCCACCTTCCTGAAGGTGGGGAGAAGGGGCGACCGTGCCCCGTTTGGCCGTACAGCCTGCGGATCCCCCTCCTGCGCTCTCTCCTGGAAGGGAGCGCAGGAGGGGCATGCGGAGGCTGCACGGCCAAACCTGCGATTCGCCCCTTCTCCCCACCTTCCTGGAAGGTGGGGAGAAGGGGCGAACGTGCCCCGTTTGGCCGCACAGCCTCCGGGTCCCCCTCCTGCGCTCTCTCCTGGAAGGGAGCGCAGGAGGGGTATGCAGAGGCTGCACAGCCAAACCCGCGATTCGCCCCCTTTCCCCACCTTCCTGGAAGGTGGGGAGAAGGGGCAACCGTGCCCCGTTTGGCCGTACAGCCTCCGGATCCCCCTCCTGCGCTCTCTCCTGGAAGGGAGCGCAGAAGGGGCATGCAGAGGCTGCGCGGCCAACCCCGCGATTCGCCCCCTCTCCCCACCTTCCTGGAAGGTGGGGAGAAGGGGCGAACGTGCCCCGTTTGGCCGCACAGCCTGCGGATCCCCGTCCTGCGCTCCCTCCTGGAAGGGAGCAGAGGAGGGGCATGCGGAGGCTGTGCGGCCAAACCCGCGATTTGCCCTTTCTCCCCACCTTCCTGGAAGGTGGGGAGAAGGGGCGAACATGCCCCTTTTGGGCGCACAGCCTCCGCATCCTCCTCCTGCGCTCCCTCCTGGAAGGGAGCGCAGGAGGGGCATGTGGGGGCTATGCGTTGGAAGAGGGGGGTCGTCTTATAGGGCGAATATATCACAAACTCTGCATTTTACCTTAAAAATGGGGGGGTCGTCTTATACGCCGGGTCGTCTTATACGCCGGAATATACATACGTTTTCTATTGTACTATGGCATACTTTACTTCTTCTATTGCATTCTGATGTACTTTATTAGCAAAGGTAGAGGTGATGCCTGATCGCACACACACCATGCTGCTGTCAGAGCAAAAACTAGCACCACAATAAAATTTTGCCTGACAACCTACAGCTAATCTTGGGATGGAAATACAACTGAACATCAGTGGCATCTTAAGTCACTGCTTAAGAACAAGCATTATTCCATCTTTGTTGTCACAGGAAGCATCCCTCCATGTGTCCAAATTCATACTACGGTATGTAAAGCTTCAGTGAAGGATCTGACTTTGGGCCCAATTAAAAAAAAAGTTAAAAAGCCAACTGTTACTGTGAAACAATTAAGTTAAACTCATTAAGTTAGCATAACAACTCTGCTGCTCAATAAACTTAATTTTCTAAAATATAAAAAAAATGATAAGACTTGATTAATGTTTTTGACTATTCAATGCCCAAATGCTTACCAAACGATAAAAAGTTACAATTAGCTATGGAGTTTTTGAATCCAGAATGCCACATTGGTCACTTAACATGAAGGTGCATTCTTGAGGGAATGGGTGATACGGATCCTTCCACAGATGAAGGACCCATATCACCCCCTCCCTCAGAGAATGCCACATTGGTCTTACCTTACCGTGAAGGTGCATTCTTGAGGGAATGGGTGATACGGTTCCTTCATCTGTGGAAGGACCCGTATCACCCCCTCCCTCAGAGAATTCAAGAATATACAAGAAATACTCTTAAACTTAAGAACTAACATCTGCAACAACTTAAGTAAATTTTGTCTAAGGAAAAGCATGCCCTTTGGAACAATATGCACTTAGTTCTGCATGTTCTGCATATGTCAAGGAAATGTTTTATGGATCTGAGCACACTTAGCCTATTTCCTGTACATGCACAACATTAAACCAGGTACACAACATTGAACTGTAAAAGAATGTAATTTTCTTTATTTCCTTGCTGATAAAGTAAGCCAGCATAATGGCAGTTCCAGCCAAGTGATTCAGGCACCAAATGGTGCCACCCACACTGACTCATAATAAACCATAAGGCAATGGAATGCACTGCTGTATTTATGAGCCAACAGTACCCAAGCTTCCCTAGGACAGAGCCAACATTTTCAAATCACAAATAACCAAGGTAAAAAACAGAATTAAGATGCTCAACACTATTCAGTAAACTGTTTCTTCCAAATCTACTTTTATACACTCTGATTGCTAATGATGCTTTTTTCTGTTTCCCTCTCAATTAGCAACATTTATGTGGCAAAACTTTGTCAGCTTTAAATAAAGAGTCTGGCTTCAACTATTTTGAATTCTATGTTTCCTTCACTGAGCCCCAGCTAGCACCATCCATTCACAACAACTGACACCCTAAGCTATCAGGAAAGGAAAACAGTTGATGTGTTCCAATCCTGAACTTCTATTTGTAGGACAAATTATATTAACTTCACCCTTGCCCCTGTCCCCAGTACACTGCAGTTTTCAATAAACTTTCAGGAATAATTTATTTAACAGACACTACATTCTTATTATGCTTAATTTTAAGCTGCTGAAGGTAGCTTAAATCTGCTTGGTAAAATACTTACATTGCAAAGATAGACCCAACCGATCTTTTCTCTGGTCTAAGGAATCATGACTCTTACTGCAGTACAAACACATCACAGGCTTTGTTACCATTCAGAGGAAAATTGAGATGGTGCCAGGCATAAGCAATCAAATGCAGAACTATGGCATTTTAAGGAGTTGGTATCTAAAGTTACCAGATCCCATCTGATTTTGGAAATTAAGCAGGGTAGCCCGGGTTAGAATCTGGATAGGAGACCACCAACGAATACCAGGTGCTATAGGCTATATTTCAGAGGAAGGAAATGACAAAACCACCTCTGAGTTCTCCTTACCTAAGAAAACTCTACGAAATTCATGGGGTTGCCATAAGTTGTCAGACAACTTGAAGGCACATACATACACATCTAGATACCAAGTTAATGTTCTAAGTGTGAGTGGGTTTACATTCTTCATTTCTCAAAATATTTTCAAGTGGGGGGGATTAAAAGTAGAAAAAATGAATATCTTTGGATTACATGCTACTCTGGGTACAATTCAAAGTAGTGATGCTAGCATGCTAAAAAAGAACTGCATGTGCAGCAGGAGCTTTACTTGCTATTTCTGCTATAGTACTTCTCACTTTCAAAGGGTCAAGCTTTTGAAACTGAACATACTGTGACAGAAATAGCAAGCAAAGCACTATTTGCCCAAAGGTTTTCTACACATAAATATATTAGATCTCGGAATTATGAATGTTTGTCTGTTTTAGTTGTGACTCTGAAGTAAAATGCTAAATGATGGAAAAGACCTGTGCTGATTGATGTTGTACAAGAAAAAACTGATTTCCAACTTTTAACTACAGTTGTCCTTTCATATTCGCTGGGGTTTGGTACTAGGACCCTCCGTGGATACCAAAATCCATGAATACTCAAGTCCCATTATATGCAATGGCATAGCAAAATGGTGTCCCTTATATAAGATGGCAAAATCAAGGCTTGCTTTTTTGATTATTATTTTTTAAGAATATTTTCAATCCATGAATACTTAAATCTGTGGATATGGAGAGACAACTGTACACCAAAATTGGTGCATTTATTTGGGTTTGTGGGTGTGGTAATTGCATCCAGAACAAACAACAGATAATTTAATCTCTATCTAATTTAATACTGGAAGTTCAGCCAACACAATTGTTGAGGAAGCAACAACAAGCACACTTTCTCTTCTGTGGAAATGAGCAGTTCCAGTACATTTTAGAGATCTAAGAAAAAATAACATATAATCATCTGATAAAAAGAGAGACGTCAAGATTCTAGTGGTGGCAAACACAACAAAGATATTTATGCATTCTTACACAGTTATAAAGCAAATATAATGGTAACTTCAGTTAACTGAACTTATTGAATATAGTACCCCAAACTAATCACTCACTTGGATGAAACATATGAAGTTCATTAAGTACCTAATCCTATAGGATATTTTCCAAACTGTGAAAGTTGCCTCCTGTCTAGGACAAATTAATCTTTTCTAACCTATAATTCAAATGAAAAAAGTTCATAGAACTGTGTTTAAGATACTATTTCTCAAGTTATTTCTTACAACCCATATATGACATTAGCAATTCTTTTGGAATAACTGAAAATTATAATTGCACCCAGTTGTCAGTAACTTGTACATAACCTTTTCATTACTATTAAAATTATGGGAGAAAGAAAAACTTGAATCTGTACATTAAGTGATATCTGCAAAGTTACAGAATGATATGTTTATGACTAATTAGTACCAATCTCTATGAAAATGGAATCTCCTTCCTATCAAGAAACATTCAGTTTCATTATCTGCTATTTCTACCTTTTTCCATTCCTTTCTCAAGTCCTAAGCTATTCTTCAGTGAGGCAGTAGCTATACTAGTAGACACGATTGCTCCTAAGTGTCCTTTCCCATGGACTGGAGCCAAGGAAGCCCCCTGGTTTACTAAGGAGCTGGTAGTAATGAAATGAGTGGGCTGGATACTAGTTGATGGCAGAAAACTCAGAGCAGGTCTGACTAAACACAGTTTGGTCAAAAAGCAGTTGGACTAAAGAGCAGTTTTTAGACTGCTTTTAGGAGTTTTTAAAGAGTATTTAAATGTGTTTTTAAAATGTTTTACCTTTGTATTGTTTTAACTGATTTTTATTTGTTCATCGCCTAAGTAGCCCTTTTGGGCTGGCAGGTGATAACAGAAACACTTTTAATAATAATAACAGCAGCAATAGTAGTAATACGCTTTCTAAAAAATCACAAGCCTACAGCCCACTGGAAAGCCTCTGCCGTGGCAGTGAAGAGATGATAGTTCTTTGCCATCATTGCATCTGCATAATGTCATCCAGTGAAGTTGTCCAAAGTGGTCAGAGGCCTTCTACATGTTCAGCTCCACTGGAAGAAAATGTAGACCACTCAACCGCCTGTTGTGAAGAACTTGCATGAAAATTTGCAGACAAAATCATTGGGATCTGCACTGATTGGGATGCTGCATTTAATACAAATTCAGTGGATGTAACCTTGGCTCCTGCCTGTCTTGTTATTGAATATCTTTCAATCTGTGCATCCTGAGGATTCTTGGAGAGGTGAAAACCACCATGCCCGTACCCTCCCTGGCCCATAAAAACAGCCACCGGGAGGCTGGTTGATTGGGTAAGGGGCATAGTGAATGCCTCACTATGGAAAGGTGGCTTATCAGCCTGCTTTAAAGTGGTGGTGATAAGGACATTACTGGAAAAAAACATGCCTGGACACTACTGGTCAGTTTCCAATATCCTTTTCTTGGGCAAAGGTACAGAGTGTGTGGTAGCCTCCAGGGTTCCTAGATGAGACTGATTATTTAGATCCATTTCAATCTGGCTTCAGGCCTAGTAATGAGACAGAGATAGCTTTGATCACCTTGGTGAATGACCTATGCAGGGGACTGGACCAGGGGAATATGTCCCTGTTCATTCTGCTGGACCCCTCAGCAGCTTTCAAAACCATTGATCACAGTAACCTTTGGGGCTGCTTCTCTGGGATGGAAGTTGGGGCACTGTTTTACAGTGGTTATAGTCCTTTCTTGTGGGGGCAGGGAGAGAACTCAGAAAAGTTCTGGGGAATTATTTATTTATTTATTTGATGTATATGCCGCTAGAGATGTGAAGGCCTGATTGGGGGGGATGGAAAAATTCAGAAAAAAACATTTTTTTTCATTTTTTTCCTGAAGCCTTTTATTTATTTGTTTGTTTATTATTTATTTGTTTGTTTTAGGTATCTGTACCCTGCTCTTTTGCCACAAAGGCTCTCAGAGTGGCTTACAAACTGTTAAGCAAATTTTGCACATCTACACTGCTTTATAGCTCGCTAGGCACTAAGCAGTTTCGAATGTGTGTTAGCTAATTGCCCCCACAAGCTGGGTACTCATTTTACCAACCTACGAAAGGATGGAAGACTGAATGAACCTTGGAGCCCTTGGGATCAAACCTGTAACATTGTGGCTGCAGTCCTGGCATTTCACCACTGCACCACCAGGGCTCCCTTTTTTGTTTTGTTTTTTCAAAAAATTGAAAAACTTGGGGGAAAGGAAGAAAATCAATTATGGAATGTCCAATTCATGTTGCTGCAAATCTGTTGGATCCAAGATTCAAAGATGAAAATTTAAGTGATGATAGCACGGCTCCTGCATTTGACTGGATTACAAAACATGCATCACACTTAGGACTTGATGTTGGGAAGGAACTTTCAAATGTTGCAGAATATAGAACATCTTCAGGGATTTGGTCCAGGAATGCAGTCTGGGAATCTGCCAAACATATCCCTCCTGCAACATGGTGGCAAGGTCTTTGTACAACACAGCCTCTGACTCCTCTTGCTTCTCATCTTCTTCAGATTCCTTTATCTTCTGCAGCATGTGAAAGAATCTGGTCTGTGTTTGGAAACACTCACACTAAATCAAGAAATAAACTGACATGTGAAAGGGTAGAGAAGCTTGTTTTAATCCGGGAAAATCTTCAGTTTTTAAAAGTCCATGATAACTGTGATGATGTCAAACATAACAAAGCAGAAGGCTTGTTCGGCGTGAGTTCTCAAATAAGGCTGCAGCACTGTGGATAGTGCATCCCCATGCCTCCCAATGTGAGGCTAGGGCGGACCAATGTTGGTGATGAATTTGGCCGAGCCTGAGATGTTGTTTCAGGGAGTCCTTATATCGCTTTTTTGGAGCGCCCCTCTTACACTGACCTGTGGCGAGTTCACCGTAGAGTACTACTTTTGGGAGGCGATGGTCCTCCATCCTAGAAATGTGCCCTGCCCAGCGCAGCTGTGTTCTCAATATCATGGCCTCAATGCTGGTGATCCCTGCTTGCTCAAGGACAGCAACATTCGTCACATAGTCAGTCCAGTGTATATTTAGGATTGTGCGTAGATAGCGCTGATGAAAGCATTAGAGGAGTCGTAAGTGATGGCGATAGGTGACCCATGTTTCAGAACCATAAAGGAGAACAAACAGTACAATGGCTCTATACACACTGATTTTTGTGCTTCGCCTCAGATGTTTATTACTCCAGACTCTTTTGTGAAGTCTTCCAAATGTGCTGTAAGCCTTTGCTAACCTGTGATCGATCTCTTTGTCAATCTTGGCATCTGAGGAGATGATGCTTCCCAGGTAGGTGAACTGCTGAACGGACTTGAGCACAGATTTGCTGACGGCAATGTGGGCATGGTGGTGTTCGACTTTGGTGCAGGCTGGTAAAGAAGCTGTTTTCTTCAGGTTGACTTCCAGCCCAAACATCTCTGCAGCTGTTGCGAAGAAGGATGTCAGGCGCTGCAGAGCTGCTTCTGTGTAGGCAACAAGGGCAGCATCATCAGTGAAGAGCAGTTCACGGACTAGATAGTTTAGAGTCTTAGTGTGAGCCCTCAGATGGCTTAAGTTAAACAAGCTACCATCAGTACGGTAGCATATATAGATGCCGTCGTCTTCTTCAACCTCTGCCGTAGCCCTTTGGAGCATCATGCTGAAGAAGATTGTAAATAAAGTTGGCGCAAAAACACAACCTTGCTTCACTCCATTAGTTATTAGAAAGGGCTCTGAAAGAGCATTGCCATATCTGACTTGACCGCGCTGCCCCTCGTGTAGCAAGATAATCATTTTAAGGAATTTGGGGAGACATCCTAGTCTTTCCAGGATCTGCCACAGACCTTTTCTACTCACAGTGTCGAAGGCTTTGGTGAGGTCGACATATGTTACATAGAGACCCTTGTTCTGCTCTCTACATTTTTTTCTTGCAGTTGTTTAAGGGCAAATACCATATCTGTGGTACTCCTATTGGCTCTGAAGCCACATTGGCTTTCAGGAAGAAGTTCTTCTGCAACAGCAGGAACTAATCTGTTCAGGAGTATCCTTGCAAGGATTTTTCCAGCAATAGAGAGCAGTGTTATGCCTCGATAGTTTGAGCAATCAGATTTTGCTCCTTTTTTCTTGTACAAGATGATGATGACTGCATCTCTGAGATCTGATGGCAGTTCCCCTTTTTCCCAGCAATTCACAAGGAGTTTGTGGAGTAGTAGTCTGTCTGCTTATGTCAGTCAGCCTGAATGTAGCTATATTAGCTACAAGAAAATCCAAGAAATGCTACGCTGAGCAAGGGACAAAAGAGACCCTCTCACAATCGCAGGAGTTTACCGCATACCATGCAGTTGTGGACAAATTTACATAGGGACCACTAAACACAGTGTGCAAACACAAATCAAGGAACATGAGAGACCCTGCAGACTGAGCCAGCCAGAAAAATCAGCAGTAGCAGAACATGTTATAAACTAACCTGGACACAAAATGTTATTTAAAAACACCAAAATTCTGGACCAGGCAAACAAGTATCATGTTACAATGCACAGGGAAGCTACTGAAATCCACAAACACCTGGACAACTTCAACAAGAAAGAAGAAACCCTAAAAGTAAACAAAATCTGGCTACCAGGCCTGAAAAACACTAAAATCAAAACCCAGCACATGCAAATGAACTTCACCCAGGGGCAGGGGGATTTCCAGCAGACAATGGACCATTAGCCAAACAGACACTAATCCTCCTTGCATATCTCCACCCAGAAACTAGCCATTCAAATACACAAATTTACATATCCTCTCCATCAGGGACTCACAGTATATAACCCCCCCCCCCACACACACACCCTACCCAACCATTCTCTGAAGATGCCAGCTACAGATGCAGGCGAAACATCAGAAAGAAACTTCCAAAACACGGCCTCACAGCCCGGAAAGAAAGAAAAAACATGGAAAACTTATGTAGCTGTATTGTTCTGCTCTATCGCTCTGAGCTGTACTGCACTGACTGCTGTGATATGTAGTCACTGTATTTGGAGTCCTTGACTCAGTGTAAATATTATTGCTATGTCTTAGTAAATCTGTAATTTTAGACACTACCTATGTGCTCATTTTTACCTAACTGGGACTGTGTGGACTGCTGCTGCCATCATGCATCCAGCAGCTCCTGCTTGTCAATATCTACATGAAATCGCTGGGAAAGCTTATCCAGAGTTTTGAGACTGAATGTCACCAATATACTGATGATACCAAACTCTATCTCTTCTGTCAAAGTTCAATGAAGCTAAACCACTGTGTGCTGTTAGTAAGGGACTGGATGAGAGCAAACAAACTGAAACTTAATCCAGATAAGGCAGAGGTGCTCCCAGTCAGTCACAAGGCAAATCAGGGAATAGGGATTCATACTGTGCTGGATGGAGTTACATTCCACCTGAAATCTCACGTTCACAGCTTGGATGTACTCCTAGACTCAGATCTGAGCCTGGATGCTCAGATTTCAGCACAGGCCAGTAATGCCCCTTCCTCTAGATGTCAAATCTGGTTATGGTGACACATGCTTTGATTCATCCCATTTGGAACACTGTAAAACAGTCTACATTGGGTTGTCGTTGGAAATTATTCAGAAACTGCAGGTCCAAAATGCTGCAGCCAGCCAGACTCCTGACCAGAGTGGGTTACAGGGAATACATAACTCCCATATTGCAACAACTTCACTGGATATCAGTTTGTGTCTGGACACAATTCAAAGTGCTCATCATTTCCTTGAAAACCCTATAGGGCTTGAGTCCAGACTATCAGAAAGAGTGTACCTCTTTCTGTGAGCCTTCCTGACTGTTAAGATCTTGGATGGAAGGCTTTCTCTCTGTCCTGTCACAATCACAGGTGCATTTGGTGAGATGAAGAAAGAGCATTCTCAGTGGCAGTTCTCAACTTGTGAAATTCCCTTCTGTGGGAGGCTGTTGGTCCTCATCTATTCTCTTTCCACCTGCAGGCAAAATCCTTTTCATTTAGGCACCCCTTTGGGTATGAATTTCTGTGGCAGAAGGGTCTTTCTAAAGGGGGGGGGATATTATGTTTTTATCTTTTTATCATGCTTTAATGTATTTTTAGCTGTTTTAATTTAGTGTTTTTAATAGAACTGTTTATTTTAAAACTTTTATATGAAATAGTTTTTTAGTGTTCTGTATCTGAAACCTGATGTGAGCTGTTTTGGGTATCATGCCAAAGAAAGGCAGGATATAAATGAAATAAAACAAAACAAATTAGTGGTTCCTCATGTCTATATGGCCTTCATTTGTGACCTCTTGCATTCACATTTGTTAAGCTTGATATTTTGCTACTTACCTTTAGTGCAAAAGGTTGATTGTTAGGAATGTAAAAAGATGAGGATGTAAATCAAGAATCCTAGCTGCTGATATCAAGGATACTGAGAGATTCTTAGTTCCTATACACTTGCAGGAGCAAGATTGCAAAAGACTGTGTCACAACAGTCCTGCTCCTCTCAGCAGAGATGGAGATCCATGAAGGGGGTGGGGGGGTGAATGATGTTAAAAGTTTATACCTTTTAAAAAACTTTATTTTATTTCTATTACTTGCATCACCCAATATATCACAGTTTCCCTTGGATTCCCCTTCCTCTTTAACTATGTGATACTCGGCTACAAACCTCAGGACTACTCTCAGCTCCGCCAAACACTTTACTTCTCTTAGAAGCTTACAGCTATTAATCTGGTTCTTGCCTTATGATTTGCACATAAATAATGTACCACTGAGAGCCAACATGACGTAGTGGTTTGAGTGTTTGACTAGGACTCTGGAGGACAGTGTTTGAGTTCTCACTCAGCCATGGAAACCCACTGGGTGACCTTAGGCTGAACAAATCTTCCCAAGAAAAACCCATAATAGGTTTGCCTTAGGGTTGCACTAAGTTGGAAGTGACTTGAAAGCACACAACAACAACAACATCACTGCCACCACAGTTACAAATATATCTCAAAACCTTTAGCACTAACACAGGCAGTAATGAAGTGTGTATGAATTAAATACCAATTTTATTATTACTAGCTATGCAATAACAGTATTTAGGTTATTCAGTGCACAGAAGCATATGATTTCAGAGAAGCACTTTCTTGTATGTTCCTGTTACTCGTATAAACCACTTGCCTAATCAACTCATCTAAGTCTACTTAGTGTACATCCACCCTCACCATTCTAAACAAAACAATAAACACTGCTGATACTGCTCTTTAATTTCCACACCCTACAGAAAAACACAGTCCAACTGCAACTCATACTCTCAACTGCCACCCACCAGTTTTCAAAAACTCTCAGCCAATGATCAATCATCTAGTATTCCAAGAGCTCTTCCACTTTCAACAGGCCATATAGTTTACACCACCTAATATGCTTAAAAACATACTTACACAACATCATGGAACATTATACTTTGCTGTAATTCACACAATATATACATGTAACATCTATACAGAGAATAGAACATCACAGAATGCAAGGTTACCCAAATACTCTTCTTCCTTCCTTATCTCTCCTTACACTTTCTAATCTTTCAAATGGTGCATCTCTTGTCCTCACTGATAAAAAGCTTTAGGAAGAAAAAGTATACTGGCTAAAAGACAAGCTTCATTTATAACAGAAGAGAGAACAGTCTAATTATTCAGGACCCTAAGAAACAGATCTCTCATATAGTAGAACTGCCAACAAACCACATTTTTAGATTAATTTATAAATTCAATTAAAGGAATGTTACCACGAAGACTCATGCCTCTCAAGGGACACCAAGAAGTATGCACAGTTAACAGCCATGCTCTAAACTCAAGAGACTGTTCACCATATTTACTGATCTTAACAATTTTATAACACATTCAAAGTAGGAAGCATCGAAGAAACACTTTTATCAATACAACTGAGTTACTTCAAAAAAATTAGTTTTGCCATAATTCCCACCTTACCCACAAATCCAAGTTAAGGGCAAATGGAAGCTCTATGACTGCAATTAGCCAGGTTTCCAGAACAGATGTGTCTGATGTATAATATAGCAGACATTTCCTTATTCCATCTTTAACTGGGACCTTCTCTAAGGCTAGAGAAGAAAGAAAAATGACTAAATATTAGGGAGAACTTCCCAAGCACACTCAGTGGCTAATAGTGATGGAAAGGATAAAAGGGTTCAACATCTCCCCAGCAAAGCCTCTTCAGGCTTAGGGTCCTGGAAATCTAAGATCACAATGTGAAACAGTAATTCCAGTCTGTCAGGAATTTGAAGGTCAGGCCACAATTCCACAAACTTGACCATCATGATTATGATGTGAGCCACTAGCTAGTTTATTCTTTTATAACAGCATAATCTCTGCATCCACAAATTGGCTATTAGTGAAGGAAATACTGTACAGAGAAGTTCAAAACTACTCAGTATCTAACATTATCACTGTGCTCATGGAAATACCGTATATTCCGGCGTATAAGACGACCCGGCGTATAAGACGACCCCCCCAATTTTTAAGGGGAAATGCAGAGTTTGCGATATATTCGCCCTATAAGACGACCCCCTCTTCCAACGCATAGCCCCCGCATGCCCCTCCTGCGCTCTCTTCCAGGAGGGAGTGCAGGAGGAGGATGCGGAGGCTGTGCGCCCAAAAGGGGCACGTTCGCCCCTTCTCCCCACCTTCCAGGAAGGTGGGGAGAAGGGGCGAATCGCGGTTTGGCCGCGCAGCCTCTCCATGCCCCTCCTGTGCTCCCTCCTGGAAGGGAGCACAGGAGGGGGATCGGGAGGCTGCCCGGCCAAACCGGGCACGTTCGCCCCTTCTCCCCACCTTCCAGGAAGGTGGGGAGAAGGGACGAATCGCAGTTTGGCCGCGCAGCCTCTCCATGCCCCTCCTGCGCTCCCTTCCAGGAGCGAGCGCAGGAGGGGGATCCGGAGGCTGCCCGGCCAAACCGGGCACGTTCGCCCCTTCTCCCCACCTTCCAGGAAGGTGGGGAGAAGGGGCGAATCGCGGTTTGGCCGCGCAGCCTCTCCATGCCCCTCCTGCCCTCCCTTCCAGGAGTGAGCGCAGGAGGGGGATCCGGAGGCTGCCCGGCCAAACCGGGCACGTTCGCCCCTTCTCCCCACCTTCCAGGAAGGTGGGGAGAAGGGGCGAATCGCGGTTTGGCCGCGCAGCCTCTCCATGCCCCTCCTGCGCTCCCTCCTGGAAGGGAGCGCAGGAGGGGGATCGGGAGGCTGCCCGGCCAAACCGGGCACGTTCGCCCCTTCTCCCCACCTTCCAGGAAGGTGGGGAGAAGGGGCGAATCGCGGTTTGGCCGCGCAGCCTCTCCATGCCCCTCCTGCGCTCCCTCCTGGAAGGGAGCGCAGGAGGGGGATCGGGAGGCTGCCCGGCCAAACCGGGCACGTTCGCCCCTTCTCCCCACCTTCCAGGAAGGTGGGGAGAAGGGGCGAATCGCGGTTTGGCCGCGCAGCCTCTCCATGCCCCTCCTGCGCTCCCTTCAAGGAGGGAGCGCAGGAGGGGGATCGGGAGGCTGCCCGGCCAAACCGGGCACATTCGCCCCTTCTCCCCACCTTCCAGGAAGGTGGGGAGAAGGGGCGAATCGCGGTTTGGCCGCGCAGCCTCTCCATGCCCCTCCTGCGCTCCCTTCAAGGAGGGAGCGCAGGAGGGGGATCGGGAGGCTGCCCGGCCAAACCGGGCACGTTCGCCCCTTCTCCCCACCTTCCAGGAAGGTGGGGAGAAGGGGCGAATCGCGGTTTGGCCGCGCAGCCTCTCCATGCCCCTCCTGCGCTCCCTTCCAGGAGCGAGCGCAGGAGGGGGATCCGGAGGCTGCCCGGCCAAACCGGGCACGTTCGCCCCTTCTCCCCACCTTCCAGGAAGGTGGGGAGAAGGGGCGAATCGCGGTTTGGCCGCGCAGCCTCTCCATGCCCCTCCTGCGCTCCCTTCAAGGAGTGAGCGCAGGAGGGGGATCGGGAGGCTGCCCGGCCAAACCGGGCACGTTCGCCCCTTCTCCCCACCTTCCAGGAAGGTGGGGAGAAGGGGCGAATCGCGGTTTGGCCGCGCAGCCTCTCCATGCCCCTCCTGCGCTCCCTTCCAGGAGCGAGCGCAGGAGGGGGATCGGGAGGCTGCCCGGCCAAACCGGGCACGTTCGCCCCTTCTCCCCACCTTCCAGGAAGGTGGGGAGAAGGGACGAATCGCAGTTTGGCCGCGCAGCCTCTCCATGCCCCTCCTGCGCTCCCTTCCAGGAGCGAGCGCAGGAGGGGGATCCGGAGGCTGCCCGGCCAAACCGGGCACGTTCGCCCCTTCTCCCCACCTTCCAGGAAGGTGGGGAGAAGGGGCGAATCGCGGTTTGGCCGCGCAGCCTCTCCATGCCCCTCCTGCCCTCCCTTCCAGGAGTGAGCGCAGGAGGGGGATCCGGAGGCTGCCCGGCCAAACCGGGCACGTTCGCCCCTTCTCCCCACCTTCCAGGAAGGTGGGGAGAAGGGGCGAATCGCGGTTTGGCCGCGCAGCCTCTCCATGCCCCTCCTGCGCTCCCTCCTGGAAGGGAGCGCAGGAGGGGGATCGGGAGGCTGCCCGGCCAAACCGGGCACGTTCGCCCCTTCTCCCCACCTTCCAGGAAGGTGGGGAGAAGGGGCGAATCGCGGTTTGGCCGCGCAGCCTCTCCATGCCCCTCCTGCGCTCCCTCCTGGAAGGGAGCGCAGGAGGGGGATCGGGAGGCTGCCCGGCCAAACCGGGCACGTTCGCCCCTTCTCCCCACCTTCCAGGAAGGTGGGGAGAAGGGGCGAATCGCGGTTTGGCCGCGCAGCCTCTCCATGCCCCTCCTGCGCTCCCTTCAAGGAGGGAGCGCAGGAGGGGGATCGGGAGGCTGCCCGGCCAAACCGGGCACGTTCGCCCCTTCTCCCCACCTTCCAGGAAGGTGGGGAGAAGGGGCGAATCGCGGTTTGGCCGCGCAGCCTCTCCATGCCCCTCCTGCGCTCCCTTCCAGGAGCGAGCGCAGGAGGGGGATCCGGAGGCTGCCCGGCCAAACCGGGCACGTTCGCCCCTTCTCCCCACCTTCCAGGAAGGTGGGGAGAAGGGGCGAATCGCGGTTTGGCCGCGCAGCCTCTCCATGCCCCTCCTGCGCTCCCTTCAAGGAGTGAGCGCAGGAGGGGGATCGGGAGGCTGCCCGGCCAAACCGGGCACGTTCGCCCCTTCTCCCCACCTTCCAGGAAGGTGGGGAGAAGGGGCGAATCGCGGTTTGGCCGCGCAGCCTCTCCATGCCCCTCCTGCGCTCCCTTCCAGGAGCGAGCGCAGGAGGGGGATCGGGAGGCTGCCCGGCCAAACCGGGCACGTTCGCCCCTTCTCCCCACCTTCCAGGAAGGTGGGGAGAAGGGGCGAATCGCGGTTTGGCCGCGCAGCCTCTCCATGCCCCTCCTGCGCTCCC
Source organism: Gambelia wislizenii (assembly GCA_030847615.1). Classification (NCBI taxonomy): domain Eukaryota; kingdom Metazoa; phylum Chordata; class Lepidosauria; order Squamata; family Crotaphytidae; genus Gambelia; species Gambelia wislizenii. Next base: position 47,941,992 of record JAUMIR010000003.1, on the reverse strand, counting down.
TCCTGGAAGGGAGCGCAGGAGGGGGATCGGGAGGCTGCCCGGCCAAACCGGGCACGTTCGCCCCTTCTCCCCACCTTCCAGGAAGGTGGGGAGAAGGGGCGAATCACGGTTTGGCCGCGCAGCCTCTCCATGCCCCTCCTGCGCTCCCTTCCAGGAGCGAGCGCAGGAGGGGGATCCGGAGGCTGCCCTGCCAAACCGGGCAAGTTCGCCCCTTCTCCCCACCTTCCAGGAAGGTGGGGAGAAGGGGCGAATCGCGGTTTGGCCGCGCAGCCTCTCCATGCCCCTGAGGGGGATCGGGAGGCTGCCCAGCCAAACCGGGCACATTCGCCCCTTCTCCCCACCTTCCAGGAAGGTGGGGAGAAGGGGCGAATCGCGGTTTGGCCGCGCAGCCTCTCCATGCCCCTCCTGCGCTCCCTTCCAGGAGGGAGCGCAGGAGGGGGATCCGCAAACTGTGCGGCCAAACGGGGCACATTCGCCCCTTCTCCCCACCTTCCTGGAAGGTGGGGAGAGGGGGCGAATCGCGGGTTTGCCTCCGCCGCTGCAGAAGCGCTCGAGCAGCGGCTGCGGCAAACCGCAATGTTCGCCCCCCTCCTCTTTCTTCCGTTGCTCCCCAAAGGGGGAGAAGGCAGAGGAGGGGGGCGAATGATCTTCAAAACACTTTGCTTCACCCCCCCTGCCCCATCTCCTGCCTCTTCGCTCCGTTTGCGAAGAGGCAGGAGATAGGCAGGTGGGTGAAGCAAAGTGTATCCGGCGTATAGGACGACTGTCAATTTTGGAGGGCACTTTTGAGTGCTCAAAAGTCGTCTTATACGCCGGAATATACGGTAGCTTCCATAAACAGAGGTGGGAGAGCAAATCCCTTTTCTCTGCAGCTCCAAAATCTTGCTCTGGGAAACTCAGCAGGGCAGGCTGTTAGTACTGGAGAGTGGGAGACGAAAACCCTGATCCTTCCACACGCGTTATACAGTACGGTATTGGATTGAAGACTAGAATTTCGCTCAGCTCAAAAGACATACATACACAAAGAATATATGCAAAAATCAGATACCTACCTACCTTCATAAGTGAACACAGTCATTTCTGCTTACATTAGGAGAATCTAACAGACCATACCCTGAAAAAAACTGAAGGCAAAATATTAGTTGGGAGGGAGAAATTTACACTGTCGTATACATAGCATTCTATAGCAAAGGGAATATATGTGTGTGTATTTTTCAGGCAGGATGAAAGAATAGTTGCTTACTCATACTAGGCTTAATGGCAAATAGGCAAGATAAGGTAATATCTAAAAACGTCTAGTAAGTTCAAAGAAATGTGCTTAACTACTGTGTGGTCTTTAAATATTCAAAATAATGTTTCATGATAAACAAGGATTGGGGGGAAAAAACCAGGTTTAGAAAAAAAACACAATGATTTTGTTTTGTTTAAACCATTTGTGGGCTGTTTTTTTTAGTTTAAAACAGTTTTATTTTTTACACTTAAACTAATACAACACTAAATCAGAAAACTGAGTAGCAAAATGAGGTTGAGATGTTATGACCATTAGCTTAAATAAAAATTGTTCTTCAATTGCTGTTTTAAATTGCTCTTTTAAATCAAGTTGTTTTAGCTAAACTTATATAAATTGAAGATTTTGTTTCTAAATCACATTTCTTGCACTATAAAAGAAGCAACTAACACCTAACAATGAACAAACTGCCAATAAACTGTTAAAGTTAAAATGTTTAAATTCAAACAGTCATTTTTGGTCTAGTAAGAGGGCTGGAAAACAGTAATAATAGCCAGACTTTAAAAAATATTAATAATCAATTAAAAAACCAGGGGTGTTTTTTTTCATAGAATCATAGAGTTGAAAGAAACCACAAAGGCTATCCTTTCCAACCCCCTGCCATGCAGGAATAAGCAATCAAAGCATTCCCAACAGATGGACATCCAACCTCTGATTAAAAACCTCCAAAGGAGACTCAACCACACTCCAAGGCAGTGTATTCCACTGTTGAACAGCGCTTACCATAAGGAAATTCTTCCTAATGCCTGGGTGGAATCTCTTTTTCTGTAGTTTGAGTCCATTGCTCCATGTCCTAGTCTTTGGAGCAGCAGAAAACAAGCTTGCTCCATCCTCAGTATGACATCCTTTCGAATATTTAAACATGGCTATCATGGCCTCTCTTAAACTTCCCCTCCGCAGGCTAAACATACTCAGCTCCCTAAGCCACTCCTCATAGGGCATGAGTTCCAGACCTCCCACCATTTTGTTCACCTTCCTCGGGACACGTTCCAGCTTGTCCATATCCCTCTAGAATTGTGCTGCCCAGAACTGGACACAGTATTCCAGGTGAGGTCTGAGTAAAGCAGAATACAGTGGCACTATTACTTCCCTTGATCTAGACACTATACTCCTATTGATGCAGCCTAGAATCGCATTGCGGTTTTTAGAAGCCGAGTCACACTGCTGACTCATGTTCAGCTTGTGGTCCACTAAGACTCCTAGATCTCTTTCACATGTGCTGACATCAAGCCAGGTGTCACTCATCCTATATCTGTGCATTTCATTTTTACTGCCTAAGTAAAAATGTATCCTGCATTTCTCCCTGTTGAAATTCATTTTGTTAGTCTTGGCCCAGCTTTATAATCTGTTCAGGTCATTTTGGATTCTGATCCTGTCCTCTGGGGTATTAAATAATAATAATAATAATAATAATAATAATAATATTTATTTCTATCCCGCCCCTCTGCAACACAATTGTGGCGGCTTACAATATAAAAACTCCATAATTACAATACCCTAGCCCACCCACCCCTTAAATAATATTAACTTTAAAAGGATTAAAAACATACAATAATTAAAAATATATTAAATTAGAAATAGTCTTTTTCGGCAGCATCCTGAACAACCAAGCAGCCTTTTTTAAGGAGAGCACTTGCTTGCTTCATATGGAGAGGGGCCTAGAAAAGGTGGCCTAACGAAAGCTCATCCCCATCTACCTGGTTGGCTAGCTGTGGCTAACGGGCATCTTCTGATGCGGTCAAACCAAGGCAAAGAAACAAAGGCACACACCGGCCTCCAAAGGTGTAAATAAACTGATGCTTGCATGCTGGAACATCAGAACCATGCAAGACTCTGAAGATAGTGGACAGCCTGAGTGTCGTTCTGCTCTAATAGCCCATGAACTATCACGACTTAATATTGACATCGCTGCTCTTAGTGAAGTTCATCTCCATGAGGAAGGCAGCCTTAAAGAACACAGTGCTGGCTATACACTTTACTGGTCTGGCAAACCCAAAACCGAAAAACATCTTTCAGGAGTAGGCTTTGTGATTAAAAACTCCATTGCCTCCAAACTCAAAACCTTGCCAACAGGACACTCTGATCGCATTATTTCCTTACGCCTCCCACATGTTGTTCTCTTTAGTATATATGCCCCAACTATGCAAGCCGACCCTGTAGAGAAATCCAAATTCTACACAGCCCTACGCCAACTCATACAAAAAGTCCCTGTAGAAGATAAAATTATTATCCTTGTTGACTTCAATGCCAGAGTTGGAAAGAAGTCCAAAGCCTGGAAAGGTGTCTTAGGCAAGCATGGTGTTGGAAACTGCAGTGATAACGGACGCTTCTTGCTAGAGTTCTGTGCAGAACAACAGCTGACTATTACAAATACTATCTTTCAGCAGAAAGATAGCTTGAAGACAACCTGGATACATCCCCGATCCAAACATTGGCACCTCATTGACTATGTTCTAGTCTGCCAGAGAAACATTCGCGATGTCCGTCATACTCGAGTGATGCCCAGTGCAGAATGCCAAACAGATCATCGCCTCGTAAGATGTAAACTAAATCTTCGTCTTAAGTTCAAACCTAAGAGGGGTGGTATCTTAAAGAAGAGACTCCAAGTCAACAATCTTCAACATGCTACTATGAGAGACAACTTACAGGCAAACCTGCAAACAAAACTTGAAGACCATCCTACAGATCATTCTTCTACAGTGCTTTGGCAACATATCAAAAACACTATCCTCTAGTCTGCGGAAGAATCCCTCAGGTTCTCCCACAAGAAAAATCAAGACTGGTTTGATGAAAACAACCAAGAGATCCAGGAGCTGTTGGCAAAGAAGAGAGCTGCTCAGCAAGCATACCTCGTCCAGCCACCTTGCCATGTAAGAAAAGCAGCTTTCCGTCTCACATGTAGTAAACTTCAACAAAAACTCCGAGACATGCAGAACAAGTGGTGGATCAATATAGCAGAAAAAACACAACGCTGTGCAGATCTGGGTGATCTTAGAAGATTTTATTAAGCTCTTAAAGCAGTGTTTGGACCTATTAATCAGGACCAAAGCTCCTTATACAGTACAGATGGTCAAACATTAATTACTGATAAAGCCTCCATCCTAAATTGATGGGCTGAACATTTTCAAAGTCTCTTTAGTGCCAACCGAGTAGTCCAAAGCTCAGCTATCCAACATATGATACAAAAACCAATGAAAAATGAATTGGACATAGCTCCCACTTTGGAAGAGACCCTTAAGGCCATACAGCAGATGAAAAACGGCAAGGCAGCTGGGATTGATGGAATCCCACCTGAAGTTTGGAAACACGGAGGTCATGTACTCCATGATAAATTCCACGAACTCCTTGTGTATTGCTGGGGAAAAGGGGAACTGCCATCAGATCTCAGAGATGCAGTCATCATCACCCCCTGTACAAGAAAAAAGGAGCAAAATCTGATTGCTCAAACTATCGAGGCATAACACTGCTCTCTATTGCTGGAAAAATCCTTGCAAGGATACTCCTGAACTGATTAGTTTCTGCTATTGCAGAAGAACTTCCTGAAAGCCAATGTGGCTTCAGAGCCAATAGGAGTACTACAGTTATGGTATTTGCCCTTAGACAACTGCAAGAGAAATGTAGAGAGCAGAACAAGGGTCTCTATGTAACATTTGCTGACCTCACAAAAGCCTTCGACACTGTGAGGAGAAAAGGTCTGTGGCAGATCCTGGAAAGACTAGTATGTCCCCCCAAATTCCTTAAAATGATTATCTTGCTACACGAGGGCCAGCACGGTCAAAAGTCAGCTATAGTGATGCTCTTTCAGAGCCCTTTCTAATAACTAATGGAGTGAAGCAAAGTTGTGTTCTTGCGCCAACTTTATTTACAATCTTCTTCAGCATGATGTTCCAAAGGGCTACGGCAGAGCTCAAAGAAGAAGACAGCATCTATATACGTTACGTACGATGGTAGCTTGTTTAACTTAAGCCGTCTGAGGGGTCGCACTAAGACTCTAAACTATCTAGTCCATAGAGCTGCTCTTTGCCGATGCTGCTGCCCTTGTTGCCCTCACAGAAGCAGCTCTGCAGCACCTAACATCCTGCTTCACAACAGCTGCAGAGCTGTTGGGCTGGACGTCAACCTGAAGAAAACGGAAGTTCTCTACCAGCCTGCACCACAGGACGAACACCACCATGCCCACATTGCCGTCAGCAAATCTGTGCTCAAGTCCGTTCAGCAGTTCACCTACCTGGGAAGCATCATCTCCTCAGATGCCAAGATTAACAAAGAGATCGACCACAGATTAGCAAAGACATATAGCGCATTTGGAAGACTTTACGAAAGAGTCTGGAGTAATAAACACCTGAGGCGAAGCACAAAAATCAATGTGTATAGAGCCATTGTACTGTCTATTCTCCTTTACGGGTCTGAAACATGGGTCACCTATCGCCACCACTTACGACTCCTCTAATGCTTTCATCAGCGCTGTATATGCACAATCCTAAATATACACTGGACAGACTATGTGACGAATGTTGCTGTCCTTGAGTAAGCAGGGATCACCAGCATTGAGGCCATGATACTGAGAACACAGCTGCGCTGGGCAGGGCACGTTTCTAGGATGGAGAACCATTGCCTCCCAAAAATAGTACTCTACGGTGAACTCGCCACGGGTCAGCGTAAGAGGGGTGCTCCAAAAAAGCGATACAAGGACTACCTGAAACAACATCTCAGGCTCGGCCAAACTGATCACCAACAATGGTCTGCCCTGGCCTCACATTTGGAGGCATGGAGACGCACTATCCATGATGCTGCAGCCTTATTTGAGAACTCACACTGAACAAGTCTTGAATAGAAACAGCAACGCAGAAAGAATCACAACCCGGAAACATCACCCAAAGAGACCTTCTGCTGTGCTTTCTGCAACGGGACTTGTCTATCTCAGATTATCCTTTTTAGGCATCAGCGCGTTTGCAGAAAGCACGGGATGTGTCCTTCCTGAATCTTTGTTTGCGAAGAAAAGCAGGAGACATGTTCCTTTTAAGTCTTAGCTCTGTTGAAAGTTATTTAGACATCCATACTGGTTTCTTTAAAAACCAGCCATGTTTCTTCCTCATTGGAACTGTCTGAAGTTGTACCTTCAATACCTCACTTTTTAGAAACTCCCATCCATCATGTACTCACTTCTCTTTTAGTATTCCTGACCATGGGATCACCCCCAGTAATTCCCTAAGTTTTCTGAAATCAGCTTTCTTAATGTCTGGAAGCCATGTCTGGCTACGCTTGGCTTCCTCTTTCCTCTGTATAACAAACACCAGGAGAACATGGTCACTCCCCCATAAGGATTCCACCACTTCCACCCCATTAACCAGATCATCTCTGTTGGTTAGGATCAAATCTAAAATAACTGACTCCCTTGTTGCCTCTTCTATCTTCTGGACAATGAAATTGTCTGCAAGGCAAGTAAGGAATTTGTTGGGCCTTAAATTTTTGGCACAGTTGGACTTCCAAAAAATATCAGGATAGTTAAATTCTCCCATTATTGCTACATCTCTCCTGTCTGAGTCTGCGGTCATCTCTTCTAGGAAGGCATCATCCAAGTCCTCAGTTTGGCTTGGAGGTTTGTAGTAGACTGCCACGATGACATCCCTGCTGTTTCTTTCCTCCTTGATTTTTACCCAGATGCTCTCAACCTGGTTCCCAGGATTTAAGTCGTGGATCTGTTCACAGGTGTACACATTGTTAATGTACAATGCTACTCCACCACCCTTCCTGTTTGGTCTGTTTCTCTGAAATAGGTTATACCCCTCTATTACTACATTCCAATCATGGGACTCATCCTACCAGGTTTCAGTGATGACTATTAAATCATATTTGCTTTTCTGTGCTAAGAGTTCAAGCTTATCCTGTTTATTTCTCATGCTCTGTGCATTAGTATAGAGACATTTAAGAACATGGGTCATTCCCCCTATCTGCCTTTTAAAGATTTTATTCCTCCCACTGTTGGGTTGTTGTCCTATTTGCCTTGTTCTCTGTATAACATTTGGGCTATTATCTCCAGCACTTGATGAAGTCCTGCCTTCAAGAGTACTGTCTCCCTCCCCAATACAACTCAGTTTAAAGGCCTCCTAATCAGATCTTTCAGGCTCTTGGCAAAAACATTCCTGCCAACTGCTGTGCGGTGCAACCCATCCCTTACCAGAAGTCCACCTCCATGAAACCTCACCCCATGGTCTAGGAAGCCAAACTGTTCGCAGCGGCACCATCTGTGCAGCCAGTTGTTCACCTTCACTATCTTTCTCTCCCTGGGCCATGCCCTTCCACAGGAAGGACAAACAAAATGACTACCTGTGCATCCAAGTCCTTCAGCTTCCTACCCAGAGCCTCACAATCCCTTTTGATATTCTGAAGGCTATACCTTGCAGTATTATTGGTTCCCACATGGACCAAAAAAGAAGAGATAACAGTCAGTAGGCTTCACAAGTCTCATCAGCCTCTCCGTTACATCGTGGATTTTAGCACCTGGGATTTCCCCCTTGGTTTAAACCATGGTGTAAGCCAAGCTGATTTAAACCAGCCAACCCTGTGATAAACTAAGTGCCAAGCATTGAAAGAGATACTTAACAGAAAGACTGATAGAAATTTATCAGAGGAAATCATTCTGAGAGTTGTGATACAGAAAATCAAATTCAGTTATATTTGCCAGGCATTTCATCTGTCAGTATCAACATCTGGCATGCTTCCAGTCATACAAACTAGTTTTTAAGATCTGATTATGTTTTTTTTTTGTTTTGCTGCAAGACTGATAATAGCTCAAAAGTGGGAAAAACTAGACCATGTCTCAATTGAAGCCTGGTTTTAAAAATTTTTGGAAAATAGCATTTATGGAAATGCTGACATCTACTGTGTAAGATGATAGAAATGACCAGTCAGAAGTAAGCTTCTTTTCAATATTGTTTCTTTTTGTTAATTTCATCAATGACCACAGGGAATTTCCACCTCCTCCACGGACAAATTTGGACCTATGGAGAGATGCTTTCATTGAATGGTAAATTTATTTTTATTTTCACATGCTGTGAACCTATGAACCAAAAATTTCATATATATCTTGAAAATCTTACTTTTGGGGGAAATAAGATGCAATGCCTGGTGACCTTCTTGTTTGTTATGTTTTAAAAAGTTACATTATGCCACTACGTCAATTTTTAAAATTTTATTCATTTATTAATAATTATACAGACACACCTCACTTCACACAGCCTCTCACAAAGATGCTTCTTTTTACAAAGTCTTTTTATGTCCCCCTTTATGCCCTTTTTGTCTGACTACCTGGAGGATTTTTTTTTAAAAAAACATCAGCATTGGGAGGATGCTGAAGGAGGCATAAAGGAACAAAGAATTTTGGTGTTGGGCTGCAGGAGTGTATCTGCGGTAAACAATGCAATAATGCTTGAACTGGATAAGAGTGGATTCTGTGTTGCCAACCCTATTCTAGGTATGTATGCCTGCCAAAAACAGGCAAGGTAAACAGCAGCTGCCTCCAGAATTTCTTCCTGTGTGAACAGCAAAACAGATAAAAAAAAAGGAAAGCAGTCTACCTCATTAACTATCCACAGAATGTTTTTTTAAAAGCATAGATTATATGTCTGGACACCAAAATAGAAATCATAGGAAAAACAGAGGATGGCGAAAGAAAATAAATAATCTCTGGATGCATTTTGAAGAAACTTTCAAATGGTATCTAGAAGGTTCAAGATGTTTTTCTCTATGTGTGCAAGGCTTACCTGACCAGGTTGCTTCATTTTGCACATGCGCAATGTTAGTTTTGGTTAAAAGGTTTGTTGAAACATGTTGAAGTACTCTTTTCTTTTATGCTACAGAAGAGTATCCCTATTCTTTCAATTTTATTTCTGCCTCTTGTACAAAATTTCTGTTCAAGACGTAATGCCTAAGAACATGCCTACTTTGTTAAAGGTATTATGCCTGCATTTTATTCAGAAATGCCTTTCATGTAAATGTAAATTAGTTGTAAATTGTGACATGTGAGGTTTATATACTCCAGTTGTTAATTTCACAGATAATTTGCATGGAAGATATGGCCAGTTACATATTAATGGCATCCAGAACTGTACGTGGCAGTCTATGTGCATATTACACATTAGCTTTTTATGGCTATGTTTATTTTCCTTTTAAGTATTTTTGTACTGTCAGGACAGAATACAAAGAAACAGAATGGTTTTCCATTGGCAAGGGGGGCAGGCAAGGCTGTATTTTATCACCTTAATTGTTTAACTTGTATACTGAACATATCATACATAAAGCAGGATTACGTTAGTGCCTACAATATAGTTTTTTAAACTAAATTACTGGTGGCAAATTATGTAATAATCTGAACATCCCATACTGTGAATAGGTTAGTTACATTGACCTGAGACAAACATATGGGCCACCCCAAATAAAGTGTTCTGGGGGCTCCAAAATTCCTTAAACGGGCCCTGGCTGTAGGCTATATTTCACAAAGAAAGAACTGGCAAAGCCACCTCTGAATATTTTTTTCCCTGAGTACCCAGCTTGTGGGGTTCTGTATACATTGGAAGCCGCTTAGTGCCTAGCGTGCTATAAAGCGGTGTAGATATATAAAGTGCTATTGCTTAAACAATTTGTAAGCTGCTCTGAGAGCCTTTATGGCTGAAGAGCAGGGTATAAATACCTAAGTAAGTAAATAAATAAATAAAATTCACCTAAGAAAACCCTATGAAATTTATGGGGTTCCCATAAGGTTACTTGAAGGTACATACACAGACATATAAACAGTCCAGTCCATATTTAGATGGAAGTTGGCCCCCACCAACCTCTATAGAGTTCACTTCAAAGTAAAACATGTACTACACTGAATGACTGCCATCCCAAACCTGTTTGGGTGACCCTCAACTGTGGAAAATACTGACAAGCAGACATGTTTAGAGTCAGGCTGTAAGTAGTTAAGGCGGTAGCCCGTATTACAGCAACTTCCGTTGCAAGTTGGCACAAGGCATCATAAAGGAAGTTAAGGAATCGTGATAAACAACAGCAAAAAAACCTTCAAGTCTCAATGCGGGTGCCACAAGCAGTTGTTCCTGACAGGTAAGGCGGGGAAGGGGGCCGGGTGGGGAGAGAGGAAGAAGAGCCTTCACCCTACCAACTTGAGAGAAGAAGCTATACAGCAATTTATCACTCCGGTGCCGAACGACCAGCTTACCCAGATTACAAAATTCATCAAGAAATAATCTTAATTTTTTAGACTCTGCTAATTGAGGGGAGGGGGGTGGAAGTCGGATACAGACCTGCATGCGCACTTTCCAACTGGCAACAGCAATGGTGCTCAAGGAGGCGACCCAGGCAGGCAAACAGCCCTGCGCCCGAGGCCCGGCTAATCCAAACAAGCACCAAGGGCTTCGGCCAGGGTGGATGCTAAACAAAGGGGGGGGGAGCAAGAGGCGAGAAAACGGAGAGACTAGTTGCAAGAGGAGGAGAGGAGGAAAGAAAGGCGAGGTGCGGGGGGGGGAGCTGTCAAGGCGAGAGGGTCCAAAAAGAGCACCCCCACCGGCCAGGGGAAGCACATTCACCAGGCTGGCTGGAGGAAGAGGCGAGGAGGCGGGAGCCTTGGAGATTTAAAAAAGGAATAAACAAAAAGGAACAGAAAGGCTGTTGGGGGTCCTTCAGAGACAGGGATTTTCTATCAGCAGGTGACCCGCCTTCCAGTTCCTGACTATCTCTTGCCTCCAGAGAGCCAGGAGTGGAAGAAAAAAAAAAACTTGATTAGGCCTTTATGTGGGAGAGATCTTTATTAGTGTGAAGGAAAAGTACAGTCGTCCCTCCGTATCCACGGATTTGGTATCCACGGATTTAAGCATTCACGGTTTGAAAATATTCTTAAAAAAACAATCCCAAAAGCAAACCTTGATTTTTGCCCTCTTATATAAGGGACACCATTTTGCTATGCCATTGCATATAATGGGACTTGAGTATTCACGGATCTGGGTATCCACGGCGGGGTGGGGGTGGTGTTCCTGGAACCAAACCCCAGCGAATATGAAGGGACAACTGGCTGGGCAGGGGGGTTATGATCTGGTTGGTCATGTTCGAGATACCTTTGAGCATCCTTTCCCCCAAACTCACAAAGGACAGGACAGTTGTACCACATGGGCACGGACCACCCAAGGCTCTCGCAGCCCCTCCAGCACAGAGAGGAATGATTGTTTTTTCGCCCTTATGACCAGTCCGCATGGGGTTAAGGTACCAACGACGAATCACTTTGAGAGCCACTTTGCTGGTCAGAAAAGGGTGTTTGGCCCATCTCTGCAGCCCCCAAGGTCCCGTGGTAGCGATCCCCAAGTCCGCTTCCCACTCCCTCCTAGATGGTTAGCCGTCTCCCTATGAAGTATCAAGGAACCACCCCCCGCCCGGCCGTTAGGAAACCGTCAGAGCGGGGCGGCTGGAGAAGAGTTAACGACAACGCCTCCCTCTCTCTCACACACACACACCTAATAACCACCACTCCCCCGAGGAGGGTCTTGCCACTGAGAGAAGCTCACAGGATGGATAACTTCCCTACCCGCCCACTTGACCAAGCAGTCTCGCCCACCGCCTCTGTCACCTGGTTGTCGTCGTCGTCGTCGTCGCCGCCGCCCTCTTTTCTCCCCTCCCGACCCCTCAACCGTCGCCGCTGTCAGAACCGCTCGCGCTCGCTCTCCCTCGCGCGCTCCTCTTCGCAAATCTCCCCCACACAAGCTTGGCGGCGTCTGGCAACTGAGCTCCCCCATTGGCCCATACCCTCGCGAGGAAGTAAGCGCCTTCCAGACTCCCATTGGCGGTGCTGTCTGTGTGTATACAACGGCTTGGCCAATCAGCGGCGAAATGGGCGGGGCTATAAAGGTTCGAACCGCCCTCCCGTGAAGAGGAAGGAGGGAATCGTTGGTCACCCAGCGGCGTCTTTTGATGACGCCATTGGTCGGTGAGAGGGGAGCTGAATTCAGAACCAAGTTCTGAGCTTTGCCCGCCGGTTCCAAGTTAATTACCTCACACAGCTCTTTGGCAACATGGCCCTGATTATCATTTCCATCTTGCTGTATCTTATATGCCATCTCACTCCCAATACTATGTAAAAGTGATTTTAAAAAAGCAAGATGACTATTTTCATTATCATTATTATTGTTATTAGATAGAAACACGTTGTCAGTACCAGTTTTTGGATTGGTAATTGGAGTAGTTTTATAGTATGATATAAGAGTACTCTATGGTGAACTTGCCATGGGTCAGCATAAGAGGAGTGCTCCAAAAAAGCGATACAAGGACTCCCTGAAACAACATCTCAGGCTCAGCCAAATTGATCACCAACAATGGTCTGCCCTGGCCTCACATCGGGAGGCATGGAGACGTACTATCCACAATGCTGCAGCCTTATTTGAGAACTTCAAGAAGTCTTGAAGAGAAACGACAACACAGAAAAAATCACAATCCAGAAACATCACCCAAGGAGACCTTCTGCTGTGCTTTCTGCAACTGGACTTGTTTATCTCGGATTGGCCTTTTTAGTCATCAGCGCACTTGCAGAAAGCGTGGGATGAATCCTTCCTGAATCTTCGTTAGCGAAGAAAAGCCAGAGACCTTTTATAGGTAGCTGTGATGCCTGAAGGCAGGCATTTGTTTAAGCCAATTCCTTGCATTCAAGTCAGAGATGAGGAGGGGTCTTTCGACATTGATCTATCTTGTATAGTGCAATCCTTCCCTCATATAATGGCCACCATCAGGTGGCATTTATAGACCTCTGGTATTTATTACCTCTGAGGGGGAATAGAGGAGGGGGAGGACACAGAGCAATTATCTTCCCATGGAATGTTTGCCTCTAAGGGGCCCCACTGCTCTCACCAGGACCCCCGTGGATACCAAACTCAGTGAATACTCAAGTCCCATTATATGTACAGTTGCCCCTTCCCATTCTCTGGAGTTTGGTTCTAGGACCCCCCATGAATACCCAAATCTGTGAATACTCAAGTCCCATTATATGCAATGGCATAGCAAAATGGTGTCCCTTATATAAGATGGCAAAATCAAGGTTTGCTTTTTGGATTATTATTTTTTAAAGAATATTTTCAAGCCATGAATACTTAAATCTGTGAATGCCAAATCCGTGGATACAGAGGGACAACTGTAGTGGGAAGTTCTTTTAACCATAAGGGAGAAGAGGGGGTTGGTGGGGAAGAGTTGGATGTAATACGTTTGGAAGTTACACGTAAAATAGATCAATCTTAAAGGTGCTGCCAGATTCCTCCCTCCTTTTTGTGAAGCAACAATGTTTTCTTATCTCACCATAGATGAGCAATGTAGGTGTTGTGAAGGGCGCTGCCCTTTATGTTTTTTGGCATACATTCAAGCTCTAATTAAATTGTCTCTAATTGTACTTCTTGCATTTCATTTGTGATTTTACTGCTTGCTGTTCCACTAACAATTTGTGTGTGCTCATATCAGCAGCTGAGGATAATACTTCATTCAACAGCTGACGTAGCCTCTAGGCTACAAAAACATGCCATAATTTGTTCAGTATTTGTGCCACAATATTGTTTTTGTTACTATATAAACTAACATGACCATGCCACTGGAAAGTATTTAAAGTATGGGTGGGAAATGTGTAACCCTAAAGATATGATTGGACTGCAACTCCCAGTGCTAGCCAGCTTTGCTGATGGTGAAGATGGCTAAGAGTTGTGGTCTATCAACTGGAAGTCTGGCCAGTTCCCACCGCTTAAAGCAAAGGTGGGCATCTGTGGCCCTCCAGATACTCTTGGCTGCAACAGGCACCATTCCTCACTATTGACTGTGTTGGCTACAGCTGGTGGGAGTTGCAGCCCTACGATAGCTGGAGACCACAGATGCCTTTTCCTAATTTTAAAGGGACTTCAGACATATCAAAGTGAGCAGATCTTAGCTAATACAGTGTAAACCACTTAAGAGAGCGCTAACCACTATAAAGCAGTATAGAAATGCAGGTGCTATTGTAATAACCATTTAAAGCTATTTCTCACAAATAATTTGTGTTTGAACACTAGAACTTAGAAGCACACTTATGGCTGACTTCTTCATGTTTACTCCAAAGTAATCTCCATTGGGCTCAGCCAGGTTTAGTTCTGTGTAAACACACACAGAACAGGGTTTTATGTTCCTTTAGTTCAGAAGCAAAACCTGAGCCAAAGGATCTATTTTTTACTATTTGTTTGTAGAAATACCTGGAACACAGCTGTCGTTTCTAAGGTCCCGTATATACAAGGGGGAAATAATATGTACACAGGTTTTCAATGGTTTTTTTCTGGGCTGTGAGGCCGTGTTCTGGAAGAGTTTAATTCTGACCTTTCACCTGCATCTGTGGCTGGCATCTTCAGAAAACATTATCTCTGAAGATGCCAGCCACAGATGCAGGTGAAAGGTCAGAAATAAACTCTTCCAGAACACGCCTCACAGCCCGGAAAAAAACCATGAAAAACCTATGGATGCTGGTCGTGAAAGCCTTCGACTTCACATAATACGTACACATCCGAACAGGTAGGCGTTCACAAGAATGAGAACAGCCTACACAGCTAAAGTCCCCCCTAAATTCTCTAGCCCAGCTGGCGGTTTACTCATGATTTTTAAATTTCCTGCCACCTAATTTTTTTAAAAAAATAAGCTTCCTGTGGTGCGCACAGGCATTTTTTCATATTTAAAACAAAATAGAAGAGAAAAAAGGAGTAAAAATTGCCGTTTCACCACTTACTGGACCCTTGCTCAGCTGAAAATCCAACATGGTGACCATGACCGATTTCCCTATGTGATAGACCCGCCCCCTGTGCTCCTTCAGCCAATCATATTTTGCTGCCTGTTCCTATCTGTGCGACCGTGAATGTACAAATGGTCGCACATTCAAATAGCGTATGGATCTTTTACTAAAATCCACACGAAGCCCCAGACACACTGCAAACGGATTATATGGTAAATTTTGCTGCCCCCCCTCCGAATGACACGAATGGTTATGAAGAGCCGTATGAATGGATCGCTGTTCGTTCACACGCTATTCGTATTTTTATTTTTATTTTTGCCGTTTAGCCAGACCCTAAGAGTCAAAGCTGCAATTCTATAAATTTTATTAATAAAATGCATAAGAAATTCCAGAGTTCAAAAGAATTTACTTTTAAGCAAGTGTTCACAAGATTGTATTGTATCACACCCATTTACTTGGGAGTAAATCTAAATGGTATTTAAGGAAACATCAGACAGCAGCTAGTTTAAAACTACAATATTCTTATTACGGTTTAACAAAATCACAGTATTCTTCCAGAAATAGAAACACCAATGCTGAAATAAATAGCCATTAACCATGACTAATCACACAGGTTGGAACTGGAAATTAAACCGCAGTTTTGACATCTGGGCGTGGGGGAAGTAAGGAAGAGGAGACATGAGAGGTTTGATTATACACTGTGTAGGTGAAGTGTCTAGGGAGAACCTTCTCTCCCCCTCTCATAATCCTAGTATCCAAGGTCATCCTGAACAGTGGGAGAAATGTATCAGAAGACTGCAAATATTTCTTCACACAGCAATTAAACTGTGGAATTTGCTGCCACAGATATACTGATGCATGCCAGCTTGGAAGACTTTGAAAGGGTATTGGAGAAATTAATGGAGGACAGGGTTATATTGGTGGTTACTAATATATACAGGATATATATACTAACCAGTACCAGAAGTATGTTAGTTGATGGGGAGCGTGAGCAGAAGGGCACCATTGCATTAATGTCCTGCTGATGTGCTTCCAATAGGCTTTTGGTCTCATCTAGCATGGCTCTCCTTATCTTTTTTAAAGTGCAACTTGGCAAGACAAGTAACAGATTTCCAAACCTGAAAAGCAAGTTCCTAGCTGTAACTGAAATAACATCAATATCTATTGCTTTCAAGTAGCAAATGAATCAGCACTGATGCATTCCAGCCTTTTTTCTATGCAAAGAATGGCTCTCTGACATGTTCAATGTAAAATCAGATGAATCAAAATCTTACAGATGTATCTAAGCAAAGCACATCAGAGACACATGTTGAAGAAAAAAATAGTTGCTGGACTAGAGAGTCACACCTAAGCCAAAAGGTAACATTATCTCTTATATATTAAGTAGCACACTTTTTTACTTGTCAGACTTAACCAATTCCCATTTGTAATTTTCTTTTTCATGACATAGGGGAACACTTGCCCTAACAGATAATTTTCCAGAACCAAGCGTCAATACACAAAATAATAAAGCCTGAATGCAATAATTTATTACATAGAAAAACCACACACTATATAATTTGAAGTAATTTCAAGGTTAGTATTTATGCTTCCAATTGAATATCAATATATACATATAACAGAAATTACGATCTAAATAAAAACAATTTCAGTTCAGGAGTTTTCAACATCTTATTTCAGTTTATAAAAACATATGCCTCTAAAATTTACTGTCTGATACAGTTCTTAGTTAGTCCATAATGTCCAAGATGGTACATAATATTGCAACTCTAACAGAACGATGGCTATCACTATCTCCATTCAGAACAGTGCAATAATATTTTAATACAGAATTAGAAATCTGTTTGGCTGCAGGACTACTTGTCAGCTAAGTAACGTTTACAAGACACATTCTGTCATAGGCTGACTACATGAAAAAAGATGTTACTCAGAAATTCACAGTTCTGTTTTGCACAAAACACTATGTTCTTGTCTTTCTCAAATATATGCACACAAATTTGAATCAACAATACTCCATAATAAGGAACATGTAAACATCCTTAAGAGACCAATATAAGAATAAAAGCTATTGCAAAAATAAAATACAGTTCACTAGATGGCTGAATTATGTCCAGGCTCTAGCCACAAATGAAGTAATATAAGATTGTCATGGAAAAATTCCTTATCTAGGCACTTGAGGATCATTGCTATGATAATATATGGCAGCATAAACCAGAATTATGTATTTAAAATTTGACTACATTCCAAAATTTCAGTATTAGAGCAAAATAGTTCATTTAATTTTCATGCTTAATTGTGCTTGCAACTTATGATTGTGGAGTAGAACTTTAAAACATGTACTGGAGGTTAACTGAGGTTTTATCTATGTGATGATGCAAAATACATCCCAGCCACATTTTCTCATTGATCCTAACCTTGTGGACCCCGCTCCCACCCTGCCAAATTTCTGTTGCAATATATCTAGTTTCTCAGACTGAATTATGGATAGAAGGAAGTGACTCGTTGCCAATGCAATGCCTATCCTCCAAAGAAAGGCTATGCCACTCTATAACCTATTTCCCTTGCCTAAGGAGATTTTTGCCGAAGGTTATTTCCTTCCCTGCAAAGCCTTTTAAAAATTTCTCCCCATTCCTTCCCCAACATACAGAAAAATCAAAGAAAAATCCTCCACATCTCCAGGAAATGCTGGGGAAAACTTGTGTCTGAAACTCCTGAAATATTGTTGATAAATGTACTCAGATAGAGTGACTGATAGAGTGACTGATTCAGTATAAGGCAGTTTTCTGTGTTTCAAGAGCAAGGGTGGGCAACTATGGTCTTCCATATGTTTTTGGATTCAACTCCCGTAATCTCTTACCACTGGCTAAAATGGCTAGAGCTAATGGGAGCTGTAGGCCAAAAAACATCTGGAGGGCCGTAGCCACTCCCCACAGTTCTATGGAATATATAACTTGGCATTAATGACCAAATAGTGTGTCTATGACATTTCACAGCTACTCATCACAGGACTGAACTGTAAAATAATTCCGTAGAAGAAAAACACTTTCCCAATGACAAAAAATGACATTATAATATAATTACTATCATAAGAAGTCTTTAGTCAACACAGCTGTATAATTACTCACTAATAGCCAGCCCTACAATTAGGCAAGGTGAGGTGATTGCCTCAGATGGCAAATGCTGGAGGGGAGCAGCCCCCTCCACCAACACTTCCTCCTCCATCAGCACTGATTCCACTTTAATTGCTATGGTTCCATCCTCCAAGAACCCGAGATATACTGTTTAGGTAGAGGTATTTAAAATTCTAGCCAGAGAACTCTGGTACCTCACCGTACTACAAATCACAAAATTCCCTAGGATGCAGCTATGGTAAGTTAAATGGAATCATAGTGCTATAATTTTGCAGTGTGAAGGGGCCCATGGTGGGCAGAGCTATCATGTTACATGGCTAGATCTGTCCTCCTAAACTAGACTGCATCAGGTATGGTGGAGATGCCATCCTGTTATGACTGTTGAAATAATAGTCAACCACCACTCTAACTGGCTTGTGTACATAGAATGGATAAGTAATACCATCTTGCCCTTTGCCTCATGCAGAAAAACCTCTTCAGCTGCCCTGATGACACTAATAAATGTGTATGGAAATGAACTGAGTTTCCTCTTTGATCTGCTCCTTATACTGTTTTAAAACTCCCTTGAAGGTTTTTTTTTTTTTTAATAAAGAAGGGGTTTTGGCTGCAGACTTACTGAAGATAATATTGGGCATAAGCACTATCTCCTATACACTCACTTATCTTGCTTGTTTTGTATAGAGATTGGATTTGGAGGTGGAAGACAATAATTCTGGCAAGATCTGAAACACTTGAAATAACAGGCATACACGGTCCAGCCTAAAAGACCTAGGTCATGCTGACTTTCTGATAAGCAGAAAACAATCCCAACATGCTCTTGGAAACAATCCCAACATGCTCTTGGAAACATTGACAATGTGCACTTGCAATTAAGAAGTAAAAATCTGCTCACACCTCCCTCTCCCAATTTTTTAGCTTAAAAAAGGACCACAGGATTCTGCATTAGTGGTAACATTTCATAAGGGCTGCCTATATATTATCCTACCTCCTAGACTATGGCTGGAGAACCTGTCACTCTACAAATGTTGCCTACTTCAATTCCCATCATGCCTAACCAGTGGCCATGATGTCTTGGATATACAAGAGTCCAACTACATTTTGTGGTCATAGGTTCTACAGCCTGTCCAGGAGAGTAGGAATGGCTATTTTTCCTCACAAATTAAGACTGTCTTCTGTATGTAACCAGGATTCAAATTTATCCAGCTATGACAGTAAAAAAAATAAATAAAGGTAATTATTGCAAAGGGAGGTTAATCCACATACTGGTCTCAGTGTTTGTTTCTGTGGAGAAACACTCAGTGTACTTGGCTATGTTTCTGCTTAAGTCAGTTACAGATTATTATATATTAGATGAAATGTTAAGACTGACAGAAAACTAAATGACTTTTGCTATGTTCCATACTAACCAGAGAGCTTCTTGACTCAGGACCAAACTTAAGACTTTGAAATAACTAATTGATTACAACTTACTTGTTACAGTTTTCCTGACAACGATGTTAACATTTGTTATTGTAATGGTTAAACATCAACAATGTTGACTTTTTAAAAATAATAAGTAACATTTCATATTAATTGCATTTGTTACTTCTGAGGTAATTCTGAGGGATAGACTGCCATATTTGGCTAGTTTTAGTCATTTTAATTGATTCCTTAGATTGGCATGAATGTTTATAACCTGTCAACAGGAATTAACATACATTAATTTTAAAGTGCTGATAAATCATTTATCATCGACAAATGAATCTTCTTTAATGAGTTAACATTTTAATGCTCTAGCCAAGCAAAATATGTGAAAGCACCTCTGCCTCTAGGTTTTTTTTCCCCAGATGCCAAAATGTAAGTTTTTCATGTAGAAGCAAACCCTTTTCTGAGGATGATATTTGAATGAATAGGAGGTCTGTTTGCTTTTTAAAAAGAAGCAGTGGAGCTGAATTCATACATCTCTGTCATCCCATCTAGTCTGAGAAGTACATAAAACCATCCCTTTGGCATATATGAAACACTGGCATTCAGTTTCTTGACAACTTGGTGGACACTGCTGCTCCAGTAGGACAACTGGTGCATTTTGAGTAACCTTACGGAAGAGCAAACCTTACGGAAGGGCTAAACAGTCAATTCAAAAGAAGCACTGGAGTTGTAGGTTATTCTACAAACCAACCTTTCATATATATTCATCTAGAATTTTGCACTGATCTCATTACTGTGATGTCTGGCTATACCAAGAGAGAGAGCGCTGAACCGCTTTTATCCAGTTACTCATGGCAAATTCATATTCCTTTGGTTCCTTTTGTGGCTTGAAAATCATCTCCGTTCGTCGTAGCGTCTTCAGCTGTTCTTTGTCATTCCAGAATCCTATGAACAACACACAAAACATTCCCTCTCGTGTCCTCAGCATCATCAGGAACAAGTACAGAAGAATACATAAATCAAGCTAGCAGAGCCAAGAAAAGGAATTACAGTTTCCCCTCCACATTCGCGAACTCGACATTCGCGGTTTTGATTATTTGCGGTTTTGGGAGGGGCCTCCCGCCCCCCCCAAAACCATGACACGGGGCCTCCGGAGGCCCCATGAAAACCCTGGAAGGGAGCGGGGAGGGCCGGGGAGGCCTCCACGGGGCCTTCGGAGACCCCCTGGAGGCCCCGTGAAGGCCCTGAGAGGGAGGGGGAGGGCCGCGGGGCCCTTCACGGAGCCTTGGAAGGCTAAACGTGAACGTCCCAGGGAGCAAGGGGGGAGGCCTGGGGAGGGAGGGGGAGGGCCGCGGAGGCCTTCACGGAGCCTTCCAAGGCACCGTGAAGGCCCCAGGGAGCGAGGAGGGAGGCCCGGGGAGGCCTTCACGGAGCCTTCCAAGGCTCCGTGAAGGCCTGGGGAGGGAGGGGGAGGGCCGCGGGGGCCTTCACGGATCCTTGGAAGGCTCCGTGAAGGCCCCAGGGAGCGAGGGGGGAGGCCTGGGGAGGGCCGCGGAGGCCTTCACAGAGCCTTGGAAGGCCCCGTGAAGGCCCCAGGGAGCAAGGGGGGAGGCCTGGGGAGGGAGGGGGAGGGCTGCGGAGGCCTTCACGGATCCTTGGAACGCTCCGTGAAGGCCCCGGGAAGGGAGGGGGGAGGGCCGCGGAGGCCTCCACGGGGCCTTCGGAGGGTCTCCGGAGGCCCCGTGAAGGCCTTGGGAGGGAGTGGGGAGTCCAGGGAAAGCAACTATGGGGCCTCTGGAGGCCCCATAGTCGCTTGGGCAGGGAAAGGCGGGGCAATCAATATTCGTGGTTTTTTGACATTCGCGGGGGTCCGTGGAACCTAATCCCCGCGAATGTGAAGGGACAACTGTAGTCCAGTCACTAATTTACAAAACGATTTTAAAATATTTTAGAGCTAAATTACAAAATAATGTCACCTAGCAGTAACCTGATCAGATTAACCAGCAATAAAATATCTGAAATTAATGATCTGGTATGTATTAAGACAGGTACCAACTGTAATTGTCTTGTGAAAACTATTAGCAGGGTAGACTAACACCATACATTTGAACTTAAACTTCCATTTGAAGCTAGTACTACAGGTTGACCCCTGTATCCATGGTTTCTCTTATTTATTTTATTTATTTATTTTAGAGCATTTATACCCTGCTCTTCAGCTACAAAGGCTCTCAGAGTGGCTTACAAATTTTTAGCAATAGCACTTACACTTCTACACTGCTTTATAGTGCTAGGCACTCTCTAAGTGGTTTACAGCGTGTTAGCTAATTTCCCCCACAAGCTGGGTACCCATTTTACTGACCTACGGAAGAATGGAAAGCTGGTTCAACTTTGGAGCCCTGCAGGATCTAACTCACAATGTTGTGGCTGCAGTACTAGCATTTAATCACTGCACCACCAGGGCTCCCTTATCCACATCTGAAAACATATATTCTCTCTAGGCCTCCAATGTTATTCTATGGTCAACTTCTGGTATTCGTCTCATTGAAAACAATAGGGTTCCCTATTATCCATGGTGTCAGGTACTGTGGGGTCTTGGAACATATCCCCCACAGATATGGGGGTCAACCTGTATTTCTCTTCAGCCATTTTCACTGCAGGAAACCAAACATTTCTGTCACCTGAGAACTATTTAATTCTCAAAAGATATCTGTCTATCTATCTATCCAGTTGCATCTATCTTAGGTCCTATTAATCAGGAAAAAAATATTCATTTTATTTCATAAAAAAATGAATTTTTTTTTAAATGATTCAGAGCTATTAAAATGTAGGTTTACTTCATTTCTTCAGACATATCTGACAATTACAGGGATCATATTCTAGAACAGACTTTTGCCAATTTTACAATGCTGTTGGCTTTTTGAAAAAGCAATTGAAACTGAACTGTTAGGTATTTGGTACTCTTTTAGTTATAAATCATGTTACTTTAAGCTAGCCTCTCATCTTTACACCATCATACTCTCTTTGTGCACTTGTGGAGGCAGAGCTTTCACATGTTCTTTCCTCTTAAAACAGACCACCCCTTAATTTTTGAATTATACATACCTACAGCAAGGCCTGCTAGAAAAGCTGCTCCAAGACAAGACATGTCTGTACTTACAGGCCTGCTTATCATTTTATTAATTAAATCGGAAGTCATCTGCATCACAAAATTATTTTTACTGACACCACCATCAGCTCTGTGAGAGAGAGGGAAAGAATTTTTTTTTAGTGATTATATTTCATGTGAGGAACCTTTTCGAGAAGCTAGAAAGTTGGATGGACTCAGAAAACCTCTTGGCTAAGAAGCAAGCAGGGTTTCACCATGGCACATCTACAGTTAATCACTGTTTTCTTCAAAAACACCTAGTAAAGAAATATACGAAACCACCACAGAACACTCTTTATACCACCTTCATAGATTTTCAGACAGCCTTTCATTGTATATCTTAGCCCCTTTAGTATAAATTGGCCCTCCTAAATATAGACCTCAGGTTGTGAAGAAGAATCCAAAGACTGTACAGTAACTCCAGTATATATGTTAGAATTATCATGAGGGCTGTCCCTTAGAGCTATTCCTGTTAACAAAGGAGTATATTGGTGGTTCTTGGTACTGATTCTCCTATTCAATTTGTATCTTAATGATACAATCTCTTCTCTATTAGGTATGGAATTCATTCTTTGAGATACAAGGGCATTATCATCTTATTGCATGCTGCCATTCTTCTTTCATGTACACTAGGGGTTGGGCAACTGTCTGGGATTGGGAGGCTACATTTTCCTCTTCCCCCAGAGACTTTGGAGAGCCACCCCCCCCCACAAACTAATCTTGAAAAAAGATGCTCCCAAATGCCCCTAGGAAGCATGGAGGTGATTTCACCACCTTTGGGGCTTTTCCCCAATAAGAAGCCATTCTAGACCAGAATCTTGGGCTTCTAAAATTTGTTGGACCATTGCTGAACTGGGCTTCTCAGCATGCAATGTGATCACAATGGGCTATTGAGGTGTTCATTTGGAAATCACAAGTTGCTTAATTTATGTTGACAACAGCCTACTGTTGTCTAACTGTCACTCTAACACATTGTACAAACATTTTATTGTCTTTTCTGGCCTTTATTTGCCCATATGGCCTCAGGTGGCTTTTAATTAAATGCACATTAAAGTCTCTGTAGTTGATGAAGGTTTTAGAATACTCTAATGGCTAATGTAGGATGAGTAAATATTATCCTAGTGTTTTCTAGCAGGAAGAGGACTTGGCTCACTTTCTTCTAGAATGATCATTATATTCAAACCTAAGAATCTGCTATGTTAGTCCCCTTATTGTTGCTATAGGAGATAATACTCCTCTTTAAAAATATGTTTTTTTATTGTCAGGAAGAGATTGCTGCATAACATACTGGGCTGCTAAGTATGTGAAAGTAGCTTTAAAAAGGAGGAAAGCTTATAGTAATTAAAGAGTTCTAGGAACATATACCACTTAAACAATTTCTGTAGTGTTTTAGTATAACCAACTTCCTTTTCAATCAGTATTACTAATTTTTTTCCTGTTCAGTGTTCCATGTCAGGGACATTTAGTGTAAATCTCTACAACCAGCCCTGAAGGATCAGAATTTCAGTTGAGGATGCTGGCATACACATCATTATTACTGGAGGCCTAAGTGACATCTGTGGAAACACCATCTTCCTCTATTTAAGGCTAATCTGTCATCTGCAACTAATTCTGGATATAGAATACTTAGTTATCAATATGTATGTTCTTATACTCTCCAATACTAACACAATAAATTGTACACAGGGATACCTTTCAACACTGTTTGGAAACTTCAATTAGATAAAGAATGTGGCTACCGTATATTCCGGCGTATAAGACGACTGGGTGTATAAGACCACCACCCCCAATTTCCAGCCAAAAATCTAGGCCTAGGCATATATTCGCCAGATAAGACCACCCCTCCCCCAATTTGGCTGGCTGGGGGAGCCTTGCCAGCTGATCCTCTTTGTTTCCCAACTCATGAGGATCTCCTCCTGAGTTGGGAAAGCGAACAGGATCAGCTGGCAGGGCAACATTCGCCCCTCTCTTCAACCTTCCAGTCAAACTGGACTCAAAGGTGGAGGAAAGGGGCGAAAATGCCCAGTTTGCCTCAGCAGCCCCCTTCCCTCCGTCTTGGCTCTTCCGAAGGGGACCAAGGCGGGGGAAGCGGGGGCGGCCACGGCAAACCCCTAGATTCGTCCCTTCTCCTCACCTTCAAGGAAGGTGGGGAGAAAGGGCGAACATGCCCCATTTGGCTCCATAGGGAGGACGCGGGGCCGTGGAGCCAAACCCCGGGATTCGCCCCTCTCCCCACCATCAAGGGAGAGGGAGCAAATCTAGGGATTTAACTCCACAGCCCCATCCCTCCTTCTGGGCTCCCTCCTCCCGTGATTCCCCAACCCACAGGAGGCAGCCCAGTCTCCTGGTGGGTTGGGGAATGCGGGATGGCCAGCTGGCTGGGGGGGTGGAGGGAGGGGACTTCGCAGCCACCCCCCTCTCCAAAGCGCAGCTTTGGGGAAGGGGGGTGGGTAGGCGGAGGGTGAATGGGTGGATGGGCGGAGGGGGCTTTGCAGCCACCCTCCTCCAAAGCGCGGCTTTGGGGAAGGGGGGTGGCTGGGTGGAGGGTGAATGGGTCACTGGGGGAGGGGGCTTCGCAGCCACCCCCCCTCTCCAAAGCACGGCTTTGGGGAAGGGGGTGGCTGGGCGGAGGGTGGCTGGGTGGAGGGGGCTTCGCAGCCACCCCCCTCCCGAAAGCTGCGATTCCGCGGCTTTCGGGAGGGGGGGTGGATGCGCGGGGGGTGGGCGGGGGGCAGGGAGGAGGGGGTTTGGCAGCCACCCCCCCTCCCGAAAGCCGCAATTCCGCGGCTTTCGGCAGGGGGGTGGATGTGCATGGGGTGGGTGGGGGGCAGGGAGGAGGGGGCTTCCCAGCCACCCCCCTCCCGAAAGCCGCGATTCCATGGCTTTTGGCAGGGGGGGTGGATGTGCGGGGGGTGGGCGGGGGGCAGGGAGGAGGGGGCTTGGCAGCCACCCCCCCTCCCGAAAGCCGCGATTCTGCGGCTTTTGGCAGGGGGTGTGGATGTGCGGGGGGGTGGGCGGGGGGCAGGGAGGAGGGGGCTTCCCAGCCACCCCCCTCCCGAAAGCCGCGATTCCATGGCTTTTGGCAGGGGGGGTGGATGTGCGGGGGGTGGGCGGGGGGCAGGGAGGAGGGGGCTTGGCAGCCACCCCCCCTCCCGAAAGCCGCGATTCTGCGGCTTTTGGCAGGGGGTGTGGATGTGCGGGGGGGTGGGCGGGGGGCAGGGAGGAGGGGGCTTCCCAGCCACCCCCCTCCCAAAAGCCACAATTCCGCGGCTTTCGGCAGGGGGGGTGGATGCACGGGGGTGGGCGGGTGGCAGGGAGGAGGGGGCTTCCCAGCCACCCCCCCTCCTGAAAGCTGCGATTCCGCGGCTTTCGGCAGCGGGGGTGGATGTGCGGGGGGTGGGCGGGGGGCAGGGAGGAGGGGGCTTCCCAGCCACCCCCCCTCCCCAAAGCCGCAATTCCGCGGCTATCGGCAGGGGGGGTGGATGTGCGGAGGTGTGCGGGGGGCAGGGAGGAGGGGGCTTCCCAGCCACCCCCCCTCCCGAAAGCCGCTGTTCCGCGGCTTTCAGGAGGGGGGGTGGATCTGCGGAGGGTGGGCGGGGGGGCAGGGAGGAGCACTTTGCTTCACCCCCCTGCCCTATCTCCTGCCTCTTCGCTCCGTTTGCGAAGAGGCAGGAGATAGGCAGGCAGGTGAAGCAAAGTATATCCGGCGTATAAGACGACTGTCGATTTTGGAGGGCACTTTTGAGTGCTCAAAAGTCGTCTTATACGCCGGAATATACGGTACTTACTTAAGTATCATTTGGTTCTAATATGGAGAACAGCACCACATTTTGCATCAATTTAAGCTTAACATTTTCGTCAAATATTTTATTCTAGGTAGAAGCATATATTTGCTAAAATTACATACAGTTAGCAATGGGCAAAGTATGGTGTTGGTTGGCATGTAGACCCCAAACTGTTTTTGTGGCTCTGACCCTGCTGATTCCCCTGAACAGCCCTTTCTCTGGCAAAAAAAAGTGTGATCTGTCTCTCCTAGAAGCATACAGGAGTGGTGATTTGCCTTTTAAATAGGTTATGCACCCGCATGTGCAAACACACAAACACGCTTAATGTAAAAGCACCCATTGTTCAAAAACAGATATGGACCTTCAGCTATTACAAGTCTTTCCGTATTTGGGGGTGCATTTTTAGCAGTCTGCGAAGCCCTCAGAAAATCCAAAGGACAGAACATTTGCATTAAGGGAACATTCATCTAAAGGCTATTACATGTTCCGTCAGCTGACGAGCTTGAGTAGCTTTAAAAAAAGCACTAAAGACAGAATAATTTTTTATGGGGGAGGGTGGGGGTGTTTAGGGATTTTTATCTGTATTGTATTTTAATTTTTGTAAGCCGCCCCGATTGTTTTAACAGAGGGGCGGGGTATAAATAAATATTATTATTATTATTATTATTATTATTATTATCTCTTTCGGCAGGCCTTTCCTGATTAGATCCCGGCCTCAGGAGCTGCGTCTCCTGGCTTTTAAAAATCATGTATATATTTGTTTTTAATGTGTTTTTAGTTGGATGGTTTTAATTTTATAGTGTTTATTGTCTTTTTATGGGGGAGGGTGGAGGTGGGTGGTGTTTTTAGTCATTATTGTAATGTTTTAATTGTTGGAAGCCGCCCCGATTGTTTTTAGCAGAGGGGCGGAGTATTAATAATAATAATAATAATAATAATAATAATTTGTCTCCACAAAAGGACTGCCAGGCTAAAAATGTTCTCAACTTCCCAAAGGGTGATCGGAAATCCGTGATTTGCCAAAGCGCTATAGAGGTCACTAAGTTGCTGTTAATAGCTTTGTTGGTGACAACACAGAAAACTAGGAAACTCTATTATAGATTCTGAAGCTTGAATCAACAGGTGTCCACCAAATGAAGAACATCAAATGGATGGCTTTTTCATACTGGCTTGGAAACTAGACTCATATTTATAAAACCAATTCACATAAGATGGACATAACATGAACATACCGAATGGAGGTAGGTAGTATGCCCACATCTCTTATGATGGTGTCATAGAGCTGTTTGTTTCTTTAAAAAAAAAACATAAGCAGAAATGAAAACATGTACACAAAAGTTACCTTAACTTTAGAAATGCAGTATACTTTGAACAAGAAACAATTACTCAATCAAGACAAGCTAGATAATTGGTATACTACAGCTATATGATTTTCAAATTATTACTGGTTCATAGACTGTCTAATAAAACAAGTGACAGAGGTTATAATCAAGATTAATACACTATCTCCTAAATTTAAAAAAATGTAGATAAGCCAGTGAGTGTAAGGAAGCCCTCATCCAATCCTCCAAATAATAAAATATTGAAGTAGTTGCCACAATGCTAAAATTTTATAAAGATCTATTTCTCTGTCCATGGATATGGATGGCCATAGCTAAGCTACTCTAGAATGGGAATTCTAGCTGTTCAACTGGAATTTAAAAATTAAACAGCAAAGGGCATAGCATCCAGCCATCAGCTATTTTGAAGGGAGAAGAAAGCTCAAGGAAGAAATAAGAGATTAATAGAAAATAAATGAAGAATTTACAATGGTCCCAGATAAGAATGGAGGTAGTTGGGATGCCAAAGACACTGGGTTGATTCCAGAGTTGTCCTTCCATTAACAGAAGAGCTCTTTCAACTTTTTGAGAGACTGAGGTCCAGCTTGAATACACTTTGAGGAGCAGCCAATTCTCCAGAGGGTTTCTAGAGATACATGAGGCTAGAAGGAGGAGTTGGTAAAAACCACCTTTCCTCAATCTCCTCCAACAAGAATATCTCAGGCTTAGCTTGAGAGTTTCTAAGTGCAAGTAGAGTCTCAAAACAGAGGTGCAAGTTGATGACTGCAAGGTATACATTAAAATATTCATATACAGAGAGAAGGTAACAGGGACTGAAAGGAAAACTACAGACAGAACCGAGCACAGTGAAGAAACAGATGAGGATGAGCAAACAGGAAGTAAGATTCTGTTATTTCTGGAATGTTATTCTTCATGGGTAATGATTTTATTTCATGCAATATGTGTCCATATAGCATGGGCACATATAGCATATCTGTCCATAATACCCGGATTTTAATTTTTTAAAAAATGTTTTTGCTTTCCAATGAACTGAAAAACACTTGGCAGAAATTTGAGTGTGGCGTATTAACCCTGATGTAAATTTTTAGCATCTCTGTAAACTGTAAACAATATAGTATATGTCAAAGTTTCAAAAGTGAGTTAGTATGGGCACTGGCTGCTTGCATGGATTGGTAGTGCAATTGTCTATTGGGGGTGCAGGGGTGAACATTAATTCTGCTAAGGTAACAGCATCAGCAAGAGCCTAACTTAACAGTAAGCAATGTTACATTTTAGCTGGACGTGCCTTAGTACCTGAAAGCTATAGATTCCAGCATAGCTCGAACAAGATGTTTTTTGGTGGTGGAAGGTGTGATCCCCATAAAAGAAGTACATGCATAGGGGTCGTTCACTGGAATCTAAAACAAAAAGATAGCAAAATAAGATACAAAAATATGTTCTGCTGGCAGATGTTTAAGAATGGGACTGAAATTTTAAGAAAAAACTAACTTACAGATGATAATAACAGGCAGCATAGTAAGAAGAAGAAAATTGAGACAGCAATAAGCAGCATATAGGCATTGTCTTAAATATAATTATTCAAAATATAAGGCATTCTAACTCTATACTGATGGGAAAGATATTGAATGGCGCATTTGTTTTATGATGAATGATCAATCATATTTGGGGGCAAAAAGACAGCTGTCACTTCAGTAAATAGAGACAGTACTTTTACCTGCAACCCACTAAACGATGGGACAAAACAAACTCCTCCTGAATTTACTAGGCTGTGGGCCATTTTTGATGTCTCCTCAGCACTGGCAAAAAGATCTGTGAAAGAACAAGATATGGTTTAACCTACCACTGATTTCCAAACTTTTGCAGGTTTTCCCTACAGGAAAATTGAAAGCTTACACACTTAAGAATAAACAAATAGTCTTTATGGACTCCTAGACTAATAGGAATCCTTCTTGCACCTCTCAACTTAGTAGTCTCCTAGCATCCTGACAGTTCTAGCTCCAGGCTTGTGTGGGGGCATGGTCAGAGTGACCTGGGTTGGGGGCTTCTTTTCACCATTGACACTGATATCTATTTGCTTGTTTTCTTTCTCTGGGGAAAATTTATAGAACTGTCCAGAAGCAGCATACAAGGGAAACAGATAATGTTCTTATCCCTGCTTGCATGCTCAGAGAGGACTAGGGGACAGCCAGCAACAGCCAGGAGGCAGAGCAGTAGGACCAATGAATTCCTCCTTGTGGTCACTTTGGAGAACTAGGGTGGAAGAGTGTGTGAGCTGAAGACCTGACTAGGGACATTCATATCATAGTAAACTATGATTTAAAGCAACCTTGCCAACATGGTGCCCTCCATCGGTTTAGATTTGTTGTTGTGGGTCTTTAAGTCATTTCCAACTTATTGTGACCCTAAAGCCAACCTATCATGGGGTTTTCTTGGCAAGATTTGTTCAGAGGGGGTTCACTTTTGCTTTCCTCTGAAGCTGAGAGAGTGTGACTTGCTCACCCAGTAGATTTCTATGGCTAAGTGGCGATTTAAATCCTGGTCTCCAAAGGCACAGTCCAATGTTCAAATGACTACACCATGCTAGCTCTCATAGGGAGAAAAAGAGTTTGGACTACAGTCCCCATAATCCTTAACCAATACCCACACACTGGCAGGGGCTAACTGGGGTCCTAGTCCAAAATATGTGGAAGGAAAAGATAAAATACTGATAAAATACATTTTATTAGTGTCCCTTAATGAAAAATACTGTAGATTGGATCCAATCTTAGTCCTACTTAGAGCAGACAGACTAAAATAAATTGATTCCAGTTGATTTCCTCTCAGTATGACTAGATTAGGATCCAACCCCATGTATGGAACACATAGCTATTCTTTACTATACAACACTTGTCCCAACGTGGTGCCCTCCAAACATTTCAGGGTTATACTTTGTGAGTGGAACTGGCAGTGATTAGATATAATAGAGAGATTGCTTTCCCAAGGCCTCCATCTGATTCTCCATGTGCCAGAGTCCATGGATTGGGTTAGGTACATGGTCCAAAAGTTCCTTCTATTGATTGAAAGACTCAGATATTTAATCCAAGCTACTCACCCAAACTCTGAGCCCATTTTATGGCATTCCCAGTATCAGAAGCATTGCCTTCAGCTAAGTAAGTCACCTCTTTCCCAATCTTCCAACCAACCAATGGATATAAGCCTTAAAGAAAATAACATATGTTTGTTTGTTTATTAGGGAATGACATTACTCCTAGAAGGGCAAGTTATCCAGTAAAGGTCTATAGGAATGAGAAGGAAGGCAATTTCCATCAGTTTTCCTTTGCACCTGCAGCATTTGAAAATCACCTCTGAATGGCTAGAGAAACTTCCAGAAATTATACATGTTGTTGTGGCGGGGGGGGGACTGTAGAGAAATGGGGGAATCACCAAAAAACCACCAAAAATCACCTTCCCTCTCTTCCATCACAAAAAATGTTCCTGATAGTTCAAAGACGGTTGCCAAATAGAAAGATTACCTTCTGCACTATTGGAAAGAGCCCACTATTTTTATTCCAGCACTCTTCCAAAGAGTTCTATGTGGTATACAAAGTAATTCTCTCTCCCTAGGCCACCACCCTCATTCCTTGATGACATTTATAGGTTTTCTAAATTTTTAGTGCTTTGTGAGGATAAATACCAAAACTATCTTATTTATTTATTCAATTTATACTTGCTTTTCTCCCACCAAGGGACCCAAGGCAGTTTACAAATTTAAATTAGCAGTTGGCTAAAATGCACATTACTAAAGTTAAAAAAAATAAACAACAATACTATTAAAAATAGATGGTTAAATATAGTTTAAAATACATTTAAAACAAACAGGATAAAAACACATCACACCACTCTTAGCACTATTCCACCATATGATTTAAAAATCAATCAAATGCCTGCTTAAATAAGAATGTCTTAACCTGCCAGTGGAAAGAGAGCAGGGAGGGGGGCTAATCAGACCTCTTGTGAAAGGTGTTCCATAGTCTGGGAGCAGCCATTTAATCTTACCTTTAAATCCAACATAATCAGTATTTTACTACATGCATCCATTGGAGTGATTTAGCTACAGACCCTTCTTGGTTTCTGAACTGTCTTCAAAACAAAAGCATACACTCACATACACACACTGTCTAGCATTCTAGAGGTTACTTCCAAGCATGGCACACCCACATCTTGATTGGATACAGTAATCTTTCTGGTGAAACAAACTGCTAGCTTCCACACTTAAGTGATTTGTGCAGTTCTATTCAAGAAATACATTTTAACATGTTTAAAATGTTATCACTACAATTTCAAATGCTGGTTATCTAATATTGCATTCCAT
The DNA here is from genome assembly GCA_030847615.1 of Gambelia wislizenii. NCBI lineage: Eukaryota > Metazoa > Chordata > Lepidosauria > Squamata > Crotaphytidae > Gambelia > Gambelia wislizenii. The sequence continues at coordinate 47,909,777 of JAUMIR010000003.1, read as the reverse complement.
AATATACCTACTAGTGAGTAATTCTTCAAATTCAACAGGCTTCAGAAGTTTTGGCTATGAATGAGACTGTTCATAACTTTGTCCCCTTCTCCAAAATCTAGATTTTTACCTGACTTTTCCATCCTGCATCTGCTTACTAACACAGCTGACCCATTACCAGTCTGTATTCTACATTATTCTGTATTATGAAAAAAGATTGCTGGACTAATCTATACAATCATTTCTATATGATTTCATCTGAAATATTTTATTATGCTATTTTTAAAATCACTGTAAGTCTCCTTTTTGTCCACAGTGATTCCTGTTAGCTAGAGTTTCAAAATGTAAACACATGACTTTACCTTTCTTAGATGTATGAACTTTGCTTCCAGTGTTAATATCCCAAAATGAACCAGTTCCCATGGTGACCTTAAGATCCCCAGTATCAAAACAACATTGTCCAAACATAGATGCCTGTTGGTCTGCCACCTACAGAATAAAAACACAGGCAAGAGAACTGTAAGGTCAAAGTCAGTGGCTGCCCCCAGATAACAATTTAGCCTTTCTGAAATACAAGATAAGAAAGAAAAACAATAGAATAAGAAACAATCCACATTTTTATGGGGCTTGCACCCCCATCCCAGCTCACTAGCTATTTCAAATAAAATTTAACAGATGAAATGTTGCCACATTTATGTCCAACACTTTCGTCTGCCAGGTCAGTATTAACTATTTGGCCTCTGTGCTTTTCCAAAATCTATTGCCATTGCCTAATTTCCCCCGCACTTGATGTTGGGCTTTCTTTTTTTCTTTTTTTGGTCCAGCACTCCAAGCAACACTGGGGCAGGGAGGGATTTTAATCTATCCATCCTTTTTATTTCCAACATTGCTCCCAAATCTTATGTTGCTCTGGAGCACTGTAGGAAATTAAGGAGTTGGCTGAACTCCTTTGGCTAGCATTCATAGCCAAGCAAGCTAGCCTGGGGCCACTGACAATGGAATGGGTCCCTCCAAAGAGACTTTGCCCATGATCCCTTTAACCTTCCCAGAGTATCATTATACTGGTGCAGGTTTATTAAACTCAGTATGTAATTTGTACTGTATGTTTGAAAAGCACAACAGGACACAGCAAGAAATGTTAGGGTTGATTGAAATACACTTCTACCATGCATTATTGAAAATACAGATGAGAGACTGAGGAATCAATCTCACAACATAGCTAATTATTCCTTCCCTTTAGTTTACAATCAGATCATTGTACATCACTGAAAAAACTACTTCACTACAAAAGCTAGGCAAATCACCTAGGATTGACACTGTAGACAAAAGGACCATAAAACCATTATCATAAAACCATTGCCTACACAGCTTTTACTTGCAAACATTTAATTCACAAGGTCATAGGGTTGTAGGGATACACAGGCTGTCCTAATCTTCTCCTTCACACCTAGCAAGACTTTACACCAGGAGTAGGAATTGTATGACCTTCCAAATGTTAAACTGCAACTCCCAGCATTTCTCAGCATTGGCTATGCTGCTTGAAGCTGATGGGACAGATGAAAACATCTTACAAAATGTCTAGTACAATAATGTAAGGATTAACATTTGGACTGGAGTTCAGAATCAAAGTAAGTTCAAGGGATCAAATGTATTTTCAATAAGTACATAGGATGAGGTTAATATAATTTCTACAATACACGAGCTCTACATTACACAGAGTCTTATTCAAACAGTGTCTAGGACAAAACAGATCTAATTAGCCACAGTTAAAAATAAAATCCAGAGAAAAATCACTTCTAGATCAGGGTTGACCCTCAGACTTGAACCTCAAAATGAAAAAGGTAAAAATCATCAGGAAGAAAGACAGCATGGTCAATTGTGTAAAGGCTAGAACTCTACAAGGTATTATTTTGCATACAACAGACTTCTAAGATTTAGATATTATGGGGTTGTCTAAATGGTAAAAATACTCCTCATAGAATTCGAGGAAAATGCAATTTGTCTAAATGGCATCCCACATCAATCGGCCGTTTTTGGAAGGTGGGGGGGGGCAAATCCATTAGAACAGTGAAAGCAGACAGCTTCACATGACTGCAATCTTGCAAAAAAATGTTAAGACAGATTGCAGCTACTTCAAATTGGCATTAGTGTGCATCAATCCACATATTCCCCCTCATACAGACAAGCCCTATGACTTAATCTACTACAACAAAGAGGAAATCGTCAACATTGAAGAATGACATTGAACAACAGTTGAAAAGATATATTCTGCAGGCATATTCTATTTTTTTAAAAAAGTGAGGTGCACAACTAATCCAGCTAAATCCCAAACTAAATTGAGCTGGTTCAATCAACTTTGACCAATTCTAGCTCAGAATGGCTTGATTTTATTCCAGAGTGGACTGGCCCAGCCCTAAGTGATTTGAAAGTAGCTAATGATTCTGCTGTCACATAAGAATGTAAAACCAGGATGTCTTCAACATACTGTAGTTATAGAAGAAAACCTCCAAGTGGCATGATGGGAGGCAAAGGAGGGGATCTGGATTTGCTCACTGATAGTTCTAATGTGCAATCAGGGCAAATATCTCACCAGCACTAAAATCACAGTGCTTATGGGGAGGGACCGTGTGTGTTCACCAAAGCTGTATGGTCAATAACCTCCTGCATCATTTATTTGCTAGATTTAGCAGCTAACAGAAAAACATTGAAACAGCTATGATCACATTTTTGGTGGCTGCTGTATGTCATTTGAGCTTCATTTTAGTCCCTCTCTTTTCCTTTCCCAATCCTTTGACTTGTTAATTTGAGTAGCCTTGCTTGACCCTCTGTTTGACTTTCTTGTTAATTTGAGTAATAATAAATTTATTGTGTGTGTGTGTGCGTGCATGTGCGTGTGCATTTTACACAGTAAAATCTATTCTTCACACTGGGCCTAGTTATAAGGAGTTTTATTTATTTTCTTAGTGTGTTTAACTTTTTAAAATTCTCTCTAGTTTTTCTCAGAACTCTGAATCTGCAATTTTACACTCATCTACCAACAATCACCATCATCATCATTGTCATCATCTTCTTCTATTTATATAACTCTATGTACATGACGCTTTACAGTAAAACAAGCAAGACAACAACAACATCGGGTCCCGCCAAAGGTGTACAATCTAAAATAAGTGTATACATAAACACACATAGAGGAAGGAAGGAATAATAAACATAAAACTATAAAATACAATTGCAAAACAAATTATCCAGATAACTACCCCCCAAAACACAATATACTGTAGTATGAAACAGCAAGAAAATATAAAAATAAAACAAACGGACTAATACATGTACAGTCATCCCTTCACATTCGTGGGGGTTAGGGGCAGACAACCCCCGCGAATGTGAAAAAACCGCGAATAAGAAATGAGACTGCCGCGAGCGGTTTTCCACCCCACTCCCTTCCCAAGGCAGCAAGGAGCTTCCTGAGAAGCCCCTCGCTGCCTTGGGAAGGGAGTGGGGTGTAGCGCGAGCACGCCAGCTGGGTCCTACCCCCCCTTCCCAAGGCAGCGAGGAGCTTCCTGAGAAGCCCCTCGCTGCCTTGGGAAGGGAGTGGGGTGTTGAGCAGTGGGAGGGGGGGAGCGCAAGCAGCTTTCCGCAAATGATCAAAACTGCAAATGTGAAAGTCGAGAATGTGGAGGGGCAACTGTAATCAAAATAGCTATTTTATATTTGATTACATGTATAGGTCAGTTGCTTTATTTTAGTTTGATACTGTTTTATAATCTTGTATATTTTGAACACTTGTATTGGTCAGTTTGTTTTATATAAAACAGCAATATATAAAAAACAAACTTACCAATACATGTAATCAAAATATACAAGATTATAAAATAGTATCAAACTAAAATTCCAGAAGTTTTGAAAAACAGAACAGTTTTAAATAAAGATTTTAAAACACCAAGAGAAGGAGCAGTCAGCAAATGTTCAGGGAGGGAATTCCAAGAATATGGGGCAGTGAGTGAGAAAAGATGAAGACAAGCAAGGGAAGAAAAAACCTTCGGTTGGGTGAGAAGCCTAGAGGTCCTAGATCTTGAGCAGGCCAGTAAAAAGAAATGTGGGCTGAAAGACAGGGGAGAGCTAGGTTGTGTAGGGCTTTGAAAGTTAAAACAATACAGAATTCTAGAAGGAACGGGTAACCAATGAAGTGATATAAAAAGTGGAGTAATATGATAAAAATGATGGGCCAAAAAGATAATCTTAGCAGCAGGATGTTGAATGGAGACCAGAGGACTAAGATGTGATAATGGAAGACCAGTCAGAAGATGATTACAATAATCAAGGCGGGAAATTTCTAAGGCATGAACTAAGGTCTTAGTGGAGGAAGCAGAAAGAAAGGTCTGATTTTGGCAATGTTATAATGAAAAAAGCAACATGATTTTGCTACAGCCTCAATGTGAGGAACAAAAGACAAAGCAGAGTCAAAAATAAAGCCAAGACTCCGTGCTTTTTTTCATAGGATAAATGGGAACATTGTTAACAGTGATGGAGAATGAGAATGTGTGTTGTAAACAAGCATATTTATTTTATTCACACAGCACATACAATATTATATTACATGTTTAATTTAATATTATGAAGCAAAGGAAATACTTTACTGCCTATTTAATTCATATTTGTTCAGGAATGAAACCACTAAATTTAATTTCTATTCTCTTAGAATAGAACTCTTAGTTCGTTTATATATAATTTACAGTTTCAACAATTATTTCACCTTAGAATCATAGAACTGGAAGAGACCACAAGGGCCATCCAGTCCAACACACAATCTGGTTATTAGTTTAATTTAATAATCAATCATGAGACATCTCTGCAGCAATAATACAAGTATACATTTTGCCCCCAGGGCCAGCGGGAAGGAGACTTGGTTTGCTTTCACTTCCAGAAAGATGTGTAAGAGTCAATAAATGTGCTGGTAGTGGATGCAAACATACACCCACTTTCAAAAGGGTTCCATCAGAGGCAAACAAGAAGCAGAAATAGCAGTTTCACCCTGGCAGAGTCAGGCCATGAGATAAAAAGCAGGCAGTCTGACTCATCATAGATAAGGCAAAGCATCAAACCTAACTCTGGATCTTCTTTGGTCCACTTTTTCAACTATAAAGCTTAGAGATGTTCTTGGGGCTCTGGGAACATGCCCCCAATAATTAGGAGACAGTGCCAAGACAAAAAAAGCATGGTTTGTCAAGATTGAGCACTCAAGTGAATGTACATACTTCTAAAGATTGTAGGGAGGGGAAGCAAACTTTAAATGGTACCTAGTACCAAACCCCCTGAAATTACTTGCCTGAATTTTGCAAGGTTGATCAATTTTTATTGTCTATCATGTCACCAAATTTCATGCTGCTGCGTAAGGGGAAAAAAACCTTACAGCCATTTTGGCTTCCCAGTGCATGTCAATGGGAGGCCTGGTGGTCTGGAATTCTGAATCTCAATTTGGATTTGAACTTCAGATCAGATTGGATCAGCTATAAATCCATGTGGACCAAATTGTGTCTGGATCCAAATTCCTTAAGCAGGCTCCAAACTAAGGGGTGGGGTTGTTCACACAGGTCTTTAAAAAGCGGTTACACATAGTGTTACATGCCCTCCCCACAAGATTCCATAACTGGAAATATTGGACACTTTTGGGGGCCATATTGGCTTAGGCAGACTGGAGGTAAGTGTAAGGTCGTGATGCCCTGAGATGTGTCAAGAAATACAATGGTGGGAAAGCCCAAATTAGGTTTATGCAGAAATCCCCCAAAGTAATGGGTTTATGTTAACAACCCAATCATTAGGGGGTAAGTGCTAACTCCTTCTTCCAGCCTTGGGTGTTCCAAGCAATAATTCAATTAAGTGACCAATCCTCATTCCATACCTTATGGAAATCTCTCCCCACACCCCCTCCTGTCCAACCTTATGAGGTTGTTGCAAGCCCATCAATGTTCTATCTCTCTGCAATTCAAAGCAATCAATTGAGTTTCAGTTGTCTGTCCCTTGGGAAAGCCACCCAGGCTTTGTCATAACCAGGTTACCCCTTCAGGGTATGAAATAGAGCAGTGGTTCTTGACCTGTGGTCCGGGGACACCCAGGGGGCCATGACGTCCTCACAGGGTCCACAAAGGCTTGAAGGCTGCTCAACCCACCTCCTGCCTGCAGCAGAGTAGCCACATGACAGGAGCCAAGGCAAAGCCTGGCTGGCTGGGCCTGCACATTGCCATTCAATCTGTTCCAGCCACAAACTTGCAGGAAGATGCAGAAGAAAAGTCTTCCCACCCCCTCCAGTGTCTCTGAGGGAAGGCTCAGTGGATGGTGTATTATTATTATTATTTGTTACTGTTGTTTTAAATCTTGAGTTAAGTCTTGGGGATCCATAACAACAAAATATATTTAAAGGAGGTTCCTGGTAAAGAAAAGGTTAAGAGCCACTAAAATAGAGTATAAATATTAGAGCCCAGCTAAGTGTGCCACAGATAGACCCTGTCACTCTGCCGGATTCTCTGTGCCACTCTCAGATGCCAGTCTGACTCTCTCTATCCAACCTTTCTGCCTTACTATACTATAGCCTTGTATGTTTCTTCAGAGTGTATGTTTTGTATGTTAGCGTATCCACTGTGTTATTTCCAATTAAAATACTTTGTTTTACTTTAACTGGAGTGCTCTCTACAGTTAGTACTGGTATACATAGGTGAAAATATCCCTGGAAGTTACCCTCCTCTTGCAGGCCTCCTGTTTGAGCTAATAATTACACCAAATATTTAAAGGAGATTTTGGCATCAGGGGGGACTCCAATGCACCCTCTTGTTATGGTAACAAAAGGATGCTGCAACTGGCATGGAAGAAAGTTGTTTATTTTTTAGCCGTGTTCACTACTGAACATTTAGCCTCATCCCAGGGTTGTAATTCTTTAGACTGAAGTGTCACTTGAATAAATATGAACAAGTGTATAGAATGCAAAACAACTAGAGCATCTACATTTTTCTGGTGAAATAATGCAATTCCATTTGTACATATTAATTCTTCACTTCCTTCAGGTCTAAAAAGATTGTCATAGAGTCATAGAGTCATAGATTCTTAGAGCTGGAAGAGACCACAAGGGCCATCTAGTCCAACCCCCTGCCATGCAGGAAAACACAATCAAAGCATTCCCAACAGGTGGCCATCCAGCCTCCTCCAAAGCAGGAGACTCCACCATATTGTGAAGCACAGAAAAAAAAAAAGAGTTCTACAGTGGTTACCCACCACCTCCCCACTGGGGCACTGCTACCATTGAACTGGCAGGGGCACTGCTCCTGGGCCTCCAGGCAATGAGGGCCTTCTGCCGTGCCCTGCCCTGCCCTGCCAGGCAAGATGGTGGCAGCTGGGCTTAGGGATCCCATTTATATTTCTTGACATTGGGCACTAAGCTATAGCCCCGTCCTTACCTGAGTAAGAATTACAACCCCATGCGCAAAAGTCGCTCTTTTCGAAGGCAAAGATCATGTGATTACGAACAATGACAATAGATTTATCTAGAGCAGTAAGACACAACAAGGTTCCAGCTCAATAAATGGAAAAAAGGAGCCCTCCTTTTCTTTCCAATAGAAGACAGGCTAAATTCCAATGTTATTCCCATTTAGAGTATATCCCTTAAAATAAATGTGATTTTAGTTAACAATGACATAAGTCTCATTGATTTTAATGGGCTTACTCTAGATGTGGCTAAAACTGGACATAGCCCACCAGCTTTTAAGGGGCCTGCCAAATGGTAGGACAACTATAAAAAAAATGAGTGAGAGAGAAAAATTATTTTGGAGACTTGTTAGGATTAGTAGTTTTCACTCAATACCTGACTGTATACATGTATCTCAAAGGCAGGAGCAGGCAATGTATGGCTCCGCATATGCTGCTAGACTGCCACTCCCATTAGCCCACCCCTGCTCTAAGGGAAAAGGAGAGTAGGGAATCACTTACCAAAGCTGTTATTTTAATAGGCACTCCAAATATTTCAGCATCAACTGATCCAAAGTCGTGACTTAAAATAAATGTAAAGTTTAAGTTAGCACTTTTAAGTAAACACATAAAGCTATTACTGAACTGTTTACATCTTAGATATTAAGCAGTGTGAATAAGGTGTCACTTCTAAACAGAATTTGGCTGTATTTCCTTTACTATATGCTTCTATATAAATGCACAGATACCCATCCCTTCATTTAGAAAACCACATGTACACACACATTTATTCATTCGGAGTGGGTCTTACCTTGTGTCCTCTACTGGTGGAAAAATTGATACTGGAATGGAAAGTAACTTGCTAAGGAACACACTCCACTGCAGCTGAAATCACATGCATATAGAAGGGTGGGGGGAAACCATTAAAATCAATACAATGTAAACACCTCAATACCTTCTCACAGAGAATTAATCATACCTTAAAAGGGTCAAAAAATCCAGTGGAACTGGCATTTGAATATTCTGTAGTATACACTGAACCTGCATATTAAAAAGGAACATATACAAATTGGATGTGGAATGATGGTTCTGAAAGTGGGAAGAAAAGAGTATTAATCATGTGAATCACAGTTGTTTAAAGGAGGGCCCCTGTAAGACTGTAGGTTACTGAATACAATGTGGAAATATTGATAGCTAAGTCTTCATCAGATGGTTAGAAAAGACAGCTGTTAAGAGACAAAGGAGATTTTCGGACGCCTCTTTCAGGCTCTTGCCGTGCAAGCAGCCTCCGGAGCAGTAACGAGGCTGCCGCTCAGCAAGGGGTCCATTTTGGATGACGCCATTTCTCTCTCGGCGTCGACCATGACTCTTGCGGCTAGCATTGGAGGCGGCCGCGCTGTTTTTCACTCACGGAAGTTGTCCGTGAGTAAAAAACAGTGCGGCCGCCTCCAATGCTAGCCGCAAGAGTCACGGACGATGCCAAGAGAGAAACGGCGTCATCCAAAATGGACCCCTTGCCGTGTGGCAGCCTCGTTACTGCTCTGGAGGCTGCTTGCACGGCAAGAGCCTGAAAGAGGCGTCCGAAAATATCGAAAGTCAACTAGCTGCCAGAAAAGGTCCTATGAAAGCCTCTCCCTGTACCTTTTAGCCTATGTGGGCATTTTGAAGTGTTAGAATCTCACTTTTAAAGCAGCACAGAAGGTGGGTGAGAGAACACAAAACTCATGAAGTTAAGGCAGATGTTTCATATTCAAAACAGAAAAGTTAAAACAAATATTTTCATAGGCCTCTATGAACAAACCCCAAAGGAGCTTGTCTAATCTGTCCCCAGCCAATGAAAAGGAGACCCACTCCTGTTAATGATGAAAAACTTTAGCTCGCTGTTGGGCCACACCAGGGATGGGGAAGCTGCAGCAACTCCATATAAAAATAGCAAGTGAAGCAAATAACAAGGGAAGATATCAGCTAGCATCCTTTAGGGATGGCACCTATACTAATGACTCCCTGCAGCAGACCAGTACACAAAGCTACAAGTTCACTGGCTTTGGGTGCCTGATAAGGATCAAAGCAGAGATCTCTGAATGCTCTTGCAAAGTTTGAGAAGTTACTCTTACAAAGCCCCATCAGGTACCTCAAGAGTTCAAATCAACCCCCAGCCCCAAAAGGGATGGGAAGATTATTAATGTTACTTGAGAAGAAGTTGCTCATCGAAAGTCTTTCCTGCCATCCTTCTTCTGACACCTACTGAAAGTGCTTTTCAGAGGACCAAGAGACTTTCTCAAACAATATGGACTGTGTTATAAAGGTTCATCCCCCAAATGAAGATGAACCATATGTGTGGGGTCCACTTGTGCAAGCTTTGGTTACAACCATATGTATAGATGTCTACACACAGTATAGTATTTTTTTTCTGTTTGATCACCCTTCTCACCTTTGGTGAGTTTATATAGCAGCCACGTGTCAACTGTTCCAAAGCAGCAATTATCCTCCTTAATAGCTTGTTCTACCTAAAGACAAACACAGAGACTATGTCTCACTGTAAGAGGACAATAGTATAATAGTAAGAACAATGCAAACTTAATGTAACATAACATTACTTAGAATCATAGAATCATAGAGTTTGAAGAAACCACAAGGGACATCTAGTCCAACCCCCTCCCCATGCAGGAATACCCAATCAAAGCATTCCCAACAGTGGCCATCCAGCCTCTGCTTAAAAACCTCCAAGGAAGGAGACTCCACCACCTTCCCAGGCAGTGTGTCCCACTGCCAAACTGCTCTTACTGTCAGGAACCTCTTCCTAATGCTTAGGTGGAATCTCTTTTCCTGTAGTTAGAGGCCATTACTTCAAAATAATAGCTAAAAGAAGAAATTCTTGATTTATCCCTTCAGAAGATTGCAGATTTATACTGTGTTTATGTTGTGCGTAAATGTACACACGTGGAAAAGAAAAAGAAAAGAAAGGGAAGAAGTAAGGGAGATGGTTTTATAGAGGGTTAATGATATAGACCTGCCTTTGAATACATCCATGCATTGCATGAAGCCCCTACACCAGCAGATTTTTTAAAACACAAACACACACACATGTAGGTATTGCAACACTGGCATCCATCCATCCATAGAGTTTTATTTACCAAGAATGACACACAAGCCCACAGGCATTCTAAGGAAATGAAGACGGCAGCTGATTGGAGCCTTTACTGCTTACTAAAAATGTTTTAAATAAAAAAAAGAAGGGACCCCACTACTACCTCATAAGCTGGTAGAGGCGGAAAATGAAAGCAGGGAACAAAGTGACAGGTGAAGAGGATAAAACGAGAAGAGAGAGGTAGATCTACAATATGTATGTGTGAATGAGACAGAATACATGCGTGGGGAAAGCAAAAGCATGGGATGTATGTTTGGTAATGACAACATGAGATAAATTATCAGGGAGAGAAACATTTGAGGGGAGTGAGCTGTCTGGCAAAGAGAAGAAGGGTGGGAAGGGGAGTTCCAAGGAATGAGGATGCCAGCTACAGATGCAGGCGAAACATCAGAAAGAAACTATTCCAGAACACAGCCTCACAGCCTGGAAAAAAACCAAGGAAAATCTATGGATGCTGGCCGTGAAAGCCTCCGACTTCACACTTCCAAGAAATGGCTTTGTGTTTCTGGGTCAGACACCAGTCAGTTAGTAGAATTCTGGAATAATTTGTTCAGCTTCACCAGCTTGCCTTTTGGGACATGGAGGTTTTATGACTGGCCACCTCTCTATGGCAACCATTTTGTGGTGGTACCTTGACACTTTCCTATAGTTCCAAATGTGCCCAAAGGGCTCCCAGAATCGGAAACTCCTGATCCAACACACATATTAGAGTGCCTGTTTTTCTCTCTGCCTCCCCCCAAAAGGATGTTTCTTGTGCTATATCATACGAAGTTTGATGTTATCCTACTTAAAGACATGGCCATTATCTTGGAAGCTATGTTTAGAGTACATTCCCATAGAGTACATCTTTAAATAAGTAAACTGTTTGGTATTTATGAAATTGAGTACAAGATGCAAGTACAGAACCCAAAATTCATCTCAATATGCTAGAAAAAGCTTTTCATAATTTGAACTGGAGTTTCTTATTCTGAATTCTAAAGAGATGAGTTTTGGTGATAATTTATTACATGGGTAGATTTATACATTACAGAAGACACACATAACGGTTAATGGAGAATTAGCATAACCTTATAAGATTCATAATGGAACAAGATAAGGATTCCCATTGTCTACACTTTTATTCATCTTGGTTCTTGAAGTTCTTGAACAGAGGCATAAGACACGAGGAGAGAATTTGGATATAAGGAGTTAAAAAGAAACGCACAAATTACGGGCATTTGCTAATGATTTGGTGATAGTATTGGAAAATACTATATGGAATGTATAGATTTATTAATGGAAAGATTAAAAGAATTTGGTGAGTTAGTAGGTTTTAAGATTAATAATCAAAAGACAATGATGTTGACTAAAAAAAAGAAAAAGGAAGAACAAATAGATCTGATGGATAAAACTGGTTTTAAAATTGAGAAGAAGGTTAAGTACCTAGGCATTACTATGACAAATATGAAGTGTATGTTGTTTCAAAATAACTATGTTAAGACATGGAACGAAATTAAGAAAAATTTGCAAAGATGGGAGAAATTAAAGTTGTCATGGTTGGGAAGAATTTCAGTGATAAAAATGAATGTCTTACCGATAATGTTGTTTTTATTCCAGTCAATACCAGTTTGATATCTGATGTACCATTTAAGCAATGGCAGAAGGATTTATCTAAGTGAATATTGCTAGGGGAAAAAGCAAGAGTTAAATACAAGGTGTTACAAGATGGAAAGCGAAGAGGAGGATTGGGTTTACCTGATTTGAAACTGTATTTTGCTGCCTGTTGTTTGGTTTGATTGAAAGAATGGATAGTGTTGAGAAATAAACGGTTATTTGAACTGGAAGGGCATGACCTGAGGTTTGAGTGGCATGGATATTTATGCTACAATAAAGTTAAAGTGAATGTAAACTTTAAGACAAGCCTTATTATGAATTTGGAATAGATAAAAATCCAGGTTATGCCAGAAGATGCCTTTATGGGTTTCAGCACAAGAAGCTCATGTTAGAAGATAAGCAGGCAAGGAAAGATGGTTAACCTACTAAGACATCTTGCAGAATTGTCAAAGAGAATATAAAATTAAGTTGAATGAGCAACTAATTGTAAAGGGACATAGTTTTCAATGATATTCTTACTTACAATTATTTGAAAGATTTAAGATGGATAAAAAGAGTTGGCTTTGAACAAAATAAATCAAAGTTTGAATTCCAATTATGTTCTGATGGTGAACATGTGATGGTAAAATGTATAAACTTTGTAAAAATTTAACATGGAAGAAGAACAAATGAAAGCTTGTATGATAAAATGGGCTAACAACTTGGGATATAATATACAGATGGAACAATGGGAAAGAAAGGATGTGGTCAAATGGGTTGAAATTTACATTATGCTTTGATCTTAAAGAGAACCATTATAAAATGATGTATCATTGATACATGACACTGGAAAATTATCTAAAATGTTAAAATGTGTTTCAAATGTTTGCTGGAAATGTGATCAACATGAAGGGGCATTTTATCATATGTGGTGGACATGTGAAAGGGCTAAAAAGTTCTGGGTTCAAGTACATACTTTGATGACGAGGATTTTAAAGATTAATATCCAGTTAAAACCATAACTTTTTATTTGGGGATTTATGGATGAACAGTTGGAAAGGAACCATGGAAGATTACTACAATATATGATCACGGTGGTAAGATTGCTATATATACAAATATAGAAGAATTCAATACTACTGACAAAGGAGGAAAGGTTGTTAAAATTGAATAAATTAGCAGAAATGGACAAAGATCTGTTTTGATTAGGAAAAAAAATAATTAGTGATATTTTTGAAAGACTGGAAACCCCTGACTGACTTTTGCAATGATGATGATGACGGTGATGAAATTATTTAATAGCTGTGGATTTTGAGAATTACTGGGGCCTGACTATCTGAAGAAGTATATGGTGTAACTTTAAAGGGAGAGAGAGAGAGAGGTATGATTATATTCTATGTATCTATAACCACCAAAAAGAAAGTTGGAAGCTACTTTTCTATTTTTTCTATGTATTTTTTTCTGTATCTTACTTGTTTTCATTCTGTTATTCTTTTTTCTTTCTTTCCATGTTTATCTTTTCTTTAAATACTTGTAACTTTTATTGTATTTGCAAAATTCTTAATAATTATTATTAAGAAAAAAAAGAGATTTAGTTAGTTAATGTCCCTTCTTCCTCCTGTCACAGAATCCAAGGCAGTTTACAACAAATTAAAACAAAGTACAAATTAACAATTATCAAAGTACAGATACTATTAATGTAGGTCTTACCTCAGTTATATGTTGTAAAACCCAAGCGAGTCTTAAAGAGATGTGCTGTGTTGTAAAAGATAAATAACTTGCTAACAAAAACAGACCACTCCTTGTGAAAAAGTGCAGCAGTGAAGAAATGCCACGAACCGTCTGTTCCAAAAAAGAAGAAGGGTTAGTTGGATAAATATCTGGACTACTCTCCTAAAGGGTTTCAGTTTAAAAAACAAAAAAAGATTACCATACACACAATCTATATGAACAGAAGAATTCCAGTGATGGAAAATGTTCATAAATTTTTCAAAGGAGACTGGTTAAAGGAAAGCATTTATGCCTATGCCTTCTCTACACGGATTGGCAAAAAACGTAAAGAACCACTTTCAAGGAATATGCTGGCAACTTGGGTCACCAAAAGCATTCTTTGCCATGCAAGGCCCAAAGATGTTTTGCTTTTCCAAAAATTGGTTAGCCAGCTATTTCCACACTGCTCAATGAGAAGCAAGGTTAGTTGGGAATTTCTCAGGCGAGAGGTAAGAACTTTCAACACCCATTTTGAGGCCTCATCTACAAATACAGAAGGAAGGAAAATGAGGTAATAGTGAATGATCATTACAGATCTCCTAATATTCATTTGGTTCCAAGCCATTTGTTTTAAGAAGCAATAGTGGTAAACTACTGGGCTGGGTATACCAACATGCCTCTTTGGAACACTACAATAAATCACAGTCTTTTGTTTGGTTGTATCAAGCAACTGTACACATTCACACACACTTTCATGCTCTCACACCTCCTTACTTTTTGGGAATACATGGCTTACTAAGTTACCTTCATTAAAAGAGATCTGTTCCAGGATTTTGTAAGTTCACCAGCTCTCACATCTTGCCAACTGATGAAGTTATGAAAAGGTTTTCCTGTCTTTCTGAAATAACAAAGGCATAGCTACCTTTACAATAAGTGGTAAGGGTTGTTGTACATGCCTTCAAGTCATTTCCAACTTACGGCTACCCTAAGGTGAATCTATCATGGGGTTTTCTGAGGCTGAGAGTGTGAGACTTGCCCACGGTCATCCAGTGTACCAGATGTATTTATCGCTAAGCAATAGTAGTATAATTGTTCCCATATTACAGAAATTAGGATTGAAGCTGGAATAGAATCATAGAGTTGGAAGAGACCACAGGGGCTATCTAGTCCAACCCCTTGCAGCCATGCAGGAGTACCCTATCAAAGCATTCCTGACAGATGGCCATCCGGCCTGTTTTTAAAAACCTCCAAAGAAGGAGACTCCACCACACTCCCAGGCAGTGCATTCCAGTGCCTAACAGCTCTTACCATCAGGAAGTTCTTCCTAATGTTTAGGTGGAATCTCTTTTCCTGTAGTTTGAACCCACTGCTCCGTGTACTAGCCTCTGGGGCAATAGAAAACAAGCTTGCAAGATGCAACGTCAGAATATTAGTTTGCTGAAGCCTACCAAACAAATTCACAGTACTATGACAGACAAGATAGTAGTGAGCTCCTGATTCCTTACACATGTCCCTTTAGCAGCCATTCAATCTGAAATGGGGAGTTTCAGCTCATATCTAAACAATTTCAGTCCCTCTTAAATGAAACCTGTTATCTTATTTCAATAGAGCTTTAGGCATCAGCACAGCTCAGTTGTTTTGCATTTTAAGTGTAAATGCCTTTAAATTGTTCTGATCTCTAATCACCGAACATATCCTTCTGAAGAAAACCTCCTTCTGCCCAGCAAAGTCTATCTGGAACACATTCTTTCCCCTTCTTTCCCCTTCAGCCCGGGGCGGGGCGGGGGCGGTATCCAACCTGTCCTATACAGCCTCAGTGATACACACTGGGCACCCCTATGCCTTGTATGTACAGCTGCCTTTGAAAATCCATAGAAACTGCAGTTAATCCCAAATCAGACTGTTAGTTATAAACTGGAAGTGGTCAGTTTTATTAAATTATACTTGTGCTTTGTCAGCTATACTCACTACCCTACTGTTTCAAGGCCTGAGTGTTGATTTTTAGCTTTAAAGGCTCAAAAGGGTTGGGGCCAGGTTGCCTGAAAAAACAATTTCTCTCATGTATCTACCCAAGTTTTAAGATCATACTTGGAGTCAAGTGAAGTAGGTAATTCCATGAGTGTTTTCAGTACTGGCACTCCAGTTATGGAACAGGAAGAAGGGGTTACCTAGGAGTGTTTGTAATCTTTTCAAAAAAAGATGAAGATTATTCTGTTCACTCAGGCCTTTTAAATAACTTATGTAATCTGGGCTTTAATTTTAAAATCTTTAAAATTTTGAGTTTTGTTTCTTTCTATATTGTTTTGCTGCTTTTGGTTGTAGAGTTTTGTATTCTATTCTGTATTTAAATTGCTGTTATATTTCAGAAGAAAGAACTGGCAAAACCGCCTTTCAGTATTTCTTGCCTAAGAAAACCCTATGAAGTTCATGGGGTCACCATAAATAGACAGGCAACTTGAAGGCACATAGATACATATACATATACATTTGATTAATGTAGCATACACAGATAAAATGTCAGATACGAATGTCATATACAAAACTAAAGAATGATGAATAAATAATATTCTTCTACACTACTATTCCAACTTTTCACAAGTATCCATTAATTGCTAGTAAAATTTAGAAAAGCAACAGGTGTTTTCTTACTTTAACACTTGTTAGGAAACAGATTTTCCTTAGGTTTTTTCCGGGCTATGAGGCCGTGTTCTGGAATAGTTTCTTTCTGACGTTTCGCCTGCATCTGTGGCTGACATCTTCAAAGAATGGATGGGTAGGAGTGTATGTGGAGCTTATATGCTGTGACCCCCTGTAGGGTAGTGTATGTAAATTTGTGTAATTGAATGGTTAGTTTCTGGGTATAGAAATGCAAGGCTCGTTAGTGTCTGTTTGGCTAATGGTTGGTTGATGGGCCATTACCTGCTGGGACTCCCCTTGTCCCTGGGTGGAATTCCTTTGTAAGTGTTGAGTTTTGATTCTATTGTATTTCAAAACTGGGAGCGAGATTTTGTTTACTTTTAAGGTTTCTTCTTTCCTGTTGAAGTTGTCCAGGTGATTGTTAGGAAATATTTTTCTAGGGCTAATTTTTGAAAAGAGAAGAATTCTGTGGCCAAACCCCGTAGAGAATATGATATGGAGAATAAGCTATACAAAAAAGTAACAGCTGGGGGGAAAGAGAATAAAATACTGGACTAGATGCACCTTTGGTTTAATCCAACAAAATTAATCTTATGTTGTTACAGGATTCCTGATGCACTTTGACTGAAGAGTTTAAATATATTTGGCCACACTTGTATTTGATGGTTTAACCCTATCTTTAACATTTCCAATACATATATTTACATTAAATTTCAAGTATAAAAGCAACAGATCCTGTCTGATCTTGAAAGGTAAGCAAGGTCAGCCCTGATTACTACCTGGCCATGAATAAGGAACTGGCAAAACCAACTCTGAATATTTCTTGCTTTAGAAAATCTTATGAAATTCATGGGGTTGCCATAAGTAAAAAGGCAACTTGAAGGCACATACATACACACACCAACATAAATAAACTTCACTGCTATACATTGAGTTTACATGTATAAAGAAATAAAAGCAGCAGCCTTTTTTTATTTTCTCAGTGAAGAAAATAAAGTCCATCTGAAATACAGGACTTTAATCTCTTTTCAAAACAATTCAAACCAACAAAGCCGCACTGAAGTAATGCACACTACTATGTTAGGCAATTAGGCTTTCTCCAGAATAACCTGTTTCACAACTTGACTTTTATCCAATTCAGAAGACAGCACTATTGGCATGATCATTTCTCACAGAATTACCATTGATTTGAGCAGTAGAACTGTACCTACAAAAGTACTTAAAGAAGTAGGTATTTTAGTCAGACTACTCTAAGCCTACAGCTTATTGCCACAATTCATCCAAAGATACCATGTACAGTATTCATGTTTTTTTAAATGTAAAGTTCAAGTGCAGCATAATCATAAATTAATTCACCAGCAGAAGAAATAACTATATCCATATCCTTAATATGAATGGTAGTCCTGAAGTTTATGCAGTGGCACATGACATTTTATTACCATTTTACTTTTGCTTATTTCTTAAGAAAAGTCTTTTTTTTAATGACTTTACAGTTCAGGTATTCTGGTCAATAATCTACTTACTATTTTTAAAAAAAATAAAAGAAAAAGAAATAGAGAATTCTTCCTCGAGCAAGTTCACATAGCTAAGGAGGAGCACTCCTCCTTCCCCTTTCCAAACAAGAAACAATGGATGCTCATTATTTGCTACAACAAACTGTCCTTATGTTACATTGCAAAAGAAACACTGTTGCTTCCTTGTTACCCACCCCCAAAGGAATTACAGTAATTGCTGTAATCATCTGTGAGTGTCAAGAAATAGAGGTTTCCACCAACTGATTTCTCCCTAAATGGTCCACAGAGATCAGAGTGGATCAACTCAAGATCTCATAGACTGTCTTTCTGTGAGAGGCTTGTGTGAAGGTGCAGTAGCCTTAACTTTAATGCATTCCACACACCTTTCATTCACACAACAGTTCTTGAAATGAAAGTCTCTTGCTAGCTCTTGATTAGCCAATTTCTTTATGCATTCAACATTTCGATGAGCAAATCTTTTCTGCCATAAATTTATGCAGTCTTTGTGTTTACACTGAGTGGCAACATTGGCATTTGAATACATTAATGCTCTCAGATGAATTTGTGAATTCAAAGATTCCATGGAAGTAAGTTGGTGGAACACTGAGGCAGCCAACTCTACATCTCAGGTCCTCTGAAAATGAAGTACCTGTACTGGGCATCCTCAGAGTCTCATTAGCCACAAAGCTCTATGAAAACCAGCAGACATGGAAGACTCTTTGTATATAGTAATTATGTCCCAATAGTTACATGACAATCCCTTGGGGGGGGGGGGATTCCCCTTAGCCAAGGCCATCATCCTACTATGCATCCTAAGCCAAATCTTGTGCATCAATTTGTGCTGCCACAGATATTTTCTAGAGGAGTGAAGAAAGCATGGCTGTCAAAGACTTATTTTAGGTGGGTAGACAGTAACAGGCCGTCTGTGTCCTGGAATTTTTAGCAGAGACTTTATTTTACCCTGCCTAATCCTTCAATTTGCCAAACGCCATGTCTGCACAGATTTAATTTGGTTGCTTCATAACTAATAACTAACCTGGAATGTGTAACTAGCATAACTCTTTGATCAAATACTATCAGACCAAACAGAGAATCTTATCACATGTTACTTTTCTTTCAGAAAACATCTATATTCATAACAAAACAGAAGTGTACCAATCTGGTATATCCAGCATGCGTTCTACATACTTGTTCCATGTAATAAAAGTTGATCGCTGTGTTGAGAGTCCAAGAGCAGAAATTTGATGCATTTGAATTCCTGCAACTAAAAGAAATATTTGAACACTAAACAATTGAATAATTAGAGAGAATATTAAAGTTAATTCAACATCTTAATAAAAGCAATTTGTTAATTTAGCAGAACAATATGGCTCAATATGTGATTCAAAGTAGTTGCATAGAATTGCACAAAGTTTTTTTTTTAAATAAATGGACACAATTCTTTGATAGTAGGAGATGCTGTTGTGAACCAGACCTTTGAATTTTAGCAATATGGCCGGGAAGAAAATGGTCTAATAGAGATATACAAGAGTGAAAGCACTCAGATATTATAAACAATTTAATAAAATGATTGAGGATAGAGGTAAAGTATGAAAATATACAATTCTTTTCAAAACAGAGTTAAGATTTCACCAGTTAAAGGTTCTCCTCCTCACCCACCCAAGACAAGACTTTGCTTAGGCTTGGTAGGGCTAGCCTCCTTGATTAGGGAGGCAAACTTTGACTATAACACTTTTGTTGCCTGAATTCACTTTATAAGATTAATTTATAAATGTTTCATCTTAGTATACACTCTGTGTACTAACATGGAACATTCATAAAACAAAAGAAAGCTGTAAAACACACAGATTAAACAGTAACAGGATAGCCAGATTAGCTTTTGGAAGGAAATCAATCACTCAGGCTTTATTCCACACAGAAGGGCAATCATTCAAAGCAGGAGCTATAATTTGCCTGGCTGGTTAGATCTGTATTTCAGCCAAAGAAACAGCAGCACCTGTTTGAAGAACTTTATGTCAACAAGTGCCAGAAAACTGTAAAAGTCAGGGAACGCCTGCATTTTGTCAGTAGTATAGACTCCCATTTGTGAATTCCATCTGTCCATGGACATTTTAGTGACAGGAAAGGAAGACAAAACAAGGTCCCAGTGCATCAAACCTTTGTTTAGATCTGAAACAGTACATCTTGCCTAGAGAGGTGGTGGGGTCTTCTTCTCTGGACATCTTCAAAAAGAGGCTGGGCAGCAGCCTGCTGGAGGTGCTTTAGCTGGAGATCCTACATTGAGTAAAGGGTTGGACTAGATGGCCCATGAGTCCCCTTCCAACTCTAGGATTCTATGACTCTATCTGTGTTCCATTACTAAAAACCAGCATTACATTTAACATGCTCAATAATCCTCCTACTGACCAACCATAAACCTTAGTAGATCAAAACTGGCAAAAGACAACACATTTCCCTCTCTGGGATCCCTTCAGATCAGAGTTTAAACAGCCAATGAGTAAAATTTAAACAGCCAATAAGTAGTATGTCTATCTGTATTTATGAATAAAGAACTCCAGGATCCAGTGCTGTCATATCTACGTGTTTTGATTTGTTTTTTGACTGCATGAAGAAACTGAAGAGGAGGAAGAGGGAGGGGAGGAATGGCAGGCTTTACTTTGATTATAGTGGTAGCAGGTCTATTGCAATTCAATCTGTCAAGAGCTGTACCAAGAAATATGTTTCTTCAAAGTTTAGAAAAAGAGAAAATAAAATAAAAACCCTGCCCCAGAAATGCAATCACTTCCAGAGTGAGCAACCTGAGCTAAAGCAAACTTGCATGGACAAAACACACACACCTGAGGAAGACAAGAGATTTAGCATGAAAGGCTATGTATACAAAGAGCTTGGAAGGTCTTAAGTAAAATTATCTGGATAAAAGCATGAGGGAAAAAGAAAAGATCACTGTTTTCAAGTTCAAAAATGTTGTTTAAGAACTTACTCCTTTTGCAAATCAAATAAAACAAGACAGAAGAACTCAACCCTCCATGATTTTAATACTTGACATCCCAATGGGAAAGAAGTAGGTTCTTTAAACCTCCAGCAGTCAAATGCACATTGTTAAAACATACTATTCTGGGGTGGGCAACTATGTACAAACCAGGCTAGTGACTATTTTCTGGGTTGGTCAAGTCTTAAAAGGGTACATGGCTTTGGGAGGGGGGGGTTAAAAATCTTTTTAAAAGATTATTTTTTTATTCTTAAAAGACAGAAAAATTAGCTAAATATTGTAAAAAAAATTATTATTAATTTATTTCATTTAATACACACAAACACACTACTACTACTACTACTGAGGATTAAATAAAATAAAATAAATTGAAATAAAATCCAGAATAAATCAACAGCTCCTGAATACATACAAATTAATTCTCGGCTAATTGTAATTTGTGTGAAGATTTTTAACTTCCTTGATTATTTGGGAAAGCACACTCCGGGGCAGCCACACAAGAAGCATCTGAAGTCTCCCGCAAGCAACTGGAGCTCTACAGTCATTGTTGAACAGACAGCCCATGCATCATGGAGTGCAGGAATTAATAAGCCAAGAAGGGCGCTTTGAAAACTGTTTTAGAAAAAGAAAAGTTCCAAGCAAGCCCTTTTCGGCTAGCTCTTATAATTACTTGTTGCCCCATAGCAATTAAATTGTGTCCCCACAACTAAAAAATAACTAAATAGAAACAACTAATTACAAGCTTTCAAATATATATATTTTTTTCCACTGGGCTGCTACTGATTACTTTCCCTCTGGTGAGACCAATCTAAGGACTTGTCTATACAGTCAAAATAATACAAACAAGATGCATAAGATTGGCGAGCCATTCATACCGACATGTGCACAAGTTTGTGTCATTCAGAAGGGGGGCAGCCAAATCCACTGCAAAGTCTGTGTGCGCTGTGTCCAGGACTTTGTACGGATTTTCTGGAAAGCTCCATACGACTTCCGAATGCGCGACTGTTTGAACACTCACATTTACACAGATACGAACAGGCAGTGTAATCTGATTGGCTGGATGAGCACAAGGGGTGGGGCTAGCAAAGAGGGAAAGCGGCTGCGGCTGCCATGTTGGATTTTTGGCTAAGCAAGGGTCTGGTAAGTTAATCAAATGGTATTTTATACTTTTTATTTTATTTTATTTATTGGTAAATACGAAGTGTTGCTTGTGTGCACCCTGGGAACTTTTTTTAAAAAAAATTGGCAGATTTAAAATCATGAGTAAATCACTTACGGTGGCTACCTAGCTAGGGGGCCGTGCAGAGTTTAGGGGGGCTCTTTTGGCTGTGTAGGCAGATCGCATCATTGTGAACACCTGCCTTTTTGGACGTGTTCGTATTCCCCCCCCTCATATAGACAAGACTGTAATGCAATGTGCGACAGGTTTTTCTCTTCACAAAGAAGGGGGAAGAGGGTTCATAGAGGTTTGGCACTTGGGGAGAGATTATTCTTGCTAGCCTTGTAACTTTCAGCGGAGGGAAAAGAGAGACAACTTTTCCGTCATGACCCCAAACAACTATAGCAGTTCTCCACTAAATTTCAGCAGGAACCTTGTCAAGGGGAATGTGCGCTCCTGAATTTTGTCAGCAGGCATTTTTGGATCTTTTGAGTTGGGGAGGCTTGAGAGGCACAAAAAGGGGCTGAGGATTACATGCAGACTTAGTCCATACTTTACCCATCACTGCTCTATGCACAGACGTACAGACAGGCAGACACAGACAAACCTATGAGAAACGCACATGTGGAACATACAAAAAGTCTCCCTGGAGAGAAGCAGTTCAAGTCATTGTTCATGAAATGAGACATACTCATTAGAAAAGTCCACCCACCTCCAAAGAACAGCCCAGGAAGAAGAACATGAAGCAAGCAAGCAAATATTTTTGTGATCAATTTGCAACTTCCTCTTCTGTGTACGCTTTCACTCCACTACAGAAAGAAGTCAATCCAAGGAGCTAGTAGACGTCAGCAAAGTAGTCATCTTTGCCTCCCAAATCTTGTACTATATAATTGCATTCTTTTCACAAGCAAGGAACACAGATAGTAATTAAAGGAAAAGGAAGGAGTGGGAGGAGAGAAAAAAGCAACTTGGCAGTTAAAGAAGTGTTATTTATCTGTGAGACTACAAGCCTATATAGAGTTTCTCAACAGTAAGCTCCAAATACAGTGGGAGCTACTTATGAACAAACATAAAATTACATTATGTTTATTTTCATTTTAAAAAACAAATTTATTTTCCCTGCTCCTGATCATCCTGATTCACTCTAACACATTGCCAAGTGCATCCCTCCACTACTCTCGCTTCCCCAGTCTCTCTAGAAAACAGATGAACTATAACTAGTTGGCAGAAAATGTTATCAAGAAATGGAAAGAGAGGCACAGGGACACAAATTTTGATTGTGTATTGGTCAGTCTTCACGCAGCCCTGTTTGCAAACATTTGTGGTGGGTAGTGAGTAGGAGGTAGACAATTTACCATTTATGGCAGGAAGAGGGGATATTTCCTCTTAATGGTCTGTCCCACAGAAATGTTCTGTGCAATACCCTGAAGACACTGGATCTCATCTGATCTCAGAAGCTAAGCAGAGTCTGGCCTGTTTAATACCTGAAGGTGTTATAAGCTATATTCAGAAGAAGATAATGGTAAACCAGGCAACTCCTTGCCCATTAAAACCCTATGAAATTCAGTGGGTTGCCATAAGTCAACAGGTAGTTTGAAAGCACATATGATACATTATGTAGTACTGATATGTTTAAAAAGAAGGAGGGACTCCAACCCAAAGACAAAAGTCAACTGCTTACGTGGTCCTACTTTAGCCTGTCATATGCAACTCAGATATATCCACATCTCTGTATCTCTACATAATTGTTAGAATTGCAATTTAATTATTTGAGGAGTTCTGCTGTGTGTATATATTCATTTATGAATTTAGCTGCAATCTTATCATACTTCCTTTGGAGTTCAGTCCAACCAAACCTAATGGAATGATTATGTGGTATCAGATACTTCACCCAAACCAAATAGCATTTAATGTATGCATAGTCTTCAAACATGCAGAAATGGAAGATATCAAAAATTGGCTGAATTACGTTAGTAAGTAGCAGCTAGAGAAGGCCCATTGAAGCAATAGTTGAATGGTGAGTCAACACTTAGGTAAATTCCATTGATTCACTTGCCCTCCTCTAGCTGGGATTCACAATAGGATTCAGGGCATTATGTGTTTATTTTAGTTGTTCCACTTATATTGGTTTTACTATATTTGTATTGTATTGTTTTTATATATTGTGAACCATGTCATAAAGATCTGGACTCTGATAAGATGAAGTGAAATAAATGCTATAACGATGACCAAAATTCTGTTTTGCAGTAGCCATTCTTCTTTACCTTGTACTGCCTCTTTCACTACTCCAACAAACAACATCCATAGACTGTCAGGGTTCAATTCAACCCAACCTGGCTGAGGATGAAGAACTTCTACCTATTAACAAAACAAAACAAAATCAGAAGGTGACTAATCAAGTAGACCCAAACGATTAATCTTAGTGTTCTTGATGACCTTACAAAAAAGTACTTAATATGTTACAAAATTTATACACTAGCACCTCTTTTATATACTTATTTTGCATGCTTATAACTCACATTGTGCTAAAAGAGAAAACAACAATAAATTTACCATTCAACTAACATATTTCTCCATAGGTCCAAATGTGACCCATGGAAGAGGTGGAAACTCCCCACTGTCACTGATGAAATTATTATGCCCATATAGTTATCTGAAATATTTTTACTCCGCCTCTCCTATCCTCAAAGTAGCTTACAATTCAATGAAATATAAATATAAAGTATAAAACAATTGCATTTTAATGTTACACTTTTAGTTGTATTTTAGCTTTTATTGGGTACAAAAAAATCAACATTTTGTAAGATATGAAAAGCCAACATGAAGTCTTGTTTGTTACATATCCAGTGATGATGGAAAGATATCTGGATCAGATTAAGTTTCCAAATATTTACAATGCTCTTTTGTCTTGGTTCAGAACAGAGGATAAATCACTGAAGGATTACAAGATTTTATTTAAATTTATAGATAATGTTTAGCCTTTCTTATGACACAGAAGACAATTATGCAATTATTGCACCAAAGTTAAAGAAGGTAATTTTTTTGTGTGTGGTCTCAAAAAATGTGAGGGGTGGGGGAGCATATGACACAGGCAAAATGCAAATATGCAATTTAGGCATGTTTTAGTAATACTTATTAAATCTATAAATGTTCACTGTCATCATCTGTATTAAAACCTTTCCATACCACCATCAATAAAATTACATTCTAGCACAGCCTACAACAACGTAGATAATGAATTATTTAAAATCTAATTAAATGAAACAAAATACCAGCAAACAATAATAAAGGAATTTTTTTTAATGAAAAAGACTGAGAGATTAGGCAAATTAAAATGCCTAGGTAGATTTTCAAAAATCTGAATCTAGAAAAATTATCAAAGTTCCAGGTACATCTGGTCTTTGTCATTCCAAAACTGAGAAAGCATCTTCTTTGTGATTACATATTCTTAATTAACCATTTATATCTCACCTTTCCCCCCCCCCATGGAACTCAAGGCGGCCTACAACTTATTTTTAAAAGTGCAGATTAAAAACTTTAAAAGACATAACTAAAAAACTATAAATATTAAAATGTACTTTTACATAGTTATATAGTACTTCTGAAAAGGAAGGCACTTGGAACTGCGCCTCAGTGGAACATATTAAGGCACTGGCAATCTGGTATGGAAAGAAGTATTCCTTCAAATATTGGCTCCAAAGCCATTTAGTTCCTTACCTAAGTAGCAGTACCTTGAATTAGTCTTGTAAATAAACTGAGATCTAATATATTAAGATCGCAATTAACAATCTCAGCTGTACTAGATAAATACTTGCAACTAAAGTCTACACAAACCAAATCTTCTGATAGATTTTCCTTGTTTTTTTTCCATGCTGTGAGGCCGTGTTCTGGAATAGTTTCTTTCTGATGTTTCGCCTGCATCTGTGGCTGCCATCTTCAGAGAATGGTTGGATAGGAGTATATGTGGACTTTATATATTGTGAACCCCTGTTGGGGAGTATATGTACATTTGTGTAATTGAATGGTTAGTTTCTGGGTATAGAAATGCAAGGAGGATTAGTGTCTGTTTGGCTAATGGTTGGTTAATGGTCCATTATCAGACAAACAGACACTAATCCTCCTTGCATATCTTCCCCCAGGAACTAACCATTCAAATATACAAATTCACATAACCTCTCCAACAAGGGCTCACAGCATATAAACCCCACACACAATCCTACCCAACCATTCTCTGAAGATGCCAGCCACAGATGCAGGCAAAACATCAGAAATAAACTATTGCAGAACACGGCCTCACAGCCCGGAAAAAAAACAAGGAAAACGTATGGATGCTGGCCGTGAAAGCCTTCGACTTCACATAGAATCTTCTGAGTTATCTTAAGATGCATTCCTACATGTAATGCATTACAGAAATAAAACTGGTAGGTTACTATTTGAATCTGAGCCACTCAAGTTTAAAGATCCTCACAGGGAGGATTTTCTCTCAGTCACCACCATCACAGCCATGTTTGGTGAGAATATGTGAGAGAGGCATCTTTGAGGCTTCTTCCATACTGTGGAATCCACTCCCATGGGGAGTTAGGTTGGCCTGTTCTCTGTTTTTCCACTAGCAGGTGAAGATCTTTCTGTTTACTGAGGCCTTTGAGTGTTCTGCCTATTGAAGAAGGCCTATTCATTGGGGTGTGTTGTATTTATCATTATTATTCTATTTTAACAGCCTTGTTAAAACTGTTTAAAATTAATATTTTTATGTGATCACTTGTCTAATTGTTTTTTTAACTTTTGCACTATCCATAGTTTAACTGTAGTTTGTTTTAACTCAAATTGTGAGCTGCCTTGGGTCCCATATTGAGAATAAAGCGGGATATAAATAAAATTATTAAATACATACTAGAAAAAGGATCATACTATTCCATCCAAGACTGATCACAGCCAATGAACCAGACACAGCATATAAAAGGCATTACACATGACTGTCCATAGAGTTCTATTGACAAAGCTGGTTCTAGGCGCACCCCTCCCCACAAAACTACTAGACTGCTTTTTCAACAGGACAACAAAAACCGACTATGCCCCACTTCCCTGGACATGAGAACCATCTCAATTTCCCTGTTTCATCAGGAGATTACTTCAGTTTATTGGCTCTTGTCCAGCCCATTTCTGAATCTAGGCTTCTGAAGGGCACCTGCACAATTGACTGAGATAACAATGGGAGTTAGAGATAATATCATCAGTATATTGAGTACACCCAACTCTAGCTTATGGTCAACCAGTGGCTTTATACAGATATTAAAAAGTATGGAGCTTAACATGGAAACCTCAGAACACCATAGCATAAAAGAATTGTAACCCCAAAGTGTTGAGCAGAATCTCCTCACACCACTTTCTGAATGTGGGGTCCTACAGGTAAGAAACCTGAGGATCTTTTACTTCTCATCCAGCAAAAGTCCTCCATCAAGCTGACCAAAGCTTTCCAGTGCTCAAACCAGGACTGAACCTAGATTGCGAGTGCAGATACACCATTCCATCAGAGAGTGCCCGGAACGGGACAGCTACTAGTCTCCTGAACTTCTTGCCTCTGAGCGGGAATATTGATCAGTTGGGTAATAGCCATTGTAATCCTCCAGGACCAAAAATGATTTCTTAAGCAGTTTCTATAACTGTTATGAGATCACCTCATCTAATGAGACTTCAGTCACCTCCTGAACCTACATCGTCAGTCTCCCCAACCTGTATATACAGTAATTAGGCAAGCTATCCAGACTATGATTACAGCTGAATTCATCCAAACACCGTGTTCACATTACAGGATCAACTGCAACTGACTGCATATTACTGAACCAGATGGTGCTCTGAATGCATCTACAGGACCTGCTCTAACCGTGGCACCAAACCTCAGTGGATATATGAACAATTTTAAAGTTCTTAACTGTACAACTTAACTCTGCATTTCTAAGCAAAATATCATATGTATTACAAGGAGTCTGTTTTCACAGTCAACAATCTGGAGATAGCAGCACCTACACTTGTATTTTAATCCAGCAATAAATTCACAAAGCATCTTTTGTCTTCCAGCTTGTATCACTTATTTTTGCTTCTTAGAAAAGCTTGTCATAGTGAAGCTTGAGAATATAGCATGGCGACAAGACTGGACCAAGTTCAGTAAAACAGATTTAGAAAACAACAAATCTAGAGAGAGCTTCCGGTGCTTTGGTATTTACCCACCCTGGACTTTAGCATTCCCACATCTGTGGAGTAGAGGCTATTGGGATCAGGAAGATATCCTGACAGTCAGATTGTGTGTTTAGCTTCCAAAAGGAAGGAAAAAGGTCCCACTACACTTGATACTTCTAATAAGGTGTTACAGTTTACGCTGAATAACTGAAAGATTATAAAGCTATCTTGATAATGCAACCAGGATCCTTTCTTCGTTAATTAACCACTGAACAAAACCAAAACCTCTACCACTTTAGCAAGATAGAAAGAACCAACTGGAGGGAAAGGGTTTTTAAAAAATAAGTGACAAGTAAATTCTTTTTAAAAAAGAACCCGGGAAGAAAGTGAGTTTATAATGTCTAGCCCAGTGGTTCTTAACCTGTGGTCTGGGAACGCCCAGGGGTCCCTGATGTCCTCACAAGGTGTCTGCAAAGGCTTGAAGTCCTGCTTGGCCTACCTCCTCCCTGCAGTGGGGTGGCCACATGACAGGAGACAAGGCACTGGCTGGCTTGGCCTGCACATTGCCATTCAATCTGCTGCAGCCACAAACTTGCAGGAAGAAGCAGAAGAAAAGTCTTCCCTCTTCCTCCTCCAGTGCCTCCAAGTTTAATGGATGGTGTTATTATTATTATCAGGTATTGCTGTTATTAGGGTTTTAAGTCTTGGGGGCCCACAGCAACAAAAGATACCTACAGGGCTTCCCTGGTAAAGAAAAGGTTAAGAGCCACCACTGGTCTAGTCAAATGTAAGCCCAACCAACCCACCACCTCAGGTGCCTATACTAAGACCCCCACTGATCTCCACAGGGCTTGTTCCTGATGTATAGGAAGACTTCCCCCGTTGGCAGGCGGCAATGTTGCAACTCCTTTGCCTGGGAGCCCCAAGTGAGTCAGCCCGCTAGGACTGCGCTGCGGGGAGGAAGATTCCCGCCAACCTCCTCCTCCATTCTTCCTTACAGCCTGGCCAGCCACCAAGCTCGCTCACCTGCTTGGCGCTCCCTCCTTTGAGCCCCGCCGCCTTGTCGTAAACATGGCACCGTATCACTGTGCTGCCCACGTCGATTCCCAGGATATATTCTGCCGGGACGGCGACGACAGCGGGGATGGCGCCGCCTCCCTCCAGGGCTGCAGCTGCCGGTGGCTCCATCGCCGTCGCCCCTTCAGGAGAGGAGGCCACCCGGGACCCAGCCTACACCCAACCGCGCCGGGGCCGAAGAAAGAAAAGCCCTGGGACGGCGAGCAAACGACGCTCCTCCGTGCGGGGCGGGCCTAGCAGGAGAAAAGGAGGGGAGGTGGAGAGCCAGCCCGGGGCGGACTGAATGAGGCGGCTCAGGGTTCAACTGCACTGTGATAGGCGAACTCTGGGACTGCTTACTTGCAAGTATTGGATTTTATCAGCCTTACTCCCAAGGACTTCCCGATCACTGCAGCCCTTCCATCCTTTCTCAATCCACACTACACTAATAATCCAGTTTATTTGCCAGGGCACCATCCTATGGAATCCTAGGCTTTGTAGTTTTACAAGGTCTTTAGCCTTCTCTGCACAAGAATGCTGGTGCCTCGCCAAACTACAAATCCCAGGATTCCATAGGAAGGACCCATGGTAAATAATCCCGTTTCAGACTGGATTATTTGTGTAGTGTGGATTAGGGGAAAGGAGATAACTTGTAGGGTCAGGGACAGCAAGAGGAGGCAGAATCAAGAGACACTGGCGACTTTGTGCTTCCTCTGACAAAGCTTGTGATTAGTTCCCCTGCAATGCTGATTAAACTAATTAAAATCTGTACCTCCAGAGGTTTGAGGTCGGTTTTTACAGTCATTTTCCTTTCCCTGTGGTTTAACTGCTCTTAACTGTCCATAGATCCTAAAAGTTAGGCCATCCATACTTGACTGTTTTGGGAATTGAAACAAGGAAACTTATATTAATTTCTCAATGTAGCCTTACATAAACAGAGCACCTAAGCCTCCTGTGTCAGTTGACCCAACTTTGCTTCCAAATTTATAGGCAAACAGCCATTGGAATTCAGCATTAGAAAGAAGAAATAGCTATTTAAAGTTATTTAAATTTACATATCTTCTCCAACAGGGGCTCACAATATATAACCCCCCCACACACTCCTACCCAACCATTCTCTGAAGATGCCAGCTACAGATGCAGGTGAAACGTCAGAAAGAAACTCTTCCAGAATATGGCCTCACAATCTGGAAAAAAACCACAGAAAACCTATGGACGCCAGCCGTGAAAGCCTTCGACTTCACAACTATTTAAAGCATTTTTACCCTGTTCCTTATCCCAAAGATCCCGAGATCACTTCACAGTTAAGGCTGACAGTTGGTGCAAATGATGGAGAAACAGAGGAGAAACTGGAAATAGGCTGAAGGTGTTTCTTTGAAACAGATTTGTATTTAGTGGATTACAGAATTTCCCACTGTGAATTACAATAATGCTGGGGAGGATAATAATCTTGGTGGATTTACAGTGGCTTTCTCACCATTGGTAACCTTGTGGGTTGTCTTTAATGTTTTACTATCCATGGAATAAGTTTATTCCTTCTCAAATGTATTTTAACTTAAGAAGTGTGCCCATTTATATTACATATATTTATTATGTTTATAATTATCTGGAAATTAGCTTGTAAAAATTGATATCAAATAAGATTGTGGATTTATAAATTTGCTTTCCCATCGCATTTGGCCTGGGTTTTTTTTGGGGGGGGTTGGTTTTTTTGTTCACCAGATTTGCACAACCATTAAAAAATCTCTGCTGGCTCAGAACCAAAGCCATTATTCTGTTCCCACAACAGCCAAACAGAGGAAAGGGGGGTGGGAAAAACCACTATTTACATGGTGATTTTCTATAGCTTCACTACTACCAATGTTCCCTTCTCTAGTTCTAGCATCTCTCCCTTTATTTGGCATTCTCCCACTCTATTGCTGACAACAGTAATTGTGAAGACACACCCAACTAAAGGTGGTGGCAGGTTTGGGTGTGCAACGCCAGTACCCTGGTGAGATCAAACTCTTTTACCCAAAAAGGCTCAGAATATAAAGTTCAAAAAAGGAGGAAGTTTATTTTAAAGAACAGAAGTAAAGGGCTTTCTCCTCCCCAGCTCTAAAAGGCTTGAAATAAAAGGTACTTTACAGTTTGAGTTTCAGCAATCTTCAGGGTGTCATCTCTCTGGGTTTGATCTTGGTTTGATCTCCTCACTCAATGGAGCTGGCGCAGGGTCTTTCAGCTCCTGATTCATTTGACTTATTTGTTGTTGGTAACTGATTTGGTTAATGGTGTAAGAAATGCCCTTCCCGGCTGTCTGGGCCTGTTTGCCAACAATAAAACAGCTCCCTGCAAGCTCACAGCAAAGATTGAGCAAAAACTAAAAGCTACTAGCTAGGACAGAGCTGGGAAGAGACAAACCAAACCTGGAAAAATGCAGGGGAATTCTTCAGCTCCTCGCACAACTCTAATACAATGAAACATTCCTATGCTCAAACATACTAAGGCCTGAACGAAAACAAAGGAAAATGCAGGGGAGATTCAAACAGTCCTGGCTGGACATCACAGTAATGC
Organism: Gambelia wislizenii; assembly: GCA_030847615.1. Lineage (NCBI taxonomy): Eukaryota > Metazoa > Chordata > Lepidosauria > Squamata > Crotaphytidae > Gambelia > Gambelia wislizenii. The sequence goes on along the minus strand of JAUMIR010000003.1, from coordinate 47,877,834 downwards.
TAGCAGGTAGTTGTGTCGATCCTTTAGAAAAGATGAGAAAATAACCCTATTGGTAGTTGTGTCAGTCCATTAGAAAAGATGTAGAAATAACAATAGGATAATACCTCTATCAAGACTAACTAAGATGTCAGAAAGCTGTGATTCAGAACATACTTAAAAGTTGCTGTTTCTGGCTTTACATCTAAGTTATAGCTAGGAAAACTGCTGTGTGGATGTTCCCTAAAAATATATCGGATAATAATCAGTAGTGTTTTTCAATTTCAATTCTGAAATGAATGCTGTTTTTAGAAACAATTTTAGAGGTACAGAAGTGAAAAGGTATAGGGAAAAACACATTCCTAGTGTGTTGTGAAGAACAGTTCTCATATAGTAATTTCCTTATAATCAGTTCAAAGACCTTACAACTTGGCAAAACCTTATTGTGTTAGATGAGGCATTTACCAGTAAATCACAGTCTGTATTAGTTTGCATTTTTTTACATGTAGCAGAGATGTGGTGTGTCTTACCATGAAGCAATTTTATAAGGTATTGAAAAGTTATTTGAATCTCTACAACAGAGTGATGAACAGAGTGACCACTACTAGAAATTAATATTTTAGTTTGATATAGAAGGTGGAAACTGCTTAATGCAGTGTAGATGTGTAAATTGCTATTGCTTAAAACAATTTGTAAGCCGCTCTGATAGCCTTGTGGCTGAAGAGCGGGGTATAAATAAATAAATAAATATTTTTAAAAATTAAAATAATAAAATAATAAAAAATAATTCCAACTGTACATACTGATAGTTCCACACACTTCTGTCATCCTGTTACACATTGGGAGGGGCAAGGAGCCTAAAGTGAAGCCTCTTTCCAATCTTTGTCACTTTTCCACACAAGTTAGATCACTGAAAAATCAGGGTTCCAATTCATGTTAAGAGACTCCACAAGTAAGAGGCTGTCTACTTCAGATCTTCTTTGCATCTTGAGTAATGATGCTTAAATAATATCAGACAAGAGAAGCCAGCGTTATATAGTGGTTTCAGCATTGGACTAGGACTCTGCAGACCAGGGCTTGAATCCCCGCTTGACACTGGGTGACCTTGGACAAGTCATACTCTCTCTGCCTTGGAGGAAGATAAAGGCAACCTCCCCTTCTGAACAAATCTTTCCAATAAAACACCAAAATACATTCAGCTTAGGGTCACCATAAGTCAGAAACTAGTTAAAGGCACACAATAACAAGTACTGTACTATCATGGCAGCAGACAGTAAATTTTATCGTCTTTAAAGAAAAGCATCAATTAAAAAAAAAATCACACGACATTTCAACTGGCAATGAAAAAACAAGTCTGTTGAACACGCAATATTTGTATACATTTTTAATGCAAGCAGACATGGGGAAGTCTTTATAAAATTATTGTATTAAAGCTTTCCAGAGGATGTAATCCATATGTTTTTTTTTCAGTTTATTTTACACTCCAATTTAAAATACTTTTGGACAACCTTTTGCATGACTAAATGCTAGAATTCTGAAATGGACAACACTATACACAATGATGTAGTCTATTAATGCCAGATTTAAACATTTCACTTGGCAGATAGACAAAGTTCTTTTTTTAAAAGAAACTATAAAATGTGCACATAAAAGTCTTCCCTTTCAGATTTTAATAAAATACTACTCTATACAAGATCTTAGTGAAAAAAATCCAGCATTTACAAAATACCCTTTGAGAGAAATGAGCCATATAACTTTTATAAAAACCAGAACAAAATTATGAATAAAATGCTTTAAACCAAATGTTTATGTCTTACAGCATACACATCTACAAACTGGGCACCTGGTATGTGAGAAACTAATATTGTACTGATCTGATCTTTCAAATTAACAAACGAAGACACAGAGGAACAGATACAACACATTGCATGGATGAGAACCAAGCTGATGAAAACTCGACTGGCAGTTTTACTGAGAACACAGAGACCCTGATATAAAGTTACAATAAATAGATACATTTGCTGGTTCTGAGTAAAAAAATCAGCTTTCATAATTCCATTTATAGGACTACTTCTAGTATGCAGAGGTCAAAATAAGTCTTGTGGAATTAGAGAAGTAGACGCTAGTGTCTGGATTAAGGGTGGATTAGCCATTTACAGTCCTAGATGCCAACAAAAGAATAATTTAAATAATTTATCTAGACAGACTGGCAAATCAGATTACAGTAGTTCTCTTCTATAGGAATCTGTAATCACATTGATAGCCTACAAACTAAAGACGAGAAAATCTGATCTAATTGGGAAACAGAAATTATATTAATTATCACACGCTATCAGTGGAAATATGTCTGGACTGCGCCCCAAATGAAACCACTTTTAAGACTAACTGATCTCTGTGCCAATATTAAGCACATGTTTTCCTAAAACAGTAATTGAGGAAAACAGTTCTTACTTTTAGATGGATTGTGCCTATGATTCTGTGGTAGATGCTCATTTCTGACAGTGCAGTGTGGCAATCCCCTTAAATGTTCTACTGCTTGATGAGTATGCATATATGCTTACATCCACAAACTTAAATTTAGAAAGCTCTGTAATGCATATACTAAGAGTCAAGATAGTACTATTCAGACATTATTTTCTTATATGGAAGTAAATTTGGAGAAAGCAATGTGTGAGGCATGACAGCCAACACACCCAAGTACAATCACCAAGATAGCTGCTGCCAAAAAATAGGATTGTGACATTTTTGAAGCTATTGATAAAATAGCCTGTTTCAGTTTAATATTTTACCTCTCTAAATATGTAACATAAACTTGAACTGAAGAATATTAGGTTATATACTAAACAGTAATGGAGAAAGAAGAATTTTTGAGTCTGAATGTGAGACTGTGCTGCACTGCTGCAGCATTTTCCCAACTAAGAATGTAAAATCTAAATCTCTGCCCTATAAAAACATACTACTTCAAAAGATTGCTCATATTAATGAAAATAAATTATTCAGGAGTCATGCTTTGGATATACGAGATCAAAGAAGAGTAGGTATATTGTTAGGGATCTACAGAAGTACTAAAAGGTCTTTAAGGTGCTGGTTTTTTTGTTTTGTTTTTCGTCTTAGGAACAAGACCAGATCAGCAGTATAGGCCATCAAAGACAATCATTCAAATTACTACTTCCAACAATTATGGGACACCTCTTAACATACTTGCACTTAAGACTATTCTGTAAAACATTCCTAAAGCATATCTACTCTGGTTTCATCAGTTGCTTGTTAATGGTGCCAGTTTATTAAAGAGAGTTTATTACAATAATTTTAGTCGGACAATGTCCAAGTTCTTAAGCTGCTTTGGCATAACTCCTAAAAATGAGTATTACATAAAAATAAAGCTGGCAGTGTCACAATAGTTAAAATCTAATCATACTGTAAATGATCAGAAGGATCTGAAAAACAGAGATAAAATGTTCAGGTTAGATATAAATAAATCACTTAAAGAAGTTACAGCAACATTAAAGGGGAGACAAAACACAAACAATATGCTTTCTATTTGCTGGAGTTTCAACTCTCAGTTTAAACAAAGCAATTATAAATTAGGACTGCCATGTCAATATTATTGCTCCTCCCCTGACACAGATTCATAAAACCACTTTTTAAAAGCAGAGGCAAAATAGATTGGGTAGTTTCCTTAATTCAGTGTTTAATGGATTTTAAACAGGTTATATCAGTCTCTTCACTGAAAACAATTACTTATTGAAAATAATCAGTTACAAGAGATAGTCATAATTCAAAGCATATTTTGAGTTATTATGCTTAAATTTTGAAATATTTATTGTTTTTAACATTAAGGGAAAATAAAGTCATCCAGGTACCAGGCTTATTCTGAAGATTTGGGTGCACCAAAATTCACAGCTAATTTTCTTGGCTTTCTCTTGGTAGAAACATTTGGTGTTGATTTTTTATGAGATGCAACTGAGTTTGAAGAAGCCATTTTCTCCTGAAATGATATCACAGACTGAGCAGGTTGTGGAGGAGATCTTAAAGAATCCGAAGAACCATCCTGGAGATTCAGTTTTGTGGTGTCAGATACTGGCTGTTCATTCTTTAACTGCATGTCTTGAGGAGAACCTGGGAACTCCTTAGATTCAGAGTTCATCTTGCTTGCAGCCCTTTTTTTAGTTACCTTTAAAAAAAAGAATTACATTTACCTTTCTAACATATGAGAAGCATAAGAATTTTGTATATAACTGTGTGGTCACTGTGCAACTTACCTGCAAAGGTATAAACTGGTTGTGTGTGCCAACTGGTACACTACCTACAAAAGGCAGGTTTCCCGGATATGAACCAGCATAATAAGTTTTGCCATGAATTGGCATTGGTGCTCCCCATGGCACTGGGCCAAATCCATGAGGTGGTGAAGGGAACATATTAGCTGTGAAAATAATTAGTTTGCTTTAGATTCTAATACTAACTGAAAATGTAGCTTTCTTCACCCACCCTCTCAGGACTTGGTTCTGGGGGGATCTGATCTGATCTGAGTTACAAAACATTTTGTTTTAACATGACTGAAGACTGCAGTCTCCAAAGAACACTAGAGACATATTTTCAAGAACAATGTTTCTGTTACTTCTTTCCCCTAATATAATTCTTCTCCCTACAAAGAACAACCCATTTCTCCGTTCCTAAAAATTCAATGGATATATTTTGATTGATCCTCTTTTCGATTGTGTGGACAAATGCTCCTAGAGGTTAAGAGAGGGGTTGGGAACCTTCTTTCAGTTGAGGTCCATATGCTCTCAGGTATTACTTGCTGGGGAAAGCATGCCACTAAGCAAAACCATGTGTTTCTCCCTTTCTATCACCTCCTTGTAACCTCTCTTTTTGCCAGCCCCCTTTTGTCTTCTTCCCTCTGTGCATATTCAGTTGCTGGGGAAGGAACAGATAGACTGAACCAAACCGAGCACTTGCAGAAAACTTTATAAATTAAATTAGGCTAAAGGTTGCATACAGGACTAGGACCACAGCCCTCCCCCCCCCCCAAATTAAAACAAGTAAGATCTACCACTGTGCTGGGTGAAGACTGGAGGAATAGATCCAGGTGGCACAAGAGCTCCTACAGGTGGATAATTTGGAAATATTGGTGCTGGTGGCGGGAGTGGAAAGTTCATTCCAACAGAGTTCTGCACAAAAGAAGGATGTTTGCTGAGAATAATAACTGTAAGTACCTAATGAATGAAGAAAGACATTCCAGGGTTTTGTAAAGCATTGTGACTACAGAACTCACCAACTGTTGTAAAGCAAACAATGCAGCATTCTCCTTGGCTTCATTTTCAGAATGGCACTGAGGTCCATGTACTAATAAGCCATTCGATAATTTCACTTGACAAACTGTCATTGTCTATGGAAGATACACAAACTGATGTTAACACCGCTTTTTGTACAAATAACTACAGACAAAGACAACTAAATGGAATACTTTTTTAAAAAAAATTGGCAATCTCTTTGTTTTCTAATCCTAACTATGGAATGACTCATTGAGTTTCCAGTCAAAGATTACTCAAGGAATGGGAGTTGATGAAAGGCTATATATATCCAGTGTCATGAAAGAATAGATTATCACTCATGTAGTGGGACTTCCATTTTTTCCCTTCCATCACTCTGCCTCATGCATACCTCACAGATCTACTTAAGAGACTTCTCCAGTCCTTTAGAACAGAACTGTGGCATATATGTGACAGGAGGAATCTGTTCTACCAGTACGGTCTATTCCAGTTGCATACAGACACCAATATGTAGGAACACAATGACTGTGGTGAAAGGATACTTCAGTTCAACGCAGGGGCACCCAACCTTTTTGGTCCGGAGGGCTCTGAGTCATACTGAAAGATATGTATCTATGCATATGCAAATGTAACTCCTAATGATTTGTATGTAAAAATTGAAGGAATACAATATGCTACAAAGTTTATGAAACTCTTACCAACGATTCATGCAATTTGGCTCAGTATTGGTTATTCATGTTAGAACTAAGCAATAAAGCAAACATTTCTCTTCTGGGTTGTAGTAACTAATTTTTCAGCAGACCTATAATATACAACCAAGCTTACCTGTGGGGTTCTAAGGAATGAAAAATCTGGTGGCAACATTCCAACAAGGGAACAAACACGAGATAGCTCAGATACTGGAGTAGACAATGAATTTGGTGGTCCAAGAAGAGGGTGCCCTCCAGTTTCCATGGCCTGAGTGTTCTGAGAACCTCCTGAGCTAGGGGATTTGCTCATGAAAGCAGCTACCAATGAAGAAGAATATCAGTGTTTGAAAAGGGTATAGTTCAACTTACTTGAATGTCAGAAATTGAAAAAGCATTACATAATCAAGTAACATTAATTTTAAATATGTACACCAGATAATTAAAAAAAATTAATTACAGAAAAAATACTTTGGACATACCCATCTTTTTTGTATGTCTATGTTGTGAAGCAGGTCCATAAGAATCCTGTCTACCAGTAGAAGCAGAAACTTCATTAACTGCTGTCTTTCCTTCAGCCGTTTCAGAAGCATCTATCTTCAAAATTTCTTTGAGCATCTGTGTCCCTTTCTTCAAAAAAAAATTGAAAGTAAAGAGCTATAGACAAACATAGTAAAAACTTAGAATATTATCATATTAATCTATCTGTACATGGTGTTTATCTTAAATTCAAAACAGAAATCAAGAATATTGATTCTAATTTTGTAGGTAATACAGCATAATATACAAACCATAGCAAAAGACTGTGGAGACAAGTGCTCTTCATTTGTTGGCTCCTTGGAGTAAGATGACTGTACTTCCTTTTCTTTGAAAATTTTCAAAGATGCCAAGATGTCTTCAAGTTCAGATCCATTCTAAGGAATACATATTGACAGATACTAATTAGAACTACACAATCCAGAAAAAAATAGACATGTTCAAATTTCACCAAAATTAACAGGATTTAACTAGGGGCTTAAGACTCATTCATTCAGATGAGATTGGTTCATATTACTTACAAGGTTTTCCTCCATCAACTGTGATGTTTAGTACAGTTTTGCCCAAGTGAATTCTTTAAAATATCTGCTTTGCTAGAAAAACACTGAACATGATCCACATGCATTCTACTGTGCACATACATATCCTAGCTAATTCAGCTTTCTGCCTTGATTGCAGTATCAAAGATAACTCTATTTACAACAGAGCCAGCATGGTGTAGTGGTTTGAGCGTTGGACTGTGATTCTGGAGACCAGGGTTCAAAATTCAGCCATGGAAACCTTGGGCAAGTCACACTCTTTCAGTCCCGGAAGGAGGCAAAGGGAACCCCCCTCTGGCCAAATCTTGCCAAGCAAACTCCATTATAGGGTCGTGATGTCGGAAATTACTTGAAGGCACAAAACAACAGTGTGTGTGTGTATAATATTCAGTGACATATTTAATTAATTAATTTATATCCTGCCTTTCTCCCATCATGGGATTCAAGGCAGCATGACATAGGATGAACAGGTTGCTTACTTGTAACTGTAGTTCTTTGAGTGGTCATCTGTGAACTCACACAAATGGGTTCTGCAGCTGCGCAGTGCATCTTTCAGAACCTTCTAGAGTTACATATGCATTTGGGCAGTAGCCCTGCCCATCCCAAATGCCTGTATATAAGGGGCTTTCTGCTGAAACTGCTAGTTACATGGACACCAATGCAACCATCCAAAGCACTGACAGGACAGGATGAGGAGTAGGGCTGTTTGAGTTCACACATGACCACTTGAAGAACTACAGTTACAGGTAAGTAACCTGTCCTCCTTCATGGTCTCTGTGACTCACACAAATGGGAGACTAGCAATCTACAGAGAAGACTGGAAGAGGGAGTGTCACTGCAACTCAACAACCAGTCAAAATATACATACTTATAACCTGAGCATAAATCTCCAAATCCAAATGAGGGACTCAGTAAAGAGCACAGCACAAAAGCAAGGTGAGCCTGAAATTTCAACAGTGCATTAAAGGCAAAAAAATGAATGGGAATGTCACTGTACATTCAAGGCAGAGATAAAGCAATTGCAGATTCATCAAATCATGTCACTATAAGCAGTAAGCATAGAATGGCACAGTATGTCAAATACATTCAAAGTACAGAAGACGAAAGAACTGGTCTGCCCAAAGAAGCCCTGGCCTGGAGTTCACTATGTAATGAGTGATAAAGGTCAGAGGCTGTGACCAAGTAGCCGCTTGACAAATGTCCTCAAGCAGTACACCAACCAGGAAACACGAAGATGCAGCCACCGCAAGTGTGAAATGGACTCGAATTCAAGCTGGAGGGTTCTTATGGGCCAGTTCATAGGCGAGATGGATAGCCACTGCCACCCATTTTGAAAAACGTTGAGAAGAAACAGGGAGTCTTTTGAAGAGTAGAAGAGTGACAAACAAATAATCTTAGAAAAGTCCTGAAACCAAAGCTCTTTGGACACTGAGACAATGTAAGGTCCTCTCGGATTCAGAAGTCGGGTTTTGCATGAAAGCAGGAAGAACAATGTCCTGGTTGAGATGAAAGGTGGACACAACCTTCTGTAGGAAAGTTATGTCAGGATGGGGAACAGGCCAGTCGGGATGGAAGTGCAGGTATGGGCAGTCCACATGGAGTGCACAGAGTTCACAATAGCAAACAGGAAGACTGTCTTCCAAGAAAGCAAACAAAGGTCACAGGTGGCCATCAGCTCGAAAGGCTTCCAAGCAAGGTGGAACAATACTAGGTCTAAACTCCACTGCAGCATCAGGCCCAGCACTGGAGCATGAAGATTTCTATAAGCTTTAAAGAATCTCTTAATTAATGGATCTTGGAAGCAGGAAGACTGAGCTGAATGTGGGCAGAGATGGCAGCTACGTAGCAGTGATGGCAGCTACATAAGGAAGATGAAGATAAACCCTTGCTAGACAATGTCCCAGGAACCGCAGAACATGCTCAGTGCCCACTTGAGATGGAGGGATCTCAAGATGGGCTAGGAAGTCTACGTACTTCTTCCATGTATTGGTGTACGAGTACCTTGTCGAAGGACGATGAGCAGCAAAGAGGATGTCTCTGAGGGCGTTGGGCAAAGAGGCTAGTGGACAATCCTCCATGGTGTGTGATGTAGCATCTTGAAGTTAGAGTGTCAAACCATGCCTCAATACAGGATGAGAAGGTCTGGACTGAGTGGAAGTTGAACACAGACTCCTCAAGATAGCTGAAGGAAGGGGTACGAACCAGGTTTGTCACAGCCTGCTGCTCTGTCCTGATTTAACTTGGCAATGACTCTGATCAGGAGAGGGAAGGGCAGGAAAGCATACACAGTGGCACCTGCCCCTGTGAGTCCTAGAGCAGAACTCTGGACACTGGATTTGTTTCAGTTGCTAAGAGATCTATCCTTGAGGATCTCAACAAGCAAGGATTGGTTTCAACAACTTGGGATGGAGCCACCACTTGTGGGATGGGTTCGACAAGCAGCTGAGTGCATCTGCCAAAGCATTCCCATTCCTGGAAAGATGGATGGCCAACACAAAGATCTTCCTTCAAATGCATCATTCCCATATCTGCAAAGTCAGATGGAGAAGAACAGTAGACCTCATGCCCCTTTGTTGGTTGAGGTAGTACATGGCCATCGTGTTGTCGATCAGCAGCTGTACCACCTTACACCAAAGGAGAGTATTGAAGGAGTGGAAGGCTTTTACTACAGCCAACAGTTCTACCACACTGATGTGAAGGCACCGTTCCATCCACGACCAAAGCCCTCAAACTGAGTCGTACTGAGATGTACTTCCCCCAGCCTGTCATCAAGGCATCTGTGGTGACAACTGCTTGGGGAGGGGGAGGGGGAGGGACGGGCATACCCTCCTGAACAAAGGCTGATTCCTACTACCAATAGAGTGAGTGGCTCATAGGCTGTGGAATGGTTAGCCATTTCCTTGGAGAGTCTTGCAATGGACAAAACTGAGAGAGGAGGCGCCTTCGCAGAGGCTGCATTTGAATCCTTGCATAAAGGTTCACTGATGCGGTGGATGCCATGTAACCAAAGGCTACCAGTACATCTTTTGCTTGGAACCTCCTGTAACGTAGGGATCTCAGAACTGATAGATGAAGGGCAAGGAACCTGTCATCCTGGAGCCTGAGCGGTTGAATCCAGCATCACTCCAATGAGCCTTATCCCCTGAACAGACAAATAGGATTTGTCTCTGTTCAGGAATAGCTTTAGACAATCAAGTAATGACACAGCATAGTCTATACTATGAAGAAGCAGTTGCTTGGAACTTGCTACAATCAGCCAGTCATCTATATACAGATAGAGGATGACACTTTGCTGTGGCAGGAAGACCGTGATCACCACCATCACCTTTGTGAACACTCAAGAAGCTGTGCTGAGACCAAAAGGGCAGGGCTCGAAACTGGTAAACCTGCTGACTTGACTACAAAGCAGAGGAACTTCCAATGGGAGGAGGGATGAATTGAGACATGAAAATAGGTGTCTTTCAAATCGAGCATGGCAAACTAATCCTCCTCTTGTAGGAGAGGGAGGATAGTGGGGAGAGTGACCCTGTGGAACCTTTGGGCACAGATATAATAATTTACCCTGTGAAGCTCGAAAATTGGACGGAGGCGTCTGTCCTTTTTTGATGAGGTATAGAGAAAAGTAATGGTTGCAAGGGGATACTTGCTCAATGGCACCTTTTTGAAGTAGGGTTTACCTCCTAGAGAAGAACATCAGATAGAGCAGTGGAATGGAAGACAATGATGGGAGGAGCCCTTGCAAATTCTACGGCATAGCCTCTGTCGATGATATCCAAGAACCAAGTATCTGTGGTGATAGAATGGAAGCAGAATGGAATGGTGTGAGCCTATTGTGGAATGGAAACATTGGTGAAGGCAATGCTCTGGCAACCAGAATGTAATCCAGGGAACAGTCAAAGGTGACTTTTTGAGTAGCCTCCAGAATGCTTCTTGATTTGAGCTGTGGACTCGAACTTTGTGATGGACTTGAACTTTGTGATGGACTTGAACTTCAGAAGGCAGTCAGTCTTGAGGAAGATAAGGAAGTTGCAGGCAGCGGGCAATGGTACTGATCATGGGATTGACTATACTCTTTCTTGGAGGAGCCATATCAATACCCTGAAGAACAGGATTTAGGAGACTTCTTGACCAAGGGGTTGAACCCATAGCATTTATAGCAATATAGCAATAGCACTGATATTTCTATACCACTTATCAGTGCAAAGCACTCCCTAAGTATTTTACAATGTGTTAGCTAATTGCCCCCAGAAGCTGGGTACTCATTTTACCAACCTACAGAAGGATGGAAGGCTGAGTCAACCTTGGAGCCCTGTGGGATTGAACTCACAAAGTTGTGGCTGCAGTAGCAGCATTTAACCACTGTGCCACAAGAACTCCCTATTTCTTCACCGTTGACCTCATCTTATGGGTATGCTCAAGTTTAGTGTCAGCTTCTGCATGGAACAGACTGACCTCATCAAAGGGGAAATCTTTGATAACAGTATGCGCCTGATCCGAGAAACCTGATGAGCAGAGACAAGCGTGACACTGGAGATACTTCTGTCTCCAGTAATGAAGCGACCCTTCAGTCCTCTTTTGACAACCTGCCCAGGATGGGAGTGAGTTTCTCCCATAGAAGCTATTGATAGGCTCCGATACAGTCTGAGCAGTTCAAGATTTTACAAAGCAGGGCAGACAAGGAATATTCCCCCCCCCCAATGGAGTCCAACTTCTTACCCTCCTTTTCAGCAGGTATAAAATGTAGCCTGTGGATGCTCAGGTCTGGGAGGCATCCACAATAAAAGAGTTTGATTTAGAGTGCTGGCCCAACAAGATGATCTCAGAGTCCTGAACCTTATATAAGGCTTTGATCTTTTTGGACCTGGAGGGAATAGAGGATGGGTTTGTCCATGACTTCCTGATGATTTGCACGAGATACAGGAGCATTGGTAAGGTAGCTGGAACCAGAGCCTGCATCTGAACCTGATGAAAGACAGGGTTGTTAATCAGAGCTGGAGCCTGAGTCATGGGTACGGCTAGCACTTAGCCATACGAACCATCTGGTCTACAAATGCCAGAAAATCATCAGTGGGTGATGAAGGGTCATCTTCCCCAAGCAATGCTGAAGGGGACTGTTGAACAGTAAGGTCATAGAATCATAGAGTTGGAAGAGACCATAAGGGCCATCCAGTCCAATCCCCTGCCATGCAGGAATACACAATCAAATCATTCAACCAACTTGGATTCAGAGGCCAAACCTCCCATTGCTGTGGCTGCAGATGGAAAATAGACAGCCTATTTTGCAAGACAGCCTGTGTAGAGGATGTTATCTGCAGAAGCCTGAGCCTGGGTAGATTGTCCCGTAAGGCTGGGGTCCTGCCAAACCAAAGCTGGAACTCCCTGAGAGATGGTAGCAGAAGGCTGGCTAGGGTCACGGGTGGCCGCAGGAATGGCAGACCTCTTAATCACAGAGTAATACTCAACAGGCCTGGACCATCAGTGGCAGTGAAAGCACATGGGGTGGGCCTTGCCTCTATAGTCATAAGTATCAGGATGTTTGTAGCCACAGAAGCAATGATCATAATAAGAAGACTGTTGATATTGACTGTAAGAAGAGTCAGTGGAACTGTAGGTAGGACTACTATGGACATGACGCCGAGAATGTCGGTACCGATGATCACAATGTCAAGAATGATAAGGCCTATGGTACCTATGGTGCCAATTGCCATAGGAGGAAGAGTCCATGCCAGATGAGGATAATGAAGAGGTAGATCTAGACGTATGAGGCCATTTATGGGGGGAAGATGGAATAGGTGGAAGAGTCTTTGTGGCCAACACAGCCAAAATGGAAGGACCCACAGAAGGTGGAGTGACTGACACTCATCACTGAGGAGAGCTCTCTAACTTCCCCCTTGGAGACTTCTGGTTCAGTTGTTGGATATGTTGGTGAAATGACCTCAACATCAAACGAAGGACAAGACATTTCCGATTCTCAAAGAGATGGAGCTCTACAAGTAGGTGATCCTGAGGGATCTGTCAATACAGAACCCGTCTCAATGATAACAGAAGGAAGGGAAACTGGGATATTGGCTCAGTCTTGTGGGCCTTCAGCTTCAAAGCTGGTATTGACGACAACTTCAACTTCCAATCTAGAGTCAGGTTCGTCATCAGTAAGGTCAGCTCTGGCTTCGACTGCTTTTCGGCCTAAAAGTAAGCAACCTTTGTTTCCTGAGTCCTCTTCCAAGTCTTGGAAAGTTGTCTCAGTTCCAGGATCTGATGCTAGAGGATCTCCTAAGCACCCATTCATGATGGGTCAGTTGCTTGAGGCTCTGAAGGTCTCAGAGACACACCAGAGGAAACACAAGAAACGTTTGAAAGATAAGGATCACCACATAGGAAGACCTCTATGAAGTAAAAGCTTTCAGTGATTAAAATGTAATAATTCTATTGTGTTTTATTTTCCCCTCAAAATATATTCAAGGACATGCTGATATTTAGTTAACTATGCCCTACCTTCTCAGTTATGCTGGGACCAGCAACTTCTGACTTTTGTTCTGCTGGGATATTTGAACCTTCATTCCTCTTCAAAAGCTTCACATTATACTTGTTAGCACCTGCAAAATTCTGAAACACACTACAATGTTAGGTTAAACATAAATTGGGGGGGGGGAGTCACACAGTGTTTTAAAATGTAATTCTTTCATATTGGGAGAGGGGTATGACAGGGTAGTTTTAATGTTGTGACTACTAGCAGTATTTTTAAACTCAATGCTAAATGCAGAACCAATTTTAAAAACTTCATCTTCACTTTGTTGTTGTGTGCCTTCATGTCACTTCCGCCTTATGACAACCCTAAGGCAAACCTATCATGCATTTGGGGGGGGGCAAGATTTGTTCAGAGGGAGAGTTGCCTTTGCCTTCCTCTAAGGCTGAAAGAGTGTGAATTGCCTAAGATTGCCCAGTGTGTTTCCATGGCTAAGCAGGGATTCAAACCCTGGTCTCCAGAGTCATAGTCCAATGCTCAAACCACTACACCACACTGGCTCAATTTTGCTACCCAGATCTATACAAGCATACTCCAAATACCTACAGAGGTCATCTCCCTCAAGCTGCCATTTTAACACATTGATTTGTATATCTATTACAGAAACATTCACTCTGTCTTGCTAGCTGGGATCTTGAAAGCCAACTGCCAATTTAAACTATATCCCAAAGCCAAGAATGTACTTCTTCATGATCGTATTGACCTTGTTTCAAAATTCCATGAGAATTGGCAGTAGGACTGTGGGTCATTTAAACAATGGCTTTGAAAAACAAATGCCTACCAAAATTATATATAAAAAAGGCTTTGAATAAAAAAATCTGTCCATTAACAGAAGAGTAACAATGTGACCCAAGACACAAATTTACAGAGCTACATTTATCAGATTTTGCAAGCAGACTTGAATAATTGCAGTTACCGGTTTATTTGATACTTTATGTGTTTGACCTTCATTTCTTGGATCTTTAGAATCTTCTTTGGCTACAAATACAAAATTCAATATATCAACCAAAGACTCATTTTACCAAACAGAATTTAAAAGAGTGCACAAGCAATTCTATACATGTGCACCTGGGTAAGTCCCACTGAAATCAGTGGATACAGGACTGCAGCAGTGGCAGTTTTCTTTGCTCAACCAGTTTCTCTTCCTACTACCTATACTCACACTGTCTGATTAAAAGGGATGCAATCTCCTCCTTTACTCACACTATCTAAGAAACAGGAAAGAAATCTAGGTGCAAAGATATAGCAGAGGACTCCAGCCCCAAGGTGCAACTGCTCAACAAGAACAGCAAGAGAGTAGTCAGAATATAAAAACCACAATAAAACTATGAAGCAGATTGAGCTAAAAATACAGTTGTCCCTTCACATTCGCGAGGGTTAGGTTCCATAGACCCCCGCGAATGTGAAAATTCCGCGAATAATGACAGCCCTCCACCCGCCCTCCCCAAGCGACCCCGAGGCCTCCGGAGGCCCCACGGTTGCTTCTCCCTGCCGCCCCCCGCCCTCCCCAAGCGACCCCGAGGCCTCCGGAGGCCTCGCGGTAGCTTCTCCCGGCTGCCCACCGCCCTCCCCAAGCGACCCCGAGGCCTCCGGAGGCCTCGCGGTCGCTTCTCCCGGCCGCCCACCGCCCTCCCCAAGCGACCCCGAGGCCTCCGGAGGCCTCGCGGTCGCTCCTCCTGGCTGTCCACCGCCCTTCCCAAGCGACCCCGAGGCCTCCAGAGGCCTCGTGGTCGCTCCTCCTGGCCGCCCACCGCCCTCACCAAGCGACCCCGAGGCCTCCGGAGGCCCCATTGTCGGACTCCCCTCGCCTCCCGGGCCCTCCCCACCGCCCTCCCCAGGCCTTCATGGGGCCTCTGGAGCGCCTCCGGGGGCCCTGCGGAGGCCTCCCCCGACCTCCCCAAGGGCCCGCGGAGGCCTCCCCGTCCCTCCCCCTCCCTCCCAAGGCCTTCGTGGGGCCCCGTGGAGGCCTCCCCGGTCGTCCCCAAGGCCTTCACGGGGCCTCGCAAGGCCCCGCGGAGGCCTGCCCTGTCCTTTCCCCTCCCTCCCAAGGCCTTCGCGGGGCCTCCGGAGGATCTCCGAAGGCCCCACGGAAGCCTCCCTGGCCCTCCCCCTCCCCCTCCCCCTCAGGGCCTTCATGGGGCCTCCGGAGGGTCTCCGAAGGCCCCGTGGAGGCCTCCCCGGCCCTCCCCGCTCTCTCCCAGGGCTTTCACGGGGCCTCAGGAGGCCCCATTTCGCGGTTTTGGGGGGGCCCAGGGGGGCACTCCCAAAACCGCAAATAATCAAACCTGAGAATGTCGAGTTCGCGAATGTGGAGGGGAAACTGTAGTCAATATGTCAGTATAAACAAAAACATAATATGGCTCCTTTCTTAGGAAGGAGCTAGAAATGTTAGGGCTATACTGGCAGTTCCCCCTATTTGCACTATCACTTGGGATAACAGTGGAATATATCTCCAAATGCTTTCTAAAACTGGACCTCCACGTTAATAAAGGAAGATTAAAATATGTGAATAAAAATACTTACATTTCTTAAACAATTCTTGTTTTCTCTGGTGGCCTTTGAAGCTACTCTCATTGAAGCCCGGCTTGCAGAATTGGCCACTGGTACTTAGCTTTATAGACTGAGGTAAAATTCCACCCTACAAAAAGAGATTTTTCAGTACAAGATCTTGCATAGCATGCCACTCCCACTTCATATCCACCCCAAGATGGAAACGAACCTTCTCATGCCTATTTAGTTGAGTAGGATGAGACTTCACAGAGCTCTGCAAAGTTTGCCAAATGCTGCGAAATTCATCATCTTGTTTATTCTGAAGTTGTTGGAAAGAAAAAATAAAACAGACTCATGTAAGCAAACTCTGCTTTGTATTAATTTTAACAACTGAGAGAAAAACTGAGACTGTGTAGTTTTCTGTACTAATGGGTTATTTTCATAAATGAATTAACACAGTACCAGCCATGACCTAGCTTTAACAGCTTAATTACTGACAACAAAAGGAACAGTCACTCACTTCTTCACCATGGCCCTTTTCGAGGGTTAATAGTTCAAATTACTTTTCATTTTTAAAAATAATATTTTGACCCACAATGGCATATAACTAGACTCTCTCATACATAAAAAGGTTCTACTTGACAATACTTTTCGAAACTCTTTCTCTCAGAACTTCCCTTTTCAAACACACAGGAACCTCCCCTAGTCTCCAATTGCACAAGATCTTCCATCCTCACTCTCCCCTTCAAACATCCTAAGATCCCATGTGGTACCTATTCAACTTTAGTTGATGCCCACTCAGTGCTCATGCATGTCTCTCTTCACAGCTCCACACAACTTCCTTCGGCCAATCTCTCTAAAGCCAGGCCTGTTTAAGAGCTAGTTGTTACTGTTGCTGTGTCATTTCTAGGCTTTCAGAAGTGAGTAGAAAGGCCTTTCTTGTTCACAGAACATTTTGCTTCTACTTTTAAGTAGCCACCACTTTTTTACTGACTCAATATAGGATTAATCAGCTCATTTTTAAATTCAATTGGAACTGATCCATTCTTCAAGTCAAGCTTTAATGGAGTAAACTGTCTTTTTTTTTTTTTGGTATGAGTTTATCTATATATGAGTTTATCCATATTGTATCTGGTTTAATATGCAAGCTGCTTTGGTCCCAGTTCTGGGGAAAAGGGTGAGATATATGCCAAATTCACCAATACACCACCACTGTTAGGCTGAAAGCGGAAAATTAGTCTCAACTACCTGACAAATAATTCCACCTCTTCTTCACTCTTTTAAAATATATACATCCATGCTTTTTCTTAGGGTTATTGCAATTTCCTTCTTTTTGGAAACTGTTTCATCTAAATAAAGATGACGGTATCCATTTAACTTCTCCCACCAACAGAACAGCTTGTCAGCAGAATGGGAAAGGAAGCAACTTCCCCTTCCCCTGCAAGCTCCCTGCCCTCAACATCTGCTCTGGAGAGTTGAGGAGGGAGACCTAGGGAGCAGATGGATGGAAGAAGAAAGATGAAGAAATCCTATTGCACAAACCAAATTCTATTCACATAATGTTGGGTTTTGTCCCATATTACTTTTGCCTGCTGTTACCGGTTGTAACCACATATTTTAATGTTGCATTTTCATTTTATTATGTGATTTTCTATTTTACACATTGTTCTTAAGGTACTGAGAGATGGGGTAAAATATAACAACAATAAATAAAATTTAATAAGCCCACCAAGTTTTGTGTGTGTTTTTTTTTACTTCTGCAGGAAGCCTCTAAGCTTTTTCTCATCCAAACACAATACAGATGAGAAAACAGCAAACTCTATGAAAATAAACAACATGCAACTTACTTTATGTTTTTAATTGCCAACCAGAATTGCCCTGGTTTTCAACCCTGAGACTGTTATGCTGCTGCTGGAGTAGTCTCTCTTCTTTCTCTTTAAAGTACTCTTTGCTTGGCTAAGATCCTTTTTGGCCAACAGAATTATATGCCAAATAAACATGGCTGTTGTTTATTGTTTATTGTACCAAAATAAATTACTGAGAAGAACATCTTTTGGTGATAGGCTGCACACAGGCCTATGTGTAGAACTTGCTGCCTTTCACCATCAATAACTACATTGGGGCATTTCCTTATCTATCTTGCCTCCTTCAATAAATAATGTTATAGGATACAATGTATCCCAAACACATACGCCATTCTCATAGCACATCTTTAAGTTATTGAAAATTCCAGCTCTTATGCAATCCCACTCAAATCTGATGCATTCAGTCCTGTCTAAACTTTACCATGAAAAAAGTTCAGTTAGCACCCATGGTGATCTACTTTTAAGCAACATCTTAATTTTATTGACATAATTTCTGGAATAACTAAATATGGACTTACTCGAGTTGGAACAAAGAGGGAACGAGGGGAATGGTTCAGACCTCCTAGATGTGCATTTTGTGAAGATACAGAAAATGATTCAGGTGAATATGAGCTGTAAGGACTCACAGCTGGCTGAGGTTTGACTATGGCAGTTAGCTTCTGATTTCCTGTTTCAGACCGATTACCATAAGAAAAGTTAATTAAGGCACTAGCTGGCATGCGGTATCCTCTGGCAGGTGAGCTCCTACAGGAAAAGAGGAAAGCTGATGAAAATAGTTGTTTTACTTATGCCAGTGGTATATAAAATGTTAGAAAATAAATCTGAGAACACTGCACATATAACTCTAACCTAAGAAATCTGAGTTTAGACCCCATTTTTATGAGGAACAATGACTGGCCTTCTGGAGGCGCTCTTGACCTATATTTCCAATCTATAAAATGAGAATTTATATTTTTTTCAAAGTGTGGTGGCTACCTTAATGAAATATGGACAGTAAAGAACTTCATTCACAAAATATAACTTTTCAATACCACCTTTTTGTGCATTGGTTACATGTTTCCCTAAGACCTACTCAAACACACTAAAGATGGAAATAATGTAGCTCTCGCAAACAAACCTTATTGTTAATCCTCCATGAAACTCTTCATCAAACAGTACTTCATACAGCACATCAGATTCTCTGCTGGCTGAAGAAAATATGGACTATAAGCAACTACTAAAACACATATGAAGATACTCCAGAAAAATTATTTCTTCAAAAACCAATAAAGTATATTAACTTGTAGGACTCCACCAATCAGAGCTACACACAAGAGATTGGAAAAGCTACTACACCCAGCATTTCAAACGTACTTTAGCTAGCGGTCCTCCTAGTCCACACAACTGCTGATGGTGGACCTAGAGATTATTTCCCTCCTGTGCTTACACTTTATAGAATACAAACAATTGGAGCAGATATTTTATGGCTGTGCATGGGCTTCTTCACAGTGCCTGCTGCACATCAACCATGAATCAGCACTGTGGAATGAGAAGCAGTGGGATAAAAACTGGAAAACACAATTCCTTGAACCTAGTGGGAGAATGAATTGACCTCAAGCACAGCTCAGGTCTGGGAGCAGGACTGCATAGATCTTTTTGAGTGGAGAGCATTCCTTGTTCCCCTATCTATTCTCAAGTACACTCCTAAGAGCAGCTGTCTGTTTCCTGAGGGTGATGGGTTGAAGAATAGGGGGGAAAATGTCAGGGACCTGAGACATTTTGGGGTTGAGCTCCTGATATGTTGCCATGAGCACTGACATTACCACACTCATCAGAGGGACATATTGAGGCCTGAAACGCTACTGCTTTTTCAGTACAAGCCTAGAAAGATGGCAGAAAGTCACAGGCAACTCCAGTTAGGCTGCTGCTGAGCTTACTGAAGTGTAGGCAAGAATATGGATGAGGTCAATGGATGAGGGCTATGCATAGACTTTGTCTGTTAGGAGTGCCTATGAATCTTTAGTACCTCTTCTCTAGGAGAGATTTTTAAAAGTACAGGAAAACACAGTACCTAGAGTGATCATCTCACTATTCCTGTGATAGGTACCTTCAACAAATGTATGGGAAGGGGATTTAACTCCTGCATTCCTGGATAGTTTCTAAGATGGCGGCAGCCATGCATAGCCTGGCTGTTCAGAGAGATGATGGGAGCTGCTACTAGGAGGGCCCCTGGAACCCCCAAAGCCAGCAGACAGCAGTTGACATCATGGTGAGGGTAGGGGAAAAGAACGGAGCCAAGACTGGCCCAGAAGGGGTGAGATTTGACTGCAGCCTCCTCAAGCCCAGGTAGGCATGACAGGCATGGCCAGGGAAGGGATGGCAGTGGCCCATGATGGGAGCAGCCAGGGAAGGGAAGGCAGTGGCCTTGGCCCACTTGGGAAATCACACGGAAAGAGGCTGGAGCAGCAAGGGCAGCCGAGGCTGTGTAGGCCACGACGCCGGAGGGTGGAGGAGACTGGAGACAGACAGAGAAGCCTGCTTATGTAGTTGCAGAGAAGGAGGCCAGGGCAACAAGAGACCAGCAGAGAGGTGCAGAGAGGAGTGGAGAGATAAGGGTCCATCTGGTCCAGCCAGGACACAAGGAGAGCCTTCACAGATGAGAACATAGAGGACCGGACTGGCCCCATCAAGGACGGAGGTGAGGAGGGCAAGACAGGTCCCTAGCGAGCCAGGGAAGCATGGAGATTATGGAGGGGGCAAAAGAAGGAAGCCGCAGCTATGGAAGATGGCCAACATCTGATGGATGTACTAGAGCAAAAAGGCCAAACAACCCTGAGATAGAGCACTAAGAACTCCTGGACAAACTATTATTAAGATAGGTGACTTCAGTGGGGAAAAGTTATGGGTGACTTCTATTTTTCTAATGCCTATTTCTTTTTAGTCCAACACTTGAAATTTGGGGGGGGGGGGAGAATATCATGATAATACCTTTCTTTTTAGCCCAACACATTATTTGGCAAACAACTACTGGGTAGCAGCAATAGTGCTGGGTGACACTGCCGGAAGAACTCTCAGAGACAACAACAGTGGCACCATAGTAAATACCTGTTAGTACTACACACAAGGGGGCAATGGTTAAACACTCTTGAACGTTCTTTCACCATGGAAACCCTATGATGAGACAATCCAAAATGAAGCTAGAGTTAGTGATAGGATGCACACAATGAGATAATAGGGCAGAACAGAAGGAAATTACAAGTAGAGATGTGGCTAACAACACAACTGCACTCAAACCAAAAGGAAGTCAAGCTGTAGACGTGCTCAGATGATAAAGAAAAACCAGAAGCTGCTCAACACAAATTATAGGAACACAGAATGTAAGAAGCATGAATCAAGGTAAGCTAGACATCTCTCTGGCTTTTCTTCGCAAACAAAGATTCAGGAAGGACTCATCCCGTGCTTTCTGCAAGCGCGCTGATGACTAAAAAGGCCAATCCGAGACAAACAAGTCCGGTTGCAGAAAGCACAGCAGAAGGTCCCCTTGGGTGATGTTTCCAGGTTGTGATTCTTTCTGCGTTGTTGTTTCTCTTCAAGACTTGTTCGGTGTGAGTTCTCAAGTAAGGCTGCAGCATTGTGGATAGCGCGTCTCCATGCCTCCTGATGTGAGGCCATGGTGGACCATTGTTGGTGATCAATTTGGCCAAGCCTGATACAAAGGAGTCCCTGTATCGCTTTTTTGGAGCGCCCCTCTTACACTGATCCGCGGCAAGTTCACCATAGAGTACTATTTTGGGGAGGCAATGGTCCTCCATCCTAGAAATGTGCCCTGCCCAGCGCAGCTGTGTTCTCAATATCATGGCCTCAATGCCGGTGATCCTTGCTTGCTCAAGGACAGCAACATTCGTCACATAGTCAGTCCAGTGTATATTTAGGATTGTGCGTATACAGCGCCGATGAAAGCATTCGAGGAGTCGTAAGTGGTGACGATAGGTGACCTATGTTTCAGACCCATGAAGGAGAATAGACAGTACAATGGCTCTATACACACTGATTTTTGTGCTTTGCCTCAGGCGTTTATTACTCCAGACTGAGAAATAGAATGCATAAATGTTGCAGTACTTGTGGTGAGCAAGCTAATATGGACAGGAATGGGATATGTTGAATCAGATAATTACACAGAATTTTACTCGGGAAATGAAAAGATAAGAAGAAATGGGATGGCATATATAGTGAAGAAAGATATAGCAAAAGCAGTCAAAGGATATAACAGCAAAGTCTGACCAATCATGTCAATAAGACTTCAGGGAAAAAAACCCATCAATTTAACCATAATCTAAGCCTATGCATCAACCACAGAGGCAAAAGAAGACAACTTTAAAAGCTTTTATGATGGGGTTCAGGAAGAAACTGATAACACACCTAAACACGACTTTGTGTTAATCATCGGCGACTGGAACACAAAAGATGGAAGCAGAGCAGAGTCAAAGATTGAAGGAACATTTTGCCTAGGATCAACAAATGAAGGGAGAGAGCAACTGATGAATTTCTGTGAGGCCAACAGTCTGTTCTTTATGAAAACATTCTTCAAGCAACCAAAGAAATGACTGTATACATGGACATCTCAGGATGGCCAATATAGAAATCAGATAGATTACATAACTGGAAGTAGAAGATAGAGAAGCTCCATTCTCATTGCAAAAATGAAGCCAGGAGCAGATTGTGGCACAGACCACAAATTATTAACATCAAAAATTAGAGTAAAGCTGAAGAACACTAAACCAACCATCATGCCAAAATACAACCTGAAGAACATTCCCACAGAATTTAAAGAACATGTGAAAAATTATTTGCATTGCTAAGCTTAATTAACAGGGAACAGAGGAGCTATTGACTGAAGCCAAGGATATCATCAAGGTGCAATACAGAAATCCAGAAATCTGTTGCCAAAAGGAAAGTGATACCTCAGCAGATGACAGGTAAAACATTTCAAGTAGTAAAGGACAGGTGAGAAGCAAAAGCAAAAGGAGACAGAAATACAGCCAGAACCCTGAATGCAACTGTGCAAATATAAATAGAACTACTTCAATAATCAATGCAGAGTAATGGAAGATGACAACAACAACAAAAAAGGAAGAACAAGAGACCTCTTCCACAAGATATGAGAAACCAACGGAAAATTCAAACCAAGGGCAGGGATGCTCTACCAAGATGAAATAAAAAGAGTATGGCAAAGACCTGGAACAATTACTGAAGAAAGTCAAGGAGGAAAGTGCTAAGGCAGGTTTAATGCTGAACATTAAGATGACAAAAATAATGATCACAGATGATTTACATAACTTTAAAGTAGACAATGAAGAAACTGAAATTGTTGAAGATTTCCCATACCTTGGATCATTGATTACTAAAGTTAGGACTGTCCAAGCCATTGTATTTACCATCACTATGTACGGATGTGAGAGCTGGATGGTGAAGAAAGCTGACAGGAAGAAAATCAACTCATTGTGATGTTGGAGAAGAGTTCTACAGATACAGTGGACTGCTAAAAAACGAATAAATGGGTCTTAGAACAAATCAAGCTTGCATTCTCTCTAGAAGCCAAAATGACCAAACTGAAACTGTCATACTTTGGCAATGTCATGAGAAGGTATGATTCACTGGAAAAGACAATAATGCTAGGTAAGGTAGAAGGCAACAGGAAAAGAGGAAGACCGCATACCAGATGGATAGATTCAATCAAGGAAGTCACAGACACGAGTCTGCAGGACTGGAGCAGGGCTGTTGAGGATAGAGTGTCTTGGAGATGTCTCATTCATGGGGTCGCCATAAGCCAAAGTAGACTTGAAGTCATTTAATTATTTTCCTGGATAACGAGCTGACAAAAGAAGAAAAAAAGGTCCTACGCTTCAATTCCTGAAGAGACCTCTGGAGCAAGTAATGAACTTTGCTGTAAAGGATTGTAAAAGCCAGAGCCATGACTAGTAGGGGACTTCTCTCTAAGAAGGGCATTTTTTTCTGCATTGGACATGCCTTCTGCCAGAGAAGAGAGTTTATTTTTCTATCTACCTCATTCTCTGCTGAGGAAAAGACTGATGTATACTGATGGGGCTAGAAAAATAAGTTAACATTATTACTCACACGAGATAAGCAAACAAAGATTTAGGTAACAATCATTTGGATCCAAAATGCATGAGAAAAAGGCCACTTGTGGAATACAACTTTTCCATTCTATTAAAACAAAATGTCTGCACTTGACTTTGGACATTTCTCCTGTCTGTCTACAGTAGGGGTGGGAAACGTCTGTGAATCTAGGAACCATTTTTGTCCTCCTTGGATTTTGAAGGATACACCCCAAATAGTTACTTCCTGCTTCTAAAAACTGTTTTAGGGCCTAAAACATACCAGGAGGGTGTAGTACAATTTAAGGGCAAATGGCTCCCTTCCCCTCAAGATTTCTGGACGTGTGATTTACTATTTGCAGACAGACATTTTGGGAGCTAAGGAATGCTAGGGGTTTGAGGGGATCCTGAGGGCTGCACTGGGCACCACATACAGCCTGCAGGCCATACTTTAGTCATCTTTACCTACAACCTCATACACAACTGCTCATGCTATTCAGAACGGTCCCAATCTCCAGAAGCACTTTAGGACTGCAGTGGACAAAAAGGGACGGAAAAATCCCTGCTACATGAGTTGGTTTCATCTTTAATGATTTTGGATTTAATGCCATGTTTTTAAAATAAAAAATTATCTTGTTCCAGGTATATCAAGTTAAACTCACAATATTTTAAAAACAAAGAGACCACCCATAAGTCAAAGACATATAATAACCTCCTTTAATTCCTATAATGGTCCCACGAAGTCCAAGGGGAACTGAAAAGTTCTCTCTCACATTCACAACACGGTCAAACAGCCGATAATCTGCATCACGGTCTGGTATAATTCCATGCTGTTGTTCTAAAGGCTATGATAAACCAAAGATTTAAAGGATGGTAGAAGTATACAAATAAATTTAAAAGACTGTGGAGCACCCCACCAGTGATTTATGTCTCTGGAAATATTAACCCTATATGTTTCACCAGGACATGGAGACTAGAGTGATGATGGTGGAAAACTCAGAGGAGTCCAACCAAACACGGCGTATGCCATGCAGTGGTGGCAACGAAGAAAGCCTTTTTCTCTGCCACCATTGCATCTGCACAGTGTCATCCAGTGGAACTGTCTCAAGTGGTCAAGGGCTTTTTACACTCTGCCCTACATGAACAATATGTAAACCACTCAGCGCTTGCTGTGAAAAATTTGCATAGCACTTTGTGGATAAAATTGCTCAGATCTGCTCTGACTTGGATGCTGTAGTTATTACAAGTCCAGTGGATGTAACCTTGGCCCTTGCTTGTCCTGTGTTACTGGATATGTTTCAGCTTGTGCAACCTGGAGTGTGGACAGGAGAGCCACCATGTGCATTCTGGACCTGTGACTGTCAAAAGCAACTCAAGGGGGACTGGTGGAATAGGTGAGTGGTGAATGCCTCACTAAAACAAGGCAGGTTTCCATCTTGCCTAACAGAGGCTGTGATGAGGTTATTATGGGAAAAAACCTCCCTGGACCTCACCTTACTGGAGAACTAACAGCCAGTATCAGATATCCCTTTTTTGGGCAAGATTCTAGAGGGTGTGGTGGCCTCCCAGCTCCAGGGCATCCTGGATGAAATGGATCACCTAGATCCATTTCAATCTGGCTTCAGACCTGGTTATGGGACAGAGACAGCTTTGGTTGCTTTTGGTAGATGACCTACACTGAGAACTAGACAGGAGGAATGTGTCTTCGTTGGTTCTGCTACACCAGTGGTTTTTAATACCATTCACCATAGTATCCTTCTGGGTCACTTCACTTCAAGGGACACTGTTTTACAGTGGCTCCGGTCCTTGAAGTGGCAAACTGAGGGCATGCCTGTTGGACAGCCTGACCACGGGCTTGTGGTGTCTTACAAAGGCCCAGTTATGTCCTCCATGCTGTTTATTATTTACATGAAACCACTGGGAGAGGCCATCTGGAGTTTTGGGGTTCAGTGTCACCAGTACACCGATGACACCCAACTCTTTCTCTCTCTCCTCTTTCCACCTGATTCCAAGGAAGTTGCTTCTGTACTAAACTTGTGTCTGCAGTCAATAATAGACCAAATGAGGGTAAACAAATTGAAACATAATCCAGACAAGCCAGAGGTGCTCCTGGTCAGTCGGAAGGCAGATCAAGGAATAAGGATCCAGCCTGTGCAGTATGGAGTTACACTCTTCATGAAATCTCAGGTTCTCAGTTTAGTTGTAATCCTGGGCTTGAAACTGAGCTTGGATGCCTAGGTTTCAGATGTGACCAGGAATGCATTTACACAGTTAAAACTAGTGCGCCAGCTGTGCTTGTACCTTGAGAAGTCAGATTTGGCTACGGTTACACATCTTGATTCTATCCTGTTTGGACTACTGTATCATGCTGTACGTGGGGCTGCCTTTGAGAACTACTCAGAAACTTCCGTGGTTGCAAAATGCTGCAGGCATACTGTTGACCAGGGCTGGTTAGAGAGATCATGTGACTTCCCGGCTGAAACAGCTTCATTGGTTACTGGTGTATTTCTGGGCAGAATTCAAAGTGCTGGTTTTGACCTTTAAAGTACTGCACAGCTTGTGCATGGACTACCTAAAATATCTTATCTTCCTATATAAGCCAGATTGAGTATTAATATCTGCAAAGGAGGGTTTCCTTTTGGTCCTACTATCTTCACAGCCATGTTTGGTGAGGATTACGGAGACAGCCTTCTCAGTGGTTGCTTCTAAACTGTGGAACTCCCTTCTGCAGGAGACTTGATTGGGCCCCTCCCTGCGCTCTTTCCACCAACAAGTGAAAAGCTTTTTATTCAGGTAGGCCTTTAAAATTTAATTATGTAGCAGTTGTGTGTGTGTGTGTGTGTGTGTGTGTGTATGAAGTGGTGTACTATTATTTTTAATTTGCTAGTGATAGTTATATTTTAAATGTGTTTTTAACCATAGTTTTTAAAAATAACTTTGTTATTTAATTCTTTTTTAACTTTCATAAAGTAAGGTTTTAGCTTTTAGCTTAATCTTGTTTAAATTACTGTAAGCTGCCCTGAATACCATCTCATGCAAAAAGTAGGGTATGGATCCAATAAAGAAAGAGATAGATAAACATGGTTTAATTGTGTAACATATCCAGTCAATCAAAATGACCCCAAAATAGTAATGCTGTGTTCCTACAAGAAGTTGTACACCAAATTTAGTTTCTGTACTGTGCAGTCTTTTATTAATAATTTGATAAACATATACTGACTGAGGCTAGTCTATATAGACCAAATTGCCAGCACCATTTTTAAAATGATCAACATAACAGTTTCAGAATTTGTATAGCTGAAGAGAAACCAGCTGAATATAAACTGGTGTGAAGTACTTGTTATTCTCAATCTCTCACTATTATGGATAGAACAACAGTTAGTTGACTGTCAAAAGAATGAATTTACTATTGAATACAGATTATTTATTCATAGGAATGACAGTATATTCTTTTATAAGTAACACATTTTATTTATTTAAGACCTGAACTTGATATTTTAAATATAGCCAAGACTTACTCTGTATAACAAATGAGGCTTCACTGTCACACGCACTTTCTTATTACTTTTTCTTTGCTATAAGAAAACAAAAATGATTAGGTGAAAACATTCTTGGATTATCACCACCTTACAAAACTGAAGAAGACACACCTAAAGAAGTCACACCTGTTCAAAGCTTCACCCTTTCTTTCAACACAATGCAACTTATATTCTTAACCATCAGCCAATTCAAAACTAATGAAATATGCTTTTTTAAAAAAACTTTCTCAACCCTGCCCCAAATAATATATTAAAAAGGCAAATAGTTATGTTAGGAGCCTCATGGGAGACACTCTAAATCCGTGAAACCACAATATATTCAACACTAATATCAAAATCTCTCTTTGGAGTCCTTCAAATCTCATGAAATATCATAATACGTACATGAATATGTAAATATATTGGTGACCGGATAGAGTTGCTTTTTGAAAGCAAAAGGTTTCAAAGCCACCCTAGTTACAGAGTGCAGACTTCTGTATTGGATACGCTATAAAATTTCACTGGAGAACTATCTGTCATACAGTTGATCAATTATGGAAACAGGGCAAACTGTCATGTAAAAAAGGCTGATGTTTTCGTTGTTAATAAAACTTAATGCAGTTTATAATCAAAAGTTATACTGAAACTATTGTTCCAGTTTACTGAATACAACAGCAGTATCCAGAAATAAACTTATAGCCTTATTCCTGTACACTGTATTTACGTGAGACATCCCTTAAGTTGTTTAAAAAGTACCTTGCACTTTTCTATTTCTTCTTCAATCTTTTCAACAATAGCAGCATCCAGAATGTGTAAATCACAAGAGGAACGTGAGAGCGTACTAACAGGATGAGCCTTTAGCCATGCCATGATTTCTTGAACTTTCTCAGCACTGTGTTAAAAATTATTTCATATCAATAAATATCAACAAGGACACAGTGTAAGTCAAACAACAGATGTTAATCTAGTTTAGCAACCACATCCTATCAAGATTTACATTGTTGTAATGAACTCTGACAAGCTACTAAACAAGACCTTACTATACAAAGGTAGTATAGTGGGCCCTTCATATCTGTGGGGGTTTGGTTCTGTAGGGGGGCATGGATTGTAAAAAATGCAGATGGTTGCACCCCCCATATTATTAAAATGGCAGCGATGTGCACATGGAAGTGTCAGTGTACCCATGTGAATGTTGTAACCGTTTTAGGTAGAGGACTTGATGATCCACGGATGGTTGAAACCACTGATCAGGAGGTCACAGATTGGGAGGTCCCACTGTATCTACTGTAGACTACCAACAGCATTACAAAAAACCCCTATAGATATATTAGTCTTTTACTACTACACCTTAAGCAAAGCTGTGCTAAACATAAGGTGCGTGAACATGTTTATTTCAGGATGTTTTCACTTGGTATATATTACAGGTATTAGGTTAGATATAGCACTAGAAGGACAGTTATATCAATCTGGCTTCCAAATAATCCAACTAAACATTGGAAGAACACTAGAGATTATGCTTGGATGTCAGCCATAGTGTTGTAGTGAATGAAGATCCAGTGATAAGAAAGGAAATTCCAATTAAATATTAGGAAGAAAACCATGATAGTAATAGTTGTTCAACAGTGGAACAGACTATCTTGACTGTCGGTCAAGTTTTGGAGGCTAATTTTAAACAGATGGTAAGGGATATTTTATCAGTGGATTCCTACACTGGTATAGAGTTGGACTACATAGGGTCGAACTAGATGGCCCTTGAACATCAGATTGTGATGTTCTGTGAGATAAGAACAGACACCTCTCTCCCTAATAGCTTTAATTCTATTTGAAACACATGGTAATGGCAGCAAAAACAAAAGGACAAGCTTCAAAACTATATAAATTAATACATGAGGCAAACTGGTAAATCTAAAGGCAAAGACAACCCCCCTCTGAACAAATCTTGCAAAGAAACCTCTGTGACAGGGTCACCATATGTCAGAAACAACTTGAAGGCACATAACAACAACAAACAAAGAGATGAGACTTGTTGGGGAGTCAGATTTGGGGATAGAAATAACAGGAAAACAATGCGACTCAATTTGGAAAATGCCACCCTATAAATCAATATCTGCACAATCAAAGAACATTCATTAAACATTATTCACAAATGGTATTACTATCCATTGAAACTCCATAAAATAAAAAATGAAGTGTCAAAGCTATGTAAGAGATGTTGTGGCAAAATAGATAATTAGAATCTAATTGTGGCTAACTTGTCCAAACATATGTAGATTATGGAAAGACGTATTGGGATGGATACGTCAAATATTGGGCCAAAAAGTCCACTTCAGAGGGGCACTATTATTAATTTCTATACTTGAAAGTAAAAATGAAAACTTGCCTAATAAAGATCTAACAGCACTTATATTAAGTGCTGCAAGACTAGAAATAGCTAAAGCATGGAAAGCACGAGAAGATCTCTTGATACAAAAGTGGTTAAATGGGATATGGTCCATATTTCTTTCAGAAAAAAATTACATACATAGCAAGAGGTGACATAAAAGAAGGTATGTTTGAGAGTACTTAGAAGCCATTTATTGCTTGTATTACTCAAGGCAATACTGGACTTAAACCTCCTTTGGATCAAGAGAGACTTTGGAAAAATGAGTATTGAAGGTTATGATTAATATATAAACAACATGTAACTATTTGTAAGACAATTCATATTTATAGTCATTGACAGGGATAAGGTTCATGAGGGGAGAGTAGAAGGGAGGGATAGATGGAGAAGGTAAAAAATAAATTACAATATTTCTGTAGGAAGAAGGAATTATTGTTTGTACCAGGGTTAAAATTGTTAAAATTTTAAAAATTAAAACTTTTAAAGAAAGGACAAACATTTGAACAGTCACTGAGGCTGAATAAATATATGAGACACAGTACAAGTAAGCTAAGAAGGTTGAATGTATGTCTCTATAAGGTGTAAGTGGGACTTTGTAAACTATTTTCCTTTGTCAAGAAACTGAAAAATAGTTTCAATAGTTATGATAAAAAAAATAGTTTTTTTAAATTAAAATGCTTAATCTGAGTTTAATTTTCTTTTAAAAAAAGAATCATATCATTTCATGAGTCTATGACAGAGCTTGCAGTTATAGTGTGAGGTACAGCACTGAATTTGCCCAAACTTATTTTTATTTATTAAAATAGTGGGCACTTGGTATCTGCTGGGGTTTGGTTCCAGGACCCCCCGTGGATACCAAAATCGGTGAATATTCAAATCCCATTATATACAACGGCATAGCAAAATGGTGTCCCTTATATAAGATGGCAAAATCAAGGTTTGCTTTTGGGATTACTATTTTTTTTAAGAATATTTTCAAGCCATAGTTGCTTAAATCCGTGGATATTTAGGGACAACTGTACTTATATTCTGCTCTCAATCTAAAGAACTCAGGGCAGTGCACAACATAACCAACCTGACTAATTTAAATAGTGTAAAAATAAAATACCGTAATGTTTAGAAGCTAAAAACATATTAAACAATTCGATAAGCTAAAAAGGACAGACTAAAACTAATTAAAATAGTTTAAAGTGATTTAAACCAGGCACACAAGGGGTTGTATAAAAACAATTGGGCCCCAAAGCCTTTAGTGAACAGTCACATTTTCACTTGGCACCAAAGTGATGGCAATGTTGGCACCAATCGGCTCTTGTATATTCCATAAATGGCGTGCCACTAAAAGAAGATCCCCTCCTACATCCTCATACAGCATATTGCCCTGGCTGATTGAGGCAAGTCCCCCCAGCAATTTCAGTTCTTGTGTAGGTGTATATACAGAGAGGCCCTCCTTTAAATATTGAGGACTGAAGACATTTAGGGCTTTAAGTGTCATTATCAGTACCTTGAATTCAGACCAAAAGCCTATTGGTAGCCAGTGCAATTCTTGTAAAACTGGTGGCTATATGGCTTTTGTATGATGTTCCAGTCAGCAGTCTAGCTGCTGCATTTTGACGAGCTACAGTTTCCGAGTTGTCTTCAACAACAACCCCACATAGAGTGCATTGTTGTAGCTAATTGTGAAGTTACCAGTGAGTGCACTATTATGGATAAGTTATCCCTTTCCAGAAAAGGCCATAGCTGTACCCAAGAACTCTGGGTCATGGAGTCCACACGTGGGCCTCCAGTGACAAAGATGGAACTAAGAGCTTTGTACCTGCGCCTGCTACCTCAAGGGGAATGCAACTCCAATCCAGGCCAGGTAACTTACCCAATTCCCACCAATCCACACAGACTTCATCTTACTGGGATTCAGCTTGTTTACTGGCTCTCATCCTGTCCATTACAGAATCCAGTCACTTGGTTCAGCACCTGCACAGACCCAGCCAACTCTGACAACACCGAGATGTAGAGCTGTCATCAGTATACTTATGCTTCCCCACCTCAAATCTCCTTATCACCTTCCCCAAAGCCTTCATAAAGATTTTGAAGACCATGGGAGACAAGAGAAAACCCTGTGGCACCCCACAGGTTAGTGGCCATGGAGCTAAACCAAAATTCCCCCAATGTTACTTTCTGGGACCAGCCCCAAAGACCGGAATGAAACTACTCTAACATAGTGCTTACTACTCCCATCTGGGGGATCTGTTCCAAGAAGATACCAAGATAAATAGTATCATAAGCTGTTGAGGGATCCAGGAAGATCAACAAAACAGAACTTCATCTTTCATGTGGAGTAGGTCATCAGTCAGAGCAACTAAAACTGTTTCAGTATCATTCTTTTGCCTGAAACAGGACTGAAATGCATCCAGATTTTTGTTACATCTGCTGTACATTACAATCACATGATCATACAGTTGAAAGAGAATGCAAGGGCCATCTAATCCAACACTCTGCCATGTAGGAATACACAACAAAAGCACCTGAGAAATGTATTAAGGAAAAAGGAAGCATAGTTCTGCCTTAGAAAAATGAAGTCCAAACAAGGAAGAAAATTCCAATGGAACAAACCAAGTTCTAACATTCTAACTTTTATAAGGTAAAAAATTGGCAGTAATGCTGAACAAACATACTATGAAAGTGATGGGGAAGGAGGTGTTAGAACCCGTCCTCCCCAGCATCCTAAAATGAGCAACTCCTTTAGAGTCAGTATTATATAGTGTTTTTGATGGCAGCCAGGCAGCCCAAATACTGTAAGGGGTATTACACAAAAGACTCTTCTACCCATTCCAAAACAGTGGTCTTTATGCAGACTGGGCTTCATGAGATTTAGCTAACATTATTTCAAAAGTTATGAGCTCCTTACCCATTCTCTTTTTCTCCAGGCCAAATGTCATCTTCATAGAATATATCTTCTTGGCTGTTTTTGGCTAGGTAACTAAAAAGTTCTGGCACCCTGATAAATATATAAATAAACATGAGGAGATTACTCATCCTTTTATATGCATTCCTCAAAACCATCCACCTATACTCTTCAGTTGTAAAACATAACGTCAGCATGCAGGAATTACAGCAGCACCCCTGTATCCGCAGGGGACTGGTTCCAGGATCTCCCGTGGATGGTGAATTCCACAGATTATAGCGAACACCATCCTGGGGGGGCATCCCGGGGGAAAGGAGGGGAGGCAAGTTCACTCCTCCCCCTTTCCTTCACCCCTGCCATGCTCCTGCTGCAGCAGCGATCGCGTGGGCGGTGGGGGAAAGGGGGGCAAGATGGCTCCTCCATCCCCTTCCCCCCGCCACAGCAGCAATTGCAGGGGTGAATTGGCTCCTCTGTCCCCTTCCCCCTTTGCCCCATGATTGCCGCCGCAGTGACAGGAGCCCTCCCAGGGGAAGGGATGAGGGAGGTGAGATCCCTCCTCCCCCCGCCATCACCAACTGCGGATAACTGAATCCGCGGTTGGCAAATCAGCGGATACGGGGTGCTACTGTATTACAATGTAAGACATATCAATGGCAATGCTTACTTTTAGTGCTTACCTTTCTAAATATTCTGCAAGAAGTTGTTCTACAGCAGAAGAATACATCCACTCATTTCCAACTTTTTTAGTATAGCCAGGGACTTCTTCATTCTTTTTATTGAATTTTAGGTTCAATCCCACATTTGCTTTGTGATCTCCATGTGGACTGCAAACAAAAACGTTAGGATTGCAATAAAATGCTGATTATGTTTTGTGGAAAAATTACCAAGATTTGATTGACATTTTATTCCTATGAACATATTACTATATGTTTGACTACTGAGCCTAGAATAATAACTTATTTGCTTAATTATAGCGTTTTTATGATATAAAAGGATAAGATATACAATCCAACTTTAGTAGAAGTCAATCATTAGTAAATGTTCACATAACACAGGTTTAGTCAACTATGAGCTTTTTATGACTTAATTTCCTTCTTAGGATATCTCGGAGTTTAAAAATATTGCAGTTAAAAAATCTTGTAATTAAAATGTTTAATCTCTTCTAAGGTTCCTGAGTTTTCTTTGTTGAAGGTAAAAAGGAAAAACAGGGTGGGGAATAATGGGAAAAGCATTAACTAAATGTAATTATCTAGGTTATGTGAATGAGATGCTGCTGCTCCCGTTTCTGCTGACAGTATGCAGAATTAATCCATTCTCTATGCATTTGGTATGGAAACATAACCAACACCACAGTTCAGCTTGGTCCTCTGACCTGCAAAAAAAAATAATCTTAACCCATACCTAGGAAATATGAGGCAGCATATAAAGATATGCTCACCCATTGTCATGTGTATTTAAGAGCAGATGCTACTTTTAAGCTCAGCTAAGCACACAGAAGGGTACACTGCCCTCTGAAGGGAGAGAAGTCAAAAGTGATGCAGGAACAGTTTTCTGGTGATAAGTGGCTAATGTTACATATAAATAATTATACACAGTTCATAGAAGCTTACATCTAGGCTTGAGAAAAGTTGTTGCACCACCCTTTTAATACTATCTTTAGCTACCCCTCCCTCTCCCCATTTTCATGAGCACTGTGACTCAAGTGCAGCACTTTGGCTTTTTAGAGCTGTTCTTCCCCACAAGTGAACTTTTGGATCAGAGGATTTCAAGTCTGAAATATCACTGTGATGCCATCTACTCAAAAAGAACAGTAGTCACCATTGTTCCTAAAAATGCAGCAGAAAAATAATTTCAATTCCTAAAACACTTTGAGATACTCAAAAT
Source organism: Gambelia wislizenii (assembly GCA_030847615.1). Taxonomy (NCBI): domain Eukaryota; kingdom Metazoa; phylum Chordata; class Lepidosauria; order Squamata; family Crotaphytidae; genus Gambelia; species Gambelia wislizenii. Next base: position 47,843,169 of record JAUMIR010000003.1, on the reverse strand, counting down.
TTATTTATTAAAATATTTGTTGCTGTTGTTATTAACTGCCACCAAATCGACTTCGACCTATGGAGACCCTGTGAATGAGCCCTTGGCTCAGTAATTAATCAGAATGGAGACTCCCATTTCTATGCATGATTGTGAAAGCTGGACAGTGAAGAAAGTGATCAGAAGAAAAGCAACTCATCTGAAATGTGTGCTGAAGAAGAGTTCTATGAATACAGTGGATTGCTAAAAAGACAAATAAATGGGTTGTAGAGCAAATCAAACCTGAACTCTCCTTAGACACCAAGATGACTAAACTGAGACTATCAAATTTTGGCCATATCATGAGAAGAAGACATCACTAACTAGAAAAGACAATAATGGTTGGTAAGGTAGAAGGCAGCAGGAAAAGAGGAACACCACATTACAGATGGATACACTCAATCAAGGAAGCCATGTCCCGTGATCTGTAAGACCTGAGCAGGACTGTTGATGATAGCATTACTTGGAAATCTCTCATTCATGGGGGTCACCATAAGCTGAAGCTGACTTGACGGCAGTTAACGACGATGACTGGGAGACTATAAGAACACGAGAGCTTGCAAGGAACTAAAGTTATTCAGGTGTTCAGTGAGAAATTTTTTTGTGGTAGGGGGAAAGTAATCATAACTGAGACTACCAAGTCACCATGCCATCAACAGTCCTGCAAACTCAGAGCAATAGCTTCCTCAATTGAGTCTATCCATCTGTAATGCAGTCGTCCTCTTTTCCTACTGCCTTCTACCTTACCAAGCATTATTGTCTTTTCTAGGGAGTCATATATACCTATGATATGTGCATAGTAAAACAGTCTCAGTTTAGTCATCTTAGCTTGTAAATCTGAGTTGCTCTAGGATCCATTTATGTGACTTTTTAGCATTTCAAACGAGTTGATTTTCTTCCTATCTGCTTCCTTCACTGTCCAGCTTTCACAACCATACATAGAAATTGGAAATAACAATGGCATGGACAATCCTAACTTTAGTATTCAGCTTGACGCTTCAGGATCTTGCCTAGTTTCTTCATAACTGCCCTTCCAAGTCCTAGTCTTCTTTTGATTCCTTGACTGCAGTCTCCATTCTGATTAATGACTGAGCCAAGGTATGGAAAATCTTGAACTATTTCAATGTCTTCATTATCTAACTTCAAAGTTATGTAAATAATCTGTGGTCTTTATTTTTGTTTTCTTAATGTTCAACTGTAAACCTGCCTTTGCACTCTTTTCCTTGGCTTTCTTCAGTAATCATTTCAAGCCTTTGCTATTTTCTGCTAGTAGTATGGTGTCATCTGCATATCATAAATTAATATTCCTGCCTCCAATATTCATGCCTCCTTCCTCTGAGTTTAACCCTGCTTTATGGTATGTTCAGCTTACAAATTAAACAGATAGGGTGATAAAATGAAGCCTTGACTGACCCCCTTGCCAACTGGAACCAATTCCATTTCTCTGTATTCTGTCCTGACAGTAGCCTCTTATCCTGAGTACAGGATAATCAAATGTTGTGGCACACCCATTTCTTTAAGTGTGATCCATAGTTTTTCAGGATCTTCGCAATCAAAGGCTTTGCTATAATCTATAAAGCACAGGCTGATTTTCTTTTGAAATTCTTTGGTGAGCTCCATTATCCAATGTATGTTTGCATTATGATCCCTAGCTCCTCTTCCTTTCTTGAACTCAGCTTGGACATCTGGCATTTCACATTCCAGATATAGTAAAAATCTTTGTTGTATAACATCACTTTGCTTGCATGGGAAATTAATGCAATAGTGCTATGATTACTCCAAATCCTTGTGGGCCCTTTCTTAAGGATTGGAATACATGTTGAGTATTTCCAAACTGTGGGCCATTCTTCTGTTTTCCATATTTTTTGACAGATTTTAGTTAGTAGATTCTGCCTCTATAGCTTAAGGCAACTTGATTGGTATGCTATCAGTTCCTGGTGATTTATTTCTCCCAAGTGCTCTGTGCAGCTTCCACTTCACTTTCTAAAATTGGAGGTTCATCTTCATATGGTCCTTCCTTGAACAAATCTGTCATCCTTTCATCTCTTTCATATAGTTCTTCCATGTATTGTTTCAATTGTCTTTTTATTCTAATTGGTCATATAATGTGTTCCCCTCCTAGTCACAGAGCGTCCCCACTCTTATTTTAAATTCCCCTTTGATTTCTGAGATCTTGTGGAAGACATCTCTTGTTCTTCCTTTTTTGTTGTCATCTTCTATTTCTCTACATTAATTATTATAGTAGCACAATTTGTCCTTGCGCAAGTCACTGAACAGTTGCTGTCAGGGTTTTGACCTATTTCTGTCACCTTTTACTTTTATTTCTTGTCTGTCCTTGACTGCCTGAAGAGTTTCATCTGTCATCCACTGAGGCTTCTCTTTATTTTTGGCTACAGATAGTGTCTTTTTGCATTCTTCCCTGACAATGTCTCCGGCTTCAGTCCAGAGTTCCAATCAACTAGGCTTAATAGTGCAAATCTATTTTTTACATTATCTTTAAATTCTATGGGGTGTTTTTCAGGTTGTATGTTAGTATGATGATTGGTTTAGTGTTCTTTACTCTCGTTTTTGATATAAGTAGTCCATGGTCTGTGCTACAATCTGCTCCTAGTCTTGTTTTTGCAGAGAAAATGGAGCTTCTCCAGCTTCTGTTTCTAATTATATATATAGTCTACTTGATTTCTATATTGGCCATCAGGTGATATCCATGTATACAGTCACCTCTTTGATTGCTTGACGAATGTGTTTGCAATGAATGAACTGTTGGCCTCACAAAATTCAGTCAGTTGTTTCCCCCTTCATTTCTTGATCCTAGGCCAATTTTTCCTACAATCTTTGATTCTGTTCTGTTTCCTACTTTTGCATTCCAATTGCCTCTGATTAACAAGAAGTTCTGCTTTGGTGTGTGATCAATTTCCTCCTGGTCTCCAACAGAGTCCAGCAGAGTCCTGAACTCCAGCAGAGATCTCAGGGCAGTGTACAGCAAAACCAATGTATCAAATTTTAAAAAGTATAAAAAAATTTAAATACTTTTAAAAGGCTAAAAGATTAAAAATTAACACACTAAAGGACAAATTAAAAGGGTTAAAGTAATTTAAAATGAATTAAAACCATGTATATGAAAGGCTTTCTTGGGTTTTTTCCAGGCTGTAAGGCCGTGTTCTAGAATAGTTTCTTTTTGACGTTTCGCCTGCATCTGTGGCTGGCATCTTCAGAGAAAAGAGAGAAAGAGATTTTCTCTGAAGATGCCAGCCACAGATGCAGGCGAAACGTCAGAAAGAAACTATTCCAGAACACGGCCTCACAGCCTGGAAAAAAACCAAAGAAAATCTATGGATGCCAGCCGTGAAAGCCTTCAACTTCATATATGAAAGGCCTTTTGAAAATTAATTGGGCCACAAAAGTTTTTATGAACAACCATGTTTTTTACTTGGCACCTAAACAGCAGCAATGTTGGTGCCAATCGGTCTTCCAAGGTGAGGGTAGTCCACACCTGGAGTGCCACTGCAAAGAAAGCCATCTCCCACGTCCTTGCACAGCATATTGCTCCGACTGATGGGATATTGCCATGGGCCCAAATGAAGCCGTAACTAACATTTGCAAAACTTCTGTTTTATCCAGATCAAATGTCAAAGTAATCAGGAACACTCAGATTAGTACTGTTTTTGTAGCCCTAGCTTGAATTCATCAATGAATTAAACAGTTCCCTGCTCAGAGCTTACTTTTTCTTTGATCCTCTTCCAATAAAAATGCTTCCTGTAAATCTTGACACAAGATAGCCACTTATTCCAAGACGGCTGGCCAACACATATCCAGGATTGTACTTCACTGAATATTTCTGCAACAACAGGAGTTGTAAGGTAGAGAAATCAAATAATTTTTTCTTTAAACTTCAAAGTAAGGAGAGCGTCTGCATGATTGTTTGAATAGCATTTAGCAGCATGCAGACTCAGCTATGTTTGCAATATCTAGGTCCTACTGTTTGCCAAACTGTAAATAAGCTTGCTGCATACCGACACTTGATGTTAAAGTACATGCACCCACATACAGTTGTCCCTTCTTATTTGCTGGGGCTTGGTTTCAGGACCCCCTGTGGATACCAAAATCCATGAATACTCAAGTCCTCTTATATGCAATGGCATAGCAAAATGGTGTCCCTTATATAAGATGGCAAAATCAAGGTTTGCTTTTTGGATGATTATTTGTTAAAGAATATTTTCAAGCCGTGAATACTTAAATCCCTGGATACCAAATCCCTGGATATGGAAGGACAACTGTACTTCTATATTTTCCCCATCTTGGGGGGAAATGTGGGGTATAAATGACAATAAACATCATCATCCACAGGTCTTGAGATCTGTGAATTCCAAATAGTAATAGGTTATTTATATATGACTGAGAAGCCAATTCAAACGTTTAACTTTGCAAGATACAAAATTCTAGATCTGACTCAATCTTCATAATGCAAAATCCATATCTGTTTTGAGTCCCAAATTGGGGAAAAAGTGGGACAGTATGCCACATTGGGTCACTTACCGTGAATGTGCATTCTTAAGAGGAGCATTTTGGGAACGCCCACTACTGCCCAGCCGAAAGCAGGAAGTTGAGTCATGGTCACATGTACATTTTCAAGTTTCTTTGTTCTCCTCCTCAACCATGGGGCCAGTTCACTGACTAGCAAAGCCCTGAAGACCTGTGATGAAAGCAAAGAATGACGCTATGGAAAAAACAGACTTATCACCTAATTGCAGACACAGGGAGAGAGAATTCCTGTTTGCTCCTCTTAAGAATGCACATTTATGGTAAGTGAACCAATGTGGCATTTTCTAAGGGGAGGAGCGAACAGGAATTCTTCATTTTGGGACATGCCCAAGCTGGAAAAATTGTAGGGGGGGGGTGTCTGCGAAAAACTAACTCAGGCCCTTAGCACCTCCTGAAGGACTCTCCTCCTGAAGGTGGCTTCCGTGGATCTGAACTTGTCCACCTTATAGTGCCTGATGAAGGTGGACAGGGAGCTACACATCGCGGCCTTACAAATCTCCGCTATGGGGGCGTTTGTAGAAAACACTGCTGTGGTGGCCGCTGATCTTGTGGAGTGCACCATTACAGTGGACGGCCTATGAATCCTGGCAACATCGTACGCCATTAGGATACAAGCCTTAATCCAGGTGGCATTGGTCCTCTGGGAGGCCTTAGACCCCATAGAGGCTGGATTGAAGGAGACAAAAAGGGAATCACAGCGCCTGAAGGAGTTGGTCCTCTTGATGTAGACCCGGAGGGCTCTCCTGATGTCCAACTTGTGCCACAGCCATTCCCTAGGATGAGAGGGATTAGGACAAAAGGAAGGGAGCCCTAGCTCCTGAGCCACATGAAACTCTGATAGCACCTTAGGACGGAAAGAAGGGTCCAGAAGGTGCAGAGGTGCTCCCTTATTGAAAGGGCCTTGAGCTCCAAGAGTCGGGGTGGGCAGGAAGGTGTGATTGTCCCGTTTGCATCGGGGCATCCGCAAAGACCCACGATTGGCGGGCCCCCCTCCCAGTTGGTGAATGCGTGCATCCTGACCCTGCAAAGATGAGCCCGCCTGAACCTCCATGTAGACCTCTTTGGTCTGAGCGGCTGGCTTGTCTAGGCAACCTGCCCCCCTGCAGATCCCCTGGCTCACGAGAGTGGGTCCGGCTGGGAGGGGGGGTCGGTTTGGGTGGCCTCTGATGCCACCGCTGTGGCCGCGGCAGAGGCGGCAATGGGGACTTGCCGGAGTCTCTAACTTCACTATACTGCGGGTGGAGGTGAAAGAACACTTCCCACCACCCCCTGCCCGGTTCACGCTACACGGTCACTGCGGCAGAAGGAGTCCCTTGTGGGGACATTTGGGCCGCTTCCCCCGGTAGGAGGGCTGAGGAGAGAAGGTGTAGAGCCACCCTCAAGATGTCTTCCCTCCCTCATCCAGGCAGCAGTGGTGAGGCGGCGGATCCAAAATGGCTCCTGCCTGTGGCGTGACCACCAAAGCCCTCGCTCCATTCCCTGACACTACCGCGAGTAGGGTGTTAGGGAACCAGGAGGCCAGCAAGGTGAAGTCCCCAGGGCTGGGCCTCGTGGACGGGGGTGGAGGGAAGAAGGAGCCCCTGCTGGGATACGTGCCCGGGAATGGGAACGTCTGTACCCCTCCTCCCAGGTCCCGGGTACCTCCAAAGGCAGGAAGCCTCCATACTGTTGCCCGTCTGAGCTCTGGTTGCCATCAGCAAGGGGCTCCCTACGGTGGTTTGCCCAGTGAGCTCCGGCTTGAGGCTGTGCTTGACGGTGATCAATGCCCCTCACTCACGCTCGGCATGGCTTCGCCCACTGCTTTCCTAGGCGGCTGGCTCTGCACGCTCAAGGAGCGGCTTGCCGGCTCATGGGTGTCCCGGGCATTGCCTGGTTCCCTCGGCATGGCCCTTGAGCAGCCCTGATAGGCCGTAGTCACCGGTACCTTATTTCCTTTCTGGCTCGCTTTGCCAGAGGACTTCTTCTTCCCAGTGTCATTGGCCATTGGGGAATTAGGGGGGAGAACGGAGGGGGGGGAAGGAAAGGTTTGTGTTTTTTTTAAAGGAAGAAGCGGAGAGGAAAAGGCAAGTTGAGGAAATAAGAGAGACTAGAAATGTTGGAAAGGTAGAAGGAAAGAAGGATTAGGAGAAGCGTAGAGGAATTCTTAGAGGAGAAATCACTGTGTCTGAGCTGGGCGAAGCAAGAAGTTGAACTGGCTGCATGGTCGAGGAGGAGAACAAAGAAACTTGAAAATGTACATGTGACCATGACTCAGCTTCCTGCTTTTGGCTGGGCAGTAGTGGGCATTCCCAAAATGAAGAATTCCTGTTCGCTCCTCCCCTTAGAGAAATGATGATGATGATGATGATGATGATGATAATATCAATGACAACCTTTAGTGGTTTTTATAGATATGCAAATCTTATGCTAGCTTTTGAAGCCCATTGGCTCATTTATCAGACAAAGATAATTTAAAAATCAAAAAGGGAAAACAAGTTTGGAGATAAATTTAGATATGACATAGAATACCAACAGATGTCAATTTAACTTATTTCCTTCCCTACTTGCAGCTAAGTTAGGTACCTTCAAATCTAAAAAATGTTAAACCATCAAACAATTCCAAAATCCAAGGTAAAACTCTGGTGGACTGTTGACACAGAGATGTGGTTGGCGTAATAAAGACAGCAGCAATGTTTATTTGGGATTTTTTTTTTTTAATGATCAACACGGCTACTCCTGCATTTTCCAAATCTTTATCCATATGAATAAGTCTTAAATTAAACCCAACTGTTACTTTACAGTTACAAAATCTGTGTCAGAAACTGTGGCCAAGATAAAAAGAATGATGGAACAAGCTCTGCTAGTCTAATGAAACTATTGGTTACTTTTTCTGAAATAGCAGAAAAAATATCCACGTCATTTGTGAAAAGGAGCTTCAAAACCAGCTACTACTTTTTAAAAAATAACTGGACTGACACAAACACAAGCCCCTTACATCAGCCTTAACAATTCTTTGGATTCTAGCCTGTGTGTACACAAGACTATGGATAGAAACAAATCCTTTGAAGAAAACAACTATTCGGTGGTTAAAGATTTTCCAATAACCTATAAATATAAATTCAAGCGCTACCCACAAGGCTGTTATGAAATATGCAAAGAAGCTAGCAAGAGAACACTTACATGTTGATTCTGTATTAAGATATCTAACTGAGGTTCACATGGAATGTTGAAAACGACACGGATTCGACCCTCTAAGATAACATCAGATGAATCCTGAACCTTAAAAGAAATGTTTATAAAGTTACTCAGACTTAAGTCCATTTCACATAAAGCAATCATCAAAAGCCTGATAGCTTTTTCTTCCACCTGAAGCTGTATCTTAAATCAAAGTGATATCAAGTACAAAATGATGATCAGTTAAGAGAAGAGGGTATGAAAAGTTCCTAAACAAAGGGATGAATCTACAGCAGAATTTAGCAAAGGGAAGAATGTATGAGCGACAATGGGCCCTGCAGCTTTAGGTACCAAAATTCCAATCTAGTTCAGTTATTGTTTAACCATACAGGAGTCTGATTTTTGGAAAAATACTTGAAGAAAGGTTTTGAAGAACTAGTTATGATTAAAGACTAACTTCTCCTGTGCAGCCATAGTAAGGTGCTCCCAGCATGAAGACTATACATCCAAGAGGGAACAGATCATCCAAAGTTTTCAGCTTGGAAAAGCGGGAATCAAAAGTTTTTATATCCTGCATGAAAAAGCAGAAAGATCTATCATGTAAGGTTAATTTACATTTATTAACTAGATGTCCCAAGGCAAAACAATGCTCTGCTGTCAGCTCACTCAAATCTGACTGCTCATCAGGAAATATAGCAACTCAAATTTTGAACACATCTATCAAATCAAATTCCTTAGACTGCACAATTGTTTTCCAGTTCCAGTTCTATGAACCAGGAGGCTATGAACCAGAAGGCTAGACAATTCCTAAGGGCAAGGTTAGATAAATGTATCTCCTCACTTTGCATCATGGACTGTGTACAAGCTGCAACTGTGTATGAAGGCTGTAACAGAGACACAGTATGGGATAGCAATGATAGAACTCCTTAGTCACACCTCACAGTCATTGCAGCACACTTGCGGGACTTAGGCACAGCTTCTGGCATTAACTATACAACTGCTCCTACATTATTCAAATGTTCAAACTTAAAAATGTAATATTTTGAATCTGAATTTTACTATAGATGTTTTACCTTAGACTAGAATTGATGTTAATGGAAAAGCACTACGAAAGAAAGAAGAGGAATTCAGGAACTCACTTTGACAATTGTTTGGTATGCAAAAGGCAGAACTTGCTTGGACCATTGTTTCTCCAAGTACACTTCACCACTTTGATTCAATTGGTATCTACGTCCACTAAGTAACTGAGCATATACAATAGCAGATGTTTCATTAATAATAATTCCTTTTCTTTTCTGGTAGCTGGAAGAAAAAAGAAGATTGCACAACAAATTAAAAGGTGTGTGCTCTTCTAAAAAAAGGAATGTTTTACATTAACTTTTTATTACTCCAAAAAAGTAAAGTACAGTAGGGCTGTGTATAATGTGAAGGATCCATTCCGGGACCCTTCATGTAGAATGATCTTTGCATATAACCTGGAACCCTATTTATCTTACCCGAAATAAATGATGAAGTGTTCTCTCTACACATTTCTAGGTCCTCCAGTGTGACTCTACGGTCAACATCTGGCAGCAACATATCATAGATTCATGCTAGAGGATCTAGAAAATGCCTAGAGAACATATATTTTTCAGTATAACTGAACCCATATAATACAAGCTTGTGTAATACACAGGTCTACTGTAACCCATAACTTTTTGCAGGATTCTCTGTGTGGAATTTCACTTTCCAAGGAAATGTTGCATTCCTTAATGACATAATGACCTTAAATGGAAACATGTGCTGCAGAAAGTACTTATTTTAGTCAGCAAGCCTTGGTGACTTCTAAACAACGGATGACAATGCTTTAACTCTGAGTCTTTTATGGGATTACAGAGGCTCCCTATACCCTTTTAAAATGTCCTTAGCTTTCTTCATTGTGCAGGTAAGATGGCAAAAAAAAGTGAAACAGCACTAGAAATGGCCACCAAAATTTTTATTTATTTATTTATTGGATTTTATATCCCACCTTTCTCCCAAGATGGGATTCAAGGCAGCTTACAATAATTTTAAAAATAGAACTAAAACTTTACAAACATTAAAAGACATTAAAAGCAGCACACCAATTAAAAATCAAATTTCAAAAGCCTGCCTAAATAAAAAATGTTTTCACCTGCTGGCAAAAAGAGAACAGGGAGGGGGCCAACCAAACCTCCTGTAGAAGGAAGTTCCACAATTCCGGAAGCGGCCACAGCCTGGAAGCAGCCACAGCTCTCTCTCAAGACCTCACCAATCATACCTGCGAAGGTGGTGGGACTGAGAGAAAGTCCTTCCCTGCCAATCTTAGCACTCAGGCTGGCTTGTATAGGGAGATACAGTCTTTCAAATAGTCTGGGCCCAAGCCATTTAGGGCTTTAAAAGACAAAACCAGCACTTTGAGTTCTGCATGGCAATGGACTGGTAGCCAATGCAGCTGTTTCAACAGGGGAGTCACATGATCCCTATAGCCAGCCCCAGTCAACAATTGGGCAGCAGCATTTTGGACCCACTGAAGTTTCTGAAGAGTTTCCAAAGGCAGACCCATGGAGAGCACGTTACAGTAGTACAAACAGGATGTAATCAAGCCATGTGTCACTGTAGCCAGATCCAACTTGTCAAGGAACGGGCGCAGTTGGCACATTAGTTTTAAATGTACAAACACATTCCTGGCCCCAGCTGAAACCTGAGCAAGTGGAACCAGCAGGAAACCACCAACAGCATCAACTGGCTTGAATTCATGGTGGTCAAGACTGGTTCTCCAGTCCTTCCAGCTGATAGTGCAGAGCTGTGCAGTCCTGATCAGGACACATAACACCACAACAATGGCCCACATAAACCGCAAAGGGGGATTGAGGTCATGGGCCCTCATGGAGGAATCACGGCACTTACTCAGCGGGGCCAAGAAGAAGGACAGGTTGCTTACCTGTAACCATAGATCTTCGAGTGGTCTTCTGTGAATTCACACAGCTGGGTTACTCCTGCGCCTGCGCAGAGCATCGGAGCCTTCTAGAATCGCTAGGCAAAATGTGCTTTGATACATTTTTGGCGGTAACTCCGCCCATCCTAATGGTCCCTTATAAGGGCTTCCCGCCTAAATCCCCTCAGTTCCTTGAATGACGCCACAATCTGCAGCATCAGGAACATTAAGCATGAGTATAGGATGTAGTAGGACATAGAGGGGAGGATGGGCGGGTCCATGTGAATTCACAGAAGATCACTCGAAGATCTATGGTTACAGGTAAGCAACCTGTCCATCTTCTTCGTGGTCTCTGTGAATCACACAGCTGGGTGTAGACTGGCAAGCTTCACTCTTGGAGGCGGGTATGTCGTACACCAAGTATACCATATATACAGACACTTGAGATTGAAACATTAAGAACATATTCTTAAGTAAACTAATCAAAGCATAAATAACAACAGTGACTTGGCAACATGAAAACTCACTCATTGAATAGAAGATAACAGTACAGCCTTCCCAAAGGCCGCCTCGTTCCTAGAACGAGAGTCAAGTCTGTAATGAGAAATAAAAGTCAAAGGTGATGACCAGGTTGCAGCTCTGCAAATGTCCTCTAGAGGCACTCCAGAGAGAAAAGCTGTCGAAGTGGAGACAGCTCTCGTAGAGTGTCCTCGAATCTTTGCCAGTTTGTAGCAGAGAGCAATGGTCGCTGTCACCCACTTCGATAGCCGTTGCGAGGAAACGGGCTCTCCGAGCTTCGAGTCAGCATAAGACACAAACAGTCTGGGTGACTTCCTGTGGGACGCAGTCTGTTGAATGTAGAAGGCTAAAGCCCTTCTAACGTCCATGAGATGAAGGGTGCGTTCGAATTCGTCCTGCGGGTCCTGCATCAAAGCAGGGAGAGTGATGGATTGGTAGAGATGGAAACTGGACACCACCTTCAGAAGGAAGGAGATGTCGGGACGGAGCACAACTTTGTGTTTATGGAAAGCAGTGTATGGAGGATCAGACCTCAAGGCACAGAGTTCACCAGCCCGAGACGCCGAAGTGATGGCCACAAGGAAAGCAGTCTTCCAGGATAAAAGTCACAGATCAGTAGAAGCCAAAGGTTCAAACGGTCGACGAACCAGCTGTGAGAGGACCAGTTCGAGGCTCCAAGCCGGGGTCAGTTTGGTCACCGGAGGGTGTAGGTTAGCGAACCCTCTCAAAAATTTCTTTACCGTCGCATCAACAAAGGGGGACGGGTGACCTCTCACCTGGAACTTGACTGAGATAGCAGCCAGGTAGCACTGGATCGACGAAAGTGACAGGCCCACAGAAGACAGTTGGAGAAGAAACTCCAGTACCGTTGGAATGGAGAAAGGTTCAGGACTCCGTTCCCGGGAGGCCAGGAAGGCTTCGTACTTCTTCCACTTGTAGTGGTATGACTGTCAAGTAGACAGTCTTTGTGCAGCATCGATGACAGCCTGGGCATCTGGATGGAGATACCGGATGCCTCGATACCGAAGACGAACCCGAGAATCCCGAACCCGAAGCATGAATTACAGAATCAACCTCCACGCCATCAGACGGAGAGTGTCCAGATCGGGATGTCTGACCATGCCCTCGTGAATGGTGAGCAGATCCGGACGGGATGGCAGACGGACGAAGCTACACTTAGACATGTGTAGCAGAGTCACAAACCACGGCTGTCGAGGCCACTATGGGGCGATGAGGATGGCGTTCGCTCGATCCCGACGAAGCTTGGCAATCACTCTTGTCAGTAATGGGAATGGAGGGAACAGGTATAGTAGCGGACCCGACCATTGGAACAGGAATGCGTCTCCCTTCGATCCCGGAGCACGTCGCCTGGAACAGAACTGGGGACACTGAGCGTTCTCGGGAAATGCGAAGAGGTCTACTTGAGGAAAACCCCAGCTCCGAAACAGGTCTAAGGTGACCCCTTAGACCACAGAGTTCAGCCATGGATGGTTCTGGAGCAAATCCACATGTTTGCCACCAACACGGTACAGTCGATCTATCTTTTTAGACGTCGACTGGATAGATGAGGGATTCTTCCAAGATCCCTGTGCGATTTTTAACAGAGAGGGCAGTACCGGGATGGAAGCCGTCGGGGGTGCCTTCGACTGGTTCCGTTGGAAAATTGGGTCCATGGGATCAGTCGCTCATTCTTCCAATTTAAGATGTAGCACATGGGACATCCAGACCATTTACTCTCCAAACGCGCGCACATCATCAGTTGGAGAGGGAGAATCATCCTCCATCAACTTGGTCTTAGGTGATGGTAGATATGGTCGGTAAAGTTCCCAAGACGTGGCGGAATATGAGGTCAACCCCTCCGATGAAGGACTACGGTCCTGTGGCAGTGCGGGAGATCGGGGCTGTGGCGTTAGAGGAGTTCGAGTTAGAGGGCGATGTTCAAGAGGAGATACCTGGATCACTGCATCCCTCTTCGACACTGGCTTCACAACATCCAGATTGACGTGTCGCGGAGACCGGGCAATCGAGCAAGCCGTGATGGTGGTGTCAAGGACATCACCTCTCGGTGTGTAGATCTGCGAACCCATGGGTGACCCGAAACCTGCCCTGCAAATGGATCGGGCAAGATCATAGGCGGAATAAGCCGGAAAATCATCACGGATTGCATCAGATATGCGGCTTTGAGGGACGTCTTCGGACTTCACGACCCCGACCTCCATGTCCGAAGAATGGCGCTCCAGCAACTGAGCCCTCGACACGACCAGAGCAGGGGATGCTTCAAGGTGCCTAGGGGATCCCTCGGCGTCGGTACCGGACGGGACCTCAACCATCACAATCTCAGCTGGTCCCGACGGTGTACGTGACTGACGAGTCTCGGACTCTGTTATGGTGGAAACAGGCAAAGGCCGGACAAAGGTGCCCTCGACATCTGTTGATCGGCGAGGGGGGATCACTGGAGCAGCACCTTCCACAGGCTTAGATTTCTTAGAGCTGTCCTTCGTCTTAGTCTTGGACTTACTAGAGTCATGCTTAGACAAATGTTTTTCTTTCCTCTTCTTCTTCAGAGACTGAGAAGAAGCAGACTCAGTACTAGGACGGGCCTCGGTGGTGGAAGGAGCCTTATCCCGAATGGCACCCTTCGATGTCAATGGTATCGGCTCTCGAGTCGGTGTTGATCGATCCCGGGCCGAATCCGAGGATACATGCTGAAGGGAGGAATGGAGAGCCTCTGGGTCAGATGCAGTGGAGTGGCGCCTAGACGGGCTTCGGGACCGATGATGTTTTTGGCCTTTAGATGGAGGAGACCGGGAGTGTCCACGGCCTCGGGACTCAGAGGGAGGAGCTGATGCAGAGGTAGAGGCTGGAACTGAACCAGGGAGTAAGGCTTTCTCGTAAAGAAAAGACTTCAGGTACGAGAGCCTATGTTTCCGAGCCTGTGGTTTAAAAGCCTTACAATGGACGCAAACGTCGACAGTATGAGTCTCCCCCAAGCATATTAAACAGCGGGAATGAGCATCACACCTGGGAGCTTTGCTTGACAAATTACACAGCGTTTAAAGGCTCTTCTCCCGGACATTGTGCAATAATAAGCACAATGAAGAAAAATTGTAGTCAAGGACAGTCTGGAACAGTCCGGACAGTCAAGGACAGTCCGGTTAGGAATGATATCTGAGGTAATGCCAAAACCGAAGGAGTAAGCCAAAATTGTCGTCAAGAGCCAGAAACAGGTCAAAAGCAGAGCGATCAGAAGCCGAATACCAAAACCAGAGGGATAGAGAAAAAAATCGTCGTCAAAAAAGCAGTAATGGGCTGGATGAGGAAAAACAGATTGAGATTAAATCCAGATAAAACGGAGGTGCTCACGGTAGCGGCCCCCAAACCAGGAGTTGGGTTGCAACCTCCAGTCCTGGACGGGGTCACACTCTCCGTTAAGGACTGTGTTCGCAGTCTGGGGGTGCTCCTTGATTCATCGCTTCAGATGACGAGTCAAGTGAATGCGACAGTCAGGAGCGCCTGTTATCAGCTTCGGCTGATACGCCAGCTGCGCCATTTCCTGGAAGTAAGGGACCTCGAGACTGTGGTGCACGCGCTGGTAACCTCCCGTCTAGATTTCTGCAATGCGCTCTACATGGGGCTGCCCTCATGCTTGGTCCGGAAACTTCAGTTGGTACAAAATATGGCAGCCAGAGTGGTCTCAGGAACATCTCGGAGAGACCATATAACTCCAGTACTAAAATCTCTCCACTGGCTGCCAATCAGTTTCCGGGCCCAGTATAAGGTGTTGGTTATTACCTTTAAAGCCCTAAATGGCTTGGGTCCAACTTATCTCCGGAACCGCCTCCTCCCATACAATCCTCCCCGTGCACTCCGGTCCTCTGGGAGGAATTTACTTCAGCCACAAAAATCTAGGCTGTCTGCAACCTCCCAGAGGGCCTTTTCGGTAGTCGCCCCCAAATTGTGGAATGACCTGCCGAATGAGATCCGTCAGATAACGAGCCTGAGTGGCTTTAAAAAAGCACTAAAGACGGATCTCTTTCGGCAGGCCTTTCCTAATTAGATCCCGGCCTCAGGGGATCCTGGCCTCTTCTAGGCTGCTGGCCATTTATTATATTTTATTGTATTTATAGTTTTAAAT
Source organism: Gambelia wislizenii (assembly GCA_030847615.1). Classification (NCBI taxonomy): domain Eukaryota; kingdom Metazoa; phylum Chordata; class Lepidosauria; order Squamata; family Crotaphytidae; genus Gambelia; species Gambelia wislizenii. The sequence continues at coordinate 47,827,867 of JAUMIR010000003.1, read as the reverse complement.
GTGATTTTAGATTAGTTGTTTTTAATTTATATTTGTTTAATGTTTTTTTATGGGGGAGGGTGGGAGTGGGGGTGTTTAGGGATTTTATTTGTATTGTATTTTAAATTCTGTAAGCCGCCCCGATTGTTTTAACAGAGGGGCGGGGTATAAATAAATTTTATTATTATTATTATTATTATTATTAAAAGCAAAGCCAAGTCAAACCAGATTGATAAGAGAGAAAACACCTAGCGAACAGAGGTTCCTTCAAGCTGCTAGCGCGGCGGAAAGAAAGGAACTGAGGGGATTTAGGCGGGAAGCCCTTATAAGGGACCATTAGGATGGGCAGAGTTTACCGCCAAAAATGTATCAAAGCACATTTTGCCTAGCGATTCTAGAAGGTTCCGATGCTCTGCGCAGGCGCAGGAGTAACCCAGCTGTGTGATTCACAGAGACCACGAAGAAGATCCTCATCTCCCTGGAAGCCAGACACCTTCAGGGAGATCTCAATAGCAGGGCTGACTGGCTCAGTAGGACGGACATAGACCCGGGCGAGTGGTGTCTTCACCTGGAGGTGTTCAACCTCCTATCGGAGGTTCTGGGCCACCAAGAGGTGGACCTTTTCGCCTCACCAACTTCTCTGTCCTCATTCAATTCAATATTTTTTTCTTTTCTTTTGGATAGGTATCCTAAGGTTGCCATAACTGCTATGCCTTATAAACGCTAAAGAAAGTTATTTACATGAGACAGAGCGATTCTTGACCAGTTGGCAAGGCAGGAGAAGAAATATGGAAGGAGAAAGAGAAGGGAGCAACAGATGAAATGGTTCAGAACTTTGGTGTCCTGCCTTGATCAGCTGGCACGAGGGAATAATCCAATGGTAGCAGATTGCTTCTTTAGCCTTCCTAAGAATTACTACTCACAGTGATTTGAACTTCATATCCACCACATTCACAAGTATTACCTAACTATTACATATTACATAAAGGACAAAAAATATGTACTGCTCTCTAAATTACAATGTATTTTTAAAGGAGTTTTTCATACAGCTATCCCCTCTTACAATTAAACCATAGAGACTTTAACATGGTGTGATGATGGGGGTACTTCATTTCCCATCATCCTGCAAGTTCAGCAATTATCTGCAAGCAACACCAAATAAAGAGTTAACTGGAGGTGGGATCAAAAGTACCACCTCCAGCATCACTCAATGACGATGTCAGATCACCAGAGAGATCGTGGCCAATCAGGACTTGAGAGTACCAGTTTCAAAAAGGTTATAAATACTACCTCCAGAACACAAGGCAGTGAGTTGAACAAAGTGAGAACAAAGAGGCTCTGAGACTGACACCACATCTCAGAGGCAGGGAAGAATAATGGGACTTTGAAATGGAGGCATCATGTCTCTGAGACCCCAGGTCAGATAAAGAAATGCCTTGGGATGGGCTCATCGCAGCCAAAGATGGACAAAGACTGAACTTCATAATGTGAGTAGATTTTAGGGAAACGTTTTAGTTTCCCTAAATTGCGATTAGGGAAATTTATGGTTATTTTCCTTTGGCTGAATGTTTACTTTTACTATTTTCTGTAACTCCTAAGATGTACCGGGGGACTGGAGGGTGCCTCCCCCATGAAGAGTTTTGCTTATTGAGCCTTGCTTGAATAAAATAAGTTTCTTTTTTCTATCTTCAAAGATAACATGTCACATGCCTATTCTCAGTCATTGCAGTTTTCCTCTTCTCTTCGGGATAGGATGGACGGGTGGTAATAACTCTGAAGTAACAGAGGGTTCCCAAGTTCCCCGTAATCTCCTCTTGGACCACGTGTAAAGGGGGTGCAATTCAAGAGGTGGTGGCAGCTACAGAAGGAAAGGGGAGACACAGTTCTCGGGATTTCCAGGCAGAGTCTCCAAGGTTGTGTCTTGGGAGAATCAGCTTAGGAGTTCTCAGTAAAAGGAACTCTTGAGGTAATCACAAACACGGGCAAGCCTTGCCTCTCAAGCGTGTGCCTGCGTGCTTACTGGAGGCTGGGACTCAACCATCACACATGGGTAGACACTTACTGTTCTGAAATTCCGTGGATTTCTTTCATCCATATATTCTGTTCTTTATCTCCAACATATGTTACTTTAGTTGGTGGCACAGCATTTCCCACACAGAGCTTCTGTGTTCCAGGAAGTTCCTCTATGCTAAACCTGGAATATAAATATACAGTTAATACAGGCACCTATTTCTTAATAGGCACCTATTTCTAGATCAATAATATTAACATGGATTTTTCTGATTTCGCTGAGACCTACTTGCAAGACTTCTTAAGACAGTAGGTGAAATTGGTTTAGAAATGCACTTGCTTTTTAATATAAAAAAAAAATCAAGTGTGTTTCATTTACTTTAAGTATCAATTGCTATTACTGACCCTAGTAGATATTCTTCAGAACCCCTCCCTTTTCAAACAGACAATATGGCTTTTTTTCTCATCATCAGAGAGGAAAGCAGCACAGGCATACCTCAGTTAACAAAGTAGATGAGTTCCTGCGCACTGCATCTTTAAAAGAAAATTTGGTACCAGGGGCAGAAATAACATAGAATGAATAGGGATATATCACAAAAAAGAGTAATAGTTTAATGTACTTCAGCAAACTTTTTATGCAATACTTAACTATATGCACATGTGAAATGAAATAACCAGGACAGGCAAGTCCTGCATAACTTTTTTTAAAAATTGGAAATTTCTAGAGATCACCTGAAGGTTTCTTCCAAAATGTATATGGGGTGTCTTTTTCTTTCACAAGCCTCTGCTTTTCTTATGATTTCCATTTTGGTGACTCAATTTTTACATCTATGTTTGTTTTAACATATGGGAGGTATAACTGGTGAGGCAGACTTATCTGCTCTCCAGTTTTCTCTCATTTTCCATTCACATATGCTCTGTAAGGAATCCTGGAGGCAGCTGCTCTTTACCTTGCCAATTGTAGGCAGGCACACACAGCTATAGTAGGATCAGTTACAGGAGAATCCCATTCTTTTCCAGCCCAAGTTTTATTGTATTGTTTACTTCAGGCATGCTGCTGCAACCCAACAATGAAAGTCTTTATTTCTCCAGACTTCCTTCAGCATCCTCCTAATGCTGATGATGCTAAAAAATTTTTTTAAAAATCCAAGTGGACAGAAGACAATGAGGAAAAGTGGGGGCAGGTGTAAAATCCTTTGTAAAAAGTATCAATGTCAGAGGCATTAACTGAAGTATGTTTGTAATTAATTTTGCTCTTCCAAAAAGGGGAACAAGTTCAAATTCTCAGGCTTTAATATAGTTATTTCAAGAATTATTACAGCACCCATTGTTCTGTGACCATGCCATATAATGCTTTTTAAGAAGGGACAACTTCAGAATCAAGAAAGCAATCAGCATTCTAAAGCAGCCTCTCTTACTTTGTTTCACCATCTGATACAGCAACAGCTCTGGCTTCTTCCAGGTGTGGCCAGTTAACAAAGATAGATTTCCCAAGCACTGAACTGGCTACATTTTCTATCCTCTAAACAAACAAACAAACAAACAAAACAAACAAGCAGTTCATTAACCCATCAAAATAAATCCATGACAGATTTTAAAGTATCTGGCTATACAGCATCAAACAGCTAACAACAGCTAATTAGTAACTGAAACTAAGGCTGCTGTGGAATAGAACAGACCACTTTATGAGGAGATACAGCTTCCAGGTTGATCACTATACAGTACTTTCAAAATGCTTTCTGAATTACTAAGAACTACTAAGAATGATTCTCCAGTAGGCAAAACACAAGGATATCAGCTTATCAATGCTGCAATAGTTTGAACTGGGCATTCTACTAATAAGAAAATAGCACAAAACAAACTTGAAAGTGACAGAAACTCACTAGTTCCTCTGAATCTTCTGTAAATAGAATTTCCAATAACATATTTTCTCCATGGCTGCTCTGCTGAAAGACTTGCACCCCACTTTTTTTAAGATAGAACTAGGATGGGAGAAGAAAGGCTGTCACAAAATAAGTCACTTGCTGTCACAAAATAAGCATTTAACATAAAATGTACCTATTAATAAAAATATCACTTTACCTTATGAGTAATGTGCTTCAGAGTAGGAAAACCACAAAAATACACCCTCTCCAAATCCAATTTAGTTATTTTATTATGGGCTATATCTACACGCCAAGCATCCAAGGACATAGCTTTATGCCTACAAAACACAAGCACATGGTCATAAAGGTTTCTTTTTACAGGTATTTGACAATACCAAGAGAAAGGGAAATAATCAAACACAGGAAACAAAACAGGAGGGAAACTACTGGATTTGAAAAATACAAAGTTAAAGACAAGACAGAAAAAAGAAGAGAGGATTCTAGAAATTATTGCATTCTGTGTGAAAGAAGAGAATAAACTGAAAGAAGAGGACAAGGATTTGTCAAGGAAGAGCTAGGTGTCATGACTCATGTTTCTGACTGCAGGTGATACCAAGGAAAACCTCCTCTGGATAGATTGCTCCTCTATGCTCTGCAAAGAATGTAAGCATTATCTGAAAAATATATGTTTTGAAACACTATGCCTTACAGTTAACAGAAGCTGAAACAAGCATACTGTTAGGCTTAATAGTTAGAATTAAAAGAAGACTATCAGGTACTTGCTGAAGATTCTTCTTTGAATGCTTAAATGTATTAATTACCTTGCTAATATGTGGCAGCAACAGCTTATTGCAATTCATTACCCATTTCTTTCAAGCCTGTTCCTTTTATCCCCCACCCAGCTGGCAGCTTATTTATGAATATGTATTGCTTTGAAACCAATAAGCTTTTGAAGATGATTCCCATATAAAATCAATAAAAAGCTCTTATATGGCACAGCTCAAGAGACTGTAGTTAAATGCTCCTATAGTCTTACCTGGTATGGCACCGTTCTATGGAAGGGAACTTCTCTGGCCATGGTGACAGGTACTGGAATTCTGTATCTTTATCATGTAAGTACATTATGCATTCACTGTGCCTATTTCTTTGTCTTTCTTCTGCTGTCAATAACTTGTTGCAGGGTTCCATTGCTTCTAACAATTGTTTCTAAATTAAAAGATGGCAGTAGATGCATTGCACACTGGATATTGTAACAGCCACAGTCGCAAAAATAATGTGAAAATAAATACTGAGCTGGATATAGCCTTACTTAAAATCAGTTTTCACTGAAATTGATAAAATGTGTTAAGGTACATTGTGTTTATCAAATGCTCTCTTAAATCATAACAACTTTTCCCACTGATTATAAGAATGAAGTTCAAACAACCTAGCTTGAATATAAATTCACTGCCCCTCCCCCAGCTTTTTTTTAAAAAACAAGAATAAAAAGGGGAATCATCCAGCTTTGTAACCCTTGTTGTTGTATGAAATAAAATTACTTTACTCAAAATTAAGGTAACTAAGACTAGAGGAAAAATAAAACCCAACAGATCAGCTGGAACTTGTGGTATGGGACAGCTGGAGTATTGGGATGGTGAGGGAAAGATGGGAAGACATGTATGTAATAAGAAGTGCTGTGGGGAATGGAACCCGTTTCTTACCTCTCTTTACCACAGTTAAGTGGCTAGAAGAATTAAGTGGTTTGAATATATCGGTACTGCCCCCTTCTTGCTCAATAATGACCAGACTAGAAGCCCTGTTTCAGCCTTCCAGCCCTGCTCCTCTTTCCCAGAACACAGAACTAAATAATATACTGAAAGGGATATACCTAGTTAATTGAATGAGAAATCTCCCCTCTTACTGTTTAATTTCTTGGTTTATCAATTCATTTGTCTCTATGGCTATGAGAACTGAACAGGAGAAGTATGATGGGAGTGATTGCAACTTCAGCCACCACCCCTGCTTTTCTATGGATTTTAAACTCTGACCAGCAAACATTCTTGTTCTGTTTATATTGGATTCTACAATGTTTACTTAGCAAAGGTTTGAGTACACCCACCAAAAATTGGCATGGTAATTCTCTTCATGAAACTCTTTAAAAAATTGATCCATTTATGCACAGTGGTAGTTTCCTTTTAGACAAAAGTTACCAGTCAAATTAATCTTTTTTTCCTGTCATCTTTGAATTTTGCACTTACTTATTTTGAATTTTGCACTAATTAATTTTTAAATTAATTTTAAAAAATTAATAAAATAAATATTAAAGTTCTAGTAATCAAATTTTATTATAAGAATACTGATAAGAATGTGTAATAATAATAGGTGGAAATGTTTTATATATATTAGTAAGAATTAGGTCAACAGTTATAGATAATAGATAGTAGTGAGATATTAGTAATATAGAGGATGAATAGGTATGCAATAGCTTAAGAAAATATTTGGTGTGTAGCTGGGAAGTCTTTTTAGAGTATAAGTGTTTGTACATACAGAAATTTGAGTTGGGGGGATTATAAATAAGTAGGGTTTTTTTGTCAAATGGTTGTATTTTTGTTGTTGTTATGTTTTGTTTTTCTTTTGTTTTTCAAATATTCGTTTTAATTGGACAATTGTGATAATTCTTTCTGGGGTTTTTTGGATGCCTTGTTGTTGTATATGTTTATATATATATATATATATATATATATATTAATCAATAAAAATATTATTAATGAATTTTGCACTTACTTATACTCTACAACTATTTGTCTTCACCCTGAAAATTAACCTTTAATCAATGGAAATGGATTTTCCATGAGCTTTCAGTGGCTAAAACACATATACTGCACTTCTGGAAAGAAAAATGGCTACCCGTTATTATTTAATGATGGAGGTTCTCATAACCTTTCCAGCATTTGATTGTATAACAAATTATTGATTTCATATCAGATATCAGCTCAGACTCACACAGCCGCATATCTGGATATGTAGTCATGTCTTCTAGAGGCTTATACATAATGGTCTCCCATAGTTTATTTTTAATTTCATTTTGCTTTATTTTTAATATTTTAATATGATTTTTACACAACAAAAAGTTTAAGAACATAGTCCCTTAAATTCATAGTTTCTCTTCAGCGAATTTTTTGGACAGAGAAGACAAGATTTAGAGTTACCTGTGAAAATTAAACTCTAGACAGGTAGTATTTATTCAGTTTCTTTCATCTCACATTTAAGAGAAAAATAAAAGCATGAACTTGATATCTGGGGAGATAAATCTGCAAACAATATTTCAAGTATTTCAGCTTCTCTTCATCTACATATTTAATGTAATCTCTACTTTGACCTGCTTCCAAGTGAAGAAAACAGCTTTCCATGCAGGAAGAACTGGAACAGATATAAAGCTGACCATATACCAGTCTGAATGGTGGTCACCTCAAGAGCAAAGAATGACAAAGTTTTTACCTCATCAATGAATGGAATTAACACCACAGCTTCCCATTCTTGTTGCTTTCCATTCAAATCTGTTTTAAATTCAGTTGGATAATATTCAATAATGGGTGAATTTTCACTGGTCATCAGATGCTAAGAAATAAGAAAGGTACGATTCAGATTATATTTTAAAAAACATTATGGTATTTAAAATTTAAAAGCTGATAACAATGTTAACGGAAGCAAAATAGCTTTATACAGCAGAAATACCAAAACAAAAATACTGAAGTACAGGCATACCTCAGTTAACAGAGCATATGATAAAGAAGCTCCTTTTCATAAAATCTTTTTACAGACCCCCTTTCCTCCTTGTCCTTTGTCTAGACAGAAGCTTTTTTAATAGCATCAGCATTGGAAGAAGGGTGAAAGAGGGCTGAAGAAACACCGACTTTTGATGACAGGTTGCAGCAGCCTCAAGAATTGATTAGTGGATATGCATGAACACCAAAACAAAGAAAAATGGGGGATAATAGAGAATCTTGTCTCACTGCTACCTTTAGCATGTTAAAAAAAAAAAGCAAAGATATGTACATTAGGCATTCAAAATGGAAATAAAGAAAAGCGGATGCTGGTGAAAGAAAAAATAAGCCCAGGATACATTTTGAGAAGAACTTTCAAGTGGTGCAGGAACCATTTCATTCTTCCCATTTCATTTCTGTCTGCAGTACCATATTTTCTGTTAAAGAAGTAATGTCCAGGAACACATATACTTTGTTAATTGATGTATACTTTTATTCAAAATGTGAGGCAAGTAACTACCTTCAAGGATAAGTGCGTTGAAGTATTTGCTGCATGAAGAATATACAAACAATGCAGGCTAGAACTACAGACCTTCAGTTTGTACAACAGTAACATAGTGTCTGAATGTAAGCAAGGGGATACTGTAGCACCTTTGAGACTAACTGAGAGAAAAAATGGTAGCGTAAGCTTTCACTGATTTGGTCTACTTCCTCAGATGCATCTGAGTCAAGTGTATGAAAACTTATGCTCTAATTTCTTTATCTCAGTCTCAAAGGTGCTACAAGATCCCCCTGCTTATTGATATTCCAGGCTAACATGGCTACATCTTTGAATAGTATACGAATGACATATATGCCTCTTTAAAATATTACAACCTACCTGGTAGCATTTTGGAAGCAAATCCTTACTAGCTGCAGGCAATACTGCAAGAAGTTGTTCAAATGGCATGAATGGCTTTCCTAAATCCAAATTAATCTTCAGATCACTGATATTGCGAATATCAGAAAGATAAGGTGCATAATGGTAAGGATAGTACCTACAAGAAGAGAACATGGTATTTTACTACTTCAAAATAAAGAGGCACAAAATACATATAAATTGCAAATGTATTTATTCTAATAGCCTGGTAGCAGTGAAGACTTCTGGAATAATGAGAAGTGTTATTCAGGGTGCATTACTGCAGGGGGAAAACATTGGTTGGGGTGAGGAAAGCTTCCAGCATTCAAGTTTCTAGCACGTGTTACACAGGGTCAACATGTATAACACAGAATACACTTGACCCCAAAGGTGATCAGGAGTCTCACTTGAAGTCATCTTACCAGCTCCATGACTGAACCCCATGATAGTAGTAGTGCAATATCCATTGTATTGCTTGGATATAACATTTTGCCTGGTCTGCCAGAAAGTCACTGAAACAAAAAGAAAAAAGATCATGTATGCTTATATTAAATAACATTCTCTTTTTGATTCTTTTCATGTATAAAGATAATCGAGGATGAAATTGTTTTAGCAAATCCAACCATTTCAGAATTCTCAAAAAAATGACAGGGGGATTATGCCTAGAAATTTATTTATTTATATTTATTATTTTAATTATTTTAGGTATTTATACCCTGCTCTTCAGCCACAAAGGCTCCCAGAGCGGCTTATTTTATTTATTTATTTATACCCCGCTCTTCAGCCACAAGGCTATCAAAGCGGCTTACAAATTGTTTTTAAGCAATAGCTATTTACACATCTACACTGCATTGAACAGTTTCCAATGTGTGTTACCTAATTGCCCCCACAAGCTGGGTACTCATTTTACCGACCTACAAAAGGCTTACAAATTGTTTAAGCAATAGCAATTTACACATCTACACAGCATTAAGTGGTTTCCAATATGTGTTAACTGGAATGAGAGAAAATAATGTTAACATATTTTAAATTCACTAACAAACAAAAGTCTGAAACTACCTAAAAGGAGGATACTGAAGTACTTCAATGAGTTCTTTGTAAGATCTCTCTCACCTCCAGTTTAGAAACTGAGGACATCTTAGTGTTCATACTTACTCTGAAACTACTTCTACACCCATCTTTGTCATATAGTATGTTCTTTTGTACTGTCTAAACTCTGTTTCAAACAAATCATCATCTTCTGGCTCATCTTCTAAAGCAGCTACAATAAAATTAAAACAAAAAAATGTTTTGAGCATTAACTGTGACCATGTTCCAAAGTTAACACTATCTCTGCTGAAATACATAGCAAAAATTTTCAATGTTGTATGCTAACAAAAGCAGAGATTTTAAAGTTAAATCAACCTCTGTTCAGTCAAGACAAACGGTCCATCGAGATCAGCATTGTGTTGACCATACTGGCCAACAGATGTCCCCACAAAATCTACAAGTAGAACATGAAGGCAACAGACTTTTGGTATTGCTGCACTTAGCACTAGGGGATTTTTCAGAACTGGAATTATTTTGATTGTTCTAAATCAATTAAGATAGCATATTTGACTTTCATTCAAGAAATGCTGAATAATGTATTACATTAATTTGTGTGTTGTATATTTTCTCATAGCCAAAACTATTCACTTAGGAAAACCAATACAGCAAAACACCTTTCCCCCCAATTTAAATGTTATGTCAGGTCTTTAATATTTTGTGTCCTTTAATATTAATACTACCTGTAAATTATATTGGTATATTCTTTGGATTCATCTGAAGTTGTACCTTTTACACAAAGGGTGTGATTTATTTATCTAACAAGTAAATAACAAACATCCTAAAAAACTTCAGGATATTCAGAATAATAATAATAATAATAATAATTCTTCGAATACTTGTAAATAAGGTTCTAAGAAAGGCACAGAAAACTGTAAATGAAGTAATTTTAAGATGTCTGAGGAAATGGAGTGTAAGTACGAGGTCTGTCTATTAAATAATGAGACTGTGTTTCTACCTTTCAGACAAATCAGGGAGAACTGATTGTGAATGCTTGAGTGGTGACCTTGAACATGTCTGAACCTGCATGACATACATCAACAATCTCGGCCGTTCAGTTAATTGTCAGTCATTATTTAAAGCAACTGTGTTGTCTGTTGTGTGCTGGAAAAATGCTAAGTTTAAAAGTCAAGCAATGTGACATTCTGCAGCAACTTGAGGCGGACCCAAACCTTCTTCAAAAAAAGAATCACTTGTGATGAAACCTGGATCTTCCAGTATGATCCTGAGACAAAACGACAGTCAATACACTGGAAAACACCATCATCACCAAGAATGAAAAAAGCACATCAAAGCAAGTCCACATTCAAAACCATGCTCATTGTTTTTTTACACTGAGGGCGTAATTTTGGCAGAATGGGTTCCAGAAGGCAGAACAGTGAACAACCATTATTATAAAGAAGTTTTAACAAAGCTGAGAGAAAGAGTCAGAAAAATGGTTTCATTCTACATCAAGACAATGTGCCTGCTCATACAGAACTTTCTGTGAAGCAGTTTTTGCCCGATAAACACATTATTACACTTGAACATCCTCCATATTTGCCAGATTTGACACCATGCAACTTTTTTCTTTTCCCTAAAGTGAAATTGGTGCTTAAAGGAACATGTTTTGAGTCAATAGATGCAGTAAAGAAAAAAACGGCAGATGTGTTGAAACTGCTGACAGAAACTGATCTGTTCCACACCTTTGACCAGTGGAAAACAAGACTGCATCAGTGTGTGAGTGTGAACAGGGAGTATATTGAAGGGGACAAGCATTAGAATTGTAATACATATAAATAAAGATGGGTTAGTGTCAGTCATGTTATTTAACAGACAGACATCGCATATATGCTTGCTAGAAATAGTAATCTGTAAAAAAGGTAATTACAACGTTGATTTCAGATTTAACAGGCACCCCATTCCAGTTGCCCAATAGCTACCCTAGGAGTGGAGTACTGTCTCTGAATATATAGATTTCATGAAACGGACATGACTAATAGCTTGTCCTCCATTAGTTTAGTACTTATTTAAGTAAAGACATTTGCCAGTTACATTATTGTCAAAGGTGAGCAAAATACTATTCAATAACACTTTAGTTTTAGATAAACCCTGAAATTGTTGGAAGCACTGAGGCACCAACACTTGTATAAAGAGATTAGTGAGATAGTCTAGATAACGTCTTTCTTTTGTTTCACCCCTCTCTGTCTTTCTTTGATCTATGTACTCAAGCCTTTTGCTTTCTTTTTGCCTGTAATGGTCATTTTCTCCTTCTCTCGAGAAATTAGTCTCTTTATTTTCCTTTGTCTGGAAGGAGCATTCATGAGGCTTCAACCCCAACAATGAATAATAGCTTACACACACACATTAGAGCCAGAGATGTTAGGGGCTCTTCTAACCAAGTACAGGTCAATTTCTTTTGTCTATCTCCTTTACTATCCTACGACCGACAATAAACATTAAGCTTTTCCTTTTTACCTTACAAGAGCATCCAGTCATTTCTCCTGTTTCCACCACAAGCTCATATAACACTAGCCCTGCTGCGCTTTGCTTAATATAGATACCAAACACAGTATTCCTACAAAAATATTGTCTACTTTCATTTAAAGAAAAGTATGATATACCAATAATGACAAATTGTCACAAATATTTTATCTACACAGATTAATTGCAACAGTTATGTCACAATAATTTTGTACTCACTTTTTGAAGTGACTACCTTTCCATTTTCCATTTTCTCTAAAGCTGCCAAGTACATGGCATTCTCCTGACTCTGTTAAAATAAATTCACACTTTTGAAATAGCACAGATACTCATAGGGCATTGATACAAGAATGCAAACTAAAAATTAATAATGCCATTTCAATGGCATAAAAACCAGAGCTTCGTGCTCATGCAGTGGTTTACCAGAAAAAAAATATTTAGAAAAGCTTTAACCTATCAGTTTAAGTATACTGGCTTTATGTGGATGAGTAGCTTGATCATCTGGGTTACAATATGAAAAGCACTTACTAGGACGCATACTCAACTATCACCTAGGAGGAAAAAACAGTTTTTAAAAATTACACAATTCTGCTTTAAATAATGTGTTATTAAAATGTATGAAAGGGAAGTGCATTAACAAAGGCATTTATTCTGTTACCTGTGTAAATGATCTTATATGCAAGTTTAAATATCTTACAAGCATCTCAGTTGTTTTTGAGGGATGTACCCCATTCTGTCAGATCCTAGCTCTTTTGAAGTTCAAGGTGAGGAAAGCAGATGGGGAAGAAAGCAAAGACCATCTTCACTAGTAAAGAGGAAATCTCCAAGTTAATCAAAATCAGTGAGAAAGCCTGATCTTGAAGCATTTATATTTTTTATATTCTTCACTATCAGTGTTAAGGGTGATGATTCAGTTGGTTCCCTCTTCTGGTTACTGCATTGACACAATGCAGAGACTAAATCCTCTCTCAAACCCTAAGAGCAATAATTCCAGACATCTTCTCCAAACACATCGACAAACATACATACATAAAAATAATCACAATTGGTAGGTGCATACATTTTCCATATTGTGAAAAAACACTAAAATATGTAAGCACCAAAATATAAATTTGGATTTTAAAATTTCTGCAATAATTTTTTTTATTTATTGACTGAGACATTAAAGTAAACTACTGACCTTGCGTTTCTGTTTTTTTGATTCTTCGGCTGCGATACCAGCTGCCTCATTCAGATATTTATTGCCCACCTTGCTTTCAAACCACTTTAGATCTACAAAGACTTCACTGAAGTGCTCACGGTCAAACTGTTAACAGAGATGGAAGAAAAATAAAATAGTATTTAAAATATGCTCTAGAACACAACATTTAAAGTGCAGGACAGACACCATTTCTCAAGACAATGAAAATTCCACTGAATATGAGGTTTTTTTTAAAGCTCTATCTATTTTAAGGCAAATCTCTTAAGAAGATATTTTAATTCCATTGCTTATTCCTGCCTCACAAGTTACTTTTTATTGTAGCAGCCCATATCTATCATACTGCTAGTTGGGGAAAATATTTTTCAATAAGTGGCCACTATCTTATGAGAATAGAAAGCCACTTTCTATTCTAGATTTGTCCCTCTAGAACAGTGGTATAAAGAATGGACCTAGGACTTTGTGTTCTACTACTGGATTAATCTCCTTTTCAGTATTTGCTACCAACTCAAGAAATTTTAAAATGGAATATACTTTTGTGACTGTATCATATGCTAGAAGTAATAAAAAACTGACCACCACAGGCTTTAACCATGCTAATGGGATTGCTGTGAATCCCAGTAGCTGTCTGAAATATTTGAAATACTTTAGAAAATTTGAAGCAGTTTATATTCTCTATAACCTTCAACAACTGTGGGGTCAGTTGTGCTGATGTTTCATCTCCTTCCTTTCTTCCTTCCTTTCTTTTTAAATTTCCCATGTGCATCCCACAGTATGTGAAGTAAAGACTTGTCTTTTTAGACTTGATACACATGCTGGGAAACCAGGATCAACTATGGGTACCTATAGCATTCAATCTTACATATTTCCGAATATTTCTAGTTTGCTACTATTTCCAGAATTTGTGGAATTGCCACAAAGTTTTCAGTCAAGCTACCTTCTATATAAAAGATCCCCAGATTTCTAGAAGGAACCTACAAGCTGTGAGTTTAGATTTGTGCAGTGCAAAGAATATATACTTACATCAGACAGTTTTGTAAGATATTTCTCAAAGCGAGGTAAGTTGAGGTGCCCACTTTCATTAATGTAACCTACCAGAAGTAAAAGCATGATTTATGCTTGCTGTCATGACCAGCATCTCCTACAGATGACATTTACATGCACCTGAATGAAAGAAATAATTCCTTTTGCTTACAGAGGGAACTAGGATCCAGCAGAGCCTATTTGATGGAATAAGAGATAAGGACAATATTTTCACCAATTTACCTTTGGCCTTGCAGCCCTTGGAGCCAGTTCCCCAAATGTAGTGGTTGCCCTTCAGCGTCCCCGCCCCCAGTAATTTGGAATAGAAAGTGGTGCTGGGAGGGACTCCAATGTCAGTAAAATTCCCCTGACTACAAATCTGGATCCAACACAAAATGTCCCAGACAATGTTTAAAAAAAAGGTAATTACCAACAGGAATATAATACAAAACACAGAAATTAAAACTATTGTTTTCTTTCCCATTCTGTCATTTCCTTCGCTGTAGTTTCAGGACATAAGAAGAAACTTTCAAAATCATGTTGCAGTAATTGTTTAACAGACTGCTCACCTCCAAGTTCAGGCAGTACAGCCATGTATGTTCTATAAAGCATTGGTAGTGCATCATGGTTAATGTGCAAATGAGGTAGATGAGGGATAAAATCATTTCCAACAAGAAATCCCATTAAAATCCAGTCATCTATTATTTTTTCAATTTCATATGGAAATGAAATCTTGGCCTGGTAAATAAAAATACAAGTAATTCATGTTCAATTTAATAAGTAAATGTTGTACAGGTTGTGTCTCCCTTATCCAGAATTCTGATATCTGAAATATTCCAAAATCCAAAATTGTCCACATGAGTGGCAGAGACAGTGATATATTTGCTTTCTGATGGTTCATAGAATCATAGAATCACAGAATCATAGAATTGCAGAGTTGGAAGAGACCACGAGGGCCATCCAGTCCAACCCCCTGCCATGCAGGAAATCACGATCAAAGTATCCCCGACAGATGGCCATCCAGCCTCTGTTTAAAGACCTCCAAGGAAGGAGACCCCACCACACTCCGAGGGAGTGCGTTCCACTGTCAAACAGCTCTTACTGTCAAAAAGTTCCTCCTAATGTTGAGGTGGAATCTCTGTTCCTGGAGCTTGCATCCATTGCTCCGTGTTCCAGTCTCTGGAGCAGCAGAAAACAAGCCTGCTCCATCCTCAGCGTGACATCCCTTCAAATACTTAAACAGGGCTATCATATCGCCTCTTAACCGTCTTTTTTCCAGGCTAAACATACCCAGCTCCCTAAGTCTCTCCTCATAAGGCATCATTTCCAGACCTTTAACCATTTTAGTTGCCCTTCTCTGGACACGCTCCAATTTGTCAATATCCTTTTTGAATTGTGGTGCCCAGAACTGGACACAGTATTCTAAGTGAGGTCTGACCAAGGCAGAATAGAGTGGCACTATTACTTCCCTTGATCTAGACACTATACTTCTATTGATACAGCCCAAAATCGCATTGGCCTTTTTAGCTGCCGCATCACACTGTTGGCTCATGTTCAACTTGTGGTCTACTAGGACTCCTAGATCCCTTTCGCACGTGGTCTCATTCAGCCAGGTCTCTCCCATCCTACATTTATGCATTTCATTTTTCCGCCCTAAATGCAGTACTTTACACTTCTCCGTATTGAATTTCATTTTGTTAGCTTTGGCCCAGCTCTCCAGTCTATCCAGGTCATTCTGAATTTTGATCCTGTCCTCTAGGGTATTAGCTACTCCTCCCAATTTGGTGTCATCTGCAAATTTGATAAGTATGCCCCTAATTCCCTCATCCAAGTCATTGATAAAGATGTTGAATAGCACTGTATATAAACTTTGTTTCAAGCACAAAATTATTAAAAATATTGTTTATAACATTACTTTCAAGCTATGTATATAAGGTATATATGAAACATAAGTGAATTTTGTGTTTAGACTTTGCTCCCATCTCCAAGATATCTCATTATGTATATGCAAGTATTACAAAATCTGAACTATTCCAAAGTCCAAAATACCTCTGGTCCCAAGCATTTTGAATAAGGGAGACTCAACCGGTAATACCATTTGCATGTAGTCGATTTATACTTACTTTAACTGGTGAAAATTCATAGTCAATATATTCTCTCATTAATGATAAGTGTAGCAGATGGAAAGTGGTTTCTTCTGGAGCACACGCTCTGTAAATTATTGAATACAACTCAGTAAACTGCTTTCCTGCAGATGATATTCAACCAACTCATTCAATATAAAATATTCTAACAAAAATGTACATACTGTAACTATCTGGTAATTTTATTTAATCATCCTTTTTATGCTATTAGTTAATATTTATACACCAGGTTACCTTTGTGACTTTTTGCCACCAAATCGGACCTCTTCTCTTAAAAGCGAGAAATGTGGCTCATGACTTGTTAGCCCAAGCATAATCTGTTGAAAGAAGTATTTTCTTTTCTAGAATGAACTGTTTTAACAACATCTTTGGTGAACCTTAAATTACGAACTTTTACAGTGATGCTAATAAGTGCTGGTCTGAAAGGATATGAAACCCACTACACATGCAATGCAGTTGCCACGACCCCTCCTTCCAACATCAGCCACCACAGTATTGAATAAACTGCTTTCACAGCCCAATCAAGAAGAGAAAGTTGCACTTAGGGGAGTGAGAATCTCAGTGCACAGATGAAAATACACTGTGCAGCCTCAAGAGACTCTTTGGAAAACACCCATACAAACCTCATTTATTCCCAAATAAGCCATGTATACAATTTTCACCCAACGTACCAAGTCGGCATCTAAACCATACAGACAATGTCTTGTGTTTGGATCATGGTCAGCCTTTGCCTTCTCAGACCTTATAAATTCCATAATTTTATGTTCTCCTTCTCCTGGTGTCTGAATGAAAAGAAAAGCAAAATGAGTAAACACTGCTTTGTTAAAAATTAATTTTAGAAATCATTATTAATGTAAGAAGTAACCTCATGGCCCGATAAGTAGACAGTTATGCCTTGCCAGGATTTGTCTGTAGATATCTTCATATTTACAAAATACTTCAGGTGTTCATGCAACCTGGCCATGAATTCAGTCCCTAGTAACAGAAATCTAAAAGTTATACTTTCATACACTGAAATCTCAAAGATTTGTACAAGAGTAACAACAAATAAAATTAAGATTCCACACAGTACTATGATAAAATATTTATTAAAAAATACAATTAATACTCAACATTATAAAGCAATTCAGTTAATTTAATTTTAATTTTTAAAATTTTGTTTCTACTATTTTTCTATCGCAGTGACTTCCATGTATTAAGGAGCTGCTGATCTCAATTTCCCAGAAAATCATTATACTGGATTTTGCTTGATCTAGGAAGATGGTAATTTACTGTATGATGAGGGCATGGAGTCACTTGGCAGAAAACAGAGATGGGGAATAGAGGGAAGAAGATGCTGTTTAAGTAAATATGGCCTCTATGGAAATAATGCAAACCTAACATCTCATTTGCAAGACTTGTGAACAATTTTTGTGGGCCAAGACTACTCAAACTAATAGTATTGTAGGAATTATCATCAAAAATGTGGCAAGCAACAATTAACAATGTTGTAAATCTGTCGTAAAATTCTAATTATTTTCAAAACAGTCCCCCTAAGTCAATAGTGTGAAACTTTAGTCCTCTGGAACTTTAAAAAAAACCATTATCTTTTTATTTCAAGTGAGCCATTGGATTCTTATGAGAAGCAGAAAGAACGAAACAACAATTTCAGAGGCCAGCTTACTGTTTAAAGGTAACAAAATTAGAAGCTGAAGAGACTCTCCTACCTGGGGTAATACAATTAGAATCAAATCTGGCTTCTTGGGGAAGAATTTCTCCTTTTTCTAATGCCTTTTTTATTTTGTCCTCTGCCTCCTTTGCTGACCTAGAACAATACGTCACATTTCAGTGCTATAAAGAAATCAAATCACTTCATATGCATTATCTCAATTATTTCACAACATCCTTGAAAATATTCTGGTATATAATTGTGATCAGAGTTGGGGAGGGGGAAAAAGAGATTATTTTATTTTCTGCATGGAAATCTCTTTTCTTTGTTAACATAAAATGAAGTGGCCTATAATCCCTATACTATACAGTGGCCCTCAGTATTTGTGGGCTAGGTATCCATGGATTTGACCAACTGTGGATCGAAAATGATTGACTGTAGCCAAGCTAGGAAGTAGTCCCAGAGCAGTAGCAGCGGCTGTGGCAGTATGGCCTGGGTACCAGGTGCACATTCTTCCTGCTTCCTGCTGAGAACAAAATTGCTGCAGAAGCAGGAAGAATGTGTGCCTGGTATCCAGTCCTTTCTGCCGCAGTCTCCATGACTGCCCTGGGACCATTTCTTGGCCTGACTGCAGTCAATTGCAAGTAATTTTAGATTTTAAATATCAACTAGAGCATCTGTGCTTTTTGGTATCAGCAAGGGGTGCTGGAACCAAACACCTGCCAATACGAAGGGCTCACTGTAGATGTGGGCGCAGGGAGAATGAAGATGACGTATAATAGCTTGCTTATGATCACTTCATCAATTACAGGTAGACATGAGATTCAAATACAGTACTTCTATAGTATACACTCAGAACCAGTGTGATGCACAGGTTTGAACACTGGACTATGACTCTGGAGATGAGGGTTTGAATCCCTGCTTGGCCATGGAAACATACTGGGTCACACTCTCTCAGCCTCAGAGGAAGGAAAAGGCAAACCCCCCCTCTGAAAAAATCTTGCCAAGAAAACCCCATGATAGGGTCACCATAAGTCAGAAACTACTTGAAGGCACACAACAACAACAATAGCATACACTCACTTTGATGTAAGTTCCCCTATGTCCAACAGAACAACACTACTTTCCAAACTTCTCCCATAAGGACACTGTGCTCCCTCTAGCCTTTCCCTTGGAAAGACCAGGTGGGTTGGAGTGTCACTCAAAGTTGGTCCACACTCTTGTGAAGCATCAATCTACAGTACATACTCCCACCTACACCCGCCACAATATATCCTTTTCTTTGAGAAGAAGAGGTTAGGGGAAGTAGTATAGCATTGCCAAAAAGAGGGCAAAGTGCTTTTCGGTACTTGAGAAAAAAGGTGAGCAATGAGCTGGTGACTATGAATTTTGGCAGTAAGGACAGCCAAAAATTATTGACATCTGGAAGGACCACAGCTCTTCTAAAGTTAGCAATGTTGAGTCAGCTATGGAAACTGAGCAATAGCCACTGACAGACAACAACTTTTGCATTCAGGAAGTATGAGGTTAAAAGAAAGAAATAAGAACACACACACCTAAAACGCCTGCCACGTTGCTGGTTCATTTTTGCTCTTGGAGCTACTCCATCAACTGCCATGAAGAAAACCTTCCGTGGTTTAATAATGCGAAACAATACCTCCAGGTAGTGAAATATATCAGCAAAGATTTTATCTTCAGAAATTCTGAAGTGAACATCATCATCATTAGGATGCGAACACTGATGAATGATACCATTCATATCGAGGTACAAGTTGTCAAATTCTGGAATCTAGAAAAAATATTTAACACAGTTATCTAAGGCATATGCCTTGTGAGAGATTATATCCCTCCTCATCTTCTCAGTAAGGGGGCTCCACTATAATTTCTCTTAATGCTATTCTGTATGAATTACTGGGGGGGGGAGTCACCTTCTCAGTTAAATAACTAACAAAATCTTAGAGACACTTAGTTTTAAGGAATGAATTCTGGAATTGATGTATATAAATTCCTGATCTTCAGAAAAACTAAACTGTCTCACTATTTTTAGAGCATCTTTACATGCAAGCAGTCAAAAAGCAGAGAAGGCATACATACAGGATGCCCCTGCTTTTCTGATGGTTTATGTACCGGAGGACTGTCAGAAAGTGGAATCAGTTGAAAAGTGGAACCCAGGATTTTTTAGCTTGGAAATTCATTTTGGCCACCGAAACATGTAAATAACATACTATATATCACTTTTGAAAGCATGTGAAAGCTAAATTAACACAGTATATATATACACACACACAAGTGCATGCAAGTGGTCCAAAGTGAGTCTTGTAGGCAAAAAGAACTGACAAAAGAGTGGAAGCCCTCTTGAATTAATGAAATTTGTCTGTAATTTGCAAGCATTGAAAGAGCAAGTGATCAGAAAGCAAGGCATCAGGAAGAGGGGGAAGTCTGTATTCTGCCTTCTATAATATCTTTTGTTCTGAGAACTTAAGGAAAGTGAAGGAAAGATAAGAAGAAAACCCCCCAAAATGCCAAGGCCATATCCTTATCTACTCACTGTGAATGTGTAGTAACTACAAATTTGGTAGAACTAACTTTTTATGCTAAATTTTCTGACAGAACCAGACATCCAGTAAGTGTTTGGATAATAAAAATCATATTTCCCTCTGTTGGCATTAACATCAAGTATTACAATACTCCACTTGCTCTTACTGAGAAAAATACATCTTCTTTGTTTAATGAAGAAGAATTACATTTTGGTTTCATTAGGTGAACAAAGGGCTTCACTTAACCATAATTTTCCTAAGTGAGGTAGCTGGAAACCTCATGTTCCTGAATGCTCACATTTCACTCCAAAACTAATATACTTACCTAGGTTAAAAAGGATTTTAGCATCTGTTTTCAAAAAATGTGACAATTCCATAAGAAAACTAACCCATATATTCCAAGCAAATAAAACACAATCTACAGTTGTCCCTTCATATTCGCTGGGGTTTGATTCCAGGACCCCCCAGGGATACCAAAATCCGTGAATACTCAAGTCCCATTATATGCAATAGCATAGAAAAATTGTGTCCCTTATATAAGATGGAAAAATCAAGGTTTTGCTTTTTGGATTATTTTTTAAAGAATATTTTCAAGCCGTGATTACTTAAATCCGTGGATACCAAATCCATGGATACGGAGGGACAACTGTATTATGAATGTTTCAGATTCCAAATAGAGTATGGTATACAGAAAACAAGCTCCTCTTTTGATTGAATGACAAGTCATACGCAATAACCTCCATCCACCTCTACAACTGTCATTTTAGTCTTTTAACCTAATTGTAGTCACTTTTGAGAGCAAGCATGGTATAGTGGTTTGAGTGCTGCACTAGGACTCCAGGAGAGCAGGGTTGGAATCCTCACTTGGCCATGGAAACCCATCGGGTGATATCTCTCAGCCTGGCAATGGCAACCGCAAACACTCTATAAACACATTTTGACAAAAGAAAATGTGATAGGTTTGCTTTAGGGTCACCATAAACAAATGACTTGAAGGCACACAACAACAGAGTCACTTTATGAACAAGTGTACTTTTTTCTTATTTCTGAAAACTTTTGTTGAATAGTTTCCCCGCACTTTTGCCCTGCAACTTTTATAGGTAGTAGTAACCTCTCCACAAGTATAAGATAAATGCAATTAATGGCAGCTCACAAGACGGGCCTGATTATTTTGCAAAGAGAAGTAAGCAGAAAAGGAAGTTGACCAGAACAATCAAATGGGGATTTATAATATCAAATGAATAAATATACATATTTTTAAAAATTAGACAAGTAACTTGCTTAAAAACACTGCCTCTCAGCCAAGTATATCTTTGTAACATGGGTCACCTAAAGATCTTTAGCAAAGCCTTGCTGTCCCTATTGCTACTGGGGCACTTGGTTACACAATTGTGCACGTCAGTGGCTGGTATCCATGTAAGATTAAAAAACAAAACAGTAGTGACTTCGGGTTTCAACTCTGAATGTCTCCCCTTTAATTCTTTCGCCAGGACTCGTGCACATTTTTATTATCTGTTATCTTTGCCCCAATATGCATATGAATAGTTTTTAACACAAGTTTTAACTACTGTATAAACATTTGCTACTTTACTTACTTTTATCTTAAGGTCCATTTTTACTATTGAGATCTATTTTTAGCGTTAATTTATGGGTGACACCATTATTTGATCTGGCTTATAGCTATGGTTTCAATTGAGATTTTAAACTAGTGAGAACCACAAATTATTTTCAAAATGTCTTTTGTGTCTTATGTACTAGCTTTGTTCACATTCATCATTGTAGATGTGTATTAAGTTGCCTGCTTTAAGTTGGGAAGCTGTAAAAAATCATACAGTACATATGTCTGTAAGGTTTTTCTTAATAATAATAATAATAATAATAAAATATCAGGGCGGTTCACAACATTAAAAAACATACAAAGTAAAACAGTATACTCCCTTTCCCCTCTTAAAAAGTTATTAAATCAAATTTACAAATTAAAACAACAATTAAAACATTTAATAAAACACTTGCTACATTTAGCAATAACAATAGATCCCCAGTGATATTCAGTTCTGTTAACAAAGGAGGCTGTGGGGACTCTCCTGAAGGAGAGGGGGTTCCCGAGGCCAGGATAACCTATTCTGGAAAGGCCTGCCAGAAGAGATCCGTCTTGACAGCCTTTTTGAAGCTGTCCAAAGATGTCAATTGACGGATCTCATCCAGCAGGCCGTTCCATAGTCGGGGGGCAATAACAGAAAAAGCCCTCTGGGAGGTAGCCAAAAGCCTCGACCTTTGAGGCTGCAGCAAATTCCTCCCAGAGGACTGGAGTGCGCGGGGGAGATTATAGGGGAGGAGATGGTCCCTGAGATAGCTTGGACCCAAGCCATTTAGGGCTTTAAAGGTGATAACCAACACCTTGTACTGGGCCCGGAAACCAATAGGCAGCCAGTGGAGGGACCTCAAAACCGGAGTGATGTGGTCCCTCCTAGATGTTCCTGAAACAAGCCTAGCTGCCATATTTTGTACTAACTGTAGTTTCTGAACCAAGCACAAGGGTAGCCCCATGTAAAGCGCAATACAGAAGTTTAGGTGCGAGGTTACCATCGCGCGAATGACGGTCTTGAGGTCCCTTGCTTCCAGAAAAGGGTGCAGCTGGCGTAGCAGCCGAAGCTGATAACAGGCGCTCCTGACTGTCGCATTTACCTGATTTATCATCAGGAGAGACGAGTCAAGGAACATCCCCAGACTGCGAACACAGTCACTGGAGGAGAGTGTGATCCCATCCAGGACTGGAGGTTGCAACCCAATTCTTGGTTTCGGGGCCGCTACCGTGAGCACCTCTGTCTTGTCCAGATTCAGTTTCAATCTGTTTTTCCTCATCCAGACCATTACCGCCCGAAGACACTCATTGAGAGAAGAGATGTCATTGGAATTCGAGACTGATGAACGAGATACGGAGAAATAGATCTGAGTGTCATCAGCATACTGATAACACCCAGCTCCATAACTCCGAATAATCTCACCCAGCAGCTTCATATAGATGTTAAATAACATCGGGGACAGGAAAGCTCCCTGTGGAACTCCCCAGGTGAGCTCTCTTTTGCTCGAACAACTGACCCTGAGCAGCACTCTCTGGGACCTGCCCGAGAGGCAGGACTGGACCCACTGCAATGCAGTGCCCCCGATACACAACCCCTTCAGGCAGTCCAAGAGGATGCCATGATATATCGTATCAAAAGCCGCTGAGAGGTCTAAGAGCACCAACAGGGTCACACTACCCCTGTCGATGCTCAGATGCAGATCGTCGGTCAAGGCAACCATAGCAGTCTCAACCCCAAAGCCCGTCCTGAAGCCGGTTTGAAATGGGTCTAGATAATCGGTTTCATCCAAGACAGCTTGGAGTTGAAGAGCAATCGCCCTCTCAATCACCTTGCTCAGAAATGGCAATAAAGAAACAGGCCCATAGTTACTCATAACCAGGGGGTCCAGGGAAGGTTTTTTCAGAAGCGGCCTAATAGCCACTTCCTTAAGACAAGATGGAACATGTCCTTCCCTGAAGGAAGCATTGATGATATCCATAAGGAATCTCCTCAATGCTTCTCCCCCCTGGATGGCCAGCCATGATGGGCAAGGGTTGAGAGGGCAAGTTGTTTTCCTCACCCTACCAAGCAGCTTGTCCACGTCCTCGGTAGTCACAGATTGGAGCTGATCCAGAATAACTTCATCGACAGAGTTGCTGGACTTCTCTCCTATGGTATCTGTTAAAACATTGGCGTCTAAGTCGGCTCTTATCTGAGAGATTTTATCTGCGAAAAAGTTGTTAAATGCGTCACAGCAGGCCGTTGCTGGGTTAAGTAAGGGATTCGGCCCAGGGGGTACCTGTGTCAGCTCTCTCACCACCCGAAACAGCTCTGCTGGACGGGACTCTGCAGACGCAATACGTGCAGAGGAGAAAGATCTCTGCGCTGCCTGTATTGCCTCCCGATAGGACCAAAGAAAGTTCCTATGGCGAGTTTTGTTGGACAAGAGTCGAGTTTTCCATCACATGCGCTCTAGTCGTCCAAACCGCTTCATTCTCCTAAGCTCTGGTGTGTACCATGGCTTATGGTTTGAAGCAGATTGGCAAGGATGCTTGGGAGCGATCATGTCAATAGCCCTGGCAAGATTGGTGTTCCAAATATTGACCAGAGCATCGACAGGGTCACTGGCATTCCCAAACATTAAACCCTCTAAGGCTTTCTGGAATCCAATTGGCTCCATTAGCCTTTGAGGGCAGACCAATCTAATGGGTCCACCATCCTCAGTGGGGCGGATACCAACTCTAAGTTCTGCCTTGACCAGGAAATGATCCGACCATGACAATGTGGAGGCATTTACAACCTCCGCTCACGGATATTCCTGTTCTGTACTGAAGACCGCATCAAGTGTATGACTTGCACAATGTGTGGGCCCGATGACCAATTGGGATAGGCCCATGTTTGTCATGATCTCCATGAACTCCCGAGCAGCGCCTGTGAGACTGGTCTCGAGCGGAATGTTGAGTCTCTCAGAACTAAAAGTCTGGGAGACTCCAACAACAGCTCCGAGACCAGCTGTGTCAGCTCGGTCAGGGAGTCTGCTAGACAACGGGGTGGTCAGTAGACTAGCAGAATCCTCAAACTATCCCTGGTCCTCAGGCTAAGGTGCATACACTCGAAGTGGACTGTGTTCCAGACAGGCATCCTGGTCAAGATCAGGCTGTTCTTGTGAACCAGAGCAACTCTGCCCCCCCGCCCACTTCCCCTCACCTGCTCACTGACAGAATACCCAGCTGGGAAGGCCTGCGCCCAGGTAACCGCGCTATCCTCTCCCAGCCAGGTCTCTGTAAAGCAAGAATTTATTTAATCATTTGATACTATATATTCCGGTGAGATTAACCTAGGACTTTCACCATGGAAAGCACGTTCTCTGCAACTGAGCTATTGGAACAATACAAACAGCAATTAAATCCTGTTCCTTATCACAATATTTATTTCCAATTTATACCATTTATAATGAAGACATGGAAATGAACAACAATACTAAAAAGTAAACTTTTGTGCCAAAGTTTTCAAAAGCCTTGTTCTCATGTGCCTGCCATCATTAAAAGTAACCTAAAAGGTGAAAAATTGGAAGCTTCAGTATGCATTATTTTGGATTTCCACCTCCATGTGTTACCCGAATTGCGTGGGGTCTGAAAGTGTCTGAATCTTAATATGGTGCATATTTAATTAGCTCAAAATGGCAGTGGGAGGCTGAGTAACAGCAGGATCTTTGACCTATGTATACCATTAATTGCTGAGGAGGCTCCAAGCCAGAATGTACAATTAAATTATCTTTATTGGAAATGAATATTAACAGCATTCACACAAACACTCAGGCTTCAAGCAATAACACAAGGCTATCAAAAAAAGTAGGAAGCATTTGGACAGAGGAATAGAGTAAGGGAATTCTGGTTTATACTATAATGATCTTGCAGAGCTGAGATCACAAAGTAAACTGGCAGAGGGACAGTCCAGAAAGCAGAATGGTGACATGAACTGACATGGAGTCATAAAGCAGGAGGTCCGTGCTCACTTGGGTGTTGTATTAGGGTGATATTTATATGTGATAATTCCCTTGAAGGGATGAGATTTAAAGTGGAATAAATGTCTTTTGGTGTTTCCTAGGAATAAACAAAGGTTCTCCAGAAGAGTTAACAATCACTAATGGGTGATGTATTTGGAATTGAATAGGAGCAGGCAACTTCTATTGTAGGAGGGGAAGGAAAGAGGGGGGAAACCCCGTTTTGCAACCATCAAGGACTCTTCTATTATTGAGTGGATTAGTGGATGGCTCATCTCCAGGTGTTAATGCTGACCTGAGTATTATTTGTTTGAGGAATTTCCAAAGGCCTCTCTCTTGGTTATATGTGACTCTAGCCTTGGTACCTGGGGGTCCCTGGTTTATCAAAGGGCCTTCCATGTGGAAGGCCACATCAAGCCAAATTATTGAATATTGCCAATTATGTAGTATTCCAAGATGGGGCCTGTCAGGGTAGGTAACACATGGGCCAAACGTCATCTGTCATAAAAATAGTCAGTGAATGTGGCTGAATAAGAAACCCCATCATCTTCTGTGTCTTGAGATGATTTGGATCAGTGAACAAATTCTATCCTTTATTGGAATGAACAGTGAGTCTGAATATTTGATGTACAAACAGTGCAAGATATCAATTCAACTTGAATTTAGAGGGTTGGGGGTTTTTTTACACTCCATACATCTCTAAAATGCAGCTGCTCATAGATTCTTGCAGACTGCATTCCAGGTCACTGAGTTTTAAGAGGGGAACCAGACATAAACAGCCTTATCTTATAAAATTCATGTTTTGTAATACCCACCTGTCCTTTCTTAATCTAACTTATACAAGTTTGTAATTTGTTACACTGCCTAAAAGCCTGTAATCACACCTGGTTGTGAAACACTCCCATATCTAAATAGCACTTTATCAACAGCATTGATTTACTTGCTCTATTTTTTAAAAGAGAAAGTCCATAATTTCTAATTGTAACAAAAGAAGAATTCAAAAACATTTCAACAAAATTGTACATTTCATATATCTCATAATTTTAAAGTAATAAGCTTCATGATTCTTCTTTTGCTACTTCTTATATGTATCTTCCCTTCCATTTTGTTACCTAACCTTTGCTGGCTTTTTCTTCATATATATCTGACTGACTTTGATCTTTTGTATACGAAAGTCCTGTTACCATCATTATTATTAACTTTTCCAATTTCCACTTAAAAATATATTTCTACATCTTTTGTTTCTATACATTAATGATAAA
Source organism: Gambelia wislizenii (assembly GCA_030847615.1). Taxonomy (NCBI): domain Eukaryota; kingdom Metazoa; phylum Chordata; class Lepidosauria; order Squamata; family Crotaphytidae; genus Gambelia; species Gambelia wislizenii. The sequence continues at coordinate 47,800,446 of JAUMIR010000003.1, read as the reverse complement.
TGACCCATTTACTAAATCAAAAAACTCTATTAAGTAAATTTTCTGTTATTTTATATCAACATTTTGTTCTTGCAATAAGTAAACAGTGGTGCCCATATTTTATCAACATATTCAGTAGTTTTTTGGTTTATCATTGCCATTAGTTTGTCAAGATCCTTCATATCTAAAAGCTTATACAACCATTATTCTATGTTTGGTATATAACTAGATTTCCAATGTTTCGCTAATAACAAGCGAGCGGAAGAAACCATATAAATAATTTTTTCCAGTATCGTCCTTCTATATTTCTATCTAATACAGTCGTCATGTTAAGTAAGTATAATTGAGGTTTCATCTGGTATTTTATGTATAGAACTTAATTCATTGTTTTGTGAATTTTCTCCCAGAATTTCTTGACCTTTGGACAACACCACCATAAATGGTAGTATGAAGTGACAGCCTTTTGACATTTCCAGCATTTGTTTCTTCCTGCTTTATAAATCTTGTCAAGTTTTGCGGGTGTCAAATGCCATCTATTATATATATATTAATTTTATATATATATATATATATATATATATATATGAGAAATTCCAAGCAGCTTATGGTAAGTCATGCATCAACATGAAACTAGCACATTTCTGATGTGAAATATTTTAGTATTGTAATTTGTTATTTTTTACTTTTACTTAAAAGCAGTACAAAATTATTCTTATTATATAATGAGTTTTTAAAATGTTCATTTGGCTGTTTAAATTTGGAGGATTTAAATAAGGTATCACCCATTGACCTAATTCACTTGGCCTCTGTAAGGCTAAAATGCTATTCATCTCCTTAGAGGTGCCACTACGGCAGCCACAATGTTGTGAATTCGATCCTGTGGGGCTCCAAGGTTCACTCAACCTTCCATCCTTTCACAGGTCTATAAAATGAGTACTCAGCCTGTTGAGTATTTGCGCTATAAAGCGGTATAGAAATGTAAGTACTATTGCTAACAATGTGTAAACCACTCTGAGTCTTGGTGGCTGAAGAGCAGGGTATAAATACTCTAAAAAAATTAAAAATAGAGGGTAAAAAAGATACAGAAGTAATAATTGCTTAACTAACCATGACAACCTCACGCACATGCAACAGGTGCCACAGGCAAGTTTAGCAGTACAATTTATTTTATTTTATTTATTAAATGTTTATTAAAGTTTTCAGTAAGTATGCAAGCAGATTCTCAGTATTTCATTATGGACAGAAATCTATACAAATGTATTTTATAGAGAACAATGCTTATTGTCAATTGTTAACAACATTAAAGAATTAAAATAAAATAAAATTAAAATATTGCCATGCCTTGTTTCAATTTTTATTCACAAGGTCTGAGGTTTGTTGTGTGACAGGGTGGTGGTGGATACCATCCAAAAATTTGCACTTGGTCATATATAGTTACTTTTAGATAACCATTAATCCAAGAGATCCTTCCAAAAGTTTCTGTGCTGTGTGGATGGCAAGATAGATTCTAAAGAGTTGTTGATAAAATCAATTACAGGGGACCACTTTTCTATAAACGAGACTCTGGGCACCCTGCCCTGAATACATTTATTCTGGTCTACCAATTTCTCCATGAGTCACGCATTCTAGAACCTGCCCCACCAATTGTCCACTGAGAGGTTTCCTGTTCTCCAATTCTTCACTATTTCAGTTCTAGTAATTGCAAATATAAAGATTCTCAAACCCTTGTGCTGCAAAGAGTTGTCTGGCCCCAGAAATAGTGTTAGTAGAAGTAGTGCCAGGGGGGGCTTAATTTTCTGCTTAGTAATTTGTGAAATAATATCCAAAATCTGTTTCCAGAACTCTTTAACTGGGGGGAGAGGTATCAAGTCACATATGTAAAAACCGGTTTGCACAACCTCTTCAGCACTGTGGGGGGTATTGCAAAGAAATATGAGAAAGACAATTGGGAGTGAGATACCATTTGTGTAGTATCAAGTGTTTCTCACGAGGACATATTTTTCAGTTTGAATAAGGGGGAGGACCATAGTTGATCCAAATTCTTATATGGAATTTTTACATCCAGTTTGTTTTCCTACCATGGGCTTTATACCCATTGCGTTCCATGAGTATGTTCAACTAACCATTTATAGATTCTGCAGGCCCTCCCTTTCTCCAATGATGTTAAAGAAGGCAACATATGCTCGAATAAAGTTGCACATTGCTTTGCCTTTGTCTGTCTATAAGGCTGAGAGAGTGACTTACCCAAGGTCACCAAGTGGATTTTTGTGGCTGAGCAAGGATTAGAACCTAGCTCTAGTGCAACACTCAAACCACTACACCTAGGACTGGGTTGTGTGATACTAACGAGATGTGTTGTTTCTGGTCCAGGCGCTAGCCTTGTTTGTAAGTTACTTTAAATTATAGCAATATTTTACTTTCTCCTTCAATTCTTATATTGCATTATTTCTCATGTTATTTTAAAAATGAACTTAGGATGCTATCATAAAGCCATTCACCTGGACATGTACCCTTCTGAGATAAGAGATTTACTTCTGAGTACACATTGGTTTTAGACTGCCTGTTCAGCCATCGGGACATTTATACAAAGAAATGAGGATTTATGAAAATTTATGCGGAATCCTGAGAGAGAGTCAAACTTTTGAAGGAGGCTCTAATGCCGGGAAACAGGTGTCTAGTTTGGTTATGTAGAGAAAAATATCGTCCGCATATAACTGCACTTTGTGAGAGGTGTTTCGGATCAAGCCACTAAAAGCGTTATCTTGGCGAATCACTTCTACTAATGGTTCCACCACTAGGGTGAATAAAATAGGGGAGAGTTTGGAAGTTCTGGAGCAAAAGGAAGGCAGGATGACCTCCTGTTCCCTGTGGAATGGGGAATTCACCTTCAGAATGAAGGTAGGGCTGAGTCAGGTCTTGCAATGCATAGCTCCCTCCTGGCAGACAATGCTCCCAGTTTGGAGACCTGGTGTGCTGAGGTGACTGCTGTTAACAGGAAAGCCTTCCAGGTGAGGTGCTTTACCTTCATTCCAAAGGTGAATTCCCCATTCCATACGGAATTTCTCTGATAGGCTTGAATGGTTTGGGCCCTTCCCAAAGTGGCGTAGGGGGTCCCTCGCTGCCTTGGGAAGGGACTGGGGTGGAGTGAGTGAGGCTTTCCATCCCCCCTTTCCCAAGGCAGCGTGAGAAACCCTTCGCTGCCTTGGGAAGGGACGGGGCGGAGTGGAGAGGGGGAGCAGGCGGCTTTCCGCGAATAATCAAAACCACGAATGTGAAAGTCGCGAATGTGGAGGGGCAACTGTATAATTCTATTCAGCTATTTCAATTCTTCTCTCCCAGAGGAAGAAGTGATGTCAGGCGTGGTTTCATAAACAGACCTGCCTGTCAAGATAGCCTCTTCTCATCTCCAGTCTATTTACGATACAGAGTGAGGATCCTTCCCCACCCCTCAAAAAGTCTCCAAGGAAAGAGGAGTGTAATGTGTGTGTATGTGTGTTTAAACAAACATATACAGTATAGGAGCCCTGGTGGCGCAGTGGTTAAATGCCAGTACTGCAAGTCACCACACTGCAAGTTCGATTCCAGCGGGCTCCAAGGTTCAATCAGCCTTCCATCCTTTCGTAGGTTGGTAAAATGAGTACCCAGCTTGTGGGGGCAATTAGCTAACACACATTGGAAGCTGCTTATTGCAGCGTAGATGTGTAAACTGCTATTGCTTAAAACAATGTGTAAGCCGCTCTGATAGCCTTGTGGCTGAAGAGCGGGGTATAAATAAATAAAAATATATATACCAGTGGTTCTTAACCTGTGGTCCAGGGGCCTCCAGGGGGCCATAATGTCCTCACAGGGGGCCCACGAAGGCTTGAAGGCTGCTCAGCCCACTTCCTGCCTGCAATAGAGTGGCCACATGACAGGAGCCAAGGCAAAGATTGGCTGGGTTGGCCTGCACATTGCCATTCAATCCGCTCCAGCCACAAATGTGCAGGGAGAAGCAGGAGAAAAGTGTTCCTTCTTCGTCCAGTACCTTTGAGGGAAGGTTTAATAAATGGTGGAAATTGTGTTGTTGTTGTCGAAGGCTTTCATGGCCGGCATCCATAGATTTTCCTTGGTTTTCTTCCAGGCTGTGAGGCCGTGTTCTTGGAAGAGTTTACTTCTGACATTTTGCCTGCATCTGTGGCTGGCATGTAGGCGAAACGTCAGAAATAAACTCTTCCAGAACACGGCCTCACATCCCAGAAAAAAACCAAGGAAAATCTATGTGTTGTTGTTTTAAATCTTGAGTTAAGTCTTGGAAGTGCACAGCAACAAAAGATATTTAAAAGAGTAAAGAAAAGGTTAAGAGCCACTGAACTATACAATACAAGTAGGACCCCCGTAGCCACTGGGGATTGGTTCTGGGGTGGCGTGGATACGGAAAAACACGGATAATAGTGAACACCATTAAAGATAATGGGGCTTCTAGTTTAAAATACCATAGAGTTGACTTGGAGGACCTAGGCAATGGCCAGAGAGGACACATTTTCTAGGAAAACTCTATGGTAGGTGTGTTGTTTTGTGTCCCGTGGATAACAGAATCAGTGGATACAGGGGTCCTACTGTACACAGGTATACATGACCCTGAGTTTGCAACACCTGAGCAGGGCAGTTGATATGACAGGGGGTCATGGAGGTCTCTCACTCATACGGTCGTCATAACTCAAAGCCAACAGCAACGACACACACACAGACACACACGTAGGTCTAAACCCCACCAAGGCTCCTCACCTGGTGCTCCTTCACCACCTGACTGAGGCAGGGATACCGCTCCGAGACCCACCGGTAAAACTTCGGCACTCCCATGGCGACGGCTGGTGTTGTTGTTGTTGCTGTGCTTCACCTCAGCGACCGCTGACAAGCACCAACCCCGTCAGACCCCCACAAAAAACAAACACAACGCTGCCCTCCTCCTCCTTCCTCTTCCACGACCACCTTCCCTTCTCCCTCAGACACACTTCCTTCCGCTAAAGGCCCCCTGAACCAATCATAGAGTCGCCCTGGCTAGAGCGGCCGGCTAGGCGTCGGAACATTTAAAGAGAAAAAAAGGCGAGCGTCCCACAGGCACGCACGCGCGCGCACCCTCTCGGCTGTCAGGAGAACTGCAGGCTTGGAAGGCTGGGCCGTGAGCTGAGGCTTCTTAGGAAAACTTCCAACTCGAAATGAAACTGTTGCTGTTGGTGGCAGAAGAGGGAGGAGGCAGAAGAAGGAAACCGAGCTTTGCTCTCTCTCTCTCTCACACACACACACACACGCACGCGCAGGCTGCTGACGTCAAGAATAAAAACTCCTTAAATATATATATTTAATCTGGAGGGAAAACTATTATTAAACTTGTATACCACATAAATCATCAATAATTACACATTTAACATCAGTATTGTATCTTCCATATATGTTGTAACACGAGACTTAACTATGACTTCCTACTTTTTTACTTATATATACAAAAGTAGAAAGTCATAGTTAAGTCCATATATGGAAGATACAATACTGATGTAAAATGTGTAATTATTGATGATTTATGTGGTATACAAGTTTAAGAATACAGTTGTCCCTCAACATTCACAGATTTGGCATTCACTGTTTTAAGTACTCACGGCTTGAAAATATTCTTTAAAAAATAATAATCCAAAAAGCAAACCTTGATTTTGCCATCTTATATAAGGGACACCATTTTGCTATGCCATTGCATATAATGGGACTTGAGTATTCATGGATTTGGGTATTCACGGGGGTCCTGGAACTAAACCCCAGCGAATGTGAAGGGACAACTGTACAACTCAATCAAATGTAAGATGTTTATTTTATAAAAAATGAAAAAATAGAGTTTTAAATAGAGTTTATATATGGCACAGCTGTTTATGAAATGGTCACTTCTGTAACTACGTAGCATTCCATCATGAACAAAAGGAAAGTGAACCATAGTAAATAAGTCACCAGCAACACAAGGAATGGACTTAGATGAGAAGCACAGCTGTCCCTTCATATTTGCTGAGGTTTGGTTCCACACACACACCCCCGCCGTGGATACCCAAATCCGTGAATACTCAAGTCCCATTACTGTATATGCAATGGCATAGCAAAATGGTGGCCCTTATATAAGATGGCAAAATCAAGGTTTGCTTTTTGGATATTAAAGAATATTTTCAAGCCATGAATACTTAAATCTGTGGGTACCAAACCCATGGATGCAGAGGGACAACTGTATTCTGAAGTTGGTTTCTTTTATGTCAGAGCACCCACGTGGTGCTGGCAGGAATCAACAGCTGAAACAGATTATTTTCATTACAGACACTAAGGTTGCCATCCCATAACATTTAGGATGGGAGTAAGTCCTACTGAACTCCGTGAGTAGACATTTACGCTGGAGTAGACGTATAAGGATGAGCAGTAAATGGCAAAATAACCCCTTCCCCTGTTGAATTAGTCATAAAGAGTGCAAAAATCCTATACTAGGTGATAAAATTGTGATGCAGGGTAAGGCAGGTGCTCAAAAGGGAGAGGGAGCATTATTATCTTAATGTGTTTCTCTCCTGAGGGGCCTAGACGTGGAAGGGAACATCTTAAGATGGTGGGGAAGAAAGTCAGTTGTCCCTCTGTATTCACGGATTTGGTATCCACGGATTTAAGTATTCACAGCTTGAAAATATTCTTTAAAAAATAATAATCCAAAAAGCAAACCTTGATTTTGCCATCTTATATAAGGGACACCATTTTGCTATGTCATTGGATATAATGGGACTTGAGTATTCATGGATTTTGGTATCCACAGGGGTCCTGGAACCAAACCCCAGCAAATATGAAGGGACAACTGTATTCCAGAAAGTAGAGTTGCTGCTTTTGCTGCATCGTGTCGCAATGTCTTCTAAACAACCTTTTAAAGTAGACTGGAGAGCTGGGCCAAAGCTAACAAAATGAAATTCAATACGGAGAAATGTAAAGTACTGCATTTAGGGCGAAAAAATGAAATGCATAGATATAGGATGGGAGAGACCTGGCTGAACAAGACTACGTGCGAAAGGGATCTAGGAGTCCTAGTAGACCACATGTTGAACATGAGTCAACAATGTGATGCGGCAGCTAAAAAGGCCAATGCGATTTTGGGCTGTATCAATAGAAGTATAGTGTCTAGTTCAAGGGAAGTAATAGTGCTGCTCTATTCTGCCTTGGTCAGACCTCACCTAGAATACTGTGTCCAGTTCTGGGCACCACAATTCAAAAAGGATATTGACAAATTGGAGCGTGTCCAGAGAAGGGCAACTAAAATGGTGAAAGGTCTGGAAACAATGCCTTATGAGGAGAGACTTAGGGAGCTGGGCATGTTTACCCTGGAAAAAAGACAGTTAAAAGGCGATATGATAGCCCTGTTTAAGTATTTGAAGGGATGTCACGCTGAGGATGGAGCAGGCTTGTTTTCTGCCACCTCAACATTAGGAGGAACTTTTTGACAGTAAGAGCTGTTCGGCAGTGGAACACACTCCCTCGGAGCGTGGTGGGGTCTCCTTCCTTGGAGGTCTTTAAACAGAGGCTGGATTGCCATCTGTCGGGGATGCTTTGATCAAGATTTCCTGCGTGGCAGGGGGTTGGACTGGATGGCCCTCGTGGTCTCTTCCAACTCTGCAATTCTATGATTCTATGAAAGTACAGAAATCCTGACACACACACCTGTCTTCCCTCTGGTCACCTTCTCCCCACCCCTTTTCATGGAGCTCTCTCACAACCCAGAAAAGCAGGAAAACAGGATAAATGTGGTTTCATTTTTAACTTTCCATTCTACTGGATATTTTAGTTGATGTACATGGCTCACCCACCCCTTTTATCTGCACATTGAGCTACAGCACACATCTGGTCCATGGATACTCTTACAAAGTTTTATGGCTGAAGGGACTTTTGACTCAGCTGTATATTGGACGAAACCGTATCAGTGTAAGCAAGGATATAATGATCCTTATGTTTAAGCATTGTGTAGAGGTTTGAGTGTTGCATTAGGATTCTAGGAGACTAGGGTTCGAATCCCCACTCAGCCATGGAAAACCACTGGGGTGCATCTAGACTGTAGAAATAATGCATTTTAACACCCCTTTAACTTTCATGGCTCCGTCCTACAGAATCCTGGGATGTGTAGTTTTGTGAGGTACCAGCACTCTTTGGCAGAGAAGTCTAAAGACCTTGTAAAACTACAGATCTGAGGATTTCATAGGATGGAGCTACAGCACTTAAAGTAGTGTCAAACTACATTACTTCTAGTGTGGATGCACCAGTGACCTTGGCCAAGCTACACTTTCTCACCCGCAGAGGAAGATCATTGTAAACCTCCTCCATTGCAAATCCCCTCCAAACAAATCTTGCCAAGAAAAACCTGTGATAGGTTCACCGTAGGGTCTCCATAAGTTGGAAATGACTTGAAGGAACATAAGAATGTTTAATGCAGAGGGCATAGCCACTATGTTACAAATCAGACAGACACATAATAGCAGAACAGCCGTATGTCCACCTGCCATCTGAAATGAGGGGATTACAAAGCTCTGAAGAGGACCACTTTGAGAAGGCTGTAGAATTTTATTTTCAGAACATCTTATTCTTCATTCTTTGCAATACTTTTGCAAAGACTTTTATTTTGGGAAAAAATAGCTAGAGACTAGGGATTTTCTGCTTTAAGTTGATGACTTTTATAAAAACAACCACAATTATCCCTCCGTATCCAGGGATTTGGTATCCACAGATTTAAGTATTCATGGCTTGAAAATATTCTTTAAAAAATAATAATCCAAAAAGCAAACCTTGATTTTGCCATTTTATATAAGGGACACCATTTTGCTATGCCATTGCATATAATGGGACTTGAGTATTCATGGATTTTGGTATCCACGGAGGGTGGGGTGGAGGTCCTGGAACCAAACCCCAGTGAATATGAAGGGACAACTGTATTCATCTAATCAGCACACTACACTGTGAATTTTTCTCATGTATTTTCCACGGATAATAAATTTTAAAAATGCATGTATCTTAGAAAGACAAGATAAATACCTTTTAAAATAAGCAAACAAGAATAATCCATGATTCTGCTCCTATTATAAGCAGGACTTTCAATAAAAAAAGTTTTGTGTGAGTGTGGGATTAGGAATGAGACAAAATTCAAACGATGGTGACAGCAATATAAATCCTTTGAAGTTCTAACTAATTATAGTTCTTCAAGAAGAATATGCTGGTAGGTCTTGAGTTCTTAAAGACCACCATACAATAGCCACCCAAAGTTAAGTAGACCCAGGATTATGTTAGTGCCTAGTCAGGAGATAGTTTAGGAACCATAGGGCTTAAATTCCATAACTGGAAAAACACAGAATAAAATAATTATGGTATAGCTCAGTGGTTCTTAACCTTTTTTTTACCAGGCACCTCATTTAAATATCTTTTGATGCTGCAGACCCCCAAGACTTAACTCAAGATTTAAAACGCTAACAACAACAACATGAGGAGGAGGATGATAATACAATTACACCATCCATTAAACCTCCCTCAGAGGCACTGGGGAGGGGGAGACTCTTCTCCTGTTTCTTCTTCCAAATTTGTAGCTGGAGAGGGTTGAACAGCAACACACATGCCAAGCCAGCCAGCCTTTGCCTTGGCTCCTATCATGTGGGCTGAGTATACTTCAAGCCTTCGCAGACCCCTTGTAAGGACATCGCAGCCCCCTGGGGTCCTCAGACCACAGATTAAGAACCACTGGTATAGCTTGTTTGGACATTTTTTTCCAACCTTTTCACAGGTACATACACACAGAATAGGATTTTTGCAAAATGACATTGTCAAGAGATTATGAAAATCATTAATATGTTTATTGTCAATTGGTCTACAGCTGGAATAAACCCTGTATTTATATTCATTATTTTTATTGTGGCATATTTATCAGTTAAATATCTAAATACAGAAGTTTTTCCCAGCCCATCCACAACAACTGAGATTTATTTGGTTAGAAGTTGTATGTTTCATCCAGCTAGTGTCCCTCCACTGGTGGAAAGCTCCTTGATACACCTGAAGCTTTTGTCAGCAGAATGAGGAGGGAAGTGGTTTTCATTTGTGAGAATAATAGAAATATCTGAGCATGAAAATATGATTTCAACAAATTTTTCCCCACCAAGTGTAGTTCAAATTTTTATCAGTTTACTTTAAATTTGCACTGATAAAACTAAATAGTTGCCACTTTTTCTCTATGGAAACAATTATGTAACAATAGCAAAGCTGTGCTTAACTGACCATACTAGCTAGTTTTTATTCCTTCCTGTTCTATGAAGTAGAGATGTGGGAGTAAATACTGTGTGCCCTTTTCCCCGGCTAGGCTATAATTTAAAGCTATTGCACAGCATCAGCAATGTAAAGTGGCTATCTCTAGAACTAAAGTTGTCAGCCACTGTGATGTTAATGAGATTCAAGTGATGGAAGGCTTGACTTGGTGACTTTTCAAGGCCCCTTGACTGATATGAGGTACTTATGCACTGTGGTTTTAGGCACAATACTGTGTCTGTGTGCTTATTTATTCAGCCTGATGTCTGCTGCTGCTACAAGACCTATTTGCTGCCTGGTCCTCTTGATATGCTTAGAGGTACCAGTGTGCTACCATAACCTATATATGGAGATAATTTCTGTTTGGTACTTCATTCCATATAGACATTTCCAACACTTTTAAAAACGCCTTATAGCCAAAGAACAGGGAGATAAATGTAAACAAAGCACCACCCCCACACCCCCATTGCTCATTCTTTAACATGGTCTTTGCTGTGCAGTGTAAATTTGAGATATTTCTTCTCTGTGCCAGAGAATACTAGTTGCAAAATACTAACCAAAGCAGCAATGATGATATGTCAGCCACTGTGATATCATGGTGCATATCCCATTTAATACATGGTGGTTTTTAGGTACAAAACAGAAAAAATGGTGTATTGAGTAGTTTATACTACAATGAAACATTTAAAAAAGGTTTCAAATATATAAATGAGTTTTCAAATATACAAGTACTGAAGAAAATATTAATATACAAGTGTACAATATAAACAAAAACCAAGCACACATTGAGAGAAATTAACATTGGTAGAGATTTCTAAAGTAGAAATAGCTCTTTTTAAAAGAGTAACATCAATTTCCTTCTCTTTAAAAAAAAAAAAAGGTAGCTGTGGCAACTAATTTGTAAATAGCAGCATTTCACATGTATGGAGCCCAGCCAAGGTACATCTGGCAGAGCAAGATCTCATCAGTTGCATCTTGGATAAGATGATGAACATGTCCTTCAATTGACAAAGGTAGCCCCTTTACTCTATTCCTGTTTTTAATTACACCTTGTAGTCGCTGATCAATATCCAGGACATGAGTCTTGGCCTGAAAACAAGCAAACAGCAGTCCAGCTATTAACAAAGGATGTCCTTTCCCCCAAATATTAACAGTTCTAGGTCTTCCCCATCCACTTCCCAACAATACTAAAGTAGCAGTAAAGCCTATTCCTACGTCCAGATTGTGCAAAGAAGAACAAAACTTCCCCACAGAAAGGTGACAGCAACCATCTTATATGGCTACCTAGCCATGTTATAGCTGCCAGTCATGTTTTTCTTTTCAAAAACCCATACTGCCCATCACTTAATTTCAGATACTTGGTTTGGGGGAGGGGAATAAGCAACTTCATGCAGTCAATATTCTTATCTAAAGTCACCCTGCACCCCAATCCCAGCTCACCTTTTCATTGACGATTTCTCCAGTTTCATTCACTAAGGTTTTTGTACTGCCTCTCACTGGTTTACTCCACTCCACCAAAGGATCATGAAGAAAAGTTTTCAAAACACTAGATAAGATTTTGAAGAAAATATGTTTAGTTACATATTTGTCTGAGAAAATATAGTAGTTATGATGGGAGTAAACCATATTTCTATAAACATCCCAACTTCTGTGTTGCATTATAAATCTTAGTACAATATATACATGCAAACACTTTATGTTTCTCCAAAAAGCACAAAGCAAGTTCCATGTTGTTCACAGAAAGTCTCCATCCAGGCAACTAACAGGGCAGCTCTACTCAACTTCACCAGGAGAACTGTGTCATGTACTCAAGGTCATGTCTCTCAAACACACTTCACTTGATTCAAATATGGTAGCTTATTTTTTGGTTCTTAAGAGTTATGCATATTTTAGTCTAACTTATTATAGACTGGCAGTATAATCCCATACAAATCTACTTGAAAGGAAGTGCAAGCTGGTTAAATAGGGCTTTCTCCTAGGTAAGAGTGTATAAGATTTCACTCTAAGAGCTAATAGTAAGGATTAGATCCTAAAAATCATGAGAAAAATTTAGGCAAAGTCTTCCTTCTCACTGCATGCACCTGATCCTAGATAAGGAGATAGAGCACCCTTGGGAACAATGTGGGGTGTGACATGGAAAGCTGCAGCCAGAGGGAAGAAATGCAAACATTCTCAGGGATTGCTCACTCCCTTTCAAATAAAACCCACTAATTTTAAAAGGCCTGAGAAGTAGAAGAAATAACAGGCAATGTGACAGTACTCATTCAGTGTTATAGCTATATTACATTTAGTGTGACATGGCTGCAGAGATTTAAATTTCAAACAAAGTTAGAGCTTTAGGGTAATATATGCACCTCAGCATTGTATGTAAGATATTTTTTAATTACATAAGGAAAAACTGCACTGATTTTTAAACGTTTGTATTGTAAATTGAGACGATCTATGTTGTTAGGGTACCTCATTAGTGGTTCTCTCTGGTCACGCATAAGTCTTAGTGTAACTTCGCAAGCCCTTCGGAAAAGACCTTCTGTTCCCATTGGACCCATCCCATTGACCATATTATGGGTAAGGCGAAATGGAACAATCTCCGGAAAATCAAAAGTTTCTCCCTTCAAATAAATAAGAAAAAGTATATTCTGGAATTTCTTGAGACTTTGTTTTTCTCATAGTGGAAGTTATTATGCTTTTGCATAGCTCTACCAAACTATATTCAAGTTAATACTCTTGTAAAATGCATGGTGCACTATCACAGCATTTCCAATTCACATTACAATTAACAGATGCTCTGAATTTTCCTTTAAGTGAATAGTGACATCCTTTCTGTGTATTTTGGTGTGTGTCATGCTTTCTTGTGAACCAGCTTTGAGTATAATGTATATGGAAAAACTTTATAAAAATCAAACTTTCCTGGCAAATCATTTAATCTCTGGGTGCAACCAATGAAATTCAAATAGCTTAAAATTAAATTTCTTGAAAAAGTACACAACTATCTCCAGAAGGCACCACAACAGTACAGTATATTCATAACTTAATGTAACATAACATACATAATATAATTGTTTCACTTATCAAGTGTTTGAGAGCATGTATGATGTTTGTGTAAGTTCCTTTAACAGTAAAACATTTGAAAGGGGAAACAATTTCCAATTAAATGAGAGAAACAATAAAATGTACAGTTGTCCCTTTGCATTCGCGGCTTTGACACTCGTGGTTTTGATTATTCGCCGTTTTCCCTCACCCACTGCCTGTCTCCTGGGTCTTCCCTTCTCTTCACAAAGGGAACGAAGAGCCAGGAAAACGTGGGGGTGAGGCAAAACTTCTTAAAACCTCTCCCCTGCTGAGCTTTAGCTGCCTTTTCAGGGAGGGCGAAAGCCAAACAGACAGCCAGTTTGAGAGAGAAAGGAGAGCCAAGGAAGCCTAGGGAGTGAAGGATTTTCAGGGAGGGCGAAAGCCAAACAGACACCCAGTTTGAGAGAGAAATCTGCCTATTTGGCTTTCACCCTCCCTGAAAAGGCAGCTAAAACTCAGCAGAGGAGCAGTTTCAGAGATTTTCCCTCACTCCCTAGGCTTCCTTGGCTCTCCTTACTCTCTCAAACTGGCTGTCTGCTTGCTTTTGCCCTCCCTGAAAAGGCAGCTAAAGCTCAGCAGAGGAGCGGTTTTAAGAAGTTTTGCCTCACCCCTGCACTTTCCTGGCTCTTCGTTCCCTTTGAGAGAGCAAGAAGAGCCAGGGAAGCCTAGGGAGTGAGGGCAAATCTCTCAAACTGCTCCTCTGCTGAGCTTTGGCTGCCTTTTCAGGGAGGGCGAAAGCCCAGCAGACAGCCGGTTCAAGAGATTTTCCCTCATTCCCTGAGCTTCCCTGGATCTTCACAAAGGCAAGGAAAAGCCAGGAAGGGGGAGGGGGAGTTTGAGGCAAAACCTTCTTAAACCAGGGAGGGCGAAAGCCCAGCAGATAGCCAATAGCTGGTTTGAGAGATTTTCCCTCACTCCCTGGGGTGATTGTTATTCGCGGTTTTTCACATTCGTGGGGGTCTGGCGGCTGTAACCCCCGCGAATGTGAAGGGACAACTGTATATTTAAATTTCTTACCTTATTGAACAGACAGTTGAAATCCACATGCACGCATTCACCGGTTAAAGAATCAAACAGAATATTTTCCCCATGACGGTCTCCAAGGCCCAGTATATACCCAACCATTGACATTACTGCAGTGGAACGACAATATGCTGATCTGCTGCTGTACCTAGAAAGAACAAACATCATGGAACGCTTGTGTCATTCTGGCATCTTTTAAACAACGTGTGGATAAGTAAGGTTTGTACACAGAGCAAATAACTAAATTTATTATGATTAGTAAACTCTTTGCCTTCATACCTTGATTTCAGTAAGGCCTTTGACAAGGTTCCCCATGATATTCTTGCAAACAAGCTTGTAGAATGTGGGCTAGACAAGTTAACTGTTCAATGGATTTGTAATTGGTTGACCGGCCGAACCCAAAGGGTGCTCAGCAGTGGCTCCTCTTCGTCTTGGAAAGATGTGACCAGTGGGGTGCCACAGGGTTCTGTCCTGGGCCCAGTGCTATTCAACATCTTTATCAATGACTTAGATGAGGGAATTAGGGGCATACTTATCAAATTTGCAGATGACACCAAATTGGGAGGAGTAGCTAATACCCTAGAGGACAGGATCAAAATTCAGAATGACCTGGATAGACTGGAGAGCTGGGCCAAAGCTAACAAAATGAAATTCAATACGGAGAAATGTAAAGTACTGCATTTAGGGCGGAAAAATGAAATGCATAAATATAGGATGGGAGAGACCTGGCTGAATGAGACTACGTGCGAAAGGGATCTAGGAGTCCTAGTAGACCACAAGTTGAACATGAGCCAACAGTGTGATGCGGCAGCTAAAAAGGCCAATGCAATTTTGGGCTGTATCAATAGAAGTATAGTGTCTAGATCAAGGGAAGTAATAGTGCCGCTCTATTCTGCCTTGGTCAGACCTCACTTAGAATACTGTGTCCAGTTCTGGGCACCACAATTCAGAAAGGATATTGACAAATTGGAGCGTGTCCAGAGAAGGGCAACTAAAATGGTGAAAGGTCTGGAAACAATGCCTTATGAGGAGAGACTTAGGGAGCTGGGTATGTTTAGCCTGGAAAAAAGACGGTTTAGAGGCGATATGATAGCCCTGTTTAAGTATTTGAAGGGATGTCACGCTGAGGATGGAGCAGGCTTGTTTTCTGCTGCTCCAGAGACTGGAACACGGAGCAATGGGTGCAAGCTCCAGGAACAGAGATTCCACCTCAACATGAGGAGGAACTTTTTGACAGTAAGAGCTGTTCAGCAGTGGAACACACTCCCTCGGAGCGTGGTGGGGTCTCCTTCCTTGGAGGTCTTTAAACAGAGGCTGGATGGCCATCTGTCGGGGATGCTTTGATTGTGATTTCTTGCGTGGCAGGGGGGTTGGACTGGATGGCCCTCGTGGTCTCTTCCAACTCTGCAATTCTATGATTCTATGATAACTTCTGCTACATTAAATTTAGTCCTCTTTTTAAACCTTTGACTTTGCAGCAGCATAATTACAACAGCCTGTGACAAAACTACATCAACTGACCATGAAGTGGGATCAGGGAACTTTCTCAGAAACCATTCATGAAAAATTGGAGGGTGCCGGGGAAGTAGAGTTTCTTTATAAACTTTCAGCTTTTCGGGCAAAGGTGCTGTCTTTGGAAGCATACACTGACGTAGTTCTTTTCCAGTCATATAGATACCTACAAAAGGAAAATCAGTCAATTTGGTACTATCCAGCTAAGGTAGACAATAGCTGGTTGAGTAAAGTAGTAAAGCAACAATGTTTCTATAAATAAATGAAATAATAAATAAAAGCAAGACAGCCTGTTGTATTTTGGAGGATTTCAAAATATTCCCACCTGTTCTTTATCACGTGCTATTGTTTTCATTTGCAGATACATTTTTCCATATAGAACAGGGTGTTTTTTAAAAAATTATTTGTTTACCTTTCTCTTTGTATAATTTGATCAGGATATTTCTTAAGCCAGATGTGTTGTTCACCCATTCAATTATTCCACATTCTTCATTCAAAGGAATAACAGCATACGTCCGGATGTGGAGTTCTCGTCTCCGTGACTCTGCATCTTTTCTTAGACACTATTGTAAGAAACATATTACCAGCCATAAGACCAATATAAAGCGGTAAGTTCATTTCCTTTTCCATTTTCTGTCTCTTACAATTCAAACAGGCTCTCAATTTCTACAGACTTACGGGCTCTCAATTATTACAAACTGAGTTTGCAAATATTTGCTTTCTTCATTTTATCAAAGAGAGAAACAATAGCATAGGATTCAAGGAGTAAAAAGAAATTCTTGGAAAACCTTTACTCATGCAAGGTTTTATATAGTTGTTATCATTTTAAAATTGACAAAAGCTACCTTTACAGCATTAGCATGACTATATAGAATAAAAAGTAGGGCATAGATATCTGGTATTCCAAAGCTACCATTTTAAATTTACATTCACACACACATGCACAGACACATATATATGGATGGATATACACATACATATATACACAGTGCCTAGCTGCTATGCATATATGCCGTATTGTTGTCTAACAAGGAAGAATTCTCAATTCTTGAGAGGAAAACAGTACTGGTGCTGTGGGAAGAGAATATCATGGGAGGAGGGACTCAGGAAGAAGTTTCTACAGGCAAAGTATATGGGGAAGTCTTGAGTATTTTGCAAAAGTGGGAACAATTTACAGATCTACATATACAAACACAGATTGTATTTAGCTTCATGAATCCTCTTTGTAGGGTCTTTAATAAGAAGATCTTTATTAAAGCATTGCCCATAGACAGCCCCAGTGCAGATGGAACCTGCCAATATCCAGGTTTTTCAATACATATCAAACTAAATGAACCTTATTTATCAGTGAGTTGAACTCCATCAGTCGACAGTCTTTTCTCAGGTCATCTTTGGGCTTACACATCATGATATAGGATTTTCCATCTGAACCTTTTAAAGTAATCTTCTTTGGTTTCTGAAGAGATGCAAGGATTTCAACCTTGAGGGAAAGGCAGCAATGGTTATTTAAGGTTTGTGTGTGCATATGTTTAAATGTACACTCTCACCCTTTGTTTACATCTAATTCATACAATCTCAAAACCATGTCGAACAAATGCTACTCAGAGCTCTGCCCAGATCATTCTCCCTTTTCAAAGTCTTTCCCCCCCTTGAATCATATATTGGGATAAGTGACTTCTTTGAGTCTGAGGTTCAATTTCCTGCTTTGAGGGTTGCACAGAATTGCTAGAAAATGAAAACAAAACAAAACAAAACAAAACACCAAAGTGCCCAGAAAAAACACTATACTGTGCAATGTGACCCTACAGCTATTTAAAATGTGAATTGCTGCCCTTGGGGCTATCAGGAGAGTTAAGTCACCCTTTGTTAGCCAGAACAAAGGCCATGGGGGAAAAAACCTCTATGGAGATGCATGAGGCCATATTGTGTCCACCCTGTTTTATATATTATGCACATCTGCAGCCAAGCAAACAACACTTAGGTTTTAAAGCAAACTCGTATAGACTTATGAAAGTAGGAATAAATAAATACTATTAGATACTAATAGAAAAGTAGGAATAAATAGATACTAACTGTATCACCAAAACCAGCAATATAAGCCCAGCATCCAGGGAAAGGATCATGATAGGAATGCGTGCCAGGAACTGAAGGGAGAGTTGGTATCATTACAGATTGCAAAGGAATAAGGATCTCACTGAACATCTGGTCTTCTACCAGCTTTTTGAGACTTTTGAAATGAATGCCCATGCTTAATGTGGTGGTGTTCCCATCAACCTGGAAAGATGTAAGAAATCTAGTTCAAAAGACATTGCTATCTTACGAGTTTCTGTGTCTAATTTTTATTTGCAAAGACAATGACAAACATTTTCAGTTCTTCCTTCACTTTTGTGAAATGGAAGTGAACTTCACCCTCCCCAATCAAATTGAAGGGTGTGAAACTTGAGTTAAAACTAATCTGAATGGAATAAAACTGAACAAACAGCAGTCTATTGTATCTTGTCATAGATCTCTTAATATTGATACCAGTATCTAACCAGTATCTCTCAGCTGATAGAAGGCTTCTATCAACAGAATGGGGAAAGATTTGCTCATTTGTTCAGAAATTCTCCCTTCTCCTGTAGCCTTACACACTCTTCTAACCTACACTGAATGATTTTTAGCATCACTAACCCTTTAACTTTGAATGCCAGGGACTGAGTTAAACTATAGGAAAAAATAGCTTTTATACAGAACATTACCGGTTTGTTACACAGCTCTAGGAGTTTATCTGTTAAGCGAGCTGCATCTCCAATAAATTTCCCTAAAGATGCCTTCATATGAATAGCTTTGTTGAAGATTTCCTTGCATCTGTTTACACGCATTGGATAAGATGACTGCAAAAAAAACAAAAACAAAGCACATACACACAAAAAGAACAATGTAGCAGATTTCTATACCATCCTTCCAAATTTCAAGGGCAGTTTATACTAACACAAAAGCAAACACTGTAAGTCAGTTTATAGCAGAGAAACAGCAACACTAAAACAATAAAAGGAAAACTAACAAAATACACCAGAGGTTAAAAACCTAAGGAAACAAAACATGTTTGTTCCTGAGGATAAGCAAGACACTACCGCCAAAAAGGCTTTCTTGACTAAAGCCACTCATCACAAATCAGATGGGGGCCTCTGAGAAAGACTCTAGTGTTCAGGTAGGTTGAGGCGGAAGATGTTGCTTCAAGTTTGTCCAGATCCCAAGAAGACCTGACAACATTGGTAACTCAATAAAATCTTTTCAAATGTTTCAAAGCAACTGACCGAACTGCAGCATATCAGCATATCTTGCTGCAATTAGGAAAATTGTAATTGATCATAAAGAGATAATGAAAATCAACAATGTAACAGCAATAGGCAATTCTCTCATCTCCCTGATTCTTTTCATTCTGGCCCACTTTGGATACAGATAACCTTACAAGAAACATTTAACATATCAAAGGAAACAGCAGCTCCACATGTGTAAAATGATTTCTGCTTCTACCTTACATGTGAATGGGTATTTATTCTGAAAGGGAGCGGGGGAAGTCTACTGAAAAGATAAACACAATTATATGAAATTACCTTAGATACTGCAGTCATCATCCACATAGCTTGTTGAGGGTATGCTACAAAAACCTTAGCAATTATTGCCATAAGAACAACAAAGACTTCATCATGGGAGTGGCAAATTCGGGAGATCAGTTGAGAGAAAGCTGTTAAAAACTGATAAGGTGCCAAAAGTTGTGTATGCTCTGCAATTGCCTTGTTGATTTTAGCCAAATCATTTTTCATTTGAGTACGATCTTGGCGACCAGCTAGGTGATACAATACATAACATCAGTTTTTATTTTACCCCAAACCAAAAGAAAAACAGGCAAATAAACCCAACACTCAATTCAAAATACAGGAAAATTCAGTGGGGAAAATCTTCAGTGATTTATTTTTAAAAACATAGCAAAAATCATAAGCTCAATTATCACCTGAACTTTAGGAATTTTCATTCATCCTAGGTAAAAAATTTTTAAAGAGAACTTCCATTTCCTGTGCCCAATGAAGTTCTTGGAAATGAAAGGAAATCTCTTTCCCCCCACTTTGCATTTGCATTATAGACTTAAACCTGAGTCAACCAAACTTGTCCATACCTTTATTTTCATAATGGACTTGAATTTTGGCTCCATTTGACAATATAATACCATAATGACCCTAAATCCATGTTAGTCCCAAATAGAGTAAACCCACTGAATCAATAGTATTTATATAAATAGTGACTTCTTCAATAAGAGCTGTTTGGCAGTGGAACAGACTGCATTAGAAAGTGGTGGACTCTCTTTGTTTTTGGATGTCTTTAAAACAAAGAGGTTGGGTGGTCATCTCTTAGGGGTGCTTTAGTTGTGTATTCCTGCATGGGAAGAGGTTGGACTAGATGGCTCTTGCAATCCCTTCCGGCTTCATAATTCCATGACTTACAATCCAGCAATTGATTCAATGGGTCTACTCTATCTTAGAACAGTAATTGGACTGAGTCCTGTATGTTTTCAGTCAAGCAATGAATGAGGTTCTAGGAATCCATCATTATACAGATGTTTTCCACATTATTGGAACTGATCTGGTTTCTGGACTGCACAATGCCTTAGCAACCCTTCTCTGGCGTGTATCATTCAAACTCTTGCAGCCAATATCTATTTTCACCATTTCCCCAGAAACAGTCATTAGTCCATTCTAATCACCACTGTAACATTCTTTGTTACCCTGACAATATTTGAACACAGAAACCAAAACAATCAAGTTAATTGTTGAAATTTCAGCTGAAATTTCAACTATTCATGTATTTAACTAAATGAAATTTTAAAAAATTAAAACTAATGCAGCATCATATCCACTGATTTCACAGCACTGTTCTTCTTTGCACATATGGATATACTAAAACAGACCCACACTTTAGAGGCAGAGTTAAATTTGACACTTGAATCCTGGTTCAGTACAGGTAAATTTAAACATGTCACAGCAATTCAGCATCACTACAGTAATAGTAATGCACATATTCTGCATTGAAATGTTTTATACCAAAAAGCACCTGCCTTCAGGTAGTACCTGAAAATCAACAAGTAAGTATGGTCTACTAGTTTCAAATACAGTCACCCCTTCACTTTCATGAAGGTTAGGGATGCAAGACAGCAAATATAAATAAAAATCATGAGCACTATATTATTTTACCTGAAAGAATACCTTTCTAGGAAGCTCTTGGTCCTCCAGTGCAACTCTATAGTCCACTTCTAGCAGAAGTGGACCACAGAATCTCTCTGGAAGACCTACAAATTCCTAGAGGAGAGTTCTCTCTAGGAATCTCTATGTCCTCCAGCACAACTCTATGGTCCACTTCTGGCAGAAGAAGACTATAGAATCACACTGGAGGACATACATATGTCTAGAGGGAGCATATTCATTAAATCCACAAACCATCAAATCCGTTGATGCTTAACCCACATATGTGCAGGGACTGTACTAAGAATATAAAATGGCAGCCAGAACAACTGTTTCATCTCTCAAAGCATTGACAGAATAGATCAAAGTGCCACAATACTCTGTAGGCATTGAAAACCCTATGAAATTCGTTGACAGATGACTTGAAGGCACATACACACACAAACACACATACTAAGCAGAAAAGCTGAAAAAATGAAATGAATCTGGCAGATTCAGGAGACTAATTTAATACTAATAAAATTTCAAATCCAATGTGTTTATAGAGTCCTCAGAGTAGTATGTGCATGTGTGTGTCTTCAAGTTGCCTGTTGACTTATGATGTCCCACAAATTTCATAGGAAAATTCCTTAGGCAAGGAATAATCAGGAGTGGTTTGCTATTGCCTTCCTCTGAAATATACCCTATAGTACCTGGTATTCCTTGCTGGTGTCTCATCCAAGTATTAACCAGGCCTGACCCTACAGTACCTTCAGGGTGTTTAGGCCCACCTCAGCAGGTGACAAAGTGAACCTATTATTGTTTTAAAGTGACCTACACAAAGCAGCTATGGCAATAGCACCATGGACCCTCCATATCTGAGGATTCAATATCCGCAGATTTGAGCATTTATGTATACCTAAAATGGTGGTGCCCATATACTTATAATGACAGAACCCATACCTAAAATAGGTATAGATACCCGGCCATTAAAAAAAATAAAAATAAAAAATCTAGCTTGTCCTGATCTCGTCACGTCCACTGTCCATTGTCATTCTTTATTTTTATTTATTTATTTTTGGGTATTTTTAAAGTATGTTTTAATTCCTAAATTATTTAATTGAATTTTAGCGGGGGGGATTGAGGGTTTGGAGGTAAATTTTATTGTTGTAAGCCACTCCGATAGAGTTTCATAGAGGGGTGGGATATAAATAAATATTATTATTATTATTATTATTATTATTACTACTAAAATGGAGGCACCCATTCATTAATACCATCTGTGGTTTTTGCTATCCATGGGGGCTTTTGGAACCAACCAACCCTCCACAGATAAGGAGGGCCGACTGTAATTTAAAATGAAGGAGTCAATAGTTTCTTCTTTAGGAACCATGTTTTTTCTTTGGTCTCCTTACACCAGCAAAGAGTCCAGTAAATAAAACACAGTGGGGTAGATAACACAACTGGATTAAATAAATCCATGCAGACAATTAAGAAAATAGCCCCAAGATAACGTAGCCAGTGAATATTTTTTTTCAGTGCCCTACCTTTCTCACATTCATATGCTTTTGCTCCAAAATCAAGCCACAATGATAACATTCTTGGCATTGACTGATAGATGAACTGGTTTCCAAAATGTAAAGACCTGAAATTAAAATAGCAACTTGTAAACTGTCTGCTTTATATACTTTCTGCCTTTTCCTGCTGATTGATGACTCATTTTAAATTACATATTACACTAGGATTGTTAAAGATCAGTAGTGAGACTGCCATGCACATATGTGTGTCAGAAACTCATGTGGCAGCTTACAGAAACTAAACGTAAGTTAAAACAGCTTCAAAATATTTAAGTGAAAATATGCCATGAAGTAATGTATGAAATAGTTTTTGCTTATTATCACATCTATAAACAAAATCAAACAGAAAAGATTTTGTCTTCTTGTAATTTTTTAAAAGAAATTAAGTTATTCAAGATTCATAATTTTTTTCTGTTCATTATGTATTCTGGTGCAGGTATTTCAGAAACACATTTTAGTGCATTCTGTTTATATAAAGTATCTTGCACAGCATCTATACTTTTTAATTCTATACGTTATGCCAAGTGTAATAGCATGCCTGATTTTACATCATTGTTCTAGCACTAGGGAGATTGGCAAACAATCAGTATAGAAGACTGGGGGTGGGTGGGTGGGAGGACACATACAAGCCACCCCCCATTTATGCGGGAACAGTACCCACGGTTTTGATTGGAGAAAGACGTCTCTCTAGGCATCTGGAGGACTACAGAATCGTGTTGGTCTCTCTGGGTATCAAGGTGGTCTCTCTAGGCATTGTGAGGTCCTCCAGCATGGAAGTTGACCATAGAGTCATGCCAGATGCCTAGAGAGGAGTCCCTTCTAGGCATTTTCTAGGACCTCTGGCACAATTCTATGGTCTAATATGGTGGCTCACTATTATACATGGTTTCGTGTATCTGTGGTAAGTCCAAGAATGTATCCGCCATCTAAACAGGGGGAGACCCTATTTTGAAAACAACCTAATCACCTAAATCAAGGGTGGGGAACCCCTGGCCCTTCAGGTATTATTGGACTACAACATCCATCATCTCTGATCATTAGCCCTGCTGGGTAGGACTGAAGGGATTTTGCGTCAAACAACATCTGGAGTTCCATCCATTTCCCTAAACTTGCACCCTGTTTGTAATGGACACAATCCAGTCATACATGACATAGCAACAGATATTTATCTAACCAAATATAGTTTAGTTGTTCATTTGAAAAGGAATGGTGTCTTCTTACCTTCCAAAGTGAATAACAATATATTTAATCAAGTCTCCCTGTTTCTCCATCTTGTTTTCTGTCACTGTAGGCATCAGTTTATCATAGTATTTAGCAAGATAGAAGTGTCCATTTTCCCATTCTGGTAAGCAAGTAGTGACATCCTGAAGGGGGGGAAAACCAGAGAATAAAGTACTACGCTGTAAAACTGCAGAACAATATCCAAAAACAGAGGGACATCTTGACCATGTTTTGTAAAACATTCAACTAGTTAAGAACAACTGGTCATTATTGTATATATGCAAATATCAACTAAGCACACATTACAGATGGGTTGGGGAAAATAAATGCTGATGGTGCATTATCATCATCATCATCACAGTGGATTTCGAAACAGTAGAAATATTTAACAGCTTTGTCTGTTTGCCAGCAATCAACTTCAGTATATTGGTACACAGTATGTTAAACTGTATTACTCAAATGCTGAACATTTAGTTTTTACCTTATATTTTTTCATTACTGCATTACTCTCAAAGTTGGCTGTTTCTTCCATAAATCTGCCCACCAGCAACAAGGCTTGCCCATGGATTAGTTTACTTTTCATATCAGATGGTACTTGACCATCTGGAAAACATAGGTCAACCCCCTTCTGAAGGATGATAAGGCCTTGATGAGCTTCACCCTAAATTAAAAAGAAGTTACAGTCAATAATTCAATATTCCTTTTATTAACTTTATCATGATGATTCTTAATGTTGTGTGCCTTTAAAATGTATTTTCAACATGTATAATGAGCTTATAAACTGTTCAGTTTTCTCCACAGAATCATGTATACATGAATACAAGTAGACAGAGAAATTTTATCATAAATTTAGCAGTTTATGGAGAGAATTGGTAACCATTTAAACGAAATACAAATAACCTCCCTCCTTTTTTTCTAGGAGAAAACCCTGCAAATAAGCATTTATGGACATTGTGGATACTTTGGAATTTTCATCCCACATGTTCATATATATAAGGACTTGATCATGTGTATGTACTAATGTAAAAATTTAGATCATGTGTATGTACTAATGTAAAAATTTATATGTATTTATTTATTTATTTATTGAGTAATTATTACTTGCATGTGACACTTTGGTATAATATACGCACTAAAACAAACTTCATTAAGAATCACAATATACACTGGAGATTTATAGAAAATTGATTCTTTATTATTGAGTTTTAAGATTAGATATTAGAGTCTATATACATAACATTTCCTCTCTAACCATTTTGCACTGTTCACAGTGAAACCTCCCCTGTACTTTAGTTGCTCTCAGTTTCAGCCAGTTGATATTCTGAGAGGCCTCCTGCTGGTTCCAGCAACCTTGGGCTAGCAATGGTCCACAGTGGGCTCCCCACCCACTCAGACTAGTGAGTGGGTGAGTGGGATATCTAGATCGTTCCAGCTTCCAGATGGGTCTTCTCCTCCTGACTGCTAGAGAAGTCCACCAATTGAGAGATCTGACCACCTTGGAGGGGATCCAGATTTGGGAATGATGCTTGGTCATAGATGTCTGCCTGGAAGGGGAGAAGAAGCCACTGAAGAGGTCTGGAGTGGAAATGTGCCCATGGAACACATTCCAGCACTGCAGTCATCAAGCCCTGGAGGTGCACTAGCTTCATGTTTTCGCGTTTGCAAACTTCCCGGATCGCCTTGTGGATGGCCTTGATTTTCTGGGAGGGGAGTGGCACCATGCCCGTGACCACATCCAATTGAGCTCCCAAATGCTGAATCTGTTGAGCTGGAGTCGGGAAACTCTTGTCATTCACCAGGAAATTGCCTCTCTAGCAAAGACCAGATGTGGTTCACGTCGACTAGTCGCTGGTTCCTTGACCTTGAGCAAATGAGCAAGTTGTACAGGTAGGGATAGATGTGCAGGTTCTTCTCCAGTGAGCCACCAAGGTCACCATGATCTTGGTGAACACCCTGGAGGCTGATGACAGGCCAAAAGGCAGCGCCCTGTATTGAAAATGCTCCTACCCGTAAGAAAATCTGAGAAAGGCTTGATGGTCCTGAGGGATGGGAATGTGAAGATATGCATCCCGCAAATCGAGGGAGGCTAAGAATTCTTCTGGGCGAATCGCATCCAGGATGTGTTTCAGAGTTTCCATCCAAAAATGCCTCTTCTTGACGAAGTGGTTTAAACCTCTAAGGTTGAGAATGGCCCTCCATGGCCTGTTCTTTTTGGGAAGGTTGGAATAAACCCTCCCCTTTCCTCTGTGATATGGGGACCTCTTCTATGGCACCCAGTAGGTATAGCTTGTGAATGGCTTCCAGTAGGAGGCAGTGTTTTAAGGGATTCTTCGACCTCAGCATAGGAATGAAGAGGGTGGGAGTCTGTGGATGAACTCTATTCGATAGCCCCAGCAAATATTGTCCAACACCCACTTGTCTGTGGTAGAGGTCTCCCATTCCATCACAAACTGCCGAAGTCTGTCCCCTACTGGCAGAGCCGAGTCAAGCTTGGTTGGTCTTGCGTTGGCTCCTGGTGTTGTTGAACTGGGGTTTTCGTGAGTTATTCCTGGCCTGCTGCTTGGAATCTCCCCATCACTGACTGGAGGATCTGAAGTCTCTGGACTGGAAGAAGCCAGAGGATGAATTGGAGAAGGTCCTGGAGGAACAAAAGGACCAGCCCTGTTGAAAGGACTTCCGCTCTTCCTTCTTCTTCCCTGAGGCTAGAGCCTTTTTCTTGTCCTTGTCCTCGACCAAAACTGGTTTGAGGGAGTCTCTGAATAACTTTCCCCCAGGAAGGAGCTGGATACCAGACTCTGCTTTGACTTAGAGTCCATTATCCAGTTCTTCAGCCATAGCGGCCGCCTGGCCATCACTGTGGCCACCTGACCCCTGGCTGCAAACTGGACCGAGTCCAGAGTCCCATCAGCGATGAATGCTATGGCCCTCTGCAGCTTATTCAGGCCCTGTCTTGTACTAGTCTCCCCCACTGGCTCCTGGGCCAGAACCTCCTTGGTCCACTGCAGTGCTGCCCTGGCAACTATGGAGGCAGAGGCAGCTGCCCTGAGCGAGAGGGATATTGCCTCATGGGCTCGCTTGAGGCCCACATCTGCCCTTCTGTCATCTGGATTCTTTAGGGAGTCCTCCCCATCCCTACCAAAAAATGTAGAAAAGACAAGCATAGACACAGGGCATCCACGGGAGGGATCTGAAGCTTGTCTAGAAAGGGCTCCCCAATCCAACGTGCATAGGCCCCCGGAACACTCAAAAGACGTTAGGGCCTGCGCCTCCTCTGCACCCCCATGACCTAGTGGGTCGGATTGGAGAGGGATTCCTGGTCTGTGGTCAGGGAGGAAGTTGGCTCCCATCTCCCCAGACCCAGGCGCCCCCTCCACAGGGGCAGCCTGTGTTGCTCCGGCAGCTAGGCTTGCTCCTGCGCCAGGCGAGGGGAGCAAAGCCATGGGGAGAGTCAATTGCCTGGTGGCATCCTTCTGGGGCTGCTTCCAGGGCGTGACCTCGTGCAAAGAGTTCAGTGTGGGCACTCCAAGACCGGGGGGGGGGGTTGGAGAAGAGGAAGCAGGAGAGAACGAGAGAGAAGGGATTTTTTGTTTGTTTGTTTGGAGCAAAAAGGAGAAATGGAGAAATGGAGAAAGAAAGGCCTGGAGTCACCACATGGCCAAGGCTGAAGCTCTTGGCCAGACATCCTCCTGGAGTGAAGGCAGGAAATTGGACTGAAGAGGTGGGCTAGCTCCTCCCCCATTTGGGGCCGGCCAGGAGTCCTTTCTTCAGTTCCATTTCCTGCCTTTCTGGAGTGATGGGAGGAGCTAACCCAAGAGCTCAGGATGTTCTGAGCCACATCCACGGGAAAAAGTCAGTGTTTCTCCAGCCTTCTTTTACCATCCTCCCAGTGCTTATGCTGCTAAAAACAACTTCCAGCAAGATAGAGGACAAACGGGGGAAAAGTAGACCTGAGGACATAAAAACACTATGTACAGTTGTCCCTTCATATTCGCTGGGGTTTGGTTCCAGGACCACCACCACCCACCCTCCGTGGATACCAAAATCTGTGAATACTCAAGTCCCATTATATGCAATGGCATAGCAAAATGGTGTCCCTTATATAAGATGGCAAAATCAAGGCTTGCTTTTTGGATTATTATTGTTTAAAGAATATTTTCAAGCCATGAATACTTAAATCTGTGGATACCAAATCCATGGATACGGAGGGACAACTGTAAAAAGAAATTTCTTTGCCAGAAATTTCTTTGTTAACTGAAGTATGTCTGTATTATCGCTAAAGGGATCGTCTATTTTCCAAGGCAGTATTCCAGTGAATAGCAACTGGCAGAGGACAAGACCAGGAAACAGACTACTGTCTCAATGCTCTTTCATAAATTTCTTAGTAACATCTCATTACTAGTAACATCTGTGAATCACTAGATGAATCTTTAATTGAATCCAGCAGGACTTTCCTTACACACTCATGTCATACCGAAGAATGTGCTCAAGATTCTGATAAAGGGCAAAGGCCATATATTCTCTCCTTTTGATGATTGTGGCCCTCCAAATGTTGTTGGACTGCAACCTCCAAAAAGCCATCACTAGTACAGCCAGTTGTGAAAGACAATGGAAAGTGGAGTCCAATAGTATCTTGAGGAATATGCATTGGCCACTCCTGCTTTAGAAGCAAAGTATCAAGCACTTTTGAATTATTTTATCACTGAGCTGAAGCCACAACAAATTACTTCAGCCTGAACAGTCTCTGCAGTTCAATAAGCAAAACCTATAGCATTCTCTTAATGGAATACTATTTTGTCTATGGATCAGTCTTTAGTAATTATACTGTTCAGCAAAGCATTATTAAATGTAGCAAAGTAATACATTTTTCTCTGTGTTCACTTCATAATACCATCCACACGACGATCTCCCCTTGCATTTTAATTGAGAGTGACAATTCTTATAAACACATTTATGAATGCTACCTGATAACATATGCTGAACAAGAAGTAAAATAAATACAGAAGTAGTCAGGCTTTCTTTTGTTTACCTTGGACCACAGCCACTTTGCTCTTTCCACATAAAGTTCAGATAGCTTAGTTTCTCCAGCATTGAGGAGAGCATTATATGCTGTTTGGTGATGACCAGCTTTACGGGCAACTCGAGCACTCTGGAGCCAACATTCTCCCATCTTCTCACTGTAATCCTCTCTGCAGGAATATGTATTTTTATATTGTCAAAAGCCAATGATCAGAGCTGTCCAAAAAATGTGCCAAAGAACAAATCTCATATGGTTCAATTCTGTCTTGTGGCCCAACCTTGTGAGAAAGGCAGGGGATATATATATATGATTTTACTAGGCATGTTTTTCTTTTGGATATCCACAACTCAAGAAATAGCATAGCACAGTGATTACACTATGAAATTTGCTATAAGATAATGTGGCAATAGCCACCAGTTAGATCACTTTGACTGAGGATTACATATATTCATGGCTATCAACCATAGTTGTAAAGGAGGGGATGGGTTAGTGGACAGACCTATCCATGACTATTAGGCATAAAGAATATACTGTATATCTCCTCCAGCAACATATGCAAAATACCATTTGTTAGAGAGCAATAGCGAGAGAAGCCTACTGCCCTCCCAGAATCTGCTTGTGGGTTTTCCAAAGTCATTTCACTGGTCATGGTAAGAAACAGAACACTGGAGTTGTTAGCCTTTGATCAGATCTACCAGGGCTATATTTTTGATTAAAGTATTCACGACTCTGAAAGTACCTGTTTGATTCTGACTCATTTTCACTCTAGGCAGCTGCCTCTACATCTCCTGGGTGATATATAGGATCACAGAAGTGCATATTACAGGACATGTAAAGTAATAAAACTTATTTTCACAGGAAAAGATGGGTTCTGGGCATATCAACTAATTCTGGCCAACAGAAGGAATATGCGGTACATCCAAATCCTCACTCAGCCATGAAGTCTCTCTACCTGCTAGCCTTACTTTTCCTTCACAAGATTGTCACCAAATTAAAATGGAATAACCCCCAAAGTTCATTTCAACACATAGTCCAGCTTGTTTTAGAAGTATTTGGTAGTGAGTTTTTTTTAACTACTAGATTTCTTCACTTTTAGTCTACAACATAATTAGAAAAGCAAAAGCTGAAGTTCTAGGGGAGAGAGAAAACAATACAGTTTCACCTTTTACTGAGGCTGAGTAAAGCCCGTCTAAGTGCCAGGATGGGCTCTTTAGCTCTGTATGAATTTTGTGTCATCTCTATACGAGCATGCCAGTTCAAAGAATCTTTACCACTGTCACTATCAGGTTGTTGAAGCAGTGGTCCAATACTGTGCTCCAGTTCACACAGCATGTGCAACCTTGATTTAAAAAAATTTTAAAAAAATTTTTAGAAGGTGTCATGTATTTTCATTTCACTGTCACAATTGTCTATTTGAGCAATTCCCTCAGTAATATCTGCAAGAAATCATTCTGGTTGTGGTATGCATGATCAATTCTATTCTCTCTGGAGAACAGAAATTTGGTTCTTCCTATGATGTTTACTATGAAGTACCTTCATAGTAAGTACCAATGGTATGAAAATTATGATCATTTGATGCCTGCCTTTCTGGGCAGTAGGGAGACCGAAAGGCGTATCTATCTTTCTGGATACCTTTTCCCCATCAGCTAGGGCAGTGGCTCTTAACCTTTTCCAGGGACCCCCTTTAAATATATTTTGTTACCACAGACCCCCAAGACTTAACTCAAGATTTAAAACCCTAACAACAATAATAATACCTGATAATAATAATACAATTACACCATCAATTAACCCTTCCCTCAGAGGCACTGGAACGGAGGAAAGACTTTTCTTCTGCTTCTTCCTACAAATTTGTAGCTGGAGCAGATTGAACAACAATGTGCAGGCCAAGCCAGCCAGTCTTTGCCTCGGCTCCTGTCACGTGGGTTGAGCAGCCTTCAAGCCTTCACGGACCCCCTGTGAGGATATTACAGCCCCCTGGGGGTTCACGAACCACAGGTTAAGAACCACTGAGCTAGGGAATAATGCTGTGCTTTGAGTGTCTAGATAGTATGAAATTCCTTGCAAAATATAATGTCGCCAACCATGAAGTCCTCGATTCAAATCCATCTTTGCACGATATTACTTTCCCCATGATGCAGATGGGGTATGTATGTTAACAATAATAAACTTCCTTATAAGGCTTACTATGAAAGTGTAGCTGAAGCACTCTGAACGGTCAAAAAGAGCAATATAAATGTAATGTAGACATCATATGAGACCTAACAAATAACACAATTCCATCAGGAATCTCATGATTTCTAGCCCATTCCTCCCAAATTCTTTGCATTCTTTACATTTTAAAAATGACTCAACTAGATTTATTAGTCAAGTGCATCCTTTTGATCATAAATGTAATTCAATTGTCCCAGGACTAATAGAATCATAGAATTGTAGAGTTGGAAGAGACCACAAGGGCCATCCAGTCCAACCCCCTGCCACACAGGAATCATGATCAAAGCATCCCTGATAGATGGCCATCCAGCCTCTGTTTAAAGACCTCCAAGGAAGGAGACCCCACCATGCTGTGAGGGATTTATAATGTATGGATATCTTTCTTCCTTTTTAATTCTTGCCCTGGTCTGGAAACAGAGGGGAAAGAAAAACCAAACTATACCTGATAATGTATTCATATCCTCGCTGATATGAACCCCTTTCAAAACTTGCTGCTGAAAGTGGAACTACTTGCTCTGCTCGAACAACTTTTAAAGTTTCATAGAAAGTGTTAGCTTCCTTCTTTTTAGCTGAGAGCAACAACTGTCCAAGCCGAACACTCCAAGCATTAGACTTGCCATCTAATGGGGTGGGCAGAAACATTTTATTTTAATACATATCAGCAACACAAAACAATTTAAGATTTTTACTTTAATCTTTTCTTTTTTTAAAAAAAGATTGATATTTGTTTAAATTAAAAGTTGATTTATAAGAATTCTGCCAAATTTACTACAGAATCATTCAGTCTTGATATTTTTTGCTAAGATGGTTTGTGCATTTTTTACAGAATCGCAACAAAAGCATAGTCTTTAGATATGGCAAAAACAACATGAAATGTTTAGTATTACATGCACCAGCGAAAATCTTGCTGATGATCTAGACAGTACACACATAGCTATTTCTATTTTCACAGCTGATATCTATGAAGCTGCTATTTACTTCATCAGCAATGTGGCTACCTAAGTTCAGCACTTTCTATACCAAACTTGGGTCCCCAGATGTTGCTGGATGCCAACTTCCAAAACCTCAGGCAGCATGGCCAATTGTGAGAGACTGAAAACTGCAGGCCAACAACATCTGGGCATCTATAATTCTACACTATTAGTCTTCAACTGGAACTCACTATTGGTCAGCACTAAAACTATACAAATATACCATAAAAAAACTATACAAATATACCGTAAAAAAAAACGTGTGTTTCCAAAACACGTTTGTGATATAATTCTGAAAAAATTGACGACCATCAGTCCACACTAACTGGTAGCTGCTCTCTGCAGTTACAGAACAGAGGCGCTTCCCTGCCCTACCTAGAGATACTAGATTGGATGTGCCATGCTTTGTCCTTCAAGTAAAAGACAGCAAAAAGTATGCCTGAATTCTAATACCACTTTACATTAGCTAGGACCTTTAAAAAAAAAACAGAAGGAAAAGGATAACTAGATTTTTAAAATGTATAAAACCGGCATCAATTTATATACTAAAGGTAACATCCAATTGATGATTCTTTGCAGATAGAAGGCATTTATCAAGAGACTATGGAAGGGATGTGATTTCCAGTTATTTCTTCTTCCCCCTACACCCTCTTCCTCCAATGTGTTCCAAAGGTCTGCAGCAGGCCACACAAGCAGCCAAAAAATCTCCCCTTTCAAATTTTCACTGAACCCTTCTCTCAACAAAGGGATACCAACTGGATACCGTCCCATGAGGGGAGTGAGTCATAACTAAAACAAACACAGCAACCTGCAGCTAGGTAATTTTCCAGTGAATCCCACTGTGTCAGTTTCCAAGCTGCCTCCACTCTGTAGGTATTTAATTCAGGTGTCCACTCAGGTCTATTAAAGGTAGAAAGTGAAGTTATGTCAATACACAGAACACAGAAAGCTTAAACTCTATGTATGATTTTATCATGAAGATAGCAATTAAACTAAACACGTGCCGTATTTCAAATATTTGAAATATTTGACAGGTATGGGAACTTTTCCTTCAACTAACAAGTGAAAAGCTGATTTATTAATGGTTATGGATACCTGGTGAACAACCTATTTTCCAAGAATATATTTCTGGTAAGCTAGTGGGGACTGTCAGAATAAGTCTATCTTCTGGCAAATCCAGAGGAACACAGATATTGCTCCCACCCCCTGCATATATTACAATCTGTTCCCACATTGGGGGTGGCATGTGATACGGTGCATACATAATGGGTGCCTTCTGAAGGCTTAATATGTCAATGACGTTTCCTCTGAACCAGAGTTTGCAAATTAACTTCAGGATTTGCAAACTCTGGGATTAGTATCAACACAGAAATCTATGAGCTTGTCTGAAATTTGAGATCTTCAGTGTCCCCCATACAACGTAGCTAGGTTGGTCAGTTCACATGGCAAGATTTTGTTTATATCAGCATCTCAACTGCGGAACTCCCTCCCAAGGGAAGTTAGGTAGGCTCATCCCTTATGAAGTGCTGTATGGTGTAGCCATCAGTTCTTAAAACCAGGGGTGGCTACTCTGACTATGGCCTTAAAACTATTTTAGAGTTGTTTTAGTCCATCTTAAATGTTCATATTTAAAGTTTTAACTGTTATTATCCTTTGTACATCACCTTGGGAGCCATGGTGGGCTGAGAAGTGATAAATAAATGCCTTAAAAAAATTCAGAAGGCCAGAATTATATCTACACCAGACTCATATACATTTTTATGTGTGCACATAGAAATATGTTCTAAATGAGGAACATAATCAGCTGAATTACCGCTTTGCTAGTACTCCATTCACTTGAGTGATTACAGTAGAGAATTGACCAAGGCCCATCATAGATTTCACCACACCATGATAGTGAATTATCTAAAAAAGAAGAAGAAAACCAGAGATATATTCACATACCATCTTTCCTCCAATGAACTGAAACCAGCATACAAGAGTATTGGCCCCTGGTCACTGTATCCACACAGTAATCTTCTAATTACTGTGGTGGCCTCAGGTTATGGTAGGACATTGTTGCACAGTGAGCTTCGTTGCTGAGTGGGAATGGGAAACTGAGCCTTGCCATTTCTAGTATTATTCTTTAACCGCCACACTTCAAAAACAGTCGGGAAAACCACAGGAATGAAAAAGAAAAACAGCCACCCAAAGGGAAGGTATTTTTACCATACACGAACCATACCCAGAAACGCAGACTGGAGGATACTGTTTTTGATATGTTGCCAAAGCACTGTGGGAGAAGGATCTGTAGGATGGTCTTCAAGTTTTGTTTGCAGATTTGCCTGGAAGTTGTCTCTCATGGTAGCTTGTTGAAGATTGTTGATTTGGAGTCTCTTCTTCAAGATGCCACCCCTTCTTAGGTTTGAACTTAAGATGACGATTTAGTTTACATCTGACAAGGCAATGATCTGTTTGGCATTCTGCACTGGGCATCACTCGGGTATGACGGACATCGTGAATGTTCCTCTGGCGGACTAGAACATAGTCAATGAGGTGCCAATGTTTGGATCAGGGATGCATCCAGGTTGTCTTCAAGCTATCTTTCTGCTGAAAGATTGTGTTTGTAATATTCAGCTGTTGTTCTGCACAGAATGCTAACAGGAGGCGTCCGTTATCATTGCAATTTCCAACACCATGCTTGCCTAAGACACCTTTCCAGGCTTCGGGGTTCTTTCCGACTCTGGCATTGAAGTCACCAAGGATAATAATTTTATCTTCTACAGGGACTTTTTGTATGAGTTGGCGTAGGTCTGTGTAGAATTTGTCTTTCTCTACAGGGTCGGTTTGCATAGTTCGGGCATATACACTAAAGAGAACAACATATGGGAGGCGTAAGGAAATAATGTGATCAGAGTGTCCTGTTGGCAAGGTTTTGAGTTTGGAGGCAATGGAGTTTTTACTCATAAAGCCTACTCCTGAAAGATGTTTTTCGGTTTTGGGTTTGCCAGACCAGTAAAGTGTGTAGCCAGCGCCGTGTTCTTTAAGGCTGCCTTCCTCATGGAGACGAACTTTACTTAGAGCAGCGATGTCGATATTAAGCCGTGATAGTTCATGGGCTATTAGGGCAGAACGACGCTCAGGCCGTCCATTGTCTGCAGAGTCTCCTGTCTAACCATTCTCTGAAGATGCCAGCCACAGATGCAGGTGAAACGTCAGAAAGGAACTCTTCCAGAACATGGCCTCAGAGCCCGGAAAAAGCCAAAGGAAAAGTCGGGAAAACAACAGAGACTAGACAGAGAAAGGACTAGCAAGGGATGAAGTGTGGGCAAATGGCAGTTACAGTATATATATTTAGAAGTGCAGTCTTTTGTTAAGTTTGTGCTTTCATGGACCAGACTGACCTCATTACTTGCTGGGTGGCACCAGGTCTGGCCTGAGATGTCCTTCACCTCAGGTGATAAAATAAGACACTCACTCACTCATTCCATACACAGAAACTAACTGGCAAGTGAATGGCTCTTCAATATAGTGGGGCCCTTCCCATCTGTGGGGGTTCATTTCTGCTCCCCCCATAGGAAAAAAATGCCCCATATTAATCAATGGTGGCATGTGCACACAGCTGTGCACTGACACGGCCACATGCACACACCACCACTGAATAATATCCAGAAATACTGCATGCTACTGTACCTCTTCAGTGGCTGCTGAAAGTATAAGATACACATCTACTGTATATTATGTTGGGTTCTATGATGTTATGGACTGTTCAGGAGAAAATGTGTTTCATGTATTAGAGGTAATAAGGTAAGGCTCTCTTAGGAGTGAAAGAATAGCATGTTGGGAATTAATGGTGATTGGTGGAATGTCTGGGGGGATTTGGATAAGGCTAGTGTATAACAGTTGATGAGAAGGGATGAGAAATGTAATCTGTCAGGGTTAGAGTGAGTAGTCTGTCAGGTTTGAATGGAATTTAAGAGTTTGAGTGGTTAGGAGAGTTACAGAAGGTCTGAGTTAGCTAGGAGATGAGTGAGGGATGTGTTTTTAATGTATTAAATAATTAATTTGTTCAAATTCTGTTAATAAAGTATTATTTTTGTATTATACACTTTTGCTCTCCAAGAATGTTGTATATTAGAAAGTTTGGGTTCAGGCATGATCTGTGTCTGGCAGCAGGTAATAAAGTGGGGTGGTGTCCAATGGGGATATTAGATAGATAATATTTCATATGGGAACCATGAGGGCATCTTGGAAGGCCCCACAGTTGGTGGCCACGACAGTGGGACAGGGAG
The DNA here is from genome assembly GCA_030847615.1 of Gambelia wislizenii. NCBI lineage: Eukaryota > Metazoa > Chordata > Lepidosauria > Squamata > Crotaphytidae > Gambelia > Gambelia wislizenii. The sequence goes on along the minus strand of JAUMIR010000003.1, from coordinate 47,764,080 downwards.
AGGTCCTTACATTGGTGGCAGAGGTAGGGATAAAGAGGAAACCCCTCATATTTGGTGCATACCATGTTGGAAACATAATTCCGCTTCTCATTTCTCTGACTGTAGGGTTTTTCAAGAAAATCCCAAAGAAAAATATGAACGTTATGAATCTTACCTGCTCAGGCTCCAGTTGAATTGCCCTATCATAGCAAGCTGTGGCATCTCTCAACAACCCAATGCTTTCATGTTCAAGGATCTGCTCTTTGAGCGATGGCTCTGCTTTCCGTATTGCACTCACTCCTTCCACTCCATCTGGCTCATGCATTGCAGCATACAATTTCTTTGGATGAGGAAGAAAACCATATATCATAGGAAAGCATTCAGTGGTGTGACATTTATGAGGCAGTGTCAGCTTAATGCTTTGTGAACATCTCCCCAGATAATATTCAAATAGTGCATCTTGGCACTGTGTCTTAAACGTTCAATTTTATCATTCTTCTAATGAAATTAGGAAGAATCACATCTCCTCGCTGTCCTTTGAAAAGCAACAGACCTGTTTTTCTTTGCTTTTCTGATGCTTTATTCGTTTATCAAAGATTTTTTAAACCCTGGATTAATTTTTTTTTATTTTACTATAAAACAGATCTACGTTGGATTATGACTCTGGAGACTAAGGTTTGAATCCCTGCTCAACCATAGAAACCCACTGGGTGACCTTTAGCAAGTCATGTTCTCTCAGTTTCAGAAGGCAAAGAAAAACCTCCTTCTGAACAAATCTTCCGAAGAAAACCCTGTGATAGGTTTGCTTTAGGGTTGCTGAAAGTTGGAAACAACTTTGAAGGCACACAATATTATGTATCAATGATGAAACACAAATCATTGCTTCTTCACTCTTGCCATGTAACTGCTATTGACTTTCTTGCAAACATAAGACATGAAATCAGATTTGCAGAAAAGTAAATTCAGCTATATTTTAAGCACTTATAATTATTAAGCAATTGAACCTTTTTTCCACTTCACAGCATCAATTAAAAAAGCTAAATTCAGGGCTCCACTAGTGCTGGGACTCTAGGCTTTTCAAGTGCATTGAGAGCTGTGGGAGAGGAGGAGGATCGCTCCCCCTCCCCATTCCACAGAGGTCTCCACTGAATCCTATTGTTTCATAGCAACCTAAAACAATACAGCTTGTGAAGATTGCAGAATTAGTATTCTCTATTAAATGAGTCTGGTAATATAGCAATATGATGAATTAGAGTTCAGATTTTTTACATAACAAACAAACAAAAACATTAAACCTGTAGAAATCCCAGATGTTCTTGAATGTTTTGTTTCTTCTCCATGATGAATGATTCAAAGTGCATTACTGCTCTTGTGTATGCTTTGGAGCGAAAGGAAGCTGCAGCCAACGTGTCCTGAGGTATGAGGTCAAGAAAGCGGATTACGCTTTGATACTCTCCATATTCCTCATTTGGTGCTGTAAAACAGTTTTCAAGGGCGATAATTAATACTACAGTCATCCCTTCACATTCGCGGGGGTTAGGTTCCCCAGACTCCCGTGAATGTGAAAAATCCGCGAATAACAATTGCCCTCCCCCTCCCCCGCCAAAGCGACAACAGGGCCTCCGGAGGCCCTATAGTCGCTTTCCCCCGCCTCCCCATGCCTTCATGGGGCCTCCGGAGCGTCTCCAGAGGCCCCATGTTCGCCTCCCCGGCCCTCCCCACCCCCTCCCCAGGCCATCATGGGGCCTCCGGAGATGCTCCGGAGGCCCCATGGAGGCCTCCCCGGCCCTCTGCACACCCTCCCCAGGCCATCATGGGGCCTCCGGAGCGTCTCCGGAGGCCCCATGGAGGCCTCCCCAGCCCCCCCTCCCTCCCAAGGCCTTCGCGGGGCCTCCGGAGGGTCTCCGAAGGCCCCGTGGAGGCCTCCCCGCTCCCTCCCAGGGCTTTCACGGGGCCTCCGGAGGCCCCGTGTCGCGGTTTTGGGGGGGCCCAGGGGGCCCTCCCAAAACCGCGAATAATCAAAACCGCGAATGTCAAGTTCGCGAATGTGGAGGGACAACTGTAATTCTAAACATTAATCCTTAAAAGGCTTATGAATGGGGTGTCTAATACCACCCACAAAAATTTGACCATACAGCATGACCAGTCTCAGAGACCCTCCTTTCTCAGTAAAGATGATGAAGACCAGCGAAAAGGTCTTTTCAGTTGTAGCAATCTATTTATGAAGCTCCCTTTTCAAAAAATTTTGCCTTAATAATCAGAACGTTTTTGAATACACCATGTCATCACAGCAAAACACTGTCAGAGGTTTTTATTGCCATAAAACCCCATAACTTGTTGCAACATTCATAACTTCCAACAAATTTTCAGCTGGATTTGATTTTTCAGTCTTCATTCCCTTCTTTATTTTATTTAAGATAATTTCACTCTGCCTCTTCAGCTAACAAGGTTTCCACTGCAACTTTCACACAAAGTAGTAAAGCAATAAAAACTGTAACAGTCAAGAAAACAAAGAAAACAAATAATCATAATAACAAGTAGTTTTAAAATCAAGATGTAGTTGCTTTTTTTTTAAAAAAAAAAATCAGTATAAAATATCTGCAACGTTAGGAGCCCTAAGCAAATAACTTTTTTGCCAGGCAAAATTTTTTACAAATTGTGGGGGTTGTTCTGTAAACAAAGGTCATTTACATCAAAGTGATGGATTATTTTTCATTAGGATTAAACCCTTAAGGCCAACAGAAACAGCACATGTAGTTCCAGTGTAGTAAACTGCAAACTCTGATCCCTTTTTGCAGCCCCACCCCACACAAGTCCTCTTTGAAACCTTGCAGAACCCCAAATCTCTTCCAACCTATTTTTATTTTGGAACGAGGTGAAAAATTGCTGAAAATGAAAAAAAAAAAATACTGCCAGGAGTGGTGTTATGCAGTGAAACACCCCCAACTTCTGAAACTTCCACAAAATGCAAACATGGCAGCTAAAACCAAGCCCAAAATAACCAAAAGTTCAAATCAGAAGTGACTTTCAGTCACCTCCAGATCATTTTGGTCAAAATTTTAGACTGCCACAGGGTTGAAGACTGGCTCCTCCCCCTGCTGTGTATGCCTGGGGTAGCAGATAATACTGAAGAATAGAAAAGTCAGTGAAAGAGCGTGGACTCTCCTCTATTGCGGGTCTTCAAACAGAGTTTGGATGGCCATCTTTTGGGAGTTTTTTATTTGAGGTTGGACTGATGGTCCCTTCCAACTCTCTATGAGTATGGGCTCCAAAAGGCAGAAAAGCTAAAGAGGTAAGAAGTAGTGGGGAAAAAGAAAATAGCTCATGGAAAATCTGGAACCTGAAAGAGAGGTAGGTTGGCAAAACATATTTGCATAAAAGAAGCTATCTAGGAAGAAAATTGATCAAGTGATAGCAGTACTAGTTGTCAATGTGGCTAGGGGCAAAACATTACGTAAATATTTTCCAGAAATCAGAACTGGGTTTTTTGCAGATATGGTATTTCATGCTACATGTTATCGTGGAGAGGTTGCAAATAAGGCAGCCAAGACAGTTGTGTTAGAAATATGAAGATAATAATAATAAAAACTTGTGATCTAGTTTGAACACAGGTGTTATGCATGTGTGCACACGTGCCTTTCAACATACACATTCTTCTGTTGACTTATGGCAACCCCAAGAATTTCATAGGGTTTTCTTAGGCAAGGAATTTTTGCCAGTTCCTTCCTCTGAACCATGGCCTACAGACCTGGTATCCATTGCCAATCTTCATCTAGGTACTAACCAGGGCTGACCCTGCTTAACTTCCAAGATCAGATGGGATCTTTAGGGTATTTAGGCCCCTGAATGGTACGTATGCATTAATATCTCAGAAACTCTAGCCAGCTCAGAGGATCTGTGAAATTATGCTACTATAGTGGTGAAATGGTCTTATTCTTCATGGTAACTAGAAAAGTAAAGGCATTTTATTGGGCTTGGAAGCATTTTTTGCACCTCTTAATACTTGTTAAAGAAAATATGCACCTTGCCTCAAGCATTCGGCAGGCCTTTCCTAATTAGATCCCGGCCTCAGGGGATCCTGGCTTCTTTTAGTACGCTGGCCATTGATAGTATTTTATAGTATTTATTGTTTTTAATTGTGATTTTATATCAGTTGGTTTTAATTTATAATTGTTTAATTTTTTTTATGGGGGAGGGTGGGGTGGGGGGGTGTTTGGGGATTTTATCTGTATTGTATTTTAATTTTTGTAAGCCGCCCCGATTGTTTTAACAGAGGGGCGGGGTATAAATAAATTTTATTATTATTATTATTATTTCAAGTTCCGCAGGGCATTTCCAAGAAATAAAGTAAGCATTAAACAATGCACACATTTTGAAAGCAGAACAGCTAAATTGTGTGTGTGTGGGGGGGGGAATTGCAGAAACTTGTTTCAGCCAGTGGGTGAAAGTTGCATAAATCAGGTAAATTGAGCATACAAAAGTGCAAATTAGGAAAATGCATTAAAAATGAAACAATGTTTAGAGTGGGAAGAAAACATGAAGAATCCGAATCCATTTGTTACAAAACAAGGACAGGAACAAAATGATGGTGAGATTCAGATAAACTCAACGAAACTGAGATTGAGTGATTTTTATGTCCCTAGTAATGACTTCTATTTAAATTACCTTTTGAAAGTCAATTCTAGTGGAGTTTAAAAGGGAATCTTTTTCCATTAAAGGTTTACCATACTTTACATTGTTCCTAGTGGGGTGGCCAAGTAACAAGATTCCCCCCCCCTTTTAGTGGGGATTTATGAATGGATATACATATAAAATTGCCATTTTAAATACAACTGAAACAAAAGAGAATCACCAACCTCGTAGTTCTCCTTTGTCCTTATTTGACTTGCTAAAAGTTTTATCAGCACTCAGTTTTTGGGATTTGTATCTAGCCCACTGTGTCAGATGATCAAGCATGGAGAATACTGTCTGTGTACTTAGATGGCTGAGATCTGAAGCACTATCCTCACATCGTCTTGCACCGGTATCATCATTTTTAAGAACAGCCATGATTTCTGCATAAACCTGGACAGTGTTTAGTAAAATAGGAAGAAACTGAAATTGTTACTGTTATTATGAAAGCCAGCACAAATTAGATAGAGACTTAGGACAAGTTAACCTGTTACCTCAGCTTCAGGGAAATTTCTGAGAAACATTTCCCTAAGGAAAGCAGTCCATGAAGAAAGGGAGGAGTAACATGAAAAGATGTACCACCCTGTTCTCCAAAATCATACAGAGCTTCAAAACAGCATCAAGCTAGAAGGCTGGAACTGGCATTATAGCTGTCTATGTGATTGGGGAAAACACAACCCTAAGGATTCTAACATGCTGTGTTCATGTGTCTACCCACAGTTACTGGGAAACATTTCCCAGAAATTTCCACACAACTGGAATGTATTAACTACAACTCTGCACTTGAAAGCATTGTGTTACTGTACTAAGAATAGCCACAACCTGTATTTAATTATTATACAATTATTTGTAGAATTTATTAATTATTAATCACTTCCCTGCATACCACTCCAAGGTAATTCATGACAGGATCTCTACAAACATTCTTTCTGAACAGTGTAAAGCATTTTTAAACTGTTCTTGACAGTTTTAAAAAATTTTAAAATCCTAAATCCAGGTGAAATAACACCATTTTAATCACACTCTAAAATCTCAACAAAAATGGAGGCATCTCTGGCTTTACTGGATTATGTGTTGGCAATATTCACAACTGTAGTAAAATGTAAATAAACTATGAGTTTGAGAAGCAAAACGCCATATTGGTTACTTACCGTGAAGGTGCATTCTGGGGGGATGGAGCGAAGAGGAATCCTAACACAACTGGGAGTCCTGTCACCGCCCAGAAACAACATATATACAGACATTCTGATTTATCGCAGTCACTGGGAGGGGAGGATTCCTCTTTGCTCCATCCCTCCAGAATGCACCTTCACGGTACGTGGCATTCTCTGGGGGAGGAACAAAGAGGAATCCTAACATAACTGGGATGTGCCCAAGCTATAAGACATCCTTGAAGGGCGGGTGTGACTGCAAAAAAGGCTAATCTCTTATTACCTCTTGGAGTACTCTCCTCCCGAAGGTGGATTCTGCTGATCTGAATCTGTCCACCTTATAGTGCCAGATGAGCATGGAGGGGGTGCTGTGGGTCGCTGCCATACAGTTTTCTGATATGGGGACATTGGTTGAGAAGACCGCTGGGGTGGCGGCCGATCTTGTCGAGTGTGCCGTGACGCCTGACGGCCTTGGAACAATAATATTCTCTTGATATTCTAATGGTCTGAAATGTTGTGGAGGAATTATCCTGCCAAGAAAAACAAGTTGGGGGGGGGGCATGTAAAATGTCTATATTTTTCTCCACAGAATAATTCCTCCACAGCACTTTGCAACATTCAAATATGGGGAGAATACTGTGTAGGAATATTTGTTTTCTGTGTAGGAATATTTGTTTTCTGCCACAGTGAAAAGAAAACCACTGCAATTATTCAGCTTGCATGTGAGGAAAAAATCATCTAGGATTTACATCCCAAGTAAAAACTTTTTTACTTAAACAGGATTTTCATGATTACCTGCTTGCGCCAAAGGACCTTTTAATGTGTGTGTGTGCTATGCTTTTATTCTTGATGTTGTTTTTTTAATGTATTTATACTGTTTCAAATTAGTGATGTTTTAACAGGTCAGTGATTTAATTTTAAAAACATTTTCAACATTGTTTTTCAGCTGTATTTTGTTTTAATCTATGCTGTAATCTGCCGTGGGTCCCATGTTGGGAGAAAGGTGGGAAATAAATTAAAGAGAAAATAGAGGAAAAAACAGCAGCCAATTGAACACATAATTAAAGGTGACATTAGTACTCATGAAGGTAGCATCTGGGGAAATGAAAGGGAGTAGTATGGAGGTGTGGGTTATATTCCATTCACCTCCCAGGAGAGGCAAACTAATGTGATTTAAGAGTTGTTATTATTTCCTGGCTATCTCCAGTACATTAGTATAAGACTAAGTAGGCAACTGCAAACATGGCAGAAGCCATTCTTCCTTTCTACACCTGCCCAGCGTGTTTCAGTGCACCCAAAGTGACATGATGGCACTTCTGGCTGCCATTTTGGTTGATTTTCAGCCAATTTTTCTTTTTCCCCTCCTTTGTCGGTTCTGGGGAGGTTTGGGAGGCTGTTGTGTGGGGGAACTAACTGTTGCCTTTTTAGGCAGCTTTGGGAAATCTGGGGTCACCCCAAAATCAGCCTGAAAAAAAAAATTGGAGGGATCTGGAGATTCTGAGGTACTTTTGGGGTCCTGCATGCTCCACTTTGCCCACCCTTAGTATAAAAGATCTGTAAATTGTTTCCTTTCATTTTCAGGACAAACCCTCAGACATTCCAACTATGATTCTTGCTGAACAGAGAAAGCTAGCCAGCAACATGGCTATGATGAACCATACAGAGGAGGAGGAGGAGGAGGGAGGAAGATTAATCTCATTTATAGCCCACCTTTCCCCCAAAATCTAGATCTACTGGATCAATGACAATTTAATCAGTCAAGACTCAAACATTCCATTTATTCTACTCTAACTAGAAATAAAAACTAAATTTAGTCTAATGACTTCTGGAATTCTTAACAGAGTTAGGATTTTAGTCAACAATGAATTTGTAATGAAAACTAAGAGAAGCAATTTATAGAGCTTGTATACTGGTATATCAACCAGTGACAGCAATGGGGACACGTTTTACATTTTTTAGGGACAGCCAGCATGGTGTAGTGGTTTGAGCATTGAACTATGACTCTGGAGACCAGGGCTTGAATCCATGCTCAGCCATGGAGACCCACTAAGTTGACAACGAGCAAGTCATGCTCTCTCAATCTCAGAGGAAGGCAAAGGCAAACCCTGTTTGAACAAATCTTGCCAAGAAAACCTTGTGATATGGTCGCCATAAGTCAGAAATGACATGAAGGCACACAACAAAAAACAGGTAAAGGAGCTCTCACCTCTTGCTGATCTTCTTGAGTGCATCCCAAAAGAACATAAACAAGGATATGGGGAAGGAGATAGATTGTCACCTTGAAGTCATTCTTCATCATAATACTGCAACAGTTGAAAACCTTACTGGCAAGGTCATGTCGCACCTGTAGCAATGACTCTATGGTCAGTCTGAGTTTATTTTGACAGACAAAACTGACATGGCTAGCATTCACACTGAAAAGTAGTTGACAAATAACACTGGAAACTTCATTTAACTGAAAGATGTACTCATCACTCTTACCTTAGTTACAAGGTAACCAGCCCAGGTTGCTGACCATTCTGCAAAATTTTTGCCTAATTTGCTCAAGTAAATAGGCTTTTTAACCTTCGACCAGTTTACAGCCTTCTGATAACTCTTGTATCTGTAAATGTAATCCCCAAAAGTTGTGAATATGTATTAATTTCAAGTGGAAAAGACATATAGTAAACCAACATTACAGCATCAATTACATGATCACTCAAAGTCTGATATTTCTCATTACAGTTTTTATCATTGTTCTACTATTCTACTAACTGAACTGAACAGGCAAACAATAGGACTCTCTGAAGATGCCAGCCACAGATGCAGGCGAAATGTCAGAAAGAAACTATTCCAGAACACAGCCTCACAGCCCAGAAAAAAACCAAGGAAAATCTATGGATGCCGGCCGTGAAAGCCTTCGACTTTATATAGGACACATATTTAAAAGCTACATTTCAGAGATCCACACATTCATAAGAAGGGATTATTACAGACTAGGTTTTCTATAAAATGGCTAATACAGAAAAAAACTTGATTTTATTTACAACTATTAAAAAAAACAGTCACATCAGCATTCTAACAAAATTTCAAAAAAATTTTTAGACAAGCTTTATCTCTGAATGATCTGCTGGTCTGTTATACATCTTATTTAAAATACAGAAATGACTAGTCAAACTTTTTTTTAGAATGTTCTCTTTAATACAATTATATTCAATGGAAGATAGCAGAAGAGGCATACGCAAAGCTTAGCCTGCAGAGTGATTAACTCTTTTAAGTCCAATTAAAAATACTGCATTTATTTTTCAATACTGCCTACCGTGTATTTAAATGAGGTTCCAATATTTCCTGAATATGATCTGGAAACATTTTCCAAAGTTTGGAGCCTGGGCAGTCAGTAGCTGTTTCCTTACAACCATAGATAGATAGTAACTCCTTAAAAAGGAAAAGAAAAAAGGGTTACATAAAGATACTAGACAGCATTTAAGCTTTGCACATTGAAAGTCTTAATTGAAAATGAAACTCTTGAAATAAGACCTGCAGATCACTAAGAGGGAATGTCAAGAAAAAAAGAATATGCAGCATAATTTATACAGTAGTCCCTCCATCTTTGATTTTTGCGGTTTTGTTTATTTGCAGAAGCTTCCCACCTTTCATTGGCCTTCATTCCCTGGGGAAGTCGAAGCCCATGAAAGCCACCTCTGTCACTGAAGGGGAAGTTTTTTCTCACCGTAGCAGCCAACAAAACATGGAAAAAGCCGCTGCAGTTCGATGGAAAATCCATAGCCTCCGCCGCTTTTTTCCGCTTACATTGGCTGTGCCAGTTCAAAGCGAATGGGGTGATGAAGTGAAGCCCCAAGATTGGCTGGATTCAGTGGATTTTGCTCTGAATCCAGCCAATCTTGGGGCTTGGCTTTGTCACCCCACTCACTTTGAACCAGTTCCTACAGGTTCAGAGTGAGTGAAGTGATGAAGCCAAGCCCCAAGACCAGCAGGATTCAGAGCAAAAACTGCTGTATCCAACCGATCTTGGGGCTTGGCTTTCTCACCGCACTCACTTTGAACTGGCTCCTAGAGGTTCAGAGCGAGGGAGGTGATGAAGCCAAGCCCCAACATCAGCTGGATTCAGGCCAAAAACCTCTGAATCCAGCAGATCTTGGGGCTTGGCTTTCTCACCCCACTTGCTCTGAATTGGCTCCTGGAGGTTCAGAGCAAAGGAGGTGATGAAGCCAAGCCCCAAGTTCAGCTAGATTCAGGACAAAAACTGCTGAATCCAGCCGATCTTGGGACTTGGCTTCATTGCCCCACTCGCTTTGAACTGGCTCCTGGAAACCCCACTAAGGCAGTGGGGGGGGGCAGCCAAGTGGACACTTTGGAAGCCTAGGAAGCCCTCCTTAGCTTCCAAAGTGCCTTCTCAGCCCCAAGGGAGAGGCAGGAGGGGGGCAGCCGAGCAGACGCTTTGGAAGCTGAGGAAGCCCTCCTAGGCTTTCAAAGTGCCTTCTCGGCCCCAAGGGAGAAGCAGTGAGGGGGTGGCCGAGCGGGTGGTTTGGAAGCCGATGAAGCCCCTCCTTGGCTTCCAAAATGCCTTCTTGGCCCCGAGGGAGAGGCAGCGAGGGGGAGGCTGAGCGGGTGGTTTGGAAGCCAAGGAAGCCCTCCTCAGCTTCCAAAGACCCTTCTCGGCCCGAGGGGGAAGCAGGGGGGGGGGCAGCTGAGTGGGTGGTTTGGAAACCGAGGAAGCCCTCCTCGGCTTCCAAAGTGCCTTCTCGGCCCCGAGGGAGAAGCAGCGATGGGGCAGCCAAGCATGAGCTTTGGAAGCTGAGGAAGCCTTCTTAGCCGGACGAGGCCTTCTCAGCCTGACGAGGAGACAGTGAGGGGGCAGCCGAGCAGGCGGTTTGGAAGCCGAGGAAGCCCTCCTCGGCTTCCAAAATGTCTTCTTGGCCCTGAGGAGGAGGCAGCCGGGGGGAAGGGTGCAGACCCTGGGGGGAAGGGGGAGATTTTCTTCCTGTTTTTTTCATATTTGCCGGGGTCTTCCGCCCCTAACCCCCACAAATATGAAGGGACGACTGTATAGTTGTCCCTCCACATTCATGGATTTGGTATTCACGGATTTAAGTATTCACGGCTTGAAACTATTCTTTAAAAAATAATAATCCCAAAAGCAAACCTTGATTTTGCCATCTTATATAAGGGACACCATTTTGCTATGCTATTGCATATAATGGGACTTGAGTATTCACGGATTTTGGTTTCCCTGGGGGGTCCTGGAACCAAACCCCAGTGAATGTGAAGGGACAACTGTATTCCTTTCTACAGCATTTCTATATTAGCTATTTGTAATACTGACATAATTTCTTCCTTGCATTACTGCCAATTGTAATGATCAAAAACATTTTAAGAATCTATCTATATCTATATAATTCTCTTGGGTATGTTGTCTTTCCCAGTGTGCTGATTGGCTGCTCAAGAAAGATACCCAATCAATCACCACTCACATGCAAATTCCCTCTCCACCTCACAATCCACTCCTGTCACTCAGTCTGTGGCCTAGATTTCTGCCACTCAATATGTCGCCCAGATTGGGACCCAGACAGTCATTTGGTGGTGGCAGCAGCAGAGCAACAGAGCAAGTCACCCTTAGCAATTCCGGGAAGAGTGTGGAATGATGAAAAGGGGAAGGAAGAATTTAAATTTACCAGCCTACCTTACTGTGTTGTTGTGAGATATAACAGGTGTTTTGGGGGGGTTTGTAATGACGTATGGTACACTGGGTCCAGCTAGTTACATATAATTTAATAATTACATTCTTTCTTTCATTAAAGTATTTATATCCCAAGTCTAGAGGTCTTAGTGACATGGTACAGACAATATAATAACTTTTTACAACTTTTAAAAAGACTTCAATAGAATAAAAGAAGAGACTGAAATCTATAACACAATACAAGTTCCTTGGAACACTAGGGTTCCATGAGAGGTCACTAGGCATTTTGCTAGAGATCGTGATTGAACGAAAATTATTTTATTAGCTGGACACATAATTTTTATGCAAGGGTTCCTTGAGACATGAAAATTATTTCAAGGCTTCCCCCAGTACAAAGAGCTTGAGAAAGGCTGCAACAAACTGAAGCCAACCCATGATCATTGGCCCCTGAAAAGTTTTGGCAGCAAAATGAGGCCACTGTCAGACAATCAGTCCTCTGAGGGGAGGGCATTCCTTAACTGGGGTGCTACCATAGAGAAGGCCCTTGGTGCTCCCCCCTTCCAGCAACAACACAAAGGCTGGAAACAGAACAAAGAAACTGCAACATGCATGCACACACAACTCAGCCAGAAGGCTGAAACAGGACACAGGTAAACCTTCAACAGAACTCCTCCAGACTCCTGCAAAGCCACTGAACTGCTATTCTCCACCCTGAGGGTTCAAAAAACTGCTGCCACCATGTCGTAATGGCCACCCTAGAGTTTCTGCTGCCTGAAGTCCAGGTTGGCCCTTTTTCCAATCCCAAACCCAAGGGATTCCTCTTCGTTTGCCACCACTCGCTTACTCTACAATTTCCTTTATGGTCCTTTCCACGTCCAGGCAGTGAGACTAGACGCGCTGGGTTAAAGAACAATAATAACTCTTTTCTCTACTCTAGAGAAGGTTCTTGATAGCTGACCAAAAGCAGGCAATTCAAGGCAGGGTTAGGAAATAACAGAAAGCTTTATTTTCAGTTCTAGGAATCTATGTTGCTAGAAAAGACAAAACATTCTTAGGTTCAACTTAAGGCTTATAGTTTGCATTCATTCAGAGCACTTACAAATAAAACCATAAATCTAACATAATCTAACTACACAATCCCTAACTATTACATGCAGATTAACTTACAGTCTCTGTAGATGGAATTCAGAGTTCTTTTTGGATCCTTTTTGAGGCCTTTGGATAGGATTGGCTTCCCCCAACCCTTTTGGTATCACAGCTTGTCTTTTTTGGGTATTTCATGGCTGTGTAGGCCATCGGGCCCCAGAGCTAGGCCATGGGGGTCAGAGTCCATCTTAGCTAGCTCCATCTAGCTAGGCCATGTGCTCAACCAGTCTGACTCAGAACAAAGGAAGGAATCAGAACTTTTAAAAGTCCTTCTTGTTGATTTCTGATTGGCTCTGCCAGTGCCCAATCAGAGTGACTATCTAGTCAGGTGATGTGACGTCATGTTTATTTAATGAGGTTCTCCCACCCACTTCCCATTTCCAAATAAGGGTGGAAGTTCTACTACTGATCATGTGAGTTTTAAAGGTCTCCATGATGCCTGCTGTCATCATGACATCTACACATAGGTTCATCCCACTAGTGAGGTACAGAGAAGGAATTCATCTGTGTCCCACTAGTGAGATTTATAATACTGGATGAAATAAGAGGCATAAACATGAAGACAAATCAGAATACTGACTGGTTTATATAACCAAGGTATTGCAGCAGAGATGAGATAATACAAGTTGTTCAGTAAAATTAAGTCAGTACTGAAGCAGGACAACTGCCTAGCAATTAGAGTTCAGGCAGAGAGAGAGGGCTTGGCTACATAAGGGAAAAAAACATACCTCCCCCTACCCCAGGGATAAGATGTGCAGCTTTATCCCCAAATCTGGTGCAATAAGGCCACATGATGTATGGCCCTATCCGCATCAAACTGAGTGTATACCACCTTAAACCTGGGTTTTAAAAATTCACTGTTTTCTGCAGTTTACAAGAAACTCCAGAGTTTCCTGTAGTGTGAACAATGGCTCTGCTGTGGATTTGGGTGGGATGGAGAGGCAGGACAGATCACTGCCTGGCAGACGCTGCCATTTACCTCACCAGTTCTCAGTCTGGAACAGTTAAAGAAAGTTTTTTCCCTCCTTGGCGCCACTGGTGTTGGCATGCAGCCACTTGCTCTGAGGTCAGAAATGAGGCACCAAGATCACATGGCTGGGTGCATCATTTGCTTCAGAACAAGCAATTATGTGCCAGCGGCAGCACCGAGGAGGGAAAATTGTTTCTGTAACTGTTCCAGGCTGGGCACTGGTGCTCAGACATTGAGGTAAATGGTGGTGGTGCCTGCCAGGCAGTGATCTGTTCTGGCTCTTCCATGGAGCTGATAGAGGAAAAGCTGATAGAGCAATGGCAGCGGCAGCAGACTAAAGCAACATCTGGATGTCGGGACATATGTACACATCTCCCAATGTCCCTGTGGAAAAACAGCAGAGTGGCTCCAGGACAGAACAAGTTGAGGAGTCTATTCAGACTTTGCCCCTAGTGTAGACAAGCCCCAAATCCTCTTGTGCTTTTCAAATGGTTTGGTTTATAATGCTGTTTTATTGTTTTGTTTTTTGTTTCAGGAATGTGCTGTTTTTTAATTTATTACGTCTCATCTCAAGTGCTTTTTCTTAAAGTAGAAAGATGGTTAAGCCAACCCTACCTGAATAGCATATGAAGCAGAATCTTGAGCCCGGACATTATCAGCGTATGCAAGGAATGCTCTTGTCAGCTCAATAAACAATCCATGGGCAAAATGTGGATCTTCTACACCCGTCTAATGAAGAAGTTAAATTTGTTTGATCAATTTTGTTACTATCAAAGTTTAGTTTCAAAATGGAATTTTAGACATGGAAAGGCTGGCATTCTCCAGAGGCAATTAACTGTGCAACGGCATTCAATCAGAACATTATCACATCTTGACAATGATCAGGAACTGCAACAGCAAAGAGGAGCTCTTTACTGACCCTGAACAACCTAAAAGGAAGTCAGGAAAGAGGATAAGACAGTAGCTTCCTGCTTCCCTTTTGTGTGATCACAGTCACATGTTGCATAAACATTAGAATGTATGAGAGATAAAGCCACACATGTACATATACATTCCTTACTATATAGGCTTTTATCTTCCGATTTTTAAAGAAGTATACCTACTGCACTGGAGAAATTTCATTTTCCTTACCACAAATGTAAGACCTTTTCCTTGGTTGTCACTTGTTGAGAAGTCCAACCTGCCTGGATCTATAGCTCCCAATTCACCTAAACACTCCCCACACAGCAACCGTGCATGAGAATTCACATCCTGACAGCCAATCAGAAGGACAGTCACAAGATGAGAAATAAGTGGTTCAACCGTTTCACTATCTGTTGCATATTTTATCAGTTTCTCCTATGAAAGAAAAAGCAGAAAAGGTAAATACATCATATAAGCATACTTTATATTCCACTGTTTTACCATTTATCTCAGCCTTTCATACAGTGCAGGATCACAAGTAAAATAATTTTTAAAAATTAAAAAAAAAAACCAGAAATAAAATAGAACATCTAACTTAGGGCCCAAGTACACCTGTCTATATACACTAGACAATAGAATATTTTTAGGAGTGAAGTGGTGGAGTAAGATGGGTGGTGGTGATGAAACGCCTTCCATAAAAGCTTCCAAACACTGAAAGCCGCTTTAATTTATGGTTTTAAAAAGACCTTTCTTGGGCCTAAAACAGCTGGAGTGTGGGAACATCATGAAATCCAGAAGATGTGGAATACATCTGGATTCCTTTAAAATTAAAAATTAAGAGAATGGGGAGCTATGGAGAGCAGCATGGCACTTTTAAGTCGTGCAGAGTGCTGACCCTTAGCAGGTGACCACCCTTACTTTAGATGCTGAAGGAAAAGAATCTAAGACGCTACATTGTACTAGTTCAGACTATTTGTCCAGATAGCCCTGTGTGATTTATGATAACTGGTAGTTGCTTTCTAGGCTTTCAAATGGACAGACACCTTCTCCATCACCTGGTATCTCACATTCATGTTATTTCTGTATGCTAAGCATATAGTATGCTCAGCTACAAAGCCATGGTCCCTACCTTGCCCAGCTGCCAACAAAACTCATCACCATGCATCTGGTATGCTCCTCCCAAACCATTACAGCCTATTATACTGCATTCTGCTACTGACAACAAACAGCAGGGAACAAGAGGATACAAAACATCATGTCACACCATGAGGTACATTGTAAGGCAGAGGTAGAGAACCTGTACCTTCCAAGGTGTTGGACTAAATTTCTATCATTTCTGCAAATTGGTCATGTAAGCTTGGGCTGGTGAGAGTTGGAATCTAACTACATCTGGAGGGAAACAAGCTCCTCATCAAAGTTCAAAGACATCACCACAGAGGAACTCAGTGCAAAGGGTGGTATCCAGTTAAACTTCCCACCAACGGTATAGCTTTCAGCAGAGAAATAAGTATACAGTACAGTGTGTATGTTAGGGATCCTCTGGAGCAAATTCTGGAAGAGCACAGGGATCAACAAGTGGAGGAGTGCAGAAGCGGGGGGGGGGGAGCCCTGTTGCATAATAGGACCTCTGCTCATATTTCTTTAAGCGTCACCTGTTGCACTGGCAGGATCTTAGTGGATGTATAGTTTTCAGTTCAAATCTAGGCTTTCAGCTAGAAAATCTCAATTAGCAAAACTGGGGGAAATGTCTGCCTGAAAAGCTTGGAGAGCAGCTGTCACTCAGAATAGAAAGCTCAAGGACGAATGGACAAGCAGTGTGTGACAGACTCATAAATTAGTAAAGTTCTCTCTTATCCATGGCAAATCAGTGTTGGTCAATTCAAAAGAAAGCCAAGTCTCCACACAAAATGATGATCATTAGAGGATGTGTGTGGGAAAGCTCCCTATTGTGCATAAATTACACTGTAATTAAGTGCACATATGCCATTAAGGTGGAATTAAGAAACAGATACTTTTAAAAGGCAGGGAGAAAGAATGCACCACATACAAATCTGTCTTCTCTCATCAGGCTGACATTGAAACGACAAGCTCACTTACTGCATGACAGGTAACTGAATATCACATAATTTATCTAGTATGGATCACCTTTCTCTGGAATGCTGACAAGAGAAAGGAAGAAATAAGACAGCAAAGCACAAGAATAAGTGAATGAGTGCTGTGAATCCATTTGTAAAATAGAAATACTATCTTTCCTTTCATGTTGGGAGCAAAAGAGTTCTATTCTGATAAAGATCAGCTGCAAGGGTAAAAAAAAGGCTTCCCTATACCAGAAAAACAATACAGCTATTTAACACTCTGGAGTAAACATTCTAAAAAATTGTATCTCTCAATATAACCTGCCCAAGTTTTAAGATCCTCGAGGGACAGCTTTCTCTTGGTCCCACTGCCATCACAGGCATGTTGGGTGAGGACACAGGAGAGAGGCTTCGCAGTAGCTGTTCCCAGACTGCAGAATCCTCTGCCATGGGAAGCTAGATTGGTCCCCTCTCAACTCTATTTCCACTAGCAGGCGAAGACCTTTCTCTTTATTCAGGCCTTGAGTAGTAACTCTCTGTTGCAGAAAGTCTTTTAACTGGGATGTGTTTTTTATCACATCAATGGCCTTGTAAAATTGTTTTAAATTAATGTTTTTAATATGATTTTTTTAAAAATGTTTGCACTATCCATTGTATTAATGGTACATTGTTTTAACTCATACTATGAGCTGCCTTGGGTCCCTTATTGGGAGAAAGCTGGGATATAAATTAAATTAAATTAAAACTGTATTCACTTTCATTAAGGCTAACTGGCACATTCACTCTGAGCTTCAGTTTTACATACCTGATTTTTATATAAAGTTTCCTTCAGGCTAGTGAGAGCATGAATCCGAACATCAACATTCTCGTGCTGAATAGCTTTCATGGAAAGCTGCAGTGCTGTCTGTAAGTCGGTGCTCTTTGATGTCTCCTAAGGGGTGGGGAGGGGGAATACACAAGGAATGTCTTCCAGGTACTCCAGTTCATTATTCAATGCCCCAAAATGATAGCTTGTATGAAGGATGTCTCTCAGACCCAGAGATTTCAGAATGTTCCGAACTGAACATTCTATAAAACATTATTGTGTTGTAAGAAATCTGAAGGATGTTTTCTGTCAACATACTGAACAGCGTAAGTTCATGGTTAGGTTGGAACGATAATTTACATTATAATTGCAAAGAACTGTATCTGTTCTTCGTTCCAACCCTACTATATGTACACTATTCCAAGCATCCTGACAAACATTTCAAATTAAAATGTGTATTTCATTTATTGCAACAGCACCTTTTCAAACAATTTACAAAAGCATTTTATACCACTGCTAGACATTAGCACCTACATGTGTCTCCTAACTCTCTGTTATTGCTACAATTTTTATCCTACCTTTCCTCCTATGAACTCAGGATCGTGTACACAGTTTCCCCTCTATCCTCTGAACCATTCTAAAGTGTTAGGTAGGCTGAACGACTGTAACTAGTCCAAAGTTTCCAAATAAGGTTTGTGGGTAAATGGGAATTTGAATCTGGGTTTTCACAATCTAACTTATCAACTACACTGCACTATGTATCTTCAGCAGAGAAGACAAAACATGTGTACACTTCACAATCCAACAAAATAGACAAACATATACTATTACTAAGTAGGAAAATATGACAGAACCAAAATGTGTTTGCCTATTATTTTACTAGAAATTTGTGCACAAATGCTCACAGTAAATGTATACAGTATAGTACAAATTGTTTGTTTACCGTCTGCTTTACTATGGCAAAGGGTGTAAAAGAATCATATAGAATGCCATACCCAACAGTCCATTTTCACCTTCATTTTTTATATATATATATAAAAATTAAATCAAATCAATACCTTTCTATATTCCTGAAGAACTATTTGAATTTCTTTCAGTTCAGGGTGGTCTGGTAGAAAATATATTTCATGTAGAAAATCTTGTACGGCATCCCTAACCAACAAAAGAAAACCCCTTTTACAAAGATAAACCCTTTTTAAAAATCTCACTATAATGAAATATAGGAAAGAACAAATTGAAATTAAATGTACAGAGAACGGTGTAATTCAAAAGTTGGAGAAACTTCAAACTGTGTCCTAAACAGTAATAGTCTTCCACTGCAGAAATTCATATTGATTCAGAAATTAGGGAACGTTATGGTATTGCCCGGATCCTACAGGATTTATTTTATATATATTCAGGTCTAACCAAAGGTTCTCACACAAATGACTAAACTATGTGTTGCTTTTGTTGTTGCCTGAGAAAACACTTTTTAAAAAATGATGAAACAGAAAGAAGCTGCTGTGATTGGTCAACGCCACATAAACCTCATGGCAAATCTTTATATCCTTCTTAAAAGAATGCATGAAATGTCTATCATTCCCTGCTTGCCCATGCAATAGGGAAAGGAGGCAGGTCTACAACAGCATTTGTAAACTGTATACCCAATCTTGTTATTTAATAAAAATTCCCAGGGAAGCGTGCAATAAAATGCACAATAGGAAACAACCTATCCTAGAATAGAAAGTAACTAACCTAAAATAGAATGCAACTCATCCATACAATAAAACCACACAGAGACCCTACTTGTATGGTTGAAGGTTTCAGGGCCCATAAAAAATCAGTTTGGTCTATCAGAATAAGCTATGCAAAACTGTAAATGTACAGAACAAATTATGGAGAACACATAACATTTCTCAATCTGCATAATTTATATTGGTCAAAACATCTGGAGTACTTGAATTATTAATTACACCACCCACATGCAAATACACAAAGTCACTTCCGCAGCTCTCCTACCATAGGCATAGTGGAAAGACACCTCCACAACACTGATCCTCTGTGGAGCTCCACTGCAGAGGAAATAGAACTCCTTTCCCTTTCTATTTCAAGTGAGTTTTAACTGATAACAGTTTTACCCACATCTTGATGACTTGTTATAGTGGTTTGTTTAGAATTTCTTTGCACCAACTGAATCCTCTATTTTAATCCTATTGCTGCTTATTCTGCATTTTTTTTAAATAACAAGGATTAAAAATATTTTTAGGTTGCTGTTGTTTATGTTTACATTACTGTTTGTCTTCTGAGAACATTGTACAGAAAGGTAGCCTATAAATCCTTAAAATAAATAAATGGTTCATATTATAATACCTGTTCTCAACTATAAGAAAATGGAAAACTGCTGCTGTTTCTTTTGGCTGAATATGTATGAGGGGCAACAAAGCAACTATCACATGACTGAGGAGGGAGCCAAGATGAATCTGGTCCAAGCATCGTACAAAGCAGTCCCAAGACCTAAATAAATACAACAAAAACAATAAGCCAGTATACCATATGCAGCAATGAATGCTACATGCTCCTCAGAACACAGTATACATCCATTTTGAAATTCACCACAAGATGTTGGTAGCAGAATTATCTATATCTGTATCTGTATCTGTATCTGTATCTAGATAAAACTCTTGGGTTTGCACAATGGCCTTAGGTATGTAGGTACATGTTGTCTCTTGGTATGTACAAGGGGTTTAGGAATGTTGCCTCTTTCAGTGTGCTGACTGGCCACTCCTGTCACTCCCTCAGTCAATCACCACCCACATGCAAATCACCACCCATATGCAAATTCCCTCTCCACCTCACAATAAACTCCTGCCACTCATGGCCAATCTGCATATGGGAATGACCAAACAATGTGCTACAGTGTTGGCTATAGTTACTATAGCCTTTCCAGGTCACCAATGTCCAGGACTACACAATTCCCCTTATGATTTAAGTCTACACAGTAATATCATTTCTATCCCCGCTGTGATGGGACCCAGGCAGTCAACTGGTGGTGACAACAAGATGTCACTGCTGCCACTGCAACAGTAATCAGGCAGTCAACTGGCAGTGGTGGCGGGAAACCGCTGCTGCCACTGCAACGGGACCCAGGCAACCAGGCAAGAGGTCTACCAGGTGTTTTTTTGGGGAGTTTTTTAATGGCATACAGTATGCTGGGTTCAGCTAGTTTATTTTAAACTTTGTAAGTACATATTTACTATATTGCTCAATAAAGCACAGAACAAACCATTGTTTCAGTATACAGTTTTCTTACTTGCAGCACAGCTCTGGGAAATCATCTTTGTATCTCAGTCCTGTCCTGAGTGTTGTCATCATCTTCACTCTTACTGCACTTATGTGTTTTGGACCCATAAGTTTCATTAAAGCCATTAAACTGTTTAAGGCCTAAAATTGAAAAGGAAAAAAAAAACAACTGCTTTGAACATCTGTCAAGCTGAATGACAGAGATATTATGGTTAATAGACATTTATGGTTAACAGACCTGAAAACGATGGAAACCCATTTCTATCTGGCTTTTAAAAATCAACACTTCTTTAATTATAGGTATTATCCCTGTGTCAAAAGACTATCCACACAGACGGGTTACAAAGCAACATTTAGGTCCTCTCTACTATTTTAATCAGGGGCCTTTTCACATTATGCAATTATAGCACTACGACTCCACTTTAATGCCATTGCAACATTTTACGGAATCTTTGAATTTGCAGTTTAGAGAGGGATAGTTAGAATTCTCAGCTATAGAGCTCTTTGCACCTCATTTGTCATTCTGTTCCTTTAAGTCATTTGGAGACCCTAAGGTGACCCTATCTGATTCTATCACAAAGTTTTCTTTGCTAGATTTGTTCAAAGGGGGTTTGCCATTGCCTTCCTCTGAGGCTGAGAGAGAATGGCTTGCCCAAATGTCACTCAATGGGTTTCCACTACTGAATGGGGATTTGAACAATGGTCTCCTGGAGTCCTATTCCAACACTCAAACCAGTACACTACACAGGCTCAGTTCTAGTACCTCACCAAACTACAAACCCTAGGATTCCATAGGATGTGGTCATGACAATTAAATCATTGTGCTCTAACTGTGTAGTGTGGAGGGGCCCGAGGTCTATCATATATCCTCCAATTCCTTAAGAGTGCTAACCACATCTTCATTTCCCTCGAGCCCACCAACTGTGTTTAAAAGAGGCTCAGTGAAAAAGGAATGTACTAAACCTAGTTTCTAGAGAATTTTTGAATGCTGAAAAAGAAGATAAATATGTGCAAATTCAAAGTCCACACTGCCAAAAAAAAAAAAATGATAAAAGAAAAAGAAAACACATGCTGATTCTTTGGGGCTCATCTCTTTTTGGTATTAACAGCTTTACTACTCAGCTTTAACCATCACAAAGTTTCTGACACTGTTGTTGTTTCTGTTGTTGCTGTGTGCCTTAAAGTCATTTCCAATTTATGGAGACCCTAAGGTGAACTATCACGGGGTTTTCTGAGGCTAAGAGTGTGTGACTTCCCCAAGGTCACCCACTGGGTTTTCATGGCTGAGCAGGGATTTGAACCTTGGTCTCCAGAGTCATAATCCAATACTCAAACTACTACACCACGTTGGCTCTAAGAATTTAACTAATTGTTTGGTCTCCCATCCTGTTTTATAGCAGAAGACAGAAAGAACAAAAACACCTGAGAAGCAAAAGCTCAAAATGCCTCAGTGTCTTTGACAGAAGGTTGACTCACCATTTTTTTATCTTCAATTCCAACACTGGAGCTCAATAACTGCATATTGAAGAAGGCTAAAATGCCCAGCAATTTTGGTTGTAGATAATCAGCCTAAATATTTATTTAAAAAAAATACTCTGAGACTATTTTGAAATACTGTCAATATGTCATAGCACATTCAGCTTCTACTACCGGAATGCAGTTTAAGATACAGTATTTGCATCCATCTCCACTTCATTTGGGCAATGGAGGAGATTACAAGAATAGGCTAAGGAGACCATTTCAGTCTGTAAGTACGATGATAGTCTCAGCATTTGCTCTGAAAAAAAGTAATTTTTTTCCTGAACTGCTGGTTTTTGCTCATCAATAACTCTTTTCAAACACTGTCAGGTTGCTTCAGATAATTTTGCATTTAACAAGGGTAGTATGCTCAGGGTGTATGAAAATGTTCATAAAAAACGCTTCTTACTACAACATACAGGAGAGGTGGGCAAAGTGTGGCCACCAGCACTGTTTTTATGCCTCCTCCAGAGGTCAATTTTTAATTTTTTTTCAAAAAAAAATTTTTTTTTTTTGTGCTTGCCTTCTAGGTATGGGGGGGCATTTTCACCATATTGGGGTGAGAGCAGAGCATTTCTGGAAATCAACAGGAAGTGCATACTAGTGATTTCTTGATAAAAAGGCCTCTGCCATGGCAAAAATATCCCACACGCCCTCTAGTGGACATTTGGGAGCATTTTTGGAAAATATATATTGTTTGTTTTTTTGCAGGGATGCAGCCCTTCAAAATCTCCTCTGTGGCTAATGCAGCCCTTTATCCTCCCACAGTTGCCCTCCCTTCAATATATAAGAATAACGCTGAAGAGACTGTCACCTACACAGAGAATGCAACTAGCAGCTCATTCTGTTGGTTTATTCATGAGATTGACATTTCCAAAAAACATTTCGCAATATGCAGTACATCTCTGTCATATACTTTAATACAAGACGAAGCCATTCCTTCCCTCTAAGTGGCATAAAGGAAACTGTGATGGTGCCCCTACTCACCATTCGCTCAGGAGACATGATGTCTTTTGGGCCTTGATAAGGGTCATCGTTAGAAGCAAAAGAAGCCAGAATTGATAAGCCATTGAACACCTGTTGATAGTGTTCTCCTATACGCAGTAATAATTCATTATGCAATCCCTGATAGTCCTGTCTCAGCAAACTTCCCAATTCTATCTCTGTTTCATTCTATAAAATAGCACCAACAGGGAAAACATTAACTTGGCAATATATATACATACTATATAAATGCACAACACAGAGAGATTACAGAAGAGCAAAAACGGGCAACTCTTCAGATGTTGTTGAACTGCAGTTCCCATTCCTCCTAATGTTGAGAGATGATGGCATCTGCAGTTCAACATCTGGAGAATACCATGAATTGGGCAACCAACAGTAGAGCTTTACAACCAGTCTCGAGCATTAACTGGAGCAGAACAACAAGCCAGTCATCAATCAAATGGGAATAAATTCGTTTGCCAGAAGAAAATCTGTTCTCATTAGTAAAATTATTTGGTTTCAGTTATGTATCCAGGAAGAGAAAAGGATGTTAACTAAGGGATTGTTTGGGGAGGGGGGCTGAATAATGTTACACTTGTTTTTCCACATGCTGGGAGAATACAGAATATTTTAGGGACATCTAAACATTCAACATGCTTATAGCAAATGCTTACTTTGAAAATATGTCACTTATTTGTGTTTCAACACAACCCACAACTTGATCGCTCTCACTGATCCAACACTTATGCATAATGCTCAAAATTACCTTGAGATAGTGAAGTGCTCGCTCCAGTTCATCTTTGCTACAGAAGCAGACTAAATGAGAGAAGATGTATTTGAAGTTGTTGATGAGGATCTCTCTGCGGTTTACATTTAGCTGTTTTGCTATTGTTCGGATAAGCACTGAAGCTGCAGGACTAGCCTTGGCAGCAAGGTCAGGCAAAAGAACTTGGAGAATCCTCTGGCAAAATAAAGAGATAATCACTGTTTTGAAAAGTAACTTTCATCAATTCATTCCAGTAAAAATACATTTTTAAGTATGGCCATTCCTTGTAATAAAACAATGACAAACTCTAACTCAACCTTCTCTAACCTAGCACCCTCCAATATATTATACAGCAATTCCCATCATCTGAAGACACAAGCAAAATTACCATGCTAGATGGAAATTATAGGAGCTACAGCCTGACAACCAGAATAGGAAAAAAGTGCTCTAAGCTTTTCCACACCAAAAAAGTACAGGAAGCCCCTGCATAGGGACTGGAATTGGTTGAAAAGCAGAACCCATGTAGGTAACATGAGGGAATTATGTTGGCTTGCTTGAGGCTGCCTCAGCACACCTGCAGGCCCCTGTGCCCATCTGTGCATGAGTTGTTTGCAAAGACTCTATGTCAGCTTGGTAACTGACCCCCGCCCAGCTTGCTTTGCAAGCAGCATGTACTAGTATGTGTGCGGTCAGTCCCAAGCAAGCCTCTGTAGGTAACAACTGTCAGAAGAGTGGATTCCTTGTCGAATGAATGGCACTTGTCCTTAACTCACAAGCGTTGAAAGAGCAAGTAATCAGATAACAAGCCATCGAAAGGCAGGGGCTTCCTGTATACTCTAATTCAGAAAACTATTTTTCAAAAACAGCAAAAACTATGAAGAGGCAGCATTTAAAATGTATTGTAGTCAGTAAGTTTTATTAGTCTAGTTAGCCTCCAAAAAGAAATCATCACACAAAACTAGACTATTTCCTCCTGCCTATACTGATGCATTCTCTACTTTCCTTAGCATTGTTGTTGCTATTATTTACACCATCAAGTTGGCTTTGACTCGTGGGGACTCTATGAATGGGAGACTTTTATAAGTCTCAGGCCTGCTCAGATCTTTCAAATGCAGGATTATGGCTTCCCTGACTGGGTCAATCCACCTGTAATGTGGTCTTCTTTTCTTTCTGTCTTCCAATTTACTGGGCATTATTATCTTTTCTAGTGAGTAATGGCCTTGATAGCTTTCCTCTAGGGCCACATTTCAAATGAGTTGATCTTCAATAAAAGCCTATTTGACTTGGCAATTCGGATGGGCAGATAGAAGAATGTTCCCATGAAGGATAGAGTATATATGTGATGTGTAACTCTGTCTCAATAGAAGATTTAATCCATCTTTTACTTGAATGCCCTGTTTACAACAATCTCAGGATTAAGTATATTTCTCCCCTACTGAAGTCTTTTAAGGGAAATACCTCCTCTGAGAAGGTTTGTTTTCTGCTGTCTGACACTGTGAAATACCTGTCTTTTAGAACATCTACATTTCTTGTTGAGGCCTTATATTTATGTGCAACAAAGAACAAGGGGGGCATGGAAAGTGATTTATCAGTTGTTGATCACTGATGACTATCCATTATATGTACATTGGCTTGATCATTTTATTTCTTTTTCTGGTTTTTGTGCAATGGCTGGATGCTATGATGCAATAAAATTTGACTTGACTATTTGGCTTGGGAACCCCTTCAGTAGCACCACCACTGTCAGCATAGCCTCTTGCCTCATGGGAGGAAGGAAACATAATACCAAGGTGAGTTCCTTAGTTTACCCTGCTTCATTCCTTTTGCCATACCTAAACCCTCTGGAATCAGAAGATTCAG
This sequence comes from Gambelia wislizenii, assembly GCA_030847615.1. Classification (NCBI taxonomy): domain Eukaryota; kingdom Metazoa; phylum Chordata; class Lepidosauria; order Squamata; family Crotaphytidae; genus Gambelia; species Gambelia wislizenii. The sequence continues at coordinate 47,738,296 of JAUMIR010000003.1, read as the reverse complement.
ATGAAGAGGAGGCAGATTGCCAGGAATCTGAAACCCCTGAAGTTGGTGGTCTCTCTGAGTCAGAGGAGCCGGGGGGGGGGGGTTGCGGCGGAGGGGAGTCCTGCTCACCAGCAGGAGGGTTGCAGATGCTTAAGACCATTGCCATCACTCATCGAGCAACAAAGAGACAGAGATTGTGTTGTTCTCAGTGGTTGGTAAGTAAGAGACACTGACCTGATTAGGCACCTGGTGTCTTAAAACAGCTGCCCGTAAATATCTCGGCCACTCTCTGGCAGCTTTGTTGCTTTCAACACTCCTTCTTGATGACTAGCAGTACCCTTGATGTTCCTGTTGTCCTGACCTTGAACTGGCTACAATTTACGACTCTGTTTTATTTCTTGCTGGCTTTGTTTATCTGGACTACTGACTTGTTGAATGACTTCTGTACCAGCTGACAACCACTCTGTTGCTTCTCCCTTCATCATACGCCCTATGATTGACCTGGACTGAATTATCCCCTTTACAACTCTTACACTCCAACCCCTGGTTTCTGGGTCATTTGCTGACTGGAGCATATGACACGTTTGTTGCAAGCAGATTCCATTCCAACCTGGCTCTAATTCCAGAAATGAGCCAACGTTAGAAGAAAGGTGCTTCATGTAACACAGTTCAGAACATTTGGAGTAGAGGAAGGCTTGGGTCCATTCATGGGCAAACTCCTTTTCATGGTTTTTTTTAAAAAAAACCTCTTTCTACTTTTCACCTGAACTCAGACAAGTATAAACAACATGTGGATATGTCTTCACATCAAGTTTGCTGTCCCCCTGCATTATAGGTTGATCTTTGCATTTCACATTGGTTTTACATGAAGTTTTATGTAAAAACCAATTACCTATACAGCTGATAGCTGAAAGCTGCAAATCTTGAAAGAAGTCTTTCACAAACTATATTTTACTGCAAGATGAAAAAAGCTCTCCTAGATAAATCTGGAAGAAGGTAAAAAAAAAACCAGGTTGTCAGGGAAAGGGAAAAGGCCTTGGGGAAAAGGCAGAGCTCCTCTAAGCTTCCTTTGAGATTAACAAGTATAAGAATCCAACAGTAATTAACAGTTTAGCAAGGTAAAAGTTTGTGAACCCAGAATGCTGTGTTACAAATCTCAAGCGATAAATACATGGAAATACTCATTATTTCTCTAGAATATAATATTACAAACTTACATTGAGAAAACGATTGAGGTCTGGAAAATCAAAAACATTGGCAATTTCAGATAACATGTCCAGGGCTGCTTCCCTTTGATGAGCAATCTCTTGTTTCTGCATTTCACTGCTTTGGCATGGCGTGTTAGAAATCATTGCCAACTGACTGGAGTGTAGAGATTCCACTAAAAACTAAGCATTGATAAATAAATTTCACTGTGATTTCTGTCATAAAAACCTGCAATTCTTTGTTAGGAGAATCATGTAAAAATCATTCACCTAAAGAAAGAATGATGCATTGGATACTTAGCATGAAACCTCCTCCTAGACTGGAGGGAAGGAGCTACACGCAATTGAGTAATACAGGTTGAGCATCCCTAATCCAGAAATCCGAAATACTTCAATATCCAAAACTTTAAAAAAATCTTATTTATAAAATGGAGCAGGGCAGCAGCAGAAGCAGTGGCAAACCCTGACTGCCAGGCCCACATTCTTTGGGCTCCCTACTTCAGTGAGACCACCAGCCACATGCTAACGCTTTCGAGGCAGTGGCTGTGACTCTCGTTCGTTTGCAAAGTGGAAGGGGGCAGCTGGCAGGCTCCCTAGAGATCTCCTATTCAGAGATGGGAGGCTGGAGAGAGATGCAAGGCTGGAGACAAGCATGAGACTGGAGAGAGATGTGAAGCTGAAAAAAAAGCAAGGATCTGGGAATGGCAGGAGGTGTGGATTTGTGTTAAGAACTACTCTTGGATTCCAGGAAACCAAAACTAAGAAGTTATTTTTAAATTGTATGCAAATTATACTGAAAAGACTCCCCCACTCCAAGAAAGGGGAAAAAATAAAGGAAGAGGGGGAAAGCTGCAGTAGAAGGGAAGGAATAGGTAAGAAAAAACTAAATCTGGAAGGTTTCATCTTCAAGCTCAGCTGAGCATGAGCTGAAGTGTCTGACCTGGGTGAAAGCAGGAAGAAGAACTGGGAAGGCGCCTAGAAGGAGAGTAGGTTAAGCTTTAACTGATATCAGGCAATTTCAGATTGACCTGAGCTGCAATGGGGTACAACCCAATTGCCAATTGTGTGTGGCTCCTTCCTGTAGTCTAAGAACTAATTTTATGATTTGCAGCTACTTTTGGTTCTGATAGCAAATGACAAAGAGGGCCTCTCCAGATGACTCATAGATTGACTTAGTCTAAAAGAAAGTATTCTTCTGCAACAACTGGGCCCCAGTTCGTTAGTTAAACACTAAACCCTAAACATGTTTTACATTCAGAGTGCATCATCATCTGCATAAAACTGTAGACATCATGCCATGGCTGGATGCACCATTCAAGCTCATATTTACAAATACTCAACACAGGCCAGTTAGTGTAGTCAGGCTGTTTTTGCATAATGAACTTTCCTTATCAAATTGAAATGGCTGAGAGATGTTTTAGTATGAATAAGCCTGAAATTCAATCAAAATAAAGAAACAGATCCTCAAATGCATGATTTGAGCTCAAAATAAGATAGAAACCAAAAGTAGTTTATGGTTGTCTTTTGCTTGCCTTTGGAGTTCCTTTAGGACATTATAATAATGCTTTCAGATTTTTGTTCCAGCAACTGTAAGGGTTTGCTTCTTTATAAAATGGGTAACTCAGTTTATCATGATAATAACCAGGGACAATTTTATCCTAATAGCTTAACATTCTAAACAGCAACTTCATATCATCCACAGATGGCCTGGCATTAGTTTTGTTCACAGTCACTTTTGGAAACTGTTCACCATCCAGATTTATTCTTAAGGGACTTTATTTTAATCTGTTTAATTAACTGGTAAGCAGTGGGTCAGCATGCCAATGGAAGCCACAATTGCCAGGTGTTGTCATACCACCCACCACTACTCAGACTGCAAGAAAGTTCAGGAGAGTAAGCAGAATGAATACAGTGGAAGACAAATAACATATGACCTCCCTGAGCAACACAATCCAGAAGAAACCAACTGCTCTTACGTTTCTAGTCACAAAACACAATGAATACTGTAGCTTAGGACTGTTATCTAAGCAGGAGATGGGAGAAAGCTGAGGTACAGGCAGGTGAGTGGCAGATTTGATGAAGTCAATGAAAGCAGGACACCAGGACAATCAGAAAAATCTTAATAAATGCCAGTAAAAGTTGCAGAAGGGGGAAGTAGAAAACATTATGAAAGAGACGATTTCAGAGCACCAGAGCACCCTAACAATCAAGGGTCAGTGTTGTCAGTACTTCTTACCTGACAGATGGGCTTCTTGTACTGACTGAAAAAGACTTGCAGCTTTAAAGACTTGGTAGCAGCCAGAGCTCTGATTTCTGTATATGCCGCTCCGGCCACAGAAGCTGACTTGGACAATAAGCAATGCAGCAAGTGCAAGAGTGCAAAAGGTACCAAATTCCCTCTGGCTGCCCTTATGGAGGAAAACACCAGCAGACATTATCAAAATTTACTAATAGGTCACAAGATAATTTATGCAAAAATCAGAATATGAAAATATTCTCCTTCTCTCTGTACCTTCATTTGGTCTATTCAGCAAACACAGTTACATTGCCTTGTTAATGAATACAGTTGTCCCTTCATATTCGCTGGGCTTTGGCTCCAGGACCCCCCATGGATACCAAAATCCGTGAATACTCAAGTCCCATTATATGCAATGAGATAGCAAAATGGTGTCCCTTATGTAAGATGGCAAAATCAAGGTTTGCTTTTTGGATTATTATTTTTTAAAGAATAGTTTCAAGCTGTAAATACTTAAATCTGTGGATACCAAATCCGTAGATACGGAGGGACAACTGTATTACTCCAGAATTCACAATTTTGCATGAAGGCCTCCTGAAGCTGAAACAGTTACAGAAACTAGAAAGTACCACCAGCAAAGTACCTTCCAATATCCCCTGTTGTGAGAATCAGTGTATCCTTCAGCTCATTATTTCTTGATATTTTAGCATTTGTATAGGCCTCTTTCATTCTGGAAACAAGGAGCTGAAACAAAAAATTGAAATGAATGTATTCATGTCCCAAAATGATACCATTTTTTTACAGGTTTCAAGATACCTAAGTGGTTCACCTCTTCAATGAATCCTTCCTCAGAGTCTGAAGAATCCAATATGTACTTGATGCGGCCACTAAAAGCTACTCTTACATCTTTGTCTGGATCTTCCATTAGCTTTAAGAAAGCCTCAACAACAGCTTTTACATTTACCCCATCTTTTCTGAAGTCGAGGTGTTTGCAAAACAGGGGGATGTTCTCTATTAAAACTAGAAGAGAAAGTAAAGGAGACATATTCAACAGCAATATATTCAATACTGTTTAAACATATGACCAACATTCATATGGAACAGTGCATCCCCGAAATTATAAAACTGAAAAAATGTATATATAAAACTGAAGAAAGGCTACAAAAAAGTGAGTGTCTATGGGGGTGGGGGGATATCCTGAAAGAAAGCAGGGTTGGTTGGCTGGAACACTAAACATGAACACTGAGCACTGTAACATTTTGTTGCAGGTCCCATTTGCGCTTCTTCAATAAGAAAACATTAAGCAAAATAACAAGGAAGCCCAGAGCAAGAAAAATAAAATCATCAATGTATGTTTAAAACTTACCAAGTTTTACTGTACTTGCTATGTTGCTTTCAAGAAGATATAAAAATGGCTTAAACACATCAGCTTTCACAGCACACATTTCCTCAGCAGAAGAAGTCACAGTAAGTCTGTTACAGAGGATGCCACAAGATTTGGGCTGCACATCAGGTTTAGTTAAGCCAGGTCTTAAATTCAAGTTGCCAGAAAGGCAGCAAGCCAAGTTTCCAATGATACTAGCATAAGCTTTCTGGACTAGCAGACATTCATCCCTTATGTTGTCTCTGAAATAAAAACAATTAAGTGGCTGATGGCTTTTTTTACATTGTATTGTACTAACACTTTCACTGCATTACCTGTGTTAAGACTATCAAGTCCTGGCTTATTAAACCAGGATACACATGAGCGTTGAGTACCTATACATAGTTCCTTTGTTCCTACACCACTCCTTCCTTCATGTGAGGAAAATGATGAGCCAGGAAGATGTAGTTTTGCATTTAAATGTGAAAACAATGGGTAATGGCTTCCAACTATAGTTTAAAGTTGGTTTCCAAATCCTGGAAATCTTGTTTGGAAATAATTATCTACAGTTTCCTGGTTCATACCTAATAGACAGCTATGATTAACTGCAGCCTTCACTGAATCCTTTAAAGGGAAGGCTGCATGTGAGAAGAGATGATATGGTAGCAATCTTCAAATATTGGAAGGATAGTTATGTGGAAGAGAGAACAAGCTTGTTCTCTACTATCCTAGAGGACAGAACCAAAACCAACAGATTCAAATTACCAGAAAGGAAATTCTAACTAAACTTTTAAGAACTTCCTGATAGTAACAGTTGTTCAATAATGGACTGGACTACCATAGGAAATGATAGACTCTCCTTCTTTGGAGGTTTTTGAACAGAGGCTTGATGGCAACCTTTAGCTGTGGATTGCTACATGGATAGCAGTTTTGACTAGGCAGCTCTTGGGCTCCCTTCCAACTCTACAATATTATGAGCCTATATGGATATAGAAATAGTGTATATCCTGGCTGATTAAGCCAGGATTTGTAGTATGAACCAGGTCAGTACATGTTGCCTGATGTGCCACTTTCAAATTTACAATTAATTTGTGTCTTGTCACATGTTTAAACATCTCCCTAATGCATTCATGTTAAGTGTATCTGTTGAATTTTATACCTCCTTACTCTTCATACTTAACCCAGAACACTCCTCCTCCATCTTTCAAACCATTAGCAACTTCAGTTTTATCTCCCCCATGCAATCCAAACTAAGCACAGAGGCTAGATTAAAATACATTTAACCCAGCTTCCCTCTCCCTCCCAGACTACTGTGACAAATAGGTGAATAAAGTGATCCTATCTCTCTGATAACACATGGCAAATAATCCTGCATGAAAGAGACAGTGAAGAAGAGGCCAGATACCCTAAGACAGGGTAGCGCAGGTCTGGCAAACAACATACATGATCTTCTACACACATTTTAATGCAAACTGCATCCAGATACCTCAGTAAGCCTAACAAAGAGGTAAGATCCAGTAAGTTGCTCCCATGTACTTCTGAACCAGAAACACATGGCAGGGGAACTATACCAAAGCATTTCTTCAGAGAACATATATGGGATCCACCCCACCCTCACATTTACCAGCTCCAAAGGCATCCACCACACTAATATTTTACAAATTTCTATGATTTTCTATACATTTCTATAGCTGATAAGTCACTCTTCTCTACACAAAAATTGCTTATAATCATCAAGTACTACATACAAGAGAGGTGCCAGCAATGTGGTGCAGGATTTTACCCCTGACTGGTGGAGCAGAATAGGAAATCCTTTAACACAGTTAGCTCTGATAACTTCATGGGGACTTTGCAGAGAATGCTGATAAACAAAATTTCTCCACTTCAGATATAATCTTTTTGGAATCAAAGAAAGAAGAAACAGACAATTTGATTGCGTCTCTGGTGCTAAAAGGAAAGATACAAACAAACTGTGAGATTAATGGTTTATTGTTCTTTAGTGACTCCCACAAATACATCCCACACCTTAGTTCAGGAGCATTAGCAGCAACACTAGGGTTCCTGCTACCACTAAGGTTAGTATTTTAAGAATAAAATCTCAATTTTAACTAAATGGCCAAATGTCTTATGCCAGTATATGTAGTTAAAGGCTTTAAAACTCATTCAAATTGGGAAATACAATTTTTAATGAAGGGAAACTAAATTATATAAGTAGCCACAGATGTCTATGCTCTGGTAACATCATGTTTGGATAACTGTAATATGTTGGTCATAGGACTGCCTTTGAAAAATGCTGGGAAGAGTCAGTTGATCAAAAATATAATGGCAAGAAAATTTACTAGGAATGGGAGAACGGAAAAGGTCACACTAGTTTTCAAAACAACTGCAGTAGATTTTGAGGCAAAATTCAAAGTGCAGGTTCTAATTTTTAAGCCCAATAAACACTTCTACTCTTCTGCACAAACCCATCAGGTCAATAAATACATTCTCAGATGTGCTTGCTTCAATCCCTCCACCTTTAAAAGTAACACAGGTGGTGACCCAAGAGCAGAGTTTGGAAAAGTTAAAAAAACTTTCTGGAATTTTTCAACTTTCCAAAAAACGTCTGGAATTCCCTAGCCAACATGGCCAGTGGTCATACTAGCTAGAGGATTATGGGAGTTGTAGTAAAACAGTTAACCTTCACATACACTGCCTAAGACACTGTATAGGAACGTTGGTCTTACCTGTGATACGTCCTTTTCCAGGGGAGAGACTAGGAGTATCCTCTAGATCACTGGTTAGCTCCACCCACTCACTCCTGGTAGGCAGGTAACAAAGGTCTTTGTGTCGGCCCCTTCCTCTGACATCATCCCGGGGAGCGACCCACCTCAGGCCAGTTCCTTTTCCAGCCTCCATGAACATGCTCCTAAGAAACAAAGTTAATTCTGCCAACAAAGCACAAGGTAAATCTAACAAGTCTAACTATAGATAAACAAATGTCTATTATGCCTACAAAGGTGCCAGTCAAAGAAAAATAGAGGGTGGGGAGGATCCTCCTTGTCTCTCCCCTGGAAAAGGACGTATCACAGGTAAGACCAACGTTCCTTTTCCCAGTGGAGAGACGCCGGAGGATCCTCTAGATCACTGGGATCTACAAAAGCCCACCAAATATGTAGTCTCTCGGGTGGGAGCTGGCACCAGAAAAAATTAGATATCACTTGAAGAACACAGTTTGGGCTCAGGCCCTGACAATCTGCTGCAAAACCCTTCTCCCAAAGGCAGCCTCCGCTGATTGCAGCTTGTCCAGTCTATAATGACGCAGGAAGGTAGATGATGACTTCCACGTCGCCGCCCTGCAGATCTCTTCAAGAGAAGCATCTCTGTCCCAGGCAGTTGACGTGGCTGCGCTTCTGGTTGAATGTGCCAGGATCCCCTCCGGAACTGGGATCCTCAAGGACTCGTAGCAAGCAGCAATACACGCTCGCAACTATCTGCTTAATGTGGAAGAGGAGACTCTGCGACCCAAATATCTCTGATGAACTGAGATAAACAGTGACTCCGAGACCCTAAATGAGCTAGTCTTTTTCAAATAGATGCGGACTGCCCTGCGAACATCTAGGGTATGCCATATGCGTTCCAACTCCTTAGACGGATTTGGGCAAAAGGAAGGTAGAACAATATCCTGGGAAGTGTGGAAAGCGGAGTTCACTTTAGGTCTGAAGTCAGGACGGGTGCGTAGGATGATCGAATCCGGACGAATGATACAAAGGTCCTTTCGCACAGAAAGTGCGCCCAGTTCTGAAACTCTACGAGCCGAAGTGATGGCTACAAGGAAGAGAACCTTCCAGGACAAATGCTTAAGGGAAACCTGTCGGAGCGGCTCAAATGGAGGAACCGTCAGGGCCTTAAGAACAGTGTGAAGATCCCAAGTCGGAAATCTATGGACCGTAGGAGGGGCCAGGTTTGCGAGACCCCTGAGGAACCGACGTAAATCCGGATGTGTAGAGATTACTGGTACCTTGTCCGGTGGTAAGATCGAGACTATGGCCGCTACCTGTCTTTTAATGGTGTTAGGTCGCAAGCCCCGTGCGACACCCTCCTGAAGGAAGGCTAGCAACATGGGTACTGTAATGTCTAGTTCGTTAAATCTCTTCCTTCTGCACCACCTGCGGAACACTCTGAAGCTGTATTCGTAGATCCGTTGAGTCGAGTCCCTTCTTGCTGCGAGGATCGTCTCCACTACCTCTTGAGAGTATCCCTTGGATGTCAGCATCCCCCTCTCAATCTCCAGGCGTGGAGCTGTAGCCAGTCTGGATCTGGGTGATGTACCCTGCCCTGGGAGAGAAGGTCTGGGCGAGTCGGAAGAGTAAGCTCTGACACTGTCATGGATAGGATCTCTGAGTACCATGCCCTCCTGGGCCACGCTGGGGCTACTAGGATGATCTCTGCTTCCACTGTTCGTATCCGCCTGAGCACCCTGGCCAACAGTGGTATGGGCGGAAATGCGTAAAGCAGCCCGGGGGGCCATGGGAACGTGAGGGCGTCCATCCCCTCGGCCCCCTCTGTCCTGAATCTGGACAAAAAGCGAGGGAGCTTGGTGTTCACTGGGGATGCAAACAGGTCCATGCAAGGACTGCCCAGTTCCTGGCAGATGAGGTCGAAGACCTCCGGATGCAAGCTCCACTCTCCCTGGTCTACATCTGTCCTGCTGAGCCAATCTGCTTTGGAGTTGAGTGCTCCCTGTAGATGCTCCGCCTCTATGGAGAGTAGATTTCTCTCGACCCAATTGAACAACAGTGTGGCCTCCCTCATTAGTAGCCGGGATCGCGTTCCTCCTTGGCGATTTATGTGGGCCTTCGTCGTGGTGTTGTCTGTTCTGATGAGGACTGCCTGGTTGAAAACCTGCTTCCTGAAACTCCGTAGGGCCAGGCGTACTGCTCGAAGCTCCAGCCAATTGATGCTGTTTTGGGACTCCTCCTGCGACCATCTTCCCTGCGCAAAGGCCTCCGCACAATGCGCCCCCCAGCCTCGGAGGCTGGCGTCCGTGGTGATCTGAATCCTCTGAGGTAGCCATATGTGGCGACCCCGCAGGACTGCGCTGGACATCCACCATTGCAGAGCCCGTTTCACATCCTGCGGTACTACAATCCTTGTGTGTCTTTGTAGGGATATCTCGTGTTGCCAAGGGAGAAGTAGCCACTGCAGAGGCCTCGCATGAAACCACGCCCAGGGAACACTCTCCATGGCCGCCACCATCAGCCCCTGTAGCTTTGCTAACAACATTATATCTGATTTCGGGGCCCTCAGAACCCGGAGGAGTACTTGTCGTAGTGCTAGTACTCTTTCCTGTGGAAGGGAGATTTTCCCTGAGCCGGTGTCCAGGATCACTCCCAGATGCTGAATTCTTGTATTTGGTACCAGGGAGTTCTTCTCCAGGTTGACCAGAAAGCCGTGTTCCTGTAGAGAGGTGAGAACCCGTTGGACATCCATCCTTGCCTTTGCCTCCGATGTGGATCGAATCAGAAGGTCGTCCAGGTACGGGTAGACGTGAAGGCCCCTCCGTCTCCAGCAGGCGACCAAGGCCACCATGATCTTTGTGAAGACTCTTGGTGCTGAGGAGAGACCAAAGGGAAGGGCCCTGTACTGGAAGTGCCGCTTGTCGTAGGCAAAGCGCAGGAAACGACGATGTGGAGGAAAAATAGGCACGTGGAGATAGGCATCCTGTAGGTCCAAGGAGGCCAAAAGGTCCCCGGGGCGTAAGGCTTCCAGAATGTGACGTAAGGTTTCCATCTGAAACCTGCGCTGACGCACAAACTTGTTGAGGTTCCTTAGATTTAAGATTGCCCTCCAGGAACCATTCTTCTTGGGCACCAGGAAAATGTTGGAGTAGCAGCCGTGGGTCCGATGGACACTCGGGACCTCCTCTATGGCACCTAAGGAGAGCAGATGAGAGATGGCTTGTAACATCAGACGATGTTTGGCTTTGTCCCTGGAACGTGGGGTAGGGATAAAACGTCGGGGGGGCAGGTTGGAAAACTCTATGCGGTATCCTTGTCACACCGTTCGTAACACCCACTTGTCCGTTGTTGAGTTCTCCCAAAAGGCGATGAATGCCTGGAGCCTGCCCCCGACTCGGGACTCCGAGTCATGCCTGTTGGTGTTTGGAGTGTGGTTTAGAGTTGGCTGGCTGATAAGGCCGGGATGACGATCCCGGTTGGTGTCTGCGATGGGCCTTATTGTCACCCCACCTTTGTCTGAAATTTCTGCTGTCCCGCTGCTGGAAATTGGAAGAGGTGGTGGAGGTGACAGGGCTGGGTTGGGACCGGTAGGGACGAAAGGAACGATAGCCCTTAGTCGGTCTCCTCTCTTCTCTCCTTTTGGATGAGATGAGGGCCTTCTTCTTGTCCTTCCCCTCCACCAGCACTGGCTCCAAGGATTCGCCAAACAACTTCTCACCTAAAAAGGGAGAAAAAACCAGGTTCTGTTTGGATTTGAAGTCGGCTTGCCAGCTCTTGAGCCACAGAAGACGCCTTGCAGCTATTGTTGCCGCCTGGGCCCTGGCCGAAAATTGGACTGCGTCCAGGGAGCTATCTGCAAGAAAGGCCGAAGCACGAGAAATCTTATTGAGGCCCTGTCGAAGCTTGGTGGAAGATCTGGGAGTGTCCTTCAGTAAGTCTCGTGTCCACTGCAGGGAGGCCCTGGCAACCATCGTAGCTGTGATAGAAGCCCTTATAGCCAGTGATAGTGCCTCGTGAGCTCTCTTGAGCGCAGAATCCTTACGTCTATCCTCAGGAACCTTGAGTGTATCTTCCCCATCTTTACAAAAGATTGCGGAAGAAACCAACGCGGAAACCAGCGTGTCGATCAGAGGCACTTGAAGCTTGGTCCTGACCTTCTTCGGTAAGGCATATAGCTTTTTTGCTAGAGCAGGTTGAGACTTATTAGCTGCAGGGGCAGCCCACTCATCCCTTAGAACTTGCATAATGTTAGCTGGCACCGGCATTTCCAAGGTTGCTGGCGTAGATGCCGGGAAAAATTCTGCAGACATCTTTGGCAAATCAGGATCAAGCTGTTGGTCCTGCTCCTGCACCAGAGATAAGCCCATAGTCTTCACGGTTTTCGTGAATAGGGTGGGAAGGTCCTCAATTTTAAACAGCCGGGCAGAAGAGCGGGGGGGTTCTGCGCCCGCTCCCTCTTCTGCTGAGAATTCGTCCTCTTCCTGACCTGAGGCAGCATCCTCGAGCGGGTCCTCCTCTGCGGATATCTCCCCCTCTTCTGCTGAGAGGACCTGGGACTGTCCGTCCTCCACGTCCTCCGCGACTCCAGTCCGCCTGGGCACAGCCTCAGCTTCTGAGCCAGAGGCCCAGACCGTCTCCTCTTCATCCTCCCCCCAACTCTCTTCCTCTTCCTCCCTCGCGTGTCTCCCTCTCTTCCTCGGCGGCGGGGCACCCGCGGACGCCCTCCCTGACGCGCTTGTGCCCTCCTCCGGATCCAAGTCTTCTCCATGCCGGGATTTCGCAGCCGCCTTGCCTCCCCTGCGGAGCCCAGCCCCCTTCCCAGTTAACCGCGTGATGAGCGTGCGCGCGCGCTTAGGCGGTCCGGACCTCATCGCCGCTTTGCGCGGCTTTTTTAAACTGGTCGGGCGTTTGGGGGGCTTCGGCTTCTGCTGAGGCTCCACAGAATCGGCCTGGAGCTTGTGCATCTCGGTGGGAAAAAACGGCTGCCGCGGCTGGCCAAAGTGAGCGGGTTGGAAGGGAAGGGAGGGAAGGGCCGTCGCAGTCTGGAGTGGTGGGGAGGACAGATTGGGACGCGCCGAGCCTTCTCCCGATGGGGGGGTCGCGGCGAGGGACGAAGGGAGACACCCCTGAGCAGCCGCCTCCGCGGTGGGAGGGAGTATGGGGTGGGCCAGGGTGGGAGGCCAGGCCGGCCAGCCCTGGGGGAGGGCGACCGGGAAGGTTGCTGCGGCGTGGGACGAACCCCCCCCCCTTGCCAGAGACCAGAGTAGCCAAGCAGAGCGGGCTGCGTGAGACCCGCGGCCAACACCCCCAGGGTCTCCCTTGTTACTAAGTCCTTGACCCAGGCTGCTAACGCAGGCGTGTTGGACTTATCCTGGGGGGACGGGATCGGGGCCCCAGTATTACTCACGGCCTCCTCCCGATCCGACTCAGCCTCTGCAGCGCGGCCAGTCTCCTCCGTGTCGGAGACGGTCCCCGCCTCCTCCTCCAGGAGGGTTCCCGTTGCGGCTGCTTCTTGCCCGTGTCCCAGATCCATCGACTGGGGTGCGGGCAGGGGAAGATCAAAAACTGGTTCGGAGGGCTTGTCCTCCTGGCCCAGTAAGGGATCCATCACGCCAGCGGGGGGCTTGTCCCCCTTTTTGGATCCCTTATTCTTGGTCTTGTTCTTCTTAGCTTCCTTTGCCAAGTCCATCATGGCCGCGCGCTATTGTTCTCCACACATGGCCACCAGGAGCAAGAGAACAAACGACCTCCAGGAGTGGTAGGCAGGAAACAACTGGCCTGAGGTGGGTCGCTCCCCGGGATGATGTCAGAGGAAGGGGCCGACACAAAGACCTTTGTTACCTGCCTACCAGGAGTGAGTGGGTGGAGCTAACCAGTGATCTAGAGGATCCTCCGGCGTCTCTCCACTGGGAAATCTCCATTATCACACTCTAACATTGGAATTCTCTCCTTGGATAGACTTAGGTCTATCTATGGCATGACTATTAAGAAACATGCATGAACTTTAAGATCTCTTAGTGCCAGGTGAAGACCTTTCAGAAGTAAAGCATTGTATTACAGGTTGAGTATGACTTATCCAGAAATCCGAAATACTACAAAAGCCAAAATATATAAATAAAAATTTAAAAATATTAAAATAAAAATATTAGACAGTATAAAATTACCTTCATGTTATGTGTATGTCATATGGTATATATGAAACATAAATGAATTCTATGTTTAGACATGGGTCCCATCTCCAAGATATCTCATTATGTAAACATCAATATTCTAAAATAAAAAAAAAATCTGAAATCCAAAATACTTCTGGTCCCAAGCATTTCAGATAAGGGATACTCAACCCGTATATTTTAGTTTATCCTTAGCATATTTTGGAAGTTGCTCATTTAAAAAAAAAAAACTTTTATTTTAATGTATTTTTAATCTCGCTCTCTTTTTTTGGGCATTCTGAGAACCTCAAAGCTAAAGAGTGAAGTAAAAATATTCAAAATTTCACAAAAAAATAAAAATAAAATTCAGCGGTTTACTTACAGAAATGGCTTTTACAATGTTGACTCAAAGCCAGAAGATCCAAGTTAAGTGCAGGAAGCTTGAATGAAGGATCATCAGAAAGGCTGGAAACCCATGGCAAAGACAGTAATCCAAAGAGGTTCTCAATCATCTCATCACTAAACTGGATGTTTACTTTATGTGGAGGGGAAAAAACATATGCAACAATTTAATTCAGATAGCTTAAAAATTCAATATACTGTTTGCTGACAAAAGAGCAGCACCACATCACTTTAAATGAGGAAAAGGTGATGTTCGGTGATGGACCAACGACTCACTATGTCAGAAGCAATACATTTAATCCCTGAGAACATTTAGTTCAAAGGCTCCCAGGCAACAAAAGGGAATCCCAGGTTGGGGATACCCATAACAGGGCTTTCTTTATAGCAGCATCTCAACTGTGGAACTCCCTATCAAGGAAGGTGGGCTGGGCCCCTCTCTTTTTTAAGCTTCTGGTGGACAGACAACACAGTGCTGTTCTACATGCCATTCAATGTTTGAAAGTGCTATTTTAACTGTTTCAAAACTGGACTCTTGCATTGATTTTAGACTGCTTTTAGGAGTTTTAAAAGAGTATTTTAATGCATTTAAAATGTTTTTAATCTTTGTACTGTTCTAATTGTTTTTATGTGTTCATCACCTTAGGATCCTTTATGGGCTGGGAGATGATATAGAAATACAAATAAATCAATAAACAAGGCAGAAGGAAGTCCTTTGTCCAAGCTCTTGGATACTAGCTATTGGTCAGCAACAGACAGGGCTGAATTAGATAAATCTAGAGTGTTTCCAGAGAAAGGATTCCTCAGACAGCAATAAAAATGCCCTGTGCAACTGTTCTGCTTTTCCATCTTAAGTATTTTTTTTCCAGAACAAACAAACAAAAAAAGCCCAGAAGTGGTGGCAAAACATGGGGAGTTTAAACTGAAGCTGGTGACATCTGGACTTCTTGTAAAATTCTGTGAATGAGTCAAAGCAATAGCAAAATTAAAACTTTATCTGGAAGCACCCTAGAAGTCCTATTAAATATAACCTGCTATAATCATACTTTACCATGAAATGCTAACATGTGATGGTTTAGGAAGGCTCAATGTGAACACACCCTTTATTAAGAGTTAGCAAACTAAAAACACTTTAACGTGCATGTGTTAACTACTTTCATTTCTTCATTTCTTTATTGCCTTCCTCATGACTTGGGAGCCAAAGCAGCTTACAACAAGGTCAAAACAAGACAGAGCTAACTATTGGTATTTTAACAGTATCTCACCTTGCATATAAAGTAAGGCATCAATTATTTTCACTACTCTTTGAATTACTAGTTCAACATCAGTTATGCCTGAAGCAGGATCTAAAAGCTTCCAACAAACTTTCACTCCTCTCATAAGAAATTCTGAAGAAATCCAGATTAACCGGACACGCTGTCCTGATTCTGAAGGACAAACAGTATTATTTTGTTTATGGTTGTGAGCAACTTGATGTCCTATGCTGTTGAGGAAAAGAACAAGAAATCACCTGGTCACTGAAATGGCTTAATCAGATAGTACATGCAAATTTGGTACAACCATTTTCTCACATGTTAAATGGAGACTCACCACTTCTCAGATAAGCAAACAACCCAGACACAACCCAATTCATTTTGCAGCTCAACAACCACACACAAGCTTCTTCAAAACCCCTACTTATCCAATTATTTATCCAACAATACATTATTGCTTCTTCAAGACCTGGATATTAATTCCCCCTGCCCAAAAAAGGTGGGGAGGAAGATCTATCAACAAAATTGCTTTATTTGCCAACTTAAATACTGGCACAGCAGTGAGCTGTTAAGTATTTCTATAGAATATCTATTTGACGAATCAGCTGCCATCCCAACTTGGTCTTTCACTTTAAAAAAAAAACCCAGTAACTATAACAATGGTATGTGGATACTAACAAAAATAATTTACACATATCCTGTCCAGTTTCATAAATTCAGATAACAGTACAAAATGGAAACTTGTTTTACCTGTTGAATTCTGGCATTGAGTGGACTGTACACAGAGCAGCCAGCTGAAATATCAAAGCAATTCCCTCTATGGTTTGCAGAACTTCCAGTGGCTGAATGTCTTGTTCCATAAGTAACAAGAGAGAGTCTGCTTTCTTGCTTATAGAATTCCACACCACACTCTTCATTTTCATATTCACAGGACTGGGACTAAAAATTGATATATCATTTTAGAACTTTGTTAAACTCCTCATAAGTGCTCACAAGCAGTTTAACAGTCTAGGTGCTCGTGTTGGGAGGTATCCAAGACCTCCTAAGGCAGATGGAAAAGTGGTAGTGGAAATGGGAGACCACCTTCTAAAGGCTGGCTCAATGCCAGCTATTTCTTCAGCACCTGGCTATGAGGGATTACTAGAGCCAAAACGCTACAGATTAGGGGTTTGGAAAACCGCCCATGCACAAGCAATTTTCCAAACTAATCCCTTTCCTAGCATCTTGGTTTCAAGGACCCTTTAGAGCCAAACAGGCTGGAGATATCTATGGAAAATAAAACATGGCCTCCTCTACTTCCATTCATTGCTGCTGCCCGACATGACTGCATTCTCCACTATCACTGCCTTCTGTCGCTGCTTTCATATGCCACAGCATGATGAACCTTTGTATATTTCCCCCCTCTTCTAGCATACATATATGGAGAGTGTTGCCATCTCCATCACACTCTCTACCTCTTCCGCTCTCTTCACCTAATGATGGGAGCAGGTACAGAGAACCCATATATTATGCCATCAGGATGTTCTGCTACACAAGAATTAAATAGGTTCTTGGCCTGCATATAAAAAGACAGCTGCAGAAAATAGCCAAATTGAAGAACTCCTTTGTTTTAACATTCTGCAGTAGAATAAGTTGTTAGCTGCCTTGGGTTCCATTGGTAGGAGAAAGGCGGGATATAAATGAATAAAATAATGATAACAACAACACTATAGGAGTTTAATTTGATCTATAACATTAGTTTGTCCTGTGTTTTAAGCATTAGGATAACAACTTTGTTTCCTCAGAAATTAATGCATGGTCTAATTATTCTAACATGATAGATCAGATTAAGCTGCAATAGCATAAGCAGCCACTTATTCCACTGCGATTTAAACATTATAGTTTTTGGCCACCAAAGTTAGGCTGGCTGTTAGTCTGCCCTCCCTATCCACAGATTATGCATCCACCAATTCAACCAACCACGGTTTGAAAATAGAGGTTGACCCCTGTATCCATGATGGATACATTCCAAGACCCCCTGTGGGTATCTGAAACCGGGGATAATACAGAACCCTATTATTTTCAATGAGAGGAATGCCAGACTTTGACCATAGGATCATACTGGGGGACCTAGAAATCCCTCGAGAGAACATTTTTTTCAGACTTGGATAAGTGAAATTGTGGATACCAAATCCGTGGATACGGGAGTCAACCTGTATTAAAAAAAATTGCAAAGGCAAACCTTGATTTTGCCGTTTTATATAAGTGATGCCATTCTACTGTGCCATAGAATATAACGGGACTAGAGGGTCCATGGATTTTGGTATCCACAGGGGGTCCTGGAACCAACCCCCAGTGGATACTGAGGGCCCACTGTACACTTATGTTTCTCCTTCACACTACTTCTTGGCTTATTTAAGCCATTTAAAATCTAAATAATTCAGCTTTAGTGAACATGGCAAACAAAAACATGAGCTGCTACACAGTGAAAATAATATTAAATTAAAAAACAAAACAAAATTATGGTAAGAAGCATATTTAAAGCAGGTATTTTAAGCCTTGGAAAGGCTTTCCAATAAACAGCAATTCCACCATTTACTTATGGCACAGTTAATTTTATCTACAGAAACCGCTTAGAGTAAAAGTCATACTTGGCTGGCATAGAGGACTTTTTGGATTGCTTTAAGGACAGACGTAGTCTTTTTTCTGGAACTTCATCACTACTGCTGCTTCCTCCATCAGTATCAGAAGTCTCTAGATTATTGCTACGTTGCAGCTTCTGAATGATATCTGCTGCTTCTGTCTTCAAGGCAGTATAAAGTGGACTCTGCAGATACTAAGACAAATACATACATAGTGCTGTACAGTAATGCTGTACAATTTTCTCTCACACATATACATACATTTATATAAGGTCTCACAACTTTATAGAGAATTAAACAATTTAAACATTAATATGAACATAAAAGTTAATTTTTTTCCCATTCCTGGAAATCTCCTTGACATCAGAGATGGAATTATTAATGGAAGAAGAATTATTCACTTTAATATTTTAATTTTTCAGCCAAAATTCTCTAACCGGTGTTGCATTTGACTGTAAATTAAAAACTGTCCATTAGCTTCAATCCAATGTGGCACTGACAGTGGAGTGCCAAGACAACAAAATTTTCTTCCCCTCACCTCTGCCCACTACCTTTGGCATTAACCAAAACAGAAACAGCTCGTTTCCCAGTCCTCTGGAACAGATTTTTTAGGTGTACAGGTGGCTGCAGCAAAAAAGACAAACTATTCCCTTATGATTCCACTCACGGTAGCAGTTCAGTTAGCATTTGCTGCTTGCTGGATATGCGGGCATCACCTACAATGTCCCCCAGCATCAAGTGCATTAATTAACCCACCCCCTTACCAATACTAATATAGGGCAAGAAAAAGGCAGCTACTATAGCTGGACTTGCTAGCAATCAAGGGGTCATGGAGAGGTAGAAGGAGAGCTGGGCTACCAGACTCTGTCCCTGTCCCCCAAAGGGCTCTCTCATTATGCTAATTTCTAATGACAACTTTAAAAACAGTTTGTCAGCATGTTGTGCTATATAGTTCTAGCTACTTACACAGTATTATCATCATCATTATCTTTATTTAAATTTTGCTTGCTCTCCAAAACTGGGACTCGAAGATGGCTTACAAATTAAAACAAGTACAATATAGCTAAAAATATTTGTTGTTAACTGCCATCAAGGTAACTTCAACTTATAGTAACCCTATGAATGAGAAACCTCCAAGTCATCCTGCAATCAACAGCCTCATTCAGGTCTTGCAGACTCAGAGCCATGGTTTCCTTGATTGTTATTGTTGTTGTATGTCTTCAAGTCATTTCTGATTAATGGCAACCCTAAAATGAACTTATCACAGGGTTTTCTTGGCAAGATTTGTTTAAGAGTTTGCCATTGCCATTCTCTGAGTCTGAGAGAGTCTGACTTGCCCAAGGTCATTCAGTAGGTTTCCATGGTCAAGCAGGGATTCGAACCCTGGTCTCCAGAATCGTAGTCCAACGCTCAAAGCACGAAACCACACAGGCTCTCATCCATCTGGCATGTTGTCCTCCTCTTTTCCTACTGCCTTCTACCTTGCCAAGCACTATTGCCTTTTCTAGTAAGTCATGTCTTTTCATGATATGGTAAAAATATGACAGTTTCAGTTTAGTCATTTTGGATTCAAGGGAGAGTTCAGGCTTGATTTGCTCTAGGACCCATTTATTTGTCTTTCAAGCAGTCGACAATATCTGCAGAACCCTTTTCCAGTACCACAACTCAAATTGGTTCATTTTCTTCTGATCCGCTTTCTGGACAATCCTAACTTTAGTATAATGAGATATCCTGACACTTCAGAATCTTGTCTAGTTTCTTTGTAACTGCCCTTCCAAATCCTAATTTTCTTCTGATTTCTTGACTGCAGTCCCCTTTCTGATTAATGACCAAGCCGAAGTATGGAAAGTCTTGAATTACACGTGGAGTATCCCTTATCTCCTCTGAAATGGTTGGGACCAGAAATGTTTGGGATTTTTCAGATTTCAGAATATTTGCATATACATAATAAGATATCTTGGAGATGGACCCAAGTCTAAATATGAAATTCATCTATGTTTCACATACCCCTTATATATTGTACATAGCTGAAGGTAATTTTATACAAAATATTTCTAATAATGTGTGCATTAAACTAAGTTTGTGTACACTGAACCACCAGAAAGCAAAGGTAACATGAAAGGTCAATAGTAGAATAGAATTAATCTATTCAGAAAATTAAAACAATTTAGAACATGATAAAAAGCAGTTTAAAATAGTACAATTAAAACAATACAGCACTCTCTTTAAGCCCTTTCCTTAAAACCTTCAGTTCTAAAAGCCTGTAGGAACAAAAAGAAATTCTTCACTTGCCAATGGAAGGACAGCAAGGAGGGGGCATTTTGGCGTCCCTGAGCAAGGAATAATAGAGCCCAGGGGCATAGTAAGAAGGCCTTACTATGCATCACCACCAGTAGTACCCACTACTATTTAAAAAACCATGTAGATCTCATTTAATCATTTTGTCAAGTAGTAATTGAAACCATCTCTTCTTCACGTTCAAATTAACTAATGGTTAGTAAGCTATGTACTTTACTGCACCAGCATATACAGTTGTTCATACTAGTTGCCAATAGTAATATGAGAGTATGCACATATTTTACCATGGTCCTTGTAGTCATAGGTCCATTTCCATGGGCCAAACTGCAGAATCTGAACCTGACGGTGACCATGATTAGAGAAGCAGAAATTAATGTAAAATACATTTAAACTCATATATCTACTATTTGTGGTTTTTCTGAAATAATTGCTTCCACAAGCCTTGTGCCTAGACACAACAGCAATGCAAATTCTGTTGTGATTGATTTTTTCATAACACTCACCTCCTGCTCCACCTGCGTTCCAATGACTGAGACAAGCAATCTGCAGATGCTATTAATGCAGATCTTTCTAACTGGAACAGCAGATTCATATCCTGGTGGCACAAACATCATGAAATACTGGAGCATGTGACATAAGAGTCTTTTAATTTTCTCAGACTGAAGTGTCCTCAGCACACCAGCTTCAAACAAGACATGGAGTTTTTCCAATAGTATGCTGAGATAAATAGGTTCGATGCTCTCACAGGAATGCATTTCAAAAGGAAACAAAACCCTCACCAATATTGACAATGGTTCCTCATAGAGTTCTAACTTTTCAGCATCCATTTCAGGAATGGACTGCAAGATTCCAAAAAAAATGGAGAAAAAACTGCTAGCTAGTTCTTCTGGAGGTCCTCCTAGCTGCACCAATTCTGTTAAAAAAGTCATGCTCAAAACTTTAACTTTTGGAGTACCATAGTCCAAAAGGGAACACCCTATTCCCCAAAGGATAACATCTTGTCGTTTAAAAAATAAATAAGCAACTATGTCAATAAGAATTCTTATCAAAGTTATCTCCAAGCACTCCACATTGCTCATGCCCATTAACTGAAGATGGACAGAACTTAAACAGCCCAGATGCATATTGGGATTGCACATAAATCTGCTCAAAGTCACAGGCCACTTAAACAAATCTCTTTGGGAGCACTTCTCCATACTTCTCTCATGGAGTAAAATCATATCCTGAAGAAGATCTAGTAATTCTCTTGTCAACAAGTCAAATATGGCACTGTTCTTCACTTTGAAAAGACACAGTAAAGAACAAATGACAGTACTGATGTTCTCATGTAAAACGTAGCACTTAGGGGTGGCGGCAACTCTCAGAAGTCTTGCAATGATCCAGTTGCTGAACTCTAAAAAGAGGGGAAGAGAGTGATTGTGTTAGGGTTGCAATCCTATGCCAGCATACTGATGAATAAGCCCCATTGGGTATCAAAGATAGAGAACCTATGGCCCTCCATTATCTGTGACCATTTGCCACATTAACTGGGACTATGCATAGAACCATAGAGTTGGAAGAGACCACAAGGGACATCCAACCCCCTGTCCAACCCCCTGCCATGCACATGATACACAATCAAAACATTCCCTACAGACGGCCACCCAGCCTCTGCTTAAAAACCTCCAAAGAAGGATCATAGAATCATAGAGTTGGAAGAGACCACAAGGGCCATCTAATAAAACCCCATTCTGCCATGCAGGAATAAACAATCAAAGCACTCCCGACAGACGGCCATCCAGCCTCTGTTTAAAAACCTCCAAAGAAGGAGACTCCACCACACTATGAGGCAGTGTATTCCACTTCCGAACAGCTCTTACTATCAGGAATTTCTTCCTAATGTTTAGGTGGAATCTCTTTTCCTAGAGTTTGAGTCCACTGCTCCATGTTCCAGTCTCTGGAGCAGCAGAAAACAAGCTTGCCCCATCCTCAGTATGACATCCCTTCAAATCCAGCTCAGAGGTTCTTAACCTGGGGTCTGGGGACACCCCCCCAGGGGCCATAGTGTCCTCACAGGGGGTCCCTGAAGGCTTGAAGGCTGCTTGGCCTACCTCCTCCCTTGCAGTGGAGTGGCCACGTAATACGAGCCAGGGCAAAGGCTGGCTGGCTTGGGCTGCACATTGCCATTCAATCCACTCCAGCCACAAAGTTTGAGGAAGAAGCAGAAGAAAAGTCTTCCTTGCCCTCCAGTGACTCTGGGGAAGGTTTAATGGATGGTGTAGTTACATCATTATTATCAGGCATTATTATTATTATTAGGCATTATTATTATTGTATCTTGAGTTAAGTCCTGGGGGTCCATAGCAACAAAATATATCTAAAGGGGGCTCCTGGTAAAGAAAAGGTTAAGAGCCACTGATCCATCTTGAAACAGGATTATTTGCCCTGGCTCCTTCCTATGGAATCCTGGGGTTTGTAGTTTGGCGAGGCACCAGCAAAAAGGCCTTGTGAAACTACAAATCCCATGAGTCATGGCAGAATAATCCAGTTTGAAACTGGACTGTTTACGTAGCATGGATTCACTCCCAGTTAGACCAGAGTTTGGCAAAACTTTTATTATTTTCTGGACTACAACTACCAGGCTCCCTAGGGCATTCTGGAAGTTGTAGTGCAACAACAACAATAACAGTAATAAAAGGTTCCCCCAAGGTGTGCATGAGACCAAGGTCTGGTCTCCCACCCAGTAGCGAAGCCGCCAGCCTCCTCTTCCCCCTCCCCCCCAGCCTCTTTCTTTCTTTAATAATAATAATAACAATAATATATATAATTATTTAATTTAATAACAAGTATATTATTAATATATAATTATTATTAAATCTTATTAATATTTAATAAGAATAATATATTATTTATTATAAAAATAACAAAATAAAATAACACAATAAATAAATAGATATAAATAAATAAATAAATAATAAATTAAGAATTTTTTTAAAAAGTTTCCCCTTTTAGAACTGGATCCTAATAACACCTGGAGGATCACAAGCTCTGAACTAAACCTGCATATGAGCAGACTGCAAGTCCTGAAGCAGGAGATGCACTTCACAAGTATTTTGACAATTGTATAAAAATGCACTGTTTCATTGGGCCTTTCCCTATCAAACCACAGAACCATAGAATCATAGAGTTGGAAGGGGCCACAAGAGCCATAAAGTCCTTGCCATACAAGAAAAACACTCCTGAAGAATCCCCATCCAATCCCTGTTTAAAGACCCTCAAAGAGGGAAAGTCTGCCACCCTCCAAGGTCATCTATTCCACTGTCCAATGGCTCTTACAGTAAAACAAACAAACAAACAAACAAACAAAAACTTCCTAATGTTAGGTGGGTGGAATCTCTTTCTGAATCCACTGTTTTGTGTTCTAATCTCTAGAGCAGCAAAACAAACAACAACAACAAAAACAACAAACCAAGACTGTGCCATCTAAACTAGTAGCATTAGTTTTCTTTTCCTTCTGGATTGCTGTGGGTTGCTGGTGGCTACCCAGGTTGTTGATTTGCTCCTCGGTTCTTGTTTAGTTGAATATACATTCTGGTATATGATTTTTTAAAATTGTTTTTTAATTTTTTCTCTGCATAGCTTTGGAAGCTTTTTTTCAGGAAAGCATAAATGGACATTTGAGCCAAAGGCTTACTCTCAAATTTATTTTTCAAATAAAAACCAATAAACAAAAATGGATACTTAAACTATCCTCAGTCAAATGCAACACAGTTCCACAACAGCAGCTTTAGTCATCAATTGCCCCTTTCAACCAAATGTCTGTTTTAAACTCAGATATCCACCCAGTTACATACCGGACGTCAGCTCTTTGCCATAACTACAAAGAGGAATCTCTTCTCTTCCTGGAGGTAGCATCAAAACTAAAATACTGACAGTAAAATCTTAGATATTTGATTCAGAAGTATGTCTCACTGAGTCCAATGGAATTATTTCCAAGTAAATCCATATAGGAAGGCAGCCTTGATCTTCACAAGTTAATTTAGGATTTTAGGCTATCAGGGGTTTTAAAGATATAATATGCTACTGAATAGGATATTCCCTGAGTTATTCTTCCCCAATTGTGAAATTTAACAACAGTAACAAAATCCTGTATCAACTACACTGCCACTTCCTTAATCCATATACTGTACCTACAGTAATCTTTTATAAAATTACTACTCACATCATCTTTAATTTGCTGATTTACAAAAACTGCATAGAAATGTTTAAATGAACTCACCAATGCAGCTGGCTTCTGTTTCACTTTGCTGATGAGTTCCAGTTGCATTTATAAATACAAGTGGGGATGATTTCATAATATGCAGGATAAAATCAAGCAACATTACAGAACTTGGCTGCGAGTCAGTTTTCTTAACAAGTTCTAGAGCCACTGAAAAGAAAGTCATATTGCTTTATAGTAATAGCACATATTTGTTCAGTAAAAGTGCAAAACAGTATTACTGAAAGTAAAATTCAGTTGTCATACATGGTAAACATCATCCATTCTTAGCAGCAATTTGCAAGCATAGCTATGTTTGTAGTGAGTAAACTTTATTTATTTTAGCATTAGGAAGATTGATTTTAGCATCAGCTTTTATGGATTACAATCTGTTTTAAGAGGTATAGAGTAAAATTTCAAGCCTCATACACACAAACACTGCATATCATTGGGAGGGTGGGACCAGAGGGGTAAAACAAGGTTGCGAATTGGCACCTTTCCTTTTTAACTTTTTCATTAACAATATTGTATATCACATGAACTATGATAAATCCCCCCCCTTAATTTATAGGAGGGAAGTACCCCTGCTTCTATATGCAGATGATATAGTACTTCTGTCTTATACTCAAATCAAACTAGAAGACACCTGGCTAGCCTAGATGTATATTGTTCAGCCAACAAATTGTCACTCTCCAAAGAGTGCTTTCTGAAAAGAAGAGCTCTTGAGAGATTTCTATACATCATAGGAAGTGAGGACTCAACCTTCTTCCTAGGTCGTATTATTAAATCAAGAGTGAATATAAGACCCTCTTAGCGCCCCCCCCCCAAAAAAGTCAATATGTAGAAATCTCATGGGACAGGTTGATGTAAGCTTTTCCGGATAATAATGCAAAATCCTTCTGGCAGATTGTATCTTGCGCTCTACGTTCTAATGCTCAAGCTCCCAGCTATGAAATTCCAGCCTGTGTTTGGGAGGAGCATTTCAAATCCATCTTTACAGACCCTAATATTCCTAAATCAGCATATGTCAACATCTTGGATGGTTCTTTCCACTCTGTACCTCTATGGGACCCAGTATCCCTAGATGAAGTTGTTGAATTAATCCAGCAACTCAAAGGGGGTAAAGCTCCAGGTATTGATTATATTCCATCTGAATTCATAAAAACTAATCAACAGTGGTAGGCCCCATTAATAGCTGCCCTATTTAATGCCATTAATAATTCTGGAAAAGTCCCTGCCAGCTGTAAGCTTGGCCTTAGTAATTCCAATTTACAAGAAAGGACAACACAGTGACCCTGGCAATTATAAACCGATTAGCCTACTTTCAATTATTGGCAAGTTGTATGCAAGATACTTATGCAACAAACTCCTAGCATCCATAAAATCAAAAAATGTCCTTACAGACACACAAGCAGCTTTTAGGAAAGACCATTCACCTATTGACCACTACCTAATTCTTTACCATCTTGCAGAGAAATACAGTAGGACCCCCATATTCACTGATTTATTATCCACTGATTCAATTATCCATGGGACACAAAACAACACACCTACCATAGAATCTTCCTAGAAAATGTGTCCTCTCTAGTCATTTTCTAGGTCTTCCAAGGCAACTCTATAGTATTTTAAACCAGAAGTCCCATTATTTTCAATGGTGTTTGCTATTATCCACAGTTTTTGGTATCCATGGGGGCCCCCAGAACCAATCCCCAGTGGATAAGGGGGACCTACTGTACTTAAAACACACAAGGAACAAGTTGCTTATTGCATTTATGGACTTGAAATCTACCTTTGACTCAATACCCAGACATAAACTATGGGACAAACTGTCTAGTCAGGTGGACGATAAAAGGCTTGTTTATCTTTTCAGGGCTCTTTACAGCAATAGTATACAGTTGTCCCTCCACATTCACGAACTTGACATTCGCGGTTTTGGTTATTTGCGGTTTTGGGAGGGCCCCCCCAAAACTGCGACACGGGGCCTCCAGAGGCCCCGTGAAAAGACCTGGAGGGAGCGGGGAGGCCCGGGGAGGCCTCCACGGGGCCCCCGGAGGCGCTCCGTAAGCCCCATGAAGGCCTGGGGGGGGGGGTGGGGAGGCCTTCGCGGGTCCCCCGGAGGCCCTCCGGAGGCCCCGCGAAGGCTTGGGGAGGGGTGGGGAGGCCTTCGAGGGACCCCCGGAGGCCCTCCGGAGGCCCCGTGAAGGTCTGGGGAGGGAGGGAGGGCCGGGGAGACCTCCGCGGGGCCTAGCAAGGCCCCGCGAAGGCCTGGGGAGGGGGGGAGGGAGGGCCGGGGAGACCTCCGCAGGGCCTAGCAAGGCCACGCGAAGGCCTGGGGAGGGGGGAGGGAGGGCCAGGGAGACCTCCGCGGGGCCTAGGAAGGCCCCGCGAAGGCCTGGAGAGGGAGGGAGGGCCGGGGAGACCTCCGCGGTGCCTAGGAAGGCCCCGCGAAGGCCTGGAGAGGGAGGGAGGGAGGGAGGGCTGGGGAGACCTCCGCGGGGCCTAGGAAGGCCCCGCGAAGGCCTGGAGAGGGAGGGAGGGAGGGCCGGGGAGACCTCCGCGGGGCCTAGGAAGGCCCCGCGAAGGCCTGGAGAGGGAGGGAGGGAGGGCCGGGGAGACCTCTGCGGAGCCTAGGAAGGCCCCGCGAAGGCCTGGAGAGGGAGGGAGGGAGGGAGGGCTGGGGAGACCTCCGCGGGGCCTAGCAAGGCCCCGCGAAGGCCTGGAGAGGGAGGGAGGGCCGGGGAGACCTCCGCGGGGCCTAGCAAGGCCCCGCGAAGGCCTGGGGAGGGGGGAGGGAGGGCCGGGGAGACCTCCGCGGGGCCTAGGAAGGCCCCGCGAAGGCCTGGGGAGGGAGGGGAGTCGTTATTCGCGGATTTTTCACATTCGCGGGGGTCCGCGGAACGGAACCCCCGCGAATGTGAAGGGACGACTGTACTCCAGGTGAGATATGGCATTCTGGGCCAACTATCAAAGAAAATCCAGATGACTAGAGGTGTTAGACAAGGCTGTATACTAGCTCCAACTCTATTTAATTTGATTATAAATTACTTAGAGGAGGGTGTGCATGATCCCAATGGGCATTTCCCCAAACTTGAGTCTAGGAAAGTTCCTTTACTTTTATATGCCAATGATGCTGTTTTGCTGTCTCACACTAGATTAGTACTGAAACTTCTGATATCAAAATTTCTAGATTATTGTAAGCTAAATGACCTCAAAGCAAACTTTGTGAAGTCCAAGATACTGGTTTTCGAAAACAGATTTTCTAAATCTCAATGGACTTTTGAGGGGGACGTTCCGGACCAGGTAAAAATATCTGGGACTAACCTTCCATCATTCCCTCTCATGGAAACCCCATTCCGCGGGGATTCTCAGAAAGCAAAAATAAGCCCACTGGCAATAATCTGTTTTTTTCTTCACAAAGGGCCCCCTCTATATTCCATCAGCAATTAAGGTTTACAACACTAAATCTGTGGCACAAATCTTATATGCTTCTAGTGTTTGGATTGGGGGTTGGTCCCTGGACCTGGACAAATTTCAAGCTAAGTTCTTGAGATCATTGCTCCAATTTCCAAATTGAGTTCCAAACTGCATTCTACTGTTGGAAACAGGGCAAAGTCCTCTTTCTATAAGAGCATGGTGGCTCGCCCTAAAGCTATGGATAGAGGTACGAGTTTTTGGTAAGAGATTAGGTCTCCTGAAATATTTGGTATAGGACAAATTTGTAAGCTCTTGGGCTAAATGTTTAGCAAGGCAAGCGGCCTCAATATATCTTTCTGTTTCATTCCTTTCCAACTTGGGGCTGAATACAGCTCTTAAGTCTGTTAATTTAAGGCTTCTGGAGATTGCTTTTTCTGAACTGTGCTCACGTTCATATGTGTCTTGTTCTCCTAGCATGTTGAACATACATTTTAATGATAATTTCCATATAGCCAAATATTTGATGAGTTTAACTGTTAGCAAGTATTACAGCTGTTTCTCTAGAGCCAGATGCAATAGGTATTCCAAAGAAACAATGCGTGGCAGATTTACTCGTGCCCCGCTTTCTGAAAGACGTTGCTTTTGCAAAAACATGGAAGTAAAATCCTTGAATCATATTCTTTATATTGCAAATTTTATACTCAGATTCATCAAGATATCATCTATACCCTAGTCAGCATGATGAGAAGATCAGAAATCTTCTATGTAAAATTTTTGATGGAAGACAAATGCCCAAAGGTTACTCTAGCTGTAGCCACTGTACAACAGAGTAATTTTCCAAACTCTTGCCACTTTAACAATTAGAGCCTTGTTTTACTTACCAACATCTACATCCACTAGTATTCGATCAATGAACTGACAGAGAATTTGTCTTGGCTTCTGCACAACAGTATTGTATTCCTCTGGAGTGGCACTGTAATTAGATTCATTTAAACAGTTAACATTGGCTTTCTACTTTAATACGTTACTATGACTGCTTCAACTTACCAAGCAGCTCAGTTCTATCAATTGTAGCCTTAATCAAAACTATGGGTTTTACTTCACAGCTGATAGGAATTTACTTACCAGTAGTGGGGATGTCTATCCTATCAACATTAATTTGTGAATGATCGTTTACATTTTATTTTTAATATGTTAATCTGTCGCTTTTCCATTTTATTTCCCTCTAACCTTATTGCTTATGGTTTTCACACATCACAATCATGCATATATACTGACTAACTGATGACAACATATATTTCTGATGAAGCAGATTCTGCTTCTGATGAAGCAGATTCCATAAAATCTTATGCATAATAAATGTGTTAAGTGTTTAATGTGTTACAGGACCTCTTGTCTGTCTTGCTTAGAAACCTTTCTTAGGGAAGGGAGAAGGCACTTCAACTGCCTTGGGGATCTTTGCCTCAAATGGCCATACAGAAATATTTTGTGTAATTTAAGTGAACCATTGAGGCTATCACACCTATCATCAGGGTTTCTTGGCAAGATTTGTTCAAAAGTGATTTGCCATTGCCTTCGAGATGGACAGAGTATGACTTGCCAGTGGCTTTCCTTGGCTGAGTGGGGATTTGAAAACAGAAACCACAACACTAGCTCTCAAGTTAAATAGTGTCAACTTGCTCCTTTTGTTTAAAGAGAGCTAGAACACACTAGAAAAAGTACAGATATGCTACAAATTTATACTTGTTCTATATGAAAATTAGGTAAATGAAGCAGCAATTAATACTTTCAGTTGGCTCTAGTGATCTGAAAACAGTGGGTTTTAGTTTTGTTCGATGTTATTTTAACAGATATGGCCTTGCATCTTGGGAACTACAGTTTAGGAAGGAGGCAGAAAAACGGAGGGTTTTTTTTAATATATATACTGTATAACTGAATTTGGCTATTGGGAGGGCCATGGACCCATGACTATCTCTCAACCTAGCCTACTTCATGGGCTGTTGTGAGAAGAAAACTGAAAGGGGCAGGGAAACCATGCATGTGATATCGAGCTCCTTGCAAGAAAACCTGGATCCAAGTATAATCGATATACAATAGTTTTCAGGACTCCATGGTCAGGACTCCTCCTGACCTCCCCTTCCAACAATTCCTGCCCCTCCTGACCTCCTATGTACTCTTAAAATGTGATTTTGAGAAAACATTCCATTTTCTGTGGTCAACTGCACAGCGTGTCCACCTACTCGCCTGATCACTTGTCTTCCCTGAGTAATTAAACATTAGGACAGTTTTTTGAGTCATCCAACATGATGACTCCCCAAGGAAACCACAATCCATATGATTCAACCATCTGCCATAAGGCAGCACCCAAGAAACTTGACATATGCCAGGGCCATCTTCTCTTGGAAGGAAAGGACTGTCCGCAATCTCCCTTGGCAGCCAGAACTGTACAGTACTGCCCTTCTAGCTATTTTTCTTCAAAAATTTGCCCACTTCTTAATCTTAATTTGCTTTCTAAAATATTAAGCTTAGGCCCTTCTTTGGTGACTGACTATACTAATGCCTGTTAAGTAGTTGGAACATGTCAAGAAATCCCCGACTCCCTTTATTTTATTTCTTCTCTAATTAACATTTTCTTTAGGTCACAAAAAAAAATCATGGGAGTCGCCATAAACTGACAGGTGATGCGAAGGCACATGCACACACATACGGGGTATCAACGCTAGAGAAATAATCCAGGTTGAAACTGGATTATTTGCCATGGGTCCTTCCTATGGAATCCTGGGATGTGTAGTTTGGTGAGGCACCAGCACTCTTCGTCAGAGAAGGCTAAAGACCTGGGCCAAATCTACACTACACAAATAATCCAGTTTGAAACTGGATTATTCGCATGGATCCTTCCTCTAGAATCCTGGGATTTGTAGTTTTACAAGGTCTTTAGCCTTCTTTGCCGAAGAGTGCTGGTGCCTCACCAAACTACAAACTCCAGGATTCCATAGGAAGGAGCCATGGCAAATAATCCAGTTTCAACCCGGATTATTTGTGTAGTGTGTATTTGGCCCTTGTAAAACTACAAAACTCAGGATTCCATAGGAAGAAGGGACCATGACAAATAATCCAGTTTCAACCCAGATTATTTGTGTAGTGTGTATTTGGTCCTTGTAAAACTACAAACTCCAGGATTCTGTAGGAAGAAGGAGCCATTGCAAATAATCCAGTTTCAACCCGGATTATTTGTGTAATGTGTATTTGGCCCTTGTAAAACTACAAACCCCAGGATTCCATAGGAAGAAGGAGCCATGGCAAATAATCCAGTTTCACCCGGATTATTTGTGTAGTGTGTATTTGGTTCTTGTAAAACTACAAATCCCAGGATTCTATAGGAAGGAGGAGCCATGGCAAATAATCCAGTTTCCAAACTGGACTCTTTGTGTCGTGTGGATTCTCATGATTAGAAGCAACTTAAAAACATATCCATTAAAAATATATATTTTTTAAAGCAAACAATGAGGACAATAGAGCCCGTTCGTAAAAATCCTTTCCCATAAACAGCTAA
This sequence comes from Gambelia wislizenii, assembly GCA_030847615.1. Taxonomy (NCBI): domain Eukaryota; kingdom Metazoa; phylum Chordata; class Lepidosauria; order Squamata; family Crotaphytidae; genus Gambelia; species Gambelia wislizenii. The sequence goes on along the minus strand of JAUMIR010000003.1, from coordinate 47,706,869 downwards.
GCCCAGTGTCCTGGCCTCCAACCTACCTGCCCAGTTCTCGGAGGGCTGGGATCATGGAGGCCATCTCGAGCCCCTGGTTCGCCGCCATCCCGGCTCCCGGCGCCCTTCCAGCTCTTCTCCCGCCAGCGCAGTTTCGACTTCACGCCGTTCCCGCCTCCATCTCCCTCCCGGGGAGGAAGCGCGACAAGCCAGGGACGGTGGCTGACAGGCGCCAAACTTCCTCCTCCTCCGAAAGCGTTTCGCTTCTCTGCCTCACCGGTAGCTGAAGAGAGAGCCCATTTTCATCGGTCAAAAACAAGAGGGCAACAAATATACAGTAGTACCGTTCTCCCTCCGTATCCGCGGATTTGGTATCCGAGGAATTAAACGTCTTCATGGCTTGAAAATATTTTTTTAAAAAAAATAATAATCCCAAAAGCAAACCTGGATTTTACCATTTTATATCAGAGACACTATTTTGCTATGCCATTGCATATAATGGGACTTGAGCATCCATCCATATTTGACCCATCTGGCAAAACCTAAAGCTCCCAATATGAGTATTTACTTGATATGGCATTTTATATAAGGGATGCCATTTTAGTATGCCATTGTATATAATGGGACATGAGCATCCATGGATTTTGGTATCCACGTGGGGGGGGGGGGTCCTGGAAAGCTGGAAGCAAACCCCAGCAAATATGAAGGGACAATAGTTGTCCCTTCATATTTGCTGAGGTTTGGTTCCAGGACCGCCGTGGATACCAACATCTGTGAATACTCAAGTCCCATTATATGCAATGGCATAGCAAAATGGTATCCCTTATACAAGATGGCAAAATCAAGGTTTGCTTTTTGTATTATTATTTTTTTTAAAATAATATTTTCAAGCCGTGAGTACTTAAATCCGTGGATACGGAGGGACAACTGTAGATCCATCTTAACACTCATTGCTTCCTATCCCCTGGGAAGCGGATAGTTTAGGCTACATGCCGCAACGGCCGCCTCATCTAACCAATTAACAGCCCGTCTTGTTGCTGTTTCAGTTACAGATGCCCTTAACATACACGTTAGTCCTTTAGGCTGCAGTTCTATTATGTCACTTTACCTGAGAGTTAAGTAGCATTGATAAATGGGGCTTCTAAGGAGAGACATGTCCTGTCTACTAACTCTATGTGGCATCATGCACTACTACTGTTAATGCGATCAGCTGTGCCAAGTAAGGGGGGAAACAAGGTTGCACCCATGCATGCCTGGGGCAAGTCTAGAACAGTCTACTCAGGAGTAAATCCTATTTCATGACCTTGCTCGCAGGGCATAGGTTTGCAGCCTTACTCCACACTACACCAATAATCCAGTTTGAAACTGAATGATTTGCCATGGCTCCTCCTTCCTTCTTTTTTTTTAAATTTCTTTTTATTATGATACCAACCAATATAGCATTAATCCATCTTTAACTGTACATCATTGTATCTTATATCATTATATTCTCCTTCCTGTATAGAATCCTGGGATTTGTACTTTTACAAGGTCTGTCTCCTCCTAGGCCAAAGAGTGCTGGTGCCTAACCAAACTGCAAATCCTAGGATCCCATAGGGAGAAGCAGTCATGGCAAATCATCCAGTTTCAAGCTGGGTTATTTGGGTCGTACGGATTGCACCCTTTGACTGACATGGTTCTCTACATAGTAATGCGATTAAGCGAAGTTGGATTTTTCTTCTTCTTCTCCACTGTCCTCGGGATTTCAAAATAGGAGACACCAGGCAAAGAAAGAGAAGAATCTTGCTGGACTTAATAAAATATATCAGCATAAAAGCCTGGGAGAGTTGCAGGCTTTCCCCCCACCCATCCAACCCCGGGAGATCTTTGCTCCCGAAGGCCCTGAACTCACCTGGCAGTGGGTGGAGGGAGGGAGGATGGATGGGAATGATGAAACTGGGAGACGAGGGAGGCTGTCCTCCGAGAGCCAAGCTGGGTGGTTATTTCACACTTCAAGGCTGAGGAGATTTTCACACTACTCTGGACTTTTTCAGACGGACCTAAAATCCGGAAGAAGCCGTCGGGAGAGGAGTGCAGGGGGCAGTTTCTGACAACGCTCCCTTCATGAACTTCACGGAAGTTCATGAAGAACTTCCGTGAATAAAAAGTGGCACCTTTTCCTTCCATGCGACACGGAAGGAACACGGAGGGTAACGCGAGAGGGATGGCGTCATCAGAAACTACCCCCTGCCGCGGAGCAGCTGTGTTCCTCTCCCCGACGACTTCTTCCGGATTTTAGGTTCGTCTGAAAAAGTCCACTGTTATAGTGTTACTATTTCACTTTAAATGCTCTGGCTGCCTCCTGTGGAATGCTGGGATTTGCAGTTTAGGGAGGGGCATTTACAACTCTCAGCCAGAGAGCTCTAGGCCTCACCAAACTACAAACCCCAGAATTCCACAGGAGGAAGCCAGAGCAGTTAAAGTGGAATAGTAACACTATAACACTGTAGTGTGAAAATCTCCTGAGTCCTGACATGGAAAGCTGCTTCCAGCAAGTAGCAGACTGGATGAGACGCCCTTGACCCACAGAGAAAGCGGAGGGGAGCCTCCAGCAAAGGGCCAGGCTGTCCTCTCTCCAAGTGTTTCTTCCTTCATGGGACATGTGGCGCAAGCAGAGCCCTGCCAGATTTAGTCAGAAACTTGTCCTTTCATAGTCGCTGGGGTTTGGTTCCAGGACCACCACCACCAGCGTGGATACCAACATCCGTGAATACTCAAGTCCCATTATATGCAATGGCATAGTGAAATGGTGTCCATGATATAAGATGCCAAAATCAAGGTTTGCTTTTTGGATTAATATTTTTTTAAGAATATTTTCAAGCCGTGAATACTTAAATCCATGGATACCAAATCCGTGGATACGGAGGGACAACTGTACAGTACACTACAGTTCAAGGCCTCAGATTAGGAAGGGATTCTAAAATAAACACACAATACTGAAATCTGATGTTAGATTAATACATGATGTGTATGCAATGCTATTGTGCCTCTTAAGGATCTAAATGCCTTAAAGGCACTACTAGATCATGTCTGATCTGGAAAGCTAAGCAGGGTCAGCCCTGGTTAGTACTTGGATAGGAGGGCATCAATGAAAAACAGGTACTGTAGGCCAGTGGTTCTTAACCTTTTCTTTACAGGGACCCCCTTTAAATATCTTTTGTTGCTGTGGACCCTCAAGACTTAACTCAAGATTTAAAACCCTAATAATAATAATACCTAACAACAACAACAACAACACAATTACACCATCCATGGGACCGTACCCTCAGAGGCCACTGGAGGGGAAGGGAAGACTTTTCTCCTGATTTTTCCTGCAAGTTTGTAGCTAGAGCAGATTGAATGGCAATGCGCAGGCCAAACAAGCCAACCAGACTTTGCTTTGGCTCCTGTGTGACATGGCCACTCCACTCAGGTAGGAGGGGGGGCAAGCAACTTTCCAGCCTTTGCAGACCCCCTGTGAGGACATAATGGACCCTAGGGGTCCCTTGACCCCAGGTTAAGAACCACTGCTGTAGGCTATATTTCAGAGGGAGGAACTGGCAAAACCACGTCAGAGTATTCTCTGACTAAGAAAACCCTATGAAGTTCATGGTGTTGCCATAAGTCAATAGGTGATGTGAAGGTGCGTGCGTGCGTGCGTGCGTGCACACACACACTTATAAAACTTTTCTTCATTTAGATCAGTACTATTTACTGTTGTGGCCCCTCAAGGGGGTGCAGATCCCTAGAGAGTTTTCCGGGCGGGGGGAAACAGTTATAGTCAATGGGCACAAATACAGAACTACCTCACTTAATACAGCTTCCAACAAAAGAAGCTCCTTTTTTACAAAGTCTTTTTTCACCCATCCAGGTGTCCTTTCTTCCTCATCTTCTGTCTAGTGGAAGTTTTTTTTTAGCATCATCAGCATTGGAAGGATGGTGAAGGAGAGCTGGAGAAACAGAGACTTTTGGTGTTTGGTAGCAGCAACGATTCTACAGTAAGCAATGCAATAAAACTTGAGCTGGGAAAGAATGAGATTGTGCTCCAGCCAATCCCACAGTAGCCATGTGTCCAACCTGCAAGACACTGTAACTTTAATATATATTTAGAACATAAAATATGTTTACCATATAATCAACTATATAAATATGAAAACTAACAATACAGAGTTACAATAAATACTGTTAATAAAGATTGTTACAATTACTGTACTGTATTTCTTCACAATTGTTTAGGCTGCAATAAAACTTGAGCTGGGAAAGAATTAGATTGTGCTCCAGCCAATCCCACAATCCCACCGTAGCCATGTGTGCTTGTCTACAACATGTTTACCTACAATATGCCACTGCAGCTGCCTCCAGAAACCCTTACGGAGCATGTGTGAACAGAAGAACAGAAAAGCCAACAAACCTGCCCCATCAGCTACCCCCAGGATGTTAAAGAAGCACAGATCTGTATGTCTAGACTCCACAATGGAAAGCATAAGAAAAGCGGAGGCCGGTGAAAGAAAAAGTCACTTTGGAAGACCTTTTCAGGTGGTCTCTAGAAGGTTCAATTTTATTTTGGTTACTTATGCAAGGGTTACCTGACCTGGTTGTTCCATTTCACATATTAATATATTTAATGTTGAATAAACGCTCTGCTGAAACATGTTGAACTACTGTACTCTTCTTTTGTTTGCAAAGGAAGATTCGAACTACTCTTCTTTTGTATGGTGTAGGAACCTATAAGGAGCAAGTGTGGCATAGTGCTTTGAGTGTTGGACTACGATTCTGGAGAGACCATGGTACAAATCTCCACTCAGCTATGTACACCCTTTGGCAAGTCACACACACTGAGCCTCAGAAGACCCCATGATCGGTTCCCCTAAGGGTCATCGTAAGTTGGAAATGACTAAAAGGTACAGACAGCAGTAACAAGGAACGTATCCTTATATTTTCCATTTTATTTTTGCCTCTGGTGCCAAGTTTCCTCTTAAAGAAGTAATGCCCAGGAACACAGGTACTTCATTAATGGAGGTAAACCTGTATGGTGCCACTCCCTGGCACATTGTGAAAAAAAATGTAAGGTCCCCCATAACTGATAGTTTAAGAAGCATGGATTCAGATTACTTCAGCATGTTTTAATATAGCACCAGCACAAAATAAATGTCCTGAGTGATCTGGAAGCACTTTTTAAAAAATCTTAAAAATAAATGTGTTATTCAAATATTGAATTCCTAGTCCTTAGCATACCAGTTTTTGTCAGGATTTTGTATAAACATATACAATGTTGTGGTTTCTGAGAAGGCTAAAGAAAGGTTAATTATTACAGAAATGTTAAGCAATTTCCAAAAAGCACCTGTGACAGCAGCACAATATCTTTTCACACTAGCAAACATACACGCTATAATGAAGGAGCAATCCTGTTTAGCTGTTTGAAGGCTGGTTAGCACCAGAGTATTTGATGGCACCTGATGCTTTGGCAATACCTGTAAATAAACTGTTCTTGTCAATACTATACAAACCCTGGACATAAATTATTTCAACCAGTTGCTAGTATGTTATTTTTTCACTTATTAATAGTCAATCTTATTCCCTCCAAGGAACTCAAACAAAGTGGTCCTCCCCACTCTCCACATTGGAGGGCTGGGAAAAGTTTTGCCTCCCAGGTGTTTTAGACTCTGTGTGTGTGTGTGTGTGTGTGTGTCTTCAAGTCACCTGTCAACTTATGGCAACCCCATGAATTTCATAGGGCAAAAAATACTAGACAAAGAATACTCAGAGGTGGTTTTGCCATATTCCTCTGAAACATAGCCTACATCATATATAGCATTTGCTGGCAGTCTACCTTTTTAGTCATCAGCGCGCTTGCAGAAAGCGCGGGATGAGTCCTTCCTGAATCTTCGTTTGCGAAGAAAAGCCAGAGAGACCATCCAAGTGCTAACTAGGGACGACCCTGCTTAGTAATAATAATATTAATAATAATAATAAAATTTATTTTTACCCTGCCCCTCTGTTAAAAACAATTGGGGCGGCTTACAGGAATTAAAATGCAACAATGCTAACTAAAATCCCTAAACACCACCCACCCCCACCCTCCACCATAAAAGGATATTAAACTAATATAAAGTTAAAAACAAACCTAACTAAAATCACATAAAATACAAATACAAGCAAGACTAACAGACTAAAAGAGGCCAGGAGACACAGCTCCTGAGGCCGGGATCTAATCAGGAAAGGCCTGCCGAAAGAGATCCATCTTTAGTGCTTTTTTAAAGCTACTCAAGCTCGTCATCTGACAGTTCTCGTCCGGCAGGCCATTCCATAATTTGGGGGCGATTACCGAAAAGCTTCCAAGATCAGATGGGATCCAGTGTCTTTAGGGTATACAACTCCCATAATCATAAGGAGGGCCAAAGGGCTCTTATCCTCTTGTCCTCTTCTGTCCTTACAACACTGTGAGATGGGATAACCTGAGAGAGGGCTTAATGATTGATTGGGTACCTGAACGTGGGATTTGTTTTCTTCAGTCTTAGGATATTTTCACACCACACTGTTATAGTGTTACTATTCAACGTTATTTGCTATGGCTGCTTCCTATGGAATCCTGGGATTTGCAGTTTAGGGAGGGGCATTTACAACTCTCAGCCAGGGAGCTCTTAGGCCTCACTAAACTACAAACCCCAGAGTTCCACAGGAGGAAGCCAGAGCAGTTAAAGTGGAACAGTAACACTATACTAGTGTAGCGTAAAAATCTCCTTATTTAGTCTAGTTTTAACGTCAACCAGTGCTTCTCAGGCTATCTGATGTGAAAACAATATTTTCCCCCAACATGCCAGAGACTAGCATAGGCTACAATTGTTTCTTTCTTTCCTGGAAACTCTCCAAAAAGTAGCAGTCAATGACTCAGGGACTGGAACCAGTCCAGGGACCACCACTTTGAGTAGCACTAGTCCAGACTTCACTGCATGCTGGCTGCAGGATACTGGAAATCATAGTCCAAACAAGTAACTTTTCATAGTCCAAAAGTAACTTTATTATGTTATAACAGTAAACAATGATGATGATGATGATGATGATGGAAAAGACACCCAGATAATATATAATACTTTATTGGTGATCCTCAACTTTGCTTGGCAAGTTTAGTTAACAAAATTGTTGGAATCAGGCCCAAAATGCCACCAGATCCTGTTTGTGTTTATCCATCATTGGTAAACCACAAACATCACATATCCAGAGTAAGCATACAGGGGAGCCAGCATGGTGTAGTGGTTTGAGCGTTGGACTAGGAATCTAGGAGACCAAGGTTCAACTTGCCCTCAGCCATGGAAACCCACTGGGTGACCTTTGGCAAGTCACACTCTCTCAGCTTCAGAAGAAGGCAATGGCAGCCTTATCTGAATAAATCTTACCACGAAAACCTGACAATAGGGTCTCCATAAGTCATATAATAACAATAAGAAGTACTGTACAGTATGCATAGCGAATTCTAGCTATAGACTGGACCCCTAAACACACAATATATTTCACTGAGGATACCAGCCACAGATGCAGGCGAAATGTCAAAAAGAAACTATTCCAGAACACGGCCTCCCAGCCTGGAAAAAAACCAAGGAAAATCTATGGATGCCGGCCGTGAAAGCCTTCGACTTCACACAATATATTTATTAGTTGTAGCGATAAGACTATCTCAGTATATGAGCAATAACCATGACAGGATGTTTTCCCCTACTTAAAACTGGGAGTGCCTCTTTGTGTGCATGTATTTGGTTGTACAGTTGTCCCTCTGTATCCACGGATTTGGTACCCATGGATTTAAGTATTGACGACTTGAAAATATTTTTTAAAAGTTAGTACTATAATCCAAAAAGCAAACCTTGATTTTGTTATCTTATATAAGGGACACCATTTTGTTATCTTATATAAGGGACACCATATGCTATTGCATATAATGGGACTTAAATATTCACGGATTTTGGAATCAAAACCCAGCGAATATGAAGGGACAACTGTACTCAATTTGTGTAGAATGTAATTTACAAATCAAACACAAACACCCGGGTACAGTATTATTATCCAGTTCTGTGCCTGCTGCGCTCCACCAGAAAAATCCATTGCACAGGCTCGAAGGATAAATTCAGAGATGATGATGATGATGATGATTTCCAAACAGTGACATGCAACACCTGCAAACATTCACAAAATCAGTATTGCACCCTTTAGCATTTTAATTGCCACTGCATTTTAGGAGAGGTTTAAACCCACTAAACCAATCCAGTAAAAACAAACATCAGCAGCCCCATCTTCAGCCTCCAAGTCCATGAACATCGAGGGTAGGCCCCCCCCCCCACAAAAAAATCCTAAAAGCGGGGTTTTTCTCCCCCAGGGCCAAGCCACTGACACCCCCTCCCAACTGCAGAGTGCATACTTCTGAACCCGCCTCCCCTCTGCGATAATCCACGGGGATTGGCTCCCACAGCTGTCAGTCAGCGATGCGGCGACTGCCGGCCGGCTGCAGGTGTCCTGTACTCTGAGTGGAGCCTCGCCTGCCATTGGAGCCGCAGCCAGAGCCCAGCTTGAGTTGCAGCAACCGAGAAGCGCTAGCAGGCAGGTGAGGGGAGCCCCCCAGCCCCCCGCAGTGTCACAGGTACCCCTTTTTTTTCGGGTCGAAGGCAATTGGGGGAGAGTTGCATCCCTTCTGCAAAATCCCTTCCTTCAAAGCCACCAAAGAAGGCTGTTCTTAAAGGGCAGGTTTGTTTTTAGATGCTTTGAAACTTTGGTGGCTTTTGTTAGTTTAGATTTTGTGACCTTTTTTTTAACTGTCGCAACTGTAGTGTGAAGTAGGCAAGACTTCCTTTCTCTCAGTAAATCTTATGAAGAGAGCATTGGCAGGCAGTATTCTGAGGTAAAAAAAATAAAACATACAGTCACCTCTTCCTTTCATAACTGTCTCCATAACTATGGTTATTATTAAATAGTTGTGGAATACTATTTGGGATTATAATATGCTTTATATAGGCAATTTATGATAGGAAAATATATTTTCTGTCCTCAGCTTTGCCTTCTCTCAAGGTAAATATCCTGTAAGTGTGTGGGGGAGGATGTGTGTGAAACCAGACTTTTAATTTCTGAGTGAAATTTTTTATTTATTTATTTATTTTATTTATACCCCTCTCTTCAGCCACAAGGCTATCAGAGCGGCTTACAAATTGTTTTTAAGCAATAGCAATTTACACACCTACACTGCATTAAGCAATTTCCAATGTGTGTTAGCTAATTAAAAATGACAATCAATACATTTTTAATTTCATGTATAACTTGCATGCATTGCTTGTTATGATGCACAAGAAGGCAAGACTGGATTACAGCTCTTAGAATATACAGTATGTTAATATTGGTGCCAATTTCTTCAATGCTAGAGCAATGTTTTAAATTGTTTTTCTGGAAACAACATGAACAGCACCGTCTTTAGTATGCTTACTCAGAAGTAAATTCCACTGAATTCAGTGGTACTTATTCCTCAGGGTATATATTTAGGATTATGGATGAAGATAGCAACTTTGTAATTCTGTTTCTCAAGTGTATGATATAGTACATGCTTTTGAGAGATATTATCCATTTATTTTCATTCAGTATTTTCATTAAATGGTTACCCTCCAGACATTTTCTTTTCCTTTCACAAAATATGCATGTGACAATGAATTCAAGTATATTTATTTTTGCCTTATGCTTTCAAAGATAAAAGTGTTTCTCAGATAGTATGAAAGAACTGGGACATTCCAAGGCTTTCAAGCATGACATTGTCTTTACATTTCTCTTCTTTTCTTGTTATGCTTGAATCTTGAAGAGGAAATTACCAATGTATAACCTCAGGATCTACCCTGAGACTTATTGTGTTAGATAGGAAGGGAGCAGAATTAAAAATTAATGTAGAGCCATGGACTGGAGTTCACCAGTACTAATGCATGCTGGAAATTCTCAAATATCCCTATTGTTTTCTGCAGAATTTAAGTCCTGACTAATATATTAATAGAACATACCCAGGTAATGTTCCAAATGTCAGTTGATGTCACATTGTGAGAGTCAATACCATTTGAAGGTGAACATCCCCCAAAAGGCAAAGAGGTTTGTGGTGTGTGTGTAGAGTGGATCTGAAGTCTTTCTGAAAACTGTTTCTCCACAGTTTAGGTTTAAATGCAAAGTGCTAGTTCACTTATAAGTCATCAGGAAAATAAAAATCTGTGTCTCAGTTAATTATCAGTGTTGAGTTTTAAGAACACATTCCTCTTTCTACAAACTTCTTGATTTCCATGTGCTATACTCACAAAATTCAAAGCATGCTATAAACACAAGCAATGATGAAAACTGAGCTCACCCTTTCAGACTACCTGTTGCTCATTCTCTTAGACTGACCTGTAGTTCTTCTGAAATATATCATGGACTATCTCTCCAGAATACCTCTATCCTGTATGGAGGTATAGTTGTTTGCACTGTAAGTGGTAAAGACAAGCAGACTCTTAGATGCTGCAGAGCGGCAGCGGGGGCAGGGCTATATACCAATGTTCCTAAAATTTGTGTAAATAAATAAAACAGAAATAAGTGACTAAATCACCAATATATAGACAGAAGTACATAACACTTAACTTACTGTGCACATAACCAGGAGATTCAGGAATAACCAGGAATTTAATGGGGGGTGGGGAACCTCTCTTTGACTCTTTATAACCAAATCACCCTCCCTGTCCACTTCCTTCCCATGGGATTCAATAGTTACTTGTTTTGTAGTCTGTTCAGGACTGAAGAGTGAAAATGAATTTAGGGTGAAGTTAAACCAAACTTTACTTACTGCTGTGCAGAAAGAGGATATCTTTAAAAAAGTGCAACTTCTAAATGTTGCTTATTTTCATTAATCTTAAAATATTTTGTAGCTCACATTTTCTATATAATCACTTTTTCTCCAAGTCCCCTTATAATTTAGTCAAGGGGATATAGGCAAGAGCTCTCAGGAGATGTCATCAGGGGAGAAGCAACCATAGTCAGAAAGCTACTAATCTAGAGTTCATTATGTCCAATAACACAGTATTGGTTAACAGAGGATATTAGGGAAGTTCATCCTTGATCTGCCAAAAAGGAATGAAGGCAGTAAAATGTAATCATACATAAGGAAACTAAGAAACTCGCATATTTGCACAGGTTCTGATTAAAATGTCTTTGCTGTATGGGTACTATGGCATTCTTGATAACCAATGTGACCAATAGCTGCTGTGTCTATATATGGTAATGTGAGAGCCTAACTGACAGTCTAGGTAATTCACCTTTGATCAGCTTCTTGTTTTTATCTGCTTGGGACAAACTGTAGTCACTGTTTCTGTTGTAACTTGCAACAATAAAGTGAAAGGAAGTTGTTTAGAGCAATGGTTGGTGCTTTTTCTTCTTTAGGACACATTTTTATAAATGTAATTGAAACCCAATTATGCTTTTGGCAAGAGCCAGCAAACAAAACATCAGTCAAAAATAAATAAGACCATTATATAAATTGAACAACTATAATAAGGCTTAAGGTAAATTAGCTAAATGGGTAAGAATTAGTAAGAAACAACTGAAGGAGAATGTGAGATGAAAAATGATTCAGAATTATATTGTTCCGTGAAATCTCCACTAGTCTTGCCATTAGTGTTGCCAGGTTTTCAAAAGAGCAATAAGGGACAATTGAAATACATGACATGCAGGATTGACAATCAGGAGGTAACTAGTAACAAGTTTGTGTTCTACCTAAATACCAAATGACTTGGTGAAATATGGTTTGTTACCAATGTCAGTAAGTGCAAGCATTGCAGAATTAGGAAAAGTTCCTTTTTGGAATACAGCTGCCAGAATGCTAGCTAGTATAGTAGTGTGGACTGAGGAATACTGGGAACTATAGTACAAACAGTAACTTTCTTGAGCTTTGAAACTGTGGCTAGGTGTTTGAGGAACTCAGCCTGGATCGGTATTTAAATTATGATAAACTGAAGTCCTTAAACACATGCTGCTGATATAATTACGGGGTCCCATTCTAATTTCATTCAGAGTATCAAAAATACACTTTTATGTGTTATATTTGACTGCTATATTTGCAAATTCATTCAGCCAGATTTGAAAAGGATTTATATACAAAATGCCACTTCTTTTGATCCTTCCTAAACTCACTAAAGATTAGCTTAATCAGTGACTCTTTGGCTTAGTTCCCCCCCCCCCTAAATTAACAGTGTTGCTCATACTGTCAATTGAAGCACTGGTCAACTTCTCTCTGACTTGCTGTTTTTGTGCAGAGAAATGCAAACAATAGCAGAACCCAGTTAGCCTGTATCTTATTTAACATAGCATATTACTAACATTACTACCCATGGGAAATTATATTCTGCTATTGATAATTCAGTAATATTAATATTTCTTATTGCCACAAAGGACTCACTAAAAAGTGCAGTAATTCAGCCCTATACATATTCACTTGGAAGGTCCACTGAGTTCAGTGGTTGAGTGCGTATAATAGGATTACAGCCTAACGCGTGCCAAGTGTTACTGACTTCTTAGACCTTAGACTTTTCTTGGGTTTTTTTCCCCGGGCTGTGAAGCCATGTTCTGGAAGAGTTTCTGATGTTTCGCCTGCATCTGTGGCTGGCATCCTCACAGAATGGTTGGGTAGGAGTATGTCTGGGGTTTATATGCTGTGAACCCCTGTAGGGGAGTATATGTAAATTTGTGTAATTGAATGGTTAGTTTCTGGGTATAGAAATGCAAGACTCGTTAGTGTCTGTTTGGCTGATGGGCCATTATCTGCTGGGAATCCCCATGTCTCTGGGTGGAATTCCTTTGTAAGTGTTGAGTTTTGATTCTATTGTATTTCAAAACTGGGAGCCAGATTTTGTTTACTTTTAAGGTTTCTTCTTTCCTGTTGAAGTTGTCCAGGTGTTTGTGGATTTCAGTAGCTTCTGACATGATAGTTGTTGGCCTGGTCCAGAATTTCTGTGTTTTTAAATAACATTTTGTGTCCAGGTTGGTTTTTAACATGTTCTGCTGCCACTGATTTTTCTGGCTGGCCCAGTCTGCAGTGTCTCTCATGTTCCTTGATTCGTGTTTGCACACTGTGTTTAGTGGTCCCTATGTAAATTTGTCCACAGCTGCATGGTATGCGGTAAACTCCTGCAGCTGTGAGAGGGTCTCTTTTGTCCTTCGCTGAGTGTAGCATTTCTTGGATTTTTCTGGTTGGTCTATAGATTGTTTGGAGGTTGTGTTTGCTCATCAGTTTCCCTATTCTGTCTGTGACTCCTTTGATGTAAGTTTTGGGTGGCTGTTTTTCTTCTTCATTCCTGTGTTTTTTTTCTGAGTCTGGCTGCTCTTGTGATGTCTGATCTGGAGTAACCATTAGCCTGTAGGGCCCATTTTAGGTGTCTCAGTTCATCCTCCAGGTAGTGTGGTTCGCAGATCCTTTTTTCAGGGTCTACCAATATTTTTATTGTGCTTCTTTTTTGTCCTGGGTGATGATTGGAGTTCTTGTGTAGGTATCTGTCTCTGTGTGTGGGTTTTCTGTATACCCTGTGGCCTAACCGTTGGTTTGGTTTGCAGATGACTAGGACATCCAAGAATGGCAGTGTTCCTTCCTTCTCTTTTTCCATTGTGAATTGGATAATTGGGTGGATGCTGTTCAGGTGGTTTAGGAATGAGACCAAATCTTCTCTGTGGTTCCAAATGGTGAAAGTGTCATCCACATATCAGAACCATGCTGTGGGCTTTTTTGTTGCTGTTTCTAGGGCTTGCTTTTCAAAATGTTCCATGTAAAAGTTTGCTATCGCTGGGCTCAGGGGGCTGCTTGTCCATTATGGAGTCCCCATAATGGACACCATGGCACTCATTCAATAAATATTTCCTGAGGACATCACAGTCTTGTTCAAACACTGCCTCACCACAAGCTACTTCCACTGGGATAACGAATTCTATGAACAGATAGATGGGGTATCCATGGGCAGCCCCCTGAGCCCAGTGATAGCAAACTTTTACATGGAACATTTTGAAAAGCAAGCCCTGGAAACAGCAACAAAAAAGAACGCCAATCATCACCCAGGACAAAAAAACCCAAACGACAATAAAAACATTGGTAGACCCTGCAAAAAGGATCTGCAAACCCCACTACCTGGAGGATGAACTGAGACACCTAAAATGGGCCCTACAGGCTAATGGTTACTCCAGATCAGACATCACAAGAGCAGCCAGATCCAGAAAACAACCACAGGAATGAAGAACAGCCACCCAAAGGGAAGGTATTTTTACCTTACATCAAAGGAGTCACAGACAGAATAGGGAAACTGATGAGCAAACACAACCTCCAAACAATCTATAGACCAACCAGAAAAATCCAATAAATGCTATGCTCAGCGAAGGACAAAAGAGACCCTCTCACAGCTGCAGGAGTTTACTGCATACCATGCAGCTGTGGACAAGTTTACATAGGGACCACTAAACACAGTGTGCAAACACAAATCAAGGAACATGAGAGACACTGCAGACTGGGCCAGCCAGAAAAATCAGTGGTAGCAGAACATGTTATAAACCAACCTGGACACAAAATGTTATTTAAAAACACAGAAATTCTGGACCAGTCCAACAACTATCATGTCAGAATGCAGACAGAAGCTATTGATATCCACAAACACCTGGACAACTTCAACAGGAAAGAAGAAACCTTAAAAGTAAACAAAATCTGGCTCCCAGTTTTGAAATACAATAGAATTAAAACTCAACACTTACAAAGGAATTCCACCCAGGGACATGGGGATTCCCAGCAGATAATGGCCCATCAACCAACCATTAGCCAAACAGACACTAATCCTCCTTGCATTTCTATACCCAGAAACGAACCATTCAATTACACAAATTTACATATACTCTCCTACAGGGGCTCACAGCATATAAACCTCAGACATACTCCTACCCAACCATTCTGTGAGGATGCCAGCCACAGATGCAGGCGAAACATCAGAAAGAAACTCTTCCAGAACACAGCCTCACAACCCAGAAAAAAACCCAAGGAAAGTCTATGGATGCCAGCCGTGAATGCCTTCGACTTCACATTCTCAGACCTTGTTTGGGCCTTCAGACTCAAATGAAAACATTCACAATTAATGCCTCAGATTTTAAGATGACTGAATTCAAGGAAGTTAATGGAAGAAATATTTCCCTTCACCCTAATTTATAGCTGTACCTTTTGAAAACACTCTCCAGGATCCTTCCTGAACAATATCAGGATGTGGCACAGCAGAGGGGAGATGGCCCTAGAATGGTAAACCTCTGCCTGATTTGGAGGTTACTCCTCCCTAACCCAGCAATCCCTATAGCTCATTTCCAAACCTAGATTTAAGGTGGTTGGAGTCCTGAAGAAGTTCTAAAACAGTCACCACCTTTGTGCAAATGTGCAAGCTCTTCAACTGGAGGGCTAGCTTTAGTGTACAACTAATTAGGCTTGGTGGGACTGGTGCCTGGAGGGGAGCCCTCAGTAGCCACAGCCAGTGTTCTCAGGCCTGAGGCCTTTGTCCCCTCTAGTGTGATCAAGGCCAGACTCTCAGAGACAGCACCCCCAATGCATAACCTGCCTCTTCACTCACTTTGCAGAAGGCCCGTTCACACAACATTATTATAGTGCTACTATTCCACTTCAGCTGCTGTGATTCCCTCCTGTGGAGTCCTGGAGTTTGCAGTGCAGGGATGGACATGTAGAATTCTCAGCCAGAGCACTGTAGTGCCTCACCAAACTACAAACCCCATGATTCCATAGTATGGAACCATGGCAGTTAAAGTGGAATAATAACACTATAATTGCATAATGTGAATGGGCCCTGGTAAATGGAACCAGGGTTAGCAGCAAATGCTACCAACTCGAAGTGAGAACAGGGACAGCATGAAAGAACAAGAAGCATGCACACAGTGCCAACAGCAGCATGGGGCTCCTAATCACTTAAGGACCCTGGAGCATTTGCTCCAATCGCACCATTGATCATGCAGCCTTGCCTATCCCTCTTTGTTCATGAGAACTTTCTCATGAGGCTTCTGAGGGGCTGGAAACAGAGGAGGGGGCAGGAAACTTTCCTTCAGTTAACTTATCTTAGGATCCAAGACAATGTATTTACAGTAAACATTTGGGAAAACAGACACCTATTCTCTACGTGTTTCATGCTTTCTGTGTGAGTAGTGCCCCTTGGAGTTATATAAGTACTGGTATTTATACTGTTTGAACACTGGTTTATGAAACCATTTTTGATCCACAATCACCTTCCCTGTTAAGCAACAGCAATAAACCTTTCCAATAATATGCCTGTTTACTACTGAATGTTTTCCTGGCTTTTCCATAAGTATGAATTGTTCTTGCTATGTACATGTTTCTAAACAGAACAGAAGTGATGCATTTCAGCAACATAAGAAAAATAATTGTCAATTACATTAAGTCTCAGGAATAAATAATTTATAACTTTAAATGTGTTGTTTGGACTGTAAATCCTGTGGTTTTGATAGAGGATTCCTTTCTCCCTATATTAATCCTGATACAGTGTTATTCTTATCCACCAACAGCATTGAGAAAATAAATCTGCTGCACTGTCAAAATCAGTTTTTCAGAATTAATGTAACTGTACCTTTTTATATATTAAGCAATGTATATAATAAATTTGACTTATATATTTGATCAGGAGGACTGTATTTACTTGAATGCTCCATTTTGAATCATTATCTGTTTCTGATTTTAACCTCAGCTGTTCCAGTTAATTCTAAGAGCATATTTATGCTGTGGATTTAAACTAGATCCACAATCATTACTCATCCCATGACCTTGAGAACTGTAACTGTGTATGGGAAGGAGGTAGCTGAGGACTTTTAATAGAAAGTTATGAACATTTCACCAAAATATAGTTACAGTGTCATCCTTGTATACGTTACTGAAAAGCAAGTCCCACTGAGTTCAGTGAGATTTATTTTCAGGTATCCTAAAGGCACCATATCTTGTCTGATCTTGGAAGCTAAGCAGAGTCAGCCCTGGCTAGTACTTGGATGGGAGACTGCCAGTGAATACCTATGAAATTCATGGGGTTGCCGTTAAGTCAACAGTAGTGCACCTCAAGAGGTGAAGTAACCACTGTGATGTGTTGATCAGAATGACTAGAGACCCAGGTTCAAATCCCTTCTTAGCCATAACATTCAATGGTTGAACTTTGGGCCAGATTCTCCTTGTAATCAATTGCACAACTATTGTGAGAATTGTTTTAAAAGTGTGGGAGAGATATATAATTTCCTGTGCTCCATAGAGATAGGATGGGATAATTAACTGAATAAATAGATGAAGTTTGTGGCTTGGGCTTCAGGCTTCAAAAGGTGGCTAGTTAGAGGTCATGAAATATGTCTTTACGTCGAGTCAGGTGAATAAAAAAAAATAACAATATTCAATTGTTTGTGGTCTTTGAAATTAGAGAATAGGCAGTGTTTAGTTTCTAAAATAAAAAGTCTCTGGGTTCACACCATTTGGACATAGAAGCATCTGATGAGGGAGCACTTAATTCTATGGCCCTGTGAACTGGCAAAGTTTATTCAGTGATTAAGAAAAAGCACTCAGGGCTAGTTTAAGACATTATGCTGCTCTAACTAGAAATGAATGAGAACTTTCTTTTATAGAACTTTCTTCGATAGAAAGAACTTGAAGTTTTTTTTTAAAAAAATTAAATGCATGAAAAAATGAAATCCACAAATTTGCTAATCCAGCTAGAGTGCTTTGAAAGAGTGGCTCTGAATCTCTGTATATTCAGTCATGGTTTCTGTTCTGAATAAGGGTTGCTACATTTCTCCCCCCCCCCACCAGAGAGGTTCCTCATATTTAACAGCTACAGTACATGATTCTTC
This sequence comes from Gambelia wislizenii, assembly GCA_030847615.1. NCBI lineage: Eukaryota > Metazoa > Chordata > Lepidosauria > Squamata > Crotaphytidae > Gambelia > Gambelia wislizenii. The sequence continues at coordinate 47,688,974 of JAUMIR010000003.1, read as the reverse complement.
TATACTAGGAAAAGCTGCATTAATGAATCTAGGTAATGCAGGTGGTTGAGATTTTTTTTGTCCAGTTTATTTTTGATGAGTTTTCCACAGTTCACATGTTACTTCATAAAAAGGGTGGAAAGAACTTTCAGTTAAAAAACATCTGAATGTAGGAGAAAGTGAAATGGACAAATTGTTCACACCTAGAACTTGGTGGTGGCTGCACCATGTGATCCAAGACTTAACAATAATCTGTCTGACACTGCAAAGGATTCTGAAATGCTTCTTGGATCACATGGTGTAACTGCTTGATGCATCTGCTTGGGTTGCTTACTCTGCCCACCTGGTCATAAATGCACTCTGCATATGGTCAGAGCATTTGCCTTGCCCCAGTGTAAACTCCAACATTTGAAACAGATTGTGGGGCTGAATTCTAGTATAGAATCAGAATCATAGAGTATCTGATTCATATTAAAATACTTGGTATAAGCTGGTCTTAACCATTCAGTTCAGACCCTTTAGTCCAGTTCAGACCCTTTAGTCTGACAGTGCAATCTTTTTCTAAGAGTAGTAATTGGAGACAGTTCTCTTGTGTAATTCCTGCAATGAAACATATACTATAGTTTGAAAAGAGAAGTTTAGCTACTTTTTAAGAGAATAGTACAAGTGAAAGGCTTTTCAACCAGAAAACACACACACACTCTACATTGAGGAGTTTTCAGATATGCTAACATATGTGCAATTATATGAACAGCTGACTAATTCAATCTTTTTAGTTATTTTTTTTCCCCAGTCCCAATTTTGGCTGACTCCCATTAAATTCAGATTTTTATTTGTACTCAATGTCTAATTTCTCTTTGTAAGTACAAACCTTTTCTGGATTCCTTTTACACACCCTTTCCTGTCATTAACATTTCCCCTTTTTATCACAGCTTCTGGAATCCTTTAATTTTGCTGCCAAATGTATTCTTCATCAAAATCACACTGTTTAGAAATGTTAGCCTGCAATTTTCCTAATAGCTTTACATTTATAGACATGGTTTCTTGCTAGAAGCCTCAAGCTCCATTATAAACCACAGATGTTCTCCCCCCCAACACACATACACACACTCCTTTTTTGTATCTAGTACTACTTTTCTGCCATGATCTCTCTGTGCACTGCCTATGGCAGTTTTTTTGATCACAGCCTATCAATGCCACTACTGTTGTTTTGCAAAGTAGGTCAAGAGAGAGTAACATGAGGTCCTGCATCCCCAAGAGGTCTGAGTGTACTGTTTCTGCGGTTCTCCTTGTCTCTGCTAGCAGGGGACCATAGAACAGAATCAGAAGGCTCATGTTTTTATAAAGAGAACAGTCTCCCACATTATAGCAAACTGTGAAACATTCAGTGATAAGGAAAACATGGAGTGTTGCATTCCTCAAAATTATTCTATTTATGAATGGTCAGGAATGTGTAGTTAGTTACTAGGGCCTTTAGATGCAAAAGTTGTCTGCCTGTAATCTCTTAAGAAAGAGGTTCTTCTCATATGCATGCAGCTATAAAAGTGGCAGAGATCTAATACCCAAAGTAGCTAACCTTGTTCATACGTTTATTTCCACAGTTCTATTTGCCTGGGTTATTTATATTTATCCCATGGTTCCTCTATTCTCTCTCCATACTCTGAATCACATAATAATAGATCCAGAAATCATCTGGTATATATACAGTTGTCCCTCCGTATCCACAGATTTGGTATCCACAGATTTAAGTATTTACGGCTTGAAAATATTATTTAAAAATAATAATCCAAAAAGCAAACCTTGATTTTTCCATCTTATATAAGGGACACCATTTTGCTATGCCGTTGCATATAATGGGACTTGAATATTCATGGATTTTGGTATCCACGGGGATACCTGGAACCAAACCCCAGCGAATATGAAGGGACAACTGTATGATCTTTTTGCCCACCCAGAAGAGACAGATGTGACCTGAGCCACATGTGAAGTGTTTGCCCAGTAAATGTCCCTGATGTGCCTCATAACTTTTAAATGGATTTACAACATGCACTGGCAATAATGGAATGCACCAGGGGATTCCAGAAGAAAATCAGCATGTGCTTTATAGACCACAGCAATGCCTTTTATTGCATAGATCACAAAGATCTATGGGTTGCTCTTAAGGAAATGGGTATACCATTACATTTGATTGTCCTGATGCATAACTTGTACTCAGAAGACGAGGCTACTGTTAGAATATGTAAAGACAGAATGCTTCCCAGTCAGAAAAGGGATCAGGCAAGGCTCATTCTGTCACCCTATTTGTTCAATTTGTATGCAGAAAATATCATACGCAGAGCAGGGTTAGACTCAGAGGAAGGAGGAATGAAGATGGGAGGAAGGAATATTAACAATCTAAGGTATGCAGATGACACTATACTAGTAGCAGAAAACAACAAGACTTGAAACAATATCTAAAGAAAGTTAAAGAAGAAAGTGCTAAGGTAGTTTTACTGTTGAACACTAAGAAAACAAAAATAATGTCCAGAAAGGATTTACATAAATTCAATCTAGATGATGAGGAATTTTTTTTTATTTGATTTGAAATAATTAATGATTTCCCATACCTTGGATCAATCATTGATCAGAATGGAGATTGCAGTCAAGAAATCAGAAAAAGTCTAGAACTGGGAAGGGCACCTATGAAATAACTAGATAAGGTCCTAAAGTGCAAAGATATAAAACTGAAATATAAAGTTAGGATCATCCAAGCATGGTATTTCCCATCACCATGTACAGATGTGAGAGCTGGACAGTGAAGAAAGCTGAGAGAAAAAAAATCAACTCATTTGAGATGTGGTGCTGGAGAAGAGTGCTGAGGATACCAGGGGTAGCCAAAAAGACAAATGGGTCGTAGAACAGATCATGCCTGAACTCTCTCTAGAAGCCAAGATGACTAACTTGAGGCTGTCATACCTTGGCCATATCACGAGAAGGCATCATCCTCTAGAAAAGACAATAATGCTAGGAAAGGTAGAGGGCAGTAGAAAGAGAGGAAGACTGCATACCAAATGGATAGACTCAATCAAAGAGGCCATAGTCCTGAGCCTGCAGGACCTGAAAAGAGCAGTTGAGGACAGGGGGTCTTGAAGGTATGTCATTCATGGTGTCACCATGAGTCAAAGTCAACTTGAAGGCAGTTAACAACAACAAATGGGTGCATTTGCTGGTCTAGCTTACCAATTCATTACTGGTATGCTAATTAATAATAATGTGAGTGGGCTGATGTGTGTGATGCATCAATGATGTGACAGGCACATAAATGCATTGTAAGTTTACATGAGTAAAAGCTTTCTTATGCTTTGCCTAACATCTGGTCTGGTTCTGTGATAGAACTGTGATGTGGCCTATCCCAGTTTTGTTGTTCTTCAAGTAGTCCAGTGTTAGACGGGGCAGCCAGGTTATCTGCAGCTGTGGAGGCAGTGAATCCATTCTTGGTTTTACTCCTTCACCTCCCATGGCTGCTCTGGGTTGTGTAGAAGGTCTCTCATAGCCAGTGCTCTGTTGGGAATAGGATCCAGCACCTGTGGGGCTCCCATATAACCCAGAGTAGCTGCAGGAGGAGCAGTCATAAACCAAGAATGGATTCACAGATCCAAAGACAATGGATTTACCAGCCACATCTGATGCAAGAAATTTTCCACAATGATCTGTAGTTTATTCAAAAGATCTTAACCCATCACAGTTTTAATAAATGAGGGGAGGGTTTTCCCACCTCAGATAAATGGAAATACTGAGAAACACCAGAAAATTAATTAGGCCATGTGCCATCTAATAATAGAAGATTACAGTCCAAGTCAGACATACAACTGTCTCACAAAGCTAGATGACAATATGTGGTATATGAAAACAAGTAGAGACACCATGCATTTCCCTTTTATTTGCTTTTAGTTTTTGACAATAAAGATCTGTACAGATCAGAGCTTGGAAAACAGCCATTATAGTGCTGCAATCCAAAAAAGTAATTTTTCCAGGCTGTAATACAGATGTACACAGCTTGAGTAACAAGCATACTGTGGATCTAAGCTCACTCCTTTTGGAAAAGTGTACAGACTTCCAAACTGAAGCTGGCCCAGGAGCAACCAGTTCCTTCTTTGTCTAGCAAAAGCTGCCAGTGCAGATTGGCTAGCTGGCTAACCCTCATTGCAGTCTCAAATCCACTTCCACCACTGCTTCTACCAACAGCAGTGTTTTAAATCAAGCCAAACCAAAACAGTCTTTTTGGGTGCTGGGGGGGGGGACGTCTTAAATCTGGAAACAAGGGGCCCATTTACACAGCAAAAAACAAACAAACAACAACAACAACCCTGAGAGGAATTCGTGTCGAACCCTAGTAGTTCACACACATCATGGGCTATTCAGAAGGAGATAGCAAAAAGCCCAGGTAACCCATGACTTTCCATCCCTCTATTTTTCAGTACCTTTTTTTGGAAAGTCTGAGACAAGTTGTGCTATTGGTCATCTGAACAATCAGGAACCATCCCAGGAAATGGGATAATTTCTGATTGGTCAGACATCGGAGGGGGCGGGCTTGCAAGGGAAGCCTTGCAATTCTCCACCCACCATTTTGGTATGGCCCTCCATAGGGTCCTCTGCTGGCTCCAAAACAGCCAGCTGAGAACCAGGTGAGGTCTCTCCCCTTCCTGGCCCCTGCCCACGTGGCTATAGAGAAGCCCCGCCCCACGCGGCTACTCCCTCCCACCCTATAGCTATATGGCCCCTTATAGCTCCTGCCCTTATAGCTGTCAGTCACTGAGAAGCCCTCCCGTCCTGCGCGGCTGCTCCCTCCCACCCTCACTGCTGCACAAGGCAGGGGGTGGCTTCTCCATGACTATCAGTCATGGAGAAGCCCCCACCCACCATCCTGCATGGCTACTCCCTCCTGCCCTCGTAGCTGTGTGAGGCAGGGGGTGGCTTCTCTGTAGAGGCTGCCTCTCCCTCCTTCCTCCCCTTCTATTCCCCGTTCACAGCTAGTGAACAGGGAACAGAATGGCGGGAAACAGAGGAAGATGCTACAACGGAGGACAGGCAGGCAATGGGACTGTCAGTCCCATTGCCTGGCCTTTCCCCTGCTGCTGCCTCTCCCTCCTTCCTCCCCTTCTATTCCCCCTTTGCAGCTAACAGACGGCAAAGGGGGGGGGTAAACTGGAGGAAGAGGCCCCATTGCCCGCCTGTCCTCCGCTGCAGCCTCTTCCTCCATTCCCCCGCTCTTCCCCATTCGCTAGATGTGAACAGGGAATAGAAGGGGGAGGAAAGAGGGAGAGGCAGCAGAAGGGGAAAGGCCAGGCAATGGGACTGACAGTCCAATCGCCCGCCTGTCCTCCGCTGCAGCCTCTTCCTGCGTTTCCTCCCCCTCTTCCCCGTTTGCTAGCAGTGAACGGGGAACAGAAGGGGGAGGAAGGAGGGAGAGGCAGCAGTGGAGGACAGACTGGCGATGGGACTGTCAGCCCCCCCCATCCTGCACAGGTACGAGGGCAGGAGGGGCTTCTCCATGACTGACAGTCACGGAGAAGCCATGTCCGCCTCGCGCAGCTATGAACACAGGAGGGAGTAGCTGCGCGGGGCGGAGGGGAGTTCTTCATAGAGGCGAGGGTAGCTGTGGTGGGCCGGGATGGTGGTGGTTCTCTGAGACTGACCATACCAAAAATGGTAGATCCAGAATTGCCAGGCTTCCCTTGCAAGCCCGTCCCCTCCAAAGTCTGACCAATCAAAATGCAACTCTGCTGTGTGCCTCTTTCCTGGGATGGAGGTACGTGTGAACAACAAATTAAAAAAACTGAGACTTCTTGTACTAGTGACAAATCATGGGAACAGTATGGGACAGATTCGAGATCTCCAGATCTTGCTTCTCCCTGGGATAAAAACTGCCGTGTAACTGAGCCCAAGGTTTACATCAACTGCTAGAGACCAGAAGTCTCTACAGATTACCAGAAGGGCTGCTTTGTGAGCTGCAGGGCTGGATGGATTGTTAGACAGAATGAAGTGGCTGCCATAGGTGGCAGATTCCAAAGGGAACCAGTGAGCTAGAGAGTGGCACTACCTAACTCTCCAGTTATTTGCCTCTGTTGAAGGACCAAGCCATGTACTCCACTCAATTTGTCCAGGGCACCCTAAACTAGCCTGCTGGATCTGGTGTGAAGGAAATGAATGTTGAAGCAAGATTCAACTTCCAGTCCAATCATATACAAAGGCGGCCCTCTAAGAGCAGCAATTCACCTTTAAATAGGTTGCAGCCCCCTCATGCTACTTAATATAGAAAATACCTGCTTTTCAAAACAAGACATGGAATTTCCACAGACTTTATCAGACCACCCCACTTTAATGTTCTTTTGCCAGCATAAATTGTGTTGTTTTTATGCTGGCAAAAGAACCCTCTGCACCAGACCTACCTTTACTGGTATTAAAGTGGCTTCCCCAGGAGTAACAGAGCAGAAATGGAACTCTGTTTACTTACAGGTTCCTGATCTTGGCAATTTTTGTGACAAGATGCTAGCATGGGAAATTTTATTTTTTTATTTTTATTTATTTATTTATTTATACCCCGCTCTTCAGCCACAAGGCTATCAGAGCGGCTTACAAATTGTTTTAAGCAATAGCTATTTACACATCTACACTGCATTAAGCAGTTTCCAATGTGTGTTAGCTAATTGCCCCCACAAGCTGGGTACTCAATTTACCGACCTACGAAAGGATGGAAGGCTGAGTGAACCTTGGAGCCCGCTGGAATCGAACTTGGAATGTGGTGGCTTGCAGTACTGGCATTTAACCACTGTGCCACCAGGGCTCCCATATTTTAAAATAAAATAACCCCCCCACAGACACACAAAGTACAGCAAAGCACAAAACCCACTTCAAAATTCACAAGTACTTGGGGGGGGGTCATAAAAAGAGCATCCCCTACCTGGCTGTCACAGTCCTAACTGGAAGTGTTTGCCCATTGATGCTGTATTCACATGAGTACAATGGCACGTGGATTCAAATGCCAGCAATGCCGGCAACAAATCACTATGGGGGATCTATTGATGGCTTGGCTCATCAATAAAAAAGTATGGCTTTTTAACAAGATGTGATCACGGAAGGACAACCTCATCTGGTATGTGCACCCTTTTGTGATTGTTAGGCATCCTTATGCCGCCATATTAGCCACATCTGATAAAGTCCCACCACTTCTGATTATTAATTCAGGTTTTATTTTTGTTGTTTTTGCATTTGTGGCAGTCTGTGTGGCCTCTGGAGTGTTCTAGCAGTGTGGGCTTGTTGTGTCTACCCCTTCCCTAGAAGCAAGAACCTGGGTGACATAATCAAATGCTGTGGATCGGATGAGACTAATATAAATACTTCTACAAGTGCCTATGTATTGCAGCATTGTTTCTCAGTGCATTGTAGATTAATGGTAAGGTGCTTTAGGAGCCAGTCATGGTAGAAAAGTGATATGTAATTAGAACAAGTAAGACTTGACTATTCTCAAGATGAATAATTGGTCTCCTCCAGAAGGTGAATGTGTCAAGAGGTTGTAGTATTTTTTGCTATAGTTTTCAGTTGTGTGTGTGTGTTTTTAAAATATCTAAGGGGCTTACCACGCTCCAAAGAAAAGCTGCAAGGCAGCAGGAACATTCCATCTTCCCTGCTGCCTTACCGCAGCATGTCGTCATTCTTTCATTCTGGTCCTATGGGGGACCAAGGTAAAACCACATCTTTTTGCTAACCGGAAAAACCCATTACCAAAAAGATGCAGTTTTATCTCAGTCCCTCACAGGAACAAAAGAATGCTGAAAGAATGACATCATGCAGGTAAGGCAGCAGGAAAGACAGAACGTTCCTGCTGCCTTGCTGCTTTTCTTCAGAGTGTGGTAAACCCCTAAATAACTACCGTATTTTCTGCAATTCCCAGCACCAGCTGCAACATTTTATTCTCACCTTTGAGTAGATTTCTTTTTAACTCCAAGACATAGTGGAACAAAAGTATCTTTTTTTCTTCCCGTTTTCTAATTTTTAGTCAATGAATGCAATTGTGACTTTGCAGTATAGCACTATAATTCTGAGGAAATTTTTAAAAAATTCAGAGAGGCCTTCAAACCTCAGCAAACTATGACCCAGTTCAATAAAACCTTTGGAAGATGTTTTGGATAGTGCATATCCAAGTAATCAGTACAAACAGATGTGGAGGTAAAAACAACAGGCAAAACCTGTTGTGAGGACTTTTTTAGACCAGTCCATGAACTTCCTGAGGCCCCTTTGAACATCTTACTTAGCCCCATCTGTCTGTTGGCCAAACCAAATGTGGCATTAAATGTGTATAAGTATTTAATCTGCCTGCTTTTTGTCCTTTCATGTAACAATCTCTGTGTGTATATGGGGTAATTACTGGATCCTGTTCTTTGGTTCCAGTGAAAACCACACACACACCCCAAGCAGTTGGTGTCTTAATAATAAAAAATGTCCTCCTAGGGGAAATAGCAGTGTAGATTGTGTGTTGGTGATTTTAACTGAGAATAAAGTCCTGATCATTACCCTTTCCCATTGTAGCTGCTATTTCAGTAACAAAAAACAGACACATTAAATTCATATTTGCATTTAATGTCAGGTTTAGTTTGGCTCTATATCAGAATATGGACCCTGCTTAAAAATTAGTTTCAAACCAGATATACAGATCTTGGATACAAACCATTTCTAGCACTACAGGGAAAAAGAATTACTATCCTGAACATACTCATTTGGAAAAGAATTCCACTAAAACTAATAGGACAGGCTTCTATACCAGGATAGGCAGTGAGGCCTATGAACCACATGTGGCCCTCTAGAGATGTCTTGGGGGGGGCGCTTAAGGAGTGTGGGGTGCTCAATTTTTAAAAAAGTGTTGCAGTGCCCCTTGCACTGTTTAACAGCCACTTTCCCCATTTTTTCAAAACCAGGAGTGGACTTCTGACCAGTTCCTGGTGTGTGGGTGTGGGTGTGCGTGCGCGCGTTTGCTGTATGACAGAGCGTTTTTGGCAATCTGTGTAGTCCTTGTAAGGTCCCAGGGGCAGAAAATCATAGTTGCCCACCTGTGGTCAACACCAAAGAGTACTGTAAACAGATTAATATTTTAAATAAACAATGTTTAGTCATTTGTTCATTTGGGAATCTTTTAATAAAATCATTTATTAATTTTAATTTTAAATGCTATTTTCAGTATGATTGTTACGACAGTGTCAAAAAAATTGAGAAGATATACTCATTCAATAAATATGTTGCCATTTTGGTTATATTGTCTTTTAGACCTAGGAAAGGGATATCAATACTGTGGGAGGAAAGTTAAAAAAAAACTTTCCATGACGGAAAATCCTGTCTTGGTTGTAGTGTAGTATGTTAGTCATCTAATCTAATAATCTTTTGAACCATGTAGAGTTGTGCCAGGAATTAGCAGGGTAGCAGAAGGCTATATTCCACTATAATAATACTTGTTTTTAGAGTATTTTAGAATTTTCAATAACATTAATTCTGTAGGCAAGTAGGATGCAATTTTTTTTCTTTTGCATTTGAGTACAAGACTTGTCTTAAGCTGAAATCTTTATACTGTTATACCAGTGTTTATGTTATTAGCTTCTGGAGTGTCTTTAAAACAGCTGATTAACCCACAGTTTCCTTACCTGAGTTCTAGGGCCCGTCTAAATAGTGAAAATACCCCTCATGGAATTCTCTTGGAATCCTACCTGTCTAAACAGGATCCAGCACCAAGCCACACTATCTGGAAGGAGGGGGGCCCAAAATGGCAAAAACAACAGGGTAAAATTCTTCGCAGATTTCCCTGTACATGTACTTTTTCACAAACCGTGAGGTGGGTATGCATTTTTGCTCATTTGGACTACTAACAATATAAAACTTGAAGGGATGCACAAAGCTGATTGGCCAGGCAAAAGTGGGGGTGGAACTTCCTAGGAGGACAAGTGCTTGTTGCCACCATGTTGGATTTTTGCCTTAGCGATCGCTTGCTAAGGCGATAAAAAGGATAAAAAGTTTCTGTTTTGCTTCGGAGAATCGCTCTATCACACCAGTGCACCTTGGGATGACTTTTTTAAAAAACCCAGAACCCGGTGACTGTGAAGAACTAACATGAGTAAATCACTCGCAGCTGCCATCAGGAATGTGAGGTTTATAGGGGCTTTCTAGGCCAGAAAAACTATTTGGACATGTTGCTGCTGCTGCAAGATGCCAATAGTATGAGATAGTTGGGATTTTCCCCCTCATGTAGATGGGCCCCTAGTTGCTGTGGTGGCTAGAAAGTTTCTAGTTAACAGAGACATGAGAGCTTGGTTCTCACTGAGACAGTAGATTTGTGCTTGGGATGTTCTAAAATGGAAGTGGAGTCTCACAGGGCTCAGTGCTTATCCACATAAAAGATGTACCCAGCCTAACCTACTCCTTGGTGTTTCTAGATTAGGCAATATAATGTGGTTTGTTGAGCATTGACACAAATTCACATGGTTGTTTGGCAAAATCACTGGCATGCAAAGCTATCCATGTTTGAAGTTCACATGCTCCCCTATATGCAAATCAAGATGGTGGCCACAAGTGAATTGCATTACTATTCTTCACAAGTTGCCGGCACTGCACAGTATTTTTAAAAAAATGTAAATCAGAGGTGTAAGAGTGCGACCTCCTGCTTAAAACAGCAGTTTGGTTGCCTCAGTGCAGCAAAAAAGTGCACAGTTGCTACTGTGAAACTCCAAAATGGCACTTTGGGCTGGCAAGCCAGCCCCCTGTGCACGTCCGACCAATCAGATTTCCACTTTCACCCCATTTTGAGCATGCGCTGAGATTTGAATCAGATGTCTAAATGGGAAGTAATGTAAATTTCCAAGCATTATTTTTAAAAATTCGGGGAAAGCTGTGAAGGCTTTCCTGCATAGTTTTTGCTGGTTTTGGCCCCACTTCTTCTGAATACGGTGAATCACCATGAGATATCATTGGGACAAAAGGTATTCCCTCTGAATTCTATGAGGAGTATTTTCACCATCTAGACAACACATTTGATTTACTAATTTTATGAGCGCAGGGAATTGTTTTGTTTGAAGCAGAATTTAATCAGGCAGTTCGTGCATTCTGCATTCTGAAATGCTACTGCTCAGGGAAGAACAATATTAAGGTCTTGTCTATATGAGCTCAAATAACTGAAGTGCCCCGCAGTAAAAACAAGTTGCAGCAGCTGTGACTTGTCTTAATGGTTTTACAGCCCCCATAAACTTTGAATGCCCTCTAGCCACATGCGGGGAGAGAGCCTTCCTACCTTACCTAGTGACTGCAATGACAGTGGCATGGGAGGCAGGTAAGGGAGGAGGGCTCTCTCACCCTCTTCTGCCTCCTCCCTTCCTGATCCCCGTGGCAACAATGTCGAAAATGGCACGGGGGAGGGAACCGGGTAAGGGAGAAGGGCTCTCTTGCCCACTTATCCCTTCATGATCCCGGCAGCGGCAACAGTAACACAGAGGGGGAAACCAGGTAAGGGAGAAGAGGATGAAATAGCCCTCCTCCCTTACCTGGTCCCACTGGGGGGGGAATGATGGCTGGGGGCGCTTGCCCCTTTAGCAAGCCCCACCCCCTATGCTCATCTGGCCAATCAGCTTATGCTGCCTTGTCACAGCAATGTGAGTGCAACTGTCCAAATGACTGGACATTCACATCGCCTACAGAGCTTTTTGAAAACACAAACAAAAGGTCTGAAAGCTTCCCTTTGGAGCTTTATGGTAGATTTGCCTGCTCAGCCTGAATGAGATGCATGGAGGTGAATGTCCATTTAGACAGATTGCCTTCCATGTGATTTCTCTGAGGATTATTTTCACCGTTTAGACAGGACCTAAGAACACATTTTAGAATATTTGCTTACAACTGCCCAGCTATCTTATGTTTATTGTCTCATGCTGAGTGAGGTCAGCTTAAGGGGGGAAAGAGGTTTGGGGAGGCACAGTTGGGGCTATTGAGCCTGGTCTACAAAGAAAAAGGCGAGGTGGAATCCTGTGCGGAAGGCATAATTTCCAGCTGGAGGTACTGGGTGGCATTTTGAAACGAATCCCTGTTAGTAAAACTGATAGAGAACTAACTCAGCAAGGAGAGGGCTGTGCCATCACCTTCCTTAAGTCTGTGTTGTGTTTTTTTTAGTTAGTGATGTGTTTTTTAAAAAAGTGGGAGGAAGCATTCAAAATGGCAGTCCCCAGTGCAATCTGAAGTAGAACAGTAGAGTCTCCTCTTCCTCTCAAACACTATGGAGATTTTCAGACAGGCAAAAATCGCCCCTTGCCGCGCGAGCAGCCTCCCGAAACTGCTGCGCGGCAAGGGTCTTTTTCGGACGACGCTGTGCCTCTAGCGAAGCCGTCCGTGTCACTTCCGTGAAGCTTGGGACGGCTCCGCGTCATATTTCAATCACGGGCAGCCTCCGTGCTTGAAATATGACGCGGAGCCGTCCCAAGCTTCACGGAAGTGACACGGACGGCTTCGCTAGAGGCACAGCGTCGTCCGAAAAAGACCCTTGCCGCGCAGCAGTTTCGGGAGGCTGCTCGCGCGGCAAGGGGCGATTTTTGCCTGTCTGAAAATCTCCTATGTTTCTTTAGCTCAGGATTCTTCCCTGAGCCTAATTTTCTGCTACATATGTAGGCCAGATCAAATAGCTTAGAGATAGGAAACCTGTGGCCTTCTTGTACAATGTTGTTCAGTTCCTGTAAGATCCAACCATCAATAGCTGAAGGGCCAGAGGCCTCCTATTCTTGTTTTAGCTGAAATAAGTGCAATATCAAAGCCTAGTTTTGTAAAGAGACCTGTGGGGTCAGGTAGGTGGGATTTTTCCTTCCCACACAAACATTCCCAGTCATCAAGGGAAGAGTAAAGCTGGTGTAGAGGAAACTATGGTCCCATCTATATGAGGGGGGAAAATACAATCTCTTCTGAATAAGCAGCCATTCGCGGTGCTACAACCTATTTTTAACAGTCAAAAGAGCCCCCCTAAACTTTGTATGACCCCTAAACAAGATGGCGGCCAGGAGTGATTTACTTGCACTTTTAAATCTGCTGCTGTCCATTAACAAAAAAAAAGTTTACCATGGTGCTCACATGCAAAGTTTAGTATTGACAAAAAGGAAAAAAAAGAGTAAAAGATTGCTGTTTAATCTCCTTACCGATCTCTCATTTAGCCAAAAATCCAACATGGTGGCAGCAGGCGCTTTTTCTGTTTGCATGCCCCTCCCCCATGCTTATTCAGCCAATCAGATTACGCTGCCTGGTTGCAGCAACACGAATGCTACTGTCTTCATGATTGCACATTTGCATGCCCTATGGAGCTTTTTAAAAACTCCAAAGGCTTCCCTGAAGGAGTTTAAGGTGGATTTGGTTGCCCCCCTTCTGAATGAGACATATTGATGCAAATGTCCATTTGGACAGATCGCCTTCCATGTGATTACCATTTGGATTATTTTCACAATGAGATTATTTCTCACAGAGAGCTACTGGCTGATATGCCGGGCAGCTGGGAATTTATACCTGGCCACTGGAACAGAGGGAAAACTGCAGCTAAAGGCTGCTTCCGTTTTCTTCTCAGCCAGTCGGATTTGAGCTGGATGCTCTATTCCAATTGGCTGAATCAAATTTCCCCTAGCCAATCAGAGCCAGCCAGAAAACATGGCAGCAGCCATGTCTTAAACATGGGTGATGGAAGCCCCCACCAGACCACAAAACAGCTGCCGGGTAAGTTTGGCAGCCTGCTTTTCACTGTTTGGACAGGATCTATATAATTTGCCAGATCATATACCAACTGTTTCAGATTTTTCTGGAATCAGTATGGAACTTGCCCTGAATTGAAGGGCAGATTTCTAAAACTGCTCAGTCTGAAAAGCAGGTGGAAAAGGAGAAGTAGAAGAAGAAAGGAGTTTTCAGAGAAAAATGGGACACTTCTTCCAGAGCTTTATGAACCTGTCTGCCTGTTAGGGACATCAGATGAGACCTTGAATTATTTATGTTTTTTTTCCTGGCTCCTTAGGCTTGGTGTTAAGGCTATAGCAAGTTGGCTGCTCTGTTTTTAGCTTTATTTGTTCCAAATATTGTGGTTGTTTTTTAAAAAAATTCTTTTTATTCTTTAAACCACTTTGAAAATCTTCAGATGGAAATAATGCCTACAAATATCCATATAAATAAAAGTGGAGCTTGGTTTTTCCAACTAAAAAAATAAAATAAAATTGCCTATGGCCAGGAGAGGATATTCACCTATATCTCAGAAAGACTTAAGGTCTAACAAAGCAATAAGCAGCTACAGTAAAAACAGAATTCTTGGGATGGAAATTTGTAGGCAAGCTGAAAACATCGATGCCCCTGCCAGTTCTGCCCAGTAGTAACTCAGAGAAAATTTTATCTTATCATTCTCTGTTCCACAGCATCTAATTTTTCCCCCTGCCGTAGTGTTTTCTTACTGAAGCAGAATGTAATACAAAGAACATGTGTGCTAAGATCCTTTTCAGTCATACAGCAGGCTAAGCAAGCTGAAACTGATACTGTTGATGAATTTGGGTAGCTGTTTTATGGATGAATACTTGAGGCCCATCACTTAAGGGTGGGGGAGAAGGGGTAGCTCTATCCTGTGATGGTTTTCCTTTCATGTTTATAGATCCTGTTTATAGATCCAAGTGTGATATGCTTAGTATTAACCTTCATTTGATCAGCTGAAGTGATAATGTGCTTAAACTCTTCAAGTGGTCATTGTGCTACAGCTGCAACATAAAATGATACCGTGCATGTGGAAATTTGTGATAGCAGACCGATGGCACAGGAGAGTTTTACATCACTTAAACCCCAAGATGTTTCTAAGGAGGCAATACGATGGCCACTTGTACTGCCAAAAATAGTAGTAAAAAATAGATAAAATATCAGCTTGTCCGGAAATACCTAGTTACCTTCCGAAGATCCCCCCCCCCCTTTATTGGAGTTATGTTGCCCTTTCCCGAGATATATGGGGTTGTTCCAGGTATAGAGGTCCAACTAGTATTATCAGTCAAAATAGCTTGTGCATTTATTCCATCTTTCCTTCCCTATTGGATTTTTGTGTGTGTGGTGAAGAACAAGGTGGCAGAAACAGTAGGGAAAATGCAGGAGAGGTATAAATGGAAGCTGCCTTTATCTGGCCCCAAATAAAATTCCACAAATGAGACTCTGCAAATTGGGGGATCCTCAGAGCTGCAGTCCAAAAGGAACTTAACCATGCTCTGTATTTAACTTTTATGCTTCTGGCTAGCTTCCCCTAACTCCTGCAGCAGGCTGGGGAGTTATCCTTTGTATCCAAGGACATGGACTTCTATTTTTAGTTGTGAAAGTAACCTATATCTCATGAATTAGGCATTGCAGCATTTCTTTAAAAATGACAAAAAGAATACACATCTGTTTCAGCATTGGCACCGGGAGTATTAACAGTGACAATACAAATTTGCTCATGATAATGCTATTTTAGATTTCACTAATGAGAAACTAAATACCAGCGTAAACATCACTGTATCTTGATCTGCTGTGCTAATCTTTAGCATTAGCTTGTATGGTCTCGTCCTGCTTTGGCAAGGATTGAACTGATTATTCTTGCAAGCTTCACTGGCTTGCAGAGCCAGAATTTCCAGGAGCTCAGGAGCTACAAACTGGGCACAATTTTATGAAGAAACTAGTATCCAGATATGGCACTTTCTTGGAATGTAGTGCAGGTGAGAGAAGTTCAGTCATATTGTCACAACTGTGGAATAATTTATGTGCCTTTCTGCCTTCTGCATCTATGAGAGATATAGCCATAAGACAGCTGTCCTAAATTTTGGTGGCTCATGTCATTAAAACGTGAGCTACAGGATCTGGTTGTTAAGTCGGCTGAGTTACTTTTAATCAACTGCTTGTTTAAACTTTTGCTAGTTTCTAAACTGTTCTTTTATTTTTCTTGTGGTAGTACCTTTATTGTTTATGAATTTCCAGTAGGGCAGCCATGTTAGTCTTTTGCAGTAGAAACATGAGTTTTATAGCATTTGAAAGACTAACAAATGGACTACGCTGTAACTGTAGACTATAGTCCACATCATCAGATGTGTAAAATATTATCCTGACTTAGAAGTTCATTTATTTTGTCAGGGGTTGGGGAGAGACTATTTATTCATTTACTGAGAACATTATAGTATTGCATTTTTGTCCATTCATGAAACAGAATTTTAAAACATTAATTAAACTGTTTTGAAAGAACCAACCATAAGTCTGTAAGTGTGATTTACTTCTTCCTACTCAGGTAGGTAAAAAAGTAAACTTAGACTGATCAACAGACCTGGGTTCTTCCTTGTTTCATTGGGTAGCATGGTTCTATGATTAGTTTGTAGGGTTATGACTGGGGCAACCTGCTTCAACTCCTCATTCAGTGATGTTGCTCACTTACTTCGTTAGGCCAGTTGCCAGTGTTCAGCATAATCTGTCTAACAAGGTTGTTGGGAAGATAAAATGAGGAGAGGGAATGTACATTACTGTAAGCTCCTGGGAGGAAAGGTGTTATAAATATAATAAATAATCAACTCTTTCTCTGTATACTGAAGCTCCCGGGACAGAGATAGGACACACAATAGCCATCTATTCCCTGATATTATTAAGGGCAAAATCAATGTGTATATTGGGCAAGAATTATCATAGCAATAGGACTTTGTGCTAACTTACAGCCTAGATAATTGGGTAGAAATATTATTCCACAATGCTCCCCACCCCAGTTATCTTTGTAATGTATGAGTAATGATTCTGGAGTCTAGCTCATATCTCTTGAAATGACACAAGGTGCTTCCAGAGCTGCCCATCACTCAGGGGAAGGCCAAGAACCCAGGAACACAATGCCATTAGTATTCTTAGGAGGCTCTGAGCACAAGTCTCCACGAACTATTGCCATCCATTATCCATACAAATAAAACTGAGAAAGCAAAAGAACAAATTATACTCATGCATTGCATGCTGTTTGGACTACACTTATCTTAAGTGAGGGGTAAGGAATCTTTTTCAGCCCAGGGGCCAAATTCCACTTTGGGATGGTTCTTGGCAGCCTTATTTCACCAGTGAGTAGACAAACAGGGCATGACCAGAGATAGGTCAGTTACTAGAAAATGTGGTTAATCATTAAGAAACTAAATACAGTTGTCCCTTCACATTCGCTGGGGTTTGGTTCCAGGACCCCCCGTGAATACCCAAATCCGTGAATACTCAAGTCCCATTATATGCAATGGCAGAGCAAAATGGTGTCCCTTATATAAGATGGAAAAATCAAGGTTTGCTATTAGGATTGTTATTTTTTTAAGAATATTTTTCAAGCCGTGAATACTCAAATCCGTGAATGTCAAATCCGTGAATGTGGAGGGACAACTGTAATTTAATTCAATTACACTTACATTAGAAGTGGGAGAGATGAACTGCATTTTAAGTTTAAGTTAAAAGCCTGTATTAGAACCCTTACCAAAACGAAGATGAAAAACTTAATCTGTGATTTTACTGAAACCCCTACCCAACAACTCCTCATACATTCATAGAATCATAGAGTTGGAAGAGGCCATGAGGGCCATCCAGTCCAACCCCTGCTTTTCAGGAATACACAATCAAAGCAGTCCCGACAGATGGCCATCCAACCTCTGTTTAAATACCTCCAAAGGAGACTCTACCGCACTCCAAGGGAGTGTATTCCACTGTTGAATGGCTCTTACCACCGGGAAGTTCTTCCTAATGTTTGGGTGGTATCTCTTTTCCTGTAGTTTGAGTCCATTGCTCCATGTCCTAGTCTTTGGAGGAGCAGAAAACAAGCTTGCTGCATCCTCAGTATGACATCCTTTCAAATATTTAAACATGGCTATCTTAACCTTCTCTTCTCCAGACTAAATGTGCCCAGCTCCCTAAGCTGCTCCTCATAGGACATGGCTTCCAGACCTTTTACCATTTTGGTCACCTACCTCTGGACACGTTCCAGCTTGTCAATTTCTTTCTAGAATTGTGGTGCCCATAATTGGACACAGTATTCCAGGTGTGGTCTGACCAAAGCAGAATAAAGTGGGACTATTACATCCCTCAACCTAAACACTATACTCCTATTGATACGGCCCAGAATCACATTGCTTTTTTAGCTGTTGCATCACACTGTCCATTCATGTTCAGCTTGTGGTCTACTAAGACTACTAAGAGATCCTAGATCCCTTTCACATTTATTGCTGTCAAGCCAGGTGCCACTCATCCTATATCTGTGCATTTCATTTTTTTTCTGCCTACATGTAGTACCTTATATTTCCCACTGTTGAAATTCATTTTGTTAATTTTAGCCCAGCTCTCCTATCTGTTAAAGTTGTTTTGAATTCTGATCTTGTCCTCTGGGGTATTAGCTACCCCTCCTAATTTGGTGTCATCTGCAAACTTGATAAGCATGACCTCTGTTCCCTTATCCATCATTGATAAAGATGTTGAATAGCACTGGGACCAAGACAGAACCCTGTGGTGCTCCACTAGTCACTTATCTCTATGATGAAAAAGAGCCATTGGTGAGTACCCTTTGTGTTCGGTCAGTCAACCAATTACAAATCCACCTAACAATAGCATTGTCTAGCACACATTTTACTAGCTTAATTGCAAGAATATCATGGAATTTGTTGAATGCCTTATGTATATGCGTACACACACACACACCAAATTTGAAGTATAGAGGACCTCCTGTTGCAAGATGTGGAGTTAGGAGTGAGGAATTGGGTGGCCATATTTGCTGATTACATTATGTTATTTAAGGAAGAGGGGAAAACAACATATTATGAAGAGTGCTGAAGCAATTTCTTCAAACTGCAAAACTGGGAATTAAAATGGCAATTGAAAATTCTGTCTAAACAAGTGTAAAGCAATGCGCTTTGAGGCAAAAATCATCATCATCATAGTTATTAGAAACAGATTGGATTTGAGCTGGCAATGCCTGGTCAAGACAGTGGTACTGGGGTTGTGGTACATAGTCAATGAACTAGTGTTCATCTTCTGTTAAAAAAAACAAGAAAATTCCATATTGGTCATAATCAGAAAAGGAAATAGAAATAAAATTGCTTATATATCGCCTTAATATAACCCCTTAATATCTGTATGCAAACTCATATACTGTATATAGTACAGTTGTCCCTTCATATCCGCTGGGGTTTGGTTCCAGGACCCCCCGTGGATACCAAAATCCGTGAATACTCAAGTCCCATTATATGCAATGACAAGCAAAATGGTGTCCCTTATATAAGATGGCAAAATCAAGGTTTGCTTTTTGGATTATTATTTTTTAAGAATATTTTCAAGCCATGAATACTTAAATCCATGGATAACAAATCTGTGGATACGGAGGGACAACTGTTTGTTATTGCAACTAAAAAGGATATTGTAGAGTTGGAAAATGTGCAGAAAGGGGCAACCAGATGATCAATAGACTGGAGCCTATGAAGGTAGATTGCAGTGTCTGGCACTGTTTAGCTTAGGAAAAAGGGGAGCAAGTGGAGCAATGACAGAGAGTTATAAAAGTATGCATCTCTCATAATACTAACACCCAGACCCATCCACTGAAACTTAATGCTGGGAGATTCAGGACAAATACAAAGAAGTACAGTACTCCTTTGCATGTGGGTGCCTACGTTGCTGAACTCACTGCCACAAGGTGTAATGATGGCTGCAACTTTAGCTAGCTCTCAAAAGGGATTAGATACATTAATGCAGGTGGGTCATCAATGGCCACTAAGATAGCTATATATCACATCTGCATTTTTGTTGTTAGGGAATGTAAGATGGAGGATGGCTCTCCTCTCCTGCTTCGATGGGCAAGTATGGCAGGTCCAGGGGCTAATTTTCTGCTCCTGGGACCTGATTGGGACAGATGTATATCTCCTCTAGTACCCAAGGTAAATGGAACATGAGTTGCTGATGAACGTTCCTTCTTAATATATAAGCCCCTCTTTCTTAATACATAAAGTCCTATACTATTGGCTCTTAACATTTTCTTTACCAGGGAACCCCTTTAAATATATTTTGTTGCCATGGACTGCTAAGGATTAACACAAGATTTAAAACCCTAATGATCATAATAGTAATGCCTAATAATGCCTAATAATAATAACAATAATAATAACAATAATAATACACTACCCATTAAACCTTCCCTCAGAGGCACTGGAGGGGGAGGGAAGACTTTTCTCCTGCTTTGTCCTGCAAGTTTGTGGCTGGAGCAGATTGAATGGTAATCCACAGGCCAAGCCAGCCAGTCTTTGCCTTGGCTCCTGTCACATGGCCACTTCACTGCAGGGAGGAGGTGGGTCAAGCAGCCTTCAAACCTTTGTGGAACCCCTGTGAGGACATCGCAACCCCCTGAGGGTCCCCAGACCACAGGTTAAGAACCACTGCCCTATACCATTCAAACTTTTCAGCATTTGGCTTGGTTGTCTCTTCTTGGTGCTGTTAAGGAATTTATCCCAATTACAGACACCTTCTGTGTTGGTTGATCATGCTATCACTATGGCTATAGAATAAAAAGTTAATTTTAAATTTTAGAGAGACTGAGAACTTATGAATAACATTAATATACAAAAACTGTGATCCTTCTCTGCCTCTGTCATGCAAACAAGGTCACTCAGATCTGAGTCATCAGTGTCCCAATACCATAAAGTATTGAAACTATCAGTAGCGCATATGCATTCTAACTAATCTGCTTTGGCAGGGACAGTCCCAATTAATCCTTGTCATTCCACTTTCAGCTGCTTTTAAAATGTCTTAGTTTTCTCCCCTTCCTCCTTTGTTTTCTTTTTCCTTCAACTGCTGAAAACTGAGTTCAATGTGCAAAAGTAGTTTGCACTCAGTTAACTCAGCAGGGGGTAGAGGAGAGCAGGGGACATCGTTTTCCCAATCCCAGTAAGCTCAGGTAAAAGCAAACTGCTGCAGCTTTTCCTAACTTGTTTGTTCTTCCATATTAATGACTTTTGCCATCTTGACCACATTCTAAAGTGGTCACACGGGTCCCAGTTTTCACCTATGAAATGTTGGCAATTGTGCATATGCAGAATACAAACAAAATTACAGGGGGAAATATATATTTGTATACCGA
Organism: Gambelia wislizenii; assembly: GCA_030847615.1. Lineage (NCBI taxonomy): Eukaryota > Metazoa > Chordata > Lepidosauria > Squamata > Crotaphytidae > Gambelia > Gambelia wislizenii. The sequence continues at coordinate 47,667,859 of JAUMIR010000003.1, read as the reverse complement.
GTTGCAATATTGTAGTACTTCTTTCCTCTTCAGATTTTTATCCAATACAGAGAATAAAAATGACTGCTGCGCATTATAATTCCTTTGCTTGCCTGCTCTAGGAAATAGCCTACCCTTGGCTCAGTGAACCAGCTCTTAAAGACTAAAGATGTTTCCTAAGGCCACTGATTACAGGACAGAGTATTCTGCTGTGATCTGGAATCTCCAGACAAACCATCTTGCCCGAGGGCACAGTCAGGATGAGGGAGAATTATGTCTCCATTATATTATCATTAAGTCAGCCTTGATTATGAATCTCTTACAATAAATCTACAGAGGAGTTCCCTCCATGTATTATTACTTTCAATTACATGTGCATAGTACAGGTCGCATGCAGTCTTAGTTACTTCTGGGTGGATTAACTACAATAGTCATCTTAATCTTTATATCTGTGTGTGTTTGTGTGCATGCTTGATCATTTAGTACACTTCTGATTGATAATTCCTGAAGATCAACTAGATAATTCCTGAAGGTCAACTAGACAGCAGTCTTGGTGATCCAATGTTTCCTCTTCATTTCAAAGGGGAGCTCAGCTCTACCTCAGCCTAATCTGGTCAGGGTTTGAGTACCTCCTCTTCCTTTCCCTTATCAATCCAGTGGTAGGTGAACTTTTTCGGTTGAGAGCCCTGCAAAATCCCTTGAGGGCCACTTGAGTGGGCCAAACTGAGGAGCAACAGTCACAATTCCCAGGACACACATAGGATTGCTGAAAAGGGAGAGGCTAACCACCACATCAGCAATCTGGTCTGCTGCATCCTTACTGGTAACAGCAGTGAAACTGAAAATGTGATTGCAGTGGAGGGGGGAGGGCATGTGGCCTTCTGGATGCTGCTAGACTGCAATTCCCATCAGTCCTAGGTGGAATAGCCAGTGATGAGGAATCATGGACATAGCAGTCCAACATCTGGAGAACAACAGGTTCTTCATCTCTCACTTATATAGTACTTTCACTGTATAAATCTGAGGTTCAGTAGCTTGAGTCTTTCTATAGTATACTTTGTAACATGCTCTGTTGGTAATTTCAGGCTTAAAGAAGTGAAAATAGCTGGTGTGGCAGTCAGAAGATGGAAAACAACATAACAACAATTTCTAGGGAGGAACTGGAAGAATTAAAGGAAGCATTTAGTAAAATAGGTAAGTTTGCTGAATTGTTGCAGACCTTCATCTGAGAGTAGACAATCAGAACCACCATTAAAAAAGGAAGACTACACATTCTCTCCCAAATTCATATATCCCCACCCCCAGGTTTCAAGACACCACTGAATAATCCTCAATGATTTCAGGATCTCTAGTTACCTTGATGATTTTACACAAGGAATTGCCTTGTGAACGGACTAGTGTATTGTATGCATGGTAAGCAATGGGGGAACCCTTTGTTTTAAAACAAATAAATGAATAATCATAGAATCGTAGAGTTGGAAGAGACCATGAGGGCCATCCAGTCCAACTAACCCCCTGCCTGGCAGGAATACACAGAGGGTACCAGAGGGCTTCCAAACAGGATAGAAATGCCTTTCACACCCCCTAAAGTGCATCTGGGGACATTTTGAAAAACTGTGGATGCCCAGGGCACCACAAAAATGGCCCTGAGGGGCTACATGCAACCCATAAACTGTGCTTTGCTCACACCTGCTAGGCCTAAGAAGTACACATCTACCAAACAAGCCAGTCTGATGATAAAGAGGAACAGACCAGGTGGGAAGTCAAAGAGCGAAAGAGAAGTGCTTGTCTTCAGCCTAGAAGAATTACCTTCTTCAATAAAGAGGGTAGAAGACAGTGGAGGTGGACTGGACAGGATGTAGAGACTCAGAAGAGGTCTCAGTTCACTCTAATAATAATAATAATAATAATAATAATAATAATAATAATTTTTTATTTTTAACCCGTCCCTCTGCTCGGCAACTGGGGCGGCGTACAACAGGATTAAAACAGCAGCAAGTTAAAACAGTCCTTCCCAATCCTAACCCTCCCACCCCTTAAAACTAAATTAAACTAGTAGAGAATTAAAACAAAGATAAAATACAATACAATATAAAAGAATAAAAAAAATTAAAATGGCAATAGCGGCAGGGGGACTGGTGAGCAATCAACTCCACTTGAGCCGGGAAGTTATTCCGGGAAGGCCCTGCCGGAAAAGGTCCGTCTTTAGCACTTTCTTGAAGCTATCAAGAGTAGTGATAAGACAGATCTCGTCCGGCAGGCCATTCCAAAGCCTGAGAGCCGTAGAAGAGAAGGCCCTCTGGGAGGTCTGCGACAGCCTAGTTTTTATAGGCTGCAGCAGGTTCCTCCCAGAGGACCAACGTGTGTGGGGGGATCATATGGGATGAGGCATTCCCCGAGATAAGACGGACCCAAGCCATGTAGGGCTTTAAAGGTTAAAACCAACACCTTGTACTGTGCCCGGAAACTGATTGGCAGCCAGTGGAGAGATTTAAGCACAGGTGTTATATGCTCTCTCCTAGATGTACCTGTAATTAACCTGGCTGCCATATTTTGTACCAGTTGAAGTTTCTGGGTTAGGCACAAGGGTAGCCCCATGTAGACTGCGTTACAGTAATCCAAACATGCGGTTACCAAAGCATGTACCACAGTTTCCAGATCCCTTGTATCCAGGTAAGTGTGCAGCTGGTGTATCTGCCGAAGCTGATAACAGGCACTCCTGACTGTCGCACTCACCTGACTAGTCATGTGAAGCGACGAATCTAGGAGTACCCCCAGACTGCGAACACAGTCCTTAGAGGAGAGTGTGACTCCATCCAGGACTGGAAGTTGTATTCCCAGACCTGATTTCGGGCCTGTGACTGTCAGTACCTCCGTTTTGTCTGGATTTAGTCTCAATCTGTTTTTCCTCATCCACTCCATTACCACTCTAAGAAAGTCATTGAGAGGAGAGACGCCATCTGAAGTCTGAGCCAACGATCTGGTCATGGAGAAATATATCTGAGTGTCATCAGCGTACTGATGACACCGAGCTCCATGCCTCAGGATGATCTCTCCCAGCGGCATCATATAAATGTTAAATAGCATTGGGGACAGGATGGCACCCTGAGGGATGCCACAATTAAGCTCAGTTCTGGAATAGCAACTGTCCCCGAGCCTCACCCTCTGGAATCTGCCTGAGAGAAAGGAACGGAACCACAGAAGAGCAGTGCCTCCAATTCCTAACTGTCTCAGACTATCCAAGAGGATGGATTGATCTATAGTGTCAAAGGCCGCTGAGAGGTCCAAGAGCACCAGCAGGGTCACACTACCCCTGTCAATGCTCAGGCGGAGGTTGTCGGCTAGAGCAACAATGGCAGTCTCAGCTCCATATCCTGTCCTGAAGCCGGTTTGAAATGGATCAAGATATAATTGGTTTCATCCAAGATGGCTTGGAGTTGGGAAGCAACTGCCCTCTCGATCACCTTGCTTAAAAAAGGTAGCAAGGACACTGGTCTGTAATTGGACCTGTCCAGGGGGTCCAGGGAAGGTTTTTTTCAGGAATGGCTTAACCGCTGCCTCCTTTAGACAAGATGGTACAATACCTTCCCTGAAGGATGCATTGATGGTGTCCCGTAGGAATGCTCTCAACGCGTGCCCCCTGATGACCAGCCGAGATGGACAGGGATCAAGAGGGCAAGTCATCTTCCTCACTCTTCCAAGGAGCTTGTCCACGTCATCGGTACTCACCGATTGAAACTGATGCAGTAAAATGCTACCAACGGAGTTGTTGGACGCCTCATCTATGGATTCTGTCAGAACACTGGCATCCAAGTTGGCTCTAATCCGAGAGATTTTATCTGCAAAGTGGATGTTAAACACATCGCAGCAGGCTGTCATCGGTTAAGTAGGGGGTTTGGTGCAGGAGGAGCCTGTGTCAGCTCCCCCACCACCTTAAACAATTCTGCTGGATGGGACTCTGCAGACACAATATGTGCAGAGCAGAAGGATCTCTTTGCTGTATGTATTGCCTTCCGATAGGAATCAAGATGCTTCCTATGGCGAGTTCTGTTGGATAAGAATCGAGTCTTCCGCCACTTGCACTCTAGCCATTGTCCAGTTCGCTTCATCCTCCTAAGCTCCTCTGTGTACCAGGGCTTACGATTAGAGGTGGGCTGGAAAGGACGCTTGGGAGCAATTGTGTCAATAGCCTTGGTAAGATCAGTGTTCCAGATGCTGACCAAAGCCTCGACAGAATCACCGGCATTATCAACCATTAAACCCTCTAGGGCTTTCTGGAAACCAGTTGGTTCCATTAGCCTTCCAGGGCAGACCGTTCTAATGGGTCCACCACCCCCAGAGGGGCAGACAGTGGCTCTTAGTTCCATCTTGACCAGGAAGTGATCCGTCCATGACAATGTGGAGGTTTTTGTAACCTCCGCCCATGGATAGTCTTGTTCTGTACTGAAGTTTGCATCAAGGGTATGACCTGCACAATGTGTGTGCCAGTCAACCAGTTGGGATAGGCCCATGTTTGTCATGGTTTCTATGAACTCCTGAGCCGCACCGGTTAGATTTGACACGCTAGTCTCGAGCAGAATGTTGAAGTCGCCCAAAACCAAAAGTCTGGGCGACTCCAACAATAGCTCAGAGATCAGCTGGGTCAGCTCAGTTAGGGAGTCTATTAAGCAACGGGGTGGCCGGTATACCAACAGAATCTCCAAACTATCCCTGGTTTTCAGGCTAAGGTACATGCACTCGATGCAAGCTGTTTTCTGGATAGGCTTCCTGGTCAAGGTTAAGTTGTTTCTATGAACCAAGGCCACACCGCCCCCCCCGCCCACTTTCCCTTATCTGCTCGCTGACTGTATACCCAACCGGGAGGGCCCGCGCCCATGTCGCAGCGCTGGCATCTCCCAGCCAGGTCTCGGTAAAGCATGCCAGATCAGCGGCCTCATCCACTAAGAGGTCATGTATAATATGAGTCTTATTTTTAACTGACCTGGCATTGCAAAGGAGCAGAATTAAGGGGCTGTGGAAAGAATGGTACGCTCTCCAAGTTATTCTGGGAAACAGAGTGAACTGAAGAAGGGATAGATATTAAGCATCGATCTCTTCTTCTTTTGTAACATTTCTTCACTCTGTTGCCGCCATATCTTCCCTTCCCCCACACAACCTCAATTCCCGCACCCAGATCATTTCCGGCATGGTGGTAATGATAAATAATCATTGTAAGCAGTTCTTGTAGCTTCAGGGTGGAAGAAGGGGCGTGGCTCCCAAGCAAAAGCTCACCCTACCCAGCCAAGGTCTTGACTCTCAGCTTGTAAGCAATTCTTATAGCTTCAGGGTGGAAGAAGGGACGTGGCTCTCATCTATCCTTAGTGCTGCAGCCACTAGCCTGCCTTGTTCTTTCATAGTCTCCTCCCTGGGACTGGGACTGGTAAACCCATTGTCATGGAAACTCTCAGTCTTCCATAAGAAAGATTTTACTTTTGTCTTAATACTTATTCTAATACCAGTCAGAAGGTTAATTGCCTGTATTCAGCAAGAAAAGGACAGATGCAGAAATGCCACTGTCACTCCACACAGATACAGATGTCCTCTCCTGGTTAAGCCATATAATTACACTATCCATACAGTTAGTGGTGTCTTTTCTGTATCCTTTGAAGGAAGTTCACATACCTGAAACAAATGTGGTGAACATACACCCAGAAGAAACCTGAAATTTTCCAGAACGTTTGCTGTAATGTGGATTTTGGCTTCTCTTAAATGTCATTACAGTAATATTTTCAGGGTGGGTTTTATAGCTCGTAGAAGAAAATTGCTTATGTAGTTAATTGTATTTGCTCAGTATGTTGACATTTTAATTCCTCAGTATGAGACAACTTGATATAATAGAGCATTTTTGTGGAATGATAGTATCCTTCATACATTACCATATCATTCTTCTTGCACTATAGAATGAACTTGCCAATATGTTGGTTCCAAGGTTTCACTTTCTTGCCTTGTCAGCAGTTTGCTGCCACATTAAGGTATAGGTCACAGGTCACGTCACATATTTGATTTGAAATAACCCTGAAATTAAGCTCTTGAAACATTTGTAACTGGACCAAAACCTATATTTTAAAGCAATTAGCCATTACTGGATAGATGATTTAGCCCCTGCCCCACATGTACAATTCAAAGGAACTGAATTTTGTGATCATGACATGTATTAAGTACTGTTAATAAATAACTTCATGTAATGTGTTATGTTCAGTAGGAAGTGTGCAGTTAAGGTTATAATGACTCTCTCGATGTCACCTGAAAATGAAAAAAAGAAAAGAAAATCAGTGTCAAGGCTGGAATTGTGTGTTTTGGGGCTCAATTTTCTGATCTCTTTATGTTCCCAGTTAAGTTTTCCCACTGGTCTTTGATGGACCTTTGCAAAGGTAGCAGAGAACAAGCAATAATTTATTATTTTTTCATTGCTTCTGAAAGCATATACTTGAGTGAATCCTAAGCTTAGGGAATTGGCCAGAGATAACATGTATTACAGAGGAAAGTTATTTTCTACTTTACAGAAATTTCCAGCTGTCCATTGTCAATATAGAACACTAACTATCTGAAAGTACTTTTAGGCAGTAACAAAGTTACCTAAGATGGGGAAAATCCAAAATTGCAATCAATTATAATTGATTCAGAAAAATGTATTGTCCTTCTCTCTAGTAGGAAGTTTAGGTGATTAAAGCTGCTGACACACTGTAGAATAATGCAGCTTGACACTGCTTTAACTGCCGTGGCTCAATGCTATGGAATTCTGGGATTTGTAGTTTTGTGAGATATTTAGACCTTTCTTCCAGAGAGCTCTGGTGCCACAACAAACTACAAATCCCAGGATTCTAGAGGATGGGGCCATGCTTGTTAAAGTGTTGTCAAACTGTATTATTTCTGCAGTGTGTCAGCAGCCTAAGTGGCCATCTGTCTGGAAGCCAAATGGTGCCAGTCAGAAATAAGGCAATAGCTTGTGTACATTCAAAGCATGGAGTTACTGGAGGAATGTTCTAGTTATTCATTAATATATACATCTCTGAATTAAAAGAAAGTGACTTTTAAAAAAGCACAAATGCTACTTGATTGGAGACTGTGAGCAAATATCAGGGCCCATTTTAAGAAAAGTTTATATCTCTCAACACAAATAGATGATTGCAACTAGAAATGTGAAATGTGCCAGAACTCGGACTCAGATAATGAGAGATTGCCAGCTGTGGTTCCACTATAGAATATATACACCCCCCATACGTTAACCTAGCCTTCTGAGCTCAGTAGCAGCATGGAGAGAGAGGCAGGCAGTAGTACAGACCTAATTCTGCATCATAGCCAAGTCCTTCATGTCTCAAACTGAGAATACCAAAAATTGCTGCTGTCTGCACAAACCACATGTGCCTTAAGGATTCTAGAAAAAAGTGTCTTGCTCCCATAAAAAGCGATGAGCACAAAGTATTCCTACATGTCCATGCCCATAGTAGATGGACTGTCTTCCTTCCAGTAGCACTCTCTTGCATCTTAAGCGGTGCTAATGTTCTTGGAACTTTGGGTAGATGTTGCTGCTGGAAGGAATAAATTGTGCACATGTGGAACACCATGTGCAACTTCTTGGTTCATGGCCAATGTGCTTAATGTTGTAATTTTCAATGCCAGACATGTGATTTTTGGTAATTATCAAGGCAAGATGCCACATAACAACTCTTGTTTATAAATTGTTATACACTGCCCTTGCTTTTTTTAGTAGCTACAGGGCAACACTATAAGAAACAGTTTCTTTAGCATAAGAAAGAAAGCAGTAACCTTATTGTTGTTTTTCATAGTATCTTGTTTTATTTTTAAAAATGCAAGCAGAATATTATGGAAGCAAACAGATTCATAAAGCAGGCAGTACAACTGCTGCTCTTGCATCAGATTCGTAGGGAGCAATGTCTTCAGACTACACAAGCTAAAAACTTACAGATTTGACCTCCCATAAGCCTCGCAAAAGCTGTGGGAGTCAGCTAAGGTTCAATCATTCTGCCTACACAACCCACCTGCAGGATTAGAGAGCTCTTGGTTTTATCTGGCACCAGGAAGGCTGAAGCTCCTCTGCACAAGGGAAAGGAACTTTCTGTTCTTCCCTTGTAAAGAGAACTGCAGAAGGCAAGATTGGAATGTGGTGGTGGGCAACTAAGGTCCTCTCAGCCATGTCATTTGTACTGTTTACCTGCAGAGGCTTGAAAGCAAGGGTTATGAATGGTGACAATTGTTGAGGTGTGAGAAAGGGAATTTATGATTTATTTCCCTAAGTTCACTTCAAACTTGATGACCATACTTGGAGCAAACAGGGACACAAACTGAATGATGTTGAGAAAAGACAGAAAGACAGAATGTTCCGGAAAACATTGTGTTTGGGGAAAGAACTGATTTAATGTGTTGCCTCATCTTCCTGGAATTAAGATATTTTGCAGAGCTGTTTAGGACTGAAAATTCCCAGGGAGGAAGTTTTTATTTTATTTTATTTTATTTTCATTTGCATGCCACCTTTCTCCTGAAGTGGGACCCAAGGTAGCTCCCAGAAAGAGTCAATCTTAAAAAAATAAAAAATAAAAAATAAAAAATAAAAATCCAGAACAATAAAATTTAAAAACAATTAAAATCACCACATAAAACAATAAAATCATTTAAAAGACATACAAAATTTAGAAAGATAAGACATCCAAATAAAAAGCTTCCCTGTTCATACAGAGGATTGTGATAACTGAATATTAAGAAACTGAGTCCTCTTGACTAGAATTCTCAGTATCCATGGCCATGCTGGCTAGGGAATTCTATCCCAAAATGTCCCTCCACCATTTTCCCATGATATTTTCAATGAATATCTGAAATTATTGGATTGGGATTGATTGAACAACCAAGGAATTGAAGCAACAGGATATAAAGACCCAAGATATTCAAACTCCAAAATAAACTATGGCAAAGGAATTAACAAAAGCCGGTTGCCCGGGACTTACCGGGCGGCTGCCGTTTGCGGCCGGAGGCCCCCCGCGCCCGGACAGCCGCTCCACGTGGCCGGCATGGGCTTCGCCATGCCGGCCGTCTCCTTCCTCCTTCTCCCTGGCCTGAGCTTCAGGCCAGGGAGAAGGATCGTAAGCCAGCCAATGGGAGGGAGACAGCTCCCACCCGATTGGCTGGCTCCAGCCAATCAGAGTCCACGCTCAGCGCGGCCTCTGATTGGCCAAGGGGCGGGGCTAGTCCCCAACACGGTCCGCCGGCCGGGTATATATTCCCGGCCGGCTCTCAGCCTCAGCAGTTGGCTCTTGCGAGCCGAAGAGGACGGAGCTCTCCGGGGAGCTCCAGAAGAGGAGAAGAGGCCCAGAAGAGCCCCAGAAGAGCCGCGGAAGAGCCGAGGCCGCCGGGGAGAGCTGACCGGTCGGCCTCGGCGCGGACGGAAGAAGGGCGGCAGCAGGGCCCAGAAGAGCCGCGGAAGAGCTGAGGCCGCCGGGGAGAGCTGACCGGTCGGCCTCGGCGCGGACGGAAGAAGGGCGGCAGCAGGGCCCAGAAGAGCCGCGGAAGAGCCGAGGCCGCCGGGGAGAGCTGACCGGTCGGCCTCGGCGCGGACGGAAGAAGGGCGGCGGCAGGGCCGAAGGCAGGAGGAGCAGCGGCAAGGCGGCGGGCGGCGGGGACAGCGGTCCCAGCGGTGCTGCCTGCAGCGGTGGCACCGGAGGCCGGCTCGGCCGGGCCAGGCAGGCCCCACAAAAGGGGCGGGTGCCACAGCCCCGGCTGGGGGCAGGTGGGCGGCCTAGCGGGGCAGCCGTCCTATAGGGCAGGGCCGGCAGGGCGGCACCGGAGGCCAGGCAGGACCAGCCCCAGGGTGCCCGCGGAGGCGGACCCGGCGGCAGGGGTGGCTGGCGGGGGCCCATTAGCCCGCACCGGAGGCCAGGCAGGACCAGCCCCAGGGTGCCCGCGGAGGCGGACCCGGCGGCAGGGGTGGCTGGGCTAGCGGGGGCCCATTAGCCCGGCCGGACCCAGTGGAGTGGTGCCACTGGGGGGATACCCACCCAGGGAAGGCCGAACAGGTCTGCAGTGGGCAGCCTGTTCGAGCTAGCCCGGTGGGGGGAGGCCTCAGGGCGGTAGACCCAAGCCTCGCGGGCTGGGTTTCTGGTCCCCACCGCGCTGAGGCGAGGAGGCCAGTGAGTGGCTCTCACTGAGGGCCTATTGCGGGCGGACAAGCCAAGAGAGAAGGGCAGACAAGCAAAGGCCAGCTCGGTGAGCAGCCGCTACTGGGCGGACAAGCCAAGGAAAAGGCAGCTCGGCGGAGCAAGCCTTAAGGGCGGACAAGCCAGGAGGAAGGCAGCTCTGTGGAGCAGGCCTTAAGTGGGCGGACAAGCCAGGAGAAGGGCGGACAAGCCAAGATCACGCAATTTGCTACCGGGGCAGCCACAGTTGGGGGCCAGCCAAAAAGAGCGGACAAGCCAGGACGGGGGGCTAGCCCGGCACGGGCAGCATTATTCAGGGCGGACAAGCCTAGAGAGACCCATACCCCCCCCTTTTTCCTTTTGTTTATTGCAATCACTTTCAGGCCTTTTCAGGCCTAAACCTTGAAAGCAATCTCCGCTGCTTCCTGGTGGTTATGCCACCCAAGAAGAAACCTTGCCCAGCAGCCCCCAAGGGGAAAGCGGCGTCTAACAGGCCCGCCACCCGGGCACAAGCAGGCCGAACACCCAAGTCTTGGGCAGCCCTGGCTCCCAGGACTCGGAAAGCCAACCCCCCGGCCGGGGGAGCGGGCAATGCGGCAGCTGTCGAACACATCCTCGGGGGCTCCACGGCCCCCAACCTGCAGGAGCTCACCCGGGCTGTGTCACTCCTCGCGGAGCAGGTTGGGGAACTGAGGTCTGGCAGAGGGCAGGAGGCCGACGCTGCGGCACCGGCCACCGGGCCCTCAGCAGATCCCAAGGCCACGGACCCCCCATTGGCTGGAAGCCGGGCCGCCCAACAGTCAGCCAGACCGGCAGGGCGACGGGCTAGGCGCAGGTCCCCTTCCTCAAGCGACGCCAGCGGAGCATCCTCTGACGATTCCTCGCCAGTGCAGGAGAGCAGAGCTACAGCGAGGAAAGAAGGCAGGAAGGACAAGGAGGGCAGGAAAAGACGGGCCAAACGGAGGAAGAAGGGATCAGACAGCGAGGGATCCTCAGGTGAGTCCTCTGATGAGGAAATGGACCGATCAGGGTATTGGTCTACAGCAGCCTCGGTTCCGGGATTGCCATCATGGGCCATTAAGGCCAGGGCAGCCTCAGAACCGGACTCTGCCAGACCATCCAGGGTTTGGCGGGATGGGGCTGCCACCTCGGGGCATCCCAATCCTAGCCTTTTTCAGGATCACGAGGATCCCCCGGGGATCCACCTGGACAGGAAGACCCGCAACAATATCCTCAAGGGATATTATGTGGATGTCTTCACTCTCCAAAAACCTGAGGGGGAGGTGGGTAGCACCCCTAAGTCGGAGAAGTCCTCTGACAAAAGCAAGCCGGACCCGGTGGAACGTTCGTTCCCTAACTGGCTTTCAGGGTTCACTGTGTTCATGGGGGTGGTGGGCATGGCTTACCCCGACAGGGGTTGGCACCTTGCCAACCACCTGAGCAACGTGCTCAAGGCCAAGGCCTTGGCGGGAGAGGCGGCGGCCATTGAGTATGACACCGCCTTCCGCAAGAGGGCTTCCAGGAACCCCAGGGCCAGGTGGGATCTCATCAATGACAAGCTTTGGCTCGTCATTGTGGGATCACACATAAAGGGCAAGCCTGATGCGGGCAAGCCGCCTCGCAAGAGGGATGCCCGTCGGTTAGTCTGTTGGGAGTTCAACGCGGGTAAGTGCCTACGATCCCGCTGCAAGTTCGAGCATTACTGCGAGAACTGCTACGGATCCCACCCCAGGTCCAATTGCCCTCGGTCCGGCACCCACGCCCAGCCCTTTCGCTCGGGTCGCCCTGCTTCCTCCGGCGCAAAGAGGGAATCAGGGTCAGGCAGTGGCGCCGGACAGGGAAGCGGAAAACAGTAGAGGCAGCCCCGTGCGGGGACGTCTAGCCTTCACCCCGGTAAGGCTCCAAGCCCTACTCCCGCTCCTGGCACTATATCCCAACAGACAGGCAGCCGCGTACCTCAGGGAAGGGTTCTCCTCCGGCTTCAGGATCCCCGCAGTGGGACCCAGGCTGGCCTCTGAGTCAGGTAACTTAAAATCTGCCTCGGAGCTCCCTGAGGTAGTGGCGGCCAAAATTGCCAAAGAATGCGCAGCAGGAAGGGTGGCAGGCCCCTTCCCAGCCCCTCCTTTCAGCAACCTTAGGGTTTCCCCGCTGGGGGTTGTTCCCAAAAAAGCACCGGGCGAATTCCGCCTGATCCACCACCTGTCTTACCCCAAGGGAGCTTCTGTGAACGATGCCATACCACCTGAGCTCTGCTCGGTGCGCTATGCGTCATTCGATCACGCTGTCAAGCTGGTCAGGTCCTGTGGCCCGGGAGCTCTCATGGCAAAATGTGACATCCAATCTGCCTTCAGGCTGCTTCCAGTCCACCCGGAGGACCACTGCCTGCTGGGATTCAAGTTCCAGGGGAAGTGGTACTACGACATGGCTTTGCCCATGGGGTGCTCCATCAGCTGCTTCGCATTCGAAGCATTCAGCACCTTCCTGGAATGGGCACTGCGCCACAGGACCGGTTCCGCACTGGTCACTCACTACCTGGATGACTTTCTGATGATTGGGGCAGCTGGGGGGCCAGACTGTGGGTTTCTGCTTAAGTCTTTTCAGGAATTGTCCCAGGAACTGGGAGTTCCCCTGGCACCAGACAAGACGGTGGGCCCGGCCAGCAGCATCACCTACTTGGGAATCACCCTGGATTCGGTAGCTGAAGTCTCGCGGCTGCCCGCAGACAAGCTGGCAGAGATCAAGCAAAAGCTGCTACGCCTCCTAGGACAGAAGAAAGCCTCCTTGAAGGAAGTGCAGTCCTTGCTGGGCCACCTCAACTTTGCATGCAGGGTGGTGGCGCCAGGCAGGGCCTTCTGCAGCAGACTAGCCAGGATCACCGCGGGCGTCCGGGCCCCACACCACCGCATCCGGATCACTAGAGGGGTCAGGGAGGATCTCAGGGTGTGGCTCAGGTTCTTGGAGGGCTACAACGGGGTTACCTTTTGGCAGGGGGAGGCCTCTCCCGGGGTAGGGCTTCAGGTCCACTCTGACGCGGCAGGGGGGTTTGGGTTCGGGGTCTTTTATGACGGCCATTGGTGCTCCCAACCTTGGCCTCCTGCCTGGAGGGAATCTGATGTCATTCGGGACCTTACGTTCCTTGAATTTTTCCCTATATTAGTAGCAGTCCATCTGTGGAAGGAGGAGTTCCGCAACAAGAAAGTGTGTTTCTGGTGCGACAACCAGGCGGTGGTCCGCATCATCAATTCCCAGTCTTCCAAGTCTGACAGGGTCATGCGACTCGTCAGGGAATTCGTTCTGGTCTGCCTAACTGCTAACATTTCCTTCACTGCACGCCATGTTCCAGGTGTGAACAACGAAATAGCGGATGCTTTATCTCGGTTCCAGGACGACAGATTTCGGGAGTTGGCACCGGAAGCGGATCTTACACCGGTTTCTTTCCCGGTCGACCTCTGGCTTCTTGGGAAGGAATGGTGCTCCGGGGGGTCTTCAGCTCCCTGGCATCTTCCACCCGGGCCAGTTATTCCCGGGCAGTCCGGCAGTTTGTCGCCTTCCGGAAGCGCCACGGACACTCCGACTCTGGGCCTACCACGGAACGAGAAGTGCTCCACTACATCGGGACCCTGAAAGAAGAGGGCCTCGCTTCCAGGACCATCTCCCTTCACCTGGCAGCCATCTCTTTCTTCAGCAAAGCGGCCGGCCACGAGGACCCATGCGGCTCATTCCTGATCCGCAAGGCAGTCGAAGGGTGGCGTCGGATGGATGGAAGCAAGCCTGACTCCCGCAGACCAGTCTCGTTCGGACTCCTGTGCCACCTGATCCCGGCCCTGACTAAGGTCTGTTGGTCCAGGTATGAAACCTCCCTGTTCCAAGCCTCTTTTGCAGTGGCTTTCTTTGCAGCTCTTCGCATCGGGGAGCTGGTCTGCGGGGCCAAGACATCCAAGATCGGGCACGCCCTCCTGCGGTCGGACGTGGTGATGTCAGATGGATCCCTTCAGCTGCGCCTCCGGAGGTCCAAGAACGACCAACGCGGAAAGGGCTCCGTTATCCGGCTTCTGGCGCTGGCAGGATCTCCGGCTTGCCCAGTTCGACTCCTGAAGCGGTACCTGGAACAGAGGCCTGCGGCGGCCGGCCCCCTGTTCATCCACAAGGACTTGTCTTTCCTTACGCGCTTCCAATTTCTCAGCATTTTTCGGGCCGCCTTACAAAAGATTGGTTACCCATCAGACGAATTTAGCGGGCACTCTTTCCGGATTGGTGCTGCCACCACAGCGGCGTCAGAAGGAATGGCTTCGGCAGACATTCAGCACCTGGGAAGATGGCGGTCCAAGGCGTTCAGGACATACATCCGCCCGGAACTTGATTTCCTCCACGGATAGGAATTAGTTTCAGCCCCCTCCAGGCAGGTAGGCCTCTCTGATGATAGCTGCGGGGGTTGGCGGTATCCGAGCTTCCGCTCGGCTCTTTGGCGGTGGGCATGAGTTTCGGTCACGTAAGGGGGGGGGAGCTGGAAGCTATTGTTGGCTTCCGGGGTCCGGGGCTGGCCCCTCCCCCTGTGCCGGCTCCCCCTCCCCCCTGGACTTTCCAGGCACGTGATCTGTCACGTGCTGGTCACGTGAACTCTCCATTCTTCGGACACGTGACCGTTTGCGTGTCTTGGCCTCACGGCCTGGCACGTGATCTGTCACGTGTTCCTTTGGATACTCATGCCCAGGCCAACCTCCGCGACTATCACCAGACAGAAAGTTGTGGCCTTCCCGCCAACCTTTCACTTCTTGTAAATAAATCATTCTGTGCATCTACCTTGTGTGTATCCTCGTGATTCGACCGGACGGGGCGGGGGACACTTTGACTCTCGGTCGCAAGCCGGTTGCCCGGGACTTACCGGGCGGCCGCCGTTTGCGGCCGGAGGCCCCCCGCGCCCGGACAGCCGCTCCACGTGGCCGGCATGGGCTTCGCCATGCCGGCCGTCTCCTTCCTCCTTCTCCCTGGCCTGAGCTTCAGGCCAGGGAGAAGGATCGTAAGCCAGCCAATGGGAGGGAGACAGCTCCCACCCGATTGGCTGGCTCCAGCCAATCAGAGTCCACGCTCAGCGCGGCCTCTGATTGGCCAAGGGGCGGGGCTAGTCCCCAACACGGTCCGCCGGCCGGGTATATATTCCCGGCCGGCTCTCAGCCTCAGCAGTTGGCTCTTGCGAGCCGAAGACCCAACCCACCCACCCTTTAGTTAGTTGTTTTCTGTTAGCTAGTTGTGTTTTAATTGTATGTATTTTCCCTGTCACAACTTTCTGCCTGTGCGGTGGGCATGAGTTTCGGTCACGTAAGGGGGGGGGAGCTGGAAGCTATTGTTGGCTTCCGGGGTCCGGGGCTGGCCCCTCCCCCTGTGCCGGCTCCCCCTCCCCCCTGGACTTTCCAGGCACGTGATCTGTCACGTGCTGGTCACGTGAACTCTCCATTCTTCGGACACGTGACCGTTTGCGTGTCTTGGCCTCACGGCCTGGCACGTGATCTGTCACGTGTTCCTTTGGATACTCATGCCCAGGCCAACCTCCGCGACTATCACCAGACAGAAAGTTGTGGCCTTCCCGCCAACCTTTCACTTCTTGTAAATAAATCATTCTGTGCATCTACCTTGTGTGTATCCTCGTGATTCGACCGGACGGGGCGGGGGACACTTTGACTCTCGGTCAATTTATGATTTATTTCCCTAAGTTCACTTCAAACTTGATGACCATACTTGGAGCAAACAGGGACACAAACTGAATGATGTTGAGAAAAGACAGAAAGACAGAATGTTCCGGAAAACATTGTGTTTGGGGAAAGAACTGATTTAATGTGTTGCCTCATCTTCCTGGAATTAAGATATTTTGCAGAGCTGTTTAGGACTGAAAATTCCCAGGGAGGAAGTTTTTATTTTATTTTATTTTATTTTCATTTGCATGCCACCTTTCTCCTGAAGTGGGACCCAAGGTAGCTCCCAGAAAGAGTCAATCTTAAAAAAATAAAAAATAAAAAATAAAAAATAAAAATCCAGAACAATAAAATTTAAAAACAATTAAAATCACCACATAAAACAATAAAATCATTTAAAAGACATACAAAATTTAGAAAGATAAGACATCCAAATAAAAAGCTTCCCTGTTCATACAGAGGATTGTGATAACTGAATATTAAGAAACTGAGTCCTCTTGACTAGAATTCTCAGTATCCATGGCCATGCTGGCTAGGGAATTCTATCCCAAAATGTCCCTCCACCATTTTCCCATGATATTTTCAATGAATATCTGAAATTATTGGATTGGGATTGATTGAACAACCAAGGAATTGAAGCAACAGGATATAAAGACCCAAGATATTCAAACTCCAAAATAAACTATGGCAAAGGAATTAACAAAAAAGAGCAATTGAGTATTGATCATCAATGGAAAATATTTTCTTATAAGAGAATTGATATTATCAGTATTTTAAGAAAACCTGATTATGCAGAAATTGAATATTTGATTAAAAGGAATTCTGTATCTTTCAATATTTTTGCATAAATGTTTATCTGGGCATCTTGATGCATTTGCATTACAAGGATTAATTAATTACTAAGGAACTCTGTTTTATTGATTATTAAGGGTGTTGAAACTATTATTACTAAGGGATTTTTAGTATTTAGTTGAGAGGACTGGTTGTATGTATGACAATAAGTGGCATAACACATTTGCTAAATGCCCTTTTGAAGTGCCCTTATTTAAAGGTATATAGAATGAGAAATGTAAAAAAAAGACATAGCTGTTTTTACCTATGATATCTAAAAACAGTGCAGTTGTAAATGTATGTAGTCAGACATAAGCCCCACTCAATTTAGTAGTGGTATTCTCAGTAAAGTTGGTAAATAAAAGTAATGAAGTGGATAGTGACAAAAATGGCAATATTAAGCCGGTAACATGTTATATTTTCAGATATTGACAATAGCGGATATGTCAGTGATTATGAACTTCAAGATCTTTTCAAAGAAGCAAGCCTTCCTCTACCTGGTTACAAAGTCCGAGAAATTGTAGAAAAAATTATAGCAGTGACAGATAACAACAAGGATGGCAAAATCAACTTTGAAGAATTTGTATCAGTAAGTACAGTATACTACTCTTTCAAGCACCATGTGTACTTAAACTGTTTAGTACTAGTAAGTTATAAATGAAGTATGAGGTTATTACTAAACTGCAGTTCTCAAAGCTTATTGTGTCACACGCTCTAACTTTCTCTTATGTAACACACCACTATTTGGTGCATTATTTTCATGTAGTGTATCTGTACACCAGGAATGTTAGCAGTAAAATAACTGATTTCTCTGCCATGTTAGTTAAGGAATGGCTATAAGACTACAACTCCTACACTATTATTCAGTAGTGCTGCTGTGTCTGGTGAGATGGGCAGGGAACTGATGACCAGATGACCTAAAAGTAATGATTTAAGTGTTTAAACGTTTAAGAATAAATAGAAGATTCTTTCACCAATTCCTCCTAATAAAATAGTTTCTTAGGTTTCAAAGCTCATACCACAATAAATTTGTTGATGTCACAGAAATCTTTTATGTAGGGCTAACTAAGATTTTCCGTAGACTTTTCTAAATGCAGCTTGAAGATGCAGCAAAGGGGGCGCAACTGTATACAGTACTAAAAGCAGCAATCTTGAGACACTCACTACATCAGGCATAAAGTTGTTTAGATGATGAAAAAAATCCTCAAAGAATGCGGGCAGAATACCTTTTGTCCAGATGAGCTCCTGTCGGGATTCACCATGTTGGGAAGGAGAGGGGCTGAAATCTCCAAGTAGTTTGCGATAACAGCTTTTGCTGTTTCTCGTGATCTTTTTTTAAAAGTACACAAAAATGCACATAACAGGCCGTCTGAACAACCAATTCGAATTGGGACACATCCAGGAAGTCAACATGTGATTAGTGGGATGTGCGTGGGGGCGGGCTTGCTGGCAACAAAGCCATTGTTGTTTTTGGGGACATGATGGAGTGCATGATCAAGCACTAATTTCAAATGGCAGAGCAAAAAAAAATGTGTGCACACAGAAGATTGCTCTTCCGCATCTGTCATTTAATGGCAAAAGGGGGGGGGGAATGGAGGGAGCTTTTTGGGAGATAGTAAGGCAGGTAATTCACTCACGGCCACCATCTTTTCTCGCGGGCATGCTCCACGTGAACATCAAACTCGGATAGCTTTCCATGCCAGTTATCTTGCAAATGATTCATGGGGACAAATGAACACTGCAGCAATAGTGGGGTAATGCTCTGTTTTCTGGAATTAATTCTTCCATCTAGCTGAGCCCCAGCACATTATTAAAATTTCTTATCCCCTGAAAGTCAGTTCCTAAAGGCATGTCGAAACAAACAAAAAGTGTTCACCTGCTGCTGGAACTACACCATGGCCTCTGTAAGAAGGGAGTTGTAGAGCCTGCTTGCAGCCACTGAGAAGGCCGTCTCCTATTTTCCCATGAGATGTATTTGTGTGTGTGATGGGACAGAGAGAAGGGCCTCTCCTGAAGGCAGGTAGGCTCATATGGGAGAATACAGTCCTTCAAATAACATGGACTAGAGTTGCCAGGGTGGGGCTCTTGTAATTTTAATCCCGAATAGATTGAGAAGCAGGACATGGTACCATAGGTCTTGTCTATATGAGAGGAGAAAAATACGAACATATCCAAAAAGGCAGGCATTCGCAACGATGCAAACTGCCTACATGGCCAAAAGAGTTTCCCTAAACTCCACATGACTCCCTAGCCAGCTGGCTGCTGCAAGTGATTTACTCGCGATTTTAAATCTGCCACTGCCAATTTTTTAAAAAACAAACAGTTTCCCAGCATGCACACAAGCAACACTTCGTATTTACAAATAAACAAATAAATAAATAAAAGTAAAAATTGCTGTTTGATCGATTTACTTAGCTGAAAATCCAACATGGCAGCTGCAGCCACTTTCCCTCTTTGCTAGCCCTGCCCCCTCTGCTTATCCAGCCAATCAGATTGCACTGGCTGTTTCTATCTATGTGAACGTGAGTGTTCAAACAGTCGCACATTTGGAAGTAGTACGGAGCTTTTCAGAAAATCTACACGAAGCCCCGGACATGGCGCACACAGACTTTGAAGTGGATTTGGCTGCTCCCCTTCTGAATGATACGTATTTGTGTGAACAGCTGTTTGAACTGATCGCCGATCTTTCGCATTGCGTATGTATTGTTTTGACTGTATAGACAGGACTCATAATATATCATCAAGATGGATAGGGTGCCAAGCATCACTGGCACCTTCACACCCCTTCCTTCAGTCTCCACCTGGGAGACAAGAGCCATGTTGGGATAGAACAGCTGCAGCTGAAAGTTTGAATTTGAAAGATAAAGATACTTTCATCAGCCTTGATGGAGTATTATGGTGTTCCATTCTGTTTCTCAATCTGTTCAACATTAAAGTTACAAGAGCCCTTTCCTGTATCTAATCTGGCAATCCTAACTTGCACCCAAACATTTAGGGATTTATAGGTCATAACCAACACTTTGAATTTTGCCTAGAAATAGGTTAACAGCAAGTGCAGCTGATGTAAGAAAGGAGTCGTGTGCTTCCTATAATTTGTCCCAGTCAGGCTGGCTGCAGCTCTTTGGACCAGTTTGAAGTTTTCCAAACACTCTTCAAGACATTCCCACACAGAGTGTGTTAAAATAACCCAAACAGGATGTAACTAAGCTATGTGACATCACGGTTGGGTCAGACACCTCCAGGAATTGTTGCAGCTGGTGTACACACTTGAACTGTGCAAATATATGCCTGACCACTACCAAAACCTGTGCCTCCAGGCTTAGAGTTGAATCCCGTCTTGAATGTTTCTTTTTGTCATGGTGACAGCTAACTTGAGAAGCCTCCAGATGGAGGGTGCTGGGATCCTATAGGGCTACAGTGCTAGTGTACCAGATAGGTGGTTCTACTCTCTCCACTGTATTCTATGTATCATGGAAGGAAGAAGAAGTGTTAGGATGAGAGAAGGAAGCTCCTGACTCAACAGTATTGTTCAAATCACTTTCCCATACTTCCTTGGCTGTCTGGACCTCCCTAGAAATCAGAAATTTGAGGAATAGGTGGCTTTGAACCTGCAGTCTTCTTCTCCAGTTACCTCTACCCCTTTCTTCCTTTCATTCTTGCCCCCAAAGCTGTTTTCTTGTTGCCATCACATTCACTTCTACTCATGGCATAACTGTGCTTGGCAGTGATAATAAGATCTTGGCCCTAGCACAAACTGTCAAAATAAATAGTACTTAACTGGAATTTTTTGTGGAAAGAAAAAAAAAAAACGGGGAAAGCAGTGTAAAAATGCAAGAGAGATACAATTTGTAGACAACAGCCACCTGGACCTCCCATAAAATTCTTTGAATGAGGCAAAGTATTTGCATTTTAAAAGCCTCATCTGGAAGTACCCCTTAGCTGATTTGTGGTATCTAAAAGCACTTTAGATGTCATATATTTTAAAGAATAATAATGAACTAGTAATGTAGTATAATAAAAGATGGAGCTATCCAAAGTGTCTCATCTTTCTCCAAATAGGAAGAGCTATGATAATTATATGTGATGATTGGAGAATATACATGCAATCTGTAATTAGCAATCTTCAGTAATGTCTGAAAGAGAAAAAGACTTAATGGCTGCATAGTTGATTGGCTATTATGTGGATTCAATCTAGTGATAATAACAAATGAAATGACCTAAACTTATTTGCATTTTAAAAAATGTAAGAGGGAATAAACTCTAAAGAAAAAATTATGCTTTAGCATAATAGATGTCATCATGTGCACTTTTTGAAAAAGATTTTTATTTTCCAATGTAATATTGTTTCATTAGCGATGTGTAATTACATGCTTTTCTAATTTAAATGTACAATTCCTCTTTGCTATCCATTTCCTCCTTTATTATTTATATGCCGCCTTTCTCCCAAAATGGGACCCAAGGCAGCTCACAACATATTTAAAAATTTTTTAAAAATATGACAGTTAAAAGTTAAAAACAATTAAAATAATTACAATTTAAAATTAAATATAAAACATATAAAAGTTAAAATAATAAAACAATAAAAGCACATTCCAATAAAAGCCTCTGTGCCCGCAGCTATGAATTAAAAGCTTTCTGGAATAAAAACGTCTTTGCCTGCTGGTGAAAGGAAAGCGGGGGGGGGGGCAGCCTAGCCTCCCATGGAAGGGCATATGTTGTGTTCAATGTGAATTTGTTGGACCAGGCTAAGAACCATCATGTCAGAATGCACAGAGAAGCTATTGAAATCCACAAACACCAGGACAACTTTAACAGGAAAGAGGGAACCTTAAAAGTAAAGAAAATCTGGCTCCCAGTTTTGAAATACAATAGAATCAAAACTCAACACTTACAAAAGAATTCCACCCAGGGACAGGGGGATTCCCAGCAAATAATGGCCCATCAACCAACCATTAGCCAAACAGACACTAATCCTCATTGCATTTCTATACCTAGAAACTAACCATTCAAATACACAAATTTACATATACTCCCCAACAGGATATGAACTCCACAGACACTCCTATCCAACCATTCTTTGAGGATGCCAGCCACAGATGCAGGCGAAATGTCAGGAAGAAACTCTTCCAGAACATGGCCTCACAGCCTGGAAAAAAACCAAGGAAAATCTATAAGTTGTGTTCCTTTATTACAGTTAGCTCATTCTGTAATACTAATTTTAAGATCTAGGGTTTGGGATAATTGATTATTTGGGAGGGATATAAAAGAATGGGAAGGTGTGAAGTTTAACACTAGGCTAGTGCATAAAGGAGTGTTTCCACAGGGCTATTGTTGAATGTAACATATAGTAGTTGTTTGTATCTGCATCTGTAACTGAGTAGCTCTCTTTTGTTCCAGGTTATTCAAGAACTGAAGAGTAAAGATATTAGCAAATCATTCCGAAAATCCATAAACAAAAAAAAAGGGATTACTGCAATTGGAGGAACATCGCCAATTTCTAGTGAAGGGACCCAGCATTCTTACTCAGGTAAACAATTGGTTGCTCGTCCAAAGAAAAATGGTCTGTAAATAGAAATCTTACATTTACATTTAATACAAGAACATTGCTACATTTCTAAAATTTAAATGTTGGCTTCTGTCGAGATTTTTTACTGTCTTGCTTGTCAAATCTGATATGTTTACTAGAACAAACAGTGCAGAATAAAATAACAATTAAATGAGAAAAGGCACTTTCCAGAAAAATACTATAGCCTTAATTCTCAATAAGCATTCTTTAGAATTTAATATTCAGACAGATACACACCTTGTTGTTTTTGTTTTGTGCCTTCAAGTCACTTCCAACTTTTGGTGACCCTAAGGGAAACCTATCATGGGGTTTTCTTAGCAAGATTTGGTCAGAGGAGGTTTGCCACTGCCTTCCTCTGTGGCTGAGAGAGTGTGACTTACCCAGGGTCAACCAGTGGCTTTCCATGGCTGAGTGGGGATTTAAACTCTAGTCCCCTAGAGTCCTAGTCCAATGTGCAAAACACTGTACTAGCTCTCAAATTTCTGCAAATTTCTGATCATTTGTTTAAAGAGAATTAGAAAGGATACATACTAGAAAGAGTACAAATATGCTACACATGTGCTACAGATATGCTACAAATCACTACACCATGCTGGCTCTCACACATAATCCTTACTGCATAGTATCACTCATACTGTGATGAATCCTGCTCTCAGTTCATTCATATCAGAAAAAAAGACTGAATGTTGTGGAAGATAGCCAGTCTTTTATTATTAAAAAGTTGTCTAAAAGAAAACCAACAGCTGTTTATCAAGGACAAGTTTTAAAATGTAGTTAAAGTACAAGAAATGTAGATTGGACTGTGCTAGTATTACACTGCTTAACATACAATAATGGAGAAGAGGAACTGTGTCCGCAAGCCCTGCTCCCTCTACACACATTAAGTTTGAAGTAGTCTATATCAGGATTTCTCAACCCAGAAAAATGTTGACTCTGCACCAGTGCTACAGATATCTTGTCCTATTGTCTTCCAATAAAGTCCTGCAAGGTCAGAGCTTTTTGGAGGATTCTGGGAGTTGTAGTTCAAAAGACTAACTTTTCCATGCTCTGGTTACAGGATCTTGTGAGGCATTTGTCAGGCAGAGATTCTGTGAGTGGAGCTCAACCTGGATCCTTTTATATAGAATGCAGAATTTTGTCTTTATACAGAATGACAGTGGCCTCTTCACAGTTTCTATACAGAGACACTGTAGTTTCTCTGCAAGTATATACAAAAATGAGAGGACGAAACCAAAATATTGGGGTGCAGTTTTATCATCCTTCCCAGAGGATATACAAAGAAACTAAAGATAAGTTTTACAGCTCATGTCACTTTGTGGCCGAATTTAAGGGAACTTGGGATGTCATCATACCACATACATGGATAACATCAAGATGTTATTTTATTAATTCTTATTAAAAATAACTGTCCAAACTCTGGTTCTGTGGCACACACTTAGGTCAAGCAGGGCACTGGCAAAGCTTACTGGGCCTCACGATTGTCCCACATAAACTATACCATAGGACATTCCCAGTACTTCTGCTTTGTGTCTCAGGGAAAAATCAGAAGTGGTACTCAAGCTGTCTTTCAGAGGCACTTGGCTACCACGCTTGGGTTTCACATTGAAAAGACCCCATGCTTCTGAGGACCATCATGGTTCCCTGGAATCCTGTCTGAATGTTATTGACTTAGAGCTAGTCTGCACATAACACTTGCCAAGAGAGAGCAGCCAGTATGCTCTATCTATTGAGAATTCCGATTGTTCCTCAATTTGCCATCAGAGAAAGCTTTGCTTGGATACGGGGATCACAGTCATGTGCAGGGAGAGAAGGAGTCCTTTCTCCTTGAATTATTTTTCTCTCCTTAGTTGCTAATGTTTTGTGTACCTTCTCCTCTCATCTGTTGGTAAAATATTACATACCCAGAAGAAAGATAAGCAAAGCAAATAAGAAATGCATAAAGAGATCCTCATTTTGTCTTTTTGAAGAGGTAGCTATATCAGACTGTTTCAGTATAAGAAGAAATGAATACTTCTTGTGCCACCTTTTAGACAAATAGATTTATGTTGTGCATTACACTGTCATTCTTCATATTCATGAGGACTGTATGGGATGCATTCCTTTCCTCTTGTGCATTCCTATGCATTCATTTCCTCTGTATTTGTTTCCTCTTGTGATTATGATCCCCGACAACTTTCTCTGCTTGTAGGTAGAGGAGCCTTTGCAATTCTCAATAGGAAAACCTGGATCTGTAAAAATTAGGGTGCCAGTTAGACGATAGTTATTGTCGCAGGGCATCCCGGGACTTCTTGATACCGTATTCTTCCCTCACTGTTTTAAAAAAAATTACCTCTGAACTGGATATCCCAGGATCATTGTTTACACATCATCACTATCCCGGTTTTTTTGTTTTTGTTTGTTTACACGCGTTTATGGTCCTGGGATTTTTTTTTCAGCTGTCAATCAAGGATGCAATTGTTTTTTCACAACTTCGGTGACGTACTTCCTTTAGAGTTTCCCACCATGAGCGATGTTATTGGCTGGCACAAATGTTTGTTCAAGCTTCTGCATTGGTCAAGAGAAGGAGGGCGAAGGCAACCCGCTCTACACAATTTGATTTAAAAAAATCCTGATGGGTAAATACCCCAAAAATGTTAAAATCCATGTAAAAGGAGAAGGCCAGTACAGACACACAAGGCATTTTAAAAGACAAACCTCATTTGGTGCTGGGGATGGTGAGAGAAGTCAAAAGCAGAGCCAACTGGAGCCCTGGCATGTGTGCACCCACACACGTCCCGTGCCTGCTTTGCCTTCAGCTGGGAAGCCAAGTGGAGGGGATGGGGCAGGGAGGGATTGAATGAGTCGATCGGGAGCCCATACGCTTGCAGTTTTACTGTCTCTTTAAAATTTAAACCCACCATGGAGGGGCTGCTGACGAGGGGATGAATGAGCGATCATGTGCCCAGACGCTTGCAGTTTTACTGTCTCTTTAAAATTTAAACCCACCATGCAGGGGAGGGACAGGTTAAAGCTGAAGGGTTTGCAGTGTAAAAATCCATTGAACAGGGTGACTTAGTACACAGACACACACACAAACCTACGTGCAGCTGGAAGGGAAGCCTTTGTTTTCAGCTGGTGAGGCTGCATCTATTGAACGGGTGATTGAGCCCTCCTTTTCTGATCTCTGAGCCCACCCCTGGTCACCTCAATTTCCGATCATCACCTAGTACCGAGATATCTTGTCCTGGGCTGTTTACATTTCCGATTTTCCAAATCCCCCCTTGACTTTTTTAAAAACCGTGACAAACCGCGGGACGGAAAGTCCCGCTGGTTGAGGGATAAAAGGTGGCCCCCCCCTTCCGAAAAGCTCAACAACCAGAGATCGAAACGAATTCATCTCACTACATTTTCATTGTGTAAACGGCGCCCAGGAAACTTCTTTTAACCATTAGTTCAAAAGCAGAATAAGCTAAAATTGTTTCAGAAGGAAAGGATTGAATTTGTTGATCCATTGAGCCCTTTCCAGTTCTGTGATTTCATTTTGTGACAGATTTTCAAGCCCTTAAATTAACATAACCTTTTCTTTTATGTTTCTTTTTAATTTATTTTCCAGAGGAAGAAAAGGTTGCTTTTGTTAACTGGATAAATAAAGCTCTTCAAGATGACCCTGACTGCAGACATCTTCTCCCTATGGATCCATCAGATGATAGCCTTTTTAAGTCACTTGCTGATGGTATCCTCCTTTGGTATGTTTAGTGTTCATTTTCCAAAACAGAAATAAATAAATAAATTGCTAACTAGAAAAGCAAATTGACTGGGCGAGTTGCCATGTTGAAACACATGGGGCACAGTCCAGCCAAAGTCAAGCACTAGTAAGTCCCACTGATTTCAGTAGGAGACTGAAACTTCTTCTTAATTTTTAATTGATGTTAGTAGGAATTAAATTATGTAGTGTCTTCATTCAGAAATGTTAGCATGATCAAGTATGACAAGTGAGACTTGCAACAAAATGTTTAAGACTGAATCCTTCCTCCAGGAAAGCAGAGTATCTATTCACTGTTCCTACCAACATTCCCTGCAAAGTAGAGCATTCAACCCTTTTCTGTTCTTCCAAGCAACAGATATTCAGCATGCCTTGACCAGAGAGCATGCTCAGTCCTTATTGGACTATGTTTGGGGAAGGTTGTCCCCTTAGAATTTTGTTTTGTTTTGTGCTTCTGAAAACTTCCAGTTGATACTTCATTTTTCTCCCTTATTAGTCCCATTTCAGCTTACATGACCATGGGCATTCACCATCACAGTTTGCTATTAGGAGTGATTTTTAGTAATAATTAAGAAGTCCATGTGGTTTCTGGATCTCTGGTATTTATCTCTCCTGTCTGTGTGTGTGTGCGTATGCACCTGCAGTGTCAAGAATGTTTGCATGCCTAAGTGCATGCGTATCATGTGTTGAATACATTGACTAGGTTAGTCTTTACACATGAGAGATACACACGGCCAAGTTCCTGAGCATCAAGGAGACTGTGTTTGGAATGACATTTTTTTTTTTGGTACATTGATGCCATAAGACATGGTAAAGTTCAGTATTTATATTGCAATAAAAGGTGAATAGATACAGAGGACAGATCTGCTAATGTATGTATAAAACCTCACTGTTAAGAATCAATATGCCAATGAATACCAGTTTATGGAAAGCAGCAATGATGATTATACAACTGGTTGTATTTATACTGTTTTTCTGGGCTTCTAAGTGGCATCTAGTAGACCAGAGTTCAGCAAGGCTGTTCTTATGTTCTCAAATTTGGTGGCATTTGCACTAAAATTTAGATATACCATATGGGCTGTGAACAGATTGATTCTTCAATATAACCTAAATTTGTGAATTGTTTGGAATTCACTATATTTCATGAGTTAGATGTGTACATTCACATATGAACTTCAAATTAATGCTTACTAACACCTTCCAAGTCATAATTTGCAACAGTCTATTATGGTGGTTACCTTAGGATCTATTGGCCTCAAAATTTCCATTTGTAAAATTGGTATAATCTGATAGATTATATTTGTTCAGTAAAAATACCAAATTCCATGAGCTGTATTTCTAAATGATACAGTCAGATTATCCTGAATGAGAAATTGCTAGCCCTTTCCTTAGTGTTTGAGATTTCTGTGTCTGGGGATTATTATTATTTTTTAAGAGCATTTGAACATACAGTTTTCCAAGGTGATCTCGCCCAGATGAGGAAAGAGTTTACCATAGAGTATTACGGAATATTTTACTTGGCTTTCAAGTGTTTCAGTGCAGAACTCCCACAGGCCATACGTACCTTGGATTACTTGGGGCATTTTGGTATCAGCTGCTGTTAGGAGACACATCCCAGCTGCTGTTATGAGACATGTTATGAGAGATTTCATGCCCTGGGTTTTTAAAGGAAGAACTAGAGTTAATTCTAGTTACCGGAATATGTTCGATTAAGTGCTGGCCTGTTCACATGTTCATATACCTGTACATGTCTGTGAATGCTTGATTATTATCAGCTGAATGTGTAAAGCTGTATTTAAGTTTTGACAGTGGTACTACAGAAGCTCTGTCATGGGTGATACATCTTTGAGGCTCATTCAGTAATGTACATCATTCATTTATTGTGCTGTCACTGAGAGCTGAACATGCATGTGTCAACAAGCTCTGAGGAAATCAGGTTCAGTTTTTTGTGTACTGTGAAAGCACCCTGGTAGTTCTGATGATGTTATCAGTCACTGAGGAAAGCTTAACCTTCTTTATATGCAGACTGTTGTGAAAACGCCTGAACTGTTTTGAATGCAAAATACCCATTTATCATTACATTCCACTGTATTGTTTCCTTGAATCTTCTTCTACTGAATATAGTTTATGTTGGTGAGTTTAGTATAGCAACATCTTTTTAACAGTTAAAGGATGAATTTGTCTTTTAAGCTGATAACTATTTCCAGAAAGATATAATTAAATATTAACCTTTATTTCCCCAGCAAAATGATAAACCTATCCCAACCAGATACAATTGATGAAAGAGTTATTAATAAGAAGAAGCTTACCCCATTCACTATATCTGTAAGTACCGCACACCCCAAATTTGAGTATTTAAGTCTACCTTACCAGTTTGTTAGAAGTACAAACAAAACAGCTTTGTAACTAGTCACAGTGGTAAATTATTGTGATGATTAAATTTGCAATTGTTTAGATGCCTTATATGTACCTGTGTTGTTGTAGTGCCATATAAATAGCACTGCCTGACAACTAATATATGTGAACTTATGATGACGGATAACTGCAGGGGTTTTCTACATTTGTTTGCTTTGCAAAGCCGGTATGATTCCTCCCCCCTATTTCCAGTACACAGTATGACCCATGTTGCTCCATTGTTACAGAGATACTTCATTTATGGAGCAAAACGTTTCCACTTTGTACCCTGGGGAATCAATAAGAAATTCCCAAATGAGGCATTCATAGTCTTTGCAACTGTAAAGTGGCTTGTGATTGTGTGAGTGCCCTAACATTTTGTGGGTATAGTTTAAGATGGAGAGAGACACAATTTTTCTCGTTTCTTCAGCCAGGTTATATTAATACTTCAAATAATTGCTCACACACCCAGTCCTATGACCAAGCTTGCCATTGTGATCTTAGTGGCTGATTAAAAAGTTGTGTGCACAATTAGCCAATTACCATACAGTTTAGACATATTATATGTCTGTAAACTCATAAGTTACATTGCTATTAATGTGCATTTTTAAAATGGGGTGTGTGTGGCCAACAGCAGACAGTAATGCTGGCATAATCTCTGTTGTCCTCACCCCCTCCACCCATTTCATTACTGAGAGTCTGTTAAATCAATCCAGACTGTGACAATATACCCCAAAGAGCAGCAAGGAATGAAAAGTGTGGTAGTTGATGGTCAAAAATTGAATTTAAAGGTATTCTTCCTCCTAAGAGCCAGCCGCTGTTTAGAGGCCTAGTAGGCCACTCGGACTACTTTACAAGAGCACCAAGCTCCTATAAGAGGATGTGGGGAGGCATATCTATAGGAGATCTGATCCCAGAAACACAAGTAAAAGTGATTATTAGTCAAATACAAAAAGAGTTGCAAGAAGACTGATCAGCAGCTTTTGATCCAATCGACCAGAAACTGTCAGTCCTGACAAATAAAATCTCTAAATTGGAGGACACCATGAATTAAGCATTGCATCTAGAGATCTCCAATGACACAAAAGTTCAAGAACTACAAATGGCTATTTTTAGATCTCCAAAATAAAGTGGAAGATTTGGAAAATAAAAACCGGAAGAATAATTTAAGAGTGAAAGGGATCCCGGAGCAGGAGAAAGTGGGGGAGCTTGCTAAAAAGAACATACTACTTGGTTAAATGACTTATGCCCTGCTTTCCAGATTTCTGTTTCTGTTGTTGAGGGAATTCATAAAACTGTTGGCCCTAAGCCCCCCAAAATCAAATATTCATTGGGATATATTGTTAAAATTCCCGAGCTTCTCAGAACACAAAGCCAAACAATGAAGATCTTGAACAGCTTTCCAAAATTAGACTTTATGTGTTCAAAAGTTTAGATTTTTCAGGATGTAGCCCAGTGCATGCTGGCAAAATGGAGGGAGTTTAAACTGATCACCACAAGACTCAGAGAAGGGCATCAAGTAGGCCTGGGGATACCTTTTCAAGCTTTTGATTAGGCATGGAGGAAAATCTCTGGTGGCAATGAACAAGTCACAGCTTGTTGAAATATGTGAAACAATAGATCGATTCCTAGAGGTTTTGAGGAGAATACAGAAGACACTGAAATCAAGGAAGAGAAAAAGATGATGAGACTTGATGACTCTGGATGCAAGAAGAAATGAGGGAACCATGTATGACTGGTGTGGTGGAGATCAGGAGAAAAATTTTGAAGCGATCATCATTGTGAATCCTTTGCAGTAAGACAGAGGGAGAAAGTGCAATTTTTCTTGTTCTCTCCTGTTCATATTTACTTAATGCTGTTAAGTTTGAGCAGTCTTCCTCTATGTTGAATTCAGGCTCTGTATTTACATACTTATTTGTCTTACACAAGTGAGTTGAGGGGAGGAGACAGGGAGGATATCATTTGTTACCTATCCTGATACCCCCTGCCCCATATCTGTAATAATGGGCAATATTTAATAATTTGGCCAAGTGTGGCCTTCCACACAGTGTGGCCAGTAAACTGGGAATTCCAAAGAACCAGGAATTCCAAAAGACTAGCTCTGAGACTCAGTCAGGTATGCACTAAGGAGGGGCCAGCCCAAATTCCAAAGGAAGGTAATGAAAGGCAACTTCTTGCCTGAAACATCTGGCTAATCCCACCAGCCTAAGCTGAGATACCCAACTTTGTAAAGAGCCCTCATACCTCTCCTTTCCTCCAAACAAAGAAGGTTGCTTCCTCTATTCAGTTACAAAATATCAGCATATTAAGGGTCATTAGCATATCTGGAGTGTCAATTGTCTTATCTTGAAAACCTCCGAGAAGCATTGCCTTTCACTCTAAATTCCATCCCATGAAGGAAATTATTGGATATAAAAACCCTTCCAAACCCCTACTCAAGCGAGCCCAGTGCATCTTCCTTTCAACTCAAGGTCAGACTGTATAGACATTCTGGCTTCAGGACCCCCACTCTGCTGGTTTTCTCCGCGACCCCAACTCCTCAGATTGGTACAGTATCACCTGAAAACAACCTCTATCCCAATACTTACTACTTTATTTGCTAGCTTTGCATGAATGCTTGAAGCTTGAGTGTATGCATGAACATTGTTATTATTGCTTTCTCAATAAAATTAATAATTGTACTATCTAGCTTAATGCCTCCTCTTTATTACTG
Organism: Gambelia wislizenii; assembly: GCA_030847615.1. Classification (NCBI taxonomy): domain Eukaryota; kingdom Metazoa; phylum Chordata; class Lepidosauria; order Squamata; family Crotaphytidae; genus Gambelia; species Gambelia wislizenii. Next base: position 47,636,763 of record JAUMIR010000003.1, on the reverse strand, counting down.
GTATACATAGGTCAAAAGGTCCTGCTATATGTTGTTGCCCTCTCACATAGCCAAGCCGAATATATTAATTCCCCAAATTAATATTGATATTTAGAGGGTTCTTAAGACCCCTGAGCATTTAGGGTAACACATTCAAAAGAACACTTGTATTTTCTCTCTTTTTGCCAAATATTCTTGCCTCCTTTGTGAGACTCTTGTGGAACAGTGAAGCTTATATTTGGGGATATTTACAGCTGCCTGCTGGAATAGGTAGGAGACAGAGAGGCGGGATGTTTGTGATTTTTATGGTGTTACATCAATCTCAGAACGGCAGACAGCAAAATTAATACCTGTTCAGCTTTAACTACAAGCTATCATTCTGGATAAACTAAAACTGATTTCCGCCAATGTCATTGGGTTAGCATCGTGGGAAAAAGTGAAAGAGAGTCTTAAGGTCTCTGAATCTTCACCTTTATGATATAAATCTACTGCAAGAAATGCAGTTAAAAATATTTTACAGCACCATTGGTTAGCAGAGCAATATTCTGCTGGTGGGACCTCTTAAGGCAAGAGGAACAGCAGTTCTTATCACAAAATCATGCCCCTTACATGTGTGTGACATTTTAGCAGACCCAGATGGCTGATACATTTTGTCAAAGGGAATATTGGAGATAAAAAAACTCACAGCAGAGGTATTGTTTTTTGTATCACTAGCTAGATAAATTGATGTCATTTGCAGAGGGATCCATTCTGTTAGGGGGAGATGCCAATGTTATATTTGATGCCAACTTAGATAGGACCCCACTAAAAAGAAACATACTAGGCTCAGCCCTGGGGAATTTGTCAGCCTTTACTTCAGTGGACTTACAAGACGTATGGAGATGGAATTACCCAACAAGGAAGGAATGAACCCATCACTCAGCTTTACCTAAGGTTTATAGACAAATAGGCCACATTTGGATGTCAGGTGATGTAATTGACAAAATAAGACATAACAATACATCCTGCTACAATTTCTGATCACTCCTCTTTAATATGGAAATTGGGAATACTGATAAGAAGACAAAGATTTGGCATCTTGACCAAATTGCTCACTAGACACACTTTGGGAAGAATTTGCAAAAAGCATTAGAATCCTTTTTTTCAGAGAATGACACACCTGTATATCTTTAGTTACTATATGGGATACCATGAAGGTAGTAACAAGGGGGTTATGCATACAAGAAAAGTTAAGGCTAAAATGGATTAGAAGCCACAAACAAACAAACACATTAACATGAGACCATTTGTGTCTGAGAACGATAAGTCAATTCTGAAAGAGCTAAAGAGGGGGGAAAAAAGCTGAGTCGGCTGCTTTAGTTTTAGAAGAAATTTAGACTGCTCTTATTTTGACTAAAAGACATACAGTTGGTCCTTGGTATCCACGGGGGTCTGGTTCCTGGACCCCCCATGGATACCAAAATCTGTAGATGCTCAAATTCCATAATATACAATAGCGTATTAATATGGTGTCCCTTATATAAAATAGCAAAATAAAGGTTTGCTTTATGGAGTTTTTTTTGTGGGGAGGGTATATTTTCAAGCCATGGATGGTGGAATCTGTGGATGCAGATCTGTGGATGCAGGGGCTGGGTGAATTTTGCATGGGGAGACAAAAACTCTTGCTTACTTTCAAAAATGATGAAGAAATGTCCACACACAAAAAAATAATTCCATTAATTAAATATATCATGGGCAAGCTTTTGATATCCCCAAATGAAATATGCCAAGAATTCAGAACCTTCTATAAAGAGTTATATAGATTGGAACAATGCACAGATCTATCCGTACTGAATTTCTTAACACTTAAAAAATTAAACATATTGATAAATTCCACAATTCTGAATTGAACAAACATATCACAGAAGAGGAAATAAAAATATGTTATAGTTCACTTAAAATCAGGTAAATTGTCAGGTACGGATGGCTTTACTGCAGAGTTCTACAAAACATACTCCAGAATATTAATCCCCAAATTATCTATATTGTTTAACAATATTTTGCAGGGAGAGAAAATTCCAGAGAGCCAGAGAGAGGGTTGAATTATAGCCATACCTAAACCACATGATGACCTACATTTGGTATCAGCCTACTGCTGAATAATGCTTTTAAATCAGGTTTTAAAGATTCTCATGTCAGTCTTTGCCAAATATATCAACTCCTTTGTTGAAAAATATGTACCCCGACCAAACAGGCAATAGCCAGATGTGGTCCACTGAGTACTCAACATTATTCACAATTTTCCTAGACTGGGCAAGAGGACCACCATTCAGTCCTTTGGCACATTAAAAGCATTTGACGGGATAGAATGGCCTTATTGCCTTGGTTTATTGGGGAAAGCAATGGATTTTGGAACCCCTTTTGTTAATCTCAGAAATGTTTCTACCAGTTCAGAAAACTATGTGTATGTCAGCTGCATGGAACCCAAGGCATTTCCTTCCATTGGAAAGGGGCACCAGGCAGGGATGTCCCCCATCATCCTTATTATTTGCATGGGCTTTAGAGCCACTAGCTACATAGATTGTCCCCATTGATTGAAGGGATTCAGCTCAGTGGTAAAGAGTATACATTGAACCTTTATGCAGATGACTTACTTTTCTTGCAAAATCTTGTCACCAGTGGCTGGTAGGGCTTTCTGACTTTTTGAGCATGGCAGGCACTTCAGAAAAAAACACTGTATATTATGAAATGGTTCATGCACTATTCACTTATAGTTGTCATCCTGTGTTTAAAGAGACCCTGCAAAGAATTCCATCACACACTCATCTTGTTAGAAGCTCCAGTGCAAAACCTATCCCTTGTCAGTTTGGTCCATGTTCCTTTTGCATATTGCTATATGTCTTTGAATTATAGTTGTTGCTGTTCAGAGATGAAAAAACTAACTTCCAATTATATTTATTTTTCCTTTTCCTTTTAGGAAAACCTAGATCTTGCACTGAATTCTGCATCAGCTATTGGTTGTACAGTAGTCAACATTGGATCACAAGATCTAAAGGACGGCAAACCACATTTGGTGTTAGGATTGTTGTGGCAAATTATTAAAGTTGGGCTTTTTGCTGATATAGAAATCTCCAGAAATGAAGGTGAGAAATTAACTACCACCAGGAGTTCTAAAGTCTGAAATATGTAATCAAGCATATATTCTTTTCTGCTTCTTGTAGCTTGGGAAAAAACAATAATATTTTAAATAACAAAAAATAATCCAAGTTTCTTAATAATTATTTTGTAGCTCTTATTGGTTTGCTAAGTGATGGAGAAGAATTAGAACAATTAATGAAACTGTCTCCAGAAGAACTTCTGCTACGCTGGGTTAACTATCATCTGGGTAATGCTGGATGGAAGAAAATAAGCAACTTTAGTCAAGACATTAAGGTATATCTTGGTTTAACTCCCTAATAAACCAAACCAAACCAATGTTTTTGATTTGAAATCTTTGAACTAAACTAACCCAGACCATTACAGGAATCTTGTTTTACCTGCATTAAAGCCAGATGGAAATATCCTTTTTGGAACAGCATTGCCATCCACCATAAAAATATAAAAGATTTAATTGATTCATATAAATAAACTGGGGCAATGAGTGGTTGAAAGGAACAATTATATCTTTTCCAAGAGGCCAGTTGAAACAGCAGCGATGATCTGCTGCTGTTTGTGAGGGCAGGGGTGTTTGGGGAAGCACATGTTGACCTGCAGGACTCAAAGCTCTCTGATCCCTTCAACACGTCCCCATATTGCCCTCAGAATACACCAGCACTGGAGCTGGTGTAATTATTTCTTTCCCATTGAAGCAAATGGGAGGAAAGACAATTATTCCTTTGCAACTTCCCTGCTTGGGCTGCAATGAGCCTGCAGAGCTGTAGATGTGCAGGTTGCTTTACCACAGTATTTCCCCCCGCTTGGTATTTATTGTTTGTGTTGTGTGCCTTCAAGTACTTTCAGACTTATGGCAGCCCTAGGACAAACCTATCACACTGTTTTAAATGTCAACTGGGCATGACTCCAGACTGAGGCATAACATATGTACTATCAGCCTTCCTACCCAGTTTCCAGCAAACCAAGTAGCTTTCTGGTATAAATTATGTCTTTTTTCATCCAGTCCTAACCATTTCAGTGTAGAAATAACTTACTTTTATTTTCTGGTTGTGTTGTATTTGACTACCAGGAGGGGTAATTGTGCAACCAGTGGGGAGGCTCTGATTTTTTGGGGAGTGAGAGCAGAAAAGGGAGAATTACACTACAGTACAGTCAGCCCTCCACATTTGTGGGTTTCACTTTTGCGGATTTGATGATTCACAGATTATTTGCTGCCGCCTCTGCTGCTGCCCTATGCCATTTTTAATAGCGACTGCAAGCCTCATAAGACTGAGAGAGTGCGAATGAGACTTGTAAGTCCCTATTAAAAATGCCATAGGGCAGAGGTGGCAGCAAGACCCACCAGTCAGCCATTTCTGCCCTGCAAAGGAACCGCACTGCCTCGAAGCCATCTGCAGTGGGTTGAATCCATGGATCATACTCTCTCTCTCTCTCTCTCTCTCTCTGTGTGTGTGTGTGCTAAATATGGTTTTGGGGGTGGCTAGAGTGGCAATGAACATCAATGACTGTTGCTGAGATTTGCAGCTCTAGCTAAAAGGTCATCATAGAGAGCGGGGAGACAGATACACAAACACACAACAATAGCTTTCTAAGTGAATGCAGGTGGGAAGGCAGCAGGAACAAGACTGGTAAGGAAGCAGTGGAATGACTTCTTTTATACTCACAAGGCATACCAGAGAGAAACCCACTTCCTTTTTCCTGCCCCAGGAAAATCCCTCCCCCATCATTCACCCTGACTGGTTGTTCATCCCAAAGCCTGCACAAGCCACACAGGCCTCTAGGACAAAGAAGGACATGTGATAAAGAAAGAAAATGCTGGCTTCTACTGTGTCCCCACACTTTTTGCAAAGCTGAAAAACCACTACCTAGTAAGTCAGAGGTTAATGCTTTGCATTTTGTATTTCAGGACTCAAAGGCCTACTATCATCTGCTCAATCAAATTGCACCCAAAGGAGGCAACAATGGAGAGGCTGCCATTGCCATTGATCTTTCAGGCCTTAACGTAAGTATGAGTGCAAAATGTACTTGTACCATGCAACTACAAATTACTTTAATAAACATAGGCTAAGTCTGAGGATCAAGTTGCAGCTTTGTTGATCAGTAGAATCTTCTGGTGCCGAATATAATCTAAAACAGCCTGAAAGCCATGGTAGCTGAAATGTGATGCAAGTTATTTATTTAGTCAGGCCTTGGATTTTTAATCCCATGACAGAACAGTGTTTGGAAGTGATGTGCTGTTTTTATCCTGTATGTTATTAAAGACGTTTTAAAATATAAAATATAAACTGTTTTAACTATGTGCTTTTAATAGAACTTATATTCTTTTTTTTAATTTTGTAAAATTAAAGTTTTAGATAAACTTTTATTTTGAATTTTGCAAGCTGCCTTGAGTCCCATGGTGGGAGAAAAGTGGGGTATAAATTGAATGAATAAACATTTTAAAAAGTTGTTGCCCTACATATCTAGAGGGCACCAGTTTGTTAATGGATTTTTTGTAAGGTATTTTTGGTACTTTCAGTTGATACTGTTTTAAAAGGTAAACTTCCTTTATGAATATATGGCCAGAGTTTTAACTCTGTTGGCAATACTACATAATCAGGCCTTATTAATTGGCTCATTTTGTTAAAAGTCAGTGGAAATTTCTGAAACAGAACATCTTGGGCTTTGCTATATTTCCAGAGCTCACAATCAAGACTGTAAGATCCTCATGGGATGCCTCTTATTCAAATATATTTCTCCCTTGTATGGCATATCTTACTGGACATTGTGTGGAATGTCCTCCTGGACAATATTTGATTAAATCAGAGTTGTGCAACTTGAGACCCAGCCATCAAGTAGAATGCAATACATCAGGACTTTGGTCTAATCCAGCATAGCTCTTCTCAAGTTCTTATGGTCCGAGGCTCACCAAGGTCTTGCTCAGAGCTTGGAAAGACTACTTTTTAGATTACAAAACCAACCTGGGAGTGGTTGTAAAAAAAAATGAATGATCCTTCACGAGGAGACAGAATATAAAGTTCTGGTCAGGCGGAACTCCCCTTACTCCTGTCTCTCTTCCCCCCACCCCCGATATAGCCATGTAGTGACCAGGGGAGAGCAGGGGCATCTGAGAAGCATCTGTCAGTGTCTCTGTAGCTGAATGCACAACAATTAAGGCATCCTGCAAGACCTCCTTTGGGGGGGGGGTCCTATGGAGGATCTAGAGGACAATGTCATTGTTTTACATCCAGCCATAGGGATACAGCTGGATGCTTCTTGGCCACTCCCAGCCACCCTTGGCCACTATATGGCTGTGTTTGGGGGAGCCCACATATGAGGATGAGTCTTGAGGGTATGAGGGTCATCAAATGAGGGAGACAGCAAAAAAAAAAAAAAAACTGTAAAAAGTCATGTGCTGATGTATGCCACTAACAGGTGCTGACCAAACTTGGCAAATTTTAAACTTTGTTTTGGAGGTACGAAATCAGTTAGTCATGATACATGTAGCAGGCAAGGCCAGATGATCCATGGTTCAGGAGGAGGAAATACACCAGGCCCAAGTGTGTTGAGGGCTGCCTTCTGGTACTCACTTGTTCTCTTCTACATCACATACTGCTGTGCTCTCTCCCCAATGCACTGGCATCTAGATAGCAACATGCTTTCTTTCCCCTTTTCCCTTTCTTTAACTTTGAGAACCAGCACTTTCATTTCTCCAGATGGCCTCTAGGTGTTCATGTGACCCCAGCGGCATGCTGGGGGAATCAAGATGTTAGGTACAGCTACAGCCTGCTTCAACCTGCAGTGTACATAAAAAGAACATTTTAAAAGAAGCAAGATGGATGATAAAGAGTGAGGAGAGTCAGGAAGGAGAAAGTACAGAGCAAGGAAGTGCCCAGATGTGTGTGAGTGTTGAGGAAGAAAGAGAATGAAACATTGGCTTAGACTACTGGTTCATCTAACCCAACTTTCTCCAACTTGGTGCTTTGATATTTGTTGGATTACAACTTCCACCATCCACAGACAGCATGGCCATCTCACGGACACCACTTTCAAAAACGTTGCTCTGGCTATTTTCTTCCTGCTAGCTTTCCAAACACTTGGACAGAAGTCTTTCATAGCCCTGTTCCTTAGATCCTTTAATTCAGTGCTACCCAATGTGGTGTTCAATGGACTGGTCCTAGTTTGTGAGCTATTGGCTGCCACATCTGCAGTGAGTTTCTAGAAAAGAAAGAAGCGATTGGCACAAATACGGCATCAGTCCCTTGTACATTGGAAGAAAAACCCTTTTGCCTCCCTACATCAGATAGTGTAAGGAGCAGTGCTTGAACTGGAGGTGCCATAAATTGGTTTAACACCAGGGTCTGGGTTACTGAAAATGTTGTTTGAAAGCACCATTTGCCTGTGTAGCTGAATCTTTTTTTTATTTCTCAGGCATTCAGAGGAAAGGATGAACATAGTAGGGTGCCAGTTACACGACAGAAATTGTCGCGTTGCCTACCGTGACATAGTGATCACGAATCCGCCCCTCGCTGTTTATACGATTTATGTCTCTGATCTGGATATCCTGGGTGGTCCCGTGACTGATATTTACACATCCATAGTTCCAGTTTTGTTTAGGTTTAAAATTTTTTTTTTTGGCTGTCAATCAAAGATGCGATTACTCGTGTTTTCACAACCTCGGTGACGCACTTCCGTGCCACGAGCAATGCTATTGGCTGGCTGGGGGGGGGGAGAGAGAGGGGGGCAGAGGTTTGTTATTCCCCCTTGCTTCTTGAACATTTTAACCCTTTCAGAAGAGGCAGAAAGCATTTTGAAAGATCCAGACAGATCTTTCGCTCAGACGCAGGGCTTTCCTTTTGAAATCAAGCTGAGTGCTTTGAAAGCAAGCTGAGTGCTTTCCTTTTGAAATCAATTGGTTTTCCTCTTGCCTTTTTAAAATATTAACCCCTACAGCTGGCTGCAGAGATGGCTATAGGCAGGCGTTTTGAAAGACACAAACACAGAGAGGGGGAATTAAAGGGTGCTAATTCGCTCAGAGGCTTGAATATTTTAATGTGCCAGGGAGGTGACCAAGCTACTACAATCTCTCTGTAACATGCAGTTGAGGAAAAGGTAAAGCTGAAGGGTTTGCAGTGTAGAAATCCATTTAAAAAGGTAATTGAGTACACGCGCGCGCACACACACATCAACCTTCGTGCAGCTGGAAGGGATGCCTTTGTTTTCGGCTGGTGAGGCTGGATCTGTTGAACGGGTGACTGACCCCTCCTTTTCTGGTCCCTGAGTTCTAAGCCCGCCCCCAGTCACCATTTCCGGTCATCCCAGTACCGAGACTTTTTGTCACACGCTGTTTACATTTCCGATTTTCCGAATCCTCCAGTGACTTTTTAAAAACCGGCACAACCTGCGGGGCTGGAAGTCCCGCAGGTTGAGGGATAAAAGGTGCCCCCCCTTCCGAAAATCACGTACCCGACCTGATGTACGTGTAAACTGCCAGGGATCGACACGAATTCTTCCCAGGACATTTTCATTGTGTAAACGGCCCCTAGGACTGTTGGAACATGGCAGCAGGCTCTGTCCTGAGGCTAGATATATTTTCTAAACCTGGGGGTGGTAATCCGTGACTCTGCAGTCGAGAGCCTGGAATAATTACTTTAAAAAAGAACTTTACTCAAGAATTTTTAAATCGAAAGTAATATTTCTGTAATAACAAGATGTTACTTGTTATGTAAAAAAAGAAATCTGCAACATATGCCTCATTTGTTAAAACGTTTAAAAATTATGATATTGCCCCTTGTTACTTAAAAAAAAATCCAATGAGTAATAATGTTACTTTTATCATATTACCTCTAAGCTCTTGTCCTGATATTGTGGGGATCCAACACCCATCATCCTTGACCATTTGTTGAGACTGATGTATCTGATATTTAGAAGGCTCCCTACCCATGTTCTAGGCTGTCAGCACACACTATGAACATGTGGTCAGATGCTCTGAGAAATGTAGAAAGAGTGTTCTCAAATACATATATCTAAACTAGCTCTTGTCTTTGACTTTTATTTTACATGAAGACATGTAGAAATGATGAGACTATTTTTTTTCTAAGAACATGAGTTCCTTTTTTTTTTCTAGGAGCAAAATGACCTGAAAAGGGCTGAATATATGCTTCAACAAGCAGACAAACTGGGCTGCAAACAGTTTGTGACTCCTACTGATGTAGTTGCTGGTAACCCCAAACTTAACATGGCCTTTGTTGCAAACCTCTTTAACACCTACCCTGCCCTGCAAAAGCCTGAGAGCTCTTCTTACGATATCAATTTATTAGAAGGTAAGTTATTTCCACATCTATTGTTTGTCATATTAGGTAATTACAAATACATTGAGCCTTTCTTTCTGAATTGATGCCACACAATTGACCTAACAGCTGCAAAGTCTCATGTTTGGGGGAAAAAAGTAGACCGTTTGTTATATACCTATTAGAGCCTGAATAATGTCCAACATATGTATACAGATCCATTCAGAATTTCCTTGACATTCTCCTTCAAAGATACTTTCACAGAGAATTAGACTCCGGCTAAGTACTGCTGTGGGATGTAAAAATAGACATAAACAAAGCCATGCTGGAACAGATCCAGGGGTCTGTTTGGTAGTTAAGCATTATGTTTTCAACAGTGACCATCCAGATGCTTCTATGAAACTTAATGAAACACAACCAGCCCTTGTACAGGTTTTAAGAGTGGTGGACTAGAATGTGGAAGACCTGAGTTCAAATTATGAACCTCGGTGGTTCATCTAAGGCCACTCTTTGTCTCTCAGCCTAACATGTCTCACATGGTTGTTGTAAAGGTAAAAATGGAGAGGAGAACCAAGCACACTGTCTATAGGAAAGATGAAATATACATTATGTAAGTAATAATGAATAACCCTAGTGGCAATACATATTCTTAAGCACACTACCCTCTGATCATGGAGGTCCCATTCATCTAGTAGAGCCAATTTTCCTATGATATTTTTACCTTTTGTAAAAGTGTCTAATTCCATTTCCAAGCCATCTAAGCCAGGAGCCATCACCACATCTCATGACACCAAAATTTCTATGTTAATTGTGCATTATGTGGAGTGGTTTTGTTTTGTTTTGTGTTTTTTTGGTCTGTCCTAAATCTGTGGCCAGTCTCCAAGAAGAATTTCCATTATTATGCACACAGTAGATGACTATTTAAAGTTGTGACCTGGCTAGTATTCAAGAAAAATGAGAAGAAACTGCCCAGCACTAATTGATCAATTACTGCATTCCATTCCTTCCCTTTTTCTAAGCATGACTTGTTTGGGGCCAGTGGGTGACCTGCCCCATGAAAATAGCTTTAATCAAGACCAGAGTAAGGAAAGTCAGCTTCTCTACCTGCTGTGATCCCAATAATGAATACCGTAGTTCTCCCCAGCAGCTGCTTTTTGCATTAACACATGCGCATTAAATGCAAAGACGCATTGAAAATCATATCCACTGTAGTCATGAAACTTACCCTTTACTCTTTAAAATAATATAAGTATTCATAATTATATAGGCTGAACTATCTGCAAAAATGTACTTCAGCTGAAATATGATATTGCTAGTGCTTTGTCTGGCCTCTGGTCCAAATTAGATAGCAGTGGGGGACCTGTTGACTATTTCTCCTGCTTTTAGGGGCAGGCTAGACTTCATTCAGGGGAACAGCATAGAGGGAATGTGTATTTAACCATTCTTCCACTTCCTTGTTATTTTTTTCGGATCTAAATTGCTGCTCTGAAGCTGCTAATTGCCCCATGGAGAAAATCTCTGCACCTGTATAATATCTGTAAACACTTCCAGATGGAGGGCTCCTCATGCTTACATTTAGAATGCACTATGTTGCTATTCTGTTTTTTCCAGTTTAGTGTTCTGTGGAAAGGAAAAGGATGGGGGAAGTGATGGGGAAAATGAGGGAGGGTTATGACTAGAGGACAATGTTATTTGGAAGCCCAATAAAATCCAATGAATGAGGCAGGTCAATGTATGATAAAAGCCTACTCAGAAAGTATTTTCCTCCCAAGAGAAAAAGAGTTGGACAGTTTAGATGAGGAAAACTGTGGAAGGAAAAGGCAAATCATTTCCTCCTCAAATACAGTTCAAGGTTGTTTTGGGGTTTTGATAAGATTGGGGAGGAGATCTAATCACAGATCTCCTAGCATCTCCTCTAGTTTGGACCTCAAAGGCTCTATTTTGTGGCAGTAGTTTATTTCAAATATTATTATATGAATGGTGAACACATTCATTTCTTGATAGTTGTTTCTTAGGTGAGCTGTCATAATCTGACAATCCATAATTTTCCTATTTTTCTTCATGAAATGCAGATTTGACCCCTCCTAATGTAGGTACTGTATTTAGTATTTTTCTTTAGCTTGTAAATGTGTTTTATTTTCCTTCTCTCCACCCTTCCCTTTATTATTCTGACTGCTTTCTTCCTATTTGTCCTCCTGCATTGGTTATATTGCTATCTTTCTTTTAATATGCCGTGACAACTGAGGAAAGAATATTAAGCTATTCATTTTTCCATTAAAAGAATCCTACATAAATGCCAGCTTGAGCTATGCTTGCATAGATAATTGGGCTGTTGTAGGTACTATGATTTGGAGTCTTAACAAAGAGAAATAGTCAAGAGATTGGATACAGAAGTTTCTCAGTAGGGAGAATTCATTGCTGCACGCTGTAGGAATACTTCTGTCACCTGGAACAGTATAATGACTCTTCTCTCTCTCTCAAAAGGCTTGAGTTCTAAGTTAATGAAAACTCTTTTGCTAATACAATGGGTTGGATCCAGATGTACCGCTCCATGAACAGACGGCCTCCCTCCCTGCATCAAGGAAACTAGACTCCAATGGAGGTTTCCCCCTAAAAAAAAAAAGGGGGGGGGAGTTCAGCCTCCAGCTAGATGCAGAGATGTGTATGTAAGGATTTAAAAATTGCCTGAAAATGCCCCCCCCCCCCGCATGGCCTCTAGTGAGCATGGGAGCATTTTTGCCATGTTTTCACCCAACCACTCACCCCAGGCCAATTTATATCCAGGAGAGCCCTTTTTTTAAAAAAACAAATGAACAGGAACTGAACTGAAGTAACTTCAGTTCACTTCCCATTGTTAAAAAGGCCTCTCCCAAGCATAAAATGTAAGGCCTAAAAGCATGGGAGGCCCTAAAAACCTTGCCCTCATACAATTAAAAAATATTTTGGAGAGTTGCAGTGAAACATTCATATACAGTTGCCCCTTCACATTCACTGGGGTTTGGTTCCAGGACCCACCGTGAATACCCAAATCCGTGAATACTCAAGTCTCATTATATGCAATGGCATAGCAAAATGCTGTTCCTTATATAAGATGGCAGAATCAAGGTTTACTATTAGGATTATTATTTTTTAAAGAATATTTTCAAGCCGTGGATACTTAAATCCGTGAATGTCAAATCCGTGAATGTGGAGGGACAACTGTACTGACTTTAATAGAAACAATTATAACACTGTTCATATACTACTGTTGGTCCCCAGAAGGACCTGCAGAGCAGTTCACAGCTATCGGACATAGTCTTTTTATAATAATTTTAAAAGACAGAATGATAAAATTCACTTTTAAAAAGTGATGTAGCAAACAGTGTCCATCAGAGATAACATACAATGAAAATCCCTTAAGTGTATGTCAAAATAAAACATGTCTAGTCGACCAAGATGTTAGACAACCCTCTCTTAGGAGAGAGCTCCACAACTTAGTTGCTGTCACTGAAGGCTGTACCTGATGGCCTTGTGGCTGCTGCAACCAGAAGTGCATTTTCTCAGCTTCAGTTGGTGCTCCAGTAATGTCTCTTCTTAAGAATGGCTGATTTGACCACAGTGGATCATGTCTTCCTTACCTCCCAATTAGACTACTATAATGCACTCTGTGCGGAACTTCACTTGAAGAGTATTCAGGAGCTGCAGCTTGTGCAAAGTACAGTGACTAGATTATTAGGTGTGTGCGTTAGAGAGCACATATTGCTGGTGTTGTATCTGTCGAGGAATGCAGCCTTCCTAATCATGTGCGAATAGAAAGGACAATTAGCAGAGTTGCAGTGGAAAAATGAGGAAAGTGGGCCCCAATTTGCATACTTGGTGTAAAACATGGAGACAGACAAAATTTCAGTCCTTTGAAGGCTTTATTTGTAATATTTAAAGCAAGCTACTAAAACAGAGTACATCATGGCTAGTTTTGGCGAGTCAAGCTACAGAGCTTAAGAAAAATCATTTTAACTCTCTCCCTCTCTGTCTCACAGACTCTCTCTGTGTGTCAACACAGACTGTCTCAACACAGACTGCAAGACAGCAGATTCAGTGAAAAACATAATAATAACATTCTCAGGCCTCTCAGCCTAAACCATGGGAATCATAGAGATAACAGTTACAGAGCACAGTATGGACATCTTCCCAGACAAGGGATGACCTCACTGGTGTTTATCCTCTAGCAAAACACAGACATGCCTTGGCCTGGAAAATTTACAGGCCTAGTGAGACAGTAGTCTTTTGCCTAGCTGAAAAATCATCATGGACATAATATGACTCCAGTGCCCATTTTCCTTGACAGCATCAACTGCTCTGGCATTTGGTTTGCTTCCAAGCTTAACTGAAGGTACTGCTTTTGTTTACCTCTCATGTGTAGCTGCCCAGAATTTGAGATCCACAGTGGAGGCCCTGCTGCATGTCCCATTGCCCTGAGAGGCTAGGTTGGTGCATGAGAGAAGGCTTTCTCAGTAGCAGTATCTCAGTTGTGAAACTCCCTCCCAGGGGAAGTCAGACTGGCTCCATTTCTTCTGAGCTTCTGGTGGCCAGTCAAGACTGTAGTTTGAGTGGCCTTTGTTCCCTAAGATCAATATTAGCTTTTGAACTGTTTGAATTATGTGAGTTTTAAAAGCTGGCTTTTAGAATAATATTTCAATAATATTTTTATTTATTTTTATCAGTTGTGCATCTTCTCAGAACCTTGGTGAGCTGAGTGACAATAAAGAAATATAGTTTGAGTATCCCTTATCTGAAATGCTTGGGACCAGAAGTGTTTGTTCCATGTTTTGGATTTTTTTTCAGATTGTGGAATACTTAAATATACATAGAGATATCTTGGAGATGAGACCCAAGTCTAAACACGAAATTCATTTATGCTTCATATAAACCTTATACACATAGCCTGAAGGTAATTTTGTACACAATATTTTTAATAATTTTGTGCATAAAACAAAGTTTGTGTACATTGAACCACCAGAAAGCATAGGTGTCACTATCTCAGCCACCCATGTGGATAATTTTGGATTTGGAAATATTTTGGAATTCAGGATAAGGGATACTCAACCTGTGTTATAATTAACAAACATACAAGATCTCCTGTTACCACTAATCACATCACCTTTGGCAGTGGAAGACAGGGCAGGACCTTCTGTGATGACCATATTCCAGGGTGGGAATTGTGTATTCTTCTAGATGTTATTGTACTGCAGTTCCCAGTAGCTGTAGCCAGCAGTGATGAATGATAGGTGCTGCAGCTCAGTAATTTGGAAGCTGCACAAAATCCTAACTGCTGCCTCAGTGGCATTTTGCAATGATTGAAGCTGACTATTGGTGTGGTGGGGGAAGCTGCTTATGTGGGACAGGAGTAGACCTAAGCAAAGACTCCATTTACTAATGAGTATTGCCCCCTGCCAGCCACCAAGTCTGCCTCTGATTGGCTGGCCTTCCTGCTCCATACCAGAGCCCAGGAAAACATGTGGGCCTCTGAGGAAGAGAAACAACCCTGGTTCCTGAAACATGGTACCTATCCACCCTTTGCATGCAGCTGTGGCCTGCTAATTGGCCTTCCCAGTGAGGGAGGGAGGCAGCACACTTTATGCAGGAGGAGATGGTCCTTCAGATATTTTTGGTCAAGCCATTTAGAACTGTGTGGATAATGCAAGTAGCCATGAATAGGGCCAATATTCTATCTAATACAGAGCTAGTGCAGGAAGAACCAGATTAGTATAAAATACTTTGAGAAGCAAACATTTCAAAGAATTCTGGCCACTATATTTTACAACAGCTGCAGTTTCTGAACTCTCTTCAGTGGAGTATATTGCACTAATCTAATATGGAGGTAACTGAAGTATGTGTAACTGTGGCCAGAACTACCTTTCTCATGATTTGAGTTCCTCTGGTCTTTGGATGTGTACAAATTTCATGACCCCCAAGAAAGAGAATTCTACTGTAACCTCTTTCTCTGTCTCATTAATGTAAATCAGATCACTTCACTGTCAAAGTTTGAATGGCTATGAGATGTCACTAATTTTGAGACTACTTACCATGAGATTGTGACTTAGCCATCCAATACAGGTCAACCCCTGTATCCACAGATTTGGTATCCATGGTTTCACTTATCCACGTCCAAAAAATGTTCTCTCTTAAGCATTTCTAGGTCCTCCACTGTGATTCTATCCTCAACTTCCAGCATTCATCTCATTGAAAATAATAGGGTTCCCTATTATCCACAGGGTGGGTTGGTTGGTCTTGGAACGTATTACCTGCGGATACAGGGGTTGACCTGTACTATCTAGAAACGTAAGGCAATCTTTCACAGGTCAAACTGCTGCTCCAATGTTAGCATTTGTATTGGTGAAGGACAGACATTTTTGCTGTTATAGGAAATATCATAAGTAAAATTATGCCTGAAGATACGTTGGCATTTCTATTGTAACCAATCTGCTAACTTGAAAAAGAGAGAGAGAGAGAGAGAGAGAGAGAGAGAGAGAGAGAGAGAACTTGTCATATTGATTGGTAGCTCGTGTCCCTTCTCGCTTATCCTTTCAGCATAAAACGTTGCAACATAGTTTAATGGTCACAGAAGAGAAATGCTATAGGGCAAGTTGTACACATGTCCCAGTTTCTGTGATTTCCCCATTATTTTTCCCTTCTGACATATAAAACATATGTTCCCAGAAGGTATCTTTTGGACAATGAAACTATGAAGTCAATGGGAAAGAGTGGGGTGGGGGCCCAGTTTTCAACCATCTGAAAAGCCAAAGAATTCTAACGTGCCTTTATAAAAAAGAATCTTATTTAGAGTGGCATATTAAATATAGTGTGTTATTTTTAGTTCCACAGTTCCTTTTAGTAAAAATTGCATTCTTTTGACTTGCACGCTATTGCTCCTGTTTGTCTAGAGTGGATTATTTTCTGGCATTGTTCAGCATGCCATTTTAATTCTCAATGTGAATGAAGTTGCTGAATATTTCCTTTAGCCTCTATGAATACTTCCTTTAGCATACTTCTGTGTTTTCTGTAATAAGCTTTGCTGGAAGCATTTGTTAGTTATCTTAAAATGTTCAAAAATATATTTCAACTTGACATTGTTTTATCTCATACAAATATTAAAAACTCATTTTAATTGTTGACCCTAAATACATTATGGCTATTGGGTCATTGATAGTGCTCCAGTTTTTATAATTTTTTTATCATAAGTAAACAGGTGGCGGGGGGAATATCTGAATCTGAGTACCACAAACCAATCTGCTATAAGGAGAGATTTTTATAGAGCTCTGCATACATAAAATGCATACACCAGTGCCTAAAAGTTGCCTTATTTTTGTTTCTTGTCTCAAAATATGAAAATGATTAAATTATGCTGAAAATGAAAATGAATACATTTATGCTAAATTGTTTAAGAATTAATTTCTATACATTCTCATGTTATTGACTTACGTTACACTGCGGTTACCACTCACCTGAGAGTAAACTCCATTAAATTCTATGGGTCTTATTTCTGTGCAGGGAATTGAACTATTAATTTGGCAGATTTTAAAAAATAATAATTAAAGTTATATATGGTAACGTGTGATAGTATCAGGTATAGATAAATTAATTTGCTGACAAGCATGAATGACTGAAAAGGCCAGAGTAATAAATAAAGAGATAACTGCAGTTTAGGAGGAAACTGTGAAAAAGATATATTCCGTTGCTAGCCCCATGGTGACAGTTTTAATAAGATGCCATTGACCAAAATGGTAAAATAGTTCAGTGCTGTAAAAATCATATACTACATATAAAAAACCATATATTCCATTACAGAACTGCCAAAGTTAAATTTCATAGATTAAGGCCATACTTTCATTAGGGGATTTCCATAGGGGATTTCATGTCCTGTGGGAATGTATCAGGTACTTTGGATTATACCTGTTTTCACTATAGTCAGATTTTGCCCAGAAGAGAGCAGTACTCTTCATGTAGTTTTGTCTTAGATTACTTTGTTTCTATTTTAACACTAAACGGCCTAAATTATCTTTAGAGTAGCCCCACTGAATCATTAGATTTATCTATATGTTGACTTACCATTCAACATTTGATTCAATGGGTCTACTCCAGTTGGGATTAACCAACAGGAAGCCAGTCTATATGTGTTCTGCATTCTTTCAACTAGTTGCTTTCTTGTTGTGGATATTCTTTAATTGTTAAATGGCAGTGCCAGTATTTCTGTGAGCTTCTGATATAAAGGAGGTGGGAAAATGTAGTACAGTAGCACCCCCACATCTGCTGATTCACCATCTACTGATTCAATTATCCACAGATGGTGACAGCAGGGTGGGTGGGTGGGGGAAGGTGGGAGGAGGCAAGCTCACCTCCTTTCTCTCTTCTCCGCAGGGGGTTGGTTTCCAGTGGCTACTTTACTCTCTGCCAGGGCAGGGAGAGGGAGGAGGTGAGCTCACCTCCCCCCTGCCTTCCCTAGGACGGTTCCAGTGGCATGGCAGAGCTGGTGGGCGGTGGGCGGAGGAGGGAGGGACGGAGGAGGGAGCTCACCTTCTTTCTCCCTTCTTTGCAGGGGGTAGGGTCTGGTGGCATGGTAGAGCTGGCAGGATGGGTGGGGAAAGGATGGAGGAGGGATCTCACCTCCTTTCTACATTCTCCATGGGGGGGTCTGGTGGCGGTGGCAGTGAGGGCATTTGCCATTATCCGCGGATTTCACTATCCATGGTGGTGCCTGGAACCAATCCCCCATGTATGCAGGGGTGCTACTATATATAGTTTTCTGAAACATAAGCCACATAAACACAAATATAAAGTCAATGGGCTTAGACTCTGGAGATTATCACACGAGGCTAGTGTCTTGGGGCAACCATGTTATGAAAGGAAAGAAGAACATACCACTATGATAACTCTCTTCTTTTGTGTAACTGCACTGCTTTGAAACTCCCCTGGTGTGATAGGTCTCTTCGCTGCAGTTCTGGCATTATAGCAGTTGGTGCCATGAGGGGCCTGATTCTCCTTCTCTCCTGCTCTCTCCCCCTCCCCTTCGCTATTCCAGAGCAGGCTAACTCTGTGCCTGGCTTTTTTTTAAAAAAAAATATTTGATGTATTTGTGTAATTATAGCAAAAACAATTAAAATTATTTTTATTTTAGCATTTTGCTGTAAATACACAAACAGAGAAAAAAATAATAATAAAAAACCACTGACAGGCACAGAGTCAGCCTGCTTTGGAATAGCAGGTGGGAGAGGGAGAGGGGAGAATCAGGAGGAGAATCATGGCACTGGCAGTTGTAATGCTGGAATAGAAGCACAGGGATCTATCACACCAGGGACAGCAGAAGAACAATAGCAACATCTAGAGCTATAGATGGGCTTTCCCCATCAATTAAAAGGGTTGCCACAGTAACAGTTTGAATACACACTAGCTACAGGACAGTCACAATGTCATGTGATAAGGTTCAGCCATAGATGCTACTGTTCTGCTTTCATTCCACTTTTCTAGCCTTGTGTGATAATTTCCTCAGAAGACCTATATTCAGTATGCAGCTCATTAGGTGGCCGTTCCCAGTTCTCTCTCTTAGCCAAAATAGTTATTTTAGGAAAAAGAAGGATTACCCCACATTTATATTCTAGGTTCTTTGGAGCCGGGTAGGCACATAAGCAAGGCAAGTGTATTAGGTTTCATTTTATTTATTTTTTTAATTTCTTTTACTCCTTGCCACCTACATGTCTCAAATAATAACGTTTTGTTTTCCTTTGTAAACCAGCATTTCTGCATCCCTCTGTGTCATGAGGAATTATATTTTTTTTGGTAGGGATCTTGCTTGCCTTTTGAACCTTACTCTGCTTGTACCCTGCCATACAGGTTTTGACAGTTTGTCAGGTCAGATGTAATAGTTGAGAGTTTGTCAGGTCACTCCACAGGAAAAGATACAATACCTTTATACTATCAGACTAATGGCAATTAAATATCAAATACTCAAATGTGTGTTCTAATACATTCTGTACCTTTTTGCTGTAGGGGAAAGTAAGGAAGAACGCACATTTAGAAACTGGATGAATTCATTGGGTGTAACCCCTTATATTAACCATTTGTACAGGTAATTTGTACAGTATTCTTGACAATTTGTCCTTTTAACTGATGTAGGGGGCAAGCCATCTTTTATTAAAATCTCCTGGGAAACATCCATTTACTACTGTGGAGTACAAGATTGTATACTTCTGCCCAGGCCTTAAATACCCAATAATGAGGTGCCAACATAGTATGCTATTTCCTCCAGCCCTTTTGTGTAGCATTGTGTAAGGCATATTTTATTTATTTATCTATTTATTTATTTGATTTACATGCCGCCTTTCTCCCAGAATGGGACCTATGGCGGCTTACGAATCAACAGCTGTTAAGGAACCAGTGCAAATTTCTTACTGACATATCAAGTAGAAAGAAAGTTATGGGGCTGTTTTCTCTCAGAGAGGACTAACTCAGGACTTTTGCCCCTCATCATATTTGGTGAGGTGATGGCAAAACCATGTGAGTTCATTGTTTTCCAGAAGCTGTTGCAATATTGCACAGTATTCTGGGATGCACTGTTTGTTTGTACAGAGTTGGCAGTTGTGGAAACAGCATAAGATTTTAGGGCTACATATTCCTTCTAGGATGGCTGAAATACCTCTTGAATTGCACTAGCATTTCTGCCTAATCTTGTTCAGCTGGGCCATTCAGACCTGCATCTAACACTATCATTTACAACACTATCATAAGCCTCATTAGACTAGTGGCTACACATTTTCAGAGTTAGCATAAGAGTAGTATTCTATACAGTTGTTGCTGTGCAAGAGGATGTACAACTTCCTGTGTAGACTCTTGCACAGTGTTATCCAGTGCAGCACTAGTGGGGGTATTCACTGGCTTTAGTCAAAGGTGGCAACGCTTTTAGTGCTTACAGTGTAACCCACAGATATGGAATTTGTGGCTTGCCAAAAGGAGTTGGATTTTATCTGTTACCATCTCTCACAATTGGCTATGCTTATCCAGGCTGATGAATTTTCCATTGCTGGTGTAAGTTAAAATATTTCTTCTTTAATTGATTGATGATAACACAATACTGTAATTTGGAGCAGTATTATTAATCCATGAGAGTGATGCTAAGTAGATAATGTAATGAGAAAATATAGGGGGGCTAGATAATGAAAGTGAGAATAATTTATTGAGTACACTGTTGGCTACGTCCATGGACCAATGGGCTTGTAAACATCTTCCCCCCCCTCTCACTCTCACTCTCTCTCTCCACTCTGACCAGTGACCTTGCGGATGCTTTAGTAATCTTCCAGCTGTATGAAATGATCCGTGTACCAGTAGAATGGAATCATGTTAACAAACCACCATATCCTGCTCTTGGGGGTAACATGAAAAAGGTTGGTAAAAAAAAAAATCTGTATTATAATTTACAATAACAACTTAATCATTTGCTTATATTAACATAAATTGGATTGGTATCCCTGGATTATTATAACCTTTGCTTAAAGTAACTTATTAGGATGGTTACAACTCTGTGTGTGTGACAGAGGGAGAGAGATACTAGCAACCAATTGGGCACCTTGAGATAGAACCCAGAATTAGAAGATCATTTGGGGTAATTGAGTAAAGCATAAAGGTTGGGGGAAGAGCCTATAGAAAATGTCACATTTACCAGCCTTAACCCAACCTAGTGCTTTCAAGATGTTTTGGAATTTAACTCCCATCAGCCCCAGTCAGCATGGCCAAGGATTCAAGAATGCTAAACACTGTTGGACCCTCATATCCGTAAGGGATACATTGCTGGATTTACAGTGGAACAATGAAACCCTGGAAAATATTGAACCCCATTGAAATGAATGACTTCCTGCCCAACTTCCAGTGGAAGCATACCATAGAATTGCGATGGAGGACCTAGAAAATGCCTAGAGAGGACTTTCTTTGGACGTGGTTAAATAAAACTACAGATACTGATCTCGCGGATACAGGGGTCATATTATATTTCCAATGTAGCCAATTAAACATTTAAGCCAAATAGATATGACCATGGACACACTAAGAACTTGTACAAAACACACACATGCTTCCCTTACTTAGAATCACAGAGATGGAAAGACATTGTAAGCGATTCATCCCAGTTTTTCTGGTATGAGACCTGCTCTTAATTTCCCAATTAGACCACAGATGGCTGATCCAGCTAAAGTCCAGTCAGTTGGCAACCCTGCATATTAGTAGCATTGCCAGTTTCAGTCATCTAAAAATGATGTGACATTACACTATTTGCAAATGGAGTATTTTAAAATACAGTTAGCAAAGCTTCTGACAAAGAAGTTCCTTTTTATAAAGTCTTTTTACAACCTCAGCCCCTTTTTTTCTTTTCTTTGTCTAGCTGAGTTTTTTTTTAGCAGCTTTGGCATTGGGAGAATGTTGAAGGAGGGCTGAAGAGATGCAGATTTTCTGTGTTAGGTTGCATCAGTGTGTCTGAAGTAAACAATACAATAAATAAAGCTTATTCTATTGTAGCTGTGTGTACCTGCCTACAGCTGGCAAGGTAAACAGCAGCTGCCTCTAGAACCCCTTACTACACATGCATGAACAGTAAAACAGAGAAAATGGGTAAGCAGATAAGCCTGATTCACCAGCTATCACAGCATGTTTTTTAATTAATTTATTTATTTATACCCCACTCTTCAGCCACAAGGCTATCAGAGCGGCTTACAAATTGTTTTAAGCAATAGCAATTTACATATCTACACTGCATTAAGCAGTTTCCAATGTGTGTTAGCTAATGTGTGTTAGCTAATGTTAAAAAAGCATATGTCTAGAAACTTGGCCACCAAAATGGAAATCATGGAGGCTGAATTCATTTTGGGAGAAGCTTTAAAGTCTTCTCTAGAAAGTTCAAATTGTTTGTTTAGTTATGCAATGCTTACCTGACCTGGTTGTTTCATTTCACATATGCATATTGTTAGTTTTGGATAAAAATAATCGCTGAAACATGTTGAACTGCTCTTCTTTTTTGGGTGTAGTAACCTCTCTCAATTCTTTTCATGTTATTTCTGCCTCTGGTAGCAAACTTTCTGTTAAAGATATAATGCCCAAGAACATATCTACTTTTAGCATTACTTGTTGGAAGGAGATTTGCTGTTCTAAATCTTCAGGACAAGCATGCTAGAAACATAGTAGTTAGTGGCTTATACGTAATGTAAAGATAGTACTGCACAAAGCCAATAACAACACTTCTTTAAACTGAAATGGATTAAATATATTTTATATTCATATTCTCCTATGATAGTTCAGTTCACTGACAGAAATTATGTTTTTTTTTTTAAAGTTTTCCATCCATGTTCACGTTGGTGACATTTACTAATCTGTTGGTGCAGGATGCTCTTGCTATGCTTGCATTGTGGCTGATTTGTTATTTCCAAAATCTTATTTTAATAAGATTGTTGAAAATGTATGTAGTTTCTGAACCTGAAATGTGATTGTCATTTCTATGAACAAACCACTTTTAGATTGAAAATTGTAACTATGCAGTGGAACTGGGAAAGAAAAAGGCCAGATTCTCTTTGGTTGGTATTGGTGGACAGGACCTAAATGAAGGCAACCCAACGTTGACTTTGGCACTGGTGTGGCAGTTAATGAGAAGGTGAGGATTTATCACGGCTCACAAAACACAACTTTTTCAGGCCCAAATAGGTACTCTATATGTTTGCAACCAGACTGCAAATTTCATTTATAATTGTTTACAGGTATATTTGCTTCTTTATTGCTTATTTCCATTACTTAAGTGAGCTCAAGTCAGCATATATGCATCTCCTCCTTCCCACATATACCCTTTCAAGGATAATGTGAGGTAGGTCGGGTTGAGAGAGAGCCATTAGCCCAAAGTTATGCAATGAGTTTTGTTATTCTGTAGAGTCTTGACCCCAGTCAAACATTACAAAACTGCAGTAGCTCTGAAAAATCATTGGTATAGTTGAGAAACTTTACCCTCTCCAAATGTGATTGTGCAGTGCATTCCTGTACATGTTTTCTGAAAGGGCTTATTCACTAGTAGGGATTTTAGGACTTCTTCCTTACTTGCCTGTTTAGGGAGTTAGCTGTATATATCTAATTGTATGCGCTGCAGTTTTGTTCTGAGTTTTCAGGACTGCAAGGTTTAAAATCTCAAAGCTCACACTCAAGCATGGAAGTAGAATATTTGACCCATAAGGTAAATGTGGTCCCTGGAGGTTTATACTTTAGGGTCAAAAGTATATGAAAAAAATATTTTTGCTTGTTTTGTACCACAGTTATTTTTTATGAAGACATTTCTATTTTCCTTAAGAATGCAAATATGTGTGTGTGTATATGTGTGTCTGTGTGTATACATAGGCCTAAAGCAGTTCACAGGATAAAATATGGGAGAACATGTTCTTTTGAAGTAAAAAAATAAAAATAAACGCTGTGTGTCAAGGGGTACTGTAGGGCTCATTGGGAGGGCCACATATGGTTTGTGGGCTAAATAAGTCAAACATAGCCAGGGTTATAGATTATGAAAGTAGTTTAAAGGACAGATATGGTAGTCCCTAAGACGAATAAGCTGTTCAATTTCGAATAGAATGGGAAGGGGGCATCATGAACTGTTAAAAGAAGTCCTTAAGTAGACTGTTGGGGGCTTTATCAACCCTAAGCCAACTTGGATCATGAGTAAATGCTTTTTTTAAGAACCCAAAGAAAGAAAACCAGCTAGGATCAGTTTGCAACAGGGAAGATAGAAATGGGAACAGAGCTATGATTTTCTGTGGTCTATTTGTCATTCAGCAGTTGGGTTGGATGGTAGTTTCATTAGCTTATATTTGAGCCCCTATGCTGTGCTAGTGTTAAGTCAAATTCAATTAAGGTGTGGCATGTTTTTGGCTTTGTGTTCGCTCATTTCCAGTGCAGTTACATCCCCTCCAGATCTATTTATATAAACATTAATATTTTATAATTATTTTAATATATTATAAGAATGAAGAGGAATTATATATTTCCTTCTAAGTTGCAAATATTATGTCTTTTCTTTTGCAGATACACACTGAATGTACTATCAGACCTTGGAGAGGGGGAGAAAGTAAATGATGACATAATTATTAAATGGGTGAATCAAACTCTTGCAAATGCAAATAAGACCACTTCAATAACTAGCTTCAAGGTAATTAAGAGATGATGTGGCAAGGAGGAAAATGTAAATTAATCAAATTATTTTTTTTATAAGATTGGATGTATAGTAGAGGTTCTACATTAGTTCTTCCTTAAATTCCCTTTAGAACACTACATATTGTGTGTAGGATTATGCATGTCCTCAAAAACATACTACTGTTTTAAAATATTTTGAGTTTTGAAATCCTTAATTAGTCTGTGGCACTAGACCAGAATTTTGTGGCACTAACAGTTCTTTTGGCATTAACAAAGATTACCTATTTTGGTATAAGCTTTTGTGGAATGCAAACAAAACATGATAGTTTTTAAGCCTCCCATTTTTAAGTCTGTCATTTTAAAAGAAATTTTTAAAAATCATATTGCCATATGGATATATGATTATCTGTGTATTTAAGGTTATATTTGTAAAGGACCCTTGAATGTTCATCTGTATTTCTCTGTTTAAGTAGAACGGAGAAAAGGGTTAGCAGAAAATACAAGGTCTTGACATATGATAGGATAATTTAAACATAATAAACAATCCTGAAATTCTCTGGATTGTTTTCGAAATAGACAGCGTTAAATGTCTTTCCATCCCATTTTGTGGAGTGGAACACTTTTTTTATATATATTATATTAAGTAAATATAATATTAAAACAAATAGAAGGAGCACCCCTTGACAAAATGGATTAAAATTAGCAGCTTCAACTGTTCTACCACAGTTGATATGCACAACAGTTAAAAACACAGTTACTACAGATTAGAGCCAGTTTCTCTTCCATAATAGTATCACCATTTGTATAGGAAATATTTGTTATATTGTAGGAAAAAAGCAGATGATTTCCCAATGAGAGATTAATTTATCATTCTTAAAGAGTAGTCTGAGCTCATTAAAACTGTAAGGAGTTCACTACAACCTGTACTTCCACTAGCTTCAGTTGAGAAGCATGTGTAACTTTACAATTAACTGCAATTTACTCATTTAGCTTGTACAAAGAGGCATCTCAAGTTGTCATGTACATTTGAGACTGAACAGTAAATTATAACACAAATCATGGGAAAAATTGGAATCTCAGATGTGTACTCTTCAGTAAAAATAGTGTGACATTTGGGTTCTCTTTTTGCATCCCCATGGAATTCTTCTGTTGCATAAAGTGACAGAAAAATACTAAATTGTGGATTGATATGATCCACAAAGTAGTTTTCTGACATACAGATTTATTGAGACACATTAGCTTGGATTTAAGTATACAGTACAATGTTCCTGGTAGCACTTAGCATTTAAATAAATCTGGAAATCATAACTTTAATCAACTGAATGGGAATTCAGAATTCATTCTCAAGGAACAAATCTAATTACATCATTCTGTGGCACCTCCTACTGGCTACTTGACATTATGAATTAGACTACCCATCTGCTCTGGCTGTTGGGAGGTGACTACAGCAGTGGCACCTGCTATTTTAAGACAGAGAGGAAGTGTATTTCAGTATCCCAGGAACAACATGTAAAGCTCAGGGCAAGTTCAAAGTAGTATTGGATTTCCAGAAATAAACAGATTATTCCATTTATAAACAAGCAGAAGAAAATCCTAATTATAAATGAAAGTCAACAGGATCAAAATACAAACATGTGGAAATGCAGGTGCAAAAAAATTATTCTTTTTTATCACATATTTCATGATGGAGAGATGAATCTCTGACAACATCTGGATAAAGGAAAGAAGCAGTTATAAAAGGTCAGTTTTCACAAAAAAGAATATTGACTGTTCTTTGACAGTTCTCACTGCAACACAGGCAATGTTCATTCTTTATCCAACAATAAGTGCATACTGTCACTGGGATTTATATGTCAATGAGAAAAATCAAAAATAGAGCAAAAATACTGATTAATGTGTTAATGAAAAATATTTTTATTCATATGGTAGTCATAAATAATTAATAATGAAACATTTGAACCCTTCTCCTTTCAGGACAAGTCCATAAGCACTAGTTTGCCTGTTCTAGATTTAATAGATGCCATTGCACCAAAAGCAGTTCGCCCAGAAATGGTCAAGAGGGAAAATCTTACTGAAACAGACAAGCTGAATAATGCTAAGTAAGTCACTATAGCATATTTTCTTAATTTATCAAATACAAAACACTTATCCAACTCAAGGTGTGCATGACTATTACTAGAGGAATAGCTACTCTATTACATCACAAACAACAAAGAGTATTGTGGAGCCCTAATGACTAACATTTTCTATAGCCTACGTTTTCACATAATAGAGCCTTCATTCTCAGATTAATGAACTTGTTTTCAGCTTTATTGAAAGAGATGGCCATGTTAGTTTCTTTTAGCATAAAAAGTGATAAAGGAATTCAGTAGCACCTCTGAGACTTAACTGGGAAGAAGAAACTTTCAGCATAGATTTTCACAGACACAGTTCACTTCATCCAGTGCAACATCTGATGAAGTGGACTGTGTCCACACCTACAAAGGTTTATGGTAGAAATTTCTTCTTGCCAGTTAGTCTCAAAGGTGCTACTGGATTCCTTTATGTCTTTTTATTTTCAGTTGGCATATACCGGTATACAAATACTCTCCCATGTCCGTCTATATCTCAATTCCCAGTGAGTGTTTGATGCAACTAATGAAATGTTCTCTTGTTTGTGAAACTCGTGTCACATGGCAACAGCTGGCTTTAATGTAGAGATATATAATCCTATCCATGTCAAAAGATGCACCCAGCCCTTTCAGTGCGCCCTGACAAATTGTTGGAATGTTCCTGTCTGTGGTCAGGTCACCCTGCTTCGGCAAGTGAGTTTCCTATGTTGGTGGCATGTACTTGCATTCCCAGACACAGTGACCAGCAGTTTTAAATAGAAAACGTCATCCAAGGAGCATATCATACAAGGTTGTTGCTCAGAATTGAGATTCAGAGGGCAGACAGTTTACTAAAAACATTTTGCAGTCTATGAAATCTGGTGGGCTACAAAGCTATTGGTTATCCATCGTCCCAAGCCCTTCTACCCAGACAATTGTACATCCTTTTTTTCTCAGGTAACCTCAATAGCTGCTGGCTTATCTTGCCATTCTACACGGACCGTTATACTCCCCTTTCCACACTGGCTACAAAGCACTCATTAAC
The DNA here is from genome assembly GCA_030847615.1 of Gambelia wislizenii. NCBI lineage: Eukaryota > Metazoa > Chordata > Lepidosauria > Squamata > Crotaphytidae > Gambelia > Gambelia wislizenii. Next base: position 47,609,074 of record JAUMIR010000003.1, on the reverse strand, counting down.
CAGTACAGAGGAATGAAAACACAATTAACAGCAAGGTTACAGAACAACATGCACAAAAATGGCAGGAACAGGCAACATCAGGGACTGATCCTGGCAGCTCAATCATATCTGACATACTGAGCACACTTATTTAGCATGTTTTATAACTGCAAATGTTGTGGGAATTGTGCTGACCCCAGGCTCCTTATTGCTAATTGGAAGAGGGGGTAAAAGGATTTACATGTGTACTCAAACCTCTTGGGCTAGTTTCTTCCTCTTTCTTGCTATATCATTCCCTATCACATTAATGATGCTGCACTTAATGAGGCAGATGGGTAGCTACATATAAATATAGCCTTACCGTTTATTAAAACTGTGACAAAAAGAAATCTTAGTTATTTGGGTTTTCAAAGGACATATTAAATGTTATTTAGTATAATTTCAATGCATATTAATCACTAGGAGAGTCCTCTGGGCTCTTGGGTTTCAGCATCTTCAGTACATTGGTGATACCTAGTACTGTTTTCTTACTGGAGTACATTTTATCAGCTTTGGCTCATACGCAAGCTATTGAAAATAAAGATCTGGACACAGATATTAATGCATTGGTGATTTACAGATTAGATTATTCTTCATGAGGCTGCCCTGGAAGATAATCTGGAAACTTCAGCATAAAGAATGCTGTCCCCACCCCCAAGTGATAACAGGAGCAAGTCAGGATACGACACCTGCAGAGTCCTCTCCCAGTTCTATCTCTGTTACATTGATGTAACTTTATGAAGAATTATTACTTGAATGTGTTTATTTTCCTGTTCCCTATTTTTACATTAAACATGTTAGACCATGGGGACTACATTGTTGCTTAATCTATGTCAGTGCATAGAAAATTTCACACAATTTACAAATAAAGCTGTGAAGTTGACACCGGCAGGATCTTTCATGTGAATTCTCCCAAGAATTAATGATCTGATGATAACACGTTGCTGAAAACATTTTATGTAGAAGCTAGGTTGCCTCTACAAAACACAGGGACTTTTCTGTTGTTACTCCAGAACTGTTGGAACTCCTAATGAGATGACCATGTGGTGCCTGTTAAGACCAACCCTTTCTTTGTGCATTGGAAGTACCTGTAGAGGCTTTTAGTGCATTTAAAAATTGTTTTAGAACATTAATGACATCTGATTTGAATATTGTGGTATTATACTATATCCTGCTTTGAAATGTTTAAATATAAAAGCAGTATTAGCTAAACTTAATAAATAAAGGAGGGTTGTTTCAAACACTTGTTATTTCTATAGCTGTAAATTATCAATATGCAGAGAAAGTAGTTACACTAAAAGCTTGCTACCATCCACGTTTGCTAAGCATTATGTGTTTAAAGGAAAAGGTTGCTGTGTTACTATGTGGTGCCCCCCTGAAAAGCAACTTCTGAACTTTAGGTCTTTCAGAACTCAATGAGGTACAATGGAAGGCTGCAGTAGGTAGGGGGGGAGTTGCTGAAAATACGGTACCCTGACTTGCCAAGCAGAAGCACTTTCCACCAAGTCAAAGCCATCACAGGATACAACCCAGTAGAATAACATGATTCAATGTCATCATTCAAGTGATGTGTTATTAATAATGTGTCTTTTCTTTTCTTTCTTCAAGATATGCTATTTCAGTTGCTCGGAAAATTGGTGCTTGTATATATGCGCTACCAGACGACTTGGTAGAAGTGAAGCCAAAAATGGTTATGACAGTATTCGCATGTTTGATGGGAAGAGGACTGAACAAAATAAAATAAAGAAGATTTTTTTTTCATTTTTTCTGCCATGATAAACACAATGAATGCCTCATTGTTTACAGACTAACTACATTTATTAGCTGTAAAACAGAGATAATTTATACATATACAAATGTGGAGATGTATAGAGAGATTATTTAAAAATAATTGTTTATATTTAAAGTTTTATCTGAAACATTTTATATTATATCAGCAACTTGTTAACTAATATTACTAAAACACCACAATAAACAGTAGCTAAAATTACTATGTTAAATAGCCCTTTAAAATAAATATGATAAATGGTGTTTTCTTAGCAAAAAAATCAACTGGATTAAAGCATTATTTTAGGAACTGCTATGAAATCAAAATTTTAATTTTCTGGGTTATTAACATGTATCCTTCTACACATGAAATATCCTGAAAGTCTGGTATTGTTCTATTCCAGCCCTGTTACACTCACCAAAAGTTCACTTTGCCTTATTGTGTAAGGGACTAGCTAAACTCCTGTTCATATTTGGCTACAAATTAAACCTAATAAATCTTAAGTATACTTCTTCCTCCATAAAATTTTTTACTATTAATTGGTTTTGCTGGCAAATTTATCAGTGAAAGTTTTAGTTGATTAATCAGGGAGGTACTATTTTATTGTTCAGGGCAAATGTCATTTTCTGGAGTTACAAGGTAAGGAAACTTGTTAACTTTGGAGCTGTTTTATTTCAGGTTTACTACTGTATTTGGAAATTAAAAAGATTTTTTTTAAAAAAAAGGATGGCCAGTGTAGCTGTAACACACTGTCTCTTGGGAATGAAATGCAGGTTGTGACTTTCCCTATTTGAAATTCCTTCCTTCTCTGGTACAATTTCCCCTCACCCACTGTTCTCCTTACTCATGGTTAACAGCTATGTCAGAACCCTGGTTAATCATGATGGATTCTAATCAAAGTTTGTAGTTAACCAGGGTTTAGAAACTAGAATTTGGCTGCCTTCACAAGGACCTGGTGATGACAGTAAATATTAATCATAGATGAAACTAGTAGAAGAAGGTGGAAGGATGAAGGGAATTTGTTCTGGAGAAGACTATATGGCAGGGGGTTGGACTGGATGGCCCTCGTGGTCTCTTCCAACTCTGCAATTCTATGATTCTATGTGATCCTTTGGCCTATCTCCAGCCCCTTATGCATGGTCAAAGAATGGGATGCAGTACAGTTACACTAGCCTAAATGGTAGCTTTTGTTTATCAAATTGTTCTCTGTGTTTCAGATATCTGTAGATTATGATAGTATGTATCTTTTCCCTCCTTAAATTTACAGGGCAACTCTGTATCCTCTTTATAGTGGGGCAGGATAGAGAGATGCAGTGGTTTTATCTTGCATCAGTGCAACTTTAGTTCTGTTAGCAATAGTGGTGCTTCTACCATAACCTCTAGCCTCTTGACCATTCCATTTTGACTCTGGGATTGTGCCCTTAGTCAGTTAATCAGTGAAAAGGCAACTGATTAATACTGATTGCCACCATGTATTATAGCCAGAACTTGCTACTTATTTAAGACAGTTATTTTAAATATGAACATCCCCTATTTGAGATTTTGCTGTAGATATTTGTAATATCAAACAACTGTTCACCAAGGAAAGCAACAACAACATGCTATTACTTATGGTCTAGAATACAACTAAATAAGCACAAATATAACAAGTGAAACAAAACTTATGTATGTAGCAAGCCTTGCAATGACAGTAAATATTTGAAGTTCTAAACATGTCATATTAACAAGCAATAAAGAGACATGGTGAGTCCAGTCTGGGGTCTCCCTTTACATGTGATGTACTTTCTTGTAAATGTTTTTAATCAGTGTGAATTTTCTGTTGCTGAGTTTTATACAAAAGATGCATTAGCTCATTTATTTACTATAGGCTATTAAAAACGCTCATATTCTGAGAATGAATTCAGATAATATCCAGTTTAATTCATCTTAATTCATTAATTCATCTTAAAAGTAAACTTTCAAGCTCAGTATGGACTCTCTCCATTCTTCCTGGCTCTACTTTGGGTTCCTCTTTATTCAGGGATGCCTGGTCAGCAGCTTTACATTCTGAGATTTCAGAGCCAAAACTTGAGACTAGGGGATGGCTACTCAAAGTCACAGGCAGAAGGCCTTATGAAAAAGCTACAAAATAATGAGCGCACATGTGTGTATGTCAGAGAATGAGATGGACAATATGGATTTCCTGCATTATATATTAAATAAATATGGTGTGCAAAATATAGATAGCTGTTGGGGTGTGTTAGTCCAATATAGCCCTATGTAATATTACTATTTCATGCATAATACTATTTATATATGCATAATCTTAGTGTGCCCAAAGACCTGTGCATCAGATGTCACCTGCAAATAGTTCAGAAACTGCCAAGTTGCAGAGTTGCAACTGTACAAAGTAATTCTAAGCACCATGCTATATTGGAAGACCACTGATTGCTACACATACTTACATGCTTCTCAAATCTGCAAAATTAATGGATTTGCAGCAGGTATCCATGGATTTAAGTATTCACAGCTTGAAAATATTCTTCAAAAACTAATAATCCAAAAAACAAACCTTGATTTTGCCATCTTATATAAGGGACACCATTTTGCTTGCCATCGCATATAATGGGACTTGCATATTCACAGATTTGGTATCCACGGGGGGTCCTGGAACCAAACCCCAGTGAATATGAAAGGACAACTGTATAAGTGAGACAAAAAAAAATATGACAGAACACTTTTGCTTGTGACCTGCAGCCTCAGCTAAGACCACTCAAATGTATCACCAACAAGCTGCGACTTGTTGTGGAGAACAGTGCTGTCCACTCACAGATTCTGGGTGGCAGGCCTTTTCAGAATGATGCTCCTGTATTGGCTTGCAGGTACCCACCCAAACTTAAACAACTACTCACCTACAACAGGATATAGAATATCAATGGTAATGTAGGGACAAGACTCTGCCACAAATTCAGATGCCAATTTTGTATCCACATCTCCTCTAGCAGCAGCATTACAGGTCTCAATAGTATCACCTACAACATAGGTGCATTAACTTACTGGTCCTCCAAAGTGATACATACCTTCCTATGTCAGCAATGCCCCACTACCTTCTACATTGGACAAACAGTCTATACACAAGAAGATAAATGTACATAAGTCTGACATGGTAATACCTCCAAACAGATTGTAGAGCATTTTGACCATCCTGGACATACCATTCTGATTTAGAAGTAGCAGGTCTTGAACAAAAATAAATAAAGAAAATTGGAAAGAAACAGCTGAATTGGGATATCTTCACAAATTTCAATCCAATTAGCAGAAGTATGGAAAGGGGACAATGATTTCTTGGCACACTACATATTATTAATATATCTTCATAAGTAGACATGGAACAAAATAATTTTCCTCAACAAGGCTTCTGAACTGAAGGAACTGACTCATTAAATAAGCAGATTCATTGCTTTCTCACCTCAAACTCAGAGCCAGCCTGACAGACAGCTGTTTAAAGGTTTATGTCCAGTGTCACAAATTGCCTCTTTCTGTATCCTATTATGCTCTGATCCTACCCATAAAACTATGTAACTGCTAATATACCTAAGGTTTCATACTAACTTCATCAGTGTCTCTGAAGAAGAGGGCTGAAATCCACAAAAGCTCATACTAAAATAAATCACTGTGAAGAAGTGTGATTGAGAGAATGGATGAGAAGCAGCCAATCCCAGCACAGGATGCTGTGATGGGAAAGGCCTCTCCGAGGGTGAGTCATAGAATGAGAGTTGGGAGTGAACTGTGATGAGAGAAGTATGTATGAGTCAGATGAGAGAGACTAGAGAGAAAGAAAATGATTTGAGCATTATACAATCACAGAAGTTATTACCTCATTGTTATAATAAACCAATTCAGTTACTTTGTGAAGTGTTTCTCTGACTCATATTGGTTTTATTGCCCTTACAATAAAAGGGTGGTTATGCTAACCAACAGAATACACACCTATAAACCTATCCACTAAGAAGGTCACCTGGAGACTCAGGCCCCAGTCCATAAAGGGATACCAAAGGGGAACCTAGAATAGGGTGGCAGTGACAGGCAGCCAGAGCTGATAACTCTGGGGCAAGCCTGGTAAGGCCAACGTCATAGCCTTAAAGGTGCTGCTATATTCCTCCTTTCTCCCTCCATTTTTTGTTTTTATGCTGCCAAACTAACACAGCTTCTCTCTTTGACTCCCAGCTGTGTGTCAAAAAGCCTTATTACATGTTCTGCTATGTATGTGGAATGACAAACACAAGACTTTAAATATCATTCCCGCTTGTCAAAGTGCCTTGATAACATGTGGGCCAGAGAAGTTACCCATGATTTTCATAATGCAGAACTCTTCTCATTCCTGCTCCCTAGTAGCTAATATACATACTGGATCTGGTAATAATATTTATCATTTTGGGGACAAGTTATCCTGTGCATAACCAAGACTAGCACTAACATGCTCATTTCTCCTGCTATGCAGAAGTCCTTTTAAGACATGCCAGGAAAAAATAATAACAATAACACAAATGTTTAAAACATAAGTAACCCAACCTAGACTGGATGGCCCTTGTGGTCTCTTCCAACTTTACAATTCTATGATTCTATGGTACAATCCCCAGACAACTAACTATTTTTCCATGAGTTTACACATACAATTCCATACAGATTTTTATTTTGCTCTTCCAAACCCAGCAGATCATAGTAGCAAATGAAAAAGAGTGTTCAAATGCAGAGCTGAAATTAAGACAAGATGGAGAAAAGAAGGAGCCAGAGTTTGAAATCCACAGATTGGAGCCAAATCTGGTAGAAAACATATTCATCTAGTACATATATGAGCACGCAGAGACACAAAGAGGTAGAAAGAAAGTAGTAATTCATGCCAATAATTTTATCAGCTCCTCCCAGTGAGACCACTCCCATTTACTCTCAGCCATGAAAGAGCAGTGGAATTAGAAATGGAAACATCACGGCTACAAAAGTGGGGAAATGCCTATCTTGAAACAGACGGAGAGAATAAAAATGAGGAATGGAAGGTAGGGGTATCTAGGTATCTATGATCAACAGGATAGGAACTGCTCAGCAAGTTGCCCAGACATCAGGTGGCTGAAGTACAAGATCTGTTGAGTAGTTAATTCATCCATGTCAACCACAGGTTATCCAAGCAAGATGATGGGAGGAACTAAAGGGTTATTATGAGCAGTTATTACAGCAAGCCAGCACAGAGCAAGATAGAGCCATCCTTGTAGTCAGTTTGAAGGTCAGGAGAAACACAAACACTGAATAATACTACAGTTGCCCCTCCACATTTGCCAATTTCACATTTGCAGTTTTGATTATTCGCGGAAAGCCGCCTGCCCCCCCCTCTCCACCCCATCCCTTCCCAAGGCAACGAAGGGTTTCTCACGAAGCCTGTCGCTGCCTTGGGAAGGGAGGATGGAAAGCCCCCGTCGCCACTTTGGGAAGGGCGGGGTGGTGGTGGGAGAGAGTGGTGATGGGGGCTCCTGAAGCCCCCATCAGCACTTTGGGAAGGGCGGGGGTGGGTGGGAGCGAGTGGCAATGGGATGGGTTGTTGCCAGCGGGTAGGGGGAGGACTATTATTATTCGCGGTTTTTTCACATTCACGGGGGTCTTCCACCCCTAACCCCCACGAATGTGAAGGGACAACTGTAGTAGTCCTCAAGATAAGGCAGTTACAAACAACAGAGCAACTGGGAGATTTATGCACAGCTGACTCCAAACACCTGTTGCCTAATCAAGCAGTGTTGCCTATTTAGCAGCTGCTAGGATCAGCACCTCTCTTTCTTCCTTGCTCCACAAACGATGGAGCTGTGTAAGGCATCAGCTTTCTCAGACTCATAGGAGCACAAGCTTCAGGTTTCATAAAAAAGTTTTATTTCCAGAAATCCAGGTAGCATATAACACAAAGTCGTTGCTGAGACTGAGAACCTAATGGTTACAGTATCAGCTAAAAGCATTTTACAATCAACAAAATCTGGCAGGCTGCATAACTATTGGTTTTCCATCATCCACTGACACAGGCATTCCTAAAACCAAAGAATAACATTTTCCCAGTGTCTCTAGCCTTGAAACTAGAACCATTAACTGCAGCTGCCTTATTATCTCTTTTCCCAAGCAAAGCCAAGTCAGTTACACATACATCATTTCACCACTACACAAACTGCTAAGCATCCTCTATATCAAAGCCCCAGGGAAAACTAATGAATACGGCAGGAGCAAAGGGACCGACCCTGGCAGGTTGTGTCTTCAGCGTCTTCTCCCACTGCCATCTCCTGCTGGGAAGCAAGACCCTCCACTGCTTCAGCTCCCAGCTCCTCCTCCTTATCTTTGTCTGAATCATCCAGAGGGTGAATTATGACAGCTGCTTCCAGGGTAGCTGATTGTGGAAATTGATAGGGGAGAAATGTGAGTAAACTGGCCTAGAATCCAGATAAAGCCCTGATAGTACCCTAAAGGCACCAGATCCCATCTGATCTTGAAAACTAAACAGGGTCAGCTCTGGTTAGTACTTGGATGGGAGACCATAAATGAATACCGGGTGCTGTGGGCTTCATTTCAGAAGAAGGAACTGGCAAAATCACCCCTGAGTACTCCTTAGAATCATAGAATTGTAGAGTTGGAAGCGACCATGAGGGCCATCCAGTCCAGCCCCTTGCCATGAAGGAAATCATGATCAAAGCATCCCATCCAGCTTCTGTTTAAAGACCTCCAAGGAAGGACACCCCACCACACTCCGAGGGAGTGTGTTCCACTGCTGAACAGCTCTTACTGTCAGAAAGTTCCTCCTAATGTTGAGGTGGAATCTCTGTCCTGGAGCTTGCATCCATTGTTCTGTGTTCTAGTCTCTGGAGCAGCAGAAAACAAGCTTGCTCCATCCTCAATGTGACACCCCTTCAAAGACTCAAACAGGGCTATCATATCACCCCTTAACCATTTTTTTTCCAGGCTAAACATACCCAGCTCCCTAAGTCTCTCCTCATAAGGCATGGTTTCCAGACCTTTCACTGTTTTAGTCGCCCTCCTCTGGACACGCTCCAATTTGTCAATATCCTTTTTGAATTGTGGTGCCCAGAAATGGACACAGTATTCTAGGTGAGGCCTGATCAAGGCAGAATAGAGTGGCACTATTACTTCCCTTGATCTAGACACTATACTTCTATTGATGCAGCCCAAAATTGCATTGGCCTTTTTAGCTGCCGCATCACACTGTTGACTCATGCCCTTGCCTAAGAAAACTCTATGAAATTCATGAGGTTGCCGTAGATAAATAAGTGAACACATAATTAAATATACTGAATGTACCTACCTCATACAATACAAATCAGACTTTCACTTCCGCCAGCAGTGCTTATCTTGAGATTGATCTCCCTGCCTGAAGATCTGGAAAAGCACAGCAATTCCGTGAGAATTCAAAACTGTGGTTGGTGGATTTTATGTTAGCATGGCTGTAAATCTGTACCATGTTTTCATTTTAACTTTAAAGGAGCTATCCAAGGTTGGAACTTTGTTTCACAAATAGATTCAGTACCTTGGACTGCCTTTAAAAAAAAAAGTTCAGTGTAAGACTAGAATGATTCACCATCCACTGAAACAGGAACCATCAGGTGCCTTTGCTTCAGCCAGCCTCCTGAAACTTGGCATCCCTAATGGTTATCTCTGGTTGAAGAGGTTTTGCTGCTGTTTGAAACAATGCAAAAACTGTCTTAGATGCAAAACTTGCTTATCAGAAACTATACACATAACAGTCTGTCATCATCAACACTGAAAAAAATAATTTATCTCCAGTCCTGCTGTATCAGTAGAGGTGAAATAATTACACCTACCTTCTTAGCCTTCCCCTCAGTCTACAGTCACCAACATCATCTTGTAGTGCTTCAGATATTTTGGATTTTAGCTTTCAGAACCCTTAACCATTGACTATCCTGGTTGTAGCTTCTGGAAAATGAAGCCCAAAACATCTGGAAGACTGAGGGCTGAGAATCACTGATTTATACCATTTGTCAACTACTCTTCAGGATTTCAGACTCTCTTTTCTAGAGATCGCAGGGACTGAATCTGGGCTCTCAGCAATGGGAGAAAAGTGAGAGCACAGCCTCTACCTAGGAATTCTTCCCCCCAAAATGAAATTTTCCTTCAAATTTTCCTCCCCAAACTTGTAGCATTGCAGAGTACAAAACCCTGAACTTATGCCTAGAACTCTATTTGTTGTGTTTGCATTCCCTTGGTAACTTTGCCTGCCCTTTTTCTTTGAATGCCTAAATTCGGTTTCTAAATGCTCAACTGAAGTTTTAAGTTACTGCAATACTAGAAATTTGGGGGCTGAAGGAAAATTAATTTGTGGGGCGGAATTTTTGTCGCTACCCTCCTGGTCCTTCCTGGTATGATGGTACCCATGGAACTGAACAGCTGTGGCTCAGAACCCTCTATACCACCTTAGGACATTGGGGCACTTTCCTCATGCCATTCTTTCTTTAGAAACATGCACCTCCAACAATATTTGTCCCATAGCAGCTCCTTAGATCACTTGTGCAACCAGATTACCTCTATAATTACACACTCTCTCTGGCTTTTCTTCACAAACAAAGATTCAGGAAGGATTCATCCTGCGCTTTCTGCAAGTGCGCTGATGACTAAAAAGACCAATCCAAGATAAACAAGTCTGATTGCAGAAAGCAAAGCAGAAGGTCTCCTTGGGTGATGTTTCCGGGATGTGATTCTTTCTGCATTGTCGTTTCTCTTCAAGACTTGTTTGGTGAGAGTTCTCAAGGCTGCAGCATTGTGGATAGTGCGTCTCCATGCCTCCTGATTGTGAGGCCAGGGCGCACCGTTGTTGACACCTTTATGAAACGATGACGCAGTGGAGTAGAATAGCAAGTGTGCAAAATAAATACACAAAAAGGTTGGTGATAGCAAAGGAGGTATTGGTAGTATGTGTTTGTGTATACCAGTATCAGCTGTTATCAGCTTTGGCTGATACGCCAGCTGCGCTCTTTCCTGGAATTAAGGGACCTCGAGACTGTGGTGCACCTGCTGGTAACCTCTCGTCTAGATTTCTGCAATGTGCTCTACATGGGGCTACCCTCATGCTTGGTCCGGAAACTTCAGTTGGTACAAAATATGGCAGACAGAGTGGTCTCAGGAACATCTTTGAGAGACCATATAACTCCAGTATTAAAATCTCTCCACTGGCTGCCTATCAGTTTCCGGGCCCAGTATAAGGTGTTGGTTATTACCTTTAAAGCCCTAAATGGCTTGGGTCCAACTTATCTTCGGAACTGCCTCCTCCCATACAATCCTCCCCGTGCACTCCGGTCCTCTGGGAGGACTTTGCTTCAGCCACAAAAATCTAGGCTGTCTGCCACCTCCCAGAGGGCCTTTTCGGTAATCGCCCCCAAATTGTGGAATGGCCTGCCGAACGAGATCCGCCAGATGACGAGCCTGAGAAGCTTTAAAAAAGCACTAAAGATGGATCTCTTTCAGCACGCCTTTCCTAATTAGTTCCCGGCCTCAGGGGCTCCTGGCTCTTTTTAATCTGCTGGCTATTTATTATTTATTATTTTAATGTGATTTTATATCACTTGTTTTAATGTATTTCGTTTAATATCTTTTTATGGGGGAGGGTGGGGGTGGGTGGTGTTTGGGGATTTTAAATTGTATTGGTATTTTAAATTTAGTAAGCTGCCCTGATTGTTTTAACAGAGGGGTGGGATACAAATAAATTTTATTATTATTAGTAGTAGTAGCAGTAGTAGCAGTTCTTAACCTGTGGCTCAGCGTTCCCCAGGGGTTCATGAAGTCCTCACAGGGGGCCCATGAAGGCTTGAAGGCTGCTTGGTCCACCTCTTCCCTGGATGGAGTGGCCACGGGGCAAGATCTGAGGCAAAGTTCTGGCTGGCTGACTTGACTTGCAGATTGCCATTCAATGCACTCCAGCCACAAACTTGCAGGAAGAAGCAGAGAAAAGTCTTCCTTCCCCCTCCAGTGCCTCCTAGGTTTCCTGGATGGTGTAATTGTATTATTATTATTATGGTTTTAAATCTTGAGTTAAGTCTTGGGAGTCCATGGCAACAAAAAGATTTTTAAAGGGGGTCCCTGGTAAAGAAAACCTTAAGAACCACTGGTGTATACAGTATATCCACAAATGAAAGTCAACTGCGAAGGCCTGTTTTTACACACAAATTCAAGGCTAAACTGCCCACCTTCACCCTTAATGAGCATGCTGTCATTAGCGCCTTTTTCAGTCTCTCTCCAAAACCAGACTCTGACGTGCTCTTGAGTAACTATTGCCATTTGCTCTGTCCCCTTCACCCACCCGCCCGCCTTCCTCTTCCACTTCAAGGAGCAAAAGCCGTTTTAAGGCCAACTTATACGCAGAAGGGAAAAAGGGGCCCTTTTGCGCCTGCGCGGCCATTCCCCCGCTCCCCTCGGCTTTGACAGCTCTGGCGTCGCCTCAGATCTTGCCTCGGATCCCTTCGGCCGCTGGTTCGTGAGGGAGAAGCAGGAGGCGGCCGCCCGCCCGCCCCGTGGAGAGGCGAGGCGAGGGCTCTCCCGATGGGCCTTCGCCTAGCCCGGCCGGCGCGATGGCTGCTCTTTACCAGAGCGCGAACCCGTCGGCCTCGGCTTCCCCGAACAAGCTCCTGGCGCTGAAGGATGTCCGGCAGGTGAAGGAGGAGACCACCCTGGACGAGAAGCTCTTCCTGCTGGCCTGCGACAAAGGTGGGCCCCGTCCTCCTTCCCCCCCCCCGCGCCCAGCGCAGGCTTCAAGGCTAGCCCAGCGGATCCGCCCAGCATCTCAAGGGCCCAAGGAGCCCCGGAGTCCCCACCCCGCGCATCCCTCCCTCCCACCCTTCTCCCACCCTTCTCTCTCTCTGGCACATGGAGCCTCCCTGGCTGCCCTTGCCCTGAACGGCCCCCTCATCACCGCCATCATCATCATCATCATCATCATCAGGGCCGGTTTAAGGGCCCTGCAGCACCTGCAGCCGCAGGGAACCCCATCATTATGGTGGCCCCCGTTGTAACCCTCTTCCTGCAAAAAAACATTATTAGTAATCATCTGAATATCCTGTACTGTGAATAGGTTAGGTTACATTGATCTGAGATAAACATATGCCCCCCCAAATAAAGTGTTGCAACCCCCCAATTCCTTAAACTGACCATCATCATCATCATCATCATGTCCAGAGGAGGGCGACCAGGATGGTGGGAGGTCTGGAAGCCATGGTCTATGAGGAGCAGCTTAGGGAGCTGGATATGTTTAGTCTGGGGAAGAGAAGGTTGAGAGGTGACATGATAGCCATATAGTTTAAATATTTGAAGAGAGGTCATACTGAGGATGGGGCAAGCTTATTTGCTGCTGCTCCAGAGACTAGGACAAGGAGCATTCCTGACAGATGAACATCCAGCTTCTGTTTAAAAACCTCCAAAGAAGGAGAGTCCACCTCACTCCGAGGCAATGCATTCCACTTCTGAACAGCTCTTACTGTCAGGAAGTTCATCCTAATGTTTAGATGGAATCTCTTTTCCTGTAGTTTGAGTCCATTGTTCCGTACCCTAGTGTCTGGAGCAGCAGAAAACAAGTTTGCTCCATCCCTTCAAATGACATCCCTTCAAATATTTAAGCATAGCTATCATGTCACCTCTCAACCTTCTCTTCTCCAGACTAAACATGCCCAGCTCCCTAAGCCGCTCCTCATAGGGTATGGCTTCCAGACTTCCCACCATCCTGGTCGCCCTCCAGCTTGTCCATATCCTTCTGGAATTATGGTGCCCAGAACTGGATGCAGTATTTCAGGTGAGGTCTGACCAAAGCAGAATAGAGTGGCACTATTATTTCTCTTGATCTAGACACTCCTATTAAGTAGATACAATAGAGTACAATAGAGTAATGTGGTGTGGTTTGAGTGTTGTACTAGACCTTCAGGAGACTAGGTTTCAAATCCCTGGTCAGCCATGGAAACCCACTGGGTGACCTTGGGCAAATTACACTCTTAGCATTTGAAGAAGGCAATGGCAAACCTCCTCTGAATAAAACTTGCCAAGAAAACTCTAGGATAGGGTCTACATAAGTCGGAGTCAACTTGAAGCCGCATAGCAACAACATAGGTGCTAGTGACTTTCACAGGCCTTAGTGGTTTGGGACATGTGCTGCAATTTGCTAATTACAGATTGTACTGTAACAAAATACAGTAGTTATAATTTTTATTGTTTGCATATTTGTTTACATAACTGGGAGCTAGGTCTCCTAATCTCTCTAGGCCTGTAAAGGCTTCAACAACACCAGAGGCTTGTGCTGCAATATTTAGTTCCATAACCAAGGAACTTGTGTAGAAGGTTACGGTATATGCATTGATGGTGTTTCCAAAGTGGTGTGATTAGTGCTGATTAGGGAAAATCTAGAGAAAGGTCTCTAAAGGAGGCCTAGGGAACCTTTGGCCCTTCAGATGTTTTGGCCTGCTGTTCTCATAATCCATTACCATTGGGCATACTGGCAAGATTTCTGGATGTTTAAGCCCCAAACATCTAGAGAGTACAGTTTTCACTGGAATGTTAGAACAGAAAAGCTTGATAAACTACTAAGCAGTGTATGCAAGGTATGGAAACATGCTGGTACACTTCAGGGGTTGCGTGCAGTTTTCATAACTATCACACTTTAAAAGTAGTTTGCCTTCTCTGAATCAGAAAGTTAAAGCATCTGTTGTACAGTAGAGCACAGAACTAAGATTGTAGGGATGGTTATTTAAAGGGTTAGTTGTAGGGATGACTAAAATATTATTTGATAATGTGCTTTATTTGATAAATATCTCCTAATATAGTATCTTAAGACTATTTACAAATGAAGATATCCTGAAATAGAACAATAGGGGTTTGTGTATTACCGGTTTAGGTGATTATTACATGGTGAAGAAACTTTTGGAAGAGAATAGCTCTGGTGAAATGAACATAAATTGCGTGGATGTCCTTGGAAGAAATGCTGTTACGATAACTATTGAAAATGAGAATCTAGACATACTACAGCTTCTTCTGGACTATGGTTGCCAGGTACTGTGAATTTTTTTTTTTACATCTTCACTTAGAAGAAAAAAGTATTTCTGTCTTTTTAAATTTAAAAAGTATATTTTCTTCAATTGTATGCAGTTCATTGTTATTCCTTTCATATTTTTTAGTCTACAGATGCACTCTTGGTGGCCATTGACTCAGAAGTTGTGGGAGCTGTGGATATACTACTTAACCATCGACCAAAACGATCCAGTAGACCAACAATAGTCGTTAGTATTGCTTTTCTTTAAATGTATAGATGCCCAAATTGGATTGTGGTTTAACCACTGAAACTCTGGAAGGCAAATTGAAAGCACTTTTGATTATATGTCTGAAAGAGGCAGATTTTGTTGTTCCTTAGTATGGCCATCCAGATGTTGTAAAACTGTAACTCCTGGCATTTTTCACCATTGACTATGCTGGCTTAATGCTGATGGGAGCTGTAGTAGTCTACAATATCCAGAGGACCACATTTTGCCCACTACTGCTGTAAATGATAAAGGTTTTAAAATACTGGTATCCCACAGACTTCGGTACTTAGAACTGACTGAGAGTAAGCCAGCCATGACTTGGATGCATATATTACAGGGATAATAGTATTTGTTCTTGTCTTTGTAGTATGAAAACAGTGCTAATTGTCAACATCTTTTTCTATTACATTGCAAATTAAATTTCAGATAGTAATCAGATGTTTCAATTCAAATGACCATGGGTAGATTGATAGTCAGATTATGTTTATATTTTTGCATCATATCAATTACTGTTGCTTCAAAAGAGAATTTTGTGTTCTTTGTGTACAAATGCAGTCAGCATTTTCTGGATTTAATGCCCCCCCACCCTTTTCTTGTGTTTTGTGTCTTTTTAGATTGTGAGCCTGATGGCAAGGATTCGCCAAATTAATGATTTGTAAACTGCTCTGGGAGACTTTATAGCTGAAGGGCAGGGTATAAATGCTCTAAGTAAAAAAATAATAATAAGTACTATGAGTCACTTCAGAGGAAAGGGCATAAAGGATTGTGTTAAGGGTTGACCCTTTGTCCTGAACATGAATCAACAAGTCCCCAAGGGAGCAGGTGGTTGTGTTTAGGAGATGTCAGATAGTCCAATCTGGGTCAGTCATGGATTGTCTGAGCAAGATGAAGCAAGAGGGTAGTCAATAGCTGGTCCAGAAGTCATATCAGCAGGTTAGAAGTCCAGATACACAAGCCAGCAAGGACTAAGCAATAGTCCAAAACATAGCTAGCCCAAGGTCATGGAAAACAAGAATGCAAGGGAGTACTGCCAATCAACCAGATAAGGCAGTTGTCAGCAATAAGGCTGAGGGAGAGCTGCCAGGATATTTATGGGCAGTTCCTTCAAGGCCACAGTTGCCTAATTAGGTCAGCATCTATTACTTAAATGGTGCTAGGCTTGACACTTCTCCTTCCTTTGCTTAACAATGGATGGTGGGGGGTCATCTCCAGCCTCTGCCAACTCCTGCTGGGGAGTAGAGTCCTCTGCTACCCCAGCCCCCATCACCTTGGACCCAGAGAGAGTTCCACTATCAGGAGCTGTAGCTTCCTGGCAATCGGCTGTCCTCCTTGTCTGAGTCATCCAAAGGGTGAGTTATGTCACCCTTTTAAAGTTAATTATAAGCCCCTTAGAACAGATGGGGGTGACCTGTGGGCCACATATATCTCCTAGCTGCTCTTCATGTGGCCCACTAGCCCAGGGGAACCCCTCGCTCAATTTTCTAAGCACCCTAGCCGATTGCTCATCAGGTAGATAGTTGGGGAAAGATTAGTGGTGATCCTGTTAGCCACACCAAGACTACAATTTTGATTATCTCCACCAACTCTCCCTCCCGCAGTTAATACCAATGTAGCCAAGATTCCTGTTTCCTTGCTGCTAATAGTGGACAATTGGCAGGCTCAGTTAGGTTTGCTGTGATCTCCATGATAATAGTAGCAGAGAAACAGAGCTCTGGATTGAGATAGAGGGAAAGCTTTTATCCTTGCCTCCTCTCAGCTATCACAGTGCAGAGCTGTCTGTTTCTCCACTGCTAACAGCAATGGGGAAAGAGCAATTTGGATATGATCTAAAGTAATGTTTCTAAAACTATCTGATATGGGGGAACCAGCATCCTCCACCCCAACCTGTGCCAGGTTCCAGTATCATATTTGTGCCCATTGACTACAGTTATTTCTTCCTTTGCTGGAAACTCTCCAGGAACCAGCAGCTGATGACTTGGAAACCAGCACTGGTCCATGGACCACCAGTTTGAGGAGCACTGATTTAAACTACTCTTTGATCTTGTTCCCCTGATTTCAACAGCATTTGGGAGAGGTTTAAACCTCTGCACTCCTATGTTCTGAGATGTGGGTGGGTGGAAGAAAAGTGTGTGTGTGTGTGTGTACCTGTATACCATGCATGTGTATATGCATGGCTGGCATCATATGTGACCCTCAGGCCAAAAAGTTGTGCATTCTTCCCTTACAGGAGGATGAAAACCATATGCACATTGAAACTCTACCTACATTGATTAGATGCCTTTTTTAAAATTCAGTTGAAAAACAGAATGTTTAAGGGGTAGAAAGCGCGAGATGAGTCCTTCCTGAATCTTTGCGAAGAAAAGCCAGAGAGAGATAGATGCTGCTTGGCTTTTTCAGGATGTTGCATTAAGGGAGATGCCTCTTATAAATGGAATTGTGGGACAAAATTCATTTGTTAAATTTTCTCAACAAGCACATTCAGTTGAGAAGTTTTTGAATTTAAAAATATATGACATGTCCAGAAGTAGAATGTTTATAGTTTCAGATTGATTTTTTAAAGATTTGTATTCTGAATTAGCAATTCATGAAGCTTAATTCATTTTTATTGCAGAAGTTAATGGAACGTATTCAAAATCCAGAATATTCAACAACCATGGATGTGGCACCTGTTATTTTAGCTGCTCACCGTAATAACTATGAAATCCTTACTATGCTGTTAAAACAGGATGTTTCACTACCCAAACCACATGCTGTGGGCTGTGAATGCACACTGTGTACAGCCAAGAACAAAAAAGATAGCTTGCGGCACTCCAGGTTACTGTAATTAGCTCTTTATTCATGCATGAAATTCCATCTCTACTTTTTAGTAGTACTTCAAAGCAACTTAAGATAGATATTTAAATTGCACTTAAATAAACAGAGAATACATTGCTAATACCCATGTGTATAGTTTGACTTCTGAAAATATTTTTGTTTATAGGTTTTGTGAACTTAATCAAGAACTAACTGTCTTAATAGGAGTAATGCATTTTGTGGCTAAAGTAATGTGTTTTTTCTATATTTGGTGCTTTAGGGGATATTGAGTACCTAATATGATGGGGCAAAGAGGTTTCCCCCTCTTCCCACTGCATTCTGATGCTATATGAGGCTGGAATGCAGCACCCCCCCCACAAAAAAAAAAAAAGGTTGGAAATTTGGCGGGGCAGGATGGAAGCAAGATTAAAGAGACTTTTCTAAGCAGTATCCTAAAGGCTTGTCACAGTGTGATCTTATACATGTCTTATCAGAACTAAGCCTCATTGATTTCAGCGAAGCTTACTTCTAGGTAAATGAATACAGGATTGCAGTTTTAGCAGGAAAGCAGTTGCACAGGGACACCCTTACTAGTAATCTATCACAATAAGATTGCAGATGGCAACTAGAATAGCAACCAAATGTTTCTTGTTATACTGCATGGGATGTGTCTATCCATGTGTGTATTGTTTTGAAATTATTAATGCTTGGCACCTTAGTTGAAGTCAGTTATAGTGCATGCCTGAAATTCTAGTATAACAGTTTGATTTGTGAATTGTGTTGCTGAGTACATCCCATTTTAAATACTAATTAGTAGGCATGATAAATGTTAGGACTAGTCCATCAATAATTTTTCTTTGGGCTGGAGCTGAAAAACCCTTCAGTTATTTGCTAGCACATATAGGATCATAAAGAGGAAGGGCCTATAAGGGCCATCCAGTCCAATTCCCTGCCATGCAGGAATAAAAAATTAAAGCACTCCTAAGAGATGGTAATCCAACCGCTATTTAAAAACCTTGAAAGAAGGAGAGTCCACCATATATTTCTGGTGTTATATGCCTCTTGTCTAACTGGAAGTGGTATTATATATATCCTATATGTGCTAGCAAATTATATATGTGTGTGTGTGTGTGTGTGTGTGTATATATATATATATATATATATATATAATTTGTAATGTTATGTGAAATACAAGCAAACTGTAAGCTTTGAAACACTGATCAAAATAAAAACTGGTTTTCTTAAGATGAGTTCTTCAACATTTTCATTATAGATTCCGTCTTGATATATATCGATGTTTGGCCAGTCCTGCCTTGATAATGTTGACCGAAGAGGATCCAATTCTGAGAGCCTTTGAACTTAGTGCTGACTTAAGAGAACTAAGTCTTGTAGAAGTTGAATTCAGGTACCGATGAAAAGAAAACTCTTTCTTTTTCTACATATTATTGAATGCATGCATGCCATAAGTCAGTGGGACAAAAACAATCCAAATTATTACTAAGGCATAACAACCAATTGCAAGTGAACAATAAAGACTGTTTAGTCTTCATTGGCAGCTGTTGATTTCCATTTTAGTGGGATGGTGAATCTGTTTCAGGTTGTTGTCTGCATTTTAAAAGATCTGTCCAAGGTGCCAATCCTTATCCCCCCAAATAGTTATAAACCTTGGATAGCTCCTTTAAAATTTGTATGGAAAACCTGGAGTGGATTCACCACCCTATTGACATGGAAACCACCAGCCTCCCCTGGTTTTAAATCAAGAATCTAGAACTTTAAATTAGAACCCAGTGAATTTATCTTAGAGATATATGACAATTGAGTTGACTATGGCAAAATCTACACTAGGACATAACAAGTTTTCAAGGTGTTGCTGTGCCAACATTTGTTTCCAAATGTAATTGCTGTTCAGTGGTCACATCTCACTAAATACTGTTAGAAATGCAACAATGCTCAGCACTAAAAGAGTTAAGCATGCCTCAGCATGCGCAGTAGCTTTAGGTTAGAAGGTTTGAGTGACCCACAGTCCTCCCTTTGTCTATCTTGCTCCCTCTCTGATATAAATTGGTACTCTTGGGGATGTTTCCACTTCTTTTCTTACCCAGACTCTCTCTCAGCTCTCCGTAGAGATGTAGCTAGCCTAGGATAGCACCCTGAGTAATCTTCCTATCTTAAAATGAATTTCCTACAATAAAGCCTTAATATATTTCTCTAAAGCCATGGGTGTCTTTGCTCCTTAAGATAGTACATCTTACTAACCACTGTGTGCATGCATTTATTTGTCAAATACTACACTGTATCCACCATGTATGGTACAGTTCCATGCTGCATAGCAATGTGGTAGGTGCATGAGATATTGATGGTTGTGCATCACACAGACCCTGTCTTGGTAAACATTTTCTTCTCCCAGGCCAGCACAAATCCTGTGTACTGCTTTTGAGACTTTGGTTTTGATTGATCTTCACATATTAATCATTGTCAAGTGCTGGATTCATATGCTGCATAGAGAAATGAGATTAAACCACACCACACTTTCCTGATTTAGATATAATGAGAAACTGTGAACTAAGATAGACACATGGGTGTTGGTGGGGTGGGGGTATGGAATCCAACCTAAGCTAATCAGTTGTAGGATCTACAGGCTCTGAGGTCAATGTTTACTTTCTAATAAAAATCAGTGGAAGCTAAAACATGCCAGAGTTTGAACTATATCTGCCTTCAATCTCACTTCTCTGCACAGTAAGTACAAACATCTCCTCCTGTGAACTAGAAATTCGGTTGGTTTTCAATTGCTGAAAATACATGCGGGCTATAGGACATAATATATGATACACTAGCCATGTAGTCAACTCTCCCTTTTTAACTTTCAGATAACTGTATGTGGCCCTGATTTGCATTGGGGGGTGTTTAAAAAATGAAATGGGGAGGGGAGTGGGGAAGTTTAAAGTTCCCATACCTGACTACATTGTTTCTGAACTGGATTGGGCCCACCTGTGCCTGAGTGAGTAAAAAACAGAGGGTTTCCTGCACTAAGCTGCATATTTAACATACTGTATTTTGTAGTTTATATATCCAGAGATTTTAGCTTAGGTTTTTAGATTATATAAAAGAAATATTTAGCAGCAAACCAATGTAATGGAAAGTTTTAGAGCAACCAAATTAGTATGCATCATTGAAGAAATGTCTGGATTACACGATTGGAAATTGATTTAAATCTATTTTAAATCATTTAAAATTGTTTATTAAAATAGCTTTGGTTTTTACTCAGTGCAATCTGGTATTTGCTCTAGGTCCAGGAGGAATCTTTGTTCTTTAGTGCTGATGTTAGTATCGGAAGTATGTTAGTGTCTGTCATCTTCTGTATTTCCTAGAAATGATTATGAAGAGCTAGCCCAGCAGTGTAAAACCTTTGCTAAAGATTTGCTTGCACAGGCACGGAATTCCCGGGAACTTGAAGTTATTCTAAACCATACAGCAAGTGATGAGCATGTGGATAAAAGAGGACTATTAGAAGAAAGAATGAATTTGAGTCGCTTAAAGCTTGCTATTAAGTATAATCAAAAGGAGGTATGTCTTTTTCATTAATTTGTTACAGAAATGAACCATAATGAATGTCAGTGTTTCTGAGGGCTGGTAGTATATGATGGTACTACAGTTATACCTAAATTACATTGGTAGACTGAAGAATAAAATGTTGTGTGAGTCCATTACAGTAAAGATCATTTTTATTATATCAGTTCTTCACTTGATTCATAGAATCATAGAGTTGGCCATCCAATCCAGCCTCTGCCTTCCCCCCCCCCCCGCCCGCCCAGCATTCTGATTATGTTGTTTGATGTGCTTTCTATATCTGTCTATTAATTACCAGAATTTGTGGTGGATTCTGATGTTCCTGTTGCTGAAAGAAAAGCCACAAAAAATTGTCAGATTATAGCATTGGCAATGTTCTGGTATCCTAAATATCTCTGGGAACAGGGTTCTTCATGTAAATAGGTCTGCTTTTCAGTTGATGTTGTGACTACAGAGTCCCATGTGATGACACTCAGATATTGTGGAATGGGGAAGCCATTGATAAGATTACGTTTAAGCTTTATTAATTTCCATGGAGTTGCTCTGCTGCTATAAAAAAAAATTAACTATTAATCACTTACGTGAACTTAAGTGTTTTAGGTAAACTATAAAGTTCTATTATCACCCCAGTTCTAAGGACTTTATCAGACTAGCATCTAAAAACTCTGTAATTCCACAATTGAGGAAAGCGGAAATGTAGTGGCATTATTACACTTATTACACTTACACTTATTATCGCATGTCACTGTAATCGCGTGATACAACTGCCATGTAATTATTGCATGCTTACCATTAGCACTGATTTCGGCAGTTCTCGCAAGAAGATGTGAGCATGCTTAAAACTCCAAAAACCTCTGAATTTACTAAGTAAACGAACATATAAGCACCAAAACAAACTTAATAACTTGCAAACAAAATAGGATACTTCATAAAAAGAGTGTCCTATGGATAGTTTTCATGTTCTCATCTGGATGTTTTCTTACTGGGAATGGGGAGAGGGGAAGGAGGACTGCCCATTCACACTGTAATCTTGTTGTTACAACAGGATATGGTTTTGCACACTCTTCAGTACTGTGAAAAAAGCAATATTGAGAACTATTGACGGCTTGTCCTGTCAATGAAAAGTGGCACCTTATTCGCGGCTGGAGCACAGATTGAACACGTAAAGATAACAGTGTTGTGCAATAGCAGGACCCATTTGCACTACCATAACGTCATAATCATTCAGTTTCTGCCACATCTGATAATGCCCTAAATTAAGAATTTAAGCTTTATTTAAAAGTATCCTTTATACTACTTCAGATTGTAAGCTAATTATTTCTGTCCTTCTTCTTGTTGGGTTTAAATAAAACTTGAGTCTTCATTGGCAACTTTTATTAACATAAAATTCTTTTCCTTTTACAGTTTGTTTCTCAGTCTAATTGCCAACAATTTCTCAATACTGTCTGGTTTGGACAAATGGCTGGTTACCGTCGCAAGCACACGTTCAAGAAGATTTTGACAGTCTTAACGGTTGGCATTTTTTGGCCACTACTATCTTTTTGTTATTTATTGGCCCCCAAATCTCGAATAGGCCGAATAATTCACACTCCTTTTATGAAATTTATTATTCATGGAGCTTCATATTTCACATTTCTCCTGTTACTTAACTTGTACTCAGTTGTCTACAATGAAGATAAAAAAAACACCATGGGGCCAGCATTGGAGAGAATAGACTACCTTCTAATACTCTGGCTCATTGGTAAGTATATAATAGGTACAAAATTATTGTTAGAATTCTAACATTGAGTTTCCCATGCATCCCCAAAAGTATTGTGTAATGATGTAAAAGGAGTATCTTATCCACCTCTAATTTTGATCAAGGAAGAGCATAGCAATACTATAGTTCAATGAAATAATATTTCATTTTACTAGGTTTACAATATCATTTACCAGGTTTACACTTCAGTAGGTGTAACTGATTATACTGCAGTTGGAACCATTAAACTGAAGTTTGAAGTATGTCCACCAACCTTGTCCTAGGACCTTTTGTATTGGCACTATATGCTTTTGCTTATTTGATGAATCTAAGCATTGATCTTGAAGTAAATAGCATTATAATGCAATGTCTGTAATGTGTAAAGGTAATGTCTTTTAAACAATGACACTAGGAAAATTGTTTTGTGTAAATAAGTATACCATATCAACATTTCTGTATTGAAGGGACTATTATTTTTTGGGCAACTGACTGAATTATATATATCTCAGGACCAAGAAGAACATGAGGGGAGCTGCTATGTTTGTGCATGTGTTTACTTTGTGTTGCATATAAAATTGTAAATATCTTTTTTCAGTAGAGTGTGAATGATGGAAGCTGTACCCTGAGGGGAGGTGTCTTATCTTCCTCCATTCTGTTGCTGCTGACACTTTTTTCCCCTGCCTAGCTCTGATGATGGAAATGAGCCAGACAGTGGAGAAAAGTACCTGGAGCAATAAAAGCAAAGAAGAAGAGGGATGATTAGCTCCCCTTATCAGGGA
This sequence comes from Gambelia wislizenii, assembly GCA_030847615.1. Classification (NCBI taxonomy): domain Eukaryota; kingdom Metazoa; phylum Chordata; class Lepidosauria; order Squamata; family Crotaphytidae; genus Gambelia; species Gambelia wislizenii. The sequence continues at coordinate 47,585,104 of JAUMIR010000003.1, read as the reverse complement.
GCAGCTTAATCTATAAAAATTTCCCCACTCATGTGGTTTATGTGACATGTGACACAAGCATAAATACTGGTTGTTGGCTTGATGTACAGAAAAAAAAATCCCAGGAGAATATAAACAATGAAAAAAACAATGTCTCACTACAGTATAGTGTAGTGGTTTGAGTGTTGGATTAGGACTCTGGGAGACCAGAGTTCAAATTCCCACTCAGCTATGGAAATCCACTGGGTGGCCTTAGTCAAACCACACTCTCAGCCTCAAAGGAGGGGGTAATGGGAACCTCTCTGTCACCAAATCTTGCCGAGAAAACCCTGTGATGGGTTTGCCTTTGGGTTGCCATAAGCTGGTAATGGTTTGAAGGTTCACAGTAACAACAAAGCCTGTTTAAGAAAATCATTTACCTCCACTATACCTCCACTGCTATATTTGGACAGGAGGTGTAATGAGCCATCACCTTTGGTTTTGTGTTGTATGAATGAGAGACCCTATAAACATGAGACCTCAAGAGACCCAGTTATTAGCAGCCTTGCTCAAATCTTACAAAGTCTGGGCCATGGCTTCCTTGACTGAATCAAGCCATCTGTAATGTGGTCTTCCTCTTTTCTTATTGTCTTCAACTTTAATGAGCATTATTGTCTTTTCCAATGAGTCATGTTGTCTTGTATGTCCAAAGTCTGATAGCCTCAATTTATGGCTTGTCTAGATGAGCAATTTCCCTTAGCTTCCCAATGTGTAGGAGCCCTGAAGTCTAAACAATGCAGGGCTGTTGTCTTGATTTGCCTCTGGACATTCTTGACAATGTCTGAGGTGAAGCTGTGGGGAAGTCAGGGTAAACCCCTTAAAAAACATTTCAAAATAACCCCTGGGAAAAGCCATGTCATGTGAGAAAACCCAGATGGTGCCAGCACAGGAACAGAGGAGTCTGTACCTGCACACCAGACTGTATTGCAGGATGCCTCTGCTGCCACAGCTGGTATTGCTGTGAAGCCAGGAAGGAGGCCCCCAGCATGTGATCAAGGCCCCCTTCATGTGACCAGCCTTGATCGCATGCTGATGGCTGCCTTCATAGCTTTAGAGAGTGCAACGAGCATCAGCGATGGAGACACCCACCGAAACCTGTCAGGGTGTGTGTGTGGACTTCTGCCTGTTTCTTCACAGTAAAAGTGACAGGGGGGATCCAGGCCAGCTCTGGGGCCAGAATATTCTGGCTGGAAGGCTGCGTATTCTGGCCAGTGTAGACAGCCCTTAGCCATTGTGTTCTGTGAGTGTTCGGGCTTAATTTGCTTTCAGACCCATTTGTGTGGAATTTGAAGATATCTTCCATTATTTATCAAGCTGTTCACTGTATAAGTCCTGAAGGCACAATTTCTTGCCTGCTCTTTTATTCTTTATTAAACAGACCCCCTCCCCCAAAATATGTACTGTACATTCCTAAGAGGCATCAATATTTTTATTGCAATGCAGCTTGCAAAATTTGCCCTAGCTGCTAGAAAATTAAGAGTCAAGTACCCCCTCCAAAAAAAAAAAAAAAAAAAAGAAAGAAAAAAGCAGAGCACCATCCAGGTTTTCTCACATGACATGGGTTTTATTCCTCTTTCAAGCTTTTTGTACCTATATTTTAATATGACACTGTGTCTTTTGTATTAGAAGGGCAATTTTAAAAAATTACACAGTTTTCCAAGGTATGGTTGTTTGATAAATATAAATGATGAGTGGCATCCTGTAGTGTAGTTAAGAGATTGTAAAATGGATTTACAATCTCATAACTTCTGGGGATTCATGTTCACAGTTGTTAATGATGGGCTATGACTCCAAAACTGTACCATTTCAGCCTGGCACCACTTCATCTGAATGGTTTTTGAGGCACTGCAAATTGAGATGCTGGGAGATGACATCTGCAGCACTCTCCTGGTTGGGGAATGGATTGAGCGTAGCAGTTGCGGCAAGACCCCCCCCCCAAGAGGTCTCTCCTGTTGTCTGTTCTTGACACACTCTCTGATCAGGAGAGCACTGCAGGTATCATTTCCCAGCTCCCTGATCTGTCGTGCCTTGGAAACCTTTCAGCTGAGCCTTTGCCAGGCTGAAATGAACTTTTTGGGGAGGTGGAATAGTCAGACATAACTACAGTGAGGGAGCTATTTCATTGTAGTTATGCCTGACAATGCAGGATCTCAGCCTACATATTATGCTCATTTGTGTTTTTATATTTGTATTTTGTATTACTGTGAACTAAATTGTGATGACCTATGGCTATAAACAAAAAAGCTGCACACAATTAAAACATTAAAATAGCAAGAAAAACATATTTAAAGTATCAAAATAATGACATTAGTAAAACTATGGCTAATAATTTAGTCAGGGAAAGCTTCTTTGAATAAAAACGTGGTCAGATGATGTCAGAAGCAAAGTTTAAAAAAGGCAGCACATGTCTGACCTCACTTGATAGGGTATTCTACAGAGTAGGAACTATACGTTAAAACCTCTGCTCTGAGTGGCCTGCAAATAGACCACAGGCCAATGTAGCATCACTGGGATCTCCTCTCCTGATGATTTCAAGGATTAGGCAGTTGATAAAAGAGAAGAGGAAATAAACATTACCCTCTACTTCAGTGAAATAAACATGTACATTTGTCTAGTGCAACAGTGGGGATAAGCATCCTTTTTAGTATTGGAGGCCACATGGCAACAGTGGTGGGATCAGTTCAGACTCTACCTTTTCTTCAATGATGTGCAGCTAGACAACTTACATTGTCTGAATTTTAATCCTGTAGAGTGAATCAACAGCTCCTGAGGTACCTGATCACAGAGCCTGTTGTTTCCAAAAGGCTTTCCTGCCTGGAGTCCATCTTTTCTAGCAATCCTGATCAAGATTTTGTCTCCACTGCTACTATCAGTAGTGCAGAAACAGCAGTCAAAGCAGCTGAGGAAATGTGGTTGGGGGCTACTTTGGAGACTCTGAGCCATATAGAGAACATCCAAGGGCCATTTGTAGCCTGCTAGGCTATACTTCAGAGGAACCAACCGGCAAAACTACCTCTTATTCCTTGCCTAAGAAAACCCTATGACATTCATGGGTTGCCATAAGTCCACAGGTGACTTCAAGGCACATACACGCTCACAGCTGGAGTTATCCACCTGTAATTCAAAATCTATAGTACATTTTTATACATGGAAATACTATTCATGTAGGAAGTTTTGTTATGTGAAGTAATCCTCAGGGCAAGTTCATACAAGAACTTGAAAGGGCTCTGTGAATGTCGGGTGGCACAGCAGAAATCTTTGTCCTTACTGTACATGCAGTGAACTTGGGATGTGGCCTATATGTCCATGTATTTGTGTGCAATTTCCATCCTATTTTGGAAAGAAAGGCTAGTGAACCAAGTATGCATGTGATCCCTATTAAAAATTAGATGGGAAGATAATAGAACAAATGGAGCCTGAACACCCACATTTTGCAATGTGTACAAAGCTCTGCTCCTGCAAGTGTGTGAATTGTCCTTCCAGAAACAATTTATAGATTCTCTGAGGTAAATACTGTACAGAACCAGCAGAGGGAGCACAGACATACTCTTCAGTAGTGCAAAGCACAAAAATCAGTGTGTATAGAGCCATCGTACTATCTATCCTCCTTTATGGATCTGAAACATGGGTCACCTATCGCCACCACCTACGACTCCTCGAGCGCTTTCATCAGCGCTGTCTACGCACAATCCTAAATATACACTGGACTGACTATGTGACGAATGTTGCTGTCCTTGAGCAAGCAGGCATCACCAGCATTGAGGCCATGATATTGAGAACACAGCTGCGCTGGGCAGGGCACGTTTCTAGGATGGAGGACCATCGCCTCCCAAAAATACTACTCTACGGTGAACTCACCACGGGTCAGCGTAAGAGGGGCGCTCCAAAAAAGCGATACAAAGACTCCCTGAAACAACATCTCAGGCTTGGCCAAATTGATCACCAACAGTGGTCCGCCCTGGCCTCACATCGGGAGGCATGGAGACGCACTATCCACAATGCTGCAGCCTTATTTGAGAACTCACGACGAACAAGTCTTGAAGAGAAACGACAACGCAGAAAGAATCACAACCCAAAAACATCACCCAAGGAGACCTTCTGCTGTGCTTTTTGCAACCGGACTTGTTTATCTCGGATTGGCCTTTTTAGTCATCAGCGCGCTTGCAGAAAGCGCGGGATGAGTCCTTCCTGAATCTTCGTTTGCGAAGAAAAGCCAGAGAGAGAGACTGTACAGAACCAGCAGAGGGAGCACAGACATACTCTTCAGTAGTGCTTTTAAAATGGAGCCATCAATCTTTGCTATGATTTTCTAGGTAAAAATAAACTACAGTGAATACTGTATTTTTGGCCACTAATGCCTGCCTTTTGTCTTACGAGAAGATAATGTTTCAATAATACTAGTGCCATATGTTTTATAGTCTCAGTTCTTTGGAATTATATATGTTGCTTACCTATCTGGCTTTTTGAGTGGTCCTCTATATACTCAAGCAACCCCTTCCCACCTTGCATCAATGTCCTATTTGATTGATTGTTTGAGTGAACTGTGTGGCAGACTTGGAACAGAGCAGAAATGGTGGAGCCATGTCTTTTGAGTATGTGCAGCAGCAGGAACAGGTGGCTGCTGCCAAAATTTGCAATGTTTTGAACCAGGTTCTGTACCAGTGTAGAACCTATATAGTATTAGAGTTCTAGATAACAAGTTGAAAAACTGTGGTCATAGGTGGACATCCTGTTTTTAGGATGAAGCATACACGGGCAGAGCTTGTGCAATGAATAGGCAGAGTATGAGTCTTTACCAGCATATTTATAGGAGATGGTAGAGGCTGCTCCCCTCAGTACCTAGCAACAGCCAGGCACACCTTTGCCTACTGACTGGCTGCAGGGTGTGTGGCTGGACTTATTCTGACTACTCTTGAGCACAGGGAAAGAAGGAGCAGCCTCCTCCCCTAACATAATACCCCATTACACCCACTTACGTCACCAACAGGATGCCGGCCATAATGTCTCAGTGTACTGCCACAAATACACGGATGTATGTTTTGTTGTGTCTGAGAAGATCTTTGGTTTTGAGGTACTAACCATTCTAATTATGTAGTTACAACTCATATGAGGACAATATGCAAGTTGAAGGAGGAAAACAGACATGGAGGCCAGGATGGTTGATTTTGTTCAGCATTAATATGATTTTATGCCAGTCCTTAAATGCTGTTGAACATGGAAGGTTAAGTAACTTGACTGTCTCATGCAAGTTTAGTGTAAACATTTGTTTTCTTCTGTATTGAAATGTAACCTACTTCTAATTTTTTTTGACTTGCAAACACATTCATTTAACAAGTAGTTGATGTTATTGACTCTTTTAAAAAGTTCTTATTTGTCCCATCTATATATATAATTCTCTTGGGTATGTTGCCGTTTCCAGTGTGCTGATTGGCTGCTTAAGGAACTGACCAACCAATCACAGGTCTGTTGGGCAGCCAATCAACACACTGGGGGGCGGGACCATGTAGAACTCAAACATGGCTGAGAGTGAGAGTGAGTAACATGGGGTGGATGTGGTGTGTGCTGGAGTGCAGGGGTTGGGGGGCAGAACCAACGGAGGTGGGGGCAGAACCAGCGGTGGGGGGCAGAACCAGCAGCAGGGGGGGCAGAACCAGCTGCAGGCGGGGAGAACCAGCAGCAGGAGGGGGCAGAACAAATGGCGGGGGGGGGGCAGACTTAAACCCACCAGCCTACCTCAAAGGGTTGTCATGAAGTCTCCTGGGCATTTAGGGGGGAGTTTTTTAATGGCATATGGTATGCTGGGTCCAGCTAGTTGTGGAAAAATTCTGTAAAATTCTTGATGTGATAGTTGTGACATGACTTGGATCAATCAGAAATTATTTAGAAAAATGCATATCTTTACATCTTGTGGATATATTTAATTTACTACAGTGGAATCATAGTCTAAAAAAATATTCTGCAGTCTTTGAGAAGAGTGTATCTTTTCTAGAAGAAAACAATAATTTCAAATATACAATTTACCTCCCTCAGGTTAGAATTACTACCCCCCCCTGTACATTTAATAGTTCTATTAGATTAGTGGTCACTACTGACCATGACGGGAAATACTGACCATACCAGTAGGAGTTGAGCTGCTTAACAGAAAGCTGGATTTCTGGAAATAGGTATATGTCATTGTAGATTTGCATATTGTTATTCATGTGTGTACCAAGACTGGGATCCCAAGTTTAGACATATTAAAGCATCAACTTTGGGTGTGCCAAATTTATTTGCTGACTTTTTTTTTTGAACAGCAGATGTCCAAACAATATCACAAACTGATTTTAAATGCTTATTCAGTTTTAAAAGTGTTTTTTGTGGGATGAGAGAGCGCTCCTATTTGAAGAACACAAGCCAAAAGGCCCATTGAATATGAAGAACTATTTGCACAGTTCTTGGAGTCCCTGATGATGTGTTCAGGTCCAATGCTGTTTCATAGTACATAATAACCTAAATCCAATTCTCAGTCCCAATTACAGTAGACACATTAAATCAATGGAAGCTTGGCAAATCAATACTTATGTAAGTTCTGTTGATCCAGTAGGTATACTCTAGTTGGAGCTAACAATTGGATTTAGGCCATAATTCCCCTATTTCCCAAATAAATTTGGAAGACGTAGCATCCCTGTGGTGCTAAAAAGGCAGGCAGAAGACACTGAAATCATTGTCGAACAAATCCATTATATCGTATTGACTATATTCTCTTTCCAACTCTCAGGAATGGTGTGGTCAGATGTTAAAAGACTCTGGTATGATGGCTTAGAAGACTTTTTGGAAGAATCTCGTAATCAGCTTAGTTTTGTCATGAATTCACTATATTTGGCAACTTTTGCCCTCAAAGTAGTTGCCCATAATAAGGTAAGCATCAACTCTGTAGGTTGTTGACATCAGAATAAAATTACTTTATCTCCCCCGCTCCTAAATTAAGAGGAAGCACTAATTAATTCTTTAAGCTTTATGATAGGTCTTTGACTTCACTCTCTGTGTATTTATCACTAGAAAGCAGGAAGGCATATAGAGGGAAGGCATCAAGTTGAGTCTATATTTACTTAGGTTTTGGATGTGAAATGTTTTTTAGGGCAAACAAATATGCTTCAAGTGCATTAACCCACTTGTTGAAAACAGGATGTTAAATGACAGGAACTTTACTGTTCATCAGAAGATAAATTGTATTCTTATCTCAAATCAGGACATCTACTATTTGCCTGCATAATCTATGTATACTAAGCACACCTTGTCAAATGAAAGAGGCCAAGATCTTATGCTTAGTATGTACAAATTCATTTTGTGCTGTTTTTCTGGGAAATAAAGTGGGCTTGGACATTGTTTGCACACGGTACTTTCTATAAAGGACTGTATGTTCCTAAACTGATGGGTTATGGTCACAGTAGAATTTAATAACCACATACAATTTTCCTTGGGTTTTTTCCGGGCTGTGAGGCCATGTTCTGGAATAGTTTCTTTCTGACATTTCGCCTGCATCTGTGGCTGGCATTCTCAGTCCCAATTACTTCACATACAATTTTGCTGCACATTTAATATATAGAATGATTTAACTTCTTCTGGAGAGAACACTATTAGAGTACAATCTTAAAAATGCTGCATGCAGATCATTAGGAGTAGGAAGTACTGATCTTTTATCATTAACTTACTGGCATTTATGATGAGGGGAAAGACAGCTGAAAAGCCTGCTGGTGATCTGATTTCAGCTTGCAACCACCCCCTGTCCTCCTTCATTAATTGGCATGCTGTGTGCGACATAATCCTTTAAACTAATGCTTTGCAATTTGTACATAAATGCATCATAAATTCCAAATGAGGCTGGTGATTTATATGATATATTTTTATACTACATATGGAAATTTAGCTTTAGTTTGGATCTCTTTTCCATTTTATTTGCTAAGGAAATACATTTTTTTAATTAAAAAAAAAAGCCTAGCTAATTTGCTAGGAACAGCCGAAAGAGGAGTTCTTATTAATTTATATAGAACTTTGCAAATTAATAGAGTGCTTTCCATTGTGTTTATTGATTTTCTCCACAATACATTTGTGAGATGTATCACATTCCTATTTTTTACCTGAAGAACAAAGGCTGAGTATTGTAACTTTGCAATTTGTACATGAAACCATCATGAATGCCAAATGAGGCTGGTGGGAATGAGTATTGTGAGTGCCTGGGAGGTGTAGTGGTTTGAGTGTTGGGCACTGGGGACCCAGGGTTCAACTCCCTCCTTGGCCATGGAAATCCATTGGGTGATGTTGGGCATGTCACACACTCTCAACATCAGAGGAAGGCCGTGGCAAACCCCTTTGAAGAAATATTGCCAAAAAACCACTGTGATAGGTTCACCTTAGGATCGCCATAAGTCAGAAATAGCTTGAAGGCACACAACAACAATTGTGACTTGTGGAAAAGCTCGTACAGGCTTGACTATTTACAATTTTTGTTCTTATTTCTCAGAGGGGTCGTTTACACGGGCAAATATTCCCCTAAATGTACCGCTAAGATAGCTCATAGTTCCCACGGATCGCAGCACAGCATCGCCTCATTCAGAAGGGGGGAAGGTAAAACACCCAAATATAGCGTGGCAGGGCATGTCGCTATTTTTGCAGGAATATTTGCAATGTAGTGCTTATTGGCAGTGTAAACTAGCATTCTGCTAAGGGTTAAAGCACAGCTGCATTGTGATTGGTTGATGATACAGGGGTGGGCTTAAAAGGGGGGCAGGGAGGAGGCAAAGACAGTAGCCATTAGAGAAGAAACTTACAAAAATCCTGTCTGCTATTTTGCGAGCCAGTTTGCAAAAAAAAAAAAAAAAAAGGATTCCTAACAACTTCAAAAAAGGATTCCCAACAACTTTCAGGGAGTATTCCTTCTCATTCTCTGCTGTTTTGAAAGTATGTAAAGCTCGTTCGTCACTTTTATCCTGTGCACGGGGGAGGGAGAGAAACCATTTCACAAAGGGCTGTAGCAAGCTGAACTGCTATTTTCCCTCTCTCTCTCTCTCTCTGCTTGGGGGAGGGAGGGAGGGGGAAATAGAGAGAGAGAGAAAGAGAGAGAGAGAAGCTGGAAAAACTTGCGATCCACGGCATGGCACAAGGTCTTTTAGCAGAGAGATTACTCTCCCTCTGCTTTATGGAGTGAGTTCATTTACAGGCAGATTTACAGAGACACACAGAGCCACACCCCCCACACTTATTCAAGTCTGAACTTCAAAGCGACATAATTACAAAAAAACCCTGACTGGCACAGCTGCGGAAAATAATTAAACCGCAAGTTGCCGCAATAAATCTGCTGTGTAAACCGGCCCAGAGACTGTTGGTTGTCCACCCCAGCACTATTAGTCATCTTAATCAGGATATCTCAAATAATTCTATTAATTCCATTGCTACCCATTAAACCTGGAAATTTCTCCTAGAACACCTATACAAAAATTTTCTCTCATTTACCAAATTCCATATTTTCTGTGAGCTTTAAATGGAGTACAACAGAGTAAACAGATTATTTTAATATTTGCCTCTCACACAATGGATCTCACAGACAAAATGAAGTGTGTGACCCTTGAGGCTTGCGACTGGAGAATCATCTGAATTGAGCTGGTGTACCATTAGTTCATGAGGGATGTTATTCAATTGTTTCTCTGTAAAATTAAAGTAACTTCAACTTCTTTTTAAAACTCTAGTTCCATGATTTTGCTGAGAGGAAAGATTGGGATGCCTTCCATCCTACACTGGTGGCAGAAGGTCTTTTTGCTTTTGCTAATGTTCTTAGTTACCTTCGACTTTTTTTCATGTATACAACAAGCTCTGTCCTCGGGCCACTTCAGGTCAGTTGTTATATGTACAAAATGACGTTTGTTGTCTGAATTCCCCCACCCCTTAGCACTATGCTAATAATTAAATGAATCTAAATCATTAAATGTAATGATACAGTGGCTCTTGGGGCTGAATATTGATTGGACTATGTGGGCTTACTGAGGCCATCTGATTATGAGGTGATTGTTTCATTGGACTAGAAACTGTACACAGCAAAACAGATGAAACTTGTCATGGTTAGTAAAGGTATTAATATCCTTATAGGTGTGTAGCATCCTTACAGTACTACTGTGGGTACTACGTTTCAAAGTTGCTTGGTACAAAAACTTTAGCAACACACCCTATTTATGTAGCCAGATACAGTGAGAAGAATTCAGAGTCTTCATTCAGTGTTGGTTTTGCTCTATGACAACTATAAACCAAGGAAAGTAACATAGAATAGTGTACAAGCATGTGTTTGATATGTCCAAAGAATAATATTGACTTTGTGCCATAAACACGTCAGCGACCCTGCCTCTTCTCTTATTACAGGTAAAGGATGAGATGCACAAACAAACAAGAAAATAAAAATATAAAACTCTTTGGGAAATGGAGCTGCAGCATTTATCTATATTTCTTTTTATCCTAATCACATTTGCTTTTGCAAATTCTTATTAAAAACTTTCAAAAACCTTAATATTACAGGGTGGTAAAACATATTGACCATTAGAGGTTTATATTCATTTTGAAGAGGTTCTTTGTATAGTATACATATTTATTTATGCATTGGAGCTATAATATATATTTTTATTAGTCATCTCTCTAGTGAAGAAGGCAGCATTCCAGGGTAGGTAAACAGGCAACAGTCACTCCATTCAGTGACACACTGAAGCTTTAGATTCTCTTATTAACAGCCATAGATTAAGCAATACTCTTAGCAAAAACCCACATGTTGTTTTCCAAAAGTAGGTCATAACCCTAAAGTGCCTATAAACTGTACTCCATCAAAAAGGTGAAAGGCAGATTACTGCAACACATTCCTATTTACATACATAATTACCAGATTAATCATGTTGTTTAATCTTCAGTCTTTATTTTAAAAACTATTAATAAAGGATTTTAAAAGCTACTTGCTCATTAATGCATTATTAAGATTTGTTAAACTCTGGATCCATTTTAGTAAAAAGCGATATAGAAATAGCTGGACTAAATAAATAGTTTTATTAAATATTGTCAATAATTGAGAAGGTAGGCTTTGTGTAATAGCAGGTTTTTACATAATACATCTATAAGTTGCAAATATATCATAGATAAGTTATTAACTATGATTATATATTAACTCACTGTAGGTGCATCATTGTTCTGCATAATGAGATAAATGCTATATTATAGTTAACTTTTACAGGATTAGCATTGCCATACTACAAACCTCTGATGACAGTAAAACATATTTGGTACTATTGATGTAGGTGGGTACTACTTCTTGTGTAGTACTGTTATGCTATACTACTTCTCATTACCTTATCTTTTATTTCAGTTCTCTCTCTCTCTGAATGTGTATATATATATATATATATAGAGAGAGAGAGAGAGAGAGAGAGAGAACTGAAATAAAAAATATGGTAATGAGAAGTAGTATAGCATAACATATTATGAGAGAGAGAGAGAGAGAGAGAGAGAGAGAGAGAGAGAGAGAGAGAGAGAGATTAAAGACACATTGTTAGTCTCAGAGCTGTCGTATGCATGTTTACTCAGAAATATGATTTATAAGGTTGGAATCCTTTGTACTCTACCTGGAAGCAAGCTACATTTTATACTATAAAAACAATGTTCATTTAGGGTTTTCTGGCAGTTCACATCCAACTGTACAATACTTAGTATGTTGCTAGACTGTTTTGTACTGCCTTGAATTTGGCTTGAATTACCTGCTTCTCTTGTAATAGTATTTTTAGTATGCCTTTCCAATATAGTTATGATTTGATGCATCACAATAATTTAAAATGAATAAAATTAATATGTTCTACAGATTTCAATGGGACAGATGTTGCAAGACTTTGGAAAATTTCTTGGAATGTTTCTTCTTGTGTTGTTTTCATTCACAATTGGGTTGACCCAACTCTACGATAAAGGTTTCACTGTGAATGAAGAGAAAGACTGTGCTGGGATCTTCTGTGAACGACAAAGCAATGACACATTCCATTCGTGAGTTTCAGAGTATTCACTGATGTGGTGATAGTAAAAAAAAGAGCTATTCTTTTTTTTAAAATGTTGTTTCAACTTATGGAGGTAGGGGGCAGCATTCCGGTTCATTAACACTGCAGCTCTTTCTCTAGAGAATCAACTGTGAAGTTTCTTGAGTGAACAACATTGTCTGATTTAACACTGAGTTCACAAAATCAATCTTTGATAGGTTTTTTTTTAATTGATGCAATTGGACCATGGCCAGTATCTTTGGCTCGCTAGGTGTTTTGGACAACAGCTTCATAATCTCTTAACATGGGCCACACTGGGCTTCTCTGAGTTAAATCCAAAACATCTTGAGGGCCAAAAGCTCGCCTGTCTACATTTTTTTTTAAGAATACGTAACAATTGTATACACTAGGAAGAGCATCTTGTTCTCCCCCTGCTTCTAAAAACCATTGCTTGCACTGTGTTGCAAATGGCATGGTTTGTTGATTTTGTTTTAGCCATATGTACCATCCTATTTCTGTGTTAATTTGAGAATTTTAAAAAATCTATATGAAAATGTGTATTTTACTATAAATATTTTAAACAAAGTTTCTTCCAAAATGCATTTTAAAATGTGTTTTCCTATATTTTAGAGCCAAAAACTGCATTAGAACATTTGGGAAATGTAAAAACTGATGGGTAATGAAGTTCTGATTTGCACATTAGTCTGGGATGTGCAGATCAAATTAGTTTTGTACCAGAATTCACAAAGTGAATTCACAAACTTGAGCAATATTCACATTAAGCCATTCCTTCTGTCCTTTCACTAGGTTACTATACTGTACTTGTAGAGCTCACACATTCAAATGAACTAAAGTGAAATTAATTTTTCAAACTGTTATGATAAACATCATTGATACAAAACAATTTTTATGTCATGGAAGAAGAATGCATTGATCTGGCCTGGAATCATAGAATCATAGAATCATAGAATCAGAGAGTTGGAAGGGATCCCAAGGGCCATCTAGTCCAACCCCATTCTGCCACACAGGAATAAACAAAGCCCTCCTTGGCAGATGGCCATCCAGCCTCTGTTTAAAAACCTCCAAAGAAGGAGACTCCACCACACTCCCAGGCAGCGTATTCCACTGTCTAACAGTTCTTACCATCCTAATGCATGGTTGCTAATTTTTTCTTGCATATGTTTGTGCTTTATTTGATTATACCTTTGCCCCTTGTTTCTTTCAGCTTTATTGGAACCTGCTTTGCCCTGTTCTGGTACATATTTTCACTTGCACATGTAGCTATATTTGTCACCAGATTTAGCTATGGTGAAGAATTGCAGTCTTTTGTGGGTGCTGTTATTGTTGGCACATACAATGTTGTAGTTGTGATTGTCCTTACCAAGCTCCTTGTGGCGATGCTTCATAAAAGTTTTCAGCTGATAGCAGTAAGTATTCTTTTAAAACAAGATTTATTCTTTTTCAGCATGAACTTGACTCTTGATTCTTTATAGCACAACTCCTACTATGATAATTCTAATCCTAATGGTATTTACAAGGTAAGTAGACATGGGTTTGATGCAGTTTCCTCCTGAATAACGTGATTTTCTGGTATAGGAATATTCTAAGGCATATACATCTATGCATCATGATAGATCCCAAAATGGAGCTGTTGCTAAGGCTATAGCCAAGGTCCCATGTCTTGCTTTGTGTATCAGCTAATACCATTGTTCCATGTGCCATAAAACACAAAGATGGAATAGAGAGGAAAGGGTGTTTGTAGAACTTTCTTCCTCTTATATCACAGTCCTTTCTGGAAGGTTTACTGCAAATTCTTAGTTAACTAATTCAATACAAACATGAACTATGGATATGTTGTGTACTTTTGCTATAAATAATGCAAATCAGAATGTAGTAGTGTTGGAGTCTTCAGGAGTTAATTTACTGTCTATGTACTTTGACAGCATAGGTAGCTTGTTTTGAGGTACGTGTAATACCACTCACCCATCTGGTCCAATAGAGAGTTTGGTATACACCCCAAAGAGCAGTCATAGCAGAGGAGCCACTTCAGATTACAGTAAAGATGGGAGGCAGATTCTACCTAAAGCTTTCTTTACCATTCAGGATTAAAATTTGTTTTTTAAGAAGCTCTGTTATTGGGACTTTCTGTTTAATATTTTATAAAATAGCCATGTTATGTGGGCAATACATTTAGAAATGTATAATCCATTCAGTTGTGTATACAAACAGCCACATGTTAAATGTAGAACCAGTAAGCTGGCAAAAGGGATAAGCACTCAAGAGGAATAAGTTTCACGTGATCTGAAACAGAACATTCCTGACACTGCATTTCTAGAGGTTTTCCTATTTCTGCAACAGCAGTCTTATAGGTGCAATGGTGACATACGTGGGGAATTCCTGTGTGTGTGTTCCATGTTCATTCATCTAAAATCATCCATGCCCAGACTGCCTCTGAACTGACATGACTGCATTGTCAGTGACTATAGTAATACATTAATCTATCAGTCATTTCATTCACCAGTCTTTATTATTAATAACTGAAACCAGAAATAATAGAATCATAGAATTGTAGAGTTGGAAGAGACCATAAGGGCCATCCAGTCCAACCCCCTGCCACACAGGAATCACGATCAAAGCATCCCGACAGATGGCCATCCAGCCTCTGTTTAAAGACCTCCAAGGAAGGAGATCCCACTATGTTCTGAGGGAGATGGGCAATTGTAGTCTTCTGTATGTTTTTGCACTACAGATACTATGAGTTTTCATTGCTAGTTACACTGGCTAGGGCTGCTGGGAGTTGCAGTCCAACATCTGGAGGACCACAGTGGTTCACCTCTGATTAAATATAAATGACAAATTCAGAATTGGGAAGTTCAGAAATTTTGGTACTGTAAGAAATGAACTCAAATCCCTTTCAGAATTTTGTTCTGTTTTGTGTGCGTGTTTTTGTTGTTGTTGTTGTTTGGTGAGTCTGATTCCAGTCTTTGCCATTTTTCCACCAGCTGTTTCTGTCTTTCAAAAGAGCGTAAGACCAGTATGGAGATACTGATGGTTGCCTGGTGACAGGTGGCTCCTTGTGGGCCTCACTGAGAACACTGTTTGCTACATGGGAGTTGTTCTTAATAGAAAATTTTCCATTATTAACTTTAAGAAAATGTTGAAATGCTTAATCTTGGTTTACCAGGACCTCTGATATTGATTATTTTCAATATTCTAGAATCATGAAGATAAAGAATGGAAATTTGCTCGTGCCAAGCTATGGCTTAGCTATTTTGATGACAAATGCACACTACCTCCACCTTTCAACATCATTCCCTCTCCCAAAACTATCTGCTACCTATTTAATAGCCTCAGTAAGTGGATCTGTTCTCATACATCATCTGGTAAAGTTAAGAGGCAAAATAGTTTAAAGGTAAGAAACTGTGATATTGAGCTTATTGTCATAATGAAACAAATTGTCATAGCTATAAGATATTTAAGTGTTACCAACATTACATTGGTACATCCGATTTGGATTTTGACTGCAGTGCATTTGGTTTCTATCTGTTCTTTTTGACCATATAATTTTTTTGAGTTTTTCTTTAAGATGCCTCGGAGGCTGTAAGGCAACATGGCAGCATAAAACTATTCCATACTAATAGATACAATGACCAAAAAATGACTTCTGTTATTAGCCCCATCAAGCCCTAACTCTGTTCATTATCTAAAAATAAAGTTTCATTGTTCTCAGATTGCAAGAAGAAACCATCCACCAATGAATTGACTTCCATTGCCACCCAGCCCAGGCAGAAATCATGAGAACTAAACTGATAGGTTTAATTATTTACTATCTAGGCTTCTCCCCCAGGCGTTCCACTTGCCTAGCTGAAGTCAGATGTTTTAGCTCCACCTTAGTCTCAAGTTGCCAGCCACAGATGCATGTGAAACATCAGAAATAAACTGTTCCAGATCACGGCCTCACAGCCCGGAAAAAAACTCATGGAAAGCCTACGGATGCCAGCTGTGAAAGCCTTCGACTTCACATGTCAAAATTGTGTTTTATTCTCTAGCATTTATTGTTTGCTCCTTTCTTGCTCCTTGCTCCTTTAATTTCTTGCTCTTCCTATAATCTTATGTTGTACATAGTTGCAATACATAAAAAAGAGTAGTGAATAGGTGCTTTAGCATTTCTGTTAGCCTCCTGAATTCCCTATCAACATTTTTTCCCATGATAAATAATGACTCTTACTCTATTCCCTCCTCTTTCCCTCCCAGTCTTTGTTATGGCTTTAAGTGAGAAAGGTCCAGGTGCAGATGAATCCCTAAGGATAAGCATGTTAGATTGCCATCTAAGCACATTAGAATACCTTAAGACTTTCAAGTGATTTTAGCTTTCTCTCCAGGATCTAATCATAAGCACTCCTCTCCTGACCACCATCTTCTGAGCTAATGCCTGTATGGGTAATTCTCACACTGCTTCAGCAGTGTCCAGTTGTCCTCTTCACCCTCTGAAAAACATGCTGATCTGTATGATGCCTATGATGATGGAAAACTGGCCTCTGTGTTTGAGCTAATTGAGACCTCTCTAAGGTTGCTATATGACAGAAGTAATTGAGGCAGTTTTCCTTATGAACAAGAGCTGGGGAGATATTTAATTTTCTTTGTGGTCCCCAAAGAAGGTGGAACTGAAGAACAATAGTGGAATTAAAATTGTTAACAGTTCCTTGCTTACAGGAGATTTTGCATGGATATACTCCAGGCCACACAGAAAGCTCTCCATCTTTAAGATGTTATTATTTCAATAGACCTAATAGAAGCCTATCTCCATGTCTCCATCTGTCCTCTTCAGCAGTTCGTGATGTTTGCCTTTGCCAATGATCATTACTAGTTTGGAGCCCTCCCTTTTTGGTTATCCTCTGCCCTCCAGATTGTTTTTCAAATTGATGGTCACTATCATGGCACATCTCCTGCTTTCAAGGTGTTAATATTTACCCACATTTAGTTGATCTCCTCATGAGGTTTTCTACCCCCTCAGTGGTATACAAAGATATGCAGGTTATCCTGAGGTGTCTGAGATCACACAGATTCTTGGTGAAGTACAAAAAGTAATCTCAACCCCACCAGGAAATTAGGGCACCCAGACCACTCATAGACACCAACAGAGGATTGATCTACTTGTTTCTGCAGAAAGTGAAGAAACTGGAATTAAGTTTATTTACAGTAGTTGAAAGACAGTGGCAAATCTGATGGCACTGGATATTGGGGCTCATGATCTCTTGTATACACATTGTGCCTACTTCCATATAAGAACTATATGGCCTCATGTAAACATTTCCCTCTTCTTTTGCCCCAAAACTCAGAGGGTTTCTAATGTGGTGAGCAAAACTCCAAAATCTGAAAAGAGGCACACCATTAAAATATCTGGCCAGTGTGTTCTTCACCTCAGGCACAAGTCAGATATAGTGAGGAACATACTGTATTCTGAGTCTGTGCGGGCACCTCTGAACTCCATCAGCTGGCTGGAGGTTTGGGTGTTTCTACAGTTCCAACATTTGGTGTATAATCCTTATGTGATGTGCAGAACAGACAGGCTGGTAGACAAAGCTCAGGGTGGATGGAGGTCCCGGGTTCTATACAGGGAAGCAGTGATTCTCTTCTAGTAGGCAGAGAAATAAATGTGGTTGATACCAGCCCAACATCTCACGATCCATGGCTGCATCCTATGCTCTGAGAATGATACATTGGTTGCTTATTCTTCATTCTAGACAACAGAGAAAGAAACATCCACACCAACTTTAGTGGTGGACTGATTCTCTACCAAAGGCACATGGCACTTGTCCTTTTCCTTGTGTTCTGTCTTTTCTGTATTTGCAATGGAATAACTGGGGGAAGAAATAATTCAATCAATCAATTTGATCATGGGACTCTTAACTTGCCTTGGTAGCAATGGGAGATAACCCATTGTTGGTTGTCTTCTTTTCTGTAGCCGAGAATGAACCTACATGATAAGTGGCCAGCATATAATTTCAATTTTAAAATAATCTTACATGTCATCTGTTTTTCAAATCAAGTTTATCAGATTTTTGCAACGTATTATATAATATTGTATGTAAGGTGATGTCATAGTGTCCTATCCAATAGATGCTTGTGACATCTGCATAACTGCATATCCTATACTTGTTTTGTGCTGTATATATTACTTTAGATTGGGAGAAATTGTACATAGAGATAATTATCTAATTTATATAGGTGATGTACATTCCAAATAATGCAAACAGTATGATAGCGCATATTATAAGATGCATATATGCAAATGATGATTGAAATTAAGCATTTAGAAGACATTTTGGAAAATATTTATCCATTTTGTCAACAGATAAACACTGAGATAAGTACAAGACATAAATATATGGCAGAGGACTCCCAATAAATCTAGTCAAGAAACAAGAATATTCACATTAAACAGCCAAAAATATTTATCCAGCCAACTCAGTTAATCTGCAACAATGCTCATAACCGCAACAACCTTTTGCCAAGTTGAACAAAATAGTTCCCTTGATTTTCAAAGAAGAATTAAGCATG
This sequence comes from Gambelia wislizenii, assembly GCA_030847615.1. Taxonomy (NCBI): domain Eukaryota; kingdom Metazoa; phylum Chordata; class Lepidosauria; order Squamata; family Crotaphytidae; genus Gambelia; species Gambelia wislizenii. The sequence continues at coordinate 47,566,499 of JAUMIR010000003.1, read as the reverse complement.
TGTTTAAATATCTCCAGTTAAATTAATGAACTCAGAAAAACATAACTTTGGCAGGGCTATCATGCCCACTCTTCTTTTACAATGATACACAACCTTTCTGACAGAGAAATTCTTGTAGCCATTTGTACATTACTGTATATCTAATATGTCACTTTCATTATTTGCTTAAAGGAGTGGAAAAATCTGAAGCAAAAGAGGGATGAGAATTACCAAAAGGTGATGTGTTGCTTAGTGCATCGCTACTTGACTTCCATGAGACAGAGAATGCAAAGTACTGATCAGGCAACTGTAGAAAACCTCAATGAACTACGACAAGATTTATCAAAATTTCGAAATGAAATGAGAGACTTACTCGGCTTCCGGACTTCAAAATATGCCATATTTTATCAAAGAAACTAAAATTTAAAATAAAATGGCTAGACCTTGTCAGTTTCATTCCAATATTTTTGTTATTAGTTCAAATTAAAAATAGATAATAATTGTTTTAAAAAATGTGATTGCATGAGCTGGCAGCCAGATTCAGTTGTGAAAAAAGATGACAGTTTTTCATATTCTTTTGGAAGCTTTTTATAATACAGTATGTTAAGCGTGCATATAGTCTACCAAACACACAAGCCTCATTAACAACAGCCCCTGAAGTATTGAGAAAGGGAATGGTGATTGAAATGTCCTTCTTCCACAACATAAGGGAAATAGTGTTAGGTTCAAAAATCAACAGAACTGAAGGCACCAACAAGATACTGTAATATTAAAAGGCATGAACTGTATTCATGTAATACAGTTTCTAAAACATTTTTGAGGAAACCAGCAGAAAACATGAAAAACAATATTGCTATTACAAACATTTCTTGATATTTTCTGTACTCAGTGTCACTGAATCATACCAAAGGCTATAGCATTTTGGAACTGCTTCTGTGATTTCAATCTTACGTAAAAAGGAAATTGAGTAAAAATTTCTAATAGGTAATTTGAATTTGTCATTTATTTCCACATCATTTGGACCTACTTAAAATCAGTTGTTTTCAAATGAATTATTTTACACAATATTTGAAATATGAATGTTGTCATTTAAACATTATTCCTAGTATACTTATCTAAAAATAAATCCTTCAGAAATATTCACTGTATAGTAATTAATTCAAAATTCACAGCATTAGCTATTATGAAGAATTACTCTTATTCATAATAGGAAGAAAACTGCAAAATAATACTTTGCTATCACATTGAAATATTTCCTCATATAAAATTGTTCTGCTGGTATGTATATATAAGCATAGAAGTTATGATCCCAATCCAGTTGTAGTTATGTATATACCCCACTAATGATGCAGTGAGCTTAGCTGCATTGATATAACTGAAAATTTTACAAACAGGGATTGAGATCTTTGTACTTATAGGTAATCCTTTATGAACACAGCTCCCACTACCTTCATGCCTCTTATATTGAATATGTTTTGCTTTGGCTTCTTAATGTGCCAAGTGGTTCGTTTATTTATATTGTAAATTATGTAATTACCAGCAATTTCACCTGAGCAGCAGGAGAATGTGTTGAATACAGAAAATCTATACTAATTTGTATAAATTAAGAACTGACTTATTTGGAAAACTATCTTTTCAACTTTAAGAAAAATGAGTACAACACAGTGCATAGTATGGAGCATGCCTATAGGTCAACATCTTTGGTATGGCATAATAATAACCTGGTATAATTATGCTGGATCTCATAGTTGCACAAGTGATTGCACAATGGACACCAAGCCCCTGAACTCAACTGTTGCACCACATTAGAATAGAGTTTCTATGAGTTCCCCCTCAACCAAGCCAAAGGGGAAAGGGGTCTAAGTGCCTGCTTGCAAAACAAGTGGGTGCACTGGGGATGGGGTTGATTTCATAGTAAATACAGTAGGCACTGAAAATGTCTAGAATAGATGTTAACTTGCAAAATTTAAGGCTAAAAGGTGCTGGCCATCTAAGTAGTTGTAACTGATAACAGTATCTGAAATAAAGAACAAGGTTTAAGTCAACATTCCTCCTTTTGAGGAAATTTATTATAACAATTTTTGGAGGTAAACTAATATATTTTGTGTATTATAGAATATATATGTGACTTGGTCCTATTTTCTAACAAAAGAAGTTGATTGCATCGTTGAAACTGCAAGGCAAATCCAGGATTTTGCTTATGTTGTATGAATGCTTTGTACCATGTTATATCCTGTTAGCTGAAATATTAGAATAGCTATTTCCAGGACAAGAAAATAGAACAGCTATTTGCAAAAGCCTGGGTGACGTGGACCTAATAGATAAAGGCAAGAATTTATTCAGGAATATCATTACTTTTGCTACTGTATGTACCAGATGAGGCTGTATGGTTTTGATATCTTCCCTGTTATATATAGATTATTTTATGCTACTATTTTCTTATTTTCAGGTCTTGTTTTACTCCATGTAGCCATACTGTAAACTGTGCTTTCACTTTTTCTTATAGAAATAAATGGCAAGATTTGCATTTTTGATGTTGTCTCATGAATAACTTGAAGATGCTATCAAGAATGTTTATCTTGTACTTTGAAAGGAATAGTTACAAATAATTTGCTTTGGATTCTCTATTTCCATTTTTCAGAAGAGATATGTCTGTTTTCAGATTTTCTTTCCTTGCCAATATCATCCCACAAGTCCAAATAAATGCAATAAATTTGTCTAAAGTGATATAGAAGCTCAGTAGGAAGCCTGATTAGCCTGTGTTTTGCTGCAGGATTCAGAATTTCCTTATATAGAATGCAGAATCCAATAAGGCATGACAACACTTGATGGCTTCCTGCTAATGAACCAGCTGATAGCTTTGAGTTCATCCTTGAGGTATTATTTCTATAATGCAAGTTTTCATGTTGTAGTGTTCCTGGATTACTACATCTATAATTTATTTTTATTAGTATTTTATAATTGTTCCTGATTTTAACTTCAAGGCACAGTTAATATTTGTTTTGTATGCCACTTGCCTTTGTCCAGAGAGCTAAGAGCAGCATTTCAGCATCCTCATTTATCCTTGTGAAATACAGTAAGCTCTGGTTTTCATATCTGAGAGTATCTAAACCTGGAGTTTCCATATCCAACCCCATCACTGTAGCTACCCTGCTTCTCATTCCTTTATCATTACAATATTTTCTTATCATAGTCCTTCTTAGAACAATCCCACAAGATCTGAAATGATACAGCAGGGAATGTAAATTAAGACTTATTAGGTGGCCTGTTTATAGGGATTTTAAATTATTTTAGTTCAGTCTATCTCAAGGGCGGCTAAAACTGTAAACAAATAAAACCAAAAAATATTAGCCATCTGCTATTGCTTGGCTGACTGAGATGGCTTTGGTTCCTCTCCTTAATTATGCTGATAATATTTCATTTATATTGTTTCTGTCCTCAAAGGAGCCCCTTTTACCTACTTAACCAAACTGAGTCTTCTCTACAAAGGCTTACATACTGGAAACATTTTTATTACCTCTTATACATTATGGTCACATATTAAGATTCTAACCAGAGAACATTTTAAAAATCTGCCAGCTATTCCCAGAAATACTGTTCGTAAGTCATAGCCTTGCTGGGACTACCGTTTAAAAAGTAGTTGCATATTGATTGCAATGATGTGCAGACATGTATGTTTGTGTTCTTGAGTAGCCCTTAGATCCAAAAAAGTGGGAAAAGGCATTACTCATCTAATATGCAATGGTTCTAAACTTGTTCCTTGTCACTCTATACTGGCAGTAGGATAAGAATAATAATTGGACTAAAGGAAAACAGGAGACTGTTTACTGTAAGATCCAAAATGGTATGCAGAGAACACTGAGGTTATTTCTTTTTAAATGCCTTTTAATTCTTGCTAATTAACTAGCAAGAATTATGTGTTTTTAAATAATGTGGTTTTAAAAGTTTTTATTAAGTGTAGAGATAATGTAATGAATCAGGAAAACTAAGTTAAAAATGAATATAAATATTGCACTTGTATCACCACATGAATCAATTTTTTAAAAAACCCCTCAGAGACAAGTATAAATTAAGAGCTTAATGTAACAGATACCTGATATCTCTCAGGTTTGCTGGCATAACTGAACATTTTGAAATATAAAATTGACATTCAAGGTATTTCTCTTCTGACATTTGAAATATCAGTCAATGGGAATTTCATGGCTGGAAAACTCCAGAGAGTACATCACCTTCTCCAAAAAGCATTTCTTCAATTTTGTTTGTACAAAGAGATTTTGGAAGATAGATGGCCAGGCACAGGTGCAAAAATTCACACTTCAGCATTGTTTATTTTTTAAGATATTCAAGATCTTTTGGTTCTTAGTCTTGAAACTCATAGTAAAGCTGCTGGGCAGAATTTTACCTTTCCCATCTTCTTCTACTTGACCCATGATAACATAGTTTAAACCTGTTGAGAAGAAAAAATGGTAAAAAATAATTGCTGCCATATATTGGAAAATACTAGAATATGTTTGCAGGTTTCCTTTACATTGTAAGGACTGAGTAATACAGTTGGTTTCACTGTGGTGCATGACACTCTGTGACCTCCAAATAACTTATGTAGATCAGAGAAATAATTTAGTCTCCTAGCCATGGTATCTCCTTGGTTCTTCTTAATTGTTTCTGTGTAGTCCAACATATGTACACTGAGTTTATGTGGGGCCAATTGGGGGAATGTTCTATAGCTAAAGTTTTGGCATGCATCCTAGCCCCCAATCTTAGATTCCATGGTTGAGAGGACATGATTCTTGCCTTCCTGCTCAATTACTTTTCATCCACCAAGAAGACCATAAAGAAATATTTTTTAGCTAGCTGATGGGTGGAAATAAGGACTTTGAATCTTTTATGTTATTATTTTATTGCATATTCTATCTATGTCTTCTTGTGTTCATTTTGTCCCTCTTATGGTTTGATTTCTCCTTTTCTAACTTCAGCCTCTTTGCTGTATGGTACCTGGATACTTAATTTGGATGTCTTCAGATGTAAGGAGAAGACTCAGTAACCCATTATGAATACATAGCTGTACCTAATGTAACATACGCCATTATAAAATCATAGAGTTGATAGATACCTCAAGGGCCATTCATTCCAACCCCCTGCCATGCAGGAACACACAAGATCTTACCCTGCTCCTCCAACACGCTTCATGGAGGGGAGGGGAGGGGAGGGGGAGAGACCGAGTTCTACCACTTCCTTAGGAAAGGAAGCCCAGTTGGGCTTTACTCCTGAGTAAACCCAGCCGGGATTGAGGTGCAGGTCCCTGAGGCAGCCACGAGAAACCCAGTCCAGTGGCATGTGCAGGGTTTGGCTGAACAGCCTGGAGGATGGGGAGAAAGAAACCCACTGGGTGACCTTAGGCAAGTCACACTCACTCAGCCTTAGAGAAAGGCAACGTTAAACCCCCTCTAAACAAAAAGAAAACCCAATGACTTATGGGTGGTTTTTGTTTTTTTTAGAGGGGTTTACCATTGCCTTTCTCTAAGGCTGAGTGAGTGTGACTTGCCTAAGGTCACCCAGTGGGTTTCCATGTGTGAATGAGGAGCTGGGCAAGCTTAGCTGAAGGCAGCCAATCACAGCTCAGGGAATGCTGCAAAGGAGGGGGCTATGGGAAAAGAAATATTACAAAACAGAGCCCTGTCTCTGTCAGAGGCCGGATAGGGAAATGTTTTGAGGGAGATAGGGTTTGAATTTGAGAAAGAGAAGAAACAGATGGTACAGAGACAGGTCAATCAGAGAGACAAGAGAATTGATGGGGGATGGGTTTAGGGAGCTGTGATTGACTGAGAGTTCAAGGGTTAATAAAGTAATAAACTTCCACTTTTTTTGTTTGTTTTTACCCCTGCCTCTGTCTGTTCATATTAAGTTTGGTGGAGGGCTGGTCACACTAACCATAGTGAACCCACCACCAACAACACAGCCACAGGTCCACATATAAGAGGTCACCCTGAGGCCCAAGTACCCAATCCAGGAAGGGATTATAGTTGTCCTTCCATATCCACAGATTTGGTATCCACAGATTTAAGTATTCATGGCTTGAAAATATTCTTTAAAAAATAATAATCCAAAAAACAAACCTTGATTTTGCCATCTTATATAAGGGACACCATTTTGCTATGCCGTTGCATATAATGGGACTTGAATATTCATGGATTTTAGTATCCAAGGGGTGGTGGTCCTGGAACCAAACCCCAGTGAATATGAAGGGATAACTGTAAATGAGGAACAAGGGCAGGATGACTGACAGGATTCCAAGGGTTGGAACTGCGGGGCCAGCCTGGAAAGGGGATCTGTCACACCATGGCTGAGTGGAGATTTGAACCCTGGTCCCCAGAGTTGTAGCGCAGCACTTAAATCACTACACCACATTGGCTCTCTTGGAGTAGTTTAGTTTTCCCTTCAATATCCTACAAACCAATGAAAGAACTCAAAAACAAATTACAGTAGCCTTTACTCATTAGAATCAGAGCAATTCCCAACAGACAATCTATAAATTGAGCAGATAAAGAAAATCAACATATTCTTTCCACATTATATATTTCAGCTATAAAGGGCTATGTGTTTGTTGACATCATAGGCTTGTTTCAAGATAGCTATTACTTATGACGGCAGGAGCAGCTTAATTAATAATCATCTCTCCCCTTTAAATCATTTTCATTTTGAACTAAATAAATTGAAATAACTGAAAATGTTTTCAGACAGGGAATTCTAGAATCAAATGAGTAAGGCCTGTGCATTTTCTTAAGCATTCATCAGAGTGTAAAACCATTTGGTTAAGCCTGCCTTGACATTTTGTTCTGCAAATAAGCAATCTTAATTCTAGTTCCTGGAGAAATTAATTATGAAAATGAGATGAGCAATGATGAAATGAAAATAACCTATAAAATACAAAAATTCGATTTAACTGTGCCCACTTACCTCTTCGGATAAGAGGACATTGTTTACAGACAACAATAATTTTAGCACTCATATTTTTGCCTGCTTGCTGGATTGCTAAATTTCCTTCTTTGTATACATTAATTATTGATATTGTGGCATGCAAGCTTCCACCATTGGTGTTGGTTGTTATAACAGATCCAGTTATTACTAGGAATAAAGATAAAAGATTAATACACTGAAATGCAATTTGAATACATTAGCCAGAAGCATACTGGTGATGTATATGTTGGTGGGAAAGGATCTATGTCCTTTTATGGACATTGTAGAAGGAAATATTCAGTACTTCCTTGCATAACATCCAGCTCCTGCCAGCTTCCAAGTGTCCAGGATGTGCTACTACAGTCATTTACTGGTGGAGTGTGGCTGAGGGAGGTGTCCAGGAAGCACTCAGCTATATAACTGCAGCTATGCCACAGGGGGAAGAGAGCTGGCATTGACCTCCAAGACCTCCAGTTGGAGTCACTATTAATGTTGGGGTTTTTTGTCAGATCTGCTTCCAAACACTGCTACATTTTCTTCCTGACTTAAGGAAAAACCCTCATTAGTGTAGTGATTAAAGGTGACTCATTTCAGTTCATTTCTGGGTGTCTGCCATTGATATGAATTGGGATGTTTGCTGTGGGTTTGCCTAACTCCCTCACTACCTTCCTTTAATTTCACCAAACTGAAATGGCTGCCCAGGTGGGAGGGAATACTATGAACTGAAAGCTTCAGGTAGGATAAGCAATAGAACTTTCTCCTCTGGCCCTCCCTTTGCTAATACACAGCGGATGTTTTTAAAAAATGAAAGGAACCATTGGAGGGGCAGAGAAACTCAAAGATGGTTGCATGTTTCTTCACAGGGGAGGGAGACAGAGTTAAGCAGTGGTATCATAAGCTTAACAATTACTTCACCTACAGAATTCCAACTTATTGTCTTAGCACTCACACTACACAGAGGTCATTATAAGAAATAAAACAGGAGCCTTTGGAGAAGAAAGAGAACGTAAATGTTCTAAACGGGAAGTATAGCTTGAGTCAGGAAATAAAAGCTAAGAAAGAGGTGAGAAGATTAGACATATCCATACCCAACAACCCAGCCCAGGTCAACAGCAGATACCCAGAAATGAACTGAAACGATGAACCAGCTTTATGAACAATACTAGTGAGGGTTTTTTAAAAAGTCAGAAGGAAAATGTAACAGCATTTCAAAACAGAAGCAACAAAAAGCTACATTAAACGTCACAGAATAGTGAGGCACAGGCTCACCCAGTCTGAATGAGCCTTGAGATAAACGACTAGGTATTATGTTAACTGTATTGCTCACTTGTACTGAAACATCGTATATAAAGCACCCATACTTATCCCTGAATAGGAAAAGAACGGATGTGAGTCTTTAAGATCTCATAATGAACAACTTCTACATGAGAGAGAAATATCTCCAAAAGGTATTATGAAAGTAAAGTGAAATTTAAAGTAAATTTATCACTGTAAGAAATACAGGCTGTTTCATGAAAACAAGATACCAGCCTAGCCTAGTCATTGAATCAACACTTTCATAGAGCAACAGTTCTCCTTCTGTTTAATCATTTATGTTTAGACTGGAAACCCTTTCTTCTGACACACGTTCAAACTGTCTTCTCCTCAAAACATTTAAAGGAATATAACTGAGTCATAGACACCAGTGTAAGACATGCAGGTAGCATGATGTGAAAGAATTTCCTTGTGCACTAATGGTGGTTTACAAAAATGGTCTGACCCTCCCCTAAAACTAAACATAAATCCCTAAATCACTGGTTGAAGAAGGAAAAAAACCCACTTTGTTGCTCTTACCAAAGTTACTTGAACAGTAATTGCTCTCAAGCGTTCCACTCCTCTTGCATTTTTGCTGGCACAGGGTAACTGTAGGCTTCAAAGCTTTCCCCAAAAGAGTCAGAAAAATAAGAGTCAGTGAAGACAGTATTTCAGAAGCCACAGAGGACTTACATTTTCTTGACTGTATGTGTATTTACATTTATGTGTTTAGAAATGGCATTCCCAAAGTTAAAACCCAAAACACTCCAGAAAGACTTCATGTCAAACCTCCCCCGCCCTTGCATATTAGTGTGCTGTATTCTGCACCAGCTCTAATATATGGTGCTGATCAACCCTTGGGTTCATGGAGGCATAAATGACATTCTTGAGATCCATCTCTGAATCCATAACTCACAAAAAGCAGAACATCCATTACCAATGGACAACTCCTTGAGTTCCTCACAGAAGTAGTCAGGTGTAAGACAGGTAGTGGGTGCACTCAAATGGAAAAGGTCACCGGTCTTGCAAATATCTCAGAGCTGCTGAGCAGCCATCAGACATGTGCCCATATAGTTTACAAAAATCTATACATGACCCTTCATGATGTTTAAATTTACACAATTTGAACTGAAAATTATAATGTTCAAAATATGATAATATACAGATTAATCTGATATTACTCCATACATAAATATTCAGGTTTGAAGAATCTGCTACTGCTTCTTAGGACTTTTTCGGACGACAGTTTACAACGCTAGCAGCCTCATCCCCGTTGCGAGGCTGCAGCGCTGCAGAGCGTCCCTTTCAGATGATGCTCTGCCCTGCTGTCCCTCTTGCGGTACTGTTGCGTAACCGCAGGGACGCAGCAGCGTTATATTTGGCATTTTTCTACTCACAATCAACTTTCGTGAGTAGAAAAATGTCAAATATAACGCTGCTGCATCCCCGTGGTTACGCAACAGTACCGCAAGAGGGACAGCAGGGCAGAGCGTCATCCGAAAGGGACGATCTGCAGCGCTGCAGCCTCGCAACGGGGACGAGGCTGCTAGCGTTGTAAACTGTCGTCCGAAAAAGTCCCACATCCAAGAAACCCTCTTCCAGTCCCTTAATTATAGTAAGATTATAGCAGAGAAGATAGAGACACTAAAGTTTACACTAAAGCTATCTTTTTCTCTAAAGCAGTTATGTGGAGGTTTTATACTCACTTGTGGTGGCAGGGGACAGTGTGGTGGTGGTTGGCGATGTGGTGGTAGGTAATTTTTTGGGTCTGAATTTGTAGTGTCCAATAAAGCCATCAGCAGTTAAACTTAAATCGGATAAAAACTGAACAAGTAACTCATTTCTCTCAGAAGTAATAGGCCTGAAAGAGTAATGTAACCCCCTGTTAGTTGAATTATATGCAGCCAACAGATTTTGTAACACAGCACAGTATATCACATACTATATATGCAAATATTTTGAATCAACTTGAATTGAAAATTAGTTCTTCCTTTTTTAAATAAGACTTTTTTTCATACAGAACATAAAGTTTCCTGTTACCAAGTATGTACTTGGATATGCAAAGTGAAGTGAGCTTCACAAGTCCTGAAGAAATCTTTGTCAACACAAATATTGACTTAGGCTCTTAGGAGAATAGTAACATTGAAATATGGAAAGAGAAAACAAGTAGTTCTAAAACAGGGCATTACACAACACACATCCACTAGTTTACACATTGACATGTGTACAATTTGCCTTAAATTAACTCTACAAAACTAGAAACATTTTATGCATATGTTTAGCTTTATGAATAGAGTCATACAATCTTCAGATTTAATTCAGAAATTCTCCACTAGGCTTCATCAAGTCAAGTCTTTATACATTTGCATTAGTGAATGGCATTAGTGAGTAAGACAAAACTCATATCTAATTTCTTTCCTGATCTTGCCTTACATAATTTCTTTCCTGATCTTGCCTTTTCTCATTCTCTTCATTCATGTTCACCAACTATAATCATCTTTGTTTCCTTCTTCTTCTACTTCCATGCTTCTTTAAGCTACTCATACCACTATGAGACTCATGCTGTCTCCTACTTCTCACCCTCTCAAAATCCACTTTACACCTTCTCTGAGGGTAGACTATGCTGCTAGCAGTAGCCAGTGACTACATCTCTCCACCACATAGGCTTTAAGACTTGCTAGCACTTGGGGGAAAGTCTTGAACTATTGACCCACAACTTGGAGTATAGCATAGCAGTTGGAAATTCACCTGGTAGAGCTGTACAGCACAGCTCAACATATGAGCATCTTTTGATAGTCAAACCAAAATACTAACAGCTGTGTATACCTGTATCATGATGTTTCTATAATAAAGGAGAATGTATATATCTGTCCCCGGCACAGTTCCAAAATTGAAATATACCCTAGCACTGTTTTATTTTTACAAGTATATTAATTAGTTTTTCCCACCAGAAGCCAGACCTTCACTAAACAGGCACAGGTGTGGGAGATCCATTTTCCTGATGACCTTTAAGAAAGCTGCAAGTAGTATTTTCCTCAGCCCCCCTCAAACTCTGGTGAGGGGACTGACAGCTAGTAAGAAAGGAATGCTGGTGGGGCTGAATGAACAACAGGGTGGAGACGGGGGGGGGGAGAAAGATCAGTGAGAAAGAAAATGAATGCAACAGCAGGGTGAGAACAGAGAGAATGAGAAAAAAACATACTAAGAGGAAGTGAACATGTTTCTAACCCGAACAAAGCTAATCCAGGCTAAAGAAATTTCAGAGTAGAGGGTAAGAAAGACTAGTAGGAAAGAAAAAGAAGGGAAGGGTAGAGAAGGAAGAAATCACCATGGCAGGGACTAGCTGGGGCTCAGTTACATGGCAGTTTTTATCCCAGGAAGCAGCAAGATCTGGAGATCTCAAATCTGTCCCATACTGTTACCATGATTTATCGCTGGTAGCAGAAGTCTCGGCTTTTTTAGATTTATTGTTTATGCATACTTCCATCCCGGGAAAGGGGCACACAGCAGAGCTCAATTATGATTGGCCAGACCTTGGAGGGTGCGGGCTTGCAAAGGAAGCCTGGCAATTCGGGATCTGCCATTTTTGGTATGGTCAGTCTTGGAGAACCACTCCCCGCGCCTGCTAAAGCTAGCCTCGCCTCTATGGAGAAGCCTGCCCCGCCCCGCGTGGCTACTCCCTCCTGCCCTCGCTGATGCGCGGGCTGGGTGTGGCTAATTCATGACTGACAGTCATGGAGAAACCCCCCTGCCATGCGCAGCTACTCCCTCCCACCCTCACCACACACAAAGATGACAAAGTGGATGATCGCATCCCATATTATTAAATGGTGATGATGTGCTTATGGATGCTTCAATGCATCCAAGTTCACATTCCTGCCATTTTAAGTACAGGATATGATGATCCACAGTCACATGAAATCGTGGATTTGGAGCCGGTGGATCAGGAGGGACCATTGTAACTACTGCTGCCCAAATCCTACACATTCCTTAAGCCACATGGAAGAGGCTTGCACTTGTAAATAGTTGTTTCTATTTACAAAATACTACAGTGAATCAGTGGGTTCAAGTTTCAGAAAGGCCTGCCCTGTTACCTTTTGTGGTCCTCCCCCCATGAGATATTACTTCAGAAGACTACAAATGGCACATAATTAGTTGAAATTGGGTGAATCAGATATTGTGGTATCTTCTCTTCCTTGATTTGGCCCAACACTGCATGGAATAATGAGTCACATGTGTCACTCAGCAATGAATGTGCTTACATATAGGAAGTGGTGTAACATGTTGAGGCACAGAAGCACTAAGATGTATTAAATCAGCCTACCCAGACCAGTCCCCTCCCCCCATAAACACAGTGGTTAAATGGAGTTCGATCCTGCAGGGCTCCAAGGTTGACTCAGCCTTCCATCCTTTCGTAGCTCAGTAAAATGAGTACCCTAGCTTGTTGGGGGCAATTAGCTAACACACTATAAACTGCTTAGAGAGTGCCTAATGCTATAAAGTGGTGTAGATGTATAAGTGCTATTGCCAAACAATTATTAAGCTGCTCTGAGAGCCTTCGTGGCTGAAGAGAGGGGTATAAATACTCAAATAAAATAAACAATAGGTGGACAACACAGTCCTCACCAGCACAGCACAGTACAGCTAAGTGTGCTGCTTAATATCCATCTTATATCATGTATTTTGATCCACTACTTAGGTTACTAGGTTCACGTGTTGCTCCTTATTTTTATTCTAACCTTTGTCCCTAAGTAATAAAAAGCCTCATTTGTTTAAATTAGTTGGTTGCTGAACTAAAATCCACAAACAGCAAGAAAAAACTCCATTCATGCTACAGGCCCTCATACATTTATATACATCAATTTCAATGCCAATACATACATACAACAGCCCTCTGAATTTATCCAATGTACAAGAATACTTAAGATTCTTGAGAAATATTGAGCCAATTTTTATAGCCAGGGTAGTATTTAACACTAATGAAATAGCACTTTATTATTCAGATTTACTGTTACAGTGAAGGGTAAGGCAAAGAAAACCCGATATAAATGTCTAAAGGATCATGGTTGATTAATGCAAAGGCTCTGCTGATTGAATTCAAAAAGCTGACAGTTAAAAAATAATAGTGGCTGCTTAGTTGTCCCCCACCCCACCCTGCCAACACCTTTTCAAAGGCTCTAAAAACATAGCCATTTAAATAAAACTAATACCATTACTTACGCTGGTGGACTGTCTCCACAGTATTTTCCAATTCTCCTAGCATCATTAATCTCACCACCATTAAAGACGGCCACATAGTCATATCTGCAGTAGTTATCTCTCTCCACATCAAATTTTTCAAACTTTAATTCTATCAGCTGCAGGAAAAGGATTAGGAATCTAATGAAAACATTTTTGTAGCTAATTACCCATAGGAACATTGCTTCAAAATTAAAACATTTCATAGCCTACTTCTTTTCAAGACAAGCTTAAACCACAAAGATCTTCAAAGACTAGCCAGTCTAGCCGTTGTATTTAATCCTCTTCTTAAAACTGCTAAAAAAAGGTGATCCTAAAATATTTTTGTACAGTGCTTCACTGAATGAGTTGAGCTATTATGGATTCAGATAGGTTCAGCACTATGTAAAATGAAGTCCTGCACTGTAATTTGCAGTTCTTACAAGTTTTAGTAGAAATAAAAACATTAAAGCAACAATATTAGCAGGAAAACAGTTTGAAAATGCTGCCCAATATACTATTACAAAAATGTAGACACAACCAAATAACAGAAAGAAAGAACTATAGTAAGTGAATTATATGTACAAGGCAAAGCAAAATAAAAGCACAACAGTCAACTTCTTTGCAAAACAAATGGCCATGTCTAATGGGCTATTTTGTGATTAACAGATGGATTTTGGAATTATTTACATGGCTATTTATGTGAAAATAGTTTGTCAGACTATATCATTCATTCACTATTTATACTGCTTGTTGGAGACCATATCATGCAAATGAATTCTAACCCTTCTTAAATACTTCACATGGGTGATAGTGGTTGAAGAAGCAATCTGGAAGACAGGTGTGGATGTAATGGAGCCATTCAGAAGTAACAATAAACCATAATTTAGTGTTATAATAATAGCTTAAGCAAGCCACAGGCTCACATGCTCCCTATTTCACCTCTGACATGACCAAAACAAGGGATGTAAAAGGCCTTGTTTTGATATTTTATGAAATGCAGCTTGCCATATCATCCAAATCGAGACAAACTGTGGTTAACGTTCAGTTGGGTTAGTTAAAATAAGTCAGGTTCCTAACCTATGAAACTGAATTATTTCACTAATCCTACTTAAGTTAAGATTAACTATAGTCTAGACTTGTTCATGTTAAACTGTGGTTAAGGTAAACCAAAAGGGAAAAATTCCATTCTCCTTGGGCATTTCTGGAGGGAAGACTAGGGGGGGGAATCCATGAACCAGAGGCTCTGTACTCATTCTTTAAGACTAAACTATGGTTTAGCTTTACATCTGAATGTTACCACTGTCTATGGACTTTTTCAGACAAGACTTACCGCACAAGAAGACTCTGAAATAATTATGATGCTGTTGCGCGGCAGGGGGTCCGTTTCAGATGACGCTGTCCCTCTCTCGGCATCGTACGTGTCACTTCCATGTATGATTGGAGGCAGCCACGCCATATTTTACTCAAGGACAACTTCCGTGAGTAAAATATAGTGCGGCTGCCTCCAATCATACACAGAAGTGACACGGATGATGCCAAGAGAGGGACGGCATCGTCCGAAACGGACCCCCTGCTGTGCAACAGCATCGTAACTATTCTGGAGTCTTCTTGTGCGGTAAGTCCTGTCTGAAAAAGTCCTACATATACCTCCACGAGAAGTCATACGAGTCACTTAAACTATCCATTTGGGTATCTTATTTGTTGACTTATAAGATACTTTGAGTACATGTTGGCAGAAAAATCAGGAAAATAGAGAAGACTAGTGGGAGGGGAAAACATTTCCTTGCAGTGTCTCATCATACATTGGGTGACACTGTAAACCATATTCTATATTGCTCAAACAATAAAGTGAGGCTCTTTCAGTATTTCTTTCACTATTCACTAACTGCTTTACTAACAGGATTTTTTTAAACAAAATGAAGGTAACTTCAGTTGTGATGTTTATACTGTATATATAAAATATCCCTTGATTATCTGACACTGTCAATACTATTCCAAAAGCATGCTTAATGATGACAAAGAAAGAAAGCAGAAAGATGTATCAGAATAACGGTGCCAGAAAAATAAGATTCTTCTTATAACTGCATTGCTAGTTGTGACGGCCACTGATGTGAAGAATGTACTTATATGGCACAACATCCAGCCTGCACTGATGTCATTTTAATGCATTTATTAAGCCTTATTATAGATTTATTTCAAATTGTTCATTCCTTTCTCAAGCAGGGGTGAATTATTTGTTGTTACTGTGTGTTTTCAAATCGTTTCTGACTTATTGTGACCCTAAGATGAGCCTTTCACGTGTTTCTTAGCAAGATTTGTTCAGAGAGGTTTGCCTTTGCCTTCCTCTGAGGCTGATAGAGTGTGATTTCTCCAAGGGTCACCCAGTGGGTTTCCATGGCTGAGTGGTGATTCAAACCCTGGTCTTCATAGTCATAGTCCAACGCTGAAACCACTACACAAACACTGGTTTATTGCTATCCTTTAAAAAGGAAAGCAACAGTTCACCTGGCCACTACTTTACATCCTCAGGGGCATACCTGAAAGATTGTGGGTAGCTGCAGATCTCCATCTCCAACTGGTAAGAGGGAGGTCCAGAGGTGGAGAAGACCTGCCTGCAGAGTTGTGCTCATCGTAACAGTAGAAAGCTGCACCACTGTTGCAACTCAAAACAGCAGAAGGGACTGAGGGAACGCTAGAAGCCAAGCCATGGAGGCTTTGGACTGATTAGGTCAAAGGCTCCTTACTTTTTGGACATTGCTCCACTACAGAGTTAAATATACACTAACTTTAGTGCAGTTATCAATAATAACAATAAATAAATAATAAAATTAACCTGATCCATCATGAATTCTGCCACCAGGAGGAAACAATAGCAGCATCTGTGAGCTTGAGCCATCCTGAAGCAAGGGTAATGTCCTAGAAAGTGATTCTGCAGCTAATGCAAGTGCAGTAGCACCCCTGTATCCATGGGGCATTGATTCCACGGGGCCCTGCGGATAATGAATTCTGTGGATAATAGCAAATGCCCCCGTCGCCATTGTCGCCATGGAAACCATGGGGGAGCAAAGGGAGAAGGGAGGTGAGAACTCTCTTTCCCTCCATTCGCCGCCCCTCACCATTGCCATCAATGGGAGCCATCCCTGGGGTCAAAGGGAGAAGGGAGGCAAGAACTCTCTTTCCCTCCCTTTGCCCCCCCCATAGCCATTGCCATCAATGGGAGCCATCCCGGGAGGGGGGTGAAGGGAAAAGGGAGGTGAGAACTCTCTTTCCCTCTCTTCACCCCCCATTGCCATTGCCGTCAATGGGAGCCATCCCGGGGGCGAAGGGAGAAGGGAACTCTTCTTCCCTCCCTTTGCCCCTCCTGTAACCATTTCCATCAATGGGAGCCATCCCAGGGAAAAGGGAGTTGAGAACGCTCCTGCCCTCCCTCCCCCCCCCCGTCACCACTGCTGTCAATTTGAGCCATCCCAGGGGCAAAGGGATAAGATAAGTAAGACCTCCCCTCCCTTCATCCCCCGTTGGCATTGCAACCACTGAAGCCATCCGGAAGCCTCCTCCCCCCCTCCCACCTCCCCCACTGTTGCCAACCGTGGATAATTGAAATAGTGGTTGGCGAATCAACGGATATGGGGGTGCTACCATAGATGTCAACTTGTGTGTGTGTGTTTATGAGCCTTCAAGTTTCCTATTGACTTACGGCGACCCCTTGAATTTCATAGTGTTTTCTTAGGCAGTTAATACTCGGAAGTGGTTTCCTCTGAAATATAACCTACAGCACCTGGCATTTGTTGGCAGTCTCCCATCTGAGTACTAACTGGAGCTGACCCTACTTAGCTTCCAAGATTAACTTAACAGCAGTCAAAACAACTGCCATGGCTTTACAGACTGGCCAGAAGACAGACAGAAAACCCCATGTCTCCATCCCTCAGTGCTGCATCTGGCCAACAAAGAGCCAGTGCTTTTTTCTTGCAGTTATTGGCCTCTTCCAATGGTTGAGGTTTGGAGCACTAACAATTTAGATGGCAAATGCTCTTGATTGACTTTCTGCTTTTGAAGAAGCCTGGAGTGTGTTCCTTGGAATCTGATGGCACTGTTACTTCCTTGGGGTTTGGGGAAGGGTGCATGAATTAGAATGGGAGGCTCTTCTAGAACAAGACTAGGGAGCAATTCTGTCTTTTCAGAGCTCCTGTCACTTGAGGAAGTCTCTGAAAGCTTATGGTCCAGGGCCACAAGGTACTTTCTTTCCTACAGAAACCAACAGGATTTTTTTAAAATGATAACAAAACAAATAAAACATATACACTTGCAGAGGAAGCAAGAAAACAACCAACCTAGTCCCCTTTTATTCTTCTGTTCTAATCAGAATGGATTTGGCAGTGCTTCAAAAGTAGGGGTTCCTCTGCCATACATTTTCCCTCACCTACTCCCACTGGGTTGCACAGTTACTTTAAAAAATATTGTTACTGTATTTGTTAAGAAATCCTGTTCAGGTTATGATTACTTTACCGTATGGCAATGTTCATGTTACATGCAGCCCTGAAAACTTTGCTTGATGAAGTATTTACAACTATTTTAAATTAAAAAATTACCAACAATTGCCCATTCTGCCAACATTGCTACTACATTTCATTACCCTTTTCATTTTTTTGCTAAAAATTTGCTTATTCATTCATTCATTCATTCCTTAAATAAATTAATAACATATTGAATTCTATGCACTCCCCCCTTTATTTTGTTATTATAAAAAGAGTGAACAGGAGAATAGATGCTATCTACATCAAGACTGCACCCCAATAGTTAAAAGGATGCAAGGCTTCTCAGGATACACATGAGTTTCATGTTAAGAATAAAATGCTTTTCAACTCTTCCCTTTGTCTGTAGTGATTGCAGCCAGACCACAATAACTCTGCAAAATAAGCAGGCTGCTAAAGTCTAATTTTCTCTTGGATTGCTTTATAGTTAGACTCTCTCTGGGTAAAATAAAAGCACAATGAATGTTCATGAGGTAAAGTGAGATCTTGATTCATTAATACAGAATTCTTCACAAGAAGCATTATTGGAATATACTGAAAATAAGTCTATACTCAGATGTTCACAGTCACTTAATGAAGGCAGATTCTTAAGAATAAGAGTCCAAGATGAGAATAGTAGTAATGGGACAATATAATTCAAAGAGAGCTAGAACAGATTTTCAGACACGTTGGAGAGCAATCAAGTGCTTTGCAGTTTATCGTGTTAAATTAAATCACCGTCTATCCATAAATGTTTAAATAATCTGTATACAGAAAGGAAGGAATGTGGATTAAAGATGAATCCAGGAAAAGACTAAGCTGATGTACAGCTCCAAGTTCAAGAAAATGTTATCCTGATCAATGCAGGAGGGGGAGTGAGAAGGGTGGGGGGAAATTAAGGATCAGAAGAATATATTTATCTTGGTCAGTGCTTTCATTTGAAGGATTATGATCATGAGAAGCAGATTAAAAGGCAACTCAAAGTGGCATGGAAAAGGTTTCAGCAAGTTAAATGTAGATATGAAAAGCAACCAACCTACCAAATATGCTTGAAGATTAAGGTATTCAATCACTATGTGTCTCCTGCCATAATATAGCTTAGGAAGCAGAAACCTAGGCAACGACAACAAAAAAAAGACAGAGCAAAGATTGAGTACTCTGCCATAACATGTAAAGGCATGTTAGCAGGACTGGTATGGGGTGAACGACAAATGGATATGAAAGTAGGCAAAATAGTTTCAGTCCCAAGAAATGAAATGGTAACATGCTCAGTACTAGGAAGAACACTAGAAAGAGCAAGTGGATTAGGACATTAGAACCTGAAAGTAGGAAGAGCAAAAGGAACTGAAAGACTTTGGCAATATTTAGACAATGCTGAGTGGAACAAGTATCTGTGTTCTGTACCTGACAAGTAAGCAGAATTAACACAGAAATAATCTCTTTGAATGGAAAACACGCCATTCTTTATCTTAGATTGATGTTACATTACTTGTAATTTATTTCAGTCCTCAGAAATGTTTCATATGCACTAAATCTTTCCCTATGAATAAGATCATCCTTCCTTTCTGTACATTTTTCAAGTTTAAAAGCCTCAACAACAACAAAAAATCAACAGAAGAGAATGTTCACCAAAAAAAGTATACTGCTGTACGTATGATAAAACAGAGAAAACAGAAAAGTGGAGGAAAATTACACAGAACCAAGTATATAAAGCAAGAATGTGATTTTTCTAAGTCAAACATGTAGGCAAACTTTATAACTTGAATTAAAAAAGAAATCAATTTTCATTGGTTAGATTTTGAAATTAGGAAACAAAGCCTAATCACATCCTAGCTGTATTTTTAAAAAATCAGATATATTTTGGTGACAATAGGACTTACTTAGAAGGCCCGTACCTATACAAATAAGGAAGATTATCAGTACTAAAGGATAAACTTATTATATGAATATGAACCTGTATTATACAGTAGGACATCTGGATATACTAACAACAGAAGACTATTCCACAGCCCAAATCAGAGTGCAAGTAACTACCATTATCTAATATATTTATTTATATATTTACTTATTTTTATTTAATAAAAATAAAAATAAAAATAAAAAATAAAAATAAAAAAGAGTGCAAGTAACTACCATTATCTAATAGGCAAAGTTGATAGGTCACACAGAAGACACCATAGGTTGGGTTGTGACTGTGTACTGAAATGAGAGTGACAGCAGCTGGTACCAAGCATACAAATGAAAGGTGAATGCTAGAAACTTTGTTGGGATGTCATGGCTGGAGAAGAGGTGGAAAATGGAGGAGTTTTTACATATAAAAGCAAAGGTGGAAGAAAGCCAAGATTTTTGAGTACAACATACCTGGTTCTTTGGCGCCACAATGTGCCAAGAACAAGTTACTCCTGCTGGGTAATCTCGATCAGGCCAATTAGGTGTTTTAAAGGATCCGGAAGGCTTATCTAGTCGTCCACCACAGTACTGATCTCCTAAAAATATACAATATACTGTTAGACCCCAAAACACAATTCCATATAGCTGGATTGTCCAAATCTTCTTATAAAGTACACAGTAAATCTAGAAAACTGCAATCAATCTATCCAAACCCAACAGTAGTAGTTGGAACTCTGCCAGTGCTCCTAGCATCAATTCATTTTTAAAGTTTTGTAGACTGCACCATAGTTCATTATTCCAGCTTTTCCTTTTTCAGATTGGTTGATCGACTTTTTCTCCCCCCACCCCGCCTCCTCCAAATTACTGCAGCCAGCTTTAAAAGAAAGGTGCCCTGTATCGTATCAACTTACTAGGCACAACATACCTTCTGAAACTGATTCATTTTAGCTCCACAGGTTAATTTAGCCAAGAGGGTGCAAAACCAGATTATGAAGCTAAAGAGGCAGAGGATTTCCCCATCACCAAGGATTTTTAACATTCTCAGTATTTGCATCTGGTAAAATACTACTTACCAACCTCTAATGGGAAGCCACTATATGAATAAGAGTATACAAAAATATAAGGGAGGAGGGATTGTTGTGTTAACCTGTTGTGGTAAAAAATAACAAAGATTCTTGCTGAACCTTAAGGACTAAGAATGTTTATTTAGAATAAGGTTTTGTGAACTCCAGCTCACTATGCAAGTAGGCTAGAATCTATGAAAGCTTACTCCAAACAATTTTTAAAGACTTTAAGATGGGCCAATCCTCCTTGGTGTTATAATTCTAAAGCTGCTGCAGAGATTGTATGTCAGAAATGTTTTATCAGGCCATCCACATTCTTCAGAGACATACTGCAAAGGAATGCTTCTTGAAGTATAAAGCACTCTGGAGACCTCTTTCCAGACAAAATATTTGATCCAATACCATTACATATCATGTTCATTCCAGAGCATTTCCTTCCTCTTATTTATAAGGTTCAGGAATCAGAATATAGTTCAGTATGTGCAACTCCAACCTTCAGGTATGTTTTATTAAAGAAGAAAGGCACTATAGGTTTATAAAAATGAGAAACTGAATTATCAATTATTTACCTAAATATAACCAACTTGCATGTTTAGTAAGTAAATGAGAATAAAGGGAATTAAAAAAAAATTATACCTAAACAACCATGCTACTATTTTTAAACAAATGGTTACATTTCAGTCAAACACGTTAATCTATGGAGATTATCAGACGGGGACAAAAATAACTTCCCCGTCTCACTATCTCCCCTCCTGTCCCTGTCCTGGCACAGTAACAAAAACATTCACACTTATGTTATAGCGCGCCCGCCCCCTCCCCTCAGCAGCCCAGGAGTGAATGGAGCTCTCATGGAGCTGCATTCACTTCCTGGAATGCAAATCTCGGCCGTTCTCGCAAGAGGACGATTGCGTGGAAAATTCAAAAAGAAAAAGAAAAAGAAAGGTTTAAAAGTAAAATGAAGCACAAAAACACACTTTAAAAAATACAAGTAACCCAGGGAGGGTACAAAAAAGTGTGTTTACCAAGGAGGATTGGCCCACTTACCTCATTGCATCGATCGCATCCAGAAGTGTTGGACATGGACCTCCCACTAACGCTGGCATCACACCAGCATAATGGGGCACCTTTTCACTTGCCCATTGTTCCGTGACAGGAACAAAATGGCGATCTATTCACAGCTTAAGCCATGAATAAAAAGCAATAAGAGTGAAACAGTAGGGGCACGGGAGCATGATGATTGCAGAACAACGTCATTTGAAAGGGAACGCCTTTTGCAATCTCCTGGTGTCCTTGTCATGCTCTATTTAGGTAATCTGATACTCTCCTAATACAGCTGCACACTAATTCTATCATACTATTTTGCTTCAAATTTTCTGAGACAATAATATATTTAGATATTATATCTCATTGGCTGGATAATAAATGAACTTTAGTTCTAGTGAAATTCCCCTTTCAAAGATTCTTATATGAAAATATAGACCTTAATGTGTTTCTTATTGTAGCTTTAAGGATTTGCAAAATACCTCTTTCATGTGGTTCTGCTGCAGAAAATTTTGCCACAAAGCCATTTCCGGCTGTATTGGCATCTGAAATCATTTGTACCAACATTTTATTGCTGTTGGCCACAAGAGCACCAGGTTTCAGTGTGCCGCAGAACCTGCCAAGTCGCTGGCCATTTGTATGACCACTGTAAACATCCACAAAATCGTATCGGCACAGGTTGTCGCTTTCCAAGTCTATAAATCTAAAGGAAAGGACAACCACTTTTCCTTCAGGAACCTGCAGAGACAAAGGAAAACACAACTTAAGGGTCATAGTTTATGAGTCATTTTTAGGGTATAAATCTTACTCTTTATATATTTTACATGCTGTCTCTTACAAAGTGAGTATCAAATTCCTCTGAAGCCTCCATCGTTCTCATATTAAAATTCCATCCAAATACTTGTCCGCCTGTTCTATACAACGAAGAAATTATGTCCTCCATCTCCCATCTTTAGATCAACACAATAATCATTACTCAATGATGCCATTTATCTTTTATTGTGTGCCATCATACAGGAACATTTTTAAGTTCTTGACAACATTCTCAAACAGCAACATATCTGAATGCTTTCACACAATATTTTAACAATAGCCCTTTCAAAACTAAGCCTTAGACCAAATCCATACTACAGAAATAATCCAGTTTGAAACTGGATTATTTGCCATAGCTTCTTGCTATTGAATCCTGGGATTTGTAGTTTTAAAAGGTCCTTAGCCTTCTCTACCAAAGAGTGTTGGTGCCTCACCAAACTACAAATCCCAGGATTCCATAAGAAGGAGCCATGGCAAATAATCCAGTTTCAAGATGGATTACATCTGCAGTGTGGATTTAGCCTTAGTCTGGGTACTTGAAAAGGTCCTCTGTTTTCATGATAAAGAAATATTAAAACTTGTATGCCTCCACCATACTAATGATATAGTGTGTGGCATGGGTCATTTGCCAGAATAATTAATGAACTCTCTTGCCCTTGAAAAAAAAGGAAATATTGCATGTACATATTTGCGTTTCCCTCTCCAGCTATTATTAGAAAAGCCATGAAAACCTATTTTCAGTTTGGCCTTCTGAATGTTTTTAGTAGTGCTCTTTTCTTTTAATGTTTTCAATGACTGTTTTGTTTTCTTGATGTTTGCTTTCTTGTTTTTAATTTACTGTATGGCTTTGGTAGCTTTACAGAAAGGCAGCATAAACATATTTATTCATATAATGCTTATTTCACCTTACTGCCTAAACTCAGATTCAGTCAATAAAAAGGCACGATTGCTCATACATTTATCCTGGCCTGCTGTAAGCTTTTTTGTGTGGCCCCAGTAGGGTACTATGGCCCTGTAGATAAGCCTCTCTCAACCTGTTATATTCCAGAAGTGTTAGACTACAACTAACATAATCTCCAGCCTGGAAACAATAAAAACAGTTATGGCAAAATTTTAAATCACTGTCTGCCTCTTTCTTGCCAACCACGAAGCAGCAAACAAGAAGAGATTATAAATCAGTTGCATTTCTCTTTCTCCTCCACCCTTTCTCTAGAGAGCAAGTAAACCAATTCCTTCTTTTCCAAAGAAAAGAAGATTTGCTTCTCAGTCAAAGTTGCCCAGATTGTCTATTATACATACATGGTCCCTCTCTCTGTCTTTATTTCTTTGCTCCCTAGTAATACACTGAGTGCAAAGAGCTCTCTTAGGACTTTTTTGGATGAGGGTTTATAACGCTAGCAGCCTCATCCCCGTTGCGAGGCTGCTGCGCTGCAGGGCGTCCCTTTTGGATGACGCTCTGCCTGCTGATCCTCTGCCGGTACTGTTTCGTAACCGTGGGGACGCAGCAGTGTTATATTTGGCGGTTTTCTAATCACGATCAACTTTCGTGATTAGAAAACTGCCAAATATAACGCTGCTGTGTCCCCGTGGTTACGCAACAGTACCAGCAGAGGATCAGCAGGGCAGAGCGTCATCCAAAAGGGACGCCCTGCAGTGCAGCAGCCTCGCAAAGGGGACGAGGCTGCTAGCGTTATAAACCCTCATCCAAAAAAGTCCTTATATGCGCAGTAAGAGGCAACCATTTCTCCAAAAAGAATCAAACACAAAGACTTCTTGGTATGGAATAGGACTGACCTTGGAAGATGGTTATAACCTGTCAGATTCAGAGGTTCTGGGACTGTAGTTCCCACATTCTGGTAAGAAATGTTTCTCCTTATTTCCCCAAAACAATACAGTTGTTTGGCATGAGGTCATTTTAATTCATACAAATCTACATAACTATGGCAGTAAATTTACTAGGTGGTAGTTTAGAATTTATTTCTTGGGAATGTTTTGTTTGGGAAGGGGAAACTTGTATGGCAATAATGCTAGTCAGGACTAACAATAGGATTTAGGCCATATGTTCACATGGACATATACAAGTCCATATCCCCACTTGTATCAGTTCAAGGGATTCTTTAATTTTATGGGGCTTATCCCAGTTCTTCCTGGGAAATGTGTTTCACTGACTAGTGTGTTTCCTTGGTTATCATGTGGCCTGTCCACTCTTGGAAGACTGTTGTGTTCTTTTCTTCTCTCCATGGGACTGTCCGTCACTGAGCATTCTGCTGGGTATTCCAGCCATCTTCAGAATTGCAACAAGAACTGTCCTTTCACCCCTACTTTTGCCAGTAATATAACCAAGATTCAGAAAATTGCCTTAAGTGAAAAGGCCAGACCTCTCTGGCCTTCTCAGACAGCCAGGGAACAGAAAAATGGAATAGCATAAAGGTGTTTTGTATATTTGTATGTTTATTTCATTTATTTATTGGATTTATATCACGCCTTTCTCCCCAAATGGGATTCATTTACTGTTTATAAAACAGTAAATTAATTAAAGATTCTAAGTTGTTTATTCATCCTTGCATTCTTCTTATTAGATCTCTTGGAATCAAATCAAATATGAATGTCTTGAAAGTAATTCCAAATTAAAGGCAAATGTGTATCTCACAATGAGTAACAAAATATTGTCTCTCTCTCTCTCTCTCTGGCTTTTCTTCGCAAATGAAGATTCAGGAAGGACTCATCCCACACTTTCTGTAAGCGCGCTGATGACTAAAAAGGCCAATCCAAGATAAACAAGTCCGGTTGCAAAAAGCACAGCAGAAGGTCTCTTTGGGTGATGTTTCCAGGTTGTGATTCTTAAATATATATGTATGTACATGTGTGTGTGAATATGTTGTGTGCCTTCAAGTAGTTTCTGACTTAAGATAATCCAAAGGCAAATCTATCATGGGGTTTTCTGAGGCTGGGAGTGTGTGACTTGTCCAAGTTCACCCACTGAGTTTTCATAGCAGAGTAGGGATTCGATCCCTGGTCTCCAGAGTTGTAATCCAACAGTCAAACCACTATACCATGCTGGTTCCTAAAGTGCTATCTTAAGAAATAGGCCAAGCCCTGAAAATCTGGCAACCTTACTGCAGCCTGTGTGTGTGTGTGTGTGTGTGTGTTTCTTAAGACAGGGCTTTAACCTGAGATCTTTTTGTTATAGGGTGGGATATAAACATTTTAATAAATCAAACTAAATAATTAATAAAGAATCTAACAATATATATAATTACCAGAGTGAAATGGAACAGGGAAGGCTGTGGTAGTGTCACAAAAGATGTGTAGAGATGGCGTGCACCTCAGACACAGCAGCAACACCAAGAAAATCTTAATCTGAACTGCAGGAAATTTTGTTTTTCAGTTAATTAGACATAACAGGGGGAACTGAAGGCCACAGATATGATCAGCTAAAATCATGGTAGAACAACAACAAGTGGGAGCTCCCTACTTCTGACATGCAGTTCTATTCTCTATCACACGCTGTTTGCCTTTATAACAACAACTACAACAACTCACACTGTGCTTGTGTGTGTAAAGCCCAGGTGGGCAATGTGTGGCTTTCCAGATGTTATTTAACTGTAACTCCAGGACTGGCTAGGACTATTGGGAGTTGCAATCCAATAATATTAGGAGAGTCACATGTTGTCGATCCTTGATATACTGTATATACTTGTGTATAATTTGACCTCATGTATAACTCGAGGACAGTTTGGGGGCAAAATTATGGATTTTTCTATAAGTCGAGGGTAAAACCTAGGGGCATGTAATAAACAAACCTTTTCCTCTCCTTTTAAAAATGCATAGAGGGAACATACTTACAAAGAGCTAAAGAGAAGGAGTTGATCTGTTTATCTGAGGAGTTACAATTGAGCTATGTGTAAATTGCATTGCTGATTTAAAAATACCTACATCTATACAAATACAGATAGGGAAAGGAATATACAGTGGGCCCTTGGTATCCACTGGGGTTTGGTTCCAGGAGCCCCTGTGGATACCAAAATCTGTTGATACTCAAGTCCCATTATATATAATGATGTAGTAAAATGGCATCCCTTATATAGAATGGCAAAATCAAGGTTTGCTTCTTGGAGTTTATTTTATTAATTTTTTGGGGAATATTTTTTGAGCGGTGGATGGTAGAATCTATGGATGCCAAATCTGTGGATACAAAGGGCCGGCTGTAAATGAGGAAAAAGAATGAGAGCGTGGCCTGAAAAAAAAAAAAGGGGGGGGGGAGAAGAGCAAAGAAAAGCAACCTGCCTGTATTAGGGACCCAGCAGAAAGGCCACAAGAGGCAGAAGCGAGAAGCCCCTCTTGGCATAGTGGGGCGTGGAAGCAGTGCTCCCACCCCCCTACCCCTCCCTTGCCCAAACTGGAGAAAGAAAGGCAGCCCTTCCTCCTTCCTTACCTTCTTTTTTGGCTCAAGCAAGATTCAGCAACAACATGGGAGAGCCCAAAGAATGTGTCACACCTGCCATTTTGGGTGCTTGAGGTGCAGCAAGTGGTGGTGGCCATTTTAAATAAGGGCTTACTGTATAACCTCACCTTGTGAGGCTTGCAGAGATACTGCCAAGCCTCACCAGGTTTGTGCAGTAAGCTCCCACTGAAAATGGCTGCTGCAGCACCATTCCACCTCAAACACCCAAAGTGGTGGAGAGCACAGAGCTCATCTAGCTGGTGGCATCATCTTTTTTCAAGCATTGACCCATGGATAAATTGACCCAGATTTTTTGGATTATTTTTTTTTGGTCAGTTTTTTAAAAACTTCTACATGGGGTAACAAACACTTCCAACAGCTAAAATGTTTTGCAGAAAGCCAGATCCCCTTCTTTTTTCTGCATGGACAATTTGCATGAACAGATATTGGCTTAGTTTCAAAAATGCCATTACTGAATACATACAAAGATTTATTTTTCTCAGTGTGGTAGGGCTCTGCAGTTTTTGTGGCTGTATTTTTCATGCAAATATTTACATACACTGTTTCCTCAGTGAGAAAAGAAAATTTGTTATATGTGTGTTACCAAACTTCACCCAAATGAAGAACATTCACATCCCAGTTCCTTATCTGTAGCTCAAATTGCATTCATAGCCTTAAGTGTACAACTAACAGAAAGTTATGTCCTTGTATTATATTACTATTGGCAGCTATTCTTCCCCAAACCTTGTTAAGGGGTGTTTAATGGACTGTGAAGGTTGGAGAAGGGAGTGAGGGAGCTATAATTTAACACTGCTTATTGTAGTTAATATAAACAATTTCCCAAAACATGCTTCTTGTCACCAGCTGTATGGTGGAATTCTGCAAATTATCTACTTAAAGAACTATGACAGCCTTGAATGCTATTTTTATATCCTATTTTTATGTACTGTAGGGATGTGACGGATGTTGCTGTCCTTGAGCAAGCAGGGATCACCAGTATTGAGGCCATGATATTGAGAACGCAGCTGCGCTGGGCAGGGCACGTTTCTAGGATGGAGGACCATCGCCTCCCAAAAATACTACTCTACGGTGAACTCGCCACGGGTCAGCGTAAGAGGGGCACTCCAAAAAAGCGATACAAAGACTCCCTGAAACAACATCTCAGGCTCGGCCAAATTGATCACCAACAGTGGTCTGCCCTGGCCTCACATCGGGAGGCATGGAGAGAAACGACAACGCAGAAAGAATCACAACCCAAAAACGTAACCCAAGGAGATCTTCTGCTGTGCTTTTTGCAACCGGACTTGTTTATCTCAGATTGGCCTTTTTAGTCATCAGCGCGCTTGCAGAAAGTGCGGGATGAGTCCTTCCTGAATCTTCGTTTGCGAAGAAAAGCCAGAGAGAGAGGGAGTATTCTTAGATTACTCATTCTAAATCACCAAGGACTGTCAAAAAGGGGACTTTTTTCCAAACCATTGCTATGTGATCCTTTGTTTTTTGTGCACTACAAATTGCTATATGAGAGACAGTAACTGTGGAGCCAGTGTGGCTTAGTGGTTTGAATGTTGGGCTATGACTCTGGAGACCAGGGTTCAAATTCCCGCTTGGCCATGAAAACCCACTGGGTGACCTTGGGCAAGTTAGACACCCTCAGAAAACCCCAAGATAGGGTCGCCTTAGGGTCTCCATAAGTCAGAAATGACTTGAAGGCACACAACAATATTGTTAATACAACAGCTCAACTGCTGTGTCAAGGCTGTAATATAAAATGCTGAATGACCAGCTTCTATACTTAGCAAAATAAAATAAAAAAAGAGTCTTTTGACTGTAATCTAGTATCTTTTTGTTCCCAGTACATTTAGATCTTCTAACATGCATTTAATAGTAAATTGCTGCTAGTCATAGGTTACAAGTGTTACATAAGTTACAAATATTGCAAGTATTAGGTTTTACCCATTTCAACCATTAAAAAATAATATACAAATATATCTCAGTTAAAGAAGTTAGATGTATTCCTGGGCAATTCAGCATGTTCCAGCAAACTTTTAATTAAAAACTAACAATATAAACATGAAATGAAACAATCAGGTCAGGAAAGCCTCACATAAGTAAACAAGAACATTTTTAACCTTCAAGAGAGCACTTCTAAGTTAACTGAGGTATGCCTGTAATAGAAAGTATAATGAACAAAGTATAGTAAACTACAGTGGTACGATACACAAGTTTTCACTCTGTGTTTGTATAATGGGTGTATACACACACTCACACACGCACACAGAGGGAGAGGGAGAGATATCATGTAATCGCCTCCATTCTCTACCTTACCATATCAATCAATTTTGGTCATAAAAGTCATATCCCAGATATCTCATAATTATATTCTAATACTACCAGCCTAGTCATCATTTGTGGCTGCAATAATCTTCTATATGAATCTGGTTGTCATTCAGATTACAGTTTAAAGGTGAGTTGCCATTTTAGTGTCCTCTAGTGCAGAGCTACTCAAAGGGGTGGGTTTTGGACCAGTGCTAATCCACAAGTCATTGGCTATTGGTCCATAAGGAGTTCCCAGGGTGCCGTTTACACGATGAAAATGTTCTGGGATGAATTCGTGTCGAACCCCGGCTGTTTACACGTACATTGAGTCGGACATGTGTTTTTCAGAAGGGGGGGCCACCTTTTATCCCTCAACCTGCGGGACTTCCAGTCCCGCGGTTTGTGCCGTTTTTTAAAAAAGTCACTGGAGGATTCGGAAAATCGGAAATGTAAACAGCACGGGACAAGCTATCTCGGTACTAGGTGATGACCGGAAATGGTGACTGGGGGTGGGCTCAGGAAGCAGCGACCAGAAAAGGAGGGGTCAGTCACCCGTTCAACAGATCCAGCCTCACCAGCCAAAAACAAAGGCATCCCTTCCAGCTTCACGAAGGTTTGGGTGTGTGTGTGTGTACTAAATCACCTTTCAAAATGGATTTCTACACTGCAAACCCTTCAGCTTTAACCTCTTCCTCAATTGCATGTTACAACAAGATCGCGGTGGGCGGAGGGTCGCCCAATCATCTCCTGCCTTGATCCCCTCCCTGGGTCTGAACGGATAATCAAACATTCCTCACCCCCCTCAAAGGCACAGTAAAAAATGCCAGCGTCTAAGCGAATGAACACACTTTCATTCACCCCCCCACACACACACAAAGCACAGTATAAAATGCCAGCATCTGGGTCTGTTAAAATGCAAGGCCTCCCCCCGCACTTGGCTTGATTTCAAAAGGAAAGCACAGGGTTTAACCCTGATCATTCCTGCCTCCTTCCAGCTGCATGAAGGTTTGTATAAAATATGCCAGCGTCTGAGTGAAAGATCACACATTCATTCATCCTCCTCCCTCAAGGCACAGTAAAAAATTAAAAAATGCCAGTGTCTGGGTCTTTCAAAATGCCTTGTGTGGCTTGAAACCATCACTCCACAGCTGCCCCTGCTTAAAGGGTTAACATTTTAAAGAGACAGGACAAATGCAAGCCTCTGCCCCCTGATATCTCCCCCTCCGAGCCAGCCAATAGCACTGCTCGTGGCGCGGAACTCTAAAGGAAGTACGTCACCGAGGTTGCGAAAACACGAGTAATCGCATCCTTGATTGACAGCCAAAAAATAATAATCCTGGTACGCTAAACATGTGTAAACAGCAAAAGCATGGGATATAAGAGTGCGGGATAAATGAAAAAATACGGGACCTGATGCCGTGTAAATATGAATCATGGGATCTTCTGGGATTTCCATAAAAGGGACAAAAATCGTTTAAACAGCGCGGGACGAATACGGGATCAGGAAGTCCATGTAACTGGCACCCAGGAAAGAAAGAAACAGTTGTAGTTAATGGGCACAAGTGGTGTCAGTCCCTGGACACAGGGGAAAAAAATCCTGCTGATCTCCCACATCAGATAGCTTAAGAAATGCTACTCTGGTGCAATGTGTGTGTATGTGCCTTCAAGATGCCTGCCAACTTGTGGTGACCCCATTAATTTCATAGGGTTTTCTTTGGCAAGGAATACTCCAAGGTGGTTTTGCCAGTTTCTCCCTGTCAAATATAGCCTATAGCACCTGGAATTTGTTAGTGGTCTCCCATCCAAGTCCTAACCAGGGCTGACCCTGTTTAGCTTTCAAGATCAAACAGGATCTTGTGCCTTAGGGTATGTATGCTGCACAATGTATTTCCTTGAGATATTCATAGGTCCAATGGTAGTTTTATACAAATGTAAGCAACCTGTGGGTTGTAACTTTCATCAGCTCTATCCAGAACAGGGATGACTTTGGGGTTGTCTAAATGGTGAAAATACTCCTTGTAGAATTTGAGGAGAATACCTTTTGTCCCAATGGGATCCCACATCATTTCACTGTATTCAAAATGGGGGGGACAAATACTCCATATACTCTGTAGGGAAAGCTGCAAAGGCTTTCCTTGAAGTTTTTTAAAAACAGCACATGAAATGCACATTCCTGCTTGTTGGGACAAGCAACACGAATTAATGTGCTTTCCTGACATGAGGAAGTGAGAAGATGATTGGTCCATCATGTGTGGAGAGCTTGCAAGCAAGGCAAGCCCCAGAACCACCATTTTGGATTTTTGCCATAGCAACTATGCACTACGGTGAGAAAATAGTCTTTTTTTTGTTTGCTTCTTTGTTAAAGTGGAAGGTCGCACCTTGGATTTAGGTTTTTTTTTTAACTGTTTGGTGGTAGCAGGTCGAGGTAAATAAAAATGTGAGTACAGTTGTCCCTTCATATTTGCTGGGGTTTGGTTCCAGGAGCCCCTGTGGATACCAAAATCTGTGAATACTCAAGTCCCATTATATGCAATGGCATAGCAAAATGGTGCCCCTGATATAAGATGGCAAAATCAAGGTTTGCTTTTGGGATTATTATTTTTTTAAGAATATTTTCAAGACATGAATACTTAAATGGATACCAAATCCGTGGATACAGAGGGACAACTGTAATGCATTCACACCCACCATCTTGACTCGCAGGCATGCCCATTGGAACAGCGAAAGCGGA
Source organism: Gambelia wislizenii (assembly GCA_030847615.1). Taxonomy (NCBI): domain Eukaryota; kingdom Metazoa; phylum Chordata; class Lepidosauria; order Squamata; family Crotaphytidae; genus Gambelia; species Gambelia wislizenii. The sequence continues at coordinate 47,534,243 of JAUMIR010000003.1, read as the reverse complement.
TAGCTTTGCATGCCTGCAATCTTAAAAAAAACAACATTGAGACAAATGCGAATTGGCATTACTAGGCACCAATCCACATTTTATTTCTTTGTAGAGACAAGTCCTTAGGGTGCATCTGCATTGTAGAAATAATGCAGTTTGACACCACTTTAACTGCTATAACACCACCACCACCACCACCACCACAATATTTTTTATTTCTTACCCACCTCTGCCCATGGATCGAGGCGGAGGACAAGAGACTTATACAAATCAACTAATATCAATTAAAATACATATCAGTTAAAAATCCTTAAACCCATTATAACATAAAATATCAATTTAAAAGAACAAATAAAATCAATATATATTTAAACGTTTAAAATTCACAGTTTAAAAATCGTCTGGCTAGGCCTGCCAGAAGAGACTGGTCTTTAATGCTATTTTATATTCAGACAATGTATTCAGCTGTAGAATCTCTTCTGGCAGGCCATTCCAGAGTCTAAGGGCAGCTGAAGAAAATGTCCTCTGGATGACAGTTGCCAATCTAGCCCTGCCTGCCTGAAGTAAATGCCCCCCAGAGGACCTGAGTGCATTATATGGGAGAAGGCAATCCTGTAGGTATCCTGGACCCAAACGATGTAGAATTTTAAAGGTAACAACCAACATTTTGTACTTTGCCTGGAAACTAATTAGCAGCTGGTTGAGTGATTTTAATATTGGTGGAGGCATGGAGACACACTATCCACAATGCTGCAGCCTTATTTGAGAACTCACGCCGAACAAGTCTTGAAGAGAAACGACAATGCAGAAAGAATCACAACCCGGAAACATCACCCAAGGAAACTTTCTGCTGTGCTTTCTGCAACTGGACTTGTCTATCTCGGATTGACCTTTTTAGTCATCAGCGCCCTTGCAGAAAACGCGGGATGAGTCCTTCCTGAATCTTCATTTGCGAAGAAAAGCCAGAGAGAATATTATCACTCCTAAGTGTACCAGTAACCAACCTGGCTGCCATGTTTTGAACTAACTGAAGTTTCCAAACTTGGTACAGATATAGCTGAATGTACAGCGCATTGCAGAAGTCCAGCCTTGAGATTACTAGTATGTGCACTACCATCTTTAGGTCCTCTAACTCTAGGAAGGGGTTCAGCTGGCATATCAGCTTGAACTGGCTCCATCCTACAGAATCCTGGGATTTGTAGTTTTCTGAGGCACCAGCACTGTTTGGCAGAAAAGGCTAAAGACACTGTAAAACTACAAATCCCAGGATTCCATAGGATGGAGCTACGGCACTTAAAGTGGCGTTGAACCATGTTATTTCTACAGTGTAGATACACCCTTAAATTGGGAAAGGTTAGGAGCTGGCCTGGGGTTGGGGTAGCAGCATATAGTTGAAAACAATTATCTAAAGTAAGAAGTCCTAGCTCTATCAATCTACATCTAAACAGAGATTGGATTCTTTGTTTTCAGTCCTTGCCCAGGCACTATTGATATGCTACAAATTTATTATCACAGCCATCTAACAAATCATTCCAAGTATCAGCCACAAAGAAAAATTGCACATTACTTTCTTTAAATTGTTTTGAGGCTAAATTTCTTACTGTGATCTTCCAAGTACATTTGCTGTTTGGAGGGTAGACTCCTGGAAATCCTTCACTCCCAATAAATCCTGATGATCCAGTATGAATTCCACCACATTTAAAGGACCTGGGAAACAAAAGAAAGCTTTACTTTTGAGAAAGTATTATCAATAGTGAGCAGAATAACTGTCATATCATTGACAAAAATGCACAGAGCATCTGTAAAAAGCAATTGAAATATCTGTTTCTATTTAAAATTTAATGCAACAGCACTACCCAAAATAAGCAACCTATGTTTTATTTTATTTTATTTAAATATTTATATCCCACCCTGTACCTAAAGATCTCAGGGCAGCTTACAGTAAAACTTACATGATTAGTTTAAAATAAAATAAACACTAAAACTATTTTAAAAGAATAAAAATGCATTAAACAAGTTTAAAAAGGCAGATGAAGTACAGTAGTTTAGAACAATTCAAAACCAGGCACATGCATGGATGTATAAAACCAGTAAGGCCCCAAGGGTCTTAAGAGGACAACCAAGGCTTCTTAGGTTCTGTGCCTTAGCATGAACCCATTGAAATGGGTCCAGATTATCTGGGAGCCAGATGAGTTGAGGAGAGCATATTACTGGACACAGCTTGAGCCAATGTGGGCAGGGACTGGGCTGGCAGTGGGCAAAGTGTCAGCCTGTGTCTCTGTCCTGCTACAAACACATTTAACCTTCCTTCCCTTCTTTCTCGCTCTCAATCCCTCTCGCACAAACACATAGGGTCATCACAGTTATGCTCCCCAGCCCATAAACCAGCTGCCTGATAGACTCTAGGGAGCATGATATTCATGGGGGAATTGGTGTTAGGATGGGATTCAGCAGGGGGTTGAGTATCGGTGAGAGGGCTGCAAGGAAGTCCTGCAAGGGCTGCACGGGACCTATGGATTGCTTATACAAGATTTAGCATTAACAGAATTAGGCCTAGCCTCCTGCAGGCATACATGCTCCCAACGTCTCTCTGAAACAGTGTAAGGAAATACAAAAGTTCTCTTCAGGTCTATGCTAGAGGAGGAAGGTGAAACATGGGAGCCTGGGGTTAGGGAAACATAAGCTTGTTTTAATAACACTGAACTATGGTTTACTGTTATGTCTAAAGTCTCTCTCTGGCTTTTCTTCGCAAATGAAGATTCAGGAAGGACTCATCCTGTGCTTTGTACAAGCGCACTGATGACTAAAAAGGCCAATCCGAGATAAACAAGTCCGGTTGTAGAAATCACAGCAGAAGGTCTCCTTGGGTGATGTTTCCGGGCTGTGATTCTTTCTGCATTGTCGTTTCTCTTCAAGACTTGTTCGGCATGAGTTCTCAAATAAGGCTGCAGCATTGTGGATACTGCGTCTCCATGCCTCCCGATGTGAGGCCAGAGCGGACCATTGTTGGTGATCAATTTGGCCGAGCCTGAGATGTTGTTTCAGGGAGTCCTTGTATCGCTTGTTTGGAGCACCCCTCTTACGCTGACCTGTGGCGAGTTCACCATAGAGTATTATTTTTGGGAAGCGAAGGTCCTCCATCCTAGAAACGTGCCCTTCCCAGCGCAGCTGTGTTCTCAATATCATGGCCTCAATGCTGGTGATCCCTGCTTGCTCGAGGACAGCAACATTCGTCACATAGTCAGTCCAGTGTATATTTAGGATTGTGCTTATAGTAAACTACAGTGTAAATAAGGGCAATATTATTTTGTTTTATAAATGCAGACTGAAAAAACAATGGTGTGTTAATACCAATTGAATGGCAAGACTGGCTGTTGCTGGCCAAAGCATTTTTTAAAATCCCTGTATAACACATAACTGCCATAACAAGGCCAGAGATGACACACTGATTATTCTTACTTTCCTGGAACTTCAGCCCTAAAGCCAAGCTCTGTATAATTTGTACTAAGTTGAATTCTGTGATGTGATACAGATATATGCCCTCCATCCATCCCAGCTGCCATTGCCCTGGCCAAGGAGGGAGAGAAGAGAATGCTAGACTTAATACCTCCCCTTACTGCCATCCCCTTTCCTTTTGTATCATGTCTTCATTAGATTGTAAACTTGATGGCAGGGAACTGTTTTGTTGTTCTTTTTCTTGTAAAGTGCCATCTACATTGATGGCACTATAGAAAAAAAGATAATAATTATTATAATTATAATTATGTGTACTGCTTATTAAAATTATATCACATTTCAGTAATTTTGCTTTTATTGCATAACATAATTCTGTTTTATGCAGCATGACAAACAACTATGCAAAATACTAAAACACCAACATTAACGATTGGAAATCCCATTGGCCTTGCTCTGGCTGCATAAATGTAACACAATATTGCTTGCACAAAATATTTCTTTCTTAAAGGCCATCTCACATCCACATAAGCTAAACTTTTTAAAAAGAAGCTGAAATTATCAGCATGCTGAATTCAGTGTGAGTACAATTCTGAGCTGATGCGCACTGGCTTTTCATCATTATGCCCACTATCGAGAGCTTTTGTGTCTGCTCTGAGACATTTCTTTGTGAATTGCAGCATAGAGTTGTGAATTAAATCTGTATGATACGTAGCTACCTGTGGACTATGGGAGATATGGGAACTGCCAGAAAACAGGGCTAATCAAGAAAGGTGTGAATGAAGAAATGTACATATATAGTAATGTGTAGCTATTTTAACTTGGTGGAAATAATGGGTAGTCTAGACCAGTGCTTCTTAGACTATCTGATGGGGTTGGCAGTTATCCCCCCCCCCCGCAATGTGCCAGAAACTGGCATCATATTTGCCCATTAGCTGCAATTGTTTCTTCCTTTCTTGGAAATTTGCCAGGAACTAGCACTAGTCCAGGAACCACCACTTTGAACTGTACTGGGCTAGATTTAAAATTTTCGGAAGCCTGTCAAAACCAGATGTTGTATAGTGAGATAGGGTTAAATTAAGTACTCACAACTTAAAGAGATAGCAAGCAAAATATATTTTAGATGCATCATCCAATGTGTTTAGGTGATGTGAAAGGAAAGATTAACTTTTTTAGAAGCACCTGCAATGCTAAGGAAGAACAAGGTGTACACCTCTTTTATCACAACTGAGAGGTGGTATGGATATAACTTTTGAAAATTCTTAGACAATTGAGAGAAAGAGTCATCAAACGGTGATTAAAAGGGGAAAAAACTGCTGACCACATGGGTGGGTCTAGCAGCTATGGCAAGGTCACTGGACAAAACTCATCCAGTGACTCATCCCCTTTCCAAGAAAAAGGTATGACACAAATATGAAAAACTGTTGACTAATGTCCAATTAAGGAATAATCTAGATCCAAGAGTGGTCTGACTTCAGACTTACATAATCTTTTACTAAAATCCTGATGGTTCAACTAAGTTTTCAAAGTTGACCAAGAAAGGGGTATAATCAGGACCAGGATCCTTTAGGAGTTAAGGCATAAGTTAAGGATAAAGGCAGATAATTTTTCTCATTGCAGATGGTCTCAATATACACTGTCTGAATGTATGTTCAGAGGCCTAGACTCATATAGTGGAGGCCATGTTGATATGCACAAAGCCCTACCATACCACTGCCAGCAAAACAGCCAGCTAGGAACATAGCATGTATGTGTGTCATTCTAGGAGGCAGGCTAAACAATTACCCTCTCCAGATGTCAGGATGGTCTATAAAAGTGGCCCTTTTGCCAATGAGTTTCAAAATGTAGTGAGTTACTTTTGATTTTTCATGTTTGAACTGTCTGCTGTTTTCACACTCCTTGTAAATGAAACAATTTGGTGGCTGAGAATAGCCATGGGAGTACAGCGTCTCTCTGGTAATGGGCAAAGCAGCCTTGCATCTGCAGATTGTTTTGGGAATCAATAGGTGGAGTTACAACTGGGTGAGAACGGGGTGGGTGGATGATGGGCAACCAATGGCTCAAGTGCCTGCCAGATTTTGATTGACTGTGAATAATTTTTATTTTACTGTATTTCCTATGAGCTTCATTCGAAACAACAATTTTGTAGTCTTGCCTCTTTAGTTTTTCTGTGGTGACAAAGCTTACTGTTTAACCCTGAAGCTACTGTCCACTGACTCTGAAGAAGCAGATACATGACATCAGACATACTTTCAGTGTGTAAAGGGAGCCTGAATTTCCCTTCTACCTTCATTTAATTTTGTTATGTTATTCTAATCAAGTTCCTATCTAGTCCAGATGGTTTAGATCAAGTCCATCATTCGTGGCAAACAATCATAGCTGTAATCAGCAGACACTTGAGTGGCAAATTATGGACTGACCAATCTTCCATTGGCAGGCCATGATCAGCCTTCTTGTCGTGATGGTTGCTGGATGGGTAGGAAACATATTATTATCATTATCTTTATTTCTATCCTGTTTTTCCCCCCGATTTGGGACTCAAGATGTTGTTGAACTGCAACTCTCATCAACCCTAGCTGGCAATAGTGAGCTGTGAGAGATCATGGGAACTATAGCTCAACAACAACTAGAAGCCATACAATCCCCATCTCTGCCTTACAAGCTGCTACTACAAAGCTTTGACATTTAAATAAATTTAACAAGTGCACTGAAAAATAACAGTAAGACTCCTTGTTGTTTTTCTATGCAACATACAACAGCCATGTTAGTATTTTGGTAAAGTCAATTGTATTACATGCTTTAATAAGAGAGATGTTTAGATTTATCATATATAACACAGAACCAGCACCCATTATCTCAGCTGAACAGAAGATAGGAAGTATTTTGACATGTGATGCCAGAAAGTGACTTACTCGTATCTAATCAAGCATACCAAAATATGCCTATGTCCTCTTCTTTTGTGCCATGTGCAAATGCCTTCATGTGGAATTGGAAGCAGAGGAATAATATTTTAATACCGAGTAAGTCTACTGATCAATATAAGATTTTCAATATAGATTTAAGGAAATAATACTTTGAGCTAGAATCCTATACATACTTACCTAGAAGTAAGCCCTAATGAATGCCATGAGGTTTACTTATTAATAAACACGCATAGGATTGTGTTGCAAGTCTTATGCATGAAAACACCCCTAAGAATATCCCTAAATTTCCAGATAATAATATAATCTTAGAAAGACTGACATGTATCGAAGTTTCCACTTCAGGCAGGCCATACAAAATTTGATAAATTTCAGCTCTTACGCTTCCCGTGTAGTACTTGTACTCTGCATAGTTTGGGAATTCCAAGCTCAATGTTTAAAGCAAAAATGGAAGAACCACTAGGAAAAGAAGACGCTGTGGTACAAAAGAGCCTACTCAAGCACCACTCCATTGGGCATTATGTAGTACTCCTTTACCAACCTGAAAAGAGCTTACAAAGATGTGTACCAGTTCTGTTCAATTCAGGGCCGGTTTAAGGAATTTTGGGCCCCCCGGCAATGCTTTATTTTGGGGGCCCCATATGTTTATCTCAGGTCAATGTAACCTAACCTATTCACTGTACAGGATGCTCAGATTAAAGTAGGACCCCCGTATCCATGGATTCATTATCCATGGATTCATTATCCATGGGACACAAAACAGCACACCTACCATAGAGTCTTCCTAGAAAATGTGTCCTCCCTAGCTGTTTTCTAGGCCCTCCAAGGCAACTTCATGGTATTTTAAACCAGAAGTCCCATTATTTTCAATGGCGTTCACTATTATTCATGGTTTTCAGAATCCACGCCCCCCCCCCAAACCAATCCCCAGTGGATAAGAGGGGCCTACTGTATTAAATAATTTACATATGAGGAACGGCTTAGGGAGCTGGGCATGCTTAGCCTGGAGAAGAAAAGGTTGAGAGGTGACATGATAGCCATGTTTAAATATTTGAAGGGATGTCATACTGAGGAAGGAGCAGGCTTGTTTTCTGCTGCTCCAGAGACTAGGACACGGAGCTATGGGTTCAAACTACAGGAAAAGAGATTCCACGTGAATATTAGGAAGAACCTCCTGACAGTATGAGCTGTTCGGAAGTGTAATACATTGCCTTGGAGTGTAGTGGAGTCTCCTTCTTTGGCTTTTTTTAAACATAGGTTGGATGGCCATCTGCCAGGAATGCTTGGATTGTGTGTTCCTGCAGGGCAGAAGCCGATCAGATGGGATGGCTGTTGGGATCCCTTCCAGCCCTATGATTCTATGATTCTAGGCTGCATTCAGAGCCTGGGAAAGTTACTTTTGGATTACACCTCCCAGAATATCCCTGGTAGCACCCTTCTCAAGGTCTGGTTGCATTGTTCCTTTTCCAGCATTCTCTAGCCCAGTATTTCTTAACTTGGGGTCTGCAATGTCCTCACAGGGGGTCCACAAAGGCTTGAAGGCTGCTTGGCCCACCTCCTCCCTGTAGTGGAGCAGCCATGTGACAGGAACCAAGGCAAAGGCTGACTGGCTTGGCCTGCACATTGCCATTCAATCCACACCAGCCACAAACTTGCAGGAAGAAGCAAGAGTGCCTCTGAGGGAAAGTTTAATGGATGGTATTGTTGTTGTTGTTAGCTATTATTATTAGGGTTTTGAATCCTGAGTTAAGTCTTGGGGCAATAAAAGATATTTAAAGGGGGTCCCTGGTAAAGAAAAGGTTAAGAACCACTGCTCTAGACCAATGTCTCTCACATAACACTAATTGGATACTGGTTTTTTAGTGACAACAATAAAACCATTGTTCCCAGTAATATTACTCCAAATTTTAATGTATATTCTTTATATTCTTCTGTTAAAAGAGCTAGAGTGTTGTAGAAGTTTCAGCATTGCACTATGACTATGGAGACCAGGGCCTGGATCCTTACTCAGCCATGAATACCCACTGGCTGACCTTGGGCAAGTCATACTCTCTCAGCCTCAAAGGAAGGCAAAGGCACACCCCCTTTGAACAAACCTTGCCTAGAAAACCCCATGGTAGGTTCGCCTTAGTCAGAAATGACTTGAAGGCACATAGGCAAACACACACAAATTTCTTTTGCAGGCTGAATTCAGTTGGTAGCAAGGGGAGGAAGCTGAAGAAGACCAAGGGGGAAAGGGAGGGGAGAGGAACCAGGACATGTTAAGAGCAGCAGGAAGGATGGACTGGAGGGGATTTATGTGGAAGGGAGGGAGGAAGAAATAAATAAATAAATAAATAAATAAACCCTTTCTGAGGGAAAGAGACAACCATCAAATTCCCCCCCTCTCTCATACACACACACTCACCCTTCTCCGACATGCCTGACTAGCTTGCATTTTGCAGCAGCAAACTCCCTCCAGCTTCTGCCACGGAGGGCTGCTGCTTCTTTCTCTTTCTCTTTCTAGTTTGGGAGACGCTGGGTTTTTGGAGGAGGAGGGTAGAAGGGGGCTACAAAGCAGCGGCTCCTCCCGGCTGTTTCCTGGCTGTCTCCTTTGTCAGATAAGGAGGTCAGCAGGGGGGCCCCCTTGACCTTGGGGCCCCCTGCCAATGCTGATTTGGCAGACTGGTTAAACCGGCCCTGGTTCAATTGATCCTATGGCTACTTGCCTAGGAGTAAGCTAAACTGAATAGACAGAGGTCACCTCTAAGTATACATTGTTCTTGAAAGAGTCTTCATATTTAAGGATACTTCAGTGGTAATGAATGGGGAAAGTAATTTGAACTCCCCCTGCAAGTAGGAGAAAATGTATTAACAACCTGCCTGCCAGTGTTGAGTCCCTCCACCTTATAAAGAGTTCCAGGGACCCTGCTTGGGGTGGTGAAAGACACTATTCCATTCCCAATCTTGAAGTAATATTCAACTGCCAATCCAGGCATTTTCTTTCAATGGCAAGGAGGCATCACTTTGTTCTCTGCCTCTAGCAGCAAATATTTTGGGTTGGGCTAGTTAATTGTATGGCAGGCAGGTAGTAGGGAGGTGTGGCTTATTCATTGCTAGTAGCTGCCCAACGTGTGCCATCCATGTCTACTCACATTTCTTTTCCCTCCAAACATCACAATGCTGAGGTGGTGAACAAGTACTAAACCTGGATGCCACTTCAGTATGAATCACTTCCCATTCTTCAGAGCAGCAGCACTTTTCTTCATAAGCAGAAAGGAACACTTTTAAAGAGCTGTCCATAAAGCAAGTGAAGCTGAGATTTTTTTGAGGAGAGAGAAGCCACACTTTTCAGCACGGATACAAACTCTTACACCCTGTCTATACGAGGCGGGGGAAGGATACGATCTCCTCTGAAGGAACGGCAATTCACAGCGCTGCGGCCTGTCTTCATGGTCAAAATATGCCCCCTAAACTTGGCATGCCCCCTAGCCAAGATGGTAGTCACGAGTGATTTACTCGTCGTTTTAAACCTGCCGCCACCAATTTTTTTAAAAAAAAAACTGTTTACCATGATGTGCACAAGTGATCCTTCATAATAAAAAAACCCTCTTTACCATGATGTGCACAAGCGATCCTCCATATTTACAAAAGAAAAAAATAAGAAAAGATAGAGCAAGATCACCATTTTATCTCCTTACTGATCTCTCGCTTAGCCGAAAATCCAACATGGCAGCAGCAGGCACATTCCGTTTGCTAGCCCCACCCCACATGCTCATCCAGCCAATCAGCTTATGCTGTTTTGCTCCAGCAACGCAAATGTGACTGTCCTAACCATCGCACATTGGCGTGCCGTACGGAGCTTTTTAAAAACTTCGAGAAACACTCTGAAGGCTTCCCTTTGGAGCGTAGCTTTACAGTAGATTTGGCTCCCCGCCTTCTGAATGAGACGTATTGATGCGAATGTCCATTTAGACAGATCTCCGTCCATGCAATTGCCATTTGGATTATTTTCACCGTGCGGAGGGGACCTTACTCTCAGAAGCCTGAGCTGTGAGAGAGGGAAAACGCACTCGGCAGCTATTGGGATGCACTCCTTCTCCTCACTTCCAGTCCCTCCAGCGGTCAAAGTTTGTCCCGGGACTCATTCCTTGTACTAAACTAACCACACCATCTATTTAAAAGGAGACGGAGAAAGCGCGCCCACCCACTACGCTTGGAAGACCCCCGCGCTGATTCCCTTCAGCTTTCCAGCTTCTCTCACCAGGCGGCTCTTCCCTCTGCCTCGCGTGTGGGACTGAGCAAGGCGCTCCCACTCTTTCCCGCCTCAGCCCAGCGCATTTCAGCCGGAGAAGGAGAGAACCGAGGGGAGGCAATGTTGGAAAAGGAAGAAAAACCTGAGCTACTTTATTAACCGCGTGGGAGCAAAAATAGAGGAAAGCCCCTCAGCAAACACTCCCCACGCGCGCCCTGAGCGTTGGCTGGGAGCGCCTGCCACTATTTTGTGGGGAGCGCGCAGGGCTGAGGGGAGGGCTCTCGCTATAGGGCAGCGAGGGGGCGCGGGGTGGTAAGAGGGGTGGGCGAGGGAAGTGGACAGATGGTGGGAGAGCCTCTGCTCCACGCGGGGTTCTCGCCGCTCCACGCCTCGCCTGGCCTCGCCTCAGCGACGGTGCCGGGCTGGTTTGAGAGGTTACCTCGGTCTTTGCGGCTGCCGGGGGTTGGAGCGGGGCTGGGCGGCTGTCGCCAGCAGGAGTCCCAGGGCCAAGGAGCACCCCAGGGCGGCTTTCATTCTTCCCTCCGAGTCGTGGCAGGACCAGCTCCTGAGGGGCAACGAACGGTGTGGGGCGTGAGGAGGTCGGGAGCCACTTTTATAAAGCGGCTCGCAAGCCAGCCTGCCCGTGGAGGAGTGTCTCTCCGTCAATATCCCATTTGTCCACGAAAGTAAGGGGAGGAGAGAGCCGCCTTCCAGCCACCGCCTCCCCTTTACAGGGAAGAAAGCTCCGGGGGCGGAAAGCCAAGCCATTTGTGGGGTTAGGAAGTTACAGATTTGTTCCCCGAGGCCGTTTGCCCTCAGGTAACAAAAGGACGTGTATTTTAAAAGCAAGGCCCTGGGCCCTTCTCCTGGCAAACAGGCAACATTGGCTAGTTCCCCCCCCGCCCCGTCACAAGCCTACTAATAATTATAATAATAACATAGTGTTTAAAGAGGTACCAATTCTTATTTATAATAATAATTATTATAAATATTATGAGTGCCACTTTACACACTACGCAATTCATTTATGAAAGTCAATGTCCCTGCCCCAAGATGTGGGGTGACTACTAGTCTAGTTCAGGAAGCTAAGGGCTTGTCTATACTGTAAGGCGAAAATACTCCTCATAGAATTCGAGGAGAATACCTTTTGTCCCAATGAGATCTCACCTCATTTCACTGTTTCAGAAGGAGTTGTGGGGGGCAAAAATGTCAAACACTCCATGGGAAAAGCCTTTGTGGTTTTTCCTATATTTAAAAAAAAAAAAAACCCGAAGGAAATGCGCATTCCCTTGGGCGTGAATGCCAGTACTTTTCCACTATGCCTCCCTTAGGTCCTGGTGACCTCAATTTGACCTCACTTAAGGTCCTCCCTGATCTACTAGACCATGTGGAGTATTGCCAAATGATGAAATATTATTAGGAGGGGGTGTAAGTCATGGTAATGGGGATCCCCAAAGTTACCATCCATTATCTCTAGGCATCCATTATCCATTATCTCTAGGCATCAGGCATTTGGGTAGTGCTTGGGGTAGGGAGTCTCCAACACATCTAAAAAGGCAAGGCTATGCAATGCTAGTCTGGGGATTCTAGGAACTGTGGTATCTAAAAAGAAAAGAGAAAACTTTGCCAAGCTAGATCTTTTGGATCAAAGCTGCCATCATCTCTGAGCACCAGGCGTCTGGGTAGTGCTCAGTGGTTTGTTCTGTAAAGTAACTGCCACAGTCCATCTCTGTCATGGTGGGCAGAGATCTCAAACAGCCCTTTGCCATATTCTAAGGGCTTATGGGTAGAAGGGTGAGGGATGAAGCACCCATGAAAACAAACTGGAGATGCAGGAGGGCAAAGGGTGTTGGTGCAGGAAGGAAGGGAGATGCAGATACCATACGTGATGGGTAAGGACAAGAATGGGTAGCAGTCAGTCAACCAGTCCTGGATGGGTAGTGGTGACCTCCCAGCATTTATACAAATGTGTGCATGTATCATGGTACATTTTTAAAAATAAAGATTTGGAATTGCTGCCAGTTATGTTCCACATGACAAGAACATAATGCAAAATAGGCCATCACATGAGTGGAAGACACACACTCGTTTTGACTTTGCTCCAGGTTGGGAAGCCGTGTGGCTCTCTATCTTGCTACTGATTGCTGTAAAGGCAATGAGAGGTGCTATGAGAAGAGCCAAACCAGAGCGAACATAACTCACACTAGAACTAGGATGGGGCTTGGTACTAACTGGGCCTTGTTCTGGCAGAAATACTCAACTGGTGGTGTATTCTACCCATGATATTTTAGGTGTTTTATTGGTATACTTGCCACAATAGCAATGCACTTGGCATTTTACTAGTGTAGAGGGGTTCTGCCAAAACCAAAATAGGATTGTGCTCTAAGCCAGTGCTTTTTAAACTGATCTGAGGAACTGTCAGAGGTTTTTACCCTATGTATCAGGGATCATATTTGTGCTTATTGACTACAGCTTTATTTTCTGGAAATTTCCTTCAGACCAGCAGTCGATAGCTCATGGACCAGCAACATTCTGTGGACCCCCCATTTTGAGTAGTGCTGCCCTAAGTGCTTTTTCCTTTTAGCAGCAAAATTGATATTGATAGGTTACGGAAATCAGCTAATACAGACCAACCTGTAATAAACAGATAGACAAGATATGGGAGTTTATCATCATGGGCAAAATGTTTCATTAAAAGAAAGATGTGAAAGAACAAGGAAGACTATTAGGTTACATGGACACCATTGATATCAAGTAGTATGTCATAGTTAAAGAACATGAGTGAACTTGAATTGATATGTTGTTAGTTCTTGTTTAGTAATTTAGTGATAGGGCAAGAGTTACATGATGGCTGACAGAAGAGTTAAGCTGTTTTCATGTTATTTTATCCATTTTGAACTATATTTATGTAATATAGTGAATTACATTAATGATATGTCTTTAGACTGTTTTGCTTTTTGTGGTATATATTGCTGTATGTGAATGATATAAACCCTTGGATTTAGCTGTTGTTTTTGTTTATGTATCATCTTTCTTGTATCTTATCATTATTATTTGCTATCAGAGGTAAAGACAACTTCTGGAGAATCACCACTCGGCCATGAAAACCCACTGGGCAAATCACACACACTCAGCCTCAGAAAACACCGTGATAGGTCCACCTTAGTATCACCATATGTCAGAAACAACTTGAAGGCACACAACAACAATGAACGAGGACCTCCAGGAGTCCCTGGTCAGGTCTTGGCAATTCAGTGCTTTGGCGTTATTGATGGAACCAATCTGTTTGTAGTGTGGTCTCCTTTTCCTACTGCTCTTTCTTTCCCCAGTATTATCACCTTTTCCAATCAGTTATTTTGTTTCATGATACTGTATGTCCAAAGTACAACAGCCTCAGTTTAGTCATTTTGGCTTCCAGTACAGTACAGTATTTTTCTTTTTGTCAGTCCGGTGTGTGTGTGTGTGTCTTTTTTTTTACTCACTTCTGCCATCTTGTGGCTAGAGGGCATTCAAAGTTTATGGGGGCTGTAAAACCATTAACTGCTGCAACTTGTCTTTTTACTGTGGGGCACTTTGTTTTTTGGGGGCTCATAGACAAGCCCATAGAACTATCTTTCAGCACCACATTTCATCAAATAGTTGATTCTCTTCCTGTCAGCTTTCTTCACTGTCCTGTCTTTGCAGCCCTATGTAGAAACAGGAAATACTAAGGCATGGCTGATTCTGATTTTGGCATTTACTGATATATCCTTGTACATGAGGATCTTATCTATTTCATATCTTCTTGTATCAGCTTAAAGAAAGTAAATAAAAATTAAGGTTTTGTTGCAAAATAAAAACATTTGAAAGCACTCTTTGATTTTTAGCCTTTCTTAATCATCCTTTGAATTTCAGAGTCTGTCAGTATGATGCTGTTTGTCCTATTTCCAAAAATTTTCTGCATAGGCAAAAGAGAACTCTGGGATACTGCATATTTGTTTTGATCAGAATTTTTAATATTTTAATTACAAAGAGTCTTTTTTCACGGCATTTTTAGGAATGCAAAACTTAGCTTGGTCTATGATCATCTAGAAAATGGGGAAGTCAAATGTGTGTAAGATAAATGGGGAAAAGGTGTCTTTATGATACCATATGTCAAATTCTTTTGCAATGAATGTTGTTTGTAAATAACCATTTTCATGGTCACTTGGAATGTCTAATAAGTATCTCTAAGGCAAACAAACAATGAAGTTTTCATATTTTAGATGTTCTGGCTGCCATTGTGCCACAAATGATTATTACAGATATGCATGGGCAGATAGGCTAGTATTTCTTTTTTCCAAATTAAAAACTTTTGAAAAAACATTTTTACTGCTGCTTTGATATACTGACTGCATCCTTCTGTGGAAGTCTATAATGCTTGCCACCTGGGAATACAACTGTCGCACAATGCCACAATTATAAACTGTGTAATTGTGAGTTGGTTTACAACATTGTAAATTCCCAGCTGGTTACTAGCCTGTGTCTCTAAATGTGCACTTTACGGGCACACATAGAGCCTTATCGCACTTCTCCTGCTCTAATTGCGTTCTTTGTAAAAACGCTATTAACGTGGTATTACTTTCTTACCTTGTTCACCTTTGGAACCATTCAGGGATTACAGTACCCATTAGTGCCAAAACTTATTGCACACAGCATTCCCACTAACCCTCTTCCAGGACATTATCCCCACCCTTTCACATTGTTTCTTTTTTGATGGGAATGGAGGGGGGGGGGAAGAGCACAAGTGAGTGGCCTCCCACCTGCGCACAGTGAGTGTCCTCCCGCCTGAGTGCAGTGGGACCCCCCACCTCCCCTCCTTTCTCCCCACATTTTGCAGTCAAGCCTTGCTGCCACTTTTTCACAAGAAGGGCAGAGTGAGAGAAAGGGCAGCAGGGAGGAGACCACTGCTTTACCATCTTGCTTTGCCTGGCTTTTCCCTCATCACTGCTGCTGCTGAGGAAAATATTCTCCACCCTCCCCCAGTTTTCTCTCAGATTCCTTCCTGGGAAGCTTTCAAAGACAAGGTGGCAGCAGGTCAGTTCTCTTCCCCCCTCCCCCAAACTTATCTGCTCACAGGATCCTCCCCTCCATTTCCCCAGACCTGCTATACATGGGCATGCACACGTTTTATTTATTATTCCCGCTGCAGAGAAGGTTTAACTCTCTCTTCTTTTAGGTTTAATACTTTGGAAAAGCAATGGGACCTGATTTCAGGCATTAGTACACCATGGTGTTGTAGCATTACAGCAACAGCGTTTCCAGAAAGGGACTGGAGCTCCCACCCAAAGCATATGCCCACTGACCACCCAAAAGCAGCATAACAGTGCAATGGAACTATCACACAGGAAATCCTAGCGTGACAGAAATCATAGCATGACAGAAGCTGGAAAGGGCTCAATAATGGATTTTTATTTGTTTGTAACAAGAATTGCTTTTAAAATGCTCTCCCATGCGGCAGCAACAGAACAGCAACAATGTCATGTGGTAGGCCACCCCCGGAGGCACTATTATCCTGGTGCTGTTGTGATTTACCTGCCTCGTGCGATAAGGCCCATACCTGATGTTGAGACTGGTCCCTTCCAAAGTGGGCATGTGTTCAATAGTACTGGTTAAGCTTTTTATTGAAACAATATATTCCAAGCACATTTGAGCATACAGGTATACAGGCGGATGTTGTTAGACTGCAACTCCTATCAGCTGTAGTCAGCACAACTAGGGCTGTATGATTCCTACCCATGAACTAAATCAAATTTTAGCCTCACTTACATTAGATACATTGAAATGAAAGTGACATTTTAGTCACAACTAATTTAACCTCTTATGATTTCAATGAGTCTTCTCTAGGTGGAATAATACTGGATTTAACCCTTGGGTTGGAAGTCA
Organism: Gambelia wislizenii; assembly: GCA_030847615.1. NCBI lineage: Eukaryota > Metazoa > Chordata > Lepidosauria > Squamata > Crotaphytidae > Gambelia > Gambelia wislizenii. The sequence continues at coordinate 47,517,749 of JAUMIR010000003.1, read as the reverse complement.
ACCTGAAGAAAATGGAATTTCTTTACCAGCCTGCACCACGGGATGAACACCATCATCCCCACATTGCCGTCGGCAAATCTGTGCTTAAGTCCATTCAGCAGTTCACCTACCTGGGAAGCATCATCTCCTCAGATGCCAAGATTGACAAAGAGATCGATCACAGATTAGCAAAGGCATATAGTGCATTTGGAAGACTTCACAAAAGAGTCTGGAGCAATAAACACCTGAGGCAAAGCACAAAAAGCAGTGTGTATAGAACCATTGAACTGTCTATTCTCCTTTATGGATCTGAAACATGGATCACCTATAGCCACCACCTACAACTCCTCTAATGCTTTCATCAGCACTGTATACACACAATCCTAAATAAACACTGGACTGACTATGTGACGAATGTTGCTATCCTTGAGCAAGCAGGGATCACCAGCATTGAGGCCATGATATTGAGAACACTGCTGCGCTGGGCAGGGCACGTTTCTAGGATGGAGGACCATAGCCTCCCAAAAATAGTACTCTACGGTGAACTCGCCACAGGTCAGCGTAAGACGGGCACTCCAAAACAGCGATACAAGGACTTCCTGAAACAACATCTCAGGCTCGGCCAAATTGATCACCAACAATGGTCCGCCCTGGCCTCACATCTGGAGGCTTGGAGATGCACTATCCACAATGCTGCAGCCTTATTTGAGAACTCACGCCAAACAAGTCTTGAAGAGAAACGACACCGCAGAAAGAATCACAACCCAGAAACATCACCCAAGGAGACCTTCTGCTGTGCTTTCTGCAACCGGACTTGTTCATCTCGGATTGGCCTTTTTAGTCATCAGCGCGCTTGCAGAAAGCGCGGGATGAGTCCTTCCTGAATCTTCGTTTGCGAAGAAAAACCAGAGAGGAGAGAGAGAGGACTCAGGTCTATACAAAAAATTGCAAATATTGAAGTACTTTACTTTCTAGACATCAAGAGCTCTATAGATACCCTTCTCTCCTTTTTGAAAAGGAAATCTATTTATGTTGTTGGTTAATCCAGCCTTTCAATGTGTTTGACTTTTACAAAGATCCTTGGTACATTTTAATTGTATGCCACTACTGAGAAATTATTTGCTGTCAGCCAAGTAAATTGAAAGGCTAGCTGTTCGTTTTAATAATGTTTACTGTTCCTTTTTGAGTGATCATAAAATGGGTTAAAATTACAGAGCTGTGGGAGGACATCCTCTTATTATCCACAGAACATAATCTACATAGAGCACTTCAGGGCAAATTTTCCTCAACCCAAGAGAGCAAACCTCTGAGCTCTCTTGAGGGGGACCACCCTCATACAAGGGTACTCTTTGCAGAATCTGAAAGGGATAAGGATTCAGTATTGCTGCTGATAGTGAAATCATTCATGATTTTGTTATGATTTAACCACTGTAGCACTTTCCAAAAGGCTCTTTAGTGGTTCTGGGGGTGTGGAACAGAGTTACTCATCTCCTACAGGTAAAGTAAATGAGAGTGTTCTCAAGCCTGCTTTTATTTCTTTTTATGCTCCATTCAGGCACTGATTTTCATCTAGAAGCTCCCAATTGCTTGGGCCGACATATCTCAGAGCAGAAGATGGACACGTATGGCCCTTCAGATGTTGGACAGTAACTATTATCATAGATTGCCATTGGCTATTCTGCCTAGGGCTGACTGGAAATTGCTATTCCTTCTCCCTTTCCCCAAATCTAGAGCTTTGTATAATCGTCACCTCTACCTTAAAATCTGTCCTTTCTGAGTCCCACTGTGACACTCTACTGAGAGAATCCTGATGATGCAATTCTGTTATACTAGCCATATCCTTTTACCACTATGGCAAAATATTAGCTTCAGGGGAGCAAATTAGTCTTGCAAATGGCACAGTGGAAACAGTTCAGGGTTTGTCTATACAAGCCTCCCAAAAACCTGGAGTGCCCTGCAGTAGTAGCATTTCGCAGCAGCTGTGACTTGTCGTAATGATGTTTTTGCCCACATAAGCTTTGCATGCAAGATGGTGCCCACAAGTGATTTATTAAAGTTTGTACTTACATCAATACATCACCGCCGCGCTTAAAAAAAAATGTCTAAGGTGCGATAGAGCGATTTTTCAGTTTAACAGAGAAGCAAAAAAAAAAAAAAAACCCAAACAAAAACAAACAAAAACAAAAAACCCCTACCACCCTGTTTTCTCACCTTAGCACTCGGTCACTAAGGTGAAAAATCAACATAGTGATGCTGGATGCTTACCGTGTTAGGAAGCCCCCCTCCCCTCCGCTCATCTGGCCAATCGCCATTGTGCTTCCTCTCCTATGGGAAAGCAATTCAAAGCAAATTGCTTGTCCCAACAAGCAGGAATGCACATTCCCCTTGCTGTTTTTTTTTTTTTTTAACTCCAGGAAAAGCCACAAAGACTTTTCCCTTGGAGTTTTTGACCTTTTTAGGCCCCCTCCTTCCAAATACGATGATAAGATGTGGGATCCTATTAAGACAGGTAGGATTCTCCTCCCATTCTGTGTGGAGTATTTTGACCATTTAGAGAGCCCCCCACACAGACAAAACTCTGAACTCTCTTATCAAATCCAGCCATCTCCACATTGCTTTTAAAGTGTGTGTTTTTTAAATAAAAAAATCTGATATCCTAGGCCATGTGCTGTTTAGCCCTAAGAGGGCAACAGGAAGCAGGCAGTCTGGAAAAGATGAATTAGAACTGGAAGGGAGGGGTGTGAAAAAAATGAGGAAAAGGGAAGGTCTTAGAACTGACTGAGAGAAAAGTGACAGAGGAAAGGTAGAAAAGAGTTTTACAACACAAGACAATACAGTATATGCTTTTGGTACATAAATTGTGCACTCTAAAAACAAAATTTAGGGTATCTGAAAGAAAACAATTTTATGGTGCCTAGAATTAATACTATTATTTATTGTGAAATGTATGTAGTGGCATTGATGGGATTCTTATACTCGCTCAAGAAAAGGGAATGGAATGCCACAAATTTTATCCTGTCTGGATGTCTATAAGGTCAAATTATTAAATGGAATCTCAAGCTTCTCTTGACACTTTTAAAATAGCACCCTTTCATCTCCATTGAAATCACACTTGATGATTACCAGTACACCACAGTTATGAAGCAAGCATATACTAATGTACGGTATATATAACTGGAGTGGGTGAATGCAATAGTACTTGAGTTAGCTTGAGACACAGCAGGTTCTCCTATTTTCTAAGGCATTACATTGCTAAAACAATACTGCTAATGTATTCCATCTGTGAGCAAAACAGATGGAATTTTTGGTCAAACATACACATCTTCTGTAGAGCCAGCCAGCCAGCCAGCAGAGTGTGGGGCAACACTGGATTTTTTTCTCCAGAGATAACCCCAAGGGTAGCTAAAATTAAAGTTTTATGCCTTAGGTTAGGAGAAAGTGGAAATATATAATATAATATATACAATATATATTGCATTATATTGCATTATATTCTATTATTGTTGTTGTATAATACAAGGAAAATTAACACAATTTCCATTTAGTTTTTACAAAAAATTGCTGTGTACATTGAACCAGTCTTATGGAAATGGTTGAAATTGTTTCCACAGAAGGATCAAGTATAACTGAAAAGCAGTTATAGAGACCTTGGTCTTATGATTGGTAGACAGGCTGACACTATCACATAAATTTAGACAGACACTTGACTTTAAATACTAAAAAGCTTGATATGGCATAAGCCTCCATGGACTGAAGACTGTTTTATTAGGTGGGTGTACTAAAATGGGCTGTGTTCCACAAAAGCTTGTATAAAATAAAACATGTTAATCTTTAAAGTTTGTTGTAGCCTTTAAAGATTGTTTTTTGGTGCAACAAACTAGCATGACTCCCCCTGTAAATATTTTATTTCTGTTTGTAGCTATCAGTGCAAGGTCTGTCTATTAAATAACGAGACTGTATTTCTACCTTTCAGACAAATCAGGGAGAACTGATTGTGAACACTTGAGTGGTGACCTTGAAAATGTCTGAACCTGCATGACAAACATCAACACTCTTGGCCATTCAGGTAATTGTCAGTCATTGTTTAAAGCAACTGTGTTGTCTTTTGTGTGCTGGAAAAATGCTAAGTTTAAAAGTCAAGCGACATGACATTCTGCAGCAACTTGAGGCAGACCCAAGCCTTTTTTAAAAAAAAATCATTACTTGTGATCAAACCTGGATCTTCCAGTATGATCCTGAGACAAAACAACACTGGAAAACACCATCATCACCAAGAATGAAAAGAAGCATATCAAAGCAAGTCCACGTTCAAAACCATGCTCGTTGTTGTTGTTTTACATCAAGGGTGTAATTTTGGCAGAATGGGTTCCAGAAGGTAGAACAGTGAACCAGAATTATTATAAGGAAGTTTTGACAAAGCTGAGAGAAAGAGTCAGGGGAGGGGGAGGCCAGAACTGTGGGAAAATGGTTTCATTCTTTATCAAGACAATGCACCTGCTCACACAGCACTTTCTGTGAGGCAGTTTTTGGCCAATAAATGCATTATTACACTTGAACATCCTCCATATTTGTCAGATTTGGCACCATGTGACTTTTTTCTTTTCCCTAAAGTGAAATCGGTGCTTAAAGGAACACATTTTCAGTCAATTGATGCATTATGAAGAAAATGGCAGATATGTTGACATAGCTGACAGAAACTGATCTGCTCCATGCCTTTGATGAATGGAAAACAAGACTGCATTGGTATGTGAGTGTGAATGGGGAGTATCTTGAAGGGGACAAGCATTAGTATTGTAATACATATCAATAAAGATGGGTTATTGTATCATTATCCTTATTTAATAGACAGACCTTGTACATGTACTTGTCCTGTTAGCTCTGTTTTATTATGCTGATTGTACAAACTTACTATATAAACTCCACCACTTCAAAATATTCTTGCATTTATTTTTTAAATCACAATATTTTCTCATGGATATTTATGTTCATTTTTTTAAAAAAATACAATATTCTGATGTATGCTGCTTCCCTTCCAAGCATTTTCCTTGTTTGCCAGTCATTAAATTCCCATGACAATGCCTGTTAAATGAACAACAGCAGGAAAACCACAACAGCACATTTATTAATAGCTTCCTCCCTTGAATACACCTGCTCGAATGGTTAATTACAAGTATGACCGCAGTGTACTTCTGCTTTCAATGGATGCAGCATTCATTCACATTTTTGTTACATAGCTTCCATATTTAGAAATACATTCAGAATCTCCTCAAATCTGTGTGCTGTTCTAAGACAACTAGATAAAACAGAGATGCTGAAAGAAATTCAGCTGACGTGAAAGCATATGAATTGGCTCAAATATGTATCCAGAAGCAGAGCTATTGGTGCTGTTTGTAGCAAAGTGATCATCACCTTCCTTGTTGAGAGTTTCTGAATGATCATTTTGAAATTGGTGCTGATTTGCTGAAGACTTTTGCCCTTAAAAAGTCCCCAAGATGCTAGGTATAGTCCTCAGTGTGGCAGAAGTCTCGCTAGGTATGACAAAATGCTTGTTTGACATCAGTTTTGTTCACAAGATTATATTGTTCAATTTCTTTCATTTTTTTGCATTATCTGATGAATATGGGAATATATCTGATGCACAGAAAAATGGGATGATGTTCACAGTGTGTCTTAAATCTTACAGTGCTGATAATTTTATCACAAGTATTGCACCGAAGCCCATCAACAGACTTTCAGGGGGCTGAGAAAATCAATACCTCTGTATCACAATATATTAGACAATAAAGGTTTGAGTGCTGGACTTCAACTCTGGAGACCAGGGGTGAATCCCCACTCAAGCCATGGAAAACCACTGTGTGACCTTGGGCAAGTCACGCTTTCTTAGCCCCAAGGAAGGCAAAGGCAAATCTCATCTGAACAAATCTTGCCAAGAAAACCCTGTGATAGGGTCACTTTAGGGTCGCCATAAGTTGGAAACAGTTTAAAGGCACACAACAACAATATAATATGCCAACATTGACCGAATGGCATTGTAGAGCAAGCACTGGAAACCTATGGTATTCCAGTTAGACTACAACTCCCAATAGCTTTGATTATTGGCAATGGTGGCAAAAACTGCAGTTCAAGAAAACTGCACTTCAGCTTTGGGAGATGCAGTTCAACAAATCTGTGGACCCACATTTTCTCCAATAGATTAAAATAAATAAACAGCACAGAACCAAGGACATGGCAAAAGAGCAGATAGTTAAGAGAGTTTTCTTGCCTCTCCACAACTTGGGCTGGTCTAGACAGGGGAATAAAATGTGAATTGGCATGCACATATGCCAATTCACAGCAGCTTTCATCTGTCTGAACAATTTTTTTGCAAGGTCACTGGTGTGTGAAGCTATCTGTGTTTGCTGTTCACAAGGAGGCATGCCAGTGAATCAAGATGGCAGGCCTGAGTGAATTACTCACAGTTCTATACTCCCCAGATTGCCCTTAGAATCATAGAATCAAAGAATTGTAGAGTTGGAAGAGACCACAAGAGCCATCCAGTCCAACCCCCTGCCATGCAGGAATACACGATCAAAGCATCCATGACAGATGGTCATCCAGCCTCTGTTTAAAGACCTCCAAGGAAGGAGACCCCACCACGCTCCGAGGGAGTGTGTTCCACTGCCAAACAGCTCTTACTGTCAGAAAGTTCCTCCTAATGTTGAGGTGAAATCTCTGTTCCTGGAGCTTGCATCCATTGTTCCGTGTTCCAGTCTCTGGAGCAGCAGAAAACAAGTTTGCTCCATCCTCAACGTGACACACCTTCAAATTCTTAAACAGGGCTATCATATCGCCCCTTAATCGTCTTTTTTCCAGGCTAAACATACCCAGCTCCCTAAGTCTCTTCTCATAAGGCATCGTTTCCAGACCTTTCACCATTTTAGTCGCCCTTCTCTGGACACGCTCCAATTTGTCAATATCCTTTTTGAATTGTGGTGCCCAGAACTGGACACAGTATTCCAGGTGAGGCCTGACCAAGGCAGAATAGAGCGGCACTATTACTTCCCTTGATCTGGACACTATACTTCTATTGATGCAGCCCAAAATCGCATTGGCCTTTTTTAGCTGCCGCATCACACTGTTGACTCATGTTCAACTTGTGGTCTACTAGGACTCCTAGATCCCTTTCGCACGTAGTCTCATTCAGCCAGGTCTCCCCCATCCTATATCTATGTATTTCATTTTTCTGTCCTAAATGCAGTACATTACATTTCTCCGTATTGAATTTCATTTTGTTAGCTTTGGCCCAGCTCTCCAGTCTATCCAGGTCATTTTGAATTTTGATCCTGTCCTCTAGGGCATCCTTGCCAAACAATATTTTTCAAAAAATTAAATAAATAAATCCAAGGTGCAGAAAGAGCAATCTTCTGCTTAAATAATGGGGAAAAAGAAGAAGGAAAGAAAGGCTTCTTCATCACCTCAGTGCACGATTGCTACAGCAACAATCCAACATGGTGGTTCCGGGATCTGACTTCTTAGAAAGCTCTGTCCCCTGTGCGCTTCTCAACAATCATCTGTCCTCTTCAGCAATGCGCCGCAATGTGATTTGGTTGTCCTAACATGCAGGAGTGTGCATTTCCCCCACAGATGTCAAAAAACTCAGTGAAAGGCCCAGAGGCTTTTGCCACAGACTTTCCTTGAATTTTGCTCCTCCCCCCTCCGAAAATGACGGAATGCTGCAGGATCCCATTTGGACACATGGGATTCTCTGCAGATTCTATGAGGATTTATTTCACTGTCTGGACTACTCCTTAGTTCTAGATGCCAACAATCAGATCCTCTTGAAACAAAACAAAACAAAACAAAAAACAGTTGACATGGTCACTATAATGTGAAGTTAACACCATGGCAGAATCATATATTATATTTGTGTGACTTTGTTTTGCTCCTCAAATGCTTTCACCAGCACTGTATACGCACAATCCTAAATATACACTGGACTGATTATGTGACAAATGTTGCTGTCCTTGAGCAAGTAGGGATCACCAGCATTGAGGCCATGATATTGAGAACACTGCTGCGCTGGGCAGGGCACGTTTCTAGGATGGAGAACCATCGCCTCCCAAAAATAGTACTCTACGGTGAACTCGCCACGGGTCAGCACAAGAAGGGCACTCCAAAAAAGTGATACAAGGACTCCCTGAAACAACATCTCAGGCTTGGCCAAATTGATCACCAACAATGGTCTGCTCTGGCCTCACATCGGGACGCATGGAGACGCACTATCCACAATGTTGCAGCCTTATTTGAGAGCTCACACCGAACAAGTCTTGAAAAGAAACGACAACACAGAAAGAATCACAACCCAGAAACATCACCCAAGGAGACCTTCTGCTGTGCTTTCTACAACCGGACTTGTTTATCTCGGATTGGCCTTTTTAGTCATCAGCGTGCTTGCAGAAGGCATGGAATGAGTCCTTCCTAAATCTTTGTTTGCGAAGAGAAGCCGGAGAGAGAGAGAGACTATGTAATGGTTGCACCCCTACATACACTGTTTAAGTAGAATTCAGTGTGACTCAGTAAAGAAGTGATATTCATCTATTTCATCGATTTTCTATTTCTTTTTAAAAACATTTTTTTTAAAAAGAATCAAACTAGCTTCTTGTTCAATCCCATATTCCCAACTGTACACAAACTAATTTCACACTGCTTTTTTTTTTTTTTTTTTTTTTGGACACTGCACAAAAACATCTCTAGTTACATATTGAAATGAATCATGTACTTTTCTCTCTTCGGTTTTTCTTTTGAGCTGGACTTTAAAAATGCAATTGGAAAACTTTTAGTATTTTAAAGATGGCCAGAAATAAATTACTGTATATTTTCTCATGCTGTTTTATCAAGGTGATTTCCCCATTTGTTATAATGTTAAATGAGGGAGGTCCTTTGGACCTACTTATCAGTTCCAAAGCTCCTTATACAGTACAGATGGTCAACCATTAACTACTGATAAAGCTTCCATCCTAAATCGATGGGCTGAACACTTTCAAAGTCTCTTTAGTGCCAACCGAGTAGTCCAAGGCTCAGCTATCCAATATATGATACAAAAACTGATGAAAAATGAATTGGACATAGCTCCCACTTTGGAAGAGACCCTTCAGGCCATACAGCAGATGAAAAACGGCAAGGCAGGTGGGATTGATGGAATCCCACCTGAAGTTTGGAAACACGGAGGTCATGAACTCCACGAAAAATTCCACGAGCTCCTTGTGAATTGCTGGGGAAAAGGGGAACTGCCATCAGATCTCCGAGATGCAGTCATCATTACCCTGTACAAGAAAAAAGGAGCAAAATCCGATTGCTCAAACTATCGATTGCTAGGCCATGTGCTGTTTAGCCCTAAGAAACAGGAAGCAGGCAGTCTGGAAAAGATGAATTAGAACTGGAAGGGAGGGGTGTGAAAAAAATGAGGAAAAGGGAAGGTCTTAGAACTGACTGAGAGAAAAATGACAGAGGAAAGGTAGAAAACTGCTGCTCTCTATTGCTGGAAAAATCCTTGCAAGGATACTCCTGAAAAAGATTAGTTCCTGCTATTGCAGAAGAACTTCTCCCTGAAAGCCAATGTGGCTTCAGAGCCAATAGGAGTACTACAGATATGGTATTTGCCCTTAGACAATTGCAAGAAAAATGTAGGGAGCAGAACAAGGGTCTCTATGTAACATTTGTCGACCTCACCAAAGCCTTCAACACTGTGAGTAGAAAAGGTCTGTGGCAGATCCTGGAAAGACTAGGATGTCCCCCCAAATTCCTTAAAATGATTATCTTGCTACACAAGGGCGAGCGCGGTCAAGTCAGATATTGCGATGCTCTGTCAGAGCCCTTTCTAATAACTAATGGAATGAAGCAAGGTTGTGTTCTTGTGCCAACTTTATTAACAATCTTCTTCAGCATGATGCTCCAAAGGGCAATGTCAGAGCTTGAAGAAGACGACAGCATCTATATACATTACCGTACTGATGGTAGCTTGTTTAACTTAAGCCGTCTGAGGGCTCGCACTAAGATTCTAAACTATCTAGTCCATGAGCTGCTTTTTGCTGCTGCTGCTGCCCTTGTTGCCCACACAGAAGCAGCTCTGCAGCGCCTAACGTCCTGCTTTGCAACAGCTGCAGAGCTGTTTGGGCTGGAAGTCAACCTGAAGAAAATGGAAGTTATTTACCAGCCTGAACCACAGGACGAACACCACCATCCCCACATTGCCGTCGGCAACTCTGTGCTCAAGTCCATTCAGCAGTTCACCTACCTGGGAAGCATCATCTCCTCAGATGCCAAGATTGACAAAGAGATCGATCATAGATTAGCAAAGGCTTATAGCACATTTGGAAGACTTTACAAAAGAGTCTGGAGTAATAAACACCTGAGGCGAACCACAAAAATCAGTGTGTATAGAGCCATTGTACTGTCTATTCTCCTTTATGGATCTGAAACATGGGTCACCTATCATCACCACCTACGACTCCTCGAACGCTTTCATCAGCACTGTATACACACAATCCTAAATATACACTGGACTGACTATGTGACGAATGTTGCTGTCCTTGAGCAAGCAGGGATCACTAGCATTGAGGCCATGATACTGAGAACACAGCTGCGCTGGGCAGGGCACGTTTCTAGGATGGAGAACCATCGCCTCCCAAAAATAGTACTCTACGGTGAACTCGCCACGGGTCAGCACAAGAAGGGCACTCCAAAAAAGTGATACAAGGACTCCCTGAAACAACATCTCAGGCTTGGCCAAATTGATCACCAACAATGGTCCACCCTGGCCTCACATCGGGAGGCATGGAGACGCACTATCCACAATGCTGCAGCCTTATTTGAGAACTCACGCCAAACAAGTCTTGAAGAGAAACGACACCGCAGAAAGAATCACAACCCAGAAACATCACTCAAGGAGACCTTCTGCTATGCTTTCTGCAACCTGACTTGTTTATCTCGGATTGGCCTTTTTAGTCATCAGCGCGCTTGCAGAAAGCGCAGGATGAGTCCTTCCTGAATCTTTGTGAAGAAAAGCTTGAGAGAGAGAGAAATGGGGGAGACATGGGAGAAGTATCAGCATGCATGAGGGTTAACTGTATGGATGCTGATTTTGTATCACAGCCACTTTTCCTCATATTCTTCCTCTGCTTGTGGGATAATAGCATAGAAATTGGCATAAACACCACAGAATGTGAATATCAGTCACATTGATTCATCAGGTTTCACAGCTACTTCACTTGGAGGTGCTCTAAGATTGTATGGATAACATAAAATGATTATTCACCCCTTTTGTTTCTGTTCTTATTGTACATTAAAATGCTATGCTATTAGGATACAACACTGAAGCCCACTCAAAAAAGAAAAAGAAAAAAGAAAGAAGGAAAGGAAAGACTTTCAGATAATAAAGAAGCAAATTCTTCTACCATGTTCTTTTCTTTATTCAGAAAGAAAACTTTTTTCCTATGACACTTAATGATAGCAGCAGGAGGAAAACCAAATGGAAAACAAACTGATTTCATTCCAGTATAGGATTGGAATGCTAAATAAAAAAAACCAGCCAGATTCTAATTGAGGCTTATTAGGTTAAACAAAGCATTGTGCCTTAACTACTTGGCTCTGCACAAATATAGAAAATATTTCAGAATGATGGATACAACAATCAACAAAAGATGAGAAATGTAAACTTGATATGAAGTCAGTTGAAGAAAATAGATCTCTCACATATTTTCTAACATATAGGGTACAATTGTATACTGAGAATTCATTGGCTGAAGGGTTATAGGATTTGGCAGAAACCCTGCTGTACTGAAAAAATGCCAGATACCCCAGCACTATAGATACACCAGTGGTACATAGAATCATAGAATCATAGAATTGTAGAGTTGGAAGAGACCACGAGGGCCATCCAGTCCAACCCGCTGCCATGCAGGAATGCACAATCAAAACATCCCTGACTGATGGCCATCCAGCTTCTGTTTAAAGACTTCCAAGGAAGGAGACCCCACCACGCTCCGAGGGAGTGAGTTCCACTGCTGAACAGCTCTTACTGTCAAAAAGTTCCTCCTAATGTTTTAATTGCTTCCTCACCATAATCTATATATTCTCTTTTGGTAAATATATTCCATATAAATTCCATATAAATATATTCCATATAAATATATTCCAGCATGGCTGCAATCCTGACAAGTGAGCAAAGTTGCATCTTAGATATTTTGGTGGGAAGCTGAAACACAAGATGTTTACAATGCAAGGGAGGGCCAGGTATGCTTTGTCCTATGCCCAGAGTATGGAAAAGTGACTTTTTGGAAGTTACTCCCCTGCAAAGTGGTACTATCAATATGGACAAGACGAAACACAAAAAACATTACAGCAGCCATAGACTTATCACAAGAAATTTCTTTCCCAGTGACTTTAAAACCAGCTCAACTCTCCATACCAGGAAAACATCAGGCTGGGGAAGATATTTGGTAACTGGCGGTTCTAGTTTCTAATAATAGTAAATAGTTTTACCATGGCTTTCCAATCCTGGTGTTTTGCAGCACAGATATTGAAGCAACAAGTCTAATTAATTTAGTTTTTGTTAGTTTTCTCTTCTAAGGACAGGAATGTTTAAAGTATTTTGATGAAGTCTGTGGAATCTGGTACAGCTTTGGGTGCTTGCTTGGGAATGCTTGATGTTTAAACCCTTTTGCTTCTGGCATCCTATGCTCCATCCATCATCTACCTTGGTCATACTGTACTTTCTGTGATTTTGGTGCCAATTCAGTAGGGAAAAAGATCCCTTGCACTGTTTTTCATTAATCTAATTCCCAATATTCTTCAGGAATGTATCTTTCTGGAACTCTGCTGCTTTCTGAAAAAAATCAAGTTTCTTACCTCAGGACACTGTTATGTTGTATATCAATTTCATAACAATTGTACACAAACATACACAGGGGAGATGAGTGCATCTGTTTTGTGGAAACCTCCAAAATTCAATGACTGCAGGAAGGACTCACTTCCCTGATTCTTCTGAAACTTACCAGACTGAATTCCCTCAGAAGCAGCAACTATCCCTGCAAATATAATACAATTCTGCCAAGAAATGAAAAAGTTCCCTTTAAAACATCAATGTATAAAAGCATATAGCACAGAAAACCCTGCACTTAATTATTTCTCTGACATTTGGCAGGCATTATCTCCTCATAAAGGAGCTACTATGCTTGCAAATGTCATCCAACTCAGATAAATCAGGGGAAAAAAAACTTGTAGTCATTGATTGATTTCCAATGGAAGTGAACAGGAGGGGAAAAGATGTGGATTTCTAAGAAGATTATCAGACACGGCAGAAAGCCGAAGAGCAGCACGCAAGGATGACGTTACTGTCCTGTGAACAGGTCCTGATTTCAAATGACATTGTCATCATTGTGTGCTGCTTCTGTGCTGCAGTTGTGAGTAAGGCGTCCCCATCAATTGAAAGCAATGCTTTATTTGCAGCTGCAGCACAGAAGCAGCATGTGACAATGACAACGATGTCTGAAACTGGGACCCATTCATGGAACAGTAACGTTGTCCTCACGTGCTGCTCTTGGACTTTTTAGCTACATCTGATTCAGATTTGAACTTGAGTCAAATAGCATGACTTCCAATATAATTTGAGCAAATCACCAGATTGGGGTCTGCACCAAATCTTATTGTTGATGCACATCCTCATTGCTATGTCCCTGCTCAATCCAGCTCCACTAAAAGTGTGGATTTTTCCATATATAAATAATAATAATAATAATAATAATAATAATTTTTTATTTTTAACCTGCCCTCTGCTTGGCAACCAGGGCGGCGTACAACAAGATTAAAACAACAGCAAGTTAAAACAATCCTTCCCAATCCTAACCCTCCCACCCCTTAAAACTAAATTAAACTAATAGAGAATTAAAACAAAGATACAATACAATACAATACAATACAATACAATACAATACAATACAATACATAATGGCAATAGCGGCAAGGGGGCAGGTAAGCAATCAGCTCCACTTGAGCCAGGAAGTTATTCTGGGAAGGCGTGCCAGAAGAGATCCGTCTTTAGCGCTTTCTTGAAGCTATCAAGAGTAGTGATAAGACGGACCTAATCTGGCAGGCCATTCCAAAGTCTGGGAGCCAAAGAAGAGAAGGCCCTCTCAATATATATATATATATATTAGGTCAGCAGTAATCATTGTTCCATGAGAGTAAGTCAAACAAAAACAAAAAATGGGTACAAAATGAATCAGGAATCCCTTCTGCAGAAAAAAAAAAGTCAATCTATGCATCTGTATCTGTATCTGTAACTATATCTGTATCTATCATCATCATCATTAATCAGTGCATCTGAGGAAGTGGAATGATATCCATGAAAGCTCATGCTGAAGAAGGCTGATACAAAGAAAATCAAAGCATGAGACATGGTGCTGGAGAAGAGTGCTGAGGACACCAGGGATGGCCAAAAAGACAAGCAAATGGGACCTATAACAGATCAAACCTGAACTCTCCCTGGAAGCCAAGATAACTAAATTGACGCTCTTATACTTTGGCCACATCGTGAGAAGGCATGACTCACTAGAAAAAGACAATAATGCTAGGAAAGGTGGAGGGCGGTAGAAAGAGAGGAAGACCACATACCAGATGAATAGACTCAGTCAAGGAGGGCATGACCCTGAGCCTGCAAGGCCTGAACAAACCAGTTGAGGGGCTTGTCTATACAGGAAGAAATTATGCACAAACCTGAGCATTATGGGCAATTCACAGCAGCATTCCTTTGTCTCCACAGCGTTTTGGCAAAACCAATAGTATGTGAAGTTCTCCTCTGCAATGTTCACACGGCCGCAAATCAAGATGGCAGAAGTGTCAGTTTTGCATGGGGGGGGGGGCAAAGAAGGCAAAGGGGACCCGACAGCACAGTTCCCGGAGATGATGAAGAGAGCAGCCACTGCGCAAGAAGAGGAAGAGAGATGGCTGCCCTTCACCCATCCTGGTGGTGGCAGCAGCGACCTCTGATTCTGGCTGCAAAGGGATGGTAGGAGCTGCTTGACCAGCTGCTTGGAAAAGGAACAGGGGGTGGTTCACCGCTTCTTCTCACCTTCTGCCGGAGCAGCAAAGAACCACCCCCCTCTCCCTTCTCCGAATGGCTGGCCAAGCAGCTCCTACCATCCCTTTGCAGCCAAAATTGGAGGCCGCCACCAGGATTGGTGAAGGGTGGGTGGCTCTCCTCCTCTTCCTTGCAGTGGCCCTTGTTGTCTCCAAGTGCTGTGCTGCTGGGTCCCCTTTGCCTTCCTTGCCCCACGTGCAAAACAATAGGGCCAGCCTCTTGAATCGCAGCCATGTTCGCTTTTGACAGTACAGTTTTTTTGAAAAAAAGTTTACAAAAGTGAATGATGGCTAGTGCTTTGGAGCACTTGACAGCAAGCCTTCACCTGCATATGTCCAACCAATTAGATGAAGAGTATTTCCCCCTTGGTACTGTACAAGAAATTGCATCGGTGTTCGAATGAGCAGGAATACACATTTCCTGTGGAGCTTTAAAAGAAATAGGAAAAATGTGAAGGCTTTTCCCGTGGAGTATTTAGAGTTTTTGCCCCCCTCCTTCACAATATGTTGAATTGCTGTGGGATCTCATTGGGACAAAAGGTATTCTCCTCACATTCTATGAGGAGTTTTTTTTTTCATCATCTAGACAACCCCGAGGACAAGGAGTCTTGGAGATGTCTCATTCACAGGGTCACCATGAGTCGAAGTCAACTCAAGGGCAGTTAACAACAACAGATTCCTTTATCCTCCTTTCTCCCCTTTGTGCTACAACAGGCTAACATGGTTATTTCTTTGAACATTATCATCCAAGAATCTGTTACAACAACAATGATGATGATATGAGCACCTATCACTACTGGTACCACAACTGTTCCCTCCAGGATTCCAGTGGTGATAGGTACTCTGGAAACAATACAAAATAGACTGACAAAACATATGAATTAAATTGCCATAGACAGGGTCACGGAACATGTTACATTGATACCTCACTGATTCCCATTTTCTTGGTGATCCAAAACTCCAGTCCTGATACACTGTGAAACTGAGATGATAATTCAAAAGCTTGGGATCTAGGTTAAATAGTGCATTTACAGAGATGATACACTGAAAGCTTGACCCCCACCTTTGTCCCCTGTGTTAATCCAAACACATAGACACTATGGCCATTCTAATGGTGCGGTGATGGCATACTTCTGATCCTAGTGTGAGTACCGGCTTGCTTTGCCTGTTTTCATTTCAAAATTCTTAAAATATAGAAGAATGAATTGCTTCATGGCAGTGTAGCAGTAATTTCAGTTGTTTCACTTTGGCGAGCTTTAGCATTTAAGTCTCCAAAAGCTTCATTCACATTCTGGACCAAGGGCCAAGTTTATACTTGATGCTGCCTGATTTCACTAGGGAAATTCTTGGCTAGTTTCTGAAAATTGTAATGTGAACCATAAAACTACAAAAAAACAGAAGAAGGACAAATATGCAACTGAAACCACAAAACATTTATGGTTTTGTTCTCTCTCCCTCTAAAATCACTACCAGCATGACTCCCTCTATAAGTTCCAGAGCAATGTAAAGATCTATCTTATATTGTAAAATCATTGGTCCATCCAGTTCAGTATCATTTACACCATTTGGCAGCGGCTCTCAACATTTGTAGACTGGGGTCTTCCTCATTGCTACCCAGAGATACCATTGAATGCACCAGTGACTTTCTACATCTTATAAATTTTATTTTAACTTTAAACTTTCTATAATTGACTTCTTTGGGCAAATTACAAAACAAATACCAATAAAAAGTAGTTGATTGGAAACCGGCAGATAATAACAGCACAAATACAATCAAGAACAGAAACAAAGTGAAACAAAATGAGCTCTGCTTTAAAAGTCTTGATGAATGAAAGAATCTTAACTCAATAACTAAGGGCCAAACTAAACATGACATTATTCTTTAGCCATAGAATGCAAGGTTTTTTCAAAAGCCACTGCCAGTTAAGAGGGCTCTGTGAGGAGATCCCCTTTGAATTACTGTATTGGATCCCTGGAACTAGTAACCTGGTGCTCTTTCAACTTCTCTTTCTCAGAAACATATTATTTTGAGGCTTAGTTTTACTGGGGGGTCATTTACATGGCAAAAATAATCCTCAAAGAATTCGCCAAGAAGCCTTATAGTTCCCACGTGTTCCGCATCTCCAGCGACCTTTTCAGAAGGAGGGGGTCTGAAAAACCCCTAAGTGGCGCATTTAATGACACCGCTGATTTTCCGACTTTTTAAAAAAAGTGCCACATATTTGCGCATTAACGCATTTGTGAACTATCCGACACTTTGAAGTTCGGATGATCCACCATCCACAGAAGTGGGCGGTTCGGTAACGTGACGCCACAGAAACCTGCCCACACATCCGTCGTACCTTTCCGGTAAACATCTGCTTTGAAGCATCCTCTTAAAACATCTTTTGTTTTCCTAATGGAGGCAGTTCAGAGAACAAAGAAGGGTGGCAGGGGAATAGCTTGGAGCCATGCCGAGACTCTTGATTTACTGGATCTTTGGCGGGAAGAGAAAGTACAAGAGCAGTTACATTTATGTCACCGGAATATTGATGTGTTTGAAAAAATTGCTACAGGAATCTAGCGTAGCTAACACCTCCATGGCTGCTACAATAAATAAATAAAAATAAATAAATGCTTATTTATTTTTATTTTATATTGTAAATAGGGAAAACCGACTGTCTGCAAAGCAGGAACCTTTTAAAAAAAAAGCGGCGGGAGATTTTAAACCGCCGCTTGGCTTGCTCGCTCCAGCCAGCTTGGGGAAGAGGGAGTCATACAGAGTTTAGGGGGGTAAAAAATCATGTGGGTGGTTCATATGCATACGAATGACAGCCTATTTGTATTTTTTACCCCCCGAACAGATTTTTTTATGATCGTTTGCCTCCCCCAAAGTTGAGTTACCACTATTGAAAGAACAAAGACCATAAATGATGACGAGAAGCCCACTCAGAACTCAGTGAGGGGGGGAAACAGCTGACCAATGGGAGAACGAGTGGCGGGAATTCCTGTAGGAAGTACGTTGGAAAGGAATGACGTACTTCATTGATTGACAGGTAAGATCATTAAAATATGCAGAATATCGATGTCGTGGGAACTAGAATAGTTTGAGGTGAAGAACCTCGCATCTTATTTAAATGCACATTATAATCACATCTGAACTACATCGCGGAACTAAGTAGGATCCGAAATAATATCGTGGGAACTTTGCGACACTAAATCGAAACTGCGCTAATGCGATAAATACCGCAACAAAAATAGCCATGGAACTGGCCCCTGGGTTTCTTCTTTTAATCCTCTTTATTTTGATTTACTAATATTCTCTGTGTATACTAGGGCTTCAGAGTGCCATAGGAAAGAAACTAACTTGCAGAGGTCAAACATAGGGAGTGATTTTGAGATTTTGTCTACTTTGGGCAGAAGGGAAAGATATTAACACATAGTTTATACAGTGGATCTGAGACAAATGTGTAATTTTGACTAAGCCTGATAAAAGCATTCTGACTTGACAATAATGCATTATGTAATATATGTATATTTATAACCATGCTGTGTACACACAGGCACCCACACAGATTACTGTATTTATCGATTAAAATAAAATCTTGCTGAATATAGCGCGACAGGCTCCAAGCCTTAGCGCAAGAGGGACGGACGATCTCACAGCAGGGACGGTGTCATCAGAAATCGACCCCCTGCGGCGCTGCTGCGACAAAACTGTCCCGGGCGATCCTTGCACGGCAAGGATCATCTGAAAATGTCCTTAGTATCAACAAGGAGCTTTGTTTAGTTTAAGATTTTTTTAAAAGTCAGCAGACAGATTTAATAGAATAGAATAGACAGTATTTGTGAAGGTAGCCCTTGAGAGAGAGAAAACAAGTATACTACATGGCTAAGAGACCCAAGAGGTCAGTATTTACATTCTCTTTTGGCTATGAAACAAGTGGCCTGTCATTTTGTGCCTGTTATTAATCTAACCCACCTCACAATGCTGTTGTGAAGAGGAAAAGGGAAGGCCATGTATATCCTCCAATATTCTGTGAAGGAAGGGTATGTCAATAATCTGATTACATTTTGGGAGGATATGTGACACTCAAGGTTTTGCAGAACTATAACAGAACTCAACTTTGTTTCATTACTTTTCCATAGACTTGCAGCAGGTAAAATAATAAACAGGAGGCTAAACAGAAATTTATGGTATATTCTATGTTTGAATGCCTATTGATCATTTTTTTCCAGATTATGGAATGGTTTATGATTTCCAGTATGAAATGGCATCTTGATGGGAATGGTAGATCAAAAGGAAACTCAGAAATGTTCATTGAAATGGTGTGATATGTTCATATAACCAGCTATTTCATGTGACCCATAAATATAGCCAAATGGGCATTTCCCACTGAAATAATCCATAAAGGAGGTTGGAGAAGAAAGATATTCCCTCAAAGGCCACAAAGGATTTTAAAAAAGAAAAAAAGAAAACAGAATATATATTCTGCCAAACAAATCACATATGGTTTCAGCTAAAAAAACAACCCACCAGGTTGTTTAAAGATGACAGTATAATAAGCTCTTGCTTGGTTTCAGTTGATTTCAATAGAAGCACAAAGAGGTTTCATATGTTTTATAGTACCAACTAAGAGAGAAAGCATCTCTTACTACACTGTGAATTGTTTTAATACTACTACTAATAAAAGTAGGGGATTTTGTGTGGGATGAGAACATTGTTCATTTGCATATTTAATGTGATACACAATGGCTAACTTGCAAAACACATACATACAAATTTCAAGAAAATACCAGTACATTCTTCACTGATTTTACATTAAAAAAATCAAAACAAATGATATACCATGAGACTGCTTCAGGTTTACAACATGGATTGGTTTTTGCTATTACAGGTGTAGAGAAAGTGGTATTAAATTAATCACAGTCAAATGAAAGCTTCCTTATAAAATGCCACCAAAATGAGCTGTGTAAGAGACTTACATTATATCGAAAAAGTATGTATGAAATGAAGAGGTTTTTAAAGGGGGGGGGGAGAATCACTTTAGTAGTGGAGACCAGAGAGTGTTGTTGGGTGTGTATGGTTCCCATTTGAAAAAGGGGGGAAAGAGTTCTGCATTTTTCCTTTTATGCACAATAGCTTGAACAATATGTGTTTAAAATCCATTCCTCAGATTAAAGAAGCTTTCTCTGTTGCTGTCTTCCTCCAAGGGATGAAGGGAACATTTGGATCCAGCCCATGATTCCTGAAAACTGGCATTGTTTCAGTTGAAATCAACTGGAATTGACACATGGATAAACTTGAGATACTGAGGGCTCCCAAACCAGTGTGTATCCATTTACTTTTGCTAACATGATTGCAGCAAGAAAGTAATGGGATAAGGTCCTAAATGGTTGGTTTCTTGCAGTGCAATAGGTAAAGTACCTACCTGTGCAGAGTTTCATGCAACCTGGCTCTTTATCCAAAACGTTTTGTTATGGGAGCTGGTTGTACTACACCCACCATTTTACTGGGAGCTTACAAGGGAACTGATGCACAAATGAAGCATCTTGCAAATTAGATACTTAGGTATATTGAAATGCTGCATGGAAATGTTCAGGCCTTTGTCCAGGCTCTATTTTACATAAATTAACTCTAGTTTGTTGAGCAATGCTACACAGAAGGTTGCAGTTTTTATATAGCTGAGCTTGTTTTGGGAGCAGCATTATCTTTTAGACCATTTTTGTTTTATTTTTCAGAAAATTAATACCACAAGTCAAGAGTAATCACCTGTTAAGTCTATAGTTGGATTTGTTCTTGTTTATTAATTGCTTTCCTATTTTGGTATATTGTATTTCTCATTTGGGTTCAGTCACAGTGATAAATCTCATGAGTGCTTTTTCAGAGTTTGCCATTTTGTGGATCCAGCATTGTTCTATCCCAGGAAAAATCACAGAGAATAAAACCTGGCACTGAAACATGGCAGCCCAATAAGACCAGAGTGTGCTGGTCTATTGCTGTTTTTTAACAAGGCTTTGGGGAGGTGGGGGGAAGAAAGCAAGCTTGACTGTTTCTTGGCTTCCATAAACAATCCATTAACTGCTACAACTCCTTTCTCAGCCCTTGGAGACATATTATTGATCCAAAAAGAAAGGCAAAACATTTAACACCAACCTCTATGTGGTTCTGAAAAATATAATACTAGATCCAGAAGAAAACTGAAGCAAATTGAACTAATGTGCAAAGGGCAGAGGACAAGGTAAGCAATCTGTGGGCCCATTATTGTTTCATCCTTGGTCTTATATCAGCTGGTCCTTACCTAATTTTAAAAATTCTCTGTGAGCAATCTGCTCAGATCTCTGGCAAGAGCAGTCTGTTCATTCTCCTAGCAGCCTTCTGGGCAGTGAGAAAGAAAAAAAGTCAGCAAGAGAAAAGACAGTGTCAGAAACATACAGAAAAGGAGTGGTAGAGTCAGGGCAGAAAAGGGGAAGCCCCAGCTGTGCTCCACAAAAAGTTACCCATAAGCAAATGAGGACCTTGACAGATTTTTCTTCCTCAGGCATAGGAAGAAAGGAGCATGAGGCACAAACCATTTCCCAATGGGAATTTGGTCCCCAGGCTAAAAAAAAAAAAAAAAGGCTCCATCCCTGCTCAGGATAATATGAAAAGATGGCTTTGTGGAATTATGGGAGTTATAATCCAACACATTTGGAAGGCCCCATTTTGGGAAGGGCTGTGTTGTAGCCTCTCCCCCCTCCCAGCCCCTAAATTTCAATGAAAGTCTGTTACAAAAAGCAAAAGCACTACTCTTTGGATGAAATATGTGCTACCCTATCCCTCAAGCTAGTTTTAAAATTCTCTTTATAAAGATGAATGCTGTTTATTTTAGGTCTAAATCTGTTGAATGTAAACTCTATCAATACATATATCATTTAAACAGTGGAAGGGAACAATGGGCAGATGGATGATGTTTCTCATCTGTATTTTCTTAGATCGATCTACTTTTGTTTCCTTCTGACTGGTTGAAATCTCTTGTTTCTTCTAGGAAGGTAAACACTCTCTTTGTTCTCTTCTGAAAAGGGGGAAACTTTGTGGGGTCTCATTCTCCCATTTATGTCTGCCAGCCAACCCCATTCACAAGAGCCAGCTTTAATCTCTCCTCTTCTATTCTTGGACGGATTACTGTAAGAATAGATAATAAACATGGTCCCCCCTCCTGTTTTATCCTACCAGAACATCCAGAATTAATACTGGTTTTATTACAAGTTCACACTGTACAAGTCTGATCTATTCTTTTACGGGAAATATCAGATGTTCTTAACAAGATCTGCATTGGCTACATCTGTATTATGTCTTTGACAGGGAAGGACTGACCATTTGCAGTAATATCCTGGTCCAGAGTTACAGGTCAGATATAGCATCTTCCTAGCCAGGACTTTGGGATTCTTGGTATGTTGGTTACATATTTACCACCTTGTAACAAGCAATGCCAACATATGCTGCCAAACACCAAACTAGTCAGCTTGCATATGTTTATTTTGATTTTTCTAATACTTCCATTCTTCTGCATGAGGGTTTTTACTTGAAAGAGCCTTTTCTCCTTTTACTGAGTTTTAAAGTTTTCACTATATTTTCAAAGCTTTAAACAGTGCTGGTCTCACACTATCAATATATTATTTAATATTTAAGAGAGGCTTGAGGAAGTCTGTGATGTCAAGACTTTAATAATTTCAAAGAAAAGACTTTTGACATAAATTAGAAGTGACTGTTTTAAAATGAGTGTGTTTCTTTGTACTACTTGGAAAATGCTGGCAGTCTACTCTAGTTTAAAAATGGGTTTACACAAGCCTAGTATCAACATGTAGCATCACTGCACAGTTTATTGGATTTATACTCTGCCTTTTATTCAAGCACTCAAGGTGGCTAGGATCAGTTGTCAAAAGTCCTGATAACCATGATGGATCCCACAGCTGATAGATATATCTATCTTTGGTCCTCATCTGTCTTGTCCCCCTCCCAAAGGACATCAGTTGACTTACTACCATTTTCATTTCCCACAATTCCTGCAGTATAGTGTCACCCCAGGGCAATGAGGACATTTCCAGTCAGGGGTGAGAACTATATAGCCCTCTAGCCCAACTGCCACCGCCCTGCCCTTGGAGGGAGGGAAGAAGAGGCAGGAAGAATGCTATCAGGCCTTGGCCCAGAAGCAGGTGAAAGGCCTCCCTGCATCCCAGCTGCCACTGCCCTGCCCTTGGAGGGAGAGAAGAAGAAGCAGGCAGAACTCCATCAGGCTTGGGCCCAGAAGCAGGTGAAAGGTCCTCCCTCCAGCCCACCTGCCACTGCCCTACCCTTGGAGGGAGAGAAGAACCAGCAGTATCTGCTGAATTTAATCCCTACCCGCCACTGCCATTCCCTTTTCCTTTATGTGTCATGACTTATTTAGATTGTAAGCTTGAGGGCAAGGAACTGTTAAATTAACCATTTGTAAGCCGCTCTGATAGCCTTTGTGGCTGAAGAGCAGGGTATAAATACAACAACAACAACAACAACAACAACACAGCCCTCCACATGTTGGACTGGAGACCTGTAACTCCCAGAATTCTCCACTACTGACTGTGTTGATTAGGGTGCCTAGGAGTTGCAATTCAACAATGTAACTGAAGGGTGCACAATTCCCACCCGATTTAAATGGTGGCTTGTCATTCAGCACTGATGATTAGCACCCATGCTCCCAGCTGAGCCTAGTGGAAAACTCACAGGTAAATGAATGGACCTCATGGAGCTTGGAAAAGTTTTCGGACAACAACTCTGAAAATCCTCCAGCTAATGTGGCCATTGAGATTCTACAGATTGTAGTCCCCCAAAATTACATTTACAAGTTCTGATGATAGACTCAGGGCACTTTGCTGAGAGTACCTGACAACATGAAGCTACCTCTGAGTTATATATCTTCGGGTGTTGGTAAACCATCACAGCCAAAATGAGAACCTGACAGGGGAAGATAAATAACTACCCAAGGAGGGAGGATTCCCATGCATCATTCTTTGTGAGTAACACTTGATTCAATCTTTTTGTTTTCCCTGAGCCACCATTTTTCTCTTCCAGCCTTCCACAGTGAAAACATGATTTCCTTGGGGTTGACTTGGGATGGTATTTAATGTTGCTGACGAGCTATTAATTGATTTTATAATAATCTGAGGGTTTTTTTTAAAAAAAGTTACCTGCTCCTTGATGTTAATCAGATGATATCTTGCTACCTTCGATTCAGTGTTTTTGATCTATCAGCTTTCTACAATGTGATTGAGGATCTGTTCTGGATTCTGAACAGATATCTTTGCTGGTGCATTCATTGGGAGGGAGTGAATTCTGCTAGGTTCTGATATGTCTGGCTAATCCAGAGGCTTTAGGCCAGGGTGAGGAACATTTGGTTCTCAAGATGTATTGGCCTATAACTCCCACAATCCTTTACTGTTGGCCATAGTGAATGTAGTTGATGGGAGTTGTTGGCCAAACCACTGGCAAGCCCAAAGGTACTTCATCCCTGCTTTAGGTCACACTTTCAGCATAGTAGTGAGAAAATGATAGGATCATGCCAACTCACGGTTAGCCTCTATATATGTACAGGATATTGATGAAGCATTATAAATTGTAGCAGACCCTGTATGAATTCCGGTATGTCCTTGGTCTAGTCTAATATTCTCATGTCTGAGTCTGTGGAGATTTTCAGACAGGCAAAAATCGCCCCTTGCCGCGCGAGCAGCCTCCCGAAACTGCTGCACGGCAAGGGTCTTTTTCGGACGACGCTGTGCCTCTAGCGAAGCCGTCCGTGTCACTTCCGTGAAGCTTCGGACGGCTCCGCGCCATATTTCAAGCACGGAAGCTGCCCGTGATTGAAATATGGCGCGGAGCCGTCCCAAGCTTCACGGAAGTGACACGGACGGCTTCGCTAGAGGCACAGCGTCGTCCGAAAAAGACCCTTGCCGCGCAGCAGTTTCGGGAGGCTGCTCGCGCGGCAAGGGGCGATTTTTGCCTGTCTGAAAATCTCCTGTGAATCCTTTCCCAATATGTTTGCCAGGTCTCAGAGTGTGATCCAGTGTTTAATGGATTTAGCTTCCCTCTTGAGGTCTCCAAGGAGGTTAAATCTCTAAGTGAGGAACCAGAAGCCAAGTGATGATGTGGAGAAAGAACTATTTTCTACAGGGCCCATCCCTACCCCATCCTAAATGTTAAAGTATACCATCTCCCAGAATCTTCTTTTAGCCTCAGTGTTTTAAGGCAGGACATAGTGGCAGTGCAATATATACAAACTAGCTGGCTCCTGCGTACCACACACCATTAAAAAAACTCCCCCAAACATGTTCAGTAGATCTCATGCCCAGTTGCCTGGGTCTCATCGCAGATCAGCAGTGGCTTCCCACTGCTGCTATCACCAGTTGACTGCCTGGGTCCCATTGCAGCGGGAATAGAAATGTTATTACTGTGTAGACTTAAATCATAAGTGGGAATTGTGAAGCCCTGAGACATTGGTGAACTGGAAAGGCCTGCAGCCTTAGTAAGTATAGCCAACACTACAGCACATTGTTTGACGCTCCCAGTATGCAGATATGGCCATAAGTGGCAGGAGTGGATTGTGAAGCGGAGAGGGAATTTGCATGTGGTTGGTGACTGGCTGAGTGACAGGAGCGGCCAATCAGCACACTGGAAGAGGCAACATACCTAAACTCATTGTACATACCCAGGAGGCAACATACCTACATACCTAAGGCCATTGTGCATACCCAGGAGTTTTATATCTATAGACTAGCTAGACTGGATGTACCGTACACCATTAAAAAAAGCCCAAGAAACTCCTGGTAGACCTCACACCTGGTTGCCTGGGTTCCATCACAGTGGCAGCATCCCGCTGCTGCTGACAGTTGACTGCCTGGGTCTTGTTGCAGCAACAGCGGCGGCATCCCACGGTTTAACATTTTGAAAATACCTAAGGAAGAAAACAGTAATCCTGCATTGTAACAAAAACAAAACAAGACAAAAATGTTTAGGAACCTCTTTTTAAAAAACTTACACTTGAATTTGTCCCCTGATCTGGCAGGAGACAACTTTAGGTTCCCAGGGTTAACCCTCAAAATTCAAATCTTTAGACCAAGAGAAGGAACTTGAGAGCTCAGGCTGGGGAGATCAGGCAGCCCATTGGAGATTATAACACATTCCCTTGAAACTGTTTCTGTACCACTACCCCCCCACCTGTACCACTCCCATCCCTGTAATAGACTAGAATTTTTTTTTCAGGCTCTTGCCTTATTCCATTATAGGAACTGTTCCCCCTTGGCTTCACTGCAGTAAAGGCAGCTGTTGTAAAGCTGCTTTACTGCAGTGAAGCCAAATCCTGCTCGTTCTTGTGAGAGAACGATCGCACGGGAAATTTGAAAATAAAAACAAAACAAAACGTCAAAACAGAAAAGCAAGCCTCAAATCACACCATACAAACACCAAGTAACCTGGGGGGGGGGGGAAGAGTGACACTCACCTGGCTGTCCCTATCAAACCCAGAAGGCTTTGGCATGGACCTCCTGGTGACGTCACGTGCCACTGGCATTGCGCCAGCACAACGGTGCACATTTTCAAATGCCCGTGATTCCGTTATGATAATGGAATGGGCTTCTTATTCACGGCTTAAGTCATGAATAAGAAGAAGCGGGGGGGGGGGGACAGAAGCAGGACAGGAGCTTCATGGACAGGGAAGACACATCTGAAAAAGGGAGACTGATAGCAATCTCCCCTCATCCCTGTCCCGGGTTATTGTACACATCTGATAATCTCAAATGTATTAGACACCATATAAAAATGGAATGAGGTGATATCTTGAATTGTAAGATTAAGTCAAGGGCTCAGAAATCATAACAAGTAAATGTAAGTATTTTTGGTTAGAAACAACAACAACATGATGTTAAGACAATCTGATTACTTGGTTGATACCACTCAAGCATTTTAATAACGAAGGCTGGCAGTAGCAGGATACTTTTAAAGATGTTCCGAGGCACGATGAATATGCACACAGAAAGCTGTTGAAGGCCGTCGCTAGGTGTTTTAATTCAAAAGTCACAAAGTACATATTTTGAATATTAGGAGAAGAAAAGAGATGGAGCAAAATGACAACCTAGAAAGAAAGAAAGAAAAAAGGAACAGAATTCTCATTAAGTGGGTGGCAATTTGCAAAATATAAAGATAAAGACAATAGCACTCACAAGAAGGTAAAGTAAAAAATTTAACAAGCAAGTTTTATATTTTTTTTATATTTTTATGTATAAAAATGTACAATACATATTATATTAGACATTACAACACAATTGACATACAACAAAATTAACATACAAACATACAACATAAATAACATATGTACATAAATTTCAAACCAACACATATATATCTTCATATCTATCCAATCACTCAAATAAATTGACTTCATTTATTATCTTCTTTTTCAAGTGTATTATTACATATTTCTTCTCTTCCCTTCTTTAAGTCGTTTCTGTTTATTTTCCTTGAAATGTCTCTATCATTTGTTATTCTATGCTTAACACTACTTTTTCTCCCCCTATTTCTTTCCATAGGGGTAACAAATTCTTCCAAACTTCACAGTCTTTCAACGTTTTATTTTCATCTAGGATTATTGATAACCTGTCCATCTCATATAGTTCAAACAACTTGAATACCCATTCCTCCAATTTTGGGGTTTCTGCCTTTTTCCAATTTTTTGCAAATATCACTCTGGCTGCTGTTATCAAATATAGAATAATTTTCCTGAACTTTTTTAGATCTTGTTTATTTATTTCTTGTAATATATTTAAGAGATATATCTCTGGTTTGCACGGATAGTCCACTTTCAAGTATTTACAGATAGTTTTATGAATTCCTTTCCAATACTTCCTGGCTCTACTACATCCCCACCAAACATGAAAGTATATGCCCACTGCTTTACCACACTTCCAACAGATATTTGATGTATTCTTATATATTTTCGCTATTTTGACTGGTGTAAGATACCATCTGAAGATGGATTTATAAAAACTCTCCCTCAGACTATTGCTTCTTGTAAATCGAATGTTTTTTTATCCAGGCAGTCTCCCATTCTTCTAGCGATATTTGATTATTGCAGTCTCGGACCCATGCAATTATGTATGGTTTTATTGTTTCTTGCTCCAAATTCACTCTCAAAATTTCCTTATACATTTTTGACAAACATTTCTCTTTCTTATCCCATATAATTTTATCTACTTCATTCATCTCTTCTTCTATTCCCTGTGAGCTCATATCACTCTTAAACTTTCCTGTTATTTGTCTAAAAAGGAACCAATGGCATTGGATATTTTCTTTTTTCAATTCTTCCTCAGATTTCATTTTATATATCCCTTTTTCCTTTTTCAAAATCTCCCTATATCTTAGCCATCTATCTTTTGCTAATTTCTCTTTTTTGTAGGATGCTTCATGCATTGATACCCAAATTGGTATCTTCCAATATAGCTTTGCTTTGTATTTTAACCATGTTTTTAATAAGGCACGTCTAATGTAATGATGTGTAAAATCTTTATGTACTTGACATTTTTTATACCAAATATATGTGTGCCATCCAAAGCGGAAATTGAAACCCTCTAAGGGTTTCAAGTTTTATAGCACATACTGGCAAACTGAAATAGGCTGGGCCTCAAATGAAGAATCATAGAATCATAGAATTGCAGAGTTGGAAGAGACCACGAGGGCCATCCAGTCCAACCCCCTGCCATGCAGGAAATCACGATCAAAGCATCCCTGACAGATGGCCATCCAGCCTCTGTTTAAAGACCTCCAAGGAAGGAGACCCCACCATGCTCCGAGGGAGTGCGTTCCACTGCCGAACAGCTCTTACTGTCAAAAAGGTCCTCCTAATGTTGAGGTGGAATCTCTGTTCCTGGAGCTTGCATCCATTGCTCCGTGTTCCAATCTCTGGAGCAGCAGAAAACAAGCTTCCTCCATCCTCAATGTGACACCCCTTCAAATACTTAAACAGGGCTATCATATCGCCTCTTAACCGTCTTTTTTCCAGGCTAAACACACCCAGCTCCCTAAGTCTCTCCTCATAAGGCATGGTTTCCAGACCTTTCACCATTTTAGTCACCCTCCTCTGGACACACTCCAATTTGTCCATATCCTTTTTGAATTGTGGTGCCCAGAACTGGACACAGTATTCTAGGTGAGGTCTGACCAAGGCAGAATAGAGCGGCACTATTACTTCCCTTGATCTGGACACTTTACTTCTATAGTATTCTAGCCTTCTAGATTTTGGGTCCTACAACTGCTAGAGACTCCAAACTGCAGGGCAAATAGTAAGGAATTGTGGGAGTTGTGGCTGAAAACATTAGGACAGCCAGGATTTATCCGAGCCCCAGAATGACTTTCAATGTGCAAAGGGCACAAGAGATGACATTTGCACATCTATTTCCCCTTTCTCTTTCCACAAGAACTAGAACAACCTACTTGTACTGCAAGTTCCCAGTACTATGGGTTTCCTCAGACCACCTGAGTGTTTGTCAGGGGAGGAGAAAGGAAAACAAGCAGTATGGCACAACATCAGGGCAAGGCCTCCCTATGTGTGGAGGTTCTCCATGTGATTCAGAACATTATTTTTGTAGCCTATTGAACTTTTTGGAAAGCCTTGATGGATATAAGAGGTCCTTATCTTTAGAAAGTTTCTCAACAGCTGAGGAGAGTAACAGTAGTGTGCTCTCCCTCTTCACATGGTTATTTTCCCCAGATTCATAGTGTCTGACCTAGATTTGATTTGGAGGGAATATTGAATATCTTTGCAGTGAGAAACACTGGGCTATAATGGAATCCCAAAAGGTAATTTAGACTAACCCCAAAGCTCTCACTCTATGGTTTTGTGCACATACACAATTGCACACAATTAAAGATTTTAATTTTCTCAAGTTCTATTGCTTCCTGTTAACCCAATACAAATAAAAGATTGAGTTACTGAGAACCCAACACTAGGTAAATTCAAGCTAGGCCTACCACTTAAAACATTCCCACTGAGATCTGCATTATCTGTCCTGAGGTGCTGTCTAAACGTTGAAAATACTCCTTGTTGAATTTGAGGAGAACCCCAATTGTCTTAATGGGAATCTGCCTCGTTACACCATATTCGGAGGAGCGGGGGGGACCAAAATGGCAAAAACCTCAGAGAGAAAACCTTCACTGCTTTTCCCTGAGTTTTTGCAAAACAGCGAGGGAAGTGTGCAATTCTTCTCATTAGGACTGCGATTTGATAGGAATTGCTGCCTAAGAGAATAGGAAGGGATTGAGGAAGGGAGCAGGGTGGCTTCCGTCCTCTTCCCTTCTTCTCTCTTCTTCCCTGGTTCCCTGCCACCACCACCCTGCCATCGCAGCCATGGAGATTGAGGAAGGGAGGAGGTGGCTGTCGTCCTCTTCCCTTCCCCATTTCCCTGCCGCCCCCTGCCATCACAGCCATGGGGACTGAGGGAGGGAGGAGGGTAGCTGCCATCCTCTCCCCTTCCCCAGGTACCCTGCCCCCTGCTGGAACTGAGGAAGGTAGGAGGGTGGATGCCATCTTTAGATGCGAAGCTTATGGGGGCTGCTGGGAACATTAACATCAATAAGACAAGTTGCAGCTGTTGCAACTTGCTATTACTGAGGGGCACTATGTTTTTTTTGGGGGGGGGGGCTTGTGTAGACAGGGCCTCAGTCAAAACCTATAATTGTTCTTCATCCAACTGGTGGATCTGGCCAGAGTCAAATGCAGGCACAATTACTTTTACCTTTGCTCAGAACACAAGAAAAGAAAAAAATTGTTTGCATACAGGTATCCCTCTTCCCCAATTTGTACAGATCTTCCCCAGCAGATTTGTAATTCTGGGGAACAGGTTGGCATAAATAGACAATATCAATCACTTGGCATAGGGTG
The DNA here is from genome assembly GCA_030847615.1 of Gambelia wislizenii. Classification (NCBI taxonomy): domain Eukaryota; kingdom Metazoa; phylum Chordata; class Lepidosauria; order Squamata; family Crotaphytidae; genus Gambelia; species Gambelia wislizenii. The sequence goes on along the minus strand of JAUMIR010000003.1, from coordinate 47,486,733 downwards.
AATAAAAAAGTGTGGTGTGAGAAGAGGGCAGAAACCCAGACTGAGATGGCTGGAGGTCCAAATTTAGCCCATGGGTGAGAAATCCCCCATCACTGTTTACAAATAATTAAATGGACAAAACCATTCAGGCCTAACCAGCTCCTGGAGCTTCTAGGAGGTCTGCCATATGCTTGTCATTGGGAATTCTTAAACAGCACATTATGTACTAGGTCTCTTTCATCTCAGAACTCATGAAATGTCCTAACAGTCCAACCAGTAAAGCTTGTCTGTGAGGCAAGAGATTTGCTTAGGGTTGCTCAGCAACACATCCAGGGAGTTTTGTGTTTGAGTTGTACAGGAATACCCAATCAAAGCATTCCTGACAGACGACCATCCAGCCTCTATTTAAAAACATCCAAAGAAGAAGGCTCCACCATACTCTGAGACAGCACATTCCACTGATAAACAGCTCTTGCTGTCAAGAACTTGTGAAGTCGAAGGCTTTCATAGCCCGCCTCCATAGATTTTCCTTGTTTTTTTTCCGGGTTGTGAGGCCGTGTTCTGGAATAGTTTCTTTCTGACGTTTCACCTGCGTCTGTGGCTGGCATCTTCAGAGATGGTTGGGTAGGTGTGTGTGTATAGTTTATATGAGTACCCGGCTTGTGGGGCAATTAGCTAACACACATTGGAAACTGCTTAATGCAGTGTAGATGTGTAAATTGCTATTGCTTAAAACAATTTGTAAGCCGCTCTGATAGCCTTGTGGCTGAAGAGCGGGGTATAAATAAATAAATAAATAAATAAAATGAGTTCTTGGCCAAGTCAAGAACTCATCAATTCAGCCAATCATACATCAGAATCTATGCAGATCAGAGGCTCTCCCACCAAGACTATATGGACTTCCCAAGATCCACAAGGATTCCATTCCACTCCGACCCATAGTCAGTGCCATTGGATCCCCCACAAATGACTTGGCCAAGTGTCTGGCCACACAATTACAAACCCACATAGGACAAACCCCTCACTACATCAAAGACTCAGCTCACTTCATAGAAAAAATCAACAACGTCGAACTGAAACCTGGAGACAGACTGATCAGTTCTGATGTTGTGTCCTTGTTCACCAAAGTCCCCATAATGGATACCATGGCACTCATATAACAAATATTTCCTGAGAACATCACAGCCTTGTTCAAACACTACCTCACCACAAGCTACTTCCAGTGGGATAAAGAATTCTAAGAACAGATAGATGGAGTAGCCATGGGCAGCCCCCTGAGCCCAGTGATAGCAAACTTCTACATGGAACATATTGAAAAGCAAGCCCTAGAAACAGCACCAAAAAATCCCACAACATGGTTCCAATATGTGGATGACACTTTCACCATTTCGAACCACGGAGAAGAAGATTTGGTCTCATTCCTAAACCACCTGATCAGCATCCACCCAAATATCCAATTTACAATGGAAAAAGAGAAGGAAGGGACGCCGCCATTCTTGGATGTCCTAGTCATCTGCAAACCAAACCAACGGTTAGGCCACAAGGTATACAGAAAACCCCACACGTGGACAGATAGCTACACAAGAACTCCAATCATCATCCAGGACAAAAAAGAAGCACAATAAAAACATTGGTAGATCGTGCAAAAAGGATCTGAAAACCCCACTACCTGGAAGACAAACTGAGGCACCTAAACTGGGCCCTACAGGCTAATGGTTACTCCAGATCAGACATCACAAGAGCAGCCAGACTCAGAAAAAAACACAGGAATGAAGAAGAAAAACAGCCACCCAAGGGGAAGGTATTTTTACCATACATCAAAGGAGTCACAGACAGAATAGAGAAACTGATGAGGAAACACAACCTCCAAACAATCTATAGACCAACCAAAAAAAATCCAAGAAATGCTACACTCAGCAAAGGACAAAAGAGACCCTCTCACAGCTGCAGGAGTTTACCGCATACCATGCAGCTCTGGACAAGTTTACATAGGGACCACTAAACACAGTGTGCAAACACAAATCTAGGAACATGAGAGACACTGCAGACTGGGCCAGCCAGAAAAATCAGCAGTAGCAGAACATGTGATAAACCAACCTGGACACAAAATGCTATTTGAAAACACAGAAATTCTAGACCAGTCCAACAACTATCATGTCAGAATGCACAGAGAAGCTACTGAAATCCACAAACACTTGGTCAACTTCAACAGGAAAGAAGAAACCTTAAAAGTAAACAAAATCTGGCTCCAAGTTGTGAAGAACAATAGAATCAAAACTCAACACTTACAAAAGAATTCCACCCAGGGACAGGGGGATTCCCAGCAGATAATGGCCCATCAACCAACCATTAGCCAAACAGACACTAATGAGCCTTGCATTTCTATACCCAGAGACTAACCATTCAAATACACAAATTTACATATTCTCCTCAACAGGGGCTCACAGCATATAAACTCCACACACACACCTACCCAACCATTCTCTGAAGATGTGAGCCACAGATGCAGGTGAAACGACAGAAAGAAACTATTCCAGAACATGGCCTCATAGCCCGGAAAAACCCCAAGGAAAATCTATGTCAAGAAGTTCTTCCTAATGTTTAGGTGGAATCTCTTTTCCTGTAGTTTGAGTCCCTTGCTCCATATCCTAGTTTCTGGAGCAGCAGAAAACAAGTTTGCTCCACCCTCAGTATGACATCCCTTCAAATATTTAAACACTGCTATCATGTCACCTCTTAATCTTCTCTGGGCATTCCCAAAGTGCCTCAGGGATGTGTTGGGAACTGCTTGGTTCCACTAGGTCCAAACTCCCCTGACACATTCTTGGATTGGGCTTTGATTTATACTAGCTCCAGACTGGTGTATTTAATGGAAAGAAAATTGTGTGTATTTTTCTGGCAGAGGTCTGTCTCTTTGTGAGTAACACACACATAGACAGATCTCTGCCAGAAAAAAAATATAAGGAAATAGTCATCACCCACTTCTACCTTGCCCAGAATGGGACCATAGAGCTTTGGAAGTGGAGGACTATCTGTGACAGCTCCCTCTTCCTTGTTCTGGCTGTTAATGTACTTAGCTGTTTATCATGTTGTTTACATGGAAAAAAGCATCAGATCAATTAGTTTTAAATGAGACATGCAGGGTTGCTGGGGCTGATTATATAGCCCAGCTGCTGCTGCTTCACACCCAGTTTTTCTTTTTAGTCATCCATGCCAACGAATCTTCTATTTCCCAAGTGCTTTTCCTTTTAATTTATCATCAGTGACGATGAAATTAAAACAGCTGTTCTGACAGGCGTTACTTCTCTGCCAGACTGCCATAATGTGGCTCATTTCAGTTCCCACCCTTTCAAGCTTTTCTGGGGAAAATCCAATGTCACTCTTAAAGCAAAGGGCTTAAGCAGCAAAGGACTTAAGTTTGACCCATCAGTTCTGAATGCTCAGAACTGTTCTGAGTTCCCACCTGAGCATAGCACTGTTTAGCAGTCTTATCCCTTTCAGAATTGGAAGGCAGTTAACAACACTTTCAGAATGCAAGCAGGGGTATGAGATCTGGATACATTTGCTATAGTAGCACTATCTCTTGTTTATGCTCTGAGAAGCAGAGCAGTCATTGACCTTGAGAAACCTGGGAGCAGGAATACGACCAAGAAATGGCTCAGAGCTCAGCTGCTTGACCTCTCTGGACATCATACCAATCCAGACTGGCTGCACCCAACTGAGTAGCCCTCTTTCTCCCCCTAGTGGTTGATGTGAGCCACCTCCCACCGCTTCTGTCCGGAACATAAATGTCTTTTTGTAATAATAAATCTGCTTTTTTAATTATATTAACCACCCTCATATCATTATAACTACAGTATTTTCCAATGTGTGTTTTAAACTAGGCAGGTCACATTGTTTGCAATTTTATATATTCAGAAACAGTCCTTGAAATTTTTATTAGACTTAAAAAAAAACTGCTTTGTTAGGTTTTGGGCAAAGAAAATAATAGCATATGGAGATCAGGAAGAAGTTTAGGGATGAGAAAGGATAGGTCCCACCTGTCCCACAACTGAGGGGGACTAAATTCAGACTGAATGTTCTTAATGGAGAATGTATAGACCATGTTGTGTATTTTGTAGAGCATGCACATTAAAAGTGTATTCCACATTGAGTTATAGTTATGTGAGCACTGTAAAAGGCAAAAGAAGGCATTGACTAGGTATTTTTGTAACCAAGGTCAAAATCTGCCAGCCTTGAATTAGGAACTTCATGGCTTACAGTTAAGCCCCAACTAAAGAAGCAACCCCCAACTTGCTAGTTAGATCTCAGAGCACAACTGGGAATATGCAGTAACAGCAGATGTGATTAACAGACCACATGACACCTTTGGATTGGTTAGACCAAGTATAAATAACAGGAACCTAGCCTTCTGTTTTTGACTAGTACATAGAGCAACACCTTCTGTCAGCATAAAACATTTCAGGCATCAGAGTTAACTCTATCAACTGACCTAAGAATTCAGCCTATGTTCAACATGGCCTCCCATACCCTGACATGGGCATATTTTAAAACTCTTTTCACAGAAACAACTGCCTAATCTTTTGCAAGGTCCTCTCTCCACTGTGATACTCCTTGCCCAAAATGGACCACTTATTTGAACAACATGACTATACTGTAATCTTAAACACACTTCCTACATATGGCTCATTGACCCATATTCCTTCAAGCTCTCTTCGAAATGAGCGTACTTTCGACAAGTTGTTTTCACATATCTTGCTCGCACCTGTCACATATCTCTTGTCCTACACTTTGTTTCACATTATTTTATGCTGCTGTCTCAACATATCTTAATTTTTTTATTTTCCAGCTTCTCTAGCCTATGCCAAAGATGCAGGGATTGAATCGAGTCTTTTTGCAGGCAGGTGAGATACGCTTTAAAGCCTGCTTTGACCCAAAGGTGCCTTCACTTGTATTATTAATGTCTGCAAGTTCTGCATTCCGCTCACAACTTTTTCTTAGATAATAACAAGTATAATTTTATTTATACTATTTCCTTGTTATACCTCCTGCTACATAGTACTTTGCTCCTCATCTATTTTAGAGCATATTTCTAATCAAAGCTGTCTTAACAATGTGTCAGACATATTTACACTTTCCCCCCTAGATATCTGGTGGCTTCTAATGCCTTATCATTGTTCTACTTGTGCTTACATTCCCACCTGACACACCTCTGTTGTGAAGAAAGCATGTTATATTTTGTATACCATCTTCTGCATACATTTTACAAAATTCATTCTCTTTTTCTCTGGGAAGAAAAAAAATAATGACTTCCAAAACTCACCTGGGAACTACCAATGCTCAAACTTTCCTGGAATTTGTCCAGTCTTTTTTTGTATTGTCATAGTGCTGGCTTTTCTGTTTTGAAGATGGAAAGCTCCACTGATCCATTGCGTAAGTGTCTGGCATATTTGTTTTACACTAGTATGCAACTAAAAGCAGATGAATTTTCAATAATTAGTTAGGATAACCACTGAAAAAAATAACATATCAATTAAGTGACATAGACAAATAATCAGTTGTTGAAAAAAAATATTTACACACATTGCCTGAATGTGTAAAAGTATGCATACAGTATATATATTTATAACATTACTTTCCACCATGATTCTTAAAAAAACAGTCAACCCATTTGTTAAGTCCTACTTTGATTTTGTTATTTATAAACTTCTAGCTCTACAGTGCTGATTAATTACAGTTTGGAGGCTAAATATCAGCAGCTATACTCGCTTGTTTGTTTAAAATTTATATCCCACCTTTCACCTGATAGGGACCCATGAATCCACACATAGTATGAAACTTTTGCAGTGAATCTGCCTTGCATATCTCCTTCACTTCCATTCTGTATCTTGAGCGTGAATACTGTATTTAAGCTTGTAAAAGTACTTAAGCTTGCAAAAATACTAAACCATCCTTCTTTACATGATCACCTGCTTATTGAAATTCTAACTAACTGGTTTGACACAATGCATTAATTAATTTTAAAAGCATTTAAAACTATATCCAATTATTAAAAGGTAAGTTAATTTAAAGAAATTCATAGAAGAAAAGCTTCCCATTGTTCCTCCATTGTGCATCCACTTGTGCCACCATAAAATCATCTCTTGGGGATCAAAGAGTTTTCCTTAACAATAATGAAAGAGATGCAGGGGAAGGAAGTAGAAATTGAATTTACTAGGATATTTACAAACCATCTATCATCAAAATATTCTGGAGCCCAGCAAATAATCCACAAATAATCAAATCCCCAAAAGTTAAACCTGCAAATGTGGAGGGGCGACTATAATTCTTTAGTTTGAAAAGTTCCTATGTGGGGAGGGCTTGTAGGGAAGATGGGGAACAAGAGACCTTTCTTTCACAAATATACTCCAATTAATTTATCTTAGATTAGGACTCAAGCCAATTCCTTAGAAAGGAAGCACTTTTAAAAGCTGAGCGATGAATTCCATCCATGGCTGGATAATATGTAGCTATTTTAAAGGTGTAACTCATACTGATCTACACCTTTTTATTTATTGTGCTTAAGAACACACAACCCTCAGTTCCTTTAATGCAAAGTTTATTGCTTGTAAGGTACATTAAATCTTAAAGGGTGTCCATACGAAACCCAGTAAAAGCATGAATGTTTCATTTTGATGAGATTAGATTGTAAGTGGAAACTATATCAGATCCATGTAGGTCTAGTTTTGCAGACTTCTTCTTTTCAAATTGGCACCAAGATACACTGCATATTAGGTCACACCAACTGAAATGGAAACCCCATCTGCTGCTCTGGGAGAAAAATCCACCTGCAGTCTTTAGTCTTTCTAAGCTTTTGACAAATAAAATACTGTAAGTTGATTGTCCTAAACATTTAAGAAGTTTAACCTCTCTAAACTACACATTCCAGGATGCCATAGGAAGTTGCCATGACAGTTAAAGTGGATTCATAGCACTATAAGTCTATCATGTGAAAGGGGCCTACCTATGACTCTGCAGATTCCCAAACAGTGACAATTTGAGGATCATATGCAGGTTCCCAGCTGTTTTTGCAGTCCTTGCACTTTCAGAGACCCTGGACAGCCCCTTTTTGGTGAAGGAAAGGTAAATTGCCACTCCTAGAAGCTTCCAGGAGTGGTAATTCAACTTTTAAAAAGGTTACAGAGAATCTTTGTACATCAAAATACTTGTTTTTCAAAAAATGGCCACTTCTACTGTTTAGGCTTTCTTTTGGCACTTTCCACAGTCCACAAAGGGTGCAGTGGCAGAATACTGTTCTCTGGACTCACCATAGTTACCCTTTCTCACTGTAATTGACACCAGACTCTATGAGGTACAAGGCCCATGTAAACATCTACGATTTTATTTTTATTTTTTTAGTATTGAAAGATGCTACCGACTGAAAAAAGCTGCTGCCTAGATGCCACCTTACAACCAAGGACTATGCATGTGTAATTGAAAGATACGTCTCACTGTATTCCGTCAGGCTTTCGCTCAAGTAAGCATATAGAGGCTCGCAACTTTAATTTCTGAAACATCATGCAATCCTTTGCTCAGAATTACATTAAAAGTAGCCTTCTTTCAGGCTAGATTCTAGTGGGCAAAACTACTTTCAGAACAGATGGTAAAAATGTCAGCTCATGACACACCTTTTGAATGATTAAGTCAACTGACAAAATTAAAAATGGAGGTCAAATTCATTCAGTTCACATTTTAATGCAAATGTGCCTAATTGTGCATTTTTGAACCAATACAGAAACTAAAATTAATAGACAGTATATGACAATCTTGCTATTTTTGCACATGAGTTTGTGTACAAGAAATAAGCACATGGTCAGCTGTTGACTGGTCCATCCTACCATAGGCATGTTCATATACAATCACCTCAGGTTTCCAAAGTCCTGAAATGTGTTACAGAATTGGACACAGACTAAACTTTACTGCACAGAAATCCTTAAGCTGCTGACTAAATGTTTAAGAGTAAGGAACACTCCTCATGGAATGCGAGGAGAATCCTGCCTGTCCTAATGGCATTCCATGTGATTTTGCCATATTGGGAAGGAGAGGGGCAAAAAAAGCCAAACAGCTCACCAGAAAAGACTTCTCGGTTTTCCCTGTATTTTTTTTTTAAACAGTGAGGAGGATGCGCATTCCTGCTCATTAGGACAAGTGAGTCGATTTGATTTGCTTGACCATATGAGAGGAAGTGTAAATCTGATTGGCTGGATGAGCACAGGGGGCAGGGCTTGCTAACAAGGCAAGCATCCATTGCCACCATGTTGAATTCTCACCTTATCGACCAAGTGCTAAGGTGAGAAAACAGAGTGTTGGGGTTTTTTTTGTTTTGTTTTGCTTTGCTTTTGTGCTCAACTGAAAACAATGCTCAAATTGCACCTTGGATATTGTTTTTTTTTTTAAAAAAAATAAGGTCGTTGTTAGCAAATCGAGGTACGTGCAAATGTGAGTAAATCACTCTCAGCCACCATGCTTACTAATGGGCATGCAAAGCTTATGGAGGCAAAAACCCCATTAGGACAGGTTGCAGCTGCTGCAAAATGTCATTACTGCGAGGCACTCCTTTTTTTTATAGGCTCATATAGACAAGCCCTCAGATTGGGAAATATCTCTTAGTAGTATTAAGGAAACTAAGCAAACAGCAGCAGTTATTATTAAAACTCTAATTTTGGCTCTGCCAAATAGAAGGCGTAAATGCACTTCACCGTACTATGTAATTCCACACTCAAGGTTTAGCTTACTGTGTGGGATTGTTACACATGGAGACAAAGGCTTTGTCATGCCCTTAATGAGATATTCAATTCTCTGGGGAAACACCATTCTTCTTTACAATATTTTCCTCATCTGAAAGATAGGGGATCCTTTTTCTGTATACTTGCAAGTTACTTGCAAATATAGTAATATGGGAAGGATTATACACAACACTTGCTGGTGTGCTGGCAATATAGGAGTAACTCAGTATAGCTAATACCAGGTTTTACAACAGCAGTAGCTTGCATAAGTATGCCAGTGAATAAAGATTATGACATGAGAAGTATCCTGAGGATTACAAAATAAAACACAAATTATTTGGTTAAGTTTCTCTTGACATAGGCAACAAGCCGATAGTACATCTTTTTAGGCCAATGGTTGTCATTTACTGTAAATGTTGGTGGATCCTTGTTGCTCTCTGACATATTGCTGTTTTTCCTGTTATTTTTTTAAACTTAGATTACCCAGATAACTCTCATCCATTCAGAATTCACTTTCAGTCATTATGTATGCACAAGATATCCATAATGAATACCTCTTGTGTGCCTTTCTGCATTCACAGAAGTATATGCTCCATAGGGCTCTTTCAGAGAGCTCATTTACACTACAAAATTATAGTGCTAAGATTCCACTTTGACTACCACAGTTCCAGCATATGGAATCCTGAGATTTGCAGTTTAGGTAGGGGTGTTTAGAATTCTCAGCTAGAGAACTGTAGCACCTCACCAAACTACAGACCCCAGATTCCATAGGATGTTGTCATGGCAGTTAAAGTGGAAACATAGTGCTATAGTTCTGTGGTATGAAAATGCCCTCAGCCACTCTACTCAGGAATTATTTCCTAAGGGAGATGTGGGTGTATGTCTCTATTCTTAACAGTCTTCTATTATAGGATTAAAACTTTCCTGTTCAGGAGGGTTTTGGGGCAAACAGTAGTTTTTAAGCTCCTACACTGATGTGTTTTCAACATATTATATTTAACTTTTTTTTTAACCCCCCTCCCCCTCTGGTTTTTCTTCGCAAACGAAGATTCAGGAAGGACTCATCCCGCGCTTTCTGCAAGCGCGCTGATGACTAAAAAGGCCAATCCGAGATAAACAAGTCCGGTTGCAAAAAGCACAGCAGAAGGTCTCCTTGGGTGATGTTTTTGGGTTGTGATTCTTTCTGCGTTGTCGTTTCTCTTCAAGACTTGTTCGTCGTGAGTTCTCAAATAAGGCTGCAGCATTGTGGATAGTGCGTCTCCATGCCTCCCGATGTGAGGCCAGGGCGGACCACTGTTGGTGATCAATTTTAACATCGACAGAGGTAATGTGACCCTGTTAGTGTTACTGGATCTCTCAGTGGCTTTTGATCATGACATCGTTTTGGATCGCCTGGGAAGGTTAGGAATCAGAGGCACTGTGTTGCAGTGGTTCTGCTCCTTCCTCTCAGGTAGATTCCAGAGGGTGATGCTTGGGTACAGTTGCTCTGCAAGGAAAGAACTTAATTATGGCATCCCACAAGGTGCCATCCTGTCCCCGATGCTATTCAACATATGATTCTATGATTCTATATATATGAAGCCACTGGGAGAGATCATCCGGGGGCATGGGGCGGGGTGTTATCAGTATGCTGATGACACCCAGATATATTTCTCCATGACTTGGTCTTCGGCTCTTCAGATGGTGTCTCTTCTCTCAATGATTGTCTTAGGGCAGCAATGCACTGGATGAGGAAAAACAAATTGAAGCTGAATCCAGACAAAACGGAGGTTCTCACGGTAGCAGCCCCAAACCCAGGTACTAGGCTACAACCTCCAGTCCTGGATGGAGTCACACTCTTCTCCAGGGACTGTGTTCGCAGTTTGGGGGTACTCCTGGACTTGTCGCTCTGGATGACAAATCAGGTAAACGCGACGGTCAGGAGCGCCTGTTATCAGCTTCGGCTGATCCGCCAGCTGTGCACTTTCCTGGAAGTCAGGGACCTTGAGACCATGGTACATGCTCTGGTAACCTCCCGTCTTGATTTCTGCAATGCACTCTACATGGGGCTACCCTTGTGCTTGGTCCAGAAACTTCAACTAGTACAGAATATGGCAGCCAGACTGATCTTGGGTACATCTAGAAGAGACTATATAACACCGAGCTTAAGATCACTTCACTGGCTGCCCATTAGTTTCTGGGCCCAGTACAAGGTGTTGGTTATCACCTTTAAAGCCCTAAATGGCTTGGGTCCAACCTATTTTTGGGACTGTCTCCTTCCTTCCATATAATCCTCTCCTTGCACTCCAGTCCTCTGGGAGGAATCTGCTGCAACCTTTAAAAACTAGGCTCTCGTCAACCTCCCAGAGGACCTTTTCGACTATTGCTCCCAGATTATGGAATGGCTTGCTGGATGAGCTGTCACATTACCACCTTAAATAGCTTTTAAAAAGCTCTTAAGATGGATCTCTTCTGGCAGGCCTTTCCTGAATAGATACCCGGCCATCAGAGAGAAAAAATCTTATTAGTCCAATCCCATCCAGCTTTTTATTGTGTTTTTTAAGTATTTTTAGTAATTATTAAGTATGTTTTAAATGGTTAATTATTTAATTGTATTTTAAGGGGTGGGGGTGGGATGGAGGGGTTTGTATGTAGATTTTAATGTTGTAAGCCGCCCTGATTGCATTTTGTAGAGGGGCGGGATACAAATAAATTTTATTATTATTATTATTATTATTATTATTATTATTTAAGCTGGCATGGTGTAGTAGTTTGAGAATTGGACTAGGACTCTGGAGAACAGAGGAAACCCACTGAGTGACCCTGGGCAAGCCACACTCTCTCAGCCCCAGAGGAGGGCAAAGGCAAACTCCCTGTGAACAAATCTTGCCAAGAAAACCCCGTGATAGGGTCACTTTAGGGTCGCCATGAGTCGGAAATGACTTGAAGGTACAGAACAACAAAAAGATAACAATTTTTATTGCTGCAGGATGCTCAATAGTTTCAACAGTTGCTCTGTATGTTTTGTGTTCTCCTTTTTATATTTTTGTTTTATTACATTTGTTTTAACTTGCTGTTAGCTGCCTGGATCTTTTTAAAAGGGAAGATGTGATAAAAGCACTTCCAAAGAATACAGAAATCTGACTCCAAAGCTACCACTCTTGCACCTGTTTTCATCACTGCATTGGCCCCTGTGTGCATAATAGATAATCCAGTGATCAATACTGTGTCACCTGAGTTAGTTGTCTACTCTTTTTAATGCAATATTAATTTCATGTAGTGATACAGGAAGTTAATAATATGTCAACAAAACAGGCCACCACCTTAAGTATTACAGTTAGAGTGCTGTCCTATTATTTTTACTCAGATGTAAATCCTATTACAGGGCTTACTCCCAAGGAGGTAAGTACTAAAGCACTGTAGCCTCAATGCAGTGTCAGCACCTTAAAAGAGCACTGTATGTAGCAACTGTGAATGCTAGGAAGGAGGAACACATCCTCTTGGTAATTGGGAGATGAGGAGAATTACTAAAGGAAGGATAAGAAGAACCTAATTAAGATAGGCTTATGATTCTAGTTGACCCACAAGAACTGGATCCAAGTAATCTGTACAGGGTACCTTGTTTGAGTGAGCACAAGAACAAAGCTGGGTCATAACAATTATTTTTAAAAAGATTCTAGAATGGAATAGTGGGGGGTGGAAGTATCAGTGAAATTAGACAAAATATACTGAAAATATGTGACAGATTTTAGCCCTAAATTTATGAATTTCATATCTCAAAGTTCTTTAGTCTTACTCTGAGGAAATATCAATTTATCATCTTTTTCTCAGTTTTACAATATCAGTGTTCTATTAAAAATACATAAGGAGGTAAGATGGTAGACCTCTAACTCTTTTTGAGAAGGATAATTACTTCTGGAAAAACAGAACACATCTTAGGAGATGTACAGAATACTGAAGAAGTCATGGTAGGAATAATTTGATCAGGTAAAATTGTGAAAGAGAATTTAGCCCTCCTCCAAGCAGATTTTTTAAAAAAACTTTCACTAAATGCCTCAATATGGGGCATAGAATCATAGAATTGCAGAGTTGGAAGAGACCACGAGGGCCATCCAGTCCAACCCCCTGCCACGCAGGAAATCATGATCCAAGCATCCCTGACAGATGGCCATCCAGCCTCTGTTTGAAGACCTCCAAGGAAGGAGACCCCACCACGCTCCGAGGGAGTGTGTTCCACTGCCGATCAGCACTTACTGTCAGAAAGTTCCTCCTAATGTTGAAGTGGAATCTCTGTTCCTGGAGATTGCATCCATTGCTCCGTGTTCCAGTCTCTGGAGCAGCAGAAAACAAGCTTGCTCCATCCTCAACGTGACACCCCTTCAAATACTTAAAACAGGGCTATCATATCGCCTCTTAACCGTCTTTTTTCCAGGCTAAACATACCCAGCTCCCTAAGTCTCTCCGCATAAGGCATCGTTTCCAGACCTTTCACCATTTTAGTCATTTCTGAGCCCACTGAGAATTTTAAAATATTACAGAGTTTTAAAATGCCCCATGTTCACAGAAGTAGTTGTGTGTACAGAATCAAGTGTATTCCACAACAGCATTCCCTCCAACATTTCATAGATAACTAACTTTGATGTGTGATCCAGCAACATCAGTGTGTGGTCAAAAGGATGGAAAGGCAACAAGAGGGCAAAAGCTATTGAGGAAGAACACATAAAACATCTATTTTAAGCAGATAAACCCTTGAATTTATGTACTGAGTTTAAGAAAGTCTGAAAAAACAGACAACAACAACAAATGAACCTTCTGGAAAGGGCAAGAACTCCACCCCGCCTCTCTGTTCCCCTCCTGCTTAGTTAAATAAAGGCAAACTACATTGCACTTTGAACTCAACTTGCAAGAGAAAAGTGGGATAAGAAGAAAGAAACCAGGACATTTTAAAAGCAGCCGAGAAAGTGGGACATCAGAGGATTAACTAGGACCATCCAGCCAAACTGGGACAGTTTGAGGATTGATAATAGCCAAAACCCCATAACCAGTAAATACAACTTCACATGAAGTAGAATGCTTGTTTTCAATAGCTGTTAGACCTCCTGGTTGGAAAAAAAAACCCCAAAAGTATTCAACACAGATATTTAACATTATAGGAGAATTTGTCCAAGTAATATATATTTTTTGTCTGTTAAAAACACCACTACATGGCAGGAGGTTAAAACTCAGGGACATGGTTTACAACTCTTCTGGTGACAACGTTGTAAAATACTTACCATGTAGGTCCACTTGTGTGTGAATTCTGCAACAAAATATGACTCTGGCAGGCTAAAATGCCCCGTCTGTCTGGATGACAGTTAATCTTAATACACAAAGGATCACACCCACACTTCCAATAACTACATCTTTTAATGGATCTTATTTTTTTAATGTCAAATTCTATAGTGGTATTATATAGGCAGTATAATACTGTGTCAGAACAGGTGAGTGCACCTATCAGATGGCCCATTGCAAATGGCCCCAGGAACTATGATAGCTTTTAGGTAACAGGAGTGCTCCAGGCAGTCGAGTGGTAGATAGCTCAAGCCAAATTATAGGACTGAAGTATAAATATATGTATTTTGTTGTTGTAGTTGTATGTTGTAGTTCATCCTTTGTGCAAGCCAGGAGAGGAGAAAAATATGGATCTACCTCCAGTCTCAAGTTACGGTACTTAGTGCCACACGTGATAGAACTTTCTTCTTCTCCAGTTGTCCATGCCACCCAAAAACGAGTTGTTCCCTAATTTTGCAGGTACACAAAGGGCTGCAGGATGAAGCTGAACTACCTTCTGATTCTGCTGATAGAAGCAGTTCTGCCAGCACAAATACCCTATTGGGTGATGGCCATGGAAGTAAAAATAAAGATAAATAAAGCCTTCTGATTTTGTCCACTAAAACTCATCCAGTGGTTACTGCTAGACTCCAAGCAGATATGAGATTCCAGACACAGGTCTCTGGAAAACAAAAAACATTAGCCTAGAGGGGAACACACATGATTCTGCTGATTAACCAAATTTGGGCAAACACTGAGAGTAGGCAGAAATAAAAACAAGTACCTTATTAATCCTTAAGAGGAGAGACAAAATCTTATGCATAAAGGACAATTAATAACAAAACAGTTTGAAATGAGAGACATCACAGTATCCCTAACAATTAACAAGAACTCCACAAAATACAGTGGGCACGCTGTATCCACAGGATCACGATCTACAGATTCAACCCACCATGAATTCAAATGTATACAATACATAATACTGTACCAGTACTGTATTGTACTTTCCCTAACACAGTAATTGAACAAAACAGGAGATCTCCCATATATGTCCCTATTAAAAACGGCATAGGGCAGCAGTGGAGGCAGCAGCAAGCCCTGGTTGCCAGGCGTGCATTCTTCGTGCTCCTCCACCTCCAGGAGGTGGGACTCAAACTACAGGAAAAGAGATTCCACCTAAACATTAGGAAGAACTTCCTGATGGTAAGAGCTGTTTGGCAGCAGAATGTGCTGCCTGGGAGTGTGGTGGAGGTTTTTAAACAGAGGCTGTATGGCCATCTGTCGGGAATGCTTTGATTGTATATTCCTGCAGGGCAGGGGGTTGGACTAGATGGCCCTTGTGGTCTCTTCCAACTCTTTGATTCTATGGAACCAATCCTCTGTGGATACTGAGGATACAGTGGTATGTTGTCTTTACAGTGATCATCTGATGAGGAGATCAATGATCAATGGAACCTACCACCCTTCTTATCTTAGGACTTTTTCAGACAAATAAAATGTAGCGCAAGCAGCCTCGCCACGTTGCGAGGCTGCAGCACTGCAGGGCGTTCCTTTCGGATGACGCCCGTCCCTGCCGGTACTATTGCGGTACCGCAGGGACATTTGAGTGGAATATTTTGGCGATTTTTACTCACGATCAACGATCACAGTACGATCGTGAGTAAAAATTGCCAAAATATTCCACTCAAATGTCCCTGCGGTACTGCAACAGTACCGGCAGGGACGGGTGTCATCCGAAAGGGACGCCCTGCAGCGCTGCAGCCTCGCAATGTGGCGAGGCTGCTTGTGCTGCATTTTACTTGTCCGAAAAAGTCCTTAGCTGACTTAGTTTAAGTTGCAGAGATGGTGACAACCAGTCATTATCAGACTGGTGATAGATGAGAACTATGGACACAAAATTCCTGAAGATGAGATCATCAGGGTTTTACTGTCTTTTGCTATCATGAAACACACAGAGAAAGTTTCTGAATTGTGGCATGTCCTCTGAACTGATTATTAAGAAGAAAGTAATGAACTTTGCATTGATGGAAAAGAATAAATAAAAATGACAGGTCCCTAACTATGATATATAGCAGTTGCACATCATAGTTAGGAGTTGTCCCTTGTCGCAAGAGCTCCACTAGCTGCTGGTGTGTTTCTGGGCACAATTCAAAGTGCTAGTTATGACCTATAAAGCCCTATATGGCTTTATAGGTCCAGGTTATGTAAAGGACTGTATTCCCTTATCCAAACCTGCCGTTATTAGTTTTTAGATCTTCTGATGAGGCCCTTCTCATTGTCCATCCACTTTCACAGATATACTTGGTGGAAACATGAGAGAGAGCCTTCTCCATGTCTGCTCCCAGGTGCTGGAACTCCGTTCCTAGAGAGGTTAGACTGGCATCCTCCTTACTATATTTCTGCCAGCAGGTGAAGACATTTTTATTCTGGCAGGTGTTTGAGAATTACTTTTTTAGGGGAGACAGGCCTGTATACTGTGCTAGACTTTTATTTGTTGTTGTTTAAATGGTTTATGTCTTTAACTGGTTTTAATTTGGGGGTAGTTTAAATGCTTTTTTAGATGCTTAAATGCTTTTTAAGCATTTAAAATGCTTAAATGTTTAAATGCTTTTGTATGATGTGAATTTTTAACTATATTTGTTTTAACTGCTGTAAGCTGCTTTGAGCCCCACATTGGGGAAAAGCTGGAATGTGAATAAATAAAGTAGTAGTAGTGGTGGTGGTGGTAGTCGTAACAACACAGTATAGCCACAGGAGATACAGGCAGGAGAGATGTAGACAGCCAGGAATACTTTTGATATTTTTGACCAGACCATGTACAATTCCCAACCAGCTGGGACTTAGTCCTAAACTTTTCTTTTCCTAAATGGCTGATTTATAATAGGACTTTCATCTTCCTAAGAGTTCATACTGCCTCTTTGAAACTAATATGTCTCAATTTTCAGTTTTCAGGTGGCTTTTTCTGTTTGTTCGCTTATGCTGAAAGATGCTGTAAATTCAGTAAAAGCTGTAGTATGATATGTGTTGGTTTCTTCAAAGAGAGTGATTCACTCTATCATTTACACATAAATGTAAGTAAAATGGAAGGTGATTACAAGAGTAGCAGTTAATTCCAATGTTGTGAAGTCGAAGGCTTTCACGGCCGGCATCCATAGATTTTCCTTTTTTTTTTTCCAGGCTGTGAGGCCATGTTCTGGAATAGTTTCTTTCTGATGTTTCACCTGCAACTGTGGCTGGCATCTTCAGAGAATGGTTGGGTAGGTGTGTGTGTGGAGTTTATATGCTGTGAACCCCTGTTGGGGAGAATATGTAAATTTGTGTAATTCCAATATTCATCAATAGAGTTCATATACACAAGTGATCTAAAAGTGGGTTTCAGAAACAATTTTATTTGGAACTTTTCACTTACCCCTTCTGCCAAAAAATAGGTACAGTGCTTATTTATACAATATGATTAGCACCCAAGACTTTACAAAGAACAAATCCTTCAAAACACAAACAAGCAAAAACAAAGATTAAAATTAATACTTTCACTCTGTGTTGTTCATACTTGAACTCTGTTTTGTTTCATGCACCGGATCTTCAAGTTAATAATGATATTAAGCATGAACTGCAAGTACAAAGAAATCCCATACAGTCTTCTACAGTTCTGCAATCTTTTTGAACATTTTCATGCAATAAACCCTTAAATGCAGCAGGAAACCTTGATGTATTCATTCACACTAGGATGTAGCATATAGATACTCTATATTGATGCACAGATACCATATGGATTATTTCCTTCATTGACAGCTCAATGGGATACTGTTGCCCATCAGAGCAAAAGAAAACCCCACAGAAATTAGTGAACCTGAGCATGGTATATAGGAACCCAAAAAGCTGCCTCATATTGAGGTAGACCATTGGTCCAGCTAAGTCAGTATTAACAATTCTGACTCCTAGTAGCTCTTCAGGATTTCAGGTAGGATTCTTTACTTGCCCTATCTACAGATCCCTGGTATTATTGGGTGGTCTCCAGTACAAGTATTAACCAGGCAAAACCCTACTTAGTTTCTGAAATCAGATGAGATTGGGTGTGCTCACCCTATTCCTGCTCCCTCCAAGATAAAAAAGCAGTGCAACACCAACACAGAGAGGCTAGAACACAACTAGAACAGAGAAAGTTTCTACTGCACCTGATTTAAGGCTCCTGAAGAGGGTTGAACAGAAGTCTCTCTTTGAACTTTTCAGCCTCAACATATATTGAATTCTCTGTTCCCCTACTCCTAAGGACATGCTTGTCCTGCTCTTTCTTGACATTCTGCCAGGATGGAAATGAAAAATAAAACAGGAAAAAAATTACAAAGACCCCAAATTCATGACAGTCAATAAGGGAAGACATTGCCAGAGCAACTGAATGGCGGTTCTTGAACCCACCTAACACATTGCCTGGAAGTGGCATCAGAGGACATATAAGAAATCATGTCATGCACTTTCTTTTCTTAGGTGAAGGGACAGGCCCTTCATCTCTCCTAAGGGAGACATGCAAGCTGCATCTGTGCCAAAAGGACAGCAACCTCCTCTTAAAGGACATATAAATTCTCCACATGTACATAATATTTCAGACTTTGCCCTACAAGTTCCCACAAATTCAACAACAACAAAGAGTTCATGCTTTCTGTGCCCTAGGGTGACTGGCAGCCCATTTGCATGTACTGTTTCTAGCTTCACGTTCATTCTCTGAAATGACATTTTCCACTTGCAGGGAAATGCTTGAGTATGCTGGTGGTTCTGAGCAAGTGATTTACTTTCACCAACAATGGTCCGCCCTGGCCTCACATCGGGAGGCTTGGAGATGCACTATCCACAATGCTGCAGCCTTATTTGAGAACTCATGCAGAACAAGTCTTGAAGAGAAACGACAATGCAGAAAGAATCACAACCTGGAAACATCACCCAAGGAGACCTTCTGCTGTGCTTTCTGCAACTGGACTTGTTTATCTCGGATTGGCCTTTTTAGTCATCAGCACGCTTACAGAAAGCATGGAATAGTCCTTCCTGAATCTTTGTTTGTGAAGAAAAGCCAGAGAGAGAGAGGTGCAAGTCTGAGGGAGGACTATGGTTTACACAGCTGCACTGGCTCTGAGGGTTGAGCCGGATAACTGAACTTCTGTACACAGATTCAGATGGTGGTGACGGCAGCTTATGCCTCCATCAGTAAACACTATAGCAGTGATTCTCAAAATCTGGTCCTCCAGCTGTTTTGGACTCTAGCTGTTTTAGATTTCAGAATTCCTGACTTGGCTAAGCTGGCTCTGGCTTCTGGGAGTTGAAGTCCAAAACACCTAGGGGGCCAAAGTTTTGAGAACTACTCCTCTAGAAGAAGACCTACAAGAATCTTTCATCATCATTAATTTTTAAGACTACGTTTGTACATGCTCTAGTCTTTCTTTCTTTCTGTGTAGGCACTATTGGACAGCTCCCATTGATGTCATTTTGAAAGGGAGAAAGTCCTTTCTATTGGGAACAGGGATATGGAAAAGAAAGAGATCTGCATCTTCTTTCTTTTTCTAGAAAAGGAGGGGGGAAACAAGCAGTTGCAAGCCCACACTGATCTTTAAAAATTATATTATATACAACAACAATAAATAATACCTGAGTACAAAATAATGTTTATCTTTACAATGCAAGCTTGGTTTTGTACCTTGTCCCACAAGCTTGATTTAGGAAACTAGATTTGTATCAGTGTGTAGTCCCAGGACTTCCTCTTACAACCCACCAGGGGGCCGTTTACATGATGAAAATGTCCTGGGAAGAATTCGTGTCGATCCCTGGCAGTTTACACGTACATCGGGTCGGGTACGTGATTTTCGGAAGGGGGGCCACCTTTTATCCCTCAACCTGCAGGACTTCCAGTCCCGCAGGTTGTGCCGGTTTTTAAAAAAGTCACTGGAGGATTCGGAAAATCGGAAATGTAAACAGCGTGGGACAAAAAGTCTCGGTACTGGGATGACCGGAAATGGTGACTGGGGGCGGGCTTAGAGCTCAGGGACCAGAAAAGGAGGGGTCAGTCACCCGTTCAACAGATCCAGCCTCACCAGCCGAAAACAAAGGCATCCCTTCCAGCTGCATGAAGGTTGATGTGTGTGTGTGTGCGCGCGAATGTACTCAATCACCTTTTTAAATGGATTTCTACACTGCATGCTACAGAGAGATCGTGGTGGGCAGTTCCTCCCTGGTTCTGAACAGAGAGATCATGGTGGACGGGCACAGTAAAATATTCCAGCCTCTGAGTGAATGAACATCCCTTAAATCCCTCCTCTCTGTGTCTGTGTGTTTCAAAACAGCCTGTTTGTAGCTGGTTTGAAACATGAACTCTGCAGCTAATCTGTGTTGTAAGGGTTAACATTTTACAGAGGCAAGGGGAATACGATGCCTCCCCTCCCTTCCCATCCCCCTCACTCGGCTTGATTTCAAATGGAAAGTACTCTTTCGTTCCTGCGTCTGAGCGAAAGATCTCAGTGTGGATCTTTAAAAATGCTTTCTGCCTCTTCTGAAGGGGTTAAAATGTTCAAGAAGCAAAGGGGGAATAACAAACCTCTGCCCCCCTCTCCCCCCCCCAGCCAGCCAATAGCATCGCTCGTGGCGTGGAACTCTAAAGGAAGTGCGTCACCGAGGTTGTGAAAACACGAGTAATCGCATCTTTGATTGACAGCCAAAAAAAAAAAAAAAATTAAAACCTAAACAAAACCGGAACTATGGACGTGTAAATATCAGTCACAGGACCACACGGGATATCCAGATCAGAGACATAAATCATATAAACAGCGAGGGACGGATTCATGATCACTTTGTCACGGTAGGCAACGCGACAATTTCTGTCGTGTAACTGGCACCCAGGAGTTACTGAGAATCAACTGGCTTAAATCCAAATTCTTCCTTTAAATTGGCTGCAGCACAAACCGTCCTTCAAATCTCCCCTGCACAGATTAACAACACTCTTCAAGTAAGCCCCCAATAACATTTTGTCCTTCTCACCTCCCCATTTGTTATTACCATTCAGAAAAGTTATTTAAAAAGGAGGGCCATGTGAGTCAGGAATGGGATCAGGTTTATGAGTTATCTGAAGCAGCACAGCATGGAGTGAGTCTCTTTTGTGACTAAAAGAGGACTCTTATACTTAAGTCACAAAGTTTTATCATACAGGTGTCTGTGTTTTCAATATAAGTATTTGTGAAATAACAAGCCACAGGAATAAATGACATTCTTAATGTCCAATGCTTTGTGAGTTACTTAGCACTTTATTGTGCATTGTTTTAGAAGTGCTTTGGAGATACTACTAAATCTACAAACATTTCTGATGAGGTAGATAAGCAAAAGATCCGTCAGTTTTACAGACAGGAAAACAGAGGTGAAGGAGTGCCAAATAGGTGTCTGGTATCATTTGTTGATGGTGTTGGATCAAATCAATAGAATTCTTTTGGATGTAATTCCAGTGAAGACAACAAAACTAAATTCCAAGTAAGAGAATGATCTAGGCACAATGAAACACAACTAAGTAAACTAAAAATGTGCTTGAAATAAGATATTTAAAAGTGCCTTACTGTTCCTGGATTGCACCCTAAAGGCATCATCCACTGTAATTATATATGGTGGGAAAATACCCTCAACAGAAGTTTGCTTTTTCTGCTCCATGTTTCTGTGTGTATGGGCAGGGATATAACTTAGATATACCAAAGGATAGTGATAAAGAGAAAATCACAGAACTCTTAGTAATGTTCCCCTCTGTTGCTTCTGGAAACATGGGTCAGATTTGCACATAATGCTATGCCAATTTGTAGTTTGTGCAATCCTGATTTGTTATGGTGCCCCTGAATGTCCTCACAAACAAACCATAGTTTGTCAGTCAGAAACCATAATTAGAAGTCATGGTTTGTTGTTGGCTTATGAACTCTGGCCATGGTTTTTCATTATAGCCAAACTCACAACTAGGTCTTATCTTCCCAGGTGATCTGTGGATCAGGAACAGATGAAAAGGACAGAAGAGAAATACACTGAAATGGGAAATGGAGAATGTACGGTGTTTGTTTGGTCATCCAGATGATTCATCGTTAAAGCAATAAACCTTGGCTAACACAAGTTATGGCTTAGCTTGACAAGAAGGTTGCAGCCATAAGTGCAGAGCAAGGAATTCATGGATCAACACCCATGGTAAAACCAGGATGTGTTTCTAGTTTCAAGATGATAGGAATGATTTTCAGTGTCTCCAAATAATTTGCATAAGATAATACCAACTTCTAGCAGCCAAACTCAGATTAGAATTGAGGTAACTACTTATTCTTAACTCCAGTCACTCTGGCAGCTATAATGTGCATATAAAGGTATTAACTCTGTGCATGATGCAGCAATTCTAAGGCATGTAGGCAGCAACCAAACGGTTTTGGCATGCAACATTCCTTCATAATTGTGCTGTCAGGAACATTATACATTCTGATACAATCTTTATTGAGTTAAACACAGGAAAACACCAAGTCATACTTCTACTAGAAATAAGTAATTAGGCTAGGACTTTCCTACCCTGCAAATAGAGAATGAGTTCAAGAGAGGACCAGAACAGAAAAAGTTAAAATGATAATTATTTGGTCCAGCTGTCCTATGGCTACTTTTTGAGCATGAAGAACCAAACGGTGCATTTTAAACCTTTTCTGTTGTTGCTTAAGTTTCCAAAATATTAACCTTCCTACATTATAAGCAAAGAATAAATGTTTTAATGATTCAAAAGTAAATCCTATCAATTCCAATGAATCTATTCCAAATCAGTATGTATTGGATTGCAGGTGGGAAGAACAATCCTAGCCACTGCCAGAGGTTAGATGAGGGAGGTTAGGATGCCATGGACATGCAGAGTCTGGAAAAGTTCCTTTTTTGGACAACAACTACCAGAATCTTCAAGACAGCATGCCCAGCCTCCACAAGAAAACAGAAGCTATATTGATGTATGGGACATCTGTCCCAAAGCTCCTCAGAAAGTTCTGTAGACGTAGCAGTACTATTGATGGTGTTCCTATGAGTAATAGACGGTTATGTAGGGCATTCAGTGGGCATCCTTTGATCCTCTTATTTTAAAGATGGCATAGGTATTTCTCTCCCTTGAAAACAATAGAAGGGGAACAGTTAAAAACCCCAAACCACTGAGCATGCAAATGTGTGCACCATTCCTATCTTCTGCGTTGATCTCAGCAAGGGAATGTCAGGTTTCTGGGAACAGTGGATCATCTATTACTTCACTCCCCCATTTAACTCTCTTTTAGATATTGGTGTATAAAGGAATGCAATCAAGCGCCCACTTTCAGGCATTTCTATTTCTAGCCTGTCGGAAAGAAAACAGGTATATGTTCTGAAGCAGATGAAACATTATGTACTCTGTAGAAAACACTGGCTCTTTGGGGGCAAACACTATTAAAAAGAAAAAGAGAGAGAGAATCAAAGCCATCAGGATTCACTTAGTACTCACAACACCAGCATCTTCCATGAGTGCACCGTGGTGTTCAAGAAGAACACCTACTGTTGCACCACTACAAAGAGATATATCGCTGTAAACCTTGTTGGTAACTACTACTTCAGGTTTGCCAAGCTGGTGACCTAGACATGTGCTGAACTACAAGACTCATCATCTGCAGCCAGCATGTCCATTGATGGATGTGTATTCCAGAATATCTGGAGGATGCAAAACTAGTGCAAGCTGCCCTCCATGCTATTAGCATATCCATTCCCACGAGCAGGTCAGTGTTTCCTATGCCAGTGAGAAATGGCCTTTCCGATGCACTGTGGCCTCCTTTTAAACTACAAAAATCTAAAAAATTATCTACAATGCAGAATATACAAAGCCCTGTAAAAATCTGTCTCTTCCCCCCCCCCCACCACCACACACACCCCAACGCTCCTAAAGGGCAGAACTGCAGTCTGGACCTTGCATATACCTGCAGATAAACCAAATGGTCCCCTGGTATTTGCAGTCCAGGGGCAGGTTCTTGCTCTCAATTTAGCAAGGGTTTTCCCACTAACTAAAAAAACAAACACATCAACAACTCTGGGCCTCCATATTACAGAACTTTTATCTTTTCCTTTTGCCCATATTTATGTATAGCTGACCAATAGGAAATTCTGCTGGCATTGCTACATGAGTGCTCTTCACAGCACTAAAAATAAACATTTAAAGACTTGTATATTAGAAACCCTGCAGAGAAATGCAGTAGCCGACATTATAAGTAATGAAACCTTTTTTAAAAGTTCTATTTAAAACACACACACACAGTGATCCAGTTGGATCTATTTGTCCTTCAATAAACCCAGTAAATCAGAAAAAGTTAAACTAGAAGTACTAACCTCATATGATAATTGATTTCTAGGTGGGCTCAAGATTGTTAGCATGCTTCAAGCATATGGAACATATTTAGTAAGAAGAAATCGGGCCTTGTACATGAACCAACTGTACAAAAATTGGGGATAGGAAGAACAATAAGGTAAATGGCTGTAAGGATGGCTAGCACCACATGAGCACCATAAGCATTTATCTGTAATTGAGATATATATAGAAGTCATCACATGGTCCAAATATCAAATGTATTTTTACTGTTTGCTGTGGCCTGACATTGCCCTGCAAAATGCCCCTTATGCTGTAACTGATAAGCACACAAAAACTGATTACATAATCCTCTTTGCAGGCTGTCTTTAAATTTAGCCTGGATTCTGAGCTTCCTCCTAGGTTGGAAAGTTTTAAGGCCTTGGCTTTTCCATTTTCTCATGCATTTCTTAACTGTGCTTGGATGCTCTAAACTTTAGCATCTAAAGGCATCTCCTAAACAAATAGTTCAAATAAATAAATTATACGGAAGGCTTAGTGAGTCACTGGGGGCAAATCATTAAAACAATTATGTTTTTCTGGCTGCATTACACTGAAAGATTTTTAGAATACTGAATGACAGACTCATTGTGTTTACACTAAGAAAATGCGTAGACTACGATGCAAGTTAAATCCTGCAGCAATTCTACATTTGGAGACCCTTCTATAGCCAAGAAAATAACTTTAAAAGTTTCCAGGATTACAGAGAACTTTTCAGGCACTGGAAAAACTTAGCCTTAGAGAAAGTAGATGTAGATACACTACATATTTGTTTGAGTAAATATATATTTCCCTGATCAGTCCCACTTCAGATATAATACTTAACTTTGATTTAGACAAACAAGGGTTAAGGTCTCAAAACATGGTTGAGAATGAAGTTACTTTTTTGGACTATAACTCCGAATGGCATAGCCAACAATGCCAATGGTCATGGTTGCTGTGGGATCCTGGAAGCTGCAGTCTAAAACAGTAACTTTTCCAAGGTCTGTTGAGAACCTAAATATACAGTGAAACCAACTGGGATCTGCTTATTACCTTGCAAGGCCAAGAAGCTGAAGAGGCAAGAGAATGGCCTTAACCATTATTTGCTCAGTATAACACTTAACTATGGTCCACACAAACCATAGCTTGGCCAAGAGCTTCAAACCATGGTTTCACAAACTAGTCTGTGGCAAGCCATGCAAATTAAAACAGTGGTTTAAGTACTCAAACACAACACAACCATGTTTAAGGAACACAAACCATTGTTAAATATGATTGTTTAGGGAGTGCCACTGTGTGCTCATGTTTGTCTGTGAAATTTGGTCCAAGAGATGACTGGATATTTCTCAGTTCAAATCAATAGTAATCCACTTACAGATGGCACCATTTATTTCCAATGAAGAAAATCACAGTTATGTCATCTGAACTACCCTGTTTAATGTCCTTGCTGCATATTACTGGTGAAGCCACATTACTATATAGTACTGTGTTGTACCTATCTGGATTACAATCCTGTCCTTGCCTACCCTTCTTCCTCCCGTCCACAAAAGATACTGTCTGCTTCACAGACTAAAACTGATATGAATACTGGTCAGGATTCAAACCAGCTGTTCATCACTGAACAAGTTTCAAAAGCCATAACCACTCCAGGCTTTCTTCATAAGGAAAAAAAAGTGCCTCTTTATTCATACATCTGATATGAAACTGTAGATCCGAGTCACTATTTAAAAAAAAAGCCAGACTATCCACATCCTTGGATTAAGTGACTCTTAATGCCTATTTACTATTACAGTACATTAAATTAGGAGACAGCAGAGGAACAAAGAAAGGATGTAAAAGTAATACAGAATTACATTCTTTCTTTGGCTAAATTACTGGCAAATCTTTCACTCTCCAAATTGATGCTGCTGTTATCCTCACATTCATTTTTTAAAATAATAATAATATTTATTTAGGTCAAGCTAGTATGAATGTTGTTTCCTCTGTCAGGGAAACAGAATTCAAGTCCAAAGATACAGGATTGTGGGACTGGAGCCACTTCTTTAAATACTTTGGGGGAGCCATATTAACATTTTGCAGGGGGAAATCTTTTACACAGATTTACTGTGACATAAGTTTTGGTGGAAAACTTTAGCTCTTCATCATATCCTTAAAGTGTATCCTCAGTAAGAACATTTTCTACAAACACAGATAGAGTTATAAAGGAAAATACAATAAGACAGTGGAGCCATGGGATAATGAAATGAAAGAAATGTGGTCTGTCAGATTTTTATGAAACACTCAAAAGTTTGCAAGATAAACACAATGACCATATACAATTGCCATAATTGTAGTTAATGCAATCCTCTAAATTTTGCTATGCTAATTAAATGCCTGGAGTTGAAGAGAAAAATCTTGGTTCCAACTTCCTCCTCAATCAACAGAATTACACATCTGATAAATGCTAGTTTGGCAACTTCATGATGGAGTTTCCATTGGAACTATTGTTGTTGGAAACAAATATTTTCCAGGTAAGCTGCAGCAGAATGTCCTGGAAAAGCATAAGATTTTTTTGTTGCTTTCTATATACTGCAGTGCTTTAAAGCAGGATGTATAGAGACTTTGGAGGAAAAAGCTAGGCCAGGTCTTACTAGCTGTTAGAGCTTGAAAAGTTATGTTTTGGGACTAAGACTCCCAGAATTCTACAGCTAGCATAACCAGTGGCTATGTTGGCTGGGGGATTTTGGAGACTGTAGTAAAAAAAAAGTAACTTTTTCCCCAAAATTCGGCTAGTTAGATGACTAATAATTTTGTTGGCAGGCAAAGACACACCTCTGCCCACAGCTTCTGTGATGATGGGATGCTTGTTTCGGACAAGGATATTTTTCTTTCATAGGCCTTGGGCAGATAGATTGTCTTCTTTAAAGACATCTCCTTCATCTAATATGGTTCACATATCAGCAGCAAAAAAATACACTTAAATCCATGTACCAGCTCTTCAACGACTTTGCTGCAGGCTCTGCTACTTTATCTGCTCAGACAACACTAGTCAGAACCTAACAGTGCCCTATTCCGCTGTTTTTCAAACCCATGAGCTTTGAAGGGGCTGACCTGATAACTCCCTACCCACAACATCATGGTTACATCATGTAGCCCCTCTGTAGTTTCGTTGTTAATTGCCATTAAGTCAGCATCAATTTATGGCAATCCTATGAGAGACCTCAAAGATACCTTGTCATCAATAGCCCTTTCAGGCCCTGCAGTTTTTTTTACTACAACTCCCAGAATTACACAGTTGGCATACCAACTGGCCAAAGCAAAACAGTTAAGACTGTTTTTTAATGGAAGCACTATTTGATACCACTTTTTGATACTACCACCCTTTCACACTATATATAGTTATAGTGCTAGGATTCCACTTTAACTGCTATAGTTCCATCCTATGGAATCCTAGGATTTTAGTTTAGGAAGAGGCATTTCAAATTCTCTGCTGAAGAACTGTGGTTCTCACCAAACTTCAAAGTCCAGGCTTCCACAGGATGGAACCACGGCAGTTCAAGGGAATCAGAGCCCTCCATAGTCATGGATTCTGCAGCCATGGATTCAACCATCCACAGCTTGAAAATATTCAAAAGAAAACAATTCCAAAAGGCAAACCTTGATTTTGCCATTTTATATAAGGGACTCCTGATCTTGAAAACCACTATATTTTTGACTTGAACAGGAGACTCTAACACAGGCTTGAGTGACTTCCAGCAAGTCTAGCCAGCATAACCAGACTCCTAGAGGACACTTGGGAGATACAGTAAAAAAAATTAAAAATCTACAGGAGTGTACTTTACCCAGCTCTGCTCTACTAGGAAACTGCCTAACTAGAACAGATTGTATAATTTTGATTCTATATTCATTTAGGTCCCAACTAGATCCAATGTTCTCTCTCCCACTCTGGGAGTTCAGCTTGCATAGCAAAGCTAGAAATATTACATTATCATCAATACTGGTACTAAGAGTGTTGGGGCTGACCATTCCATTAGGCAGAGTGAGGCGTTGCCTCTGGCAGAAGATGATAAATGGCATGGAGTGAGCAGCAGCTGCTACCCCTGGACATTCAGTTCTGTTGAAGGACAGAGCTCTGTGTTCCTCATGGCCTGTCCTATTAGCCTGCTGCCCTAAGGTGAGGTGGAAAATGCTGCCCTGTCACAAGTGCTGTATTGACTTTTGTTGAAGGAACCGGGGGAGAGAAAGGTTCCACCTCATCCTTCATCTCTAGAAGCAAAATCTCTTGGGCTGGCCCCAGAGACTAGTCTCTATGCTTATCTTGCATACTTCTGTAATTCGCAGAAAGAAGTACTGTATTGTACTCTCTATACCAACTCTATACAAAAGTGTTGATAAATATATGCAGGTTATCTATTTGCCAAATGAAGGTAATACTTCAAATACTTGCTAGAATGGGTGCTTGTCCATAAGAGCTTATGTCACAATGATCACAATCTGTTAGGCTTTTAAAAGCACCCTTTTCTCCCTGAAATAAAAACTGTTGGACCAAATGGTGCTCTCTATGTCCACAACTTTCTCAATACAGTATAGCTTTGAATTTCATTTCTATACTACTAGGAGTTTTGTTTACTTTTGACTTCTTAAAACAATCAAAACTCAGAAGCAGCTGAAACAACATTGTAATCCTGAGATAATTGTTGCTTGTGAACATGAGCAAGAATGCCAGCGCCTTTCATGGGTTTATCAAGTACCCTAAGTTATAAACAGGTTACCAGACTTCCTTATAAAACTGTTAAGTCCATCTATAGGAGCAACAACCCTGCCACTCTCACCAGCTGAGGCAAGAATTCACCAAGGTTTGTTGGAATTTTTTCCCCATTTCTGTGTCTGTGCAAGCAAATCAGGAGGGCATGAAAGTTCAGTGGCTGCTATTCCAGAATAAAGGTCAGTGCAAACCAATTGATATTGCTGGTGATTGAGTCTTATATGTAGTAGAACTTTAAACAACAACAACAACCCTGTGTTCAGAATTCTGCTCTGAATCCTGTTGGTGCCTTATGGCTGGCTTAATGGTTCATTATGTTTGCGTAACAGTCCACTTTTTGGAGGGGTATGTAGTGACACTGGGGAGGGTGGCAGAGAAAGCTTCCTCCGGGAGTAGAGATGTAAGCCTTCCAGAAATTTTGAAGCCATGGGGAAAAAAATTCAGAAAAAAATAGAAATTTTCAGAAAAATTGAAAAAAAATGCAACATTTGCACTTTTTACAGATTGGAAATCACTCTGTTACTTTAGGAACATAAAATATGACTATGTACAATTTGATTTGGCATAAAATTATCATAATTGGTATATTAAAAATACCATATATTCAAGCAATTATTGTATTCAAGCAATTATATATGAACAGCTTGTCTTAAAGATTTTATTCATTATGCTGAAAGAAAACATTCCATAATCAGTTTTCTTCCTCTTTTTCAATTTTTCTGAAAAAAACAAAAAAGGCTTCAGGAAAAAAAATTGGAAAGCCCCCAGTTTTTTTCTGATTTTTTCTGGGCCTTCACATCTCTATCCAGGAGTCAGCACAGCATCTCTTTGCTGACAGGGATGGCTTCTGCTGACCCATTGCAGAGCCTCCATCCATTTAACCCCTGCCCCTGTACTACCAACTGTGTTTAGTGTAGCTATGCTGACAAACAGGACTGTGGCTCTTGCGTTACTTCTAAACAGAAGCCCTATTGCAGCTACTCTTTCAGCTTATGTGCTGCCCCTTCTTCCAATAATGACCTTTCATCAATGACATAAGTATAACTAGGTGTCTGATTCACAGTACAAAATGTCCTGCAAGATGCAGGCTTTCTGGGGGAGTGGGGTTTGAGGGGGCTGGATAGCTACCTCACTGATACAAGCTTTGTTGTGTCACACGACCAACCCCCTTTGATCAAATTATAACCTGGCTTCACTATAACTCACAGCTACATTTGCCTTCTGGCCAAGATCACTAACGCAACAAACAAATGCAAGAAAAGAGATTTCAATTCGTTTGTGTCAAAAGCCCAAGTCCAGTGCACAGGACTTCCAAATGCTTTAGCAGAAGACACACAGAGGCATTCTTCAGCGCATTAACAGGCCAAGAAACACACAGGTGGGATTTGATTTTAAATCGCAGTTGTTCATCAGTGCAGGTCTACTGTATATTGCTAAGCGAAATGACATCTCCTGGAGCGGAGAGTCTGAAATCAGCAGCTAGCATTCATGAGGCCCATGCACATTGTTCCCCTGAAACCCTGATCCTCCTACTCAGTACATAAGCTGGACAGAAGTCCATGAGGCTTACTATCAACTACAACGCACCCAGGAGCAGCGTGTAGGCGCTTTCAAGCACTAGTCCTAAATGGCTTATCTTTGTACCGAAGCGGCGATGCATTAGAATGAGTGGCCTTACAGCCGGGGGCTTGAACGCCTTGCCTGAAGCCCGCCCGCCCGCCCTGCCTGCCTGCCTGCCTGCCTTTGCGCGCGCTTTCCTGAAGGGAGTTCAGCACCGCCTTGGACAGCTCCAGGGCCGCCTTCCCTCGGCGTGGGGGAGCCGGCCGCCTGGAGGGCTGCGGCGGAGCGAGGCCCCGGTTGAGACCGTCCCTCCAGGCGAGCCCGCCCGAGCCGCCCCGCCCTCCGCCCGCTAAAGGGGCCGGGCTGCCTCGGGGCTCCTTGCCGCGGGCGTCGCGGGGTCCCTCAGGAAGCGCCGGAGGAGCAGGGCCAGGCAGAGGAGCAGGAGCAGCATGTAGCCCAGGGTGCCGGCCAGGGTGGGCCAGGCGGGCGGGGGCCGCTGGAGGAAGCGCTGGAGCCCCTCCTCGACGTAGGAGAGCTGGTCGTAGATGCTGAGGAAGGTGAAGATGTGGAAGAGCTGGTGGCTGTGGCCGACGATGTCGAAGCGGCCCGGCTGGATGCGCTCGGGGATCTTGGTGACGTTGAAGAAGGCGGCCACCAGCAGCCAGAAGTAGCGGCGGTAGAAGTGGCGGCAGAGGGCGGGCCGGCGGGCGGCCAGGTCGAAGAGGAGGCTCTCCAGCAGGATGGGCCAGGCCAGGCTGAGCGGCAGGGCGAAGACGAAGGTGCGCACGGCCACCGGGTGGGCGCAGCCGCGGGCCCGGCTCCGGCAGCAGGCGGCCGTGCAGGCCAGGGCCAGGGCCAGGGCCAGCGGCAGCAGCAGGGCGCGGTAGGCGGCCAGGGCCGGCCGGGGGTCCACCTGCCAGCCCAGGCGCTGCTGCAGGAGGCGGGCCAGGGCGCGCGGCTCCAGCAGGCTCAGCCCCGGCAGCAGGTAGTGGGCGTAGGCCACGGTGCTGGCGAAGCCGTAGTAGCTGATGGAGGCGTAGTCCAGGTAGAAGAAGGCGGCGCGCAGCCGCGGCGAGAGGCAGCTGAACACGTGGGCCGCGCAGCTCATGGCCAGGGTGAGCAGCACGCCCGAGGCGTAGCACCAGAGCGGCCGCAGCGCCGGGTGGGCCCAGGGCAGCCCCCGGCCCGGCCCGGCCCCCGCGAAGCGCCCGGCGAAGAGCAGCAGCGGCACGAAGTGGGTCCAGAAGTTGAGCGTCTCGTTGGTGGGCCGCACCACCGAGGCCAGGCACTCCCGCGCCGAGCAGGGCAGCCGCCGGTAGCCCGACAGGATGAAGCGCTCCACGAAGTCCGCCGGCACCTCGTCCCAGCGCAGCAGCCGCGGCGGCGGCGGCGGAGGCGGGCGACCCTCGAGCACCCCGCCCGCACCCCGGAGCCCCGGGCCCGGCGAGGGGCGGCGGGGGCGGGGGCGGCGGCGGGAGGGGGCTCGAGGGGGCGCCTGGCCCTCGGGGGCGGCGAGCGCGGCGGGCGGCGGCATCTTGGCTCCCCCCGGCTGCTCCGGGCCCGCCGGCGCCTCTCGCCCCTGGCTCGCGGGGAGGGGGGCCGCCCGGGGGCAGCAGCCCGAGCCGATTGTGATGTAAGCTCCCCCGGGCTAAGCCGCCGCCGCCGCCGCCGGAGGAGCTGCCGTGGATTTGCGCTGAACCGGAGTCGGCGCGACGGCAGCCCCCGCCCCCGCCTCCGCCTCCGCCCCCGCCCGCATCATCCGCTGCACCAAGGGCAGGCCAGGCCAGGCCAGGCGGACGGGGAGGGCGGCAGCGGCAGCAGCACCGCCGGCACTCCCACCGCGCCGGGGCCGCCGCTTTCTCTGGCCTAACACGACCCCCCCCCTCCCGGCTCCCCCTCCCTCGACGACGCCCCCCGGCTCACCACTGCGGCCCCCGGCCGAAGGCAAGGCGGCAGCCGCGCTTTCCCGCATCGGGACCTTGGCACCGTCAGAGTCGTCCGGTCCTCCCCGGCAGCCGCGCCCCCCGCCATCTCGCCCGGTCTCGACACCCAGGGCGAAATCCCCCCCCCCAGAAAAGGCCTCCCCCCTTCGCTCTCCCAGCCCAGCCCAGCCCAGCCCCTGTTGACTTTTTCTGCCTCTCACTCTGATTCCTTGAAGGTCTCTGGGTAGCTCCCCTCTTTCAACATTGACCTGTACTCCTGCAGGGGAAGGAAGTCAGGAATTAGAGGGGTGACTCTTAACCCTTTCTTTACCAGGGGTCCCCTTTAAATCTCTTTTGTTGCCGTGGGCCCCCAAGACTTAACTCAAGATTTAAAACCCTAACAACAACAACAACAACACAATTACACCATCCATTAACCCTCCCCTCAGAGGCAGTGGAGGGGGAAGGAAGACTTTTCTTCTTCCTGCAAATTTGTGGCTAGAGCAGATGGAATGGCAATGCACAAGCCAAGCCATTCAGCCAGCCTTTGCCTTGGCCCCTGTCACCTGGCCGCTCCACTGCAGGGAGGAGGTGGGCCAAGCAGCCTTCAAGCCTTCAGGGACCACCTGGGAGGGCATCCTAGACCCCTGGGGGTCCCTGGACCACAAGTTAAGAACCACTGAAGTAGAGACTTCTGCTACCCTTAGATACAGCTTGGTAGTTCATGGCCTTTTCAAAAAAGTAATTCAAATCAAGGAAACACTCCAAGCATATTGAAAATATACATGCATTAATCACATCTTAAAAATGCACTTCCTTGGGAATGAATGAGGCCCGTTGAATCAAGTTTGAGGAGAACTGAGCCCTACTTCTAGCAAGAACAAACAAACAAACAAAAAGACGCAATGGAACAATACACATATATACACTCTAGTACCAAAGCATAGAGAGATTTTGAACAAACAAGACAGTGGTATGGCAATAGTTAGAGACACAGCAATTAAAACATTTTAATTTGACTTTTTTTTTGTTAAAGCCCAGTCTGCGATGCCAAAATGTTTCCTGCACCATGATAATTAACCTGTGGGTGAACACTTTATTGTAGAAATCATGTCATTATGAAACTGACAGGTATGCATACATCTGACTGGTGGTTCATAACAATGAAACAAAAAAAAAGTCCTATTTTTATATGTCAGATGAGAATGCTCTTCAAAGTAGTGGCTATTGTGTTGATGATTCTTAGGCAGATTGCAGAGTTATCAGCTGTGCAGTTATGTAATCAGAATTATGTAATCAGAACATCATAAGTTACACAGAAGAAGATACACTGTTAAGCCTCTCTTGCAGCTGACAGGTGCGTTTTCTAAAGAAGCAGGTGTATTGTCCAGCTGAGGTGATGGGCCAGTTCTTTTCAGTTGCCTGATGTGTCCCCTCCCCTTTCTAAAAGCAGACAAACCCAGTGTTTTAAATGAATTGAATAGGTTAATCAAAAAATATTACATTGTAGTTTAGAAGTGAATAGGATTCTTTTTACACAGGATAATGACAGACAACCAAAATGAATGATTAATTTCAAAAAAAAAAAAACAAGCAGCAGTTTTAAAGCCCCCACTAAGCTGAAAGAGTTAATGAATAATAAAACACAGAGATGTGCTGCATATAGAGGAAATTAATTACTAAAAAAGAAAAAACCACATTGTAAACAATGGGACATTTCATGTGATTTGATGTGCTTACTGGTGTGTACAGTAATCAGTGGCCAGAAACTTTGAAAGATGAAGAATTCAGCTGTTTGATCCAGGACTGTTCTTTCTTGGGTTCCAAACTCTTAAAGTCCAGAGTTTCATGGCAGTTGGCAGACCATTGTTTACCATTCATACCCTCCTAACTATGCTATGGCACAGTATGACACAGCAGTTGCTTTGCCTATTTATGCTGTCATTGTTGTTGTTTGTCTTCAAGTCATTTCCTGACTTATGGTGACCCTAAGAAGAACCTATCATGGGGTTTTCTTGACACAGTTTGTTCAGAGGGGCTTTGTCTTTGCCTTCCTCTGAGGCTGAGAGTGTGTGACTTTCCCAAGGTTACCCAGTGGGTTTCCTTGGCTGAGCGGGGATTTGAACCCTGGTCTCCAGTTGTAGTCCAACACTCAAACCACTACACTATGCTAGAGTGTAGTGTAGAAGAGACACGGGACCTGTCTGCACTGCATAAATACAGCAACTAGACACCATTTTATCCACTATAGTTCGGTCCTATGGACTCCTGGTGTTTGCAGTTTGGTGAGGCACCAGAATTCATAGAATCATAGAATTGTAGAGTTGGAAGAGTCCAACCCCCTGCGACGCAGGAAATCACGATCAAAGCATCCCTGACAGATGGCCATCCAGCCTCTGTTTAAAGACCTCCAAGGAAGGAGACCCCACCATGCTCCAAGGGAGTGTGTTCCACTGCCAAACAGCTCTTACTGTCAGAAAGTTCCTCCTACTGTTGAGGTGGAATCTCTGTTCCTGGAGCTTGCATCCATTGCTCCGTGTTCTAGTCTCTGAAGCAGCAGAAAACAAGCTTGCTCCATCCTCAACGTGACACCCCTTCAAATACTTAAACAGGGCTATCATATCACCCCTTAACTGTCTTTTTTCCAGGCTAAACATACCCAGCTCCCTAAGTCTTTCCTCATAAAGCATGGTTTCCAGACCTTTCACCATTTTAGTCACCGTCCTCTGGACACGCTCCAGTTTGTCAATATCCTTTTTGAATTGTGGTGCCCAGAACTGGACACAGTATTCTAGGTGAGGCCAGACCTCTAGGTTATTAGCTACTCCTCCTAATTTGGTGTCATCTGCAAATTTGATAAGTATGCCTCTAATTCTGTCATCCAAGTCATTGATAAAGATGTTGAATAGCACTGGGCCCAGGACAAATCCCTGTGGCACCCCACTGGTCACATCTTTCCAAGAGGAAGAGGAGCCACTGCTGAGCACCCTTTGGGTTCGGCCGGTCAACCAATTACAAATCTATTTAACAGTTAACTTGTCTAGCCCACATTTTACAAGCTTATTTGCAAGAATGTCATGGGGAACCTTGTCAAAGGCCTTACTGAAATCAAGGTATACGATAGCCATAGCGTTCCCTTCATCTACCAAGCTGGTAATTTTATCAAAAAAAGAGATCAGATTAGTCTGGCATGACTTGTTTCTCTGAAACCCATGTTGACTTTTTGTGATTATGGCATTGCCTTCTAAATGTTCACAGACTCTCTGTTTAATGATCTGCTCTAGAATCTTCCCTGCTATTGATGTCAGACTAACTGGATGATAATTGTTGGGATCCTCTTTTTTCCCCTTTTGAAGATGGGGACAACATTTGCCCTCCTCCAGTCTGCTGGAACTTCTCCTGTTCTCCAGGAATTCTCAAAGATTATTGCCAATGGCTCTGAGATTACATTTGCCAGCTCTTTTAATACCCTTGGATGCAGTTCATCTGGTCCTGGAGATTTAAATTCTTTTAGATTAAGAAAGTATTCCTTACTACCTCTTTACTTATTCTGTGCTAGATTTCCCCTATTGTGTCCTCTGTTTCATTATCCTCAGATTGCTCACCCTTTTCCTTTTCTGAAAACACGGAGGCAAAGAAGGTGTTGAATAATTCTGCCTTTTCTCTGTCCCCTGTTAGCATTTTGCCATCTTCTCCACGTAGTGGCCCTACCATTTCCTTCTTCTTCCTTTTGCTGCGGACATACCACGGCAGCTCCTCCAGCGGCAGTTTAGCCTGGATGAGTTTACAATCCGGGTTTGGGCTGCCAGCTGGCCCCCTGCCGGCCTCCCCTCCCCTCCAGCAATTCTCTGACAGAAAAGGCTAAATGCCTCATAAAACTACAAATACCAGGATTCTATAGGATAGAATTGGATAAAGTAGTGTCAAACTGCTGTATTTCTGCAGTGTAGACAGGCCCAAAGTCTCAGGGTGTTGAAAAAGATGGGCTAATTTCTGGAATAAAACAATCTTTTACAACACCCTGATAATTTATCTCTTCTCTACATCCCTTCTATTGGGTGTTACCAGTCCTCTTTACTTTTTAAAGCTTGTATGCAGCAGGAACTAGCTTGCAGTCCTGAATGTTACAGCTGTGTGGTCTTACTACAGCTGTATGCATGTCCTACATCACAGTCTTAAAAGGAGAGCATGATGCAGGAATATGTTGCATACCAAGGGTAAGAATTATGTGTCCCTGTAGATTTTGCTGGACTACAATTCCCAGCAGCCTAGGTAATACAGCCAATGGTGATGAATACCGAGAGTTGCCATTCAACAACATCTGTAGGACCATATAGCTCTCACCCTTGCTGTGATTCATGCACATGCTTTCTCCTGATCCTTTTAAGAATTTTAGAGAAAGCATGCACAGTATATTTAATCAAGCACAATACAACATTTTGTTGCCTGAGATAGTGTTGCAAATAGCACCCCCTCCCCTGGGCAAGTTTCATAATACCCAAACCTAGTCCAATTATTTTGGTGGCCAAGGCAGAAAATCCTAGAAATACTGGAAAAAAAAACACAACAATAGCAAATAAAATGAGTTTCCTACCTTTTCACAGGATTGTTGCACTCTCCATAATAGTGGGGCTGATTTGTTGAGCAAATACATACTTACAAATGGCAGTCTTCTCCAGGAGCCAATATCTTTTTCAACATCCCTGGCTATGATTGTTAGTATATAGCCAATCAAATAAAATGTGTCAAGTTTAACTCTACAATTAGAACTCTACAATTCTATGATTCTATTCCTGCGTGACAGGGGTTGGACTGGATGGCCCTTGTGGTCTCTTCCAACCCTACAATTCTATGATTCTATGATTCTAGCCATAAAGCTTATTTATAAATCCCAGATACATGCTTATTGTCTTTTTCTATAAAGTTACTTTTCCAGAATGATCTCTGGAGACAGTTCAGTAATCTGATAATTTGTCCTTCTTTGTTCTTTGTTGTGATACTGAGATGGATATGTTATGAGAATGTTCTTGGATTTAGTATAGGGATAATGATGGGATCACCGTCTTATAAAGTAATACATTCTCCATGTCTCAAGTCCTATCTACTAGCTGGGATATGCTGGTTCCCCACTGACATATCCTGGCTGCAGAGGTGGTCCCCCTGCCTCCTGTTGCTGAAGCCACCACCTCCATTTTCTTGCTAATGTGTGAAGCCAAATGGGTCCTGCAACATGTGACTGCTGATCCCCTGCATTTGACCAGCCTCATGGTATTTGGCCAGTGTAGGCAAGCCCTCATTCTCATCAGGAGGTTGATCGTAGTATTCATCTGTGGGAGCTGTAGTCCAGAATGCCTGGAGGGCTCACCACCTCCCATTTCTGCCTTATCTTAATGGAGAAAGGTTACTCTTTTCACTACCTATCTAGCTTGAGAATGTGATCCTTTTCTGTCTTTTTAAGAGTCATTTCTGCTGAACGTTCATAGACCAGTTATGGTGCTGTATTAATAGGGTTAATCTTGCCTTAATTTAGTATGATGTTAATTTTCTAATGAAAGATAATTCAAAATCTTGCCTGCATTTGGTACAAGCTTGAATGTACAAATGTAAAGTGTGAACCAGGCAATCACAATCATAGGCTGGCAGCAATTTCTGGGACTGCTGGAGCACTTTTCTCTGCTGCAACATTAGAGACGTTCCTGCCAGCAAATGATTGCCAAGTGCCCATATCATATGTCGCATGCATGAGCTGGAGGACAGCTAGTTCAGATTACTTCCATAACAGATGTAATGACCTCAGTGTGGAAATGTTCCAACTAGGTACACAAAAATGATCAAGGATATTCTTCTTGATTCTTTGATAGTGTTCAGAGTTTGGTTTCTTGATTAGAGTGAATGGGCTCCCTGCCAAACCCTAATGGGTCTTCATGATATTATTACTACAGATTTCCCACCCACCCCCCCTATCCACAGGGAATATATTCCTGTACTTACTGTGGATATATGAAACCATGGATAATAGCAAACCCTATTGAAATTAATGACTTCTGACAGAAGCATACCATAGAATTCCACTGGTGGACCTAGAAATTGTCAGGGGATGATAGGACACTCAATCCCCAGCAGAAGCCAAAAACTATCTCAGCAGACTTAGTAGCAACCCATTTCCAAGAATACTCACACACAGAGTGTTTGACATCCAGATAAGCAGGAGGCACTTTTATCTTCAAAGTCAAACAGTTGCAATATATACACAATTGAAGGAGAAACTGCTTCATTAGGCATCAGCATTCACAAGAAGAGAGTGAGCTTTGGACTTCTCTCTCTCTCTCTCTCTCTCTCTCTCTCTCTCTCTCACACACACACACACACACACACGACATTGCCTCCTAGTGGCCTGACTAGGCCTGACTTGGCAGTTCATGGAGTCAGCCATTATGACTCAGCATGATTCTGCAGTTGTTTGCCCATTTTATAATGGACTTCAGTCTCTAACTCCTGACAGAAAATGCCTAGAGAGGACATATTTGTTTTGGACATGGACAAGTGAAACTGCAGATACCGGTCCCATGGATATAGGAGTCAACCTGTAGTTCCCATACTCTGCTACAACTTAGCCACACCCTGTTTTCCTATTTATGCCTGTCTTCCTTTCACTGTTGTTTCACCTTTCTTGAATTTTAGATTGTAAGGTCTTTGGGGCAGAGATCTGTCCTCTTATGCTCTATAAAATGCTATGTATATTGATGACACTATATAAATAAATAATGTTCCTTGCTGGGAGGAAGTCTTTCTTTAATGGCTTTGGAATGTGAGTTTGAGGAAAAGGAAAAGATCATGAATTTTAGTTTGAAACAGTGGAGAGAAAAACAAATTAACATCATGAACTAGAATGGGATGATTCTGGAGTATTTCAGGGGTGCAACTACTCCTAGCAAAGACAGATATGTTGGCCCATAAAGACAAAGAAGACTCCCCAGTCCACAGGGTGGGCAAACACTTTTATTAGGCCCAACTGTAGTTTCATAATTGCAAGCAGGCTTTCAGGTTCCCCAGAATTCTTTATCATGCTAGATGGTAAAAAATGCAGGGAGACGGAAGCATGGAAGTCTAAAATTTGATCAGGTGTTTTAAACCATTATATTTAATATCAAGATGAAGTTTGCAGGGTTGATGAGTCAATCATAGGTAGTGATATAACATCTAGCAATGTCTTCCGGGCTGAAGACAAAATGTTCACTTCTGGAAATACAAGGCCATTAGAAGCTCAGAATTGTGGCCCTTCAGATGTTGGACTGGAACTCACAGTATAGCTAAATGTGTGGAACACAGTATAGCTAAGTGTGTGGAATTGCACTCTGACAACATCTGGAAGGTTGCATAGTTCACACCTTTGCGTTAGGCAAAACACAGTTCCTTAGGTGGCTTATTGCAAAAGCACAAAGAGACAACACATTCCTCGCATAAACAAAGCAGGAGATTAATTTGTAGGCAATGCACTAGGCTAAAAGTCAATTGAGGGCAAATTGAAAGTATTGCCCACTGCTTACAGGTTTCTAAAAGATACCTGTGCTAGTCTGTTTAGCATAAAATGAAAAGAGGGGAGATGAAAGAAGCAAGCAGCACTTTTGAGACTGATTTATTTTATCATGAGCTTTCATGACTATCAATCCACTTCTTCAGATGCACTGATGGAGTTGAAAGTGCAGCCACAGTATATTGAAGTTGCAAGGTTGTGGGGTGGTGGTGGTGGAGTAAATATATAATAGAATAGAGTAGGATGCAAGTTGTGTCCCAGGTTATAAATCTTCAAAGAGCTGTGTGAGATGTTGCAGATCTGTCAGGCAGCTGGTCTGTAGTCCTGAGGTGTGAAAGCAGTATTTAAAGCAATGCTTTAGAAAATAATAAAAGCAATACTGTAGCAACTTTTGTTATGTATGTAACAACAAACAAACTGACTGGTTTTCTTGGCAAGGTTTATTTAGCGTACATTTGCTATTGCCTTCTGCCTAGGCTGAGAGAATATGACTTGCCCAAGGTCATCCAGTGTTTGTCATTACAAAAGAAAAAAAACCCAGACTGCTCCATAGTAATAGCAAGTTGCAGCAGCTGCAACCTGTTTTAATGGTTTTACAGCCCCCATAAACGTCACATGCCTGTAGCCAAGAATCTGCTGCTGCTGCTGAACTGATATTTCACCATTCCAAACAAGAGAGAAAAAAAGATAGCACAAGTCCCCATTTTATTGCTTTAGCGATGACTCACTAAAGCGAACTTCCCAACATGGCCGCAGCAGGTGTTTGCCCTGTAACCAAGTCCCACCCCTGTGCTCATCTAGCCAATCAGGTTATCACTTTGTCTTGTATGGGGAAGTGATTAATGTCGATTCACTTGTCTTAATGAACAAAAATGGGTATATCACAGGAGCTTTTTTAAAATGTCAGGAAAAGCTGCCAATGCTTCTCTCATGTAGTTTTTCCTTTTTTTTTTGGTCCCCCTCCTTCACAATATGCTAGACAATGTGGGATCCCATTAAGACAGCTTGTATTCCAAGCAATTTCTGTGAGTGGTATTTTCACTGTATATATAACCTTCCAGTGTGTTTTGATGGCTGTGCAGGGATTCAAATCCTGGTCTTGTGGAGTCCTAATTCAGCACTCTGGCCACAACACCACACAGGCTCTTGCTGAAGCAATGATTAGCAAGATTTTAAAATTACTTAAGCAACATTTCAGCAATACCTGAGGCAACGCCCAAGAAAAGTGTGAAAACAATGCTAAGACAAATCAGTTCCCTGAAGTTAAACTCTTCTCAGGATAATTTTTATATACATGATCGGTTGTGAGGAACTAAATATTTATATTGTTGTGTGCCAAGAAGCCATTATCTCTTTTCATGTCTCTGCTGATGGGTTGGAATTTTTGAATGTATCACAGCTCAGCTGGTTATTGAATACTGTATATCCAATCATTGTTTGAAATGCTGTTTTTTATAACAGCTACTTGAAGATGATTGTGCAAGCAGGAAGATTGAAACATTTTGCCATT
This sequence comes from Gambelia wislizenii, assembly GCA_030847615.1. Taxonomy (NCBI): domain Eukaryota; kingdom Metazoa; phylum Chordata; class Lepidosauria; order Squamata; family Crotaphytidae; genus Gambelia; species Gambelia wislizenii. The sequence goes on along the minus strand of JAUMIR010000003.1, from coordinate 47,445,067 downwards.
GGTTTGGGTGTATTGCCATTTCTAGTATCAAACTTGTGTCCATTTATCCTCTTGCATATGCCTGCTTTCCTTTTTTAATTTTTATTTTTAGTTGTAACACAATTTAGCAATTATGGCAATGCAATTTAGCAAAATGAAAAAAAAAAGGAAAGGAAAGAAAGTAGGGAAAAGAAAAGAAAACCAGCCTGTTTTGGGATAGTGAGTGGGAGGGGGAAGAGGAAGAGAGGAGAAGATGAGACCATGTGACTGCCCAGTCTTGGTACTGCAGCTGGAGAAACTTATCAGACCTGAGGACTCATGGATCAGCAGCGCAATTGAGAGCTTATTGATAGGTGTTCCATGTCAGTGGCAAAGAACACTCTAACCACACTGTAGAGGAACAGCAGCAACAATTTAGAGGCAACATCATGTGATAAGTAGGAAACAAACCATGCAGTGATGTCACTGCTCAAGGAAGGGAGAAGCATTCTACAAAACAATCGAGGGCTTCACAGTAAAACACGATTTACGTACCATCATAATTCAGGTCTAGGACATTTCAGAGTAGCCACTTCAGCATAGCACAATTATCAATGGCACAATTATTGACAAAATTATCAATAATCAATTGATATGCAAGCATCTAGCTTTAGTAGAGAATTAAGTGTCTGATTAGCTCTTTCTTTCTGACCAAAAAGAAAGAGTTAATCGGACACTAAAATGGCCACTCTGAACTGGCTGCACTGAAATGTGCCATTCCATGTACATGCACACTTATACCCATTAACAATACTGGGAGGCAGATTAGATTGCGCCCACAGTCACCTGAGCACCATGACCAAGTGAGGATTTGAACCCAGTCCTCTTCATTGAAGTCTTGACACCACACTGACTCTCATACAGTTAAGCTTATCTCTGTTTGCAAGTAATTTGTAGCATGCATAATGCATCCAGGATAAATTTGATAGACATCCCCTGCAGCTTGGAAAAGTTATATTTTGGGAATACAACTGCCAGAATCCCCAATTATGCTGCTGTAGGAGCAGCAGCTGGTAGTTTTCATGTCAGTGGGGTGGTGAATCTGTTCTGAGTTTTAGTCTTTAATGGAGCTATTCAAGGTGTTGACCCCTTCTCCCTCAATAGTTTCAGCACTCTGGATAGCTTATTTAAATTTCAGGCTAGAAACTAAATTGGAAGGAGTGTTCCACTGAAATGGGAATCACCAGATGCCACTCAGCTGTAGCCTCTTGCAAAAAGGAACTTTCTCAGGCTCTGGTTCTTTTCAAGACAACTTGTTAGTTAAGTTTCTCCACATTAACTACCAAGCAAGTGTGTTTAAGATTATTGCCAGATACACCATTTACACTGTAGCTCTTTTACAGTCCTTGCCAAGCTGACATCATCGGGTAAGATTCTATCAATGACTACCTTGTAATTAACTTGCTCTTGAATCCCTGTTTTCCTGCAAGAATTCTTACTACTTGGACAAATATCTGGCTTAGGCAGGGCACAGATCATTATCTTAGTGCTAATTTGACCAGAGAGGAAATTTGGTTACAACCAGACAGGAACATTCTCTTTAGAATACATCTAAACCTGTAATTTACATCTACCATGGGAGGTTCTGCAAGATGTTATCTGTTCTAAAGCCTCAATTCAGCCTACACATCAGGAAAGCCAAGCTAGGCCATATGCAGTGTACACAAGGCATTCACAAGGCATTCACCCACACTACAACTCCAGGCTTTCCATGCCCTGGAAGTGTTAGCATTCCTTTGTGAATGTGAATGTGTTTGCTAACATTGGAACACACGCTGCAATCTCTGCAGCTAAAAAGCTATAAGACTTTGACTTCTTCCAAATCTGTGCAAGATGTGCCAGCCTATTGAAAATAAAACTACTTTTTTAAAAATTAAAGGAATAGTTCATTACATCATCAACATATCCTGTGACACAATCTGGGGGAAAAAACATTCCCACACTATAAATGGATAAGTTGTTAATATAGGGGGTCATCTTGTTAGTGCGTAAGTGGGCTTAGACGCACATATTCCTTTTTGGACAGAGTACAGAAAGCAATTCTCTAACCTGTTGAACTCTGCCTAAAACATCCCCCTGGCAGTCAAGTCCTGAGAAGAGCCACTGAGACTGCTTACTGGTAGGGAGGGAGGAGGCAATTCAGACAATGAAGACGTGGCTGTTGTGGGTTCCCAAGGGAAGAAATAGGAGTGCACGGTTTGTTCCCTCTGCTGAGCTGAGACCAACTGTTTCTTCAGTATCTGAATTGCTTCCCTCTTACTCCTGTGCTTCCTACAGGTAAATAGCAGCAGGGTTCGACAGTTGCCATGGTGAGGGGTGGACATGGGCGGGTGGACATTCAAAGGGGTGGAGTTTTATGCTCTGCCTGCTTAATGTAGGATCTTGGCCATTGTCTTATAGAACTCTTAAATAAGCATAAAAGCTATATTACTTTCTATGTTGTGATGTTTATAACAATGTAAAAAACAAGACCAGCCCCTACTATTAGGCCAAGTGAGGCAACCACCTCAGGTGGCAGATGCTGAAGGGCAGTGATGGCTGTCTCTTGGGTGTTCTTTTTGAGCTCCCTCACAATTTCCCTATGTTGTAGGAAGGTGATATGGATACCATACACATTCTCTTAAACTGCTCTGCTGCCCTTAGGAGTGGTGGAAGTTGATACTCTATCACTATTTACTGACTTAAGATTCAACAGGCAGACCAGACAGTTTGGGTATGTGAAAGGGGAAGGGAGAGGGAGAAAATATCTTGAGCCAACTCTGGGCCCATATTTTATAGCACTATGACTCCACTTTAACTGGCATGGTTCCATCCTATAGCATCCTGGGAATTGTAGTGTGTTCAACCACTAGAGCAGTGGTTCTTAACCTATGGCCTGGGACCCCTAGGGTTCTGCAATATCCTCACAGGGGGTCTGTGAAGGCTTGAAAGTTGCTTGGCCCACCTCCTCCATGTAGTGGAGTGGCCATGTAGGATCCAAGGCAAAGGTTGGCTGGCTGGCTGGGACTGCACATTGCCATTCAATCTGCTCCAGACACAAATCTTCAGGAAAAGGCAGAAGAAAAGTCTTTCCTCCCACTCCAGTGCCTCTTAGGGAAGGTTTAATGGATGGTGTAATTGTGTTGTTGTTGTTGTTAGGGTTTTAAATCTTGAGTTAAGTCTTGGAGGTCCATAGGAGCAAAAGATATTTAAACAGGGTCCCTGGTTAAAAAAAAAAAAAAAAAGGTTATGAGCCATTGCACTAGAGTACTCTGGTTGAGAATTCTAAATGCTCCTCCCTAAACTGCAAATCCCAGGATTCCATAGGATGGAACCATGGCAGTTAAAGTGGAATCATAATGCTGTAAGTGTGCAGTGTGACTGGATTCCTTATCAAGAGGTAAATGTATTGTGTAAGCTGTTGAACTACGTTTGATCCTGTATCTGTGGTTCTGAAGGAATACAGTGAATACTAGGAATAATGGAGCAAAAGCAAACTTCCTGGGATCATGTTATGATGTTATCAAATTAAAATAATGTCTGAAGAGCTATGGCAGCTACTTAACACTGCAGAAATGCTTCTGTGTGTGACTTCAGGGAAAGGGGGAAATACTTAAGGAAGTTTTTTCCCCTTTACATGTGTTCCCCCACTTTTTCTCCAATGAGCCCAAGACTCTCTTCTTCCTCATGTTATTCTCATAGCAACTTTATGAAGTAGATCAGGCAAAGGGAGAGAATAACTCAACTAGAGTAAGCCAATGAATTTTGTGTCTCAGTGGGGATCTGAACTTAGATTTCCTATGTACCGTAATGCCTCAATAAATGGAGATTCAAGATAATGGTGTTAGCTGTGCAAAATCTGTGACACCCCCCCAAAGTGAAAATGGATGTTTAAGAATCCAGAGGTTCTATTTCCTATTTCAGTAAGAGGGGAACAATGTTCAGTTACATGATGTATGGAATCAACATGTGGGATAAACAAATAGACAATCCTGCAATATATGGTCTACAACACAGGGTGTTGTTACTGAATAGCACAGGTACCCTTGAAGACAGAGATGCCTGTCTCAAAGACCAAAGCAGATACCCTAAAAATGCACCCTACAAGGATTCAATTTTCTTGTCTCCAATTTCAGCTCTCATGTATAACTTTTAAAAAGAGTTGTTGTCCAGAAGAGAAAACTCGTTAAAACTTTTAGAAAAAAAATAAGATATTGATGTGTTCTGTCCAATATTACTTAAGCTTGTTAAGTCTCAACATTTTACTAGGTTGCAAATCCTACTGAACTCATAGAATCATAGAGTTGGAAGAGACCACAAGGGCCATCCAGTCCAACCCCCTGCCATGCAGGAATATGCAATCAAAGCATTCCTGACAGATGGGCATCCAGCCTCTGCTTAAAAACCTCCAAAGAAGGAGATTTTACCACACTCTGAGGCAGTGCGTACCACTGCTGAACAGCTCTTACTGTCAGAAAGTTCTTCTTAATGTTTATGTGGAATCTCTTTTCCTGTAGCTTGAGTCCTTTGCTCTGTGTCCTAGTGTCTGCAGAAGCAGAAAACAAGCTTGCTCCATCCTCAGTATGACATCCCTTCAAATATTTAAACATGGCTATTATGTCACCTCTTAACCTTCTCTTCCCCAGGCTAAACATGCTCAGCTCCCTGAGCTGGCTTCCAGACCCTTTACCATTTTGGTTGAACTCCTATGGACATGTTATAGCTTGTCAATATCCTTCTTGAACGGTGGTGCCCAGAGCTGGTATTCCAGATGAGGTATGACCAAAGCAGAAAAGATTGACCCTATTACTTCCCTCAATCTAGTCAGTCAGTGGGGGACTAAATTCTGAGCAAACCAATATGCATATGATGCTGCTCTATAAGTTGCTTAGGATTTTTTTTCCATTTCCCACCAAGTGTCATCATCCAAACATATGTTTTCTGGTCTTATTAACTGTTGGCATGTAATATCCACTAGAGCTAGTTCAATTATTGCAGCTAGTTAAATACTGAAGAGCAGTAGTATAACGGTTCATAGTGCAGACCAGCACATATTTAGAATTCATAACAATAATACCTTTCAAACTTGAATTTCTTAACCTTGCATAAGTCTAGCTGGGGAGCAAAAGGCATAGTCACTTAATTTAACACCTCAAACCATTTTCAAGTATCTAAAGATAGTGAGATTTCTACTTCTATATATGTAGCTGTACATCACTTGCTAATTAACCATGTTTTCTTTCTTTTATATGCCTTTGGATATCTGCAAGCAAATACATTTTTCCACCAAATCTGACCTATTTCCAAGAGACTTGAAAAAATTGTTCCCCCTCTGGTGCTACTTTCATATTTCTATTTGTTTATAAAATTGTAAACCTTATTTGATTACTGTTGTATGCAAACATACTGTCATTTCAGGCAGTTTTATAATTTATTAGTTAAATATATAATTATTTGACTGCTTTCAGTCCATATTGTTCAGAAGATGAATTAGTTTCCACACATATCCCTCACACTTGAAATGTCAATATGATGCAGACATATCTAAATAATTCCAAGTTTTAAAAGTTTGCTCACCTTCATTACAGTATCTCTGTGAACAGAACACTGTACTAGATAGGTCTTTGGTCCGACTGAGCATGGATTTTCTTAAATCCATGTTCTAGGTATCACTTGTATGCACAGAGACCCATTTGGACACAAGTAAAAATCATAAAATGATTACATTGCTCCTGTGTAAACACCTGATTTCATTTATTCCAGATGAAATTATAGGTGTGATCTATCACTCTTCCTGAGCTGTCATATTTATGGAAGAAGTCTCACAGTGCCATCATTGTGCCTGTCATTTCTGTTCAGAGGTCCCATTACTAGGGGCCAGTCTAGACAAGGGAATAAAATATGAATTGGTGCACAGAAATGCCAATTTGCAGCAGCTGTCATCTGTCTCAATGACTTTTTCACAAGATTGCTGGTGTGTGCAGTTCTCTGTGTTTCCTGTTCACATGGAGGCATGCCAGCAAAATCAAGATGGTGGCCATGAATGAATTACTTGCAGTTTTGTACTCCCCAACTTGCCCCTGCCAAACAATTTTTTTTTGGGGGGGGGGAAAAAAAACTAACTCCAAGGTGCGGAAGACTGATCTTCTGCTTAAATGATGAAAACATGAAGGAAAGAAAGTGTGTTTCATCGCCTCAATGCACAATCGCTACGGCAACAATCCAACATGGCATACACACAATCTGCCATCTTAGGAAGCTCTGCCCCCTGTGCACACCTGACCAATCAGCTATCTTGTTCAGCAATGCACTGTGATGAGACTTGGTTGTCCTAACATGCGGGAGTGTGCATTTCTTCTGCAGTTGTCCAAAAACTCAGGGAAAGTCCTGGAGACTTTTGCTGCAGACTTTCCCTGACTTTTGCTCCCCTTCCCTCTGAAAAGGACAGAATGTTCTGGGATCCCATTTGGACACATGGGATTCCATGAGTATTTATTTCACTGTCTGGGCTTCCCCTACGTAACATTTAGTTATTGAAGGAGAACTAATCAAATTACCTTATAGTGAATCGGAACACTGGTTTATCTGTTCCAACACTGTTCTAGCTGGACTAACAGTTCTCAAGTTTTGTCATAAGTGTTTCCTAGCCAACATGCACAACTCTGTTGTGACATTTTGATTGGACCTAATTAAAAGTATTGCCCAACTCTGGGATTTGGGAATTAAGAGGGATCCTTCTGCGTGCCGGTTTGCATGCTGCCATTTTTGACTTTTCTGTACAGAACTAGTCCAAGGTGTATGGCTCCCAGAGACAAAAGACAAGATGGAACAACTTTCCCATTCCACACACAAGAACTCACTGGACTATAAATTGAGTATTTACTGGTGATGAGGTAGCATCCTCCACTACACTTGCAGTACAGCAGGCAAGATTAGTGTATGAGGACAGGCTCTGTGGTACCCACAGCTGTGTCCTCCAAGAAAAGAGAACATCTGAGAGGCTCAGGAAGAACAGCCAGAGCCTTTCTGTTGCTTCCTTTCAACATCCATTGCTTCAAGCAGTTGCCTCAATTTGACAAATAATAGAGATGGTTTGTTCCTTCATATGGGAAATAATGAAAGCCTGAATTGTTAGGTTGCTTTGAACCATTTTTCTTCTTGCTGTTGCAAACTGTATTGAAAGATCTGTGTGTGTGTGTATACATATGTCTTTCTGTCTGTATATATGCAGGTTTTCAAAGTAACAAAATAGGACAGTTGAAATTCTTGCTGCATGAGGGTGTGACGGTGCAGTGAAGTGGTGCAACACAGTTAGGAAGTGGCTATTAACAAGGCTGTATTAATACCAAATAAATTTTAAAAATTGTTTTTTACTCCCAAATGCCCAAAAAATATCTTTAGGGGGTGTGGGTGGCATTTCCACCCCTTTTGGAGCTTGCTGCTCCACCCCAAGGTCAAATTGAAAATTTTCAAATATTTTCCAAAAAGGAAATGTGCCTTAAAATGCCCTCTAGGGGCCCAGAAAGCTCCCAAAACATGTCCTATGTCCTAGAGAGAGTGTTTGAGAGCATTTGGGGATGCACGTGCATGCACACACATATATTTGAGAGCAGGTGTGGGGACTTCAGCCCTCCAAGTTTTCCTGGAGACCTAATGCAGCCCCTAGTCTTCCACAGTACCCCTCCCATCTATATCTATTTCAAAGTGAGTTCAAGATGTGGTTTAGTACTGAATCTGCCTTGCTTGCCTTGACAGAAGCAGAACTTGGAGAAGTTACCTTTTGGAGTACACCTCCCAGAATCCACCAATAAGCATAGTAGAAAGTGAGGAGAGGTTGAAGAAGTCATTTTTTGGAATAAAACTCCCAGAATCTGCCATTAAGCATTGCTGTTGGATAGATGACCTCTGTTGGAAAACAGATAGAGGAACTGCAACCATGTTGATTCTGCTAGATATCTTGGAGACTTTTGATAGACTGGCTCTGCATGTTGAAGTTGGGGGAGGCACAGTGATAGGGTGGTTCCACTCACACCAGAAAGGTTGGTTTTGGGAAGTAATATGGGGGAGGGGTTCCGCTCAGACCCATGATGTTTGAGCAGAAGGCGCCTGCAAGGTTAAATTTTGCATGGAGCCACTGGGTGGGGTCATCTGAGATTATGGAGTGCAGTGCCATTTCTTGGCACCTCTATTTCTTGATGTCATGTAAATCAGGTGAGGCTGGGAAAAAGATGAATGACAGTCTGGATGTGGCAATTAATTGGATGATGGCTAATACATTGAGGTATTGTGGGTAGGTGGTTCCCAGGTCCAGGAAGTTCTTGTATGATCAGTGCTGGACAGGTCTGCACTCTCCTAAGAAGAGCAAGTGTATGGTTTGGGGATATACTTGAATCCACTGCCGTTTTTAAAAATCCAATGTGGTGGCTTGGGGCATCTTTTATAGCTTTGTCTAGTTTGCCAGTTGCAGCTTTTCCTGAACTGTGATAGCCTTGCTAAAGTGATTCATACTGTGGCAATCTCTAAATTGGATTACTGTAATGCATTATGTATGCAGCTGCCCACGAAGACAGCATAGAAGCTTCAGCTATTGCAGAATTCAGTAGCCAGGATTCTGACTGGATTGAGTAGGTGGGAGCATCTTAAACCTAACCTGAAGGAATTATATTGGCAGTCTATTTGCTTCAAAGTCCAAATCAAGAACTAAACAGCTTCAGACTCAAATACTTTCAAGAGAACCTTCTCCCATACCAACCTGCCTGTTCATTAAGATATGTGATTAAGGATTTCAGTAAGGCATAATGAAGGTACAAAGGAGGGACCTTTTCTGTGGTGCCTTCTGAATTGTTCAGAAGTCCTGAGTGCTTAGGAACATTTGTCTTGAACCAATTGTGTAGTCTTTTAGGTTAAACATTAAAACCTTTAAAAAAAAATGGGTTGCTGGTTTTATTCTTGGTTTTATTCGGTGCTGTTTCTAGCTACTGTTTAAATGCTGGTTATTAGGTGGTCTTTAAATTGCAAGCAATAAACATACAAACAGTTGTCCAAGTATTTTAATTAATTTTTAATATTGGCCTTATCTAAACAGGCTAAATACCCCTGTTTTCGTCTGTCTCAGAGCCCTGTAGTCCATATGATGCAGGGCATTTGGCCTGTTCTGCCCCTGGGGAGTCCTTATGAGATGGCAAGCTGAGGTAGGGGCTGATAAACCCTTTCCAAATAATACCCAGTTTAATCCAGTACCACCTGCAAAAACTGGATCAGTTTCTGTGTGTCCACAGGAGCCTGTCAGGCACGCTGGCTCTTGCTACTGCTGCCATCTCCCTGGCTCTCTCAGAAGCCAGGCAGGGGTACTCAGCACATGGCTAAGGCTGGTCACATGCAAGAGGCTTTCAGTAACATGTTGCATCAGGCCCCTTTTCTGGCTTCCAAGTCAGCAGAGAAAATGGTGGTGGTGGCAGCTGCAGTGATGGCCTGGCATTCCTATTTTGACACATGCCCGTTTGGTGATGGTAATGAGGGGAGGACAGACCAGCTCTGCAGCCAGGATACACTGGTGGGAAGCCGGTGTATCCTGGCTCATGAAGATAAGCCCATAGTGGCATGATTTTCATGGGCTGATGTGTTATTTTTATCCATTTTAATTTTGATTGGATGTAGCATTTTATAGCATTTATATTTTTATGCCACTTATCAGTGCAAAGCACTCCCTCAGTGGTTTACAGTGTGTTAGCTAATTGCCCCCAACAAGCTGAGTACTCATTTTACTGACCTACAGAAGGATGGAAGGCTGAGTCAACCTTGGAACCCTGTGGGATTGAACTCACAACACTGTGGCTGCAGTACCAGCATTTAACCACTGCGTCACCAGGGCTTCTTACTGTTTCATTGTTAGATTTACTATTTATCTTGCTTGATAAAGAAAAATGGCAGTATGGGTTGTAGCAAAATCTATGCAAATGCAAAAGAGGGGGGAAGAGGATAGTAACTAAACATTTGAGCTGCAAGGAGACCTAGGAGGGTGGAAGCAGAACATTTGGAGGTGAAGCTACAGAGCTGGAAAGTTGCAGAGGGGAAGGGCACATACCGTGTCCTATGGTGGACTAGGAGGTGAAGAGGGCTAAGGGAGAGAAAGTGATCACTATCAAGTGGGGAGAGAAAAGGGTACAATGGAGTAGAGAGGAATTCAGGGAGACCCATGGTAGTACAGTGAGATAAGAAAGAATACATGGGGGGCATAGAGAAGAGAAATTTGGTTAAATATTTAAAAGAGCAATAGGAACAAGATTGTCTGCTGGTAATGCAGTGTATATCCACACTGCACTATTATTGTTGTTTGATACCATTTTAAACTTCGTGGCTTCATTCTAAGCTGGGATCCTGGGATTTGTTGACTGGTGGGGATACACAGAATTCTTTAACTGCATTCTTTTGAACTACAGCTTCAGAGCTCCCTGGTTGCGAATTCTAAGTACCTCACAAAATTACAAATCCAGGATTCCATAAGATGGAGCTGTGGCAGTTACAGTGGATTCAAAGTACTATAATTATGTAGTGTGGATACACCTACAGGTGTGTGTGTGTGTATAATAACTTCCAAGTGATTATAAATATGGACTTCTGCTTTGGGATGATACTACTATCTTGAAATCTCTAGTCCTGAAGAGGTAGCTGCTTCTATTTTTTATTTTATTTATTCCTTGTTTTTTCACCAACAAAGACACTCAAGGGAGCTATCCTTAATAAAACACTGAATTAATATTCATTTTAACCATGATACATGATGTCTCAATGATATGTTGACTGTAAATAAAGACAATTATGATTATTAAAATACAGATTTAAAACCAATTTTCATTCAAAACATAACATAAAAAACAAATTAAAAACACACAAAGACATAGCAGTTGAAGACATTGCCAACAGCATCCAATGGGGTCAATGTCCTTCAAAAGCAGACCAGTTCAGATTCCAAAAGTTGATCTGAATAAAAAAGTACTTTGGTGGAAGTAGCCAATTTGTTCAAATGACAATAATTAATCTCTCTCACACAGTTCTTGTGTGCTATTTCCTTTGACTGTGCCAGTTGGACTAAAAAAGTGAACATGAATGTGCTAAATTTAATCCCATCACCTGCAGAGCTTGACCAAGGGGCATGGCACATGCAGGATTTTCTTTGTGGTCCATGACTCATTGTACTACACATTAGATCACATAAACTCATTTCTTCACAAAAAATTGGAGGAGGGTTTAGTTTTGATCTTCCACAGAGAATGTCTTGGGTTATTGCAATAGGACTGAAGGCTTAGATTGGGGGGGGGGTTAGCACAAATTGTGTTTCTCCAGATATTGCTCAGCAGCAGCTCCCATTGCTGCTATTATGTGCCTTCAAGTTATTTCCAATTTATGGCAACTCTAAGGGCTATCACAGGGCTTTCTTGGCAAGATTTGTTCAGAGGGGTTTTGCCCTTGCCTTCCTTTGAAGCTGAGTGTGTGTGTGACTTGCCCAAGGTCACCCAGTGGGTTTCCGCTGCTGAGTGGGGGTTCAAACCCTGGTCTCCCAGTCCAGCACTCAAATCACTACACTATGCTCTGATCTGCTGGCTTGATCTGACATCATCTGGAGGGCCACATTTGCTGACCCTGATGTAGGTTCGTGGCCCTGGCAGGAAATTATTTCAGTCTAGAAGAATCAAATAACAGAAGTAACAAATGCGCAGAAGATGGAAGTTTATGTAGCTGTAGTAGGAGTGGGTGGGTGGGGGTTAAATATATTTATTTACCAAATGCCCACAACCTCGAAGAGCTTTCCTCAAACTGGTACCCTCTAGATTTGCTGGATCACAGCTTCTATCATTCCTAAGCAGCTTATTGGCATCTGTTGGATAAGGATGAGTCATACTTAATGGATCAGTTCCCCCCACTATTGCTGTCCTGCAATGTACAGTACTGTATTGGGAAATTACACAGTTATGACCAGTGACATATAAGTTTTAAATAAAGGCATGCAAGCTTCCTGCATTTGATTAAAACATGTGAAATACAAAAACTACTGTAGATGACAATTTATTTAGATTTTTTTTTTAAACAGCATAGCCTAAAACTGGTGTCTCCAGCAGCCTCTGAGCATGATCCATTCCAGAGACCTGGCAGAGTGTTATCATTCACTGACTGTGACCAAGCTGCTGATATACACAAGAAATCAGCTGCACCACGTTGTTATAAATAGCACAAATTCAGAGATATGCTTCCATATGAAATCAATTGTTAGAGAGGGATGGCCTTTTGAATTCCAGCTATTCTCCTGCTGTGCTTTTCCTCTTCATTGCATACTGTGATTTCTGGCTTGTAATTTGGCACAGATTATGAGAATGCACAGAAACTGGGGGGTGGGGGAAGCACCAGTTGGTTTTAGATAATGAGGTGGATAATTAAAAAAGATTAATGACGTGGAGTACAAATGAATGGATTGCAGCCAAAGAGGACAGTGGGAAGCTGCATAGGCTCTCTGCTCATTCCTGTTTCCTTTCATGTAGAAATTTTCATTCTCTTGATCTCCCTAAACCAGAAATCTTACCTTGAAGATATTTCTGCCACAGTAGAACCATATATTCCCTACTGTCATTTAGCCTCTTCCTTCTCTGCATGCATTCACAATGGATGGAATTAGTTCATACTACTTTGCTTTTGACATACGAGTCTGGTTGGGTCCCCGTTTGGCTTGGAACCAGATCAAAAATAGAGGAGTAAAGCAGAGGATGAGAGAAACTGTTGTGTGTCAATTCTGCAGTAAAAAGACAGAGGGACCACCCAGAAGTGATCTAACAGCCAGAAGCTAGTGCAGTGTCCCAATTCCCTTGTTATTGCTGAAACAATTTTGCAATAACCACATTATAAAATAATTCATTAACCCAGGCTGACCGATTTCAAAGATTTTAACCCTGCTCTTTATCCAAAAAAAGCTTCCCAGAGTAGCTTACAGTTCAAGGAAAACCAAGACTCATCCATTTGTGTTCAGTCACTTTGTCAATATCCTTCTTTCAGAGAACTGGGACTCAAGGCAGCTTGAAATTTAAAACAAATATGATATAGAGAAAAACATATAAAATATTATTGGTAAAAAGTAATTAAAACTATCAATAACATGAAAAATATTAAAATGCATTTTAAAAGTTTAAAATAGTATAGTTTATACCCTCTGTCTTATGATCTAAAAGACAAGGTACAAAAAGAATCAAATGGGGAGGAAAGGGAGACAGAAGAGCAAATTCCAAGCATGATGGCTTAAAGTTACATGCATGCGGTCTCAAACAATTGCCTCATTGACTTCCTTTCTTTAAAAAGGGTCTGCCTGTGAACTGAGTAGACAATGGAATGGCAATACGCAAACACGGTACACAATTAAGCTAGGATTTCAGAGCAGTGGTTACCTGCTGGAAATGTAATGTGGTTTGCTGGGATGTACCTAAATGACTCTTCCCTGTGCCAGGAGAACTGCAAGAATTCCTTCCCTGGACCTGCTTCAGACATATTGGGAGAGAATTGCATACCTCCCCAATGTTGATGATCCATAACTTCCATCAACCCTAGTCATGGGGAGCAGCTATGTGTGGGGTGGGGGATGAGAATATTGCCCCCCCCACAAGAATTCTGCCCCACCAGTGAAATTTTTATTCAGTCCCCTAATTGCTAGCATTGTAGGTGGTAAGACACTGAAAACAGTTCACACCTAGAACTCTCATATTTGCTGTGTTTGCATTCCCTTGATAACTTTCCCTAGGATTTTTTTTTTTGTGATTAGGAATTTTTTATTGGAATAAGACCATTCTACTGAAAAATACACCCGACCGCAAAAGGCCGTAACAATAACACAAAAATAATTGTTTTCCTCTTTTCTTACTAATACAAAAACAAAACTATCTATCCTAACACTAATATATTTTTCCTCTTAATTTAAACACACTATAATCACATTATATTTACACATTATAATTATACCTATTCAGAAAAGAAAAAAATCAATAAAAGATTAATAAAAAATAATAATACAAAATAATACAAAAATACAATAATAATAATAAAATATTTATTTAAAATATCCTTTTATGTTATTGCTGGGGTTGTCTCACTAAACCACGGCCAAAACTTTTTCCAACAATGGTTTGGCAATTTCTCTTTTTCACTCTCTTTTCCCATTACGTTCTTCACATAATAAGCAATGCCTTTTACATCCTGCAGATTTTGACTTTTCACCTCCCTTTGTCTTTGGAACTCTAACCCTAACATCACATAGAGGTTGGCCAGGCGCACCGTGGACCACGGCACTGTCCAAAAACTCACAGCTGGGGAACCAGACTCCTTCCTCTTCCTCTTTTGGCCCACTGACTTTCTGGGTCCCCTGACACCCTCCGGAGGTTCGGTCCCCAAAAGCACCGTCTCCCAGTCCTTCTGTGCCAAATCTGGCCAGTCCAGGACCTGGACCACCTCCTCTCATGTTTCCTAGGCAGTCCTGGACAAAATGTCTGATCATCTCCTTCTGTGCCACGCCACTCAAAATCTCAGCCTTTTTACATTTCAGACGAGGACAAGTCTGCTCATCCTCTGCGGTCCACGGTCTCCTTCCCCTGAGATTAAGAACCTGATGGTAGAGTCTCCACCTCAAGTCCCACAACTTTTTGGGGACCCTTTTGTCCATGAAATACTCAATTGGGTTAGTCTGGTGATTTAGGTACTCTGATAAATCTAGTTTGGCCTGATGTTTTTGCAAACATGGGTTAACATAAATCTCCTCTACTATTTTCCTGTACAAACCTCTCTTGATGCTGAAAATAATCCTAATAGAATTCACAGAAAATACCTTTTGACCCTACGAGATCCTGTGTTTGCCTCATCCAGAAGGAAGCGGGGGGGGGGCAAAAACTTCAAAAACTGTGGAGAGAAGCCTTTGCGGCTTTTCCTGAGGTTTTTAAAATAATGTGTGGAAATTTGCATTCCTGTTCATCTGGACATCTAATTTACATCACAGCGCATTCTCAGTGAGGGTGGAAGTGGAAAGCTGATTGGTCAGATGTGTGCTGGAAGTGGCCAGAAGCACCATTTTGGATTTTCATCTTGCTGATTGTGTGCACTGAGGCAACCAAACAGCTTTTTTAAGCGGAAGATTGCACTTGCGCATTTTTGATTTGCAGTTTAAAAAAATACTGTGCAGCGGCAACAACTTGTTGAGAATAATAATGCAAGTGATTCACTCTCGGCCACCATCGTGATTCACAGGAATGATGGCTGCGTATGAACTTTAAACATGGATAGCTTCGCATACCAGTGATTTTGCCAAAGGACCATGGAGACAAATGAACGCTGCTGCAAATTTGCATTAATGCATAGCAATCCATATTATATCTTCTTGTCTAGACAAACCCCTGCTCTTTTTCTTTGGATCCCTAAACTCTGTTTCTAAAGGCTTTGTTACCCTAAATGCTGGGGGGCTCTAAATAACAGTATTAATTTGGGGAATTAATATACTCAGCTTCGCTATGTGAGAGGGGGCAACAGATAGCGGGGTCTTTAACCTTTGTATACTGGTAATCAGGAGGAGATGTTAAGCTAGATAGTACAATAATTGATCTTTACATACACCATTAAAAAAACTCCCCAAAGCACCTGGTAGACTTCACAACAACCCTGGAAGGTAGGTTGGTGGATTTTTAAATTCCTCCTCCCCTTCCCGGTGTTCCACACTTTCCCCAGAATTGCTGAGGGTGACTCACTCTGTTGACCTGCTGCTGCTTCCACCAGTTGACTGTTTCCTGTTGCAGGCAGCCCATCGCTGCTGCCACTGCTAGTTGACAGTCTGGGTCCCGTTGCAATGTCCTGCCACTCCTGTTGCCAGTTGACTGTCTGGGTCCCAATCTGGGCCACAGACTGAATGGCAGGAGTGGATTGTGAGGTAGAGAGGGAATTTGCATGTGGGTGGTGATTGGCTGCGCAGGAAACACACCCAACCAATCAGCAAAATTGGGAAAGGCAACATACCCAAGATTTTTATATATATAGATTTGAGAAAATAATAATAACAACACTCACACACACACTCAGGCTTCAAGCATTCACACCAGGCTAGCAAATAAAGCAGGAAATATTGAGATAGAGGGATAGAGAAGGAAGTTTGTTTTTGGGTGATACTGTACCGATCTAAGGAGATGAGGTCGTGGAATGAACCAGCAGAGTAGTGGTCCAGAGCAGGAAGGGCTACACAGACAGACACAGTGTCCACAGGAAAGGGATCTGTGAGCACTTGAGTGGGATTTTTATAGTCAATAACTGCTTTCAGATGATAGGATTTAGAGTGAAAGACAATGTTTTTTGGAGTTGCTCAGGGAGAGACAATAGACACTTCAGACATGCTAATGGCACCTTCATGTCTGGATGCTTTGCGATTGAATAGAAGCAACCTCCTTTGTTTGGGGAAGGTCAGAAGTGTGAGGGTTCTGTTAAGCCTTGAGTATCCCAGCTTTGGCTGATAGGATTAGCCATGTTCAGGCATGTAGTTGCCTTGCAAATTAACATTTTTTGGGGGATTTGGGCAGCCTCTCCTTAAGCGCATACCTGACTGAGCAGTGTTTGTCTTTGGGATTCCTAGTTTGTTGGAATTTCCCAGCTTTAATGGCCACACTACGGGGAAGGTCACAGTTGACCTAATTATTAAATATTGACAATTTATTATATATAGGGCTGGAGGTGTCAGGGTAGGTAACAAATCAATTGAAGGTGCAAGTTGCTGAAATGCTAGGAATGAGGAGACTCAAGGAAAATTTCATGGCAGGGGGATAATACCCTGATTTTACTTCCCTTGTACCTATAGCCCTGTCTAGCCTTCCCAGCCATGGGTGATGAATGCTGGGAATTGTAGCCCAACAACCTCTAGTGGGTACACTTTGCCCAATGTTGCTCAAAACTGCTACATGTGGCACTTCTCTAAGTACCTTGGGTACACTCTTTGTCAAATAAAGGGACAAGAGCATTCTTGGTTATAGTGGCTCAGCTATGGAACTCTCTCCCCATGGAGTTGCGGCTGCTGCCCATAAGGAAATTATTTTGGCACCAGCTTTATACCTTTTTGTTTACTGGCGGCTGTTAAATTAACTGATTTTGTTACCAGTATTTTGTATCTGCTTCATTCTTTTTAAAATTAGTGATGATGCCTTTTTCATGGCCTTATTGTTTTAATTATTATCTGCACGATGCCTTGATATTCATGAAGACAAAGGCTGGTTAAAATAATGTTTTAATAAATACATACAATATAAACGTCTACTATTGTATGACTTTTTTCCCTTTAGAAAAACAAAAAACCAAAAAACAACAAAAATGTGTTGTTTACACCCTCTAGTGGTAAGGAGCCTCCTAAGACAAAGCCTTTAAAGATTTCTCTCTGGGCTGCTCCAGAGCAAATGTGTCAGAAATTGCAGTATTTATTGCTGTAGTTCTCAGGTTTTAAAAAAAGATATCCAAATGACATTTCTCTTGTCCTGAACTGCTTCCTGCAAGTTGCTGGCACTACCTGCAGCATTTTATTCCCACCCTCATCTAGGTTTCAGAACAATACTCTTTTAATTTTTTTTCCATTATAGTGCATTGTTGAAATGGCACCTTTGTACTATTATTCTATAACTCCATAAATACATACAGTGGGCTCTTGGTATCTGCTGGGGTTTAGTTCCAGGACCCTCTGTAGTTACCAAAATCCATGGATGCTTAAGTCCTATTATATACAATCGTGTAATAAAATGGTGTCCCTTATATAAAATGGCAAAATCAAGGTTTGCTTTCTCGATATTTTTCTTCTTTTTTTTTTTTGGAATATTTGAAAGCTGTGGATTGCTGAATCCTTGGATGCAGAATCCGTGGATATGGTGGGTCATATTTGAAAGCTGTGGATTGCTGAATCCTTGGATGCAGAATCCGTGGATATGGTGGGTCATATTTGAAAGCTGTGGATTGCTGAATCCTTGGATGCAGAATCCGTGGATATGGTGGGCCAACTGTACATACATAAGTTTTAGAGAAGATAAAATTTGCCCTTCAAACCACTGGACCACCTTAGCAAAGCAGGCCCCATTTTAAAAAAACAAAACAACCCTTGAGGAGCCCTAGTCCAGATCCATGAAATTGCTACATACAGTCCCACAAAAGGGTGGGTGCACAGGCAACAACAACCAGCAAAACCTAAGGACATAAATCTTAAGCACTCATACATCTTTAGATCAATCTAGAAGAGGCCTTTGTGTTTTTTTCTTTCTTAAAACAATTGTGCAAAACTGTGAAGATCAGGAGTACTTCCACACTGGCCTTTTATTGTGCAGTCACTCTACCCAATTCACAAAATTTAACAGGGGTCTGGCTAGAAAAAAATACCTTTTAAAACTACATATCCAAAAAGCAAACTATGTTTTTATTATATATGTACAGTATATTTCCTTGGTACTGGGAGAAAGGAAGTTTGGCTAAAAGAATGCTGTTCAATGAGTGTGCTCACATGTCATGCCAAACTATAGTCTATGTTAACTATAGTTTATTGTTTAATTAGAGCTAGGAGCCCTTTGTGTACCTTATACTATATGGGCAAAAGTTTTTACTGGACTACCTATGCCCAAATTCCTAAAAATGGAAGATTTCAAATTCACAGAATTCTCTTTGGATATCATTGCTCAAATGAAAGAAACATACAAATATCATGTGCCCATCAGGGATAAATAATGATTTATTTTCTCTGACATTAGTTATATCTTACACACTACTATAACCTTTTACTACCTTATTCCTGGCAAGAGTGTAATTAACATGAATCTTCTGAAATCAAAACAATTTGTTATGTAAGTTCAACCTTTGCTGTTTTGTTAGATATAAGATTTGCTTGAAGGAATGTTTTGTACAGCTAGGAACTTACTAGGCCTAGCATGTTAATAGAAAGTATAAAATCTGCCACAACAGACCCTCCAACATTTCACAGATGAAAACCTAGACACATGGGGCCAAGCAACATTAGAATGTGGTAAAAATGAGGAAAATGATTAATGAGGAAGAACACACAAGCTAAGAGAGGGCAGTTTGCTTTGGCTTGAGCCTGCTGGGAAGGGCGAGATTCTGTCCTCCCTCCTCTCTCCTCCCCACTGCTGAGTTAATAAAATGCAATCTACTTTTACATTTGAACTCAGTTTGCAGCAACTGAAGCAAGCTGAGGACGAAGGGGGAAAGTGGAATGAGGGGACAGAAACTGGGACATTTCAAAAGCAGCTGAAAAAGTGGAATGACAGAGGATTAAATGAATCTGTCCCTGCCAAACTGAGACAGTTGGAGGGTAATGCTACAAATTGTGTGCAGTGATGCAACAGAAGAACTTGAAGGCTTCCGTACACAAGGTTCCTGTCAGTACCAACTAAACATATTATACAGTTATTCTGCCTTTCAATAATTCACTTTAAAGCGATATTTGTTTTACGGCGGTTGTCTGGAATGTGACCCACAGTAGCACGGTGTGCTTGTACAAGCACAGGATGGATTATTTTGGCCAATACATGAGGGCAAATCTTTAACAGATTTAGCAGCTGCCTGAATGCCATGCTTCCTTATTTCAGTTTCTTTATACAGTTGTCCCTTCATATTCACTGGGGTTTGGTTCCAGGCCTCCCCCGTGGATATGAAAATCCGTGAATACTCAAGTCCCGTTATGTGCAATGGCATAGCAAAATGGTTTCCCATATATAAGATGGCAAAATCAAGGTTTGCTTTTTGGATTATTTTTTTAAAGAATATTTTCAAGCCAAGAATACTTAAATCTGTGGATACCAAATCCGTGGATACAGAGGGACAACTGCACATGTATCAATTTAAACTATTCAATAACAGAATAGTATAGCATTCTATACTATTTAATTTATGTTATACAGTATTCCACTATTCAGTGGTGTGAAGGAATTGTGCACACTGAATTTACAGTCAGTTTTTTTTTTTTTTAAAGGAACACTCTGGGAGATTTTCTTGAGGTTTAGCTAGCTGTCATGACAGAAATGGTTGATGTTCAGTTCCTATACAGTTTCCCCTCCATATCCATGGATTCCACCATCCATGGCTTGAAAATATTAAAAAAATATATCCAAAAAGCAAATCTTGAGCTTGCCATTTTATATAAGGGACACCATGTTTCTGCGCCATTATATACAATGGGAATTGAGTATCCATGGTATCCATGGAGGGACCTGGAACCAAATCCCAGTGGATACCAAAGCCCCACTTTATGATTAAACATTTTCTGTTCTTTATGGAGAGTTTAATAGTTGATTGGTGTACAAATCGGTTTTGTATAAGATAGCCAGGTAAGTCTGTTTTAGCATAAAAAGGAGAGGAAGTAAGGTGAGGAGTCTTATAGCATATTTAAGACTAATGGATTTATGTTAGCAACAGCTGTCATGGATTACAAGCCACTTCCTCAGATGCCACTTTCTCAGACAGAGTACAATATACATTATTCTAATGTGAAGCTGGACCCATTTTATGCAGTAGGGGAACTAAAATGTGCAATAGGAAATAGGCTTTTGTACAGTATAGGCTTTGATGAAGACAAAAGAA
This sequence comes from Gambelia wislizenii, assembly GCA_030847615.1. Classification (NCBI taxonomy): domain Eukaryota; kingdom Metazoa; phylum Chordata; class Lepidosauria; order Squamata; family Crotaphytidae; genus Gambelia; species Gambelia wislizenii. The sequence continues at coordinate 47,424,448 of JAUMIR010000003.1, read as the reverse complement.
GGAGACTCTGCCACACTACAAGGCAGTGTATTCCACTTCTGGACAGCTCATACTGTCAGGTAGTTCTTCCTAATATTTAGGTGGAATCTCTTTTCCATTTTATTAGTTCTGATCCCCCCCCCCTACAGAGTCATTACACCTCAGGGATGGTGCCAATATATCTCCAGTCAATGTCTCTATGAGACTGCCTCTGTCATTTTTTACAACACATTGCAAAGTCATGCACAACATATAACGCAAAGTGCCAGGCAGATCGGGGATAATAGCCTCCTTGGTACTGGTCCTCCAGCTTCTTCTGCAATGGGGTCAAAATGTTTAGAATAAACCCTTCACTAAGTGCTTCACTAAAATCTGTTTATAATTTTATCTGTTACCAATATTTTTGATATATATATTTTACTGTCCATTAGAGTTTTAACTGAATTTTATAGCAGACACTCAGTCTTCTCCCATTTGTTCTATTATGGGCAAAAGTGGCCAAACAACTTGAACATGAGAGGAAATACAAAGCTTGGAAAAGTTACTTTTTTGGACTTCAGCTCCCAGAATCTGGCTATAGCTACTGGCCATTTTGGCTGGGGAATTTTAGGAGGCGTATTCCAAAAAAAGCATCTCCAAGCTCTGGTTTAGTGTTATATAAATATGATGTTTTAAGTAGCAGTGGTGAATCTGCATTAAACATGTAGGGACTGTTGCTAAATGTTATCATATACCTACAAGGTTATTTCTCATGTTTGAAAAAATCTGTTCCTGTGCTATAAGGATTTAAAAAAATCTTATCTACTGATCAAAAATAAAACAAACAATAAACCTTGGGGGCCATTTACATGGCAAAAAATAACCGGGAAAAAATTGTGACTAACCCTATTGGTTTACACACTCAGCGGGGCAGACATGTACTATTCGGAAGGAGGAGTAGCAAAAAACCCAGTAAACCCGTGACTTTCCATCCCTCTATTTTCCATGAACTTTTTGGGAAAGTCCGGGAAAACCTCACTATTGCTTGTCTGATCAATCAGCAACCATCCCAGGAAAGGGGCACACAGCAGAGCTGAATTATGATTGGTCAGACCTTGGAGGGGGCGGGCTTGCAAGAGAAGCCTTGCAATTCAGGATCCACCATTTTTAATGGCCCTGTGTAGGGTCTTCCACTGCCTCCAAAGCCCAGCTAGCAGAAGCCGCTGCAGCCAGCTGAGAGCCAGGTGAGGGCCAAGTGACCCAGACCTCTCTCCCCTCCCCTAGCCAGCCCTTTCTAGTGACTCCCCACTGGCTGCAGAGGCTTCTTCCACTGAAGGACCATTCCCCCGGTGACAGACGCTGTTGTAGCCAACGGAGAGCTGGGTGAGGGCTGAGTGGGCCGGGCCTTCACCGCGCCGAGCAGAATGGGCTTCTATGGCCAATGACACTTGCTCTGCGACTGTCTGTCATAGAGGAAGCAGCTTCTGTGGGGGCGCCGAGCAGAATGGGCTGCTGTGGCCTAGGGAACTTCCTCTGTGTCAGAAGTGGCCTAGGCTGCAGCAGCCCGTTCTGCCAGGTGCCGCCGCAGCTCCTGCAGCCAAGGACACTTCCTCTATGACAGACAGTCATGGAGGAAGTATCATTGGCTGCAGAGGCCCGTTCTGCCCAGCACAAGAGACCTGGCCTGCTCGGCCCTAGCCCACCTCTCTGCTGGCTACGACAGCTTCTTTTACCCCTCAGGTCAATGTAACCTAGCCTATTCACAGTACAGGATGTTCCAGTTACTACATAATTTACCACCAATAGTTAAGTTTTAAAAACTATATTATAGGCACTAGCATATTTTTTTTATTAACAATTAACATAATGGTGTAGATTTGCTCAAAGAAAAAGAGTGGACCACGAACAACATGAGTCAGCAGTGTGATGCAGCAGCAAAAAAATCCAATGCAATTCTAGGCTGCATTAATAGGAGTATAGGGTCTCAATCAAGGGAAGTAACAGTGCCACTTTATTCTGGTTTGGTCAGGCCTCATCTTGAATACTGTGTCCAGTTCTGGGCACCACAATACAGGAAGGATATTGAGAAGCTGGAGCATATCCAGAAGAGGGCGACCAAAATGGTGGGAGGTCTGGAACCCATGCCCTATAAGGAGCGGCTTAGGAAGCTGTGTATGTTTAGCCTGGGGAAGAGAAGGTTAAGAGGTGATACTTTAGCCATGTTTAAATATTTGAAGGGATGTCATACTGAGAATCTGTGTAGTCAACAGGCACAAGATCTAATTTGCCTACAGCTATTCAGAAGTACAAGGCTAATATGGGAGACTGAAAGAGTGAATAAGAGACTTGCATGAGAAATGAAAGTCAAAAATAATGTTGGCACTTAAGAAGATGTGGTTCCCCAAATTCTGGGTGTAAACAGCCAGTACAGGAACTGTTACTAGCATTCACAATTTTTATTGCATTGCTTCTGACACCTGGGAAAAACTTCATCTGCATGATTCCCACTGTTTTACTGCATTCCAAGAAAAATTCTATCTTCATAACCTGTGTCAGGCTGCTGTTCCAGTAACAGGACTCACAAAAAAGGGGCAAACCGAACAGCTCCTAGCAGAAAGGAGGTAGAATTCAGTCAGAAATGGTCATAACATATGATTATACTAGTTAAAGGTGGAAGAGTGGTTTGAGCGTTTGGACTACAAGTCTGGAGGCCAGGGTTTGAATACCCAATCAGCCATGGAAACCCACTGGTGGCACTGAATTACCTTAGACAAGTCACACTCTCTCAGCCTCAGAGGTTGGCAAAGGCAAGAAAACCTCATGATAGATTCACCAGAGGGTTGCAATCTGAGAGAAGGAGGGAGGAGGAGAAATAGAGAGGTAGGGTGTCCGTTTTTTGGGAGAGGGAGGGGAGGAGGGGATGTCCACGCCCTTCTGGAGGGAGGGGAGAGACCCCCTTCCTTCCCATCTCCTTTGCTGGAGGGATGGACCCCCTTCCTTCCCTTCCCCTTTGTTGTTGCATGGGGGTCTCCTTCACCCTCTCCCTCTTTTCCTTCTTCTCTGCTACCCCCTCCCCCTGACAGTTTTGTCCTTTAAGGACTGAGAGGGGGAAAGCACAAATCTAGCCTCCCCCTACATGAGAGTAATGGAGCAACCTGCTTCCCACTTCAAGGTCCATGCAGGTGAATTGCACACTGGACAATACCAACACTAGCTGAGGGGGGCTGGTGGTGAGGGAAAAAATAGATCCAATTTAATTATCCCGTCCCCTAAAAAATATCATTTGAACAGGAATCCTTCTGTCTGAACTCATCTAGTTATAGAAGTAAGGGCTTGTTGGGAAAGTGTAGGGGAAAAACAGCACAAGTTCCTCTCCTCCCTTTTTTGTAGTGGCAGTTGAAGGGCAGAATTCAAAAGCCCCAACGTTTCCTCAGGAGCTGTTGACGGTTCCTTCCCATCTCCTTCGCTGGAGGGAGGCCCCCCCTTCCTTCCCTTACCCTTTGCTGAGGAGGGGGTGTCCCTCCCTCTTTGCCTCCCCAGGGTGACCATCCCTCTCCCCTCCTCCAGCACCTGCGCAGATCTGCCTTCAGGCGGCCTGTCCAGCCAGTGCTGCTTTCGCCTTCTCTCCCTTCCAGCCGGCTTCCCCTACCTGGGGTGGGGTGGGGTTTGGTGGCCGTGGGCATTGGGGGAGCCCATGGTTGCTGCCTGGCCAGCCAAGTCATAAGAACCCTTTGTCCCTCCTATTCAGACCACAGGAGAGAAAGCTGAAGCTTTTCCTTATTTTTTTTCTGGGCTGTGAGGCCGTGTTCTGGAAGAGTTTATTTCTGACGTTTTGCCTGCATCTTTGAAGTTTTGAACCATTAGCCAAACAGACACTAATCCTTCTTGCATTTCTATATCCAGAAACTAACCATTCAAATGCACAAATTTACATATACTCCCCAACAGGGGTTCACAGTATATAAACGCCACACACACTCCTACCCAACCATTATCTGAAGATGCCAGCCACAGATGCAGGTGAAACGTCAGAAATAAACTCTTCCAGAACACAGCCTCACAGCCCAGAAAAAAACTGAAGGAAAATCTATGGATGCTGGCCATGAAAGCCTTTGACTTCACAAAGCTGAAGCTCTTGAGCAATTCTTGTTCGGCCCGCCCTGTGATCCGTCCCCCTCTCTCTCACCCTAGTTTTTCTTCCAGGACTTACTGAAAACACACACAAAAAAACTACTACGAAATAAGCCATGGCAAAGGATATTGCTCTTCCAATCACCTCCAGTAACTCTGAGAAGCAGTACCATGGGGTCATGTCTCTCAGCGAACTCGGAGCTCTGCAATCTGAGGTAACGGTTCCTAGCTAGAGATGCTACTCCTGGCTTTTCTTTGGTTTTTTCCGGGCTGTGAGGCTGTGTTCTGGAAGAGTTTATTTCTGATGTTTCGCCTGCATCTGTGGCTGGCATCTTCAGAGAATGGTTAGGCAGGCCAACAACTATCATGTCAGAATGAACAGAGAAGCTATTGAAATCCACAAACACCTGGACAACTTCAACAGGAAAGAAGAAACCCTAAAAGGAAACAAAATCTGGCTGCCGGTCCTGAAAAACACTAAAATCAGAGCTCAACATTTGCAAATGAACTCCACCCAGAGACAGGTGGATTTCCAGCAGATAATGGACCATCAACCAACCATTAGCCAAACAGACACTAATCCTCCTTGCATATCTCCACCCAGAAACTAGCCATTCAAATACACAAATTTACATATCCCAGCCCAACAGGGGTTCACAGTATTTAAATCCCACACGCACTCCTACCCAACCATTCTCTGAAGATGCCAGCCACAGAGGCAGGCAAAACACCAGAAATAAACTCTTCTAGAACTCGGCCTCGTAGCCTGGGAAAAAACCAAGGAAAATCTATGGATGCCAGCCGTGAAAGCCTTCGACTTCATATCGCTACTCCTGGCCGTTGAGAGGATGGTGTCAGTGAGGGTGCCGGGCAAGGGTGGGCTTTTTTGTCTGGGAGTGACGGATCAGATTAAAACACCACACAGGAGAGCCAGTGAGAGTGCACCAGTGTCGTACAAATGTGTATCCCCCCTTCCTTTCTTCACTGTACTGTGACAGAAAACGAAATATCTGCAAGAACTGATCTCCACCCCACACCCCTTGTCAAGATGCAGTTATTTTAAGTACTTGGAATAAAACAAGGAGTGCCTGACAAACACTGGTTATTTTTCCAATCATGCGCCTGCTGGCTAGTGAAAACTGTGCCAGAACAATGTTCTTTACAGGACTGAGCACACTTGCATGGCGCTAAGAAAATAAAGGTTGGCTTTCTGTGTATAGTTCATGGTGAAAGAAATGATGCTGATGTGTTGTTTTTTTAAAAAAAGAAAATGCTCTTTATATAGAGCCACCAAATGTACACAGCAACCATGGAGGAAAGGATTAAAAAAAAAAACCCACATGTGCACTCACACACACTCACAGTACTCATTATCACACTACATTGTTATAGTGCTATTATTCCACTTTAACTGCGCTGGCTGCTTGCTATGGAATCCTGGGATTTGTAGTATAGAGAGGAGCATTTAGCATTCTCAGCTAGAGAGCTCTGAACTGAAAACCTTTTGTTCATTCCCTCCAGAGGGAAAGAAAAAAATGCCTTTTAAATTCGGCTTGACTTGGGAAAGGGTGAAACACAACGCTTTTAACTTTGAAAATAACAAACACTGAAAATTTTTGGTTATCTAAGCAAAACAAAAATCCAAAAACACTTCAAAATTCAAAAATAAAAAACATGCAACATAAAATCATAACTGGGCCCGAAACCTATTGGGAGTGTTTAAATTCAGAGTTCCAATATCCCTGTTTAAACAGAGCATATAGCAAATGCTCTCCCCTCACTGCACTTCACTCCTGGGAAGTACAGCCAATTAAGCAGAGTACACCTTCCAAATGGATTGTTTCTGTTGTGTCTTGTTTTATTTCACCATAATATAGTTCTGTGAATAGTAATAAATCTTGATGGATATCTGAGTTGAATTTACTTGGAACTGGTTACAATTTCTTTTAATTATACTTGTATATTTTTAATAAAATTTTTATTTACATGCAATAAACTAAGGTACAATAGAAAAAAAAAACATTTGAAAATGTTCCCCAAGGCCTGTATAGCTGTCTCTGCTAAAATCACTACATTTAAAGCTTCCAGAAGTGGACCATTGTAAAAACATTACCTCAGTCTTTGATCCCACAAAAGAGTGTTCCTCTGAGTGCAGCATAGGAATCTTAACTTTCTCTGATTTCTCCCCAGGTTTACATATATGAGAATGCACACAGACTATAGCTTTGAATCTTCTAGAGCTCTGAAAGAAATGGAACATTCCTACCATTACTCTGAGCATGTAGAAAAATTGGGGAGTGCCTCTTAACAGTTCACCATGATCTTTTTTACCCAACCAAATGTGTTTCCTTCCTGGTTTTAAGACATAAAATCATTTCCATTGTGCTCTTCACTTCAGTGGAACTTGACTCTTACATGCAGTAAACCTAAGTAAACTAATCACTTAGCTTGCTCCATGAAACAGTTTTAAGGAAAGGTGAATCTTTTGTCAAAGTTTTGTGCTGTAGTCAACTTTACCTTTGTAAAAGCTCTACTGGAAGTGGCCAGTTTAAAACAGATGTTAATAAGAAAGGGATTTCTCCTCCCGCCAGCTGAGCCTTGCATTTCTATACCCAGAAACTAACCGTTCAATCACACAAATTTACATACACTCCCCAACAGCATATAAACTTCACACACACACCTACACAACCATTCTCTGAGGATGCCAGCCACAGATGTAGGTGAAACGTCAGAAAGAAACTTTTCCAGAACATGGCCTCACAGCCTGGGGGGGAAAAAAAAAACCCAAGGAAAATCTGTAGAACAGTCTATGTTCAATACAAGCTGTTAATAGCAGTTTTTCCAAGGAAAAAGAGGGGAATGGTGCTCTCTGGTTTTTCTTCGCAAATGAAGATTCAGGAAGGACTCATCCCGCGCTTTCTGCAAGCGCGCTGATGACTGAAAAGGCCAATCCAAGATAAACAAGTCCGGTTGCATAAAGCACAGCAGAAGGTCTCCTTGGGTGATGTTTCCAGGTTGTGATTCTTTCTGCAGTGTCCTTTCGCTTCAAGACTTGTTCAGCGTGAGTTCTCAAATAAGGCTGCAGCATTGTGGATAGTGTGTCTCCATGCCTCCCGATGTGAGGTCAGGGTGGACCATTGTTGGTGATCAATTTGGCCGAGCCTGAGATGTTGTTTCAGGGAGTCCTTGTATCATTTTTTTGGAGTGCCCTTCTTGCGCTGACCCGTGGCGAGTTCACCATAGAGTTCACCTACCTGGGAAGCATAATCTCCTCAGATGCCAAGATTGACAAAGAGATCGATCACAGATTAGCAAAGGCATATAGCATTTGGAAGACTTCACAAAAGAGTCTGGAGCAATAAACACCTGAGGCAAAGCACAAAAATCAGTGTGTATAGAGCCATTGTATTGTCTATTCTCCTTTACGGGTCTGAAACATGGGTCACCTATCGCCACCACTTACGACTCCTCGAACATTTTCATCAGCACCGTATACATACAATCATAAATATACACTGGACTGACTATGTGACGAATGTTGCTGTCCTTGAGCATGCGGGGATCCCTAGCATTGAGGTCATGATATTGAGAACACAGCTGCACTGGGCAAGGTACGTCTCTAGGGGAATAATGGCATGGATGCTAAAAGCCCACCTCCTCACCACTCTAAAGGGGGGACAGAGGGATACAGTACAGCTAAGCTTAAAGGACTGCTACAGCCTAAGGAGATTTTCAGACTACACTGTTATAGTGTTACTCTTCCACTTTAACTGCTCTGGCTTCCTCCTGTGGAATTCTGGGGTTTGTAGTTTGGTGAGGCCTAAGAGCTCTCTGGCTGAGAGTTGTAAATGCCCCTCCCTAAACTGCAAATCCCAGGATTCCACAGGAGGCAGCTATAGCAAATAAAGTGGAATAGTAACACTATAACAGTGTTGTCTGAAAATCTCCAATGACACACAGGGATTCTCTCACCCTCTTATGCAAAGCATTGGCGTATAATCTGTGAATCAAAAGAGGTGCCTCTGAAGTCAAACGCTGTAGCCCGGAGGGATCACACATCTCCGCAGCCTCTCCCTTCTCCTTCTGCCAGGGAAGGCGGTCGGAGCGGAGTCTGCTCTGTCGCGCCCCGCACAGCTTCCCGGCACTCCTGGCGCTCGGCTATCGACTCGCCACGCCTGCTCCTCTTCAATCGGCAGCCTGGGCGCTCGATTCCCCGCCTGTAAGGCTTGAGCGGGAGGGGAGGGGAGGAGGCGAGCGAGCGAGCGAGAGTCAAGATGGCGGACAAGACGCCCGGCGGTTCGCAGAAGGCCAGTGGGAAGGTGAGGCCGCCTTTGGGGGCCGCGTCCCCGGCTTTGGGGAAAGCGGGAGGCTGCAGCCAAGGGACCCTTCGTGTTCGCTGAGGGAGAGTGGGCAGGGGAGGGGCCTTGGGGACCCACGCCACGCCGGGGAAGGGGTGCGCAGGCGGGCGAGGAGGCGGCGGCGAGATCGCAGGCTGGCTTTGCGGCCTAGTCTCTGCTCTCTCCCGCAATGGCTGGTCGGGGTGAGGAGGAGGAGGCGATGGGGGCGAGCCGTGGTCAGATTAAAGCAGTCATGCCGCCTCCGTTTTCTTAAAACATTTATATTGCCGAGACTGGCGAAGCACTTCGCGCTCTCCTCCTCCTCGCCCTTTCTTGGTTTGCTGCCAAGAGGCTCCAGGAGCGTGAGATTAATGCCTCCCCCGCTTATTCCTGAATTATTATTTTTTTGGGGGAGTCTGTCGCATAGTGAACGAACCTCTTAACTGTATTCCAGTTTTCTGTCTTTGGTCTTTAGCCTGGAAACCATGATCTCTTCTCCATGCTGGTAAGCCTCTCGTCTTCCACTGTGAGGTTCTCTTGAGCGTAGCATGAGATTGATAGATCTCGCTGGTTCTTTATTTTTCCCCCTCACAGTTTTATTTTAGTTAGGAAAAAAACATAACAAAGCAATGAACCATTGCTTTGCAGACAATAATCAGCAGATTGCTATAAAATGTAGTACGTTTTAGATTTCGGAGTGTCCAAGGGCCTCTCAGGAGGCAAACCCTCATCCACTGAAAGTGTAGCAGTCCAGAAGATCCAGTGTTTTCTGGGAGGATGCAGGGACTGGGAGTGTTTATTTTAATGTGTTATGTGTTCCCCTACCCATTTTTTACACTGGCCATTTGTGGTCAAGTCTACTTCAATTTATGGCAATCCTGTGAATAAGGATTTCCAAGAGCCCCAGTCATCAACTGCCCCACTCAGTTCTTGTAAACTCAGGACCATGGCTTCCTTGATTGAATCAATCCACCTCTAGTGCGGGCTCCTCTTTTCCTATTGCCTGCCACTTTACTAGGCATTGTTGCCTTTCCAGTGAGTCATGTTGTTTCATGATATGTCCCAACTATGACAGCCTCAGTTTAGTCCTCTTCAGTTCTCAGGAGATTTCAGGCTTGATCTGCTCTTGGACCTGTTCATTTGTCTTTTTTAGCAGTCCCTGGTATCTGTAATTCTCTTCTCGGACATCACATTCCAAATAAGTTAATTTTCTGCGGGTCAACTTTCTGCACTGTCCAGCTTTCACAACTATACATAGAAATTAGAAATACTGTGGCTTGAGTGATTCTGATTTGGTATTTAAAGCTATGTCTTTAAACTTGAGGAGCCTATCTAGTTCCTTTATGGTTTTCTTTTCAAAGCTTATTCTTCTGAATTCTTGACTGCAGTCTCCATTTGATTAATGAGAGAGTCAAGGTATAAGCATATGTCTGACTGTCCAGGAGAAGAACCTTGATTGTGATGCATTGCACTTGTACAGCATTGGTTGTGTGGATTGGTGGCGAACAAGGATCTTTCCCAAATACAAATGTATATAAAGGAAGACAGACTTCTGTGGAGTGTCCCTCAGTATCTGACAAGTTTAAAATAATTGAAGAACACAGTTTCTTGTTCCTAGCATGAGTTATGTGTCAGAATTCAGTTGGAAACTTATATTTTTGAAGACTTTATATGTTTTAGATGTGAACTAAAATAATTTTCTGTTGCCATTTATTTGTTATGGGAACTAAGCATATATTTTAAAAGGTTGTATAAAAATGTTGATCTGTCAGTTGTTGGCCACTGTGCAGCTTCGGAGCAGTGTTAGCTTCAGACTATGCTCTGGTCTGTAAATAGTAATTTCTTTAGAAGTATTGTTCAGTCTGTACATACTTAGTTTTATATATAGATGTTTGTGCGCAGAAATCTTTGGTTGTGGATGAGATAGTTTGCTGATCGTTTGCTGATTTGCATCTGAGAAGCCCAGCATTGTGCAGAACCTGTCTAAACATTAAAACTCACGCACACACAAGCATGCACACAAACCCACAATTACAATTTAATAGACAGTAAAAAGTGATGGAGAGGTGACAAGGTGAACAAGCACATTCAGACACAAATTCTTCATAAATGGTTAATGATTTGGTGGAACAGCCATAGGAGACAGTTCTCAGAGAGGTATTGTTGTCATGTGCTAGTCCAAATTTTCTGGTTACGCTTACATGAACAAAAATCGCATGAAGTAGAATCTCATGCTATTCAGTATGATGGCTTATATTTGGAGAAAGGAGGCCGTAATACAGTTGTCCCTTGACATTCGCGGGGGTTAGGTTCCACGGACCCCCGCGAATGTCAAAAAACCGCGAATATTGATTGCCCTCCCCCCACCCTCCCCTGGCCTTCACGGAGCCTTCCAAGGCTCCGTGAAGGCCTCTGCAACCCTCCCCCCTTCCTCCCCGGGGCCTTCACGGAGCCTTTGAAGGCTCCGTGAAGGCCCCCGCGGCCTCCCCCCACCCTCCCCAGGCCTTCACGGAGCCTTCCAAGGCTCCGTGAAGGCCTCCCCCCACCCTCCCCCCTCCTCCCTGGGGCCTCCCCCCACCCTCTCCAGGCCTTCACGGAGCCTTCCAAGGCTCCGTGAAGGCCTCCCCCCATCCTCCCCCCTCCCTCCCCGGGGCCTCCCCCCACCCTCCCCGGGGCCTTCACGGAGCCTTCGAAGGCTCCGTGAAGGCCTCCGCAGCCTCCCCCCACCCTCCCCAGGCCTTCACGGAGCCTTCGAAGGCTCCGTGAAGGCCTCCCCCCATCCTCCCGCCTCCCTCCCCGGGGCCTTCCCCCACCCTCCCCAGGCCTTCACGGAGCCTTCGAAGGCTCCGTGAAGGCCTCCCCCCACCCTCCACCCTCCCTCCCCGGGGCCTTCACGGAGCCTTCGAAGGCTCCGTGAAGGCCTCCGCGGCCTCCCCCCACCCGCCCCAGGCCTTCACCGTGCCTCTGGAGGGTCTCCAAAGGCCCCGTGAACGCCTCCCCGGCCCTCCCCGCTCCTTCCCAGGGCTTTCAAGGGGCCTCCGGAGGCCCCTTTTCGCGGTTTTGGGGGGGCCCAGGGGGGCCTCCCAAAACCGCGAATAATTAAAACCGCGAATGCTGAGTTCGCGAATGTGGAGGGGCAACTGTACACTGATTTGTTGGAGAGAACATAGAGCAATAATAAAAAGTGTGTAAGTGTAATGGAAAATGAAAAGGTGCAAAACTTTTCAAGCTGCATCCCTAGCACATGTCCTTCGTGTAAACCAATGTTGCTGTTTGGGAAAAGAACAGTGATCCGTGTCTAGTCTTCTAGAGCTGTCGTAGCTTGCATAATCCTTCCTTGTTTTCTTTTTCCATCTTAAAAATATTTCACCGTGCTGGAATTCTGAAGTATAGCAATTTCATGGTTTTGTCTCATGGTGCTCACTCTGTACAAATTATTAAATTTATTGAGGTGGGTGTCAGTGCAACTCAGCATAGGCAGTCTGTAAAAATTATTTCTAGATACAAAGAAAAACAAAGCATTAACAACCAAAGAGCAGTTTTCATTAACTATCACAGAGAAGTTTAAAATAAAGAGAACAAAACTCTAGTACCAAAAAATACTGTTGGACATTATTTTGATCCTAGTTGATAGTCTTGCAAACAAACTAGTAAAATGTGAGCTAGACAATGTTAGGTGGGTTTGTAATTGGTTGACTGACCAAAGCCAAAGGGTAGTCACCAATGGCTCCTCTTCATTCTGGAGAGAAGTGACCAGCAGGGTGCCACAGGGTTCTGTCCTGGGCCCAGTACTATTCAACATCCTTATCAGTGGCTTGGATGATAGTGTAGAGGGCATTCTTAGCGAGTTTGCCAATGACATAAAATTAGGAGGGGTAGCTAATACCCCAGAGGACAGGATCAAAATTCAGAATGACCTTAACAGATTAGAAAGCTGGGCCAAACCTAACAAAATAAATTTCAACAGGGAGATATGTAGAGTACTACACTTGGGCAGAAAAAAAATAAAATGCACAGATATAGGATGGGCGACACCTGTCTTGATAGCAGTGCATGATGCAAAAGATATATAGGAGTCTTTAGTGGACTACAAGCTGAACATGAGTCAACAGTGTGATGCAGCAGGTAAAAAAGCCAATGTGATTCTAGGCTGCATTAATAGGAGTATTGTGTCTTGATCAAGGGAAGTAAGAGTGCCACTGTATTCTGCTTTGGTAAGACCTCTCCTCGAGTACTGTGTTCACTTCTGGGTACCACAATTCCAGAAGGATACGGACAAGCTGGAATGTGTCCAGAGGAGGGTGACCAGGATGGTGGGAGGTCTGGAAGCCATGCCTTATGAGGAGCGGCTTAGGGAGCTGGTTATTTTTAGCCTGGGGAAGAGATGGTTAAGAGGGGACGTGATAGCCATGTTTAAATATTTGAAGGGATGTCATATTGAGGATGGAACAATCTTGTTTTCTACTGCTCCAGAGATTAGGGCATGGAGCAATGGACTCAAACTACAGGAAAAGAGATTCTACCTAAACATTAGGAGGAACTGTTCGGCAGTGGAACATGCTGCCTTGGAGTGTGGTGGAGTCTCTTCTTTGGAGGTTTTTAAACAGAGGCTGGATGGCCATCTGTCAGGAGTGCTTCGATTGTGTCTTCCTGCATGGCAGGGGGTTGGACTGGATGGCCCTTTTGGTCTCTTCCAGCTCTTATGATTCTGTGAATGCTTTCTGCTGAGACAAAGTTACCATTGGGTATAATCCATTGGCAGTGGGAATAAAAATAGTCCAATAAAGTTCTTTCCTCATGGCATTCAGCGTAGAATTGAAAGGAATTAATGTTTTTGGCTAGCTTAAGGAGGGAAAGTTATGTATTGCAATGGCCTCATTATGATTTGCTCTTCAGTTCTGGTCATTGCATACCACCTGTTCAACAAGACTATTGTAGAAAATACTTGGAGATTGTTCACAAATGTTCTATCTAAAGAAAATAGTTGCTGTGTGCCTTCAGACAAATTCTGACTCATGGCAACCCTAAGGCAACCCTATCATGGGGTTTTCTTGGCAAGGTTTATTCAGAGGGGGTTTGCCTTTCCCTTTCTCTGAGGCTGGGAGAATGTGGCTTGCCCAAGGTCACCTAGTGGGTTTCCATGGCTGAGTGGGGGGGGGGGATTTGAACTCTGGTTTACAGAATCATAGTTCAGTGCTCAAACCACTACCCCACGTTGGCTCTCATTTAAAGAAAATACTACCCCATTAATTACTTTATTTTAGAAGGGAAGCACTGCCACTTACATTGTACAGTACATGTGGATGCTTTGAAAGATGTCTGTGAACTTTATCAGACCGAGCAAATATGGTGTCATAAGGATGCCTAATGATCGCAAAAGGACGCATATATGAGATGACGTTGTCATTTTGTGATCATGTAACGTAAATGAGGCCTTTTTATTAACGGGCCAACCGTCAATAGATCTCCCCTTCCACCTTTTTGCCTGCATTGCCGTTGTTTGAATCCTTGCACTGTTGTGCTTGCGTGAATGCAGCTTCAGTGGGCAAACACTTCTGGTTGAGAAAGCAACAACCAGGTAGGGGATGCTTTTTTTTTTATGTTCCCCTCCCCCCATGTACTTGGGACTTTTAAAGCGTGTTTCTATTCTTGTGTCTACATTTTGTGTGTGTGTGTGTGTTTTCTTTAATTTTAAAATTTCCCACGTTAGGATTTTCTCGTGAGAATTGGTGAGATCTTAACCCTGGAAGTAAATGGAGCTCCATTCATGCTCCGTTACTGCCAGGGATGCCTCTTTTACGCTGCTCAAGGTAAGGCTGGTGGGGTGGTGGTGTTCTTCTGCTGGCATAAAAAGGCCCCAATTTATGCTGGCAAAAGAACATTAATGGTGTGTGGTCTGATAATGTCCTAAATAGCTCCCATGGATCACAAATTTCTAGACTGTAGCACTGTAAAGTTGTGCTGTTGGAAGTTTTGGTCAGTGTCTAATGAATGATGAAACCATTGAAATGGGTGGTGTGGTGTTAATGCTGTTTTCTCTCTCTTAAATAGCACACTGTTTAAATAAAAAAGTATAAGTGCTTGCTGATCAAAGAAAAATAAAATTCCTTTTAGTTAGCTTGTGCAGACCTAAGAAGCTGTTTTGATCTTCATCTTTTTTTTGGTTTTGTTTCCTGTCTTCACTATGAGTGTAGGTTTTGCACAAGGTAGAAATAAGTCCCAAAGCTCTCAGAGTGGCTTACAAATGGTTAAGCAACAGCATTTTACACATCTACACCACTTTATAGTGTGCTAGGAACTAAGTGGCTTCCAATGTGTGTTAGCTAAAAAAAATATTTACCTACCTGAGGAAAGTTCATGACTTTTTTTGAAGGGCTGGAGAATTGTGTCTTGGGCTGCATCTGCACTGCAGAAATAATCCAGTTTGACACTGCTTTAACTGCCCTGGCTCAATGCTATGCAATCCTGAGATTTGTAGTTGGTTGTGGCACCAGAGCTCTCTGACAGAGAAGGCTAAATGTCTCACAAAACTACAAATCCCAGAATTCCATAGCATTGAGCCATGGCAGTTAAAGTGGTGTCAAACTGGATTGTTTCTGCAGTGCAGATGCAGCCTGAGTGACAAAAATGGAAAGAATATTGTGTGTTTCTTAGAAATACTGTAGTTTTCCTGTGTTATTATAAAGCATGTTCTGTCTGTAACAGCAAGTGAGTTAGTTATATAAAAATGAAGCAGGTGGTGCAATTGTCTGGATTGGCAACTAGATAAAAGATTAGATTCTTACAGAAAAAGCAGTTTCCAGATTTTAGCTAAAAATACTTGCACAGTGATAAATAGAACAGCATTTCAAAGATGTGCATAGTATTTGCTTTGTGTAGTTAAAAAGGAAGCTGATAGTTCATACATAAAAATTGCTAATGAACGCTGCAGAAAAAAGCCAAGATTGCTTATCCAGTACTTGTTTTACTGAATGATGTGTCATTTTAATGTAAAATATATATAAAAAAATCCCTCTGGGGAAGAATGGATAGTGAGCTTCTGTTAATGCTGGATGTTGTTAAACTGATGGCTTTGACAATTCAAGGAGCTATCTGATGGTTAATGTGGAGTATCACTTTTGCCAAGTACATGATAAATATGTAAGATTACAATAGTTTCAATTTTGAGTGGGCAGCCTTTGAGTTGCCAGAACATATTTAGCAAGTCCTGTAATCCTTGCTGCTTCAGGCTAATGGGAGCTAGAGTCCAGCAAGGGATATTTGTTTGGTTATAGTTCATAGTGTTTGAATTATGCAAATCAGAGGTTTGCAACGAGAGGAAGTGCAATGATTTTTCATTATTCTTCTGTCTTGATTTTGATCATTGGTGCTTGTAAACTGGATGGTGAAGTCCCAGAGATCGAATATGATTAACTTCAAGTATTATTTGCTACCATATTCTGTATACTACCAAGTGAATTTATTGGCATCATATTCCATGATCACTAAACACTTATAGCATCATAAGGCAAAAGAAGTGCCTTTCATGGGTGACAGTAGATTTGTGCATATTGAAAATAACACCAGTGCAAATGAATATGAGTACTGGTATTTGGGCTCTTTCAAAATCTGCTGGTTTAAAGCAGGAAGTAACAGCAGCATTTGTCTCCAACATATTTTTATGTCTCTGCATTATAATAATGAATGTTTTGAGTTAAATACTAAATATTCCTGACTGCTACAAAATTGCAGTTGTTGAAAGATCTTTGGGTTTATTAAAGATATAAATTCTTCATTTCCAAATTTGGTGATGGTGGCTTAAAATCATTAAGTCAGCCAGCAGGTTTCTGTTTCTAAATTGTAGGAAAAGTTTAATCTCTGATTTAAACTCTGCTGTCCTTATTGCCCAATGGGATATATATATATATATATATATAGTACTAATTTTAGAGTTTTAGTGGACAGATGACTTGAATTCTCAAAATGCTTCTGGAATCTCAAACATTTTAGTTTTGAATTAATAATGGAGGTAGTCCAAATTAAAACTGAATCTTTATATATATAAAATGTTGAAAATCAATAAATACTTCTTGAATGTAATTCTTCTATTTTCAATTATTTATAGGCCAGACTGCCAGACACAACCCGTGCCACTTCATCTCCAGAGACTCATGTAAGTCTCAGAACAAATGTATAAAAAAATTACCTAACGGAAACTCAGTTCCTGTGGTCATTTAACGCTGATGATTATGTATGAGCTGCTCACTACTGAGGAATTGGGTTATAAATCTATAGGTGTACATTACGTTTAACGTGGTCTACTTTTTTCCTATGTGGCATTTTGCTGGTTATGCATGTTGGTTACAGTTCAGTGTCTTGTGATGTGTTGTGTGTGATGTACAGCCTGTTATGTAATTGACAGGATTTTTTTTTTACTAAATATTTCAGAGTGTTTGATAAAACAGATTTTAAAGCTGTTGTTTGTTGATACAGGTCTGCTTTGTTCATGTGCCTCAGAAGCACAGAACACTTTCTTAGCAGCTATAAGAATATATTGTGTTATGCAAAGTGACAGTTGTGCAGCACTTTCCTCTGTGTCATGGCAGTAGGAGAAATGTGAACTCAGACTTTATACACACACAGACAGACAGTTGCCCCTTCATATTCGCTGGGGCTTCGTTCCAGGACCCCCTGTGGATACCAAAATCCGTGAATACTCAAGTTCCATTATATGCAGTGGCATAGCAAAATGGTGTCCCTCACATATGATCGCAAAATCAAAGTTTCCTTTTTGCATTATTATTTTTTAAAGAATATTTTCAAGCTGTGAATACCAAATCCATGAATATGGAGGGACAACTCTGTGTGTGTGTGTATGAGGTCTGAGTTCACATTTCTCCTACTACTGAGAAATGTGAAGTCTGAGTTCACATTTTTCCTCCTCCTCCTCCTATTTCTCCTATATATGTGTGTGTGTGTGCGTGCGTGTGTTCATGTCACCTGTCGACTTATGCTGGCCCTATGAATTTCATAGAGTTTTCTTAGGCAAGGAATACTTAGAGATGGTATTACTAGTTCCTTCCTCAGAAATACAGCCTACAGCACCTGGTATTTGTTGGCAGTCTCTCATCCAAGTACTAACCAGAGCTGACCTTGCTTAGCTTCCAAGCTCAGATGGGATTTGCTGCCTTCATTTATAGTGATTTACACACTAGAAGCAAAAATGTAAAATACAGAACAATAATGCAAAATGTCTGAAAAAATTCACACTAAATCAAATTTAAATCCCACAACAAAGAACAACAGGAGTGCAAACTGAAAAGCTGAAGGTATAAATAATAATAATAATAATAATAATAATAATAAAATTTATTTATATTCTGCCTTTTCCCTAGGGAATCAAGGCGGAGCACAACCTTGAAATAATCTTCACCTGTTGCTAAAGAGGCCATAATGTAGATGACAGGGAAACTAATCAGGGGCATGCCCATCTCTTTTGAGATAGGATTACACTTGGTTGGTATAAGAGTCAGGGCCATTATCTGCTAGGAGTGCTTTGATTGTGTATGCCTGCAAGGCAGGGGATTGGACTGGATGTCCCCTGTGGTTTTAAATATTGGGTGGATGGCTGTCTGTCGGGAATGCTTTGATTGTGTATTCCTCCATGGCGGAGTGGGGTTGGACTGGATGGCCCTTGGGGTCTCTTCCAGCTCTATGATTCAATGATTCTAGAAGATAAACGCTCCCTGCATGCACATGCGTAATGTAGACTTTTCCCACCCTTCTGGGGTCCACAGGTGTGGCTTGACAGAGGTGGGTGGGCATAGAGGTGAAGCAGCACCAAGCACCAAAGGGTGGAAGGAAGGATGGTCTGTTGCAATTCCGCTTTGCGCACCAGTGTACGGCCAGGGGCTGCACCACATCCTCTGTGGACCTTCTGTGGGAAGAGAGTTGTGCCTGGGAAGTGCGGTATTAAGCACCATCATCCCCCGCCGGAGATGTCACAAGCTTTTGATTTCCTTTGTTGGAGGATCTAAGCTCGTGATTAGGTTAAGGCTGGAGGTGGTTTATAGCGGAAGGCAGGGAGTGCCCTTTGAAAGATGGGAAGTAATTTCCCCTAATGTTATCGGCATGCAGCGTGCAATGGAGATGACTGGGCATAAGAGACCAAGGAGGGGTGGTACTATCATGCTCCTAGCGCACACACTGAAGGACCCCCTGAGTCACTAATATCTGGGAAATGAATTCCACTGTCTCCATTATAGGCTGTGCATTTTAAAAGAAATTTGGCTTTACAGGCATGTGTGTACATCACTTATTTCTATTCCTGCCCCCCCCATTCCCTGTTTGGCCGTGTTTATCAGTTTTGTACGTTGCTTAGAAACATTGTGGAACCCATGGGAGTGATCCCTTGTTGTTGTTGCTCCTGTTTGCCACCACGTTGCTTCTATTCCTGGCAGCCCCCAAAAGGAGAGACCTCCCAAAGGCCCTGACTGTCCACACTGTATAGGCCTGCTGAGAGGCACCAGCACAGCCTGGGGACGAACTAACCCAGGAGTAGCCAAACAGCACAACTGTACAGCAGAAAGGGCACAAAAACAAAGGCTTCTACTAGCAGCCGTTTCACTGCTCTGACCCACTTTCACACACAAAAAAAGATTTACAGGCAGCGAGGTTCATCCAAAGATATCTGGAGGCCTTTATCTTCAGTTGCAGTATAAATAAACAAAGTCTATACACAGCAAACCTCATTAACAAACTCAACAACAATTTCTCCAACACTCCTCCCTCTACAACACCAACCCACACACAATGCATCTTGTGCTTCAACTATATAGGAGTGTTTGGTTGTCAGCCTTCTGCCTAGCCACAGCTGTGATGAAACCCACTTCAGCTGTGCTAGTCTGTGCTCTGTTGCTCCAACATTTTTCCTTTTGCTCTTAAAGCAATATTACCCTTACACTGACACCAACTGCCCTGCTCAGGTCTTGCAACTCAGGGCGGCCATGGCTCCTAGATTGCATCAATCCATCTTGCAATGCAGTCTTCCTCTTTTCGTCCTTGGGGCAAAGCAGAAAAGCCACTGCCCTGTGAAGCTCCCAAAAGTGCCCCCCTGGACCCCTTGTGCCTGGAGAGTTGTGTCCTGCCAACCTCTGTCTAGAGGAGGGCAACCAGGATTGTGGGAGGTCTGGAAGCCATGATGCCCTATGAGGAGTGGCTTAGGGAGCTGGGCATATTTAGTCCGGAGAAGAGAAGGTTGAGACGTGACGTGATAGCCATGTTTAAGTATTTGAAGGGATGTCATATGGAGGGTGGAGCAAGCTTGTTTTCTGCAGCTCCAGAGAGAGACTAGGACACAGAGCAATGGATTCAAACTACAGGAAAAGAGATTCCACCTAAACAATAGGAAGAACTTTCTGACAGTAAGAGCTGTTCGGAAGTGGAATGCACTGCCTCGTAGTGTGGTAGAATCTCCTTCTTTGGAGGTTTTTAAACCAGAGGCTGGATGGCCATCTGTTGGGAATGATTTGATTGTGTATTCCTGCATGGCAGAATGGGGTTGGACTGGATGGCCCTCGTGGTCTCTTCAAACTCTATGATTCTATGATTGTGTCCCTCCCAACTTGATTCTATGAGTTCACCTGGGCCTCTAGCAAGTATGCTAGTTCCAATAGCACTTACAAACTATGAATCTAATTGTATATGGGGAGACCAAGCTGAGCATCATTTACTTGAGTAGCTGAACCTCCGCTAATAGCATCTCTGCCCTACCTGGATTGAAATTAAGGGGTAATCATGTTGGCCATGCAGTAAAACAAAATCCACAATCTACAAAAAAAATGATACCCTTGTTGGCCAACCAAAATGCAAAACACATAAATCAAACGTTTGAAGTTCTGCTGGCTTATTAATCAGGCAAAAGCTGTTAAAACACAAAGAAAGAAAAGTGATGGTGTTAAAGTCACAGGCCTACATGTTGTCTCAGATGTTTCTCATGTTGTTCAGGTGAGGGATCGCATGCAGGCAAAAGCCACTCCTACTTCTTGGCCATGACTGAGACAAAGGGCAGTAAAATTTAACTCCTTTTTGCAGCAGTAAGGCAACCTCTCTTGTTATCCAAGATGTCTCTGTTCCTTTGTGAAGCCAGGGCTCCCTTTTCCAGCAGGAGAGATAAACACCATGCACCACTATTAGAACATAGCACATAATAAACCTCCTTATAAAATGCAACTGTTTCCTGAAAGGCACTGTGCTGATAGAGAAATCAGCTGGCAAATCTAACCCTGGCAAAGTTTATGAGAGGGGAAAAAAGTACAATGCCTGTCAAACTTCTTGAAGTTGTCACCAAACTTTCTACACTTGTAAATAAGCTATTTTCTAGCTGTTCCATGTCAGTTTGCATGAACCATTCCCAAACTGGACTTTCTTACACTGCAAACCGACATGGAACAGCTAGAAAATAACTTATTTACAGGAGTAGAAAGTTTGATGATAACTTCAAGGATAAGCCATGGAAACTACTGCTTTGCTTTTGCCAATTTGTAATTAAAATAGCAAAATGTGATTAATCCAAACCAGCGTTAACATGCCACTGCTTTATTGGTTTTGTAATCTAATGTTGTTTATTGTTGCGTTCAAGTCATTTCTGAGTTACGGCAACCCTAAGGGGAACCTATCACAGGGTTTTCTTGGCAACATTTGTTCAGAGGGTGTTTGCCTTTGCCTTCCTGTGAGGCTGAGAGAGTGTGATTTGCCCAAGTTAGCCAGTGGGTTTCCATGGCTGAGCAGGGATATGAGCTTTGGTCTTCAGAGCCATAGTCCAATGCTCTAACCACTACACTGTCTCTAACATACTCATTCTCAAGGAAAATAAAGGTGGCTAAAAGTAAATATAAAGATAAATAAAATGACTACATTGATTGTGAAGTATCTTTTAAAACGTACTTTCGTCAACTACTCAAATGGTTGCCCAAAAGTAAGTTTTAATTTGCTTCAGAGAATATATAAAATTGATCTTACATGGGGAAAATGCTCTGTAACTGAGACCTCATGATCAAACAAAACGGCTTCTTGTATTAAGCAGATTTTTGCTTCACAGGCACCTAATATTTGGATCGGGGCTTCTCAAAAAATTACTTTCTGAGGAATTCATACTGGAAGAAACATTCCTTGCAGCCTCCTCTGCAGAGGTTATGTACAGCAGCGCTCCAAATAGTACTTATGATACAGCTCCCAGGAGAACTTATTATTGTTAAGTTTAAAGAAAGATTGGGCTGATACAATGGCACATGTCAGCAGACCTCTTCTGAGTTTTTCAGTTAAAAGATTGTATGGTTGAAGGTTTCTGTGATCATTGTTGGGGTACTTTCATATTACATTCTTACAGCCTGTAAATTTTGTTTTCTTTTGTAGCCACTTTTAGAAAGCAAACTTAAAGCATTCAGTATTGGCAAGATGAGTGCTGCCAAGAGGACTTTAAGCAAGAAGGAGCAGGAGGAATTGAAAAAAAAGGTAATGCTGTAGGAGACCAATTTAATCAGCTGGGCATATTCTATTTATTGCCACTTGTATTAGATTATTGATAGTAAAACAGCTTTGTAAATAAGCTCAAAAACATCTGAAGAGAACTTGCTGTTTGTGTGGAGTCTCCATGCAAGAAGGATACTGAAAATCAGACTTCTTGATCTTGTGGTGACCACATGAACAGGAACTTTTCTTCTTCAGACTTAGTGCTTTTCAGGTGAGGAAAGTGACAGTGGAACGGATGGGGCAGATGCTCCTTTCTTTGTGTGCTGATTCTCACTGTATAAGTACCAACTGAACAGGGTTTAAATGTAATATGCATTCAGGGATAGTCACTTGAATATAAGTTAATTGCAACTTTAAGCTTACTTGGTTTGACTTGTATTCTCTTTATTATGGACCCTAGCAGTTTTGCTTCACCTTTGCCTTCCCTCTGTAGTCTCCTGCTCCTGAGTGGCAAGAGAACCTTGCAGATGATGTGGTATATCTTGTGACAGGGCTACTTCGGTAGAAGGTGTTGATGGAAATCAACTTTCACTTTATGTTACTTTATGTTAAGAGAAGACCAACTCAGAACTAAGCAAATGTAACTCATTTAAATTTATGAAACAATGCATTTTTAGATATAGTTTTTTTTTAACCATGGTAAAGTGTAGCAGTGGGAGAGCTATCTATAATTGTAGTTCAGGAAGTATGAGGACAACAAAATGAGTGCAGTTGTCCCTCCATATTCACGGGGGTTAGGGGTGCAAGCCTCCTGCAAATTTGAAAAAAACTGCATATAAACTCTCCCCCTTCCCCCCAGCGTTTGCTTGGCCTTCTTTCCCTGGGGGGAGGGGGGAGACAAAACCCACAGGAGCCACCACTGTCGCCACCGAGAAGTCTTGTTTTAAATGCTCTTGGCTCACCACCCCCAAGGTCAGGGGGGCACCCAAGGCCCATGCCAGCTGCTGCTGTCGCCGATGAAAATCCAGGGATGGGAGGGGGGGCAAGGCGAGTATGCTTCTTGGTGGCGATGCCTGGGCCTTGCCTGGCCCTCCCGATTCCTTCCCCCTCCATGGGGGGCTTAAACCGGAGCCATCTAGAAGGCAGCAGCAAGGCCCAGGCATTGCTGCCGAGAAGCCTCATTTTAAATGCACTTGCCTCGCCGCCCCTGCCGCTGCTGCAAATCCAGGGATTGGGTGGCGATGTGAGTCGGTTTAAAATGAGGCTTCTCAGCAGCAATGCCCAGGCCTTGTCTGGCCTTCCTTCCCCCCTCCCCGTGGGGGGCTTAAACTGAAGCCATCTAGAAGGCGGCAGCAAGGTCTGGGCATCGCCACTGAGAAGCCTAAATTTAAATGCACTCGCTTCACTGCCCCAGCTACCGCCAAAAATCCATGGATTTGGTGGTGAGGTGAATGTGTTTAAAACGAGGCTTCCCAGCAGTGATGCCCGGGCCTTGCCTGGCTCTCTGATTCCCCTCCTCCATGGGGGGCTTAAACTGAAGCCATCTAGAAGGCAGTGGCAAGGCCCAGGCTCGCCGCCAAGAAGTCTTATTTTAAGTGCACTCGCCTCACCACCCCGTCCCTGGATTTTCGACGGTGACAGTGGCGGCTAGCGCAGGCCTCAGGTGTCCCCCCCCCCACCTTGGGGGTGGTGAGGCGAATGTGTTTAAAACAAAGTTTCTTGGCGATGACAGCAGTGGCTTTCATGGGCTTTGGCTCCCCCCTCCTCCAGGGAACAATGGCCAATGAAAGCTGTGCATTCCCAGGAGGGGGTGGGGAGAAACATCCGTGAATAAATGGAACTGCGAAAATCAAAGCCGCAAATATGAGGGGCAACTGTTTAATCAATTTGAAAATAAGTAATTTATGCTTGTAACTTGCTTAACATTTTGGTGACTAGGAGGATGAGAAGGCAGCTGCAGAAATTTATGAAGAATTTCTTGCTGCGTTTGAAGGAAGCGATGGCAATAAAGTGAAGACATTTGTCAGAGGAGGAGTTGTTAATGCATCTAAAGGTAAGGCTGACTACTACGTTTTATAGAAGAAATACTTTCCTCTTCCTTTAAATTATTTCTAAGGACATCATTTTTTTAATCCATTGCTTTCTCACTAGTGCACTAGTTAAACTGTTAGGAAAGGCATCTTACATGTATTCATGAATATAATTTGTTTTTATACACCTCATTTATATTGAATATGATGCTCTTTTCTGCTCTCTCTCTCTCTCTTTCTGCCATTGTGAGAAGAAAAGAATTGAGGAAGTATCAGTAATGGTCCTACCTGCATAATGTGGGGAAGACAAAATGCATTGTAGTTTGTTTGTATGCTTGAGAGAGTTTGTAGTTGTGATTTTTCCCTCTTGCAGGCTGGCATCCTCTCTTTGAAGTGGGGTGGGGATGTAATACGGGGAGTGCCTTCCATTTAAAGCAGAGTTGGCCCTTCAGATATTTATGCTTACATTGACCCTAGCCAGCATACCCATGGTAAGAGATTGCAGGAGTTTCAGTACAAAAATAGCTGGATGGTAATTAACAGAGCACTGAGTAAAGACAAACTGTTAGTGTATTAAAGGAGCTCTTTGGTTCCTTACTAGTCTATTCAGTTAGACAGTTTCAGTAACCTCTGGCCTGTCTTTCAGAAGAACATGAAACGGATGAAAAACGAGGAAAAATCTACAAACCTTCATCACGATTTGCAGATCAAAAAAGTCAGCAGAAAGAGTCATCCTCTAATGAGAGGCCTCCATCCCTTCTAGTGATAGAAACCAAAAAGCCAGTAAGTTTAGGTTTTTCAAAAATATTTTCTATTGACCTGTTTTTAAAGTAAGTTGGTTATTTTTTCCAGGCATTTATATACTGCTTTTCAGTGGAACCTCAAAATGTTATTTATGTAAAATTGTATGGTGCAGATCGTAGCTTGTTTTTTCATATGAAATGGCCCACAATCTTAATATTTTTCTTTCCTTACACTTGTTTTGGTGTTCTTTAATATAAGAAATATTTCTAGGAAGATACCTTGAGTCTGCATAACAGTATTTGTTGTAAATTATAATCTTCATTGGAGAACTGATTGCTTTTCACACTTTGATCTAAATGGTGGTGGTGGGGAGACGTGTTCCTTATATTGTTGTCCTATATCCTCTGGCATCCCTGCCAACATATCCAGTGGTGATAGATGTTTGCAGTTTACACTCCAACATTTGGAGAGCTATGCATTCTCCATCCCTGGCCTAAAAGTAAGGGAAGTCACCTTTCTACAGCTAGTAGATGAAGAAAGGTTCAGGGATTATTTTAGGATTACTTTGCTCCTCTTTAGAAGGAAAAGTGAGGTACAGTAAATTGAATGAATGAAGTTGGGGCACAAGTAACTGATAGAGGTGCTGGTTTTTCTTTCTCTCCACCTGAAATAACTCTGTGCATGCTGATTTCCATGACATGGAGCTTCTTATGTATTTCCATGATCTGAAACTTCTCACATGGTTTATGAGATTGAGCTGTTACATTTAAATCTGTTTGCATTTTCATGCCACTTCTATTTTCCAGAATGGCATTAAGAATATCTGACTGGATAAATTAACATGTTGTCAGCGTTGTATCATAAAACTGTCATAGCATAGTGTTAAATATTATTCAATCTGTTTTTAGCCTTTGAAGAAGGGGGAAAAAGAAAAGAAGAAGAGCAATTTGGAGCTTTTTAAAGAAGAATTAAAACAGTAAGTATTTTACTCCATGTAGATTGAATAGGATGCACAGGAATAAACAAGGTAATTTTAGAAAACACAAATTATCAGAATCAAAGTTTCAGTATCTAGAGTATTTGTCCTAAATTGATGACGTAACTAAAATGAAACTATTGATGAAAGATAACTTTGGAATCCTATTCGTATTTAGTATGGCTTGAATCTGGGAATGGGTACCTGTGTCCTGTTCGTCAGTTTTTTATATGGTGGCTTTGAGAAATTACACCCTGTTGGGAATGCATAATAAATGAATTTAGTTTACAATAAAAAACGTTTTCCTGTTTCTTAAAAGTTATTGCAGTATAAGCTGTAGTGTAGTATAAGCTGTGTAATAGGATAAGCATCAGCCATTTGCATAGAAATATTTAAGCAAGTTTTTAAAATGGTTTATGGACAATGGAAAAGTTACATTTTGAACCCGAAGGCTGATATATGCAAAGAGAACAAAATATGAACTTGGAAGTTTTGAACTGTGCAGATAACTGTTATTGGATTTTATGTAGATTTGTTAGTTGAACTTGATTCTTTCTGAAATCATGGACTTCTAGCCATTTCTAGTTTGCCCTATTAATTTCAACATGGCCTAATTCTTCTAACTTCATTTGGATTCAGTCTA
This sequence comes from Gambelia wislizenii, assembly GCA_030847615.1. Classification (NCBI taxonomy): domain Eukaryota; kingdom Metazoa; phylum Chordata; class Lepidosauria; order Squamata; family Crotaphytidae; genus Gambelia; species Gambelia wislizenii. The sequence goes on along the minus strand of JAUMIR010000003.1, from coordinate 47,398,177 downwards.
ATGCAGTACAGTCGTCCCTTCACATTCGCAGGGGTTCCGTTCCGCGGACCCCCGCGAATGTGAAAAATCCGCGAATAACTACACCCCTCCCCCTCCCTCCCCAGGCCTTCGCGGGGCCTTCCTAGGCCCCGCGGAGGTCTCCCCAGCCCTCCCTCCCGCCCTCCCCAGGCCTTCGCGGGGCCTTGCTAGGCCCCACGGAGGTCTCCCCAGCCCTCCCTCCCGCCCTTCCCAGGCCTTCGCGGGGCCTTGCTAGGCCCCGCGGAGGTCTCCCCAGCCCTCCCTCCCTCCCTCCCCAGGCCTTCGCGGGGCCTTGCTAGGCCCCGCGGAGGTCTCCCCAGCCCTCCCTCCCTCCCTCCCCAGGCCTTCGCGGGGCCTTGCTAGGCCCCGCGGAGGTCTCCCCAGCCCTCCCTCCCTCCCTCCCCAGGCCTTCGCGGGGCCTCCGGAGGGCCTCCGGGGGTCCCGCGAAGGTCTCCCCACCCCTCCCCAGGCCTTCGCGGGGCCTCCGGAGGGCCTCCGGGGGTCCCGCGAAGGCCTCCCCACCCCTCCCCAGGCCTTCGCGGGGCCTCCGGAGGGCCTCCGGGGGTCCCGCGAAGGCCTCCCCACCCCTCCCCAGGCCTTCGCGGGGCCTCCGGAGGGCCTCCGGGGGTCCCGCGAAGGCCTCCCCACCCCTCCCCAGGCCTTCGCGGGGCCTCCGGAGGGCCTCCGGGCGTCCCGCGAAGGCCTCCCCACCCCTCCCCAGGCCTTCGCGGCGCCTCCGGAGGGCCTCCGGGGGTCCCGCGAAGGCCTCCCCACCCCTCCCCAGGCCTTCGCGGCGCCTCCGGAGGGCCTCCGGGGGTCCCGCGAAGGCCTCCCCACCCCTCCCCAGGCCTTCGCGGGGCCTCCGGAGGGCCTCCGGGCGTCCCGCGAAGGCCTCCCCACCCCTCCCCAGGTCTTTCACGGGGCCTCTGGAGGCCCCGTGTTGCGGTTTTGGGGGGGCCCGGGGGGGGGCCCTCCCAAAACCGCGAATAACCGAAACCGCGAATGTCAAGTTCGCGAATGTGGAGGGACAACTGTATATGGAGGGGGAGTTCAGTAGGACCCCTGCATTTGTGGGTGATTGGTTCTGGGTCCCACTGCAGATAATGAAAACCACAGATAATAGCAAACACCATTGGAAATAATGGGACTTTTTGTTTAAAATACCATAGAGTTGCCTCGGAGGACCTAGAAAATGGCTAGAGAGGACACATTTTCTAGTTAGACTCTATGGTAGCTGTGCTGAAACTGAAACAGCGGATGGCTAATCAGTGGATACAGGGGTGCTACTATAATTGAATTTATATATTCAAAATATCGTGACAGTTACTAATAAAATTATAAATTGAAAACAACATACTAAGTAGCTAAAGCCAAAAGTAGGTGTTGGCTTAAGGTCTGAAATTGTAGAGACCCTAATATATTCTTAGGCAGATTTTTTGAGGAAAAACTCTTACAAAATAAATTAGACAATAATGTTCAGAAGTGAAATTATAATCACTAGTAATGTATTTATCAGAATTGGAGTTAGGTTGTATGTACTAGCTGAGAAAAAATGTTCTACCTCCTGATCAGGTTTCTAGACCTACACCAGGGCTAAGGAGCCTGTGGCCCTTTAGGTGATGTTGGTCTCAAATTTCTATCAGCAACAACTAATGGTAAATAATGTTGAGTTTTGTAGTTCTTGAGAACTACATGCTTAAAGACAATAAGAATGACTTTATGGAACAGCATATGGAGTAAGCAGCTTTCCCAACCCCTAAATTAGAAATTAGTGCTTCTGCTGCACAAAAGAGGTATTCCGCCCCCAGCCCCGTGCAGAAGAGGTGGTACCTAACACTTCTGGCTCTCTGCAACCCATTATATTAGTAAAGTTTTCAGAAGAAGATGAATATAACACTTGGGATGAAGTTATCTTTGTAAATGTGGCTGGTGGATCAATTTTTGACACTCCTCTACTCCCTTTATTTTTACATATTAATATTTTATTACCTTCTGATGAGTCCTGATGACTTTACAACCTTCATCAGTTTCTCTGTGTATATATGAGCAGAGGATGGGAGGTACAGGGTAATAACCTTAGTTGTGAAGTATGGCATCTGAAAATAGACCTTTGATGCTAAGACTGAGGTGATAGTACTGACTATGCTTATCAGGAGGTTTATCTCATTGAATTCCATAACTACTTAGCATTGTATAGGCATACCTCAGTTAACAAAGCCTCTAACAAAGAAGCTCCTTTTTACAAAGCCTTTTCCTGCCCACCAAGCCCTTCCTCTTTTCCTCCTTTTCCTTTGTCTAGCTGATTTTTTTAAAAAATAGCATTGGCATTGGAAGAGTGGTAAGGGACTGGAGAAATACAGACTTTCAGTTGCCAGGTTGCAGTAGTGTGCAGTAAAGAATGCAATAAGGCTTGAGCTTGGAGAGAATGGAATGCACTTCAGCTGATCTTGCCCTAGTTGTGTGTGTGCCTGCCTACAACAGGCAAAATAACAGTAGCTTCCTCTAGAATCCCTTACTGAGCATGTATGAACAGCAAAACAGAAAGGGGGAAAGTGAATTGGCTTACAGCTACTTCCAGCATAGATTTTCCTTTGTTTTTTCCCGGGCTATGAGGCCGTGTTCTGGAATAGTTTCTTTCTGATGTTTCGCCTGCATCTGCGGCTGGCATCTTCAGAGAATGGTTGGGTAGGTGTGTGTGTGGAGTTTATATGCTGTGAACCCCTGTTGGGGAGTATATGTAAATTTGTGTAATTGAATGGTTAGTTTCTGGGTATAGACATGCAAGGCCCGTTAGTGTCTGCTTGGCTAATGGTTGGTTGATGGGCCATTATCTGCTGGGAATCCCCCTTTCCCTGGGTAAAATTCCTTTGTAAGTGCTGAGTTTTGATTCTATTGTTTTTTAAACTGTATGCAGTTTGGATCATTGTAATGCACTCTGTGTGGGACTGCCTTTGGAAACGTCTTGGAAATTTGCCTGGTCCAAAATGTGGCAGCCAGATTGTTGACTGGCCTGGTTATAGGGAACATATGATTCTCCTTTTATAACTGCTTCATTGGCTATCAGTCTGTTTCTAGCTACAATGCAAAGTACTAGTCATCACCTATAAAGTCATATAGTCTCTAGTACCGTGCTATCTACTCATATGAGACTGTCTTGAGTTTTGAGGTATTCAGGGGAAGGTTTTCTCTTTGTCCCACTATCTTCCGAGGCACAGTGAATGTGAGTGGTGACTACTCTCAGGCTGTGGAATCCTTGTGAAAGACTAGACACCCTATTTGCTCTCCTGCTGAGAGGCAAAGGCCTTATTTATACAGAGTTTGGGCCCTGGTCAATGCAGAAGTTCATTTCTGTTTCTCAGAAGGCAGGAGTCATGTGACTGATTGGAATCTTATTGGTGTACTATGTTGGTGTAATGGTTTTCAGGGTTCTACAGAAATGGTGGGGAAGGCAGAGGAAGCTCTCTTGTTGCCATTTGGACAGGCAGTTTGTTTGCCATGTGTGTCTTCTAGGTGGATCCTCAAAAGTGTCTTGGGAAGCCTTATTAATTTTCCAAGGTAGCCTTCCCAAGGTGCCTTTAGTTTTGAGGTTCCATTGGGAAACCAGGCACTATAGAGAGAGGCTGGTTGGGAGCTGACACTATTATTTCTTGATGGCTGCTAGATGGCTTTTTCTGCTTTCCCTCATCTTTGTCTGGGTTTCTTTTACTCCTGCTGCATCCTGCACCTATGCCAGCATAGGTAGGCTGGCCAACAGGATTTTGGTTCTACATTTACTTTGTATCCTCTTCCCCATTTGACCCCTCTGTTCATTTTCTGCATTCCTGCAGTTGTTTTTTCTGTTCTGCTTAGCACAAGTACAGTATTCATATCACCACCTCCCTCTCTCACAAACTTGTTAGCTTTGTGCTTTTTTCTTTTACCAGTTTTCCTCCTTGTCTTTTATCCTCCAAAGAGCTTTCCCCTCTTTTTGCCTCACTGCAATATCAGTGGTTCTGACTCCTTTAATTCCAGCTGTTGCTGATCAGGTAAAGTTAATCCACTTATCCTCCGCATTGGGAAATCAATGCTTACCCTTCGATTCATATTCTTGGACTCATGAAAAAGTCATTATTACAGAGAGAAATAAAAAGGATTCCTTGTTCCTTCCAGTAGATGACACAAAAGGGTGGTTGACATCTTCTAGAACTGTGCTACTCAAAGTGGTGATATGTGAACCAGTGTCAATTCCTGAGGCATCTGCTGTTTGTGTCTAGAGAGCTTCTAGGAAAGAGAGAATTGTAGCCAATGGACATGAATATGATGCTAGTCTCCCACATCAGATGGCTTAAGAAGCAGTGTCCTAGACCTCTTGATCTCTGAGGTACTAATTTCCTGGATCCCTGTGGAGCTGTCCAGAACCAATTTGTTATGGTCAAAGTAACAGCAGCACATACTATATAATAAACTGGTTGCTAAAAGGTACATGGCCCTTCATTCCCTCAATACTACCATCAGTCAGTTGAATGCTCTTGTAAGGTGAGACAGCACCTCCAACCAAACTACTTATGCACAGATAGGGAGATGCCAAATTAAACTCTCCTTACTAAGAAGCAGAAGCTCGGTTATAGACTGAGAATAATCTGGAGTTTTACCTTAGTACTTCAAGGGAAAGCTAAACATGAGAACAGACTGGCTCAGCCCAGAAGAGACTGGATCCCATTACTTCTGTATTAATTTAGATGCAGTGAGGTCCCCTCACAGTGGACCTGTTTAGTCTCCCAACTACACAACCAAAAGGTTTTTCTCTGGAAACTGAACAATAATAGATGCCTTGTCATTGCTTGCACCTCAGGTCTGTTGTATGATTCCCTTCTGATGCTGCTGATCTTCAGGGTCAGTCACCTTTGTACCATTGTGTGGCCATGATGCTTGTTGCTGATTCTCTACTTCATGTTGTAATACTCTGGTTCCTAGCAGTCAGTAATGGCTCGCTCTTGCAAGGCCAAGCCTTCCCCTAGATCAAGCATGGCTTTACTTAGCTGCCTGGAACTAGAGCAGACACAATTTATAAAATCCAGATGAATGTGTTGATTCGTTATTGGCATCAAGGAAGCAATTTACAAACAGGAAAGTTTTCATTCAGCAGAGCAGGAAAAAAAAGGATTGCAGAAGCACAGGCATATGAGAGCTGCTGGATCTGTTTAAAGCAGTTCTTAATCTGTGCCTCAGGCCTAACATGCCTGTTACGTTAGGTTTCCACCATCTTCTATGTATTACCCAGATAGGCTCCAGACCATTAGGGTCTTGCTTGCACTTCAGGAGATTCCTTGGGGTGGGGTACAATCATTGCTTATAGTTCTTACCAGTGCCAAAAGAGTGTCAGAACTTCATTACTGTGCTAATTAGGAAACACCTGTGTATCTTGCATTAGGACAGAATGGTTCTCAGAAAAACAGACTCATTTATTTGAATTGACCTTTGGGATATGTGATGGATCTGTCTTAAGGAGCTTGTTCTCCCTGCCTTTTTTTCTTAATACCTGGTACAAGCTAGAAATCAGAATGATGTGTAAGCTACACTTTTACATATATTACCACTTTTCACCAGGGCAGCTGTTATTTAAGCAGCGCTATTTACAGATGTCACTGTAGCTGAGATATGGTAAGCAGCCACATGGTCCTTGACAAGACCTTTCAGGGTAGACACTAACTTAATATATCATCTGAAGTGGCACTCAGACCATTTAATCTAGGATTCTACACAGTTACATCTCACATTGGATCCCACTCATGTCTAGAAATTTTATTTATTTCATTTGTGAGATGCTTTTCTCCCAAGATGGGACCCAAGGCGGCTTCCATAAAACAAACTGAAGCATAGTTATTTATTGTTGTCTGGCATGAGAAGACAGCCACTACTTTTGCCTTCAAAACAGATGGCTATTCAGATTTACATGCCTGCTAGACAATCATTTTACCACAGCTCTGTAGTCACTGCTCAGGACTTGTTAAACACATGTTATCCTCCTACAATTTGGGTCACTTTTGAAGAGGTTAACAGAGAGAGAGAGAGGATAGTAAACGAAACTAGGTCACACAATTCCTGCCTTCTAAGCAGTCATAGGGCTGATGTTTGAAGTGGTTCCCACTCTGGAGCTAAATTGCTAACTTAGCAGCATGAAAATTGGAAAATTACTGTGTACAACACTTGTTTTAATTTTTTTAAAAAATCATACAATATGTTTGTTTACATGTATGTTGTTGGCTTTTTAAATAAAATTTTTAAACTGTGACTATTAGGATTGCAGCCAGTTACCACTTCTATAAAATATCTTCTATAGAATTCAAGAAGAGCGTGATGAAAGGCATAAAACGAAAGGTAGATTAAGTCGTTTTGAGCCTCCTCAATCAGATTCAGATGGCCAGCGCCGTTCAAGTAAGTTGTCATCATTTTTTAATGTTAATTTCCATTCTGCAAAACATTTGGACTAAATAGGCATCCTGTCTCTTCTTTAGTGGATGCGCCTTCAAGAAGAAACAGATCTTCGGGTGGTAATATAGTTTCATAACTATTCAGTAATTTTTTTGGTTAATTTTAAAATGTATGGTTTAGATTACATCTTGTTTTCTATGTTTTTAGTACTAGATGATTACGCTCCAGGTTCTCATGATGTAGGAGATCCAAGTACAACAAATTTGTACCTTGGAAACATTAATCCCCAGGTAATAATTAAGAGCAATATAAGAACTTTTAGACTACTTTTTCCTTTGCTAACTTAACATTGTTTGTACTTTCTTTAGTATACAAATATATTGTACATATTTAGCACATTACTTAAGTATATAAGTATTCTTTATCAACAGTCATGAAAAGTTGATATTAATTATAATTTGTTAATTCTTTTGACTCACAGATAATCCCTGTAAAGATACTTCCCAAATGTTAAGTATGTGTTTTGGCAATATTCTTCCAGGTCCAGTAAAAGGAGTAGAACAGATTGTTAATGACTTCGATCTGATGCTTACTTTGCTCCTCCACCACCCTCTTTCCCTTAGTTCCCTCTTACTGGATAAACCACATGTCCTGCATGAAAATTGAAAAACAGAAAAGACCATCTTTCACTCTTGTCTGTTGTAATTTTAAACCTTTCTGTCTTGTGGCCAACCTTGCACTGTGGATTCATTCTCTCAGCTACCTGATATTTCTTCTTGCTATATCCTGGGATGGGTAGATGTTTCAAGATATTGGATTAAATTGTAGCGTTAAATTTCCACACAAATTTGAAGACAAACAGGCATGTCTTGCAAGTTAAATATATTGGTAGCTTCAGTAGGCTTGTATGTCTTAGGGCTAGTTCTAATCCATGATGCTATGCTATAAGAATGAACTTGCAGGTTATTTTTCCTCATGTATGGCCTCATTATCCTGTGAAGCTGGAATTTGTACAGATGAGGGTGGCCTAAGTGGTAAAAGGTCTAGAAACCAAACCTAAACATTGAGGAGTCGTGTATGTTTAAGCTTGTTTTCTGCTGCTGCAGAGGATAGGGCCCAAACAATGGGATTCAAATTATAAACATAGAGATTTCACTTGAATATTAGGAAGAACTTCCTGATGATAAAAATTATTTAGCAGTGGATTAGCCTCATTTGGAAAATAGTGAACTCTACATTGTTCTAGGTTTTTAAACAAAAACTAGATGGCCACCTCTTAGGGCTGCTTTAGTGGTGGAGCCCAGCAGGGGTTAAACTAGATGACTGTTGAGGTCCTGTCCAACTCTGTGATTTTATGATTAATCAGCCTATATTGCTTTTCTCTTTTATCCACAGGCTAAAAGAAATAGTTGTACAACTGTGAGAAATACCTCACAGAATCATAGAATTGTAGAGTTGGAAGAGACCACGAGGGCCATCCAGTCCAATCCCCTGCCACGCAGGAATACACAATCAAAGCATCCCTGACAGATGGCCATCCAGCCTCTGTTTAAAGACCTCCAAGGAAGGAGACCCCACCATGCTCTGAGGGAGTGTGTTCCACTGCCGAACAGCTCTTACTGTCAGAAAGTTCCTCATAATGTTGATGTGGAATCTCTGTTCCTGGAGCTTGCATCCATTGCTCCGTGTTCTAGTCTCTGAAGCAGCAGAAAACAAGCTTGCTCCATCCTCAATGTGACCCCTTCAGATACTTAAACAGGGCTATCATATCACCCCTTAACCGTCTTTTTTCCAGGCTAAACATACCCAGCTCCCTAAGTCTTTCTTCATAAGGCATGGTTTCCAGACCTTTCACCATTTTAGTCGCCCTTCTGTGGACACGCTCCAATTTGTCAATATCCTTTTTGAATTGTGGTGCCCAGAACTGGACACAGTATTCTAGGTGAGGCCTGACCAAGGCAGAATAGAGTGCCACTATGACTTTCCTTGATCTAGACACTATACTTCTATTGATGCAGCCCAAAATCGCATTGGCCTTTTCAGCTGCCGCATCACAGTGTGTTGACTCATGTTCAACTTGTGGTCTACTAGGACTCCTAGATCCCTTTCGTGCGTAGTCTCGTTCAGCCAGGTTTCTCCCATCCTATATCTTTGCATTTCATTTCTCCGCCGTAAGTGCAGTACCTTACATTTCTCCGTATTGAATTTCATTTTGTTAGCTTTGGCCCAGCTCTCCAGTCTATCTATCCAGGTCATTTTGAATTTTGATCCTGTCCTCTAGAGTATTAGGTACTCCTCCTAATTTGGTGTCATCTGCAAATTTGACAAGCATGCCCCTAATTCCCTCATCCAAGTCATTGATAAAGATGTTGAATAGCACTGGGCCCAGGACAACCCTGTGGCACCCCACTGGTCACATCTTTTCAAGACAAAGAGGAGCCACTGAGGAGCACCTTTTGGGTTTGGCTGGTCAACCAATTACAAATTGGGGTCTCCTTCCGTGGAGGTCTTTAAACAGAGGCTGGATGGCCATCTGTCGGGGATGCTTTGATCGTGATTTCCTGCGTGACAGGGGGTTGGACTGGATGGCCCTCGTGGTCTCTTCCAACTCTGCAATTCTGTGATTCTATGAAATCTATTTAACAGTTAACTTGTCTAGCCCACATTTTACAAGCTTGTTTGCAAGAATGTCATGAGGAACCTTGTCAGAGGCCTTACTGAAATCAAGGTATACGATATCCACAGCGTTCCCTTCATCTACCAAGCTGGTGATTTTATCAAAAAAAGTGATCAGATTAGTCTGGCATGACTTGTTTCTCTGAAACCCATGTTGACTTTTTGTGATTATGGCATTGCCTTCTAAATGTTCACAGACTCTGTGTTTAATGATCTGCTCTAGAATCTTCCCTGGTATTGATGTCAGACTAACTGGATGATAATTGTTGGGATCCTCTTTTCCCCCCTTTTTGAACAGACCTAATTCTGATTTGTTCTGTTTCCTATAGATGAATGAAGAGATGTTATGTCAGGAATTTGGACGCTTTGGACCTCTGGCAAGTGTCAAAATTATGTGGCCAAGAACTGATGAAGAAAGAGCAAGAGAGAGGAATTGTGGATTTGTTGCTTTCATGAACAGGAGAGATGCTGAACGTGCATTAAAGAACTTAAATGGTAATAGGTGATTTAAATTAACTTTAATGTTTAATGTCATCTTGGGAAGAGCATTGGAAGAAGCAATGTATTTTTTTAGAGGAGAAGATTGGGTGTGGGGACCTTCTGTCAGGTGTTCTTAGACTGTTTCCCCACAAGGAGGCTAATGTGAGAGAACTTTGTGTAATCTCAGGCATGGCTGCACAAAATAAAGATATATTTGTTAACCCACTTTTCCCCTCATGTGCATACAAACTAATCAAAGGACAACTCTGGGAGTTCACATTGGAATGCATTTCAAGGTGATAGAGGGAAGGACTTTAGAGCTAGCTGTTTACTTAACATCCAATAGGTGTACTTTAGTTCGCACTAACAAACAAGGTTTAGGCCATTGTGTGTCTTTTTTTTTTAAGCCACACTTTGCAATCTAAAAATATATCTGCATTTTCTGTCAAGATGAAGGAGTGGATATGTGCCTGTTAATGTTCTATTAGTAGAAGTGGTAATGTAACATTGGTGGGAATTATGTGGCTTTCCCAATGTCCTTGAACTGCAGCCCTAGCCAGTATAGCCAGTGGTGAGGGGTTCTGAGAGCTGCAGTTCAACAACATGTGGAGGGCCATCACTTTCCACCCCAGATCTGTTGATATGTCATGAGATGCACAAATGGGACTTTGGGAGGTACTGGTATGCCCCTGTACTTGTCTGTCTTTTTAATTCAAGCCTGATAACTTTAGAAGCCTTGAAAAAGAGGTAATTCTCAGGATCGCACAGAGGAGCAATCCACAATGATTGGGTTAATCACTTCAAGCCAACCCAACTAGGCAGGAGTCCATGTTCTTTTTCAATTTAGACAGTTAAGATCCTTTCCTTTCTCTGTCAGTTTTTCTTATCCTGCCCTGCCAATCTGACAAGGTAAAAACCTTCTCCGGTTAAGATGGGTTAATTACTAATAGGATTAGGCAGGTACTGGAATTAGTTTTGGATAAGAAGACTAAGGAGGAAAGAAGAAAACTTAATGCAGACAGAAAGAAAAAGGCAACAGAATCAAAAATTAAAGAGGAAACCATCCCCCTGATGGCTGAGCACCTTGTTCCAGGTGAAAAACCTAAAAATAATGTTTCGCTGTTATACAGCATGTCTCTGAAGATGAGTGGAGTGGGATTTACTCTCCTTTAAAACATGTGATGCCAGAATTTTTGAATTATTTGAGAACAGTATTTACAGATGTTCCAGCAATGTGGCAAACTGACCATGACAACAATAGACAGCTGCCTAAATAATCTGGTGGCAATAAAACAAGTGTGTCTGTGGGACTGAGAAAGGATGGAAATTCAAGGGTGTGCGAAATGACTTTCCAACCAGAAACATTTCAAATGAATTTTTACTATAATGCTTATTCTGAATTTCAGTGCATGATTAGAGAGACAATATTGAATTGGGACCTATGCTGTCATGCACAGGACAACCAGAGCCAAGTGCAAATACTCAGAAACAGTTTAATGAATTAAGAAACTTGAGAACAATGAATTCAAGCACTGCAAACTGTCAATCAAATTTAAATATAATGAATTTAATACATTTATGGAACATAATGAAATGCAACAATAGTAAATTGATGTAGCAGGGGAATGTTGCTGCAGAGGCTGAACAGGGCCAATGCAGTGAAAGGCAGAATACAGGGCAGCTTTTGGGAGAGAGGAAAGCAGATTCACAAGTAGGTTTGAATGAATCTTGGAAGGGGAAAGACTTAGGAAAGCTTCAAAGAAATGTAAGCATATGCAGATGTCAGATTTACATGTAGAGAATCAACAGGCAAGGGAGGATGATGGAGGGTGTGATTTCTGAGGAAGAGTGGTTCTTAACCTGTGGTCCATGGACCCTCCCCCCCAGGGTTTGCAATGTCCTCACAGGGGATTCTCGAAGGTTTGAAGTCTGCTCGGCCCGCCTCCCTGCAGTGTGGTGGCCACATGACAGGAGCCAAGACAAAGTTTGGCTAGCTGGCTTGGCCTGCACTTTGCCATTTGGTCTGCTCTAGCCACAAATTCGCAGCAAGAAACAGAAGAAAAATCTTCCCTCCCCCTTCAGTGCCTCTGAGGGAAGGTTTAATGGATGGTGTAATTATATTATTATTATCAGGTATTATTGTTTTTATTGGTATGGTTTTAAATCTTGTGTTAAGTTTTGGGGCTCATGGCAACAAAAGATATTTAAAGGGGGTCCTTGGTAAGGAAAAGGTTAAGAGCCACTGCAGTAATTTTTCCAGAGTGAATATAGTTGTCCCTCCGTATCCACGGAATTGGTATCCACAGTTTTAAGTATTCACAGTTTGAAAATATTCTTAAAAAAAAAATCCAAAAAACAAACCTTGATTTTGCCATCTTATATAAGGGATGCCATTTTGCTATGCCATTGCATATAATGGGACTTGGGTATTCACGGATTTTGGTATTGACAGGGGTTCTGGAACCAAACCCCAGCAAATATGAAGGGACAACTATAGTTAAAAAGCTTATTGAAAAGAGCATTGCAGATACTGGGATTGGTCGATTCCTTGGGGAATGCACAATCTAATGGTGATGGTATAAAGTGGAACAGGGTAGCATCAGTAATTAGGAAGCAAGTTTCTCATGTACTTTAATTGCCAATGCTAGAGATATTTAGACAGTTAATAAATTCAGAGTAGGAAACACTTCTGAACACTAGAACAGTTTTAGGTTACACACAAAGGTTTTACACATTTGTGAAGGAGGATATAGTTTTTAAAGTCCCATTTGTGGATGGGCCAATAGCAGTGCTGATTTCCAGTGCGATTGTCCGATGCAAAAAGGACACAGTATTGAAGGAAGTAGATGAGAGGAGAGCTGATTTGGCATTGAAAAAGGCACATGAGGCAGCAGCATTGGCCATTAGGGCATCTGTGGCTGTCTTGATGTATTCACAGACAGCAGTCCTGTGGATTCAGGGAGTCTCAAAGGCACAAGATTTGAGTGAATACATGTTAAATAATGCGTTAGATAGAGTAATGAAGGTCTTGGAGTTCGTGGCTGACTCAACAGCATTTGAAGCATGTAGTATTAATGCAGTTTCAGTAGGATGAATATCTTTGTGGTTGTGCCATGGGAAGGCAGACCAGAAAACAAGGAACCAATGGTCAAAAATAACAACAGATCAGTGGGTAGATTGAGTGGTGACATCAGGATACAAGATCTTAGTCAGCAGAGTCCCAGAAAGTAGGTGTGGTGATGCCTTCCTTAACACATGATTGGTCTCATGCTACTAGCTTTGTAAGACATGCCCCATCACCAACACTTTACTGTATTTTCTTCCTTTTAACACTGCCCGTAAGTGTAAAAGGGCTAGGGTCCCAAATGTCTCCATAAATCAGTTACAATATTTTACATACAGTAGCACCCCCGTATCCACTGATTCGCCATCCACTGATTCAGTTATCCGCGGTTGGCGGGGGCGAAGGGAAGGGGAGGAGAGTTCTTGCCTCCCTTCCCCCAGGAGGGCTCCGGTGTCCTATTATTTGAACACTTCACAAGAGCTTTTTCAGATGGATTTATTTGCCTCTGCTAGGAATTTGAGATTAAGAAGGTTATTTTCAGTAGATGGACGCAGATATGCAGAACAGTTCAATGCTCTGGCAGTGTGTTGGCCAAAGGGTTGCCATTAGGCATTTCCATCATTAAAGATACAGTTGTCCCTTAACATTCGCAGATGTGACATTTGTGGTTTTGAGTATTCGCGGGTTTGTCTCACCCTGCGTGCTTGTCTGTGTCTTCCCTTCCCTTTCTAAAAGGAGGAACGACACAGACAAGCATGGAGTGTGAGGAAAAGCCTCTTAAACGGGCCCTCTCATGTGTCTTGGCCAGCAGAGGGGCGGTTTTAGGGCTTTTCCCTCAGCCTCCGTGCTTATCTGTGTCTTCCTTTCCCTTTCTAAAAGGAGAGACACAGACAAGCACGGAGTGTGATGAAAAGCCTCTTAAACCGGCCCTCTGCTGGCCCTTCGCTCTCTTTGCAGGGAGAGCGAAAGCCCAGGGAGGGTGATTGTTATTCGCGTTTTTTTCTCATTCGTGGGGGTCTGGCGACCCTAACCCCCGCGAATGTGAAGGGACAACTGTACTGTAAAAGATGCTACTCAGAATTCAGCAGGAGAGTGTGTGATGCCTCTGGGTGGAGGGAACCAAATACCTTCATTAAGCACTACAAGTTGCAGGTATAAATCATCATGGGCTGAATTTGGCAGAACTGTGCATCAGGCAGTACTTTTAAGTTTTATCACAGTTTCCACCCTACTTGAGGGCTTGGGTATGTCCCAATCATGGTGGATTGCTCTTCCATGCCATCCTGAGAATGAGAGGTTGTACTTACTATGAATGTTCGTTGCGGGGTGGCAGGAGGAGCAATCCACACCCAGAAAGAGAGTTAGAAAAAAGTAAAGTTTGAGTAGTCAGGATTTAGTATCATATACTTGTGGGAATATTAGTCAGGGCTAGATAAATTAAACTGATGGAGAAAGGGAGGGATCTTAACTGTCTAAACTGAAAAGGAACATGGACTCCTACCTAGTCAGATTGGCATGTGGAGATTAACCCAATTGTGGTGGATTGCTCCTCCTGTCGTCCTAGAATGAACATTCATAGCAAGTGCAACCTCTCATTTCAGTAGGTGCAAGATTGTTTAAATGATTTTCCTATCCCCTATTTCAGATATCTACAGTAGGATCCCCGTATCCACTGAGCCATTATCCACTGATTCAGTTTTCCACGGGACATAAAACAGCACACCTACCATAGAGTCTTCCTAGAAAATGTGTCTTCTCTTGCCATTTTCTAGGTCCTCCAAGGCAACTCTTCGGTATTTTAAATGGAAAGTCCCATTATTTTCAATGGTGCTTGCTGTTATCCATGGTTTTCGATATCCACGCCTCCCCCGAACCAATCCCCAGCGGATAAGGGGATCCTACTGTATTTTCATCTTTAGAGATTATTTAATATTTATATTAGTGAATTTGGTTGCTTTAAAATGAAATCTGCTCTCTTTTGGTTTGGTAATAACAGAACTTGTAAATGGTAGTACTAATATTCATAAATTGTTGAATATGTCCATAAATTTTGGGGCACAGTTCGGGAGTTCTTCCTAGGCTCCAGACAATGACAGTGATTATCATTTTTAAAATTATTGAATCGCAGGGAATGTAGGCATTCTAGTTATGTAAAAGTTTGTCCGGCTGCAAACAGAACAATATTTCTTTTAGATGTAGTAAAATATTGCATCTATTGGTCCTTGAGGCCTGCGGTGTTTTAATTATTGTAGGAAATTCACAGTATGCTCAGACAGGCTTTTTAATTTTGTTTTTTAAAAATTGGAGCAACAGACACTTAATAGAATCTGGGAGTGTGGGATTTGGGGAGAGAATTTGCATTTTGCCAGTAGGCAACATTGTTCCTCTGTGATATGGATGTGTGTGGCAAAGGTAAACTTTCTGTGAGCTAAATATTTGCTGAAAGACTGATATTGTTAACAACTTACTTGCTTCTAACACAGTGCAATCTTTTATTTACCAGGGAAGATGATCATGTCTTTTGAAATGAAATTAGGCTGGGGAAAAGCTGTTCCTATTCCTCCACATCCTATATACATTCCTCCTTCAATGATGGAGCATACTCTCCCACCACCTCCTTCAGGACTGCCATTTAATGCTCAGCCCAGAGAGAGGTTGAAGAACCCCAATGCACCAATGTTGCCACCCCCAAAAAACAAAGAGGATTTTGAGAAGGTAAAAAGTTACTCAGGGCCATACCTCATCGTATAAATGCTGAATCTATGGTAGCCTTTTAAATTGACTTATAGTATTATGTTATCCACTTCTTAGATAAACTAAATTGTTCCCTGTCTTAGTTTAAGGAGCTTCCTTCTTGACGTCTTGTCGTGGTGTGGTTAGGCCACAGACGTGGGCCTTGTTTTTAATTGGACTTTATAATCTGGCCACCATGTGTTTTTCCCCCTCCACACTCCCTGGGTTTTTTTCTCCTATGTCCCCCTTTTGTTAGCTGCCAGATTTGCAATAACTAAATTATTTCATTTTATATGTTACATTTTAAGTGCAGGCAGATAAATTAACACCAGTATGAGCTCACAAATATATAGTTTCTATACAGAACGCTATTTCAGACATTCAGTGAGTAGTTGAGGATAGCTGTCAGAGTGTCAGGCTATTTGAAAGGACATTAGTTAGCCTACCAGTAAATGGTAAGTATCTCAAATGCAAATGACATAGGGTTGCAAGACCTGGGAACTGAGGACCAGTGTAAATGTGACACTCTTGTTTGAATCAGAAGCAGGCTACACGTTTGTATCCGTACTCTCTCCTCTTTCCCTTTTTGGAGTTCAGATTACCACTACTGGCTGTAACCATGGTTAACTGTGTTGACATGGTTATTAATTGTGGTTAAACCTACACAGGGTGCCCTCACCTAATCAGGTTCTGAAACCAGGAGCCCAGTTGGATTCAAATCCTAGTTAAGAGGAGAGCACTGCTTGGGTTTAACTGTAGTGCTTAACTGTGGTCAAAGCCAGTGGTGCAGGCTGGGAGGATTTGATCTCCAGAAGGGAGGGTATGGAGAGTAGAAGCACAGCTGGATCACTTAAGCATGATTTAGCAAACATGATTGTTCACTTCTGCAGGATCAAAATAGCAAATAGAAGGGAAAATTCCCCCCTCCCCCCTTGGCCTTCATATGGCAAGCCACTTCCTTTATCATACATGCAGTTGGCTTGTCTGGGCCCAGTGGGGTTTTATTTTTTGTAAGCAGATTTTTGATGCTATACTGGGAAGCTGTTCTCAAACTCAACAGATAATTTGAAAACAGCTACTTAGTGCAGTAGAGGGGAACTGCTGTTCAATAAGTGAAGCCCTTTTGTATACTTAGGTCTTTCTGCCTGCCCCTCTGGATTGGGGGCATTGTTATCAGCATAGTACCTGCTTAATGCATTGATGTGCATTCTTCCTTTGGACCAAAGGAATGTTTTTGTAATTTGAAATTAGTGAACCTTTTGTGGTTCACTGCACACAGCCATTTCCTCTTTATGTAATTGCGTAGTGTATAACTTCGCAGCAGAGGTTGCCTGCAAAACTTGTGATAGATGTGTAGTATTTTCAATGCATATGTATTTTTTTGCTTGTTACTTGTTAACAATACTCACATATTCTATGTTTATTATCTGATGTGACTTCATATACAGACTCTGTCGCAAGCCATAGTCAAAGTGGTTATCCCAACAGAAAGGTACATGTTTTTCTTTATTATTACTGCTCTAAATATAGCAAATATCCCCTTTGGAATTTTACAGAAATTGTGATGTTGAGGAAGAGTTTCGGCTTGACTGAGCAATGGTTGATTTATACATTCTAGGTTTGCATTGAGAATGTTGTGGTTCGTTGTCTTCATTACAAAATGTGCATTGCCTAACTGTCAGGTATTTTAGGTCAAATGAAGAATTAAATGGATTAAATTGTAGTTTTTTTAGTATGTGCAAGGGCTAGTGTATTTCTGTAAAATTCTGAATGGTATTCAACTTGCCTACATTTTAGTGTCTTTAATGGGATTATAGTAATACTGCCTCACTATTCTTCATAGACTGGGTATAGCCAGTAGTTCTTAAGTACACAAATGAACAGAAACACAGCATTTTTGCTTTTGTTGTAGAGTTTAATGGAAGTCACGTGGCAATCACTGGCAGACTTAAGATTATTGAGGGTGGGATAAAGTATGTTATTTCTGTAATTATTATTTGAAGGCTGTAACATTGCTCATTCCCCTTCTCCAGGTTAGGACTCTTCAATTTCCTGCAAGTATGGAAACAGCAGATAGCAACATTGCCTAGTAGTCTTCCAGTACAAGTGATGCAGACTAGAGTTAGTATAATGTAGGGATAGAGCAGTATAAACACTAGGTATACCCTTGCTCAGCCAAGCCTAAAACTCTTCTCAGACATGGCAACTCAAACACTTATTTAAAATAAATGAGCACCAAAGAATTCCAAATTCTCTTTGACATTGGCCTTGGTGAGCAACACCAGCTGAACTGTCTGCGGCAGCGGGGGACCAGGAAAACATCATGGGATGGATTGGGAAAGTATACAGTTTTTGACCAGACTTTGGTACGATCAGCTCCAATTAATGTGGTTTTATTATAATTGCAAGACTTTTTTGTTGGCCAACTTAATGTTTGAGATTTTTAAACTATCATATTTCATAATACACTGGTTTTTGTCATGAACATTCACAATACTTTTGTAGGAAGGATATAAGTTTTCAAAATAGCAAAGCAGTCATTTTTTCCATGCTATATACAATATTAATATAGAGGAGTTATAACTTCTAGTGTTGAATAGTTCTAGTGATGTGGGATAGTTTAGGTAGGCCAGTAGAACATGTTCAAAAACCTTTACTAAGATTTTTGTTGAAACGGAAAATAGTGTTGTTGTCTCATTTTATAGAAAGCTGTATTTTAGTTTTACTCACTGCGGCATTTTAAGTCTATGAGTAGAAAGTAGCAACGTACCAGTAACTGTTATTTGAAAATACTGCTGAATTAAAAAAAGTTCAGCCTCCATTGCAGGGATATGAAGAAAGCTTGCTAAATTGTTCATTCCTTACAAGTAGAGTTTGTTAGCCCCATGAAGTTTCTCACCTCCATTAGGATAAGTGAATTAAAAAGTGAGAAGTGAGTTAAAACGGGGTGGTGGTTGAGGTTTCCATATTCTGTGTAAATGTGGAATGCCATTGTATCTATATAGAATTACTGAATTGAAGCCATCCAGAAATGTAATATTGTCAATGTCAGAAAGCTTTTTTTTTGTAGCACTGTAAGCAGTACCTCCCCCTTTAAAAAAGGCTTACAGCACAATATGTGAACTCACTGTAAATCCTCATGGGTTTGAGCCTTTGTACCTAGTAAGTGTGTTTAGCATTGCAACCTTAGTGGACTTAAAAGGTAGAAAAATCAAGTGTGCTTCATTATAGACTTGAATCTTTGTCTTTAATTATGTTAAGTACCTTTGCCTGTGTGCCTTCAAGTCATTTATGACTTATGTTGACTTAAAGTGAACTTGTCATGGGGTTTTCTTGGTAAGATCTGTTCAGAGGTGGTTTGCGATTGTCTTTCTCCAAGGCTGAGAAAGTGTGACTTTCCCAAGGTCACTCAGTAGGATTTCCATGGCCAAATGGGAATATAAACCTTGGTCTCCCAGAGTGCTAGTCGAGCACTTAAACCATTACACCACACTGGCTTTCACTAGGCATTTTACATTTGTTTAAATTATTGATAGGCTATCTGGTAATCAATATGTTGCCTGTCAAGCTTGAAAAATATAAACAGCAAGTGGCAAAGAACAATAAAATAAAAGCACAGACAAAGTGTAGCATTAAATCAACAGTTGATAAGGTTTTTTTTAAAAAAATAAAATCAGATACTAAAACCATAGTGCTACAGTAAATGTAAAATCTTTAAAATGTAAAATCTTAAAGCTAAATAATACACTTGGGAAGATAAGGCCCTTAATGCCAAGAGGACTTCAAAGTAGTGCTTAGGTGGTTCTTTCTGGGAAAGGCAGTTATGGCAACTGGGGTGACACTACTGAAAAGGCCTTGCATGCCTAGCAATTTGCTGTACTTCTCTTGGCAGAAGGGCCTCAGATAGTTTTGTGTGGTAGGTAGCATCATATGGGAAAAGGTGGTCTTTCAAGAACCAGTGCTGAGGGTTGTGAGAGGCTTTAAAATTCACAACCAGAAATAACTGATTTGTGTTGGTATTCTCAAATACAGTTTATGTATGTTTGGTTATTTCTACTTCCAGAAAACTGCAGTGAGTAAAATGATTATTGAGTTGTTTGGAATGTTTTGAGCAGTACTTGTAGAAAATCATTAAGGACTGAGCTAAGTATACTAGTTGTAGGCTGCATCTAGTAGGTACAGCTTGCTTCAAATGTGTAGGAATAGTTGATAAGTAGGGTATGAAGATATTTTCCTCTTAGTATTTTATGTTATCAGATAAGAGATATGCTTTGCCTGCAAGTAGTTAATATAAAATTCTGAAGTGAAATGTTCTGCACATAGAAAATTCATTAAAAGAATTCAAGCCAGGTGTAAAATGTTAAAGAATTGTGGGTTTTAAAATACTGGGACATAATTCTTGTGTAGCCTTTTTAATGTGGCAGAACACTGGAGGGGAGATGGGCTGCTTTTATTCTAGCACTTGTTGCATATTGTGAAGCTCAGTTTTGATGAACAGTTGAGCACCCCAATCCACTGAGGCCCTTTTCATATCCATAAGAGGACACATGCACCATGGGTTTTAAAAACTTTTTATTTAGCACTATTTTTATAGAGCATCATAGATTTGGTTGAATTCTGGAAAGCATAAAGTGCCATTTGCAAGGGAGTATAGAATATTGCTATTCTGCTAAGTTTCCTTAAAAAACACAGACTCATTTTGTATGGATCTTCTGTTTGGGCTTCTCTGGATTGGGGTGTAAATGGCTTGCTTCCTAAGATAAGTCAATTAAAGGAAGTTCACAGAAGGAAAGGTCCTATTCCCTACTCCCCTCTACCATCACCTACATTTCTCAGAAAACTCTTTGGAGGTTTGAGGAGCCCTCAAGAACAGTGTGGGTGGAGTTCAGAGGTCTGGTGTGGGAAGGGAAATTTGGCTAGCCCAATTTTGGCTGATTTCTTCCTATCCCAATGCCACTTCTGCCCTGTCCCACATTGTTCAGGAGGGCCCACCACAAAGACCTTGGGGGGATGCACGTGGATGCCAAGGGTGTGTGGGTGGAGATGGGAAACTTTCTCTGTTAACTTCCTTAAGTTTCAAATAATGCAAGTCAATATATTGAAAATATGAATAACTTTAATATAAGAACAACTTGTAATTATATTGTAGTATTTGAATATTTGAATGCAATCTGAAATGCTTACTTGTGGAACTTTGACTCTTAACTGTATTCACTAAAGATATATAACTGTTTATAGGAGTTGTCACTTGTGGCTCATAAATTAAAATTAAATGGAGTGTTGTCACTAATGACAACTTCCTTTTCCTCAGTTTTAAATATTCATCTGGAGAAAATGGTCTTCCTAATGATGTATTTATTTTAAAGTATAATTATTTCTGCTCTGCTCCTAAACAGAGTACCCACTTATTTCCCATTCAAGGAACTGATTATGTTCAGGACTTTAGGCAGCTAGCTGTTAGCAGTGCTGCAGCTTTGGTTGCTGTCAGACTGCTTCCTGTCTCTCCCATTGTATTTTGATTGTTCTTCTGTGCACACACCCGTGCATCAGGGTTGGATGTATTTTTTACCAACATTTAAATTTTTTACAAAATATTTACAAAATATTTTAATTAATGTTAAATAATTTTGAGCACAAGTTCATTTAGTTTAGAAATTATTAATATACAATTTGTAAAGCATTTCATTTGCCTTAAAAATGAACTTTATTTTGTATTGACACTATCACGTGGGCCATAGAGTTTTCTTGCATCAGGGTATATAATTGAAGAACCATTCATTAGTTTAATTGTTACCCTCTCTAATGGTTAGAACACTGCTCCAATCTTTTGAATTGTACAGCTAAAATAATCTTCATTTATTAATGTCTTAGGTGGAGTTTAGTTTGTATAGTGTTAGGTCTGAATCAATTTTTCTTTAACTGTGTTGTTGTTGTAGGAATTTGCTTGCGTTGATACATCGAATGATAGAATTTGTGGTGCGTGAAGGACCTATGTTTGAAGCCATGATTATGAATAGAGAAATTAACAATCCAATGTTCAGGTGATGATTTTTGTTTCCATAGTTCTGTTCCATATTGCATGTTGTATGTACAGTTGTCCCTCCATATCCATGGATTTGGTGTTCACTGATTTAAGTACTCATGGCTTAAAAATAATAATCCAAAAAGCAAATCTTAATTTTGCCGTTTTATACAAGGAACACCATTTTGCTATGCCATTGCATATAATGAGACTTGAGTATTCACGGATTTTGGTATCCATGGGAGGTCCTGGAACCAAACCCCAGTGAATATGAAGGGACAACTGTAGTTCATCTCAAGTATTGGTATGAAATGATGTATGTGGTACAAAATGATATATAAAATGAGATACACTTTTCACAAAGCAGCAGATAAGGTAGAACCACTCCAGATTGCACCTAGACTCTTAGATAATTGACAGTTTCTATGCTAAAGGTTTACTTGCATCTTTTGTTGACTGAGAGAACTAGGTCTTACTAAAATAAATTTTGTTGGCTAGAAAACATTCTTACAGGGATGCTTCTAATAGGAGATTTAAGGTGCTGCCTTTTCTTGCACTAGCATTTTGATTCCACATTTTGCTTTTTTTTTAGATTTTTGTTTGAGAATCAGACTCCAGCCCATGTATACTATAGATGGAAGCTTTATTCAATTCTACAGGTGAGAAATGTTTTAATAGAGATTTCTTTTATATCCGTTAAAATATTTTGTCTGGAATCCTCTTAGTGGCATTTGCAAGTGTAAGTCCAACATAATGCCTATGTATGTCTTTTTGGTCATTGTGGAGATTGGCATTCTCTTCCTTCCTCACTGTTTTGCTTTGATAGCTCCCCTGTCCATGGGCATTCACTGGCTGGTGGAGAGTAGGGGAGATCAAAGAAGCATCTGTCTAAGTCTCCATAGCCAGACACATAATGATGACACCCTCTGAGACATCTGGAAGACTCTGGTGGATCTCAGCAGATTATGTCATAAGTCTGTGTCTGCCTATGGGGATATACGAGGTCTGCCTATTAAATAACGAGACTGATACAATAACCCATCTTTATTTATATGTATTAAAATTCTAATGTTTGTCCCCTTCAGTATACTCCCTGTTCACACTCACACATGGATGCAGTCTTGTTTTCCACTGATCAAGGGCGTGGAGCAGATCGGTATCTGTCCTCTGTTTCAACACATCTGCCGTTTTCTTCTTTACTGCATTAGTTGACTCAAAATGTGTTCCTTTAAGCACCAGTTTCACTTTAGGGAAAAGAAAATAGACTCATGGTGCCAAATATGGCAAATACGGAGGATGTTCAAATGTAGTAATGCATTTATCTGCCAAAAACTGCTTCACAGAAAGTGCTGTGTGTCTTGTTGAAGAATTAAACTATTTTCCCACAGTTCTAGCCTTTTTTTTTCCTGACTCTTTCTGTCAGCTTTGTCAAAACTTCCTTATAATAATTCTTATTCATCTGATAGCCTTTGTGGCTGAAGAGCAGCGTATGTTTAAATAAATAAATAAATAAATAATAAAATTCTGCCAAAATTATGCCTTTGGTGTAAAAACAACAACAACTCAGTATGGCTTTGAATGTGGACTTGCTTTGACGTGCTTTTTTCATTCTTGGTGATGATAGTGTTTTCCAAAGACTGTCGTTTTGTCTCAGGATCATACTGGAAGATCCAGGTTTCATCACAAGTGATGGTTTTTTGAGAAAGATTTGGGTCTGCCTCAAGTTGCTGCAGAATGTCAGTGCAATTTTCCTTGTGGCACCCTTTTTGCTCTGGTGTGAGAACCCTAGGGACCATCTTGGCACAAATTTTTCTCATGTTGAGATTCTCATGAAAATTTCCATGAAGTGTCTTTGTCAATGTTCACAGCTTCAGCTATCATTTGGACACTGAGTCGGCGGTCTCCTCAAACAATCTGGCTGATTTTTTCCCTATAATTTATTTGGTTCTTGAAGTGGAAGGTCATCCATGGCATTCATCTTCTTCCACATTCTCATGTCCTCTGAATCTTTTGTGCCACTCAAGCACACATGCATGAGACATGCAGTCTTCCTTGTAGGCCTCAGTAATCATTTGAAAAGACTCTGTTGGTGTTTTGTTCAATTTTACTAAAAAAAATCAAATTGACACATTGCTCGACTTTTAAACTTAGCATTTTTCTGGCATACAACAGACAAAACAGCTGCTTTGAATGATGACTGACCATTAACTGAATGGTGGAGAGTTTGATGTTTGTTATGCAGGTTCAGACATGTTCAAGGTCACCACTCAAGCGTTCACAATCAGTTCTCCTTGGTTTGTCTGAAAAGTAGAAACACAGTCTCGTTATTTAATAGACAGTCCTTAAAGACCTCAGGTGCTCTGGTCCTTCTGCTTTCCACCAGCCATTGAATGCAGTGACACAGTGAGTCCTGGGGAGAGCTATACATAATTCTGCCTATGAAACTGTTATGCTGTGCTCTGTGATATAGGATCTTGGCCACTGTATTAAGACTGTCTGGTTCTGAAAGCATATTTTTCTGCCAGTTCCTACCTGTTGCAGCCCTAGGTGCCAGTTCTCCCACCCCTCCAAAACAGCAGTGGGAATGGCACTACATACTTCTGGGAAGGGAGAACAAGAGGAAATCACCACTGCATTCCCTTCCTCGAGCTGCAGTTCTTCATTGGATCCTAGTTCTCTTCTTTTTCGTGGGGATATATATATATATATGTATGTATGTATAATAATAATTTCTTTTAACCCTGTTTTGTTTTTGCTGGTTAGGGTGATGCTCCAACCAAATGGAGAACTGAAGATTTCCGTATGTTTAAAAATGGTTCATTTTGGAGACCACCTCCTTTAAATCCTTATCTCCATGGGATGTCAGAAGAACAAGAGCCTGAAGCCTTTGTAGAGGAGCCTAGCAAGAAGGGTGCACTTAAGGAGGAGTAAGCATCTTTGAAGAGCCCAATATAACATCTTTCCCCTAGACCCATAATAGCCTGTCTGTGGTCTTCCACTGTGGTTAGAAAGGAGCTAATACAGAAATTCCAGTGTGTGAAGAGATAGCCATCTCTTTTTGATTGTTTTTATTTTTGAAGGGCCTCTTAAACCAAATGTTTCTACTAAATAATGAATTTCTAAGGATCCTTTTTTGCTACATATTGCATAACGTTGAAGAAAAATGTCAATTTTAGCATGTTTCCATAAAATGAAAATATATTGCAGATTGTTCTAGATTATTTTACTTGTGAAGTATAATGTACAATAAGGCTCACTTATAGATATGCAGAAAAGATATTGCTAAGTTTTCTAAAAATGTGAAACTGGAATTTTAGACAGAGGGACAAATTAGAGGAAATCCTGCGTGGGTTAACACCGCGTAAGAATGATATTGGAGATGCAATGGTTTTCTGTCTTAATAATGCTGAAGCTGCTGAAGAAATTGTAGACTGCATTGCTGAGTCACTATCCATCTTGAAAACTCCACTTCCCAAAAAGGTATGATTGACATCTCACTGGCCTCTGTGTGTTATATAAAATTTCTGTATAACTTCACATTGTGGATTGATGCTGGCATTAAGATAATCCTCTTTCACTACATGTGGACAATTTAGTCCTCTGCCCAAGTTATATTTGTTGCAGAAATCACAAAAAAATTAGACCTGTAAAGTAGGCATTCTATTCTGTCTCCTGCAAAGTTTTAAACACTGTCCCACATTTCAGCCACTTACTATGTATTGCTTTTTTCTATGAACAAAAATTAGTTGTGACACACAAAAAATGTCCCAAACAATCTGTTTACTTTTGCAATTGGTGTCCTGTTCCTCTCTAAGATGATAGTATCTACTGACATTGCATGGATTTGAATCTGTGATAATGGCATAAGGTAATTGTTCGATAACCTTTGCAGATTGCAAGATTATATTTGGTTTCTGATGTGCTGTACAATTCATCTGCAAAAGTTGCCAATGCTTCGTATTACAGGAAATTGTAAGTATCAAAGTTTTAACATCTTTCAAAAGAACAAAATAATATTTTTAGACCTAAATATTGCGTATAATAATTGACAGGCTGTATGTCCCCATAGGACTCTTCCTGAGCCCTCACATCCTTCTCTCAGCCCCACCACCTTCAAAGACATGATTGGTGGGGACATGAGATAGAGCCTTCTTGATGGCTGTTCCTAGGCCATGGAACTCCCTTCCTAGGGAGCTAGAATGGTCCTCTCCTTGTTGTGATTGGCAAATCCTTTTTTATTCCAAGAGACTTTTGAGAATTTTTTAAAAAGAAAGTCCTTTTAGGAGGATGCTGTACTTTTAAAATTGTACAGTGGGCCCTTCCCATCTGTTGATTTTTAGTTCCGCCCACCTCCATGGATAGGAAAAGCACCGATGTTCGAGCCCCATATTAATCAATGGTGGTGCATGCATGCAGCCACGCACTGACGTGGCTATTGAATAATATGAGGGGTGGCGATGCATGGATGCTCCAATCCTCAGATGGCTAGCCCATGGATAGGGCAGGCTGACTGTACTGTTTTAAAAACATTTTTATCATTATTATTTTCTTTGTTTTATATTGTTTTTAGTCTGTCAATATTTTAATTCCATTTTGAGGCTGGTCTATATTATAGGTTTTAACTTTACTTTATTTTAATTTGCAAGGCGCTTGGATTTTTGGGGAAGGATGGCATATAAATAAAGTTGCCAGTAATAATGCCAGCAGCAGTAACAACAGCAATAGTAGTATTAGTTTGTAGGATCCACCATAGTCACTGAGATTACTGTGAACATAGTTTACTGCACGGTGACAGAAAAGGTAGTCCTGCCTCCTCTGGTCATCCTGAGCTGTGTAACTAACTGTCCTCCATAGCATATTGTCAGGGACAATTGAAGAACTACAGCTTATTACTGTTCTTTGTGTGCATGTGCAGGTATATATTAGTTTTTAATTTATTAGTTAGATTTATATTCCACGTTTCTAAAATACAGTAGTAAATTTTCTAATTTTTAGTAATTATTTTACAATCTTAAAGATTTATTCATAGAGCTAATTTCAGACATTCTCCACATAGGCTCAGAGCCTCTCTCTGAAAAATTGGGGACACGTTTTTGCAGTTCTAGTATTAAAACATGTGACTGACACTGTGCTGTATTTGTTTTTGCAAATTCTAATATATGAAAATTGTCTTTTCAGTTTTGAGACAAAATTATGTCAGATATTCTCCGATCTGAATGCTACCTACCGGACGATACAAGGCCATCTACAGTCTGAAAACTTTAAGGTATGTGTGTGTTGTGTGTATGTTGTTGATGCGTCATTAGCAAGATATAGAGAATTCATATATATTCAATGAATTCCTTTACTGCCCTCCAATAAGCATTTCCAAGATGGTTTCCATAAAAGATATTAAATAAGTATTTAATATAAAGCAATAGAATGAGAAATAATAGCATAAAATATATTGCTGTTAGAAGTCCTGGGCAACTATAGTCATTGTCAGCTGCAAATATATAAACAGTATATTATGTCAGTGCAAGGTAAAATCTTTCTGCAGAGAGATTTTTATAAGGAGATTCCACAAATGAGAAGGCCCCAGAGGGAAGTTGGACTCTAAAATGGAAAATCCTCCAGCAGAACATACTTGGACTTACAGTGCAATTCTGTACATGACAACTCAGAAGTATGTCTCATTCAGTCCAGTGGCACTTACTATCAAGTAAGTTAGTTTAGGAGTTTAGGTTTAACAGAACAAATACTAATGGATTTGAGAAGACAGTGAATGGCTCCAGCAAAATGAAGAAAACTAAAAAGCTGTTGTATATTAAGTGCCTTCAAACGTTAACTGGGAGGGCAACTGCTGCAAGGATAGGGGCTATCTCTCCCCCACCCCACCCTCCAACACTACTCTGGCAGTTACGTTTTGGCATTTTGGGAGTGGTGTAATGCCACTTCTGACCACCCTGGTGGTTGATTTTCAGACTTGTTTTGTTTTTTTCAGGGTTTTGGTGGGGGGGGGGATAGGAGGGCTCGGAGGGAGGTAAACTATCCATTATGGTTTGGGGTGTTTGGGGCTGGTTTCAGGTGAAAATTGCCTGAAAATCAGCACAAAATATTTCAAACAACTTTTTGGGGGGAGTCTGGTGGGCCTCAGAGACCATACTTTGGTTTCCCAAAGACTGTATGGGCCACACTTTGCCCACCCCACCTTACAGTAGGAATAGAGTTGCTAACCATTTGAAAAAGCAATCTGTCCATATGGGTTATTTATTTAGTTGGTCCATAGTAATATTTTCATATTGGATCACTTATTTATTTAGAATATTTATACTCCACCCTTAAGCTTGAAAGGCTGCCAAGGTGGCTGTGATATGCTATCATACGAGGCATGGATCTTTCAAATTCAAATCTGTTTGGTTTCTCACATTGCCAACATCAAGTTTGTTCTGTCCCTTTTCTCTGTCATTTGAAGTGTTAAAGTTTGCAAAAGCTGTCTTATGAGTTACTCTCTATATTAAGTTGAATTAAAGTTGCTAGAGGATTTATTAAAGCAAAACAAATTTTCTGCTCATCTTGCTTTGAGAAGATAGGAAGAGTACAATTTACATTCAGTTTCTATTATAGCTTGTGTGGGTTCTATTATTTGTAATGGTTTTTATGCTAGAAGTTAACAAAGCCAGTAAAAGCCTATATAAATAGTCTCTGAAGGGCACAGTGCTAAATATATGTATAGCCTCACACTTTGTATTCTTTTCTTAAAGTGCTTCTCAATACAAATGACTAGCATTGTTTACTACTTTTAGCAACGGGTAATGACATGCTTCAGAGCATGGGAAGACTGGGCGATTTATCCAGAACCATTTTTGATCAAACTGCAGAATATTTTCTTGGGGCTTGTAAATATTATTGAAGAAAAAGAAACAGAGGTAAGTGTGAGATGAGACAATTATTGATACTATTGATGTGGAAGCAAACAGGGGAACCTCAGGCCTTAGAGGTAAGGAAAATAATTACAGCAGTGGCTTATACCAGCATTTTAGGATACGAGGGCTCATTTCCTTCCCAGATAAAACTACCCTTTGATGTGAGGTTGCATAAACAGTTTTTCCTAATATGAATGTTAACGTTGTCCATACCTTTGCCTTTGAACTAGCTCATTTACCAGTTACGTATTGGAAATTACTTGGAACCTGAAGCACGTGCATTGCCTCTTTATCAGTATTCAGGTGTGTGTGAGTGAGGAGAGAGAATTTTAAAGTATCTGAATGTCAAAGAGCAGCCTCTCATCTCTTCCATGTTGTGTGGCTTCAATTGGAATAAAAGGCATTGTTTTATAAGGGTGTTGGTTTCAAGTATTTGAAATTTGCTTCCAATGTTGTGAGAGCCAAGAGTTTGTCATCTGTGGGCCATACTCAGAACTATATGAAAGTGTGTAGCACGTGCAAGCATTGCTATATATCCCCCCGCCCCAGGAAGGAAATTTTCTGCCTTCTTACAGAACCTGAGAAAAATGTTTTACATTTGTTGCCAGGGAATAGTTTCTGGCATCTTTAAATCAATTGCGAATGTTCAGCTGCTTGGCATACTTTATATTAATTTGTTCATGTATCCATGAATACAGCATTGTTTTGTGCATGGGGATCCACTTGCACAGCACTTACATGTATAACGTAACTTTGATATCCTGAAACATCAGTTCCTTTTTTTAGGTCAAATGATCAAATCAAGCACACATGCCCATGTCACATTGTATATTAGGGTGCTAATGGACTTACTTCCTTTCTTACTTATACGGCATTGCTAGATTTATGAATTGGTCAGATAAGTGTTGTTTTTGGACATTTGTGTGAATGAATAACACCATGCTGAAAAAAAGTATGTGAAATGAAGCACTAAACAGGGAGAGAACTGAGAATATAAAGACATTTCAAAAACAATTTTTTTTTTACAGGAAGTACCTGATGATCTTGATGGAGCTCCCATTATTGAAGAAGAGCTTGATGGTGCTCCTCTAGAAGATGTGGATGGAATTCCTATTGATGTTGCTCCCATTGATGACCTTGATGGAGTTCCTATTAAGTCTCTTGATGATGATCTTGATGGTGTACCTTGTAAGACATATTTAAATTTAGTGTGCATTTAGAATCCTGCTGTACAGTTTGCATTTAATGTGCAAGCAGATGCACCGTGCATGCATTATGATTGTTTGGTATTTACATGCAATATTTGACAAAATACACATTTCACTTAGAAATTTGGCTTATTTAGAAGAGCAAAAGATGTAATGTCTCTTGGTTGTTATTATACTGACTATGTTCAACTTTGTAGAAGCAAGACCTGTATTTTTATATTGCTAGTTCATAATCATTGTAAAACCTTTAGCATGTGCTTATATTGAATACATCTTAAAACTGTTTTGATGTCAAAAGGTTTTTAAAAATCTGATCCAGTGACTTGCTTTCCACTGGGTAGTTCTAAGCACAGGTCTTGCAAAGCTTTGGATCAGGGTCTTTAATGCCATTTGAGTCATAATTCTGGGATTTAGGGTGTATTCAGATAGGACAGTTAATAATCTCCCCAAACTATGATCTCTGCTTGTGTGTATTAGAAAATTGGCTGGCTTTCTTTCTGACAGGTTTACTATGGAGGTTTTTTTTTGTGTGTGTGGAGTGAATCTGCTATCTATATTCTAAAATGGAATGATCCTAGGAAGAATCTTCCATGTGATTTTCCTGATTGTGCTCAGGGTGGCAGTTGTGACTTAGTAGGAGCTTTCTCTTGTTAAATATGTACAGGGTTTTCTCTGCACATCAGCTTTATTCATAGGGAAATATGCTAAAGATTACACCTTTTGAAATACTTTTGTTTTGGTTGCTTGAAGTGTACTAAAATAGAGCATACTAAGTTAAATACTGTTGGGACTTAAGTAATTGTTTAAATCTTCTTTTCAACAGTGGATGCTACTGAAGAGTCTAAAAAGAACGAGCCAATTTTCAAAGTTGCCCCTTCAAAGTGGGAAGCAGTGGATGAATCAGCACTTGAATCGCAAGGTTAGGGTTCTATTTAAATTACATCACTTCTTTTGTTATAGCTCTTTCAGTTCAATAATTCAGCTTAGCATTTCATTTTAAATATATTAAATACTGCTCTCACTGTGTTATAAGACAATTGTTTTAAAAAATATATAACTGAATTTTCTTCTTCTTCTTCCTTAGCGGTAACAACATCTAAGTGGGAACTGTTCGACCAGCATGAAGAATCAGAAGAGGAGGAAAATCAGAAGTAAGAATTGAAGTGTTTGGTGTTTTTTTTTTTTTAATTAGCTACTTGAACGGAGGCCAGTTATAGAATAATAAAGGTGGTTTCACAAATGGCATGGAAGTGTAAAATTTCCATGCTTCATTCATGTAAGTGAGAACTTGCATGTGAAATAATGTACAAGTTATATTATTGTTAGCAAATGGACAGAAGTACAACTTTTATTGCTGCTTCTGTAACCCATGAAAGACTATGAAATCTCGCCTCCTCTTGTTAAGTGCAAATTCCACATAGGAATGAATTGGATGCAAAAATGGTTGGGGAAGTGGGCAGAAGTCCTAAATACACGAGGGGAGGTTTTGTGGCTGGGCAGTGTGGAAAAAGTCCACTGGTCTGGCAATCCTGAATGGTATCACTGGGGGAGGGAGTGTAGAACCTTTTAGTCTCTGAATAGTATCACTGGAGTAGGAAGTGTAGATGTTTTTAATCTTCCCCAGCTACCTTGTTGTAGGTGAAATGGTGAAGGATGAGAGAGGCATTAATCATTCTCTTTATTTCTACTTTTATACATTTTACTTCCATAGATTTTAACAAGCAGGTTGAAATCTTTACATCTCTGAGAAAGGAAATGTAGGGAAGTGTGTATGTGTATTTGTAAGAGTGAGTGAGTAGATGCATGTGCTTGCGTGCACATATAGCCCTTGACTTGTAAGCCAGCACTGCACATAGCCCACAGAAGATCATCCCAGCTGTATTGGGAAATGGTTTATGCTGCAAATCATTCTCTGGAGAGTAATTTTAAGGGAACTTGTTTTAAAGCCAAGAAGAAGAGAGTGAAGATGAGGAAGATACTCAGAGTTCTAAATCAGAGGAGCATCACATGTACTCCAATCCTATCAGAGAAGAAATGTCTGATTCAAAGTCTTCAAGCAAGTACTCAGAAATGAGTGAGGAAAAGCGTGCCAAACTCAGAGAGATTGAGGTAGGACAGTGTGTGTTTGAGAAGAAACATTGGTACAAAAAATCAATGTAATAAATGGAACATTTCATAATGTTTAATAGGGTGTGTTGACCATTCTACTTTTTCACTTGATTTTAATAGTACTATAATTAATTTATTATATTTAAGTTTTGCTCAATTTGTGTTATGTAGGTTTAAAACTGGCATTAGCTCTGTCTTCACATTTATATCACTGGAAACCAACACACTTCCAAATAACGTAGGGAGGATGTGTTGAGAATTGTGGAAGGTGAGGGAGATCAAAAGATGTCAGAAGGATTGGGCTGCCTTAGTTCCAATACTAGGACAAAGGTGGGATTTAAATTAAATAAATAAAGACTTGGGAAGACCAAAAAGTACTATGCAAGTATAATTCTATGCTATTTATTTTGCATAAGGCTTTTAATGGTTATATTCCTGTTATGATTTTAAAAATTTGATTGTTGTATTTTCCCCAACATGCTGCTCCCCCAAAAGCATGACAGGAATGATAGGTTGTAGTTTTTAGTGTTTTAAGATATTTATTTCTTTAAATATTTTTATCCCTCCATTTTATAATAATGTCTCAGGGCAGCAAACAGATAAACTAATAAAAGTAATTGAGCATTCTCTGGGGGTTGAGCGAAAAGGAATCCTTCTGCAGTTGGGAAACTTTGTCACCGCCGAGGTAGAAGCAGGAAGTTGCATCATGGTCCCATGGAAATTCGAAACCCTCTTTATTCTCCCCTCCATCAGATCTCCAATGGCCAGTTCACCTTCCTGCTTTCGCCCAGAGTAGACTTAGGATCCTCTCTTCCATTTGTTTTTGTCCTCTTACTCCTTTTCCTTACTTTTTCCTTTCCCCACACCTCCTGCTAGAAAGTTTTCATCTTTCCTCACCCTTAAAAAAAAATCTTCCAAGCCTCTTCTCCTTTTTCTTTCCCTGCTCAAACCTGTTTGTGCTTTAGTCTTCTCTTCCCTTCCCCCCACTCTTTTCCCCTTCCTGGTCTACTATGGCTGGAGGCAAGGAAGTGTGAAAGAAACCCAAGTTTTCAGGAAAGGGGAAAGCTTGGAAGGAGAAGGGCCAGGTTGTCCAGAGCCCCTTGAAGAGTGTGCCAAGGATACCGGAAGGGGCAGAAGATCCCCAGCGCGCTCAACGCCGCTCAGGGAGTGAGCAGAGGGCTGCCGCGCAGAAGGTTCCTCCATGATCTCCCGGAGCAGCTCGGGAAGCTTGCCAGGGGCGTCTGGCGCGGCGGCGAACAGGCCACCAGCCAAGGCAACTGGGAAGGCACACCTCCAAAAGTGCACCAGATTGCCACAAGCCCCAGATGCTTCCACCGCCACGGCCGAGACAGCTCCCCCGCCCACCTGGGCAGCCCTCCACAGGGCCAGGGACTGCTGTAGGAGACCCAAAGGAACTGCAATGCATGAAGAGCCACAAGGGCCCAAAGGTGGTTGGGTGGGGGGCTCAGCTTGTCTTTGCCTATCCCCCACCTGACCTCCTTAATGCCCCCCATTGGGAGTGGGAGCAGCGCCAAGGGATTTTTCCCTTCCCAGGGACATCCTTCCCTCCCTGTCCCTGGAGCTCATTAATAGCGATGAGGAGTTGGGGGGGGGGACAAGGCAGCAAGCGTTGGCATGGCCCGCAGGAACGCCATTCCTGTGGTTCATTCATCCTACATGGACAGGGAGGAGGTAATTCGTACAGCACTGCAGTTCCTTTCGAGCTCTCTCCTTCCTGGCGATGGGGCCCAGCGGGTAGGGAGCAACAACCCCAAGCCACAACCCAGCACAAGATGAGAGGTGGGAGGGATCTTTTTTTCCAAAACCACCCAAGGAAGAAATTGGGCCCTGCCATGATCCCCGGCCTGACCTTACAAAGGGGGAGCCACTGAATTCCCCAAACGTTCAAGGGAACCTTCCACTCATTGGGGCTGATGCACAATCAAACCTCCCAAAGAAAAGACCCCCCCCCCCATTCATTCATCAGAGGCATCTGGTAATTATTCAAATAATGAGAACCATCTGGAGGATGCCTTTAGTGATGCGCATTTACTCGATGAGGAAGGTGCTAAACACCAGGACGAGAAAGACGACGGGGAGTGGTCTGGCTCAGAGCTTTCAGAGGCAGACCTGTCTGATAGGGTGTTTCAAGGGGATGAATACTCACCCCTACTGGCAAAGGTGGCATCTATGCTGGAAATAACCCAATGCAATACACAACAGGAAACAGCAGAAACGTCCTTACAACCCAAGAATGACACAGTTGCCGTGATGGTATGACCCCCTAGGGTGCAGAAAAAAGAACTACCTTTCCCCAAGATCTTCTCCCAATGGATCACAGAGGAGTGGGAGAAACCATCACTGGGGAAAAGGGGCACGGCGATTGCACAGAAGTTCTATGCCCCAAGTAAACAAGTTATCGACAGGCTAAAGACCCCAGCAGCTGACAAGCCAGTAGTTTCCCTCGTCACCAACTTTTTGGCGCCTAAGGAAGGCGGGCTGCTGAAGGACCCGCATGAGAAGAGAGCAGACTGGGCTCTCAGAAAGG
This sequence comes from Gambelia wislizenii, assembly GCA_030847615.1. NCBI lineage: Eukaryota > Metazoa > Chordata > Lepidosauria > Squamata > Crotaphytidae > Gambelia > Gambelia wislizenii. The sequence continues at coordinate 47,364,003 of JAUMIR010000003.1, read as the reverse complement.
TCCACGAAGCATTGGCCCTGGGAGTCACAGCCTGAGCAGCTACCTCCCTCTTCACCAGAGTAGCTATTCTGTGCATTCAAGACCTCATGAGCATCCAGCAATTAGACACCAGTTCATAGCAGATGCCTCACAGGATTCCTTGCCAAGAAGGTCAATCTGGCTAAAGCATTGGGAGGTGGAAGCTCATTCTAGAGCAGCCCTGTCCAACACGCCTTTCAAAGGAACAAAGCTCTTTGACAATGAGGCATTGAAAGACTTCTTGGTAGAGATCAAGGACAAGAAGCAAGCTATGTCCACAATGCTTCGAAGAGGTGCAGCCCTGTCCAACACGCCTTTCAAAGGAACAAAGCTCTTTGGCAATGAGGCATTGAAAGACTTCTTGGTAGAGACCAAGGACAAGAAGCAAGCTATGTCCACAACGCTTCGAAGAGGTGACAGACAAGGGAACAACTGTTTGTTTCAGTCTCCTTGGTCCTTTCTTTCCTCAAGAGGATTCAACATACAGAGGGAGTACTGTTCTTTCCGCCCTGCCTGGGCCAGATCTAACTACGTAATTCATATTCCAACCCACATCCAATTGCAGGGGAGGCCACCAATCCCAACGAGGTGGCTCCCAACAATTCTGACTATGGGGAGATCCCAGTGGGTGGCAGGCTGTCTCTCTTCCAGGAATAGATTCCTCTCCACCCCGGTCCCCAAGAACCCCCAAAAGGCGTCAGAACTCTTCAAGGCCATTTGACACTTACAGGATATCGAAGTGATAGAGGAGGTACCAACACAGCAATATTTCTCAGGGGTATCCTCCTTTTTCTTCACAGTTCCCCAAAAGGACAGGAACTCTCGATTGATACTAGATCTAAAGTAAACAAACTCTTGCATTACTTACAAAAGGTAAAATGTAAAATGTTAAAAGGTAAAATGGAGACCTTATTGTCCATCAGAGAGGCCCTTCAGAAAGGCGATTTTCTAGCCTCCTTGGATCTATTGGAAGCCTACCTGCACATCAGGCTCAAGAAGAGCAGAGAGTGCCTTCATTTCGCCTTCAGGGAACAACATTGTCAGTTCAGGGCCCTTCCCTTCGGACTGGCAACAGCACACAGGGTGTTCACCAAGGTACTAGTGGTACTTATCATTCAGGTGAGAACTCGGTATTCACCTCTACTCTATCTAGATGATATCCTCCTGAAGGCATCCTCATATGTGAAAGCCCAGAGAGACCTAAGTGCAATGATTAAATGTTTACAGTGTCATGGGTTCATAGTAAATTTCAAATAGAGCTATCTCTCTCCATCACAGACAATTCCCCAGCTAGGAACCCAAATAGACACAGTTCGGGGGAAGATCTCTCTATCACAGGAGAGACAACAGATGATCAGGAAGGAGGCTCACTTGGCGAGAACTTTATCCCTAGTCCCGCTAACTTCTCTAGCCAGACTGCTAGACCTCATGATTTCTGCTATCCAAGTGATCCTGTGGGCCAGGTTTCACTCTCAACCTCTTCAGGCCTTCCTTATGAATTACCAACAGCAGATAACATTGAAGAAGTGTATCTTCCTCCAAATTTCTCTGGTGGTCAAAAACTCATTCATCTAGTAGACACAGAAAGAGAACATTGCCAAAGGCTCCCCCTTTAGCCACTCTTATCAGATCACAGTAACATCGGATGCGAGTCTGAGAAGATGGGGAGCACACTGCCAGGGTGAGATGATACAAGGGACTTGGGATCAACAGGAGCAATCCCACAGCATAAACTGGATGGAACTTCAGGCAGCACGACTGGCTCTGCTTCACTTCACTCCTCTCCTCAGAGGACGCCACGTTCTAGTCCTAACAGACAACACAACGGCCCGCTCTTAGATAGCCAAGCAAGGATGTTCCAGGTCAAGGTCACTGCAAAAGGAAGCGGACCTCCTCTTTCAATGGGCAGAGAAGATGGTGAGTTGCATAATGGCTCAGTACCTGTAGGGGATAGACAACTGCCAGGCAGACTACCTAAGCAGACATTTGGTGCTCCCGGGAGAATGGGAGTTGAATCAGGACATTTTTCAACACTTACGGAGGAGATTCGGGGCTCTAGAGGTAGACCTGTTTGCATCTCCAACCAACACAAAACTTAAGGCGCTTCTTCACCAGGTTCCCGAGTCCACATTCGGAGGGTGTGGATGCACTGCGGAGCAACTGGCTGAAGGGTTTACTTTATCTGTTTCCCTCCTTCCCACTCATAGGGAAAACTTGCAAGAAGGTGAGACAGGAGAAAGCTCACATGGTCCTCATAGCACTATACTGGCCAAGAAGACCCTGGTTCTTGGACCTCATGGACATGTCAATAGTGAAGCCGTGGCGCCTTCCATAGCGAGAAGACCTGCTCTACCAGGGGCCAATCAAACATCCCAACACCAGCTGGCTACAGTTAGCCGCGTGGAGATTGAGCGGAGAGCACTGAGGGACTGTGGTTATGACGAATCATTCATAAATCACTGCTCTCTTCTCGCCAACAGTCCACTGTGAGAATATATGAAGTGACGTTGCAAGCCTTCAGACGCTGGTGTGACTCCAGTTCAGTCCGTCACAATGAACTGAGAGTTAAAAATGTGTTAGTGTTCTTACAAAGGGGCCTAGATATGGGTCTTTGACCCAACACCTTAAAACGCCAGGCAGTAGCAATAGCGTCTGTACTCCCCCTTCTTTCATCCCATCTACACATGAGATGGTTTTTGAGGGGAGCCACGCTGATCCCCCTCCCCCGTTTGACAGAGCTTCCTATCTTGGAACTTGCTGCTAGTCTTGAGGCAATTAATGAGGCCTCCCTTCAAGCCACTCAAGTCAGTTTCCCTGAGGATTCTTGCCCTGAAGATCGCATTCCTTGTGGCCATAACATCAGCCAGCCAGGTCTCCGAGTTGGTGGCACTAGGGAGCATTTATGTACCTTCAATGACGACTTCATAATCCTCTGTCCAGATCCTTAATTCAGACTAAAGATGCTGTCAGATTTTGATCCAGATCAAAAGGAGATGATCTTACCCTCCTTTTGTCCAAACCCGTCACACCTGAGGGAACGCCTTTGGCACAAGTTGGACGTCAGGAGAGCACTCAAGCTTTACATCAAACGTACATGTTCCTTCAAGCGCTGCAACTTGCTTTGTGTCATTCAGTCCAGTGACCATGGGAGCCAAGGCCTCGAGGCAAACAATTGACTGCGACAACTAAAACCGTACAGGTGTATATATATGCTTTTTATCTGTGTTAATTATTGTTTTTCAGTATCATAATTTTCTTCCAGGGCTTGCTGTTCAGGAACTGGACTTGTGGAGATCCGATGGAGGGGAGAACAAAGAAGGTTTTGAATTTCCATGAGAACATGATGCAACTTCCTTCTTCTACCTGGGCAGTGACAGGGTTTCCCAATTGTATAAGGATTCCTCTTCGCTCCAACCCCCCAGAATGCACCATAGTAACTACCTAATGTGGCATTTTAGACAATTTAGGATTTACCTTACAGCAACAATTCAAGTCCTTCAAAGCCCAGGTGCATTTCATCCTATCATCATTAATTGATGACAGAACATTTTCTTGTAATGATAAAACCATGGTTTACTTATTTAATGAGGACTCAGGTGGAGGCTATTGTCAGTAATACATCTGTCAACATGTTAATGTACTATATTTTCATGCAGTATTTTCTAATATAAGTGGTTTTTTTTAAGAATTGTGTTTATGATCTGTTGGTCTTTTGGAGGATTAGGATTCAAAATGTATTGCTATTGATTTCAATTGAGTATTGCCATCTCCTGCTTCGTATGACTCCTAATTTATGGAGAAAACCCCTGCCACCCTGGATATAAATTGGGCAGAAAAACCATCTCTAAAATTTCAGTTTCTAAACTTGATGGAGAGAAAATTACCAGAAGCTTGTTATCAGTCCTTCTGTTAATGAAGAGTGGATTGGGTTTCAATATGAAGAAAGCTCTAGTTTTGCATTAATTGTGCCAGTTAATTATTTTGAATATTCTTCATTGAAGAGAATCTTACAAAAATACGTCTAAACTGTATGCCTTAAAGTTTGGGGGAAAATAAAATAAAATTCATAATCCTATAGGATTAGTTACAGCTTTAACATTCTAACATTCTTCTTAAAATATATTGTTTCGTATTTTCATAGCTGAAGGTAATGAAGTTTCAAGATGAACTGGAATCTGGAAAAAGACCGAAAAAGCAAGGCCAGAGTCTTCAAGAACAGGTTGAACACTATCGTGACAAACTGCTCCAGAGGGTACGACTGTTACTGTTTGTTTTTTTCAAAGTTATGTGCTCATGTGTTAATGCTTATGAGACCTCTTTCAGACCTGATGCTAAACTACAATTTAATCTAACATGCATGAGAGGCAGTAATTGTCTGATTTGCACATACCCTTGCTCTGATGAAATATTGAGAAACCTAGTGCTAAAGCCATTGTGATGCTGGTGACCATCACAGAACACCCTTCCTCCACTCCCTCCCAACTCCTCTGGTATCCCAGTGATGCTCAAAAGCCAGCTCCAGAGGGTTTGCCAGCCTTCTGGAATAGTGTTTTTGAGGTGCTTAGAAGATTGGGAGCCAGCATGGTGTAGTGGTTTGAGTGTTGGACTACGACTGTGGAGAATCGGGTTTGAATCCCACTTGGCCATTGAGACCGACTGGGTGACCCTGGGCAAGTCATCCTTATTCTCAGAGGAAGGCAGTGACAAACTCTGTCTGAACAAATCTGGCCAAGAAAACCACATGATAGGTTCGCCTTAGGGTCTCCCTAAGTCAGAAGTGACTTGAAGGCACACAACAACTCTGCAATTCTATGATTCTATGATTCTATGAACAGCAAGCAGATTGCAGTGGGAAGGAGAGATCTTCCCCCCACACACACTTCACAGTGGATTCTGCTCTTGTGTGAGCAGATGTCCAGCACTGGATACAGCCCTCTGGCTACTGAAAAACATGAAGTGAATCTTTTCAAACTGGAGAAACTGATAGTTTAAACTATGATCTGATGACTGGATAATACTTCACAATTTGATCTTACCTTCTTTAAATAAACAATAAATAAGCATACTTTATATGAAGCTCACATCTCCCGGTTTGGATTTAACAAGGAACTCTTAGTTTAAAAGTGGAAGTTTGCTTCTGGTCTTTTTGCAGCCACGGCAAAGGATGATGGAGAAGAATTCAAACAAGAGATTTACACCTGTTTCTGACTGAACTATACTTTATGCCTGAATAGTATCTGAATTTCTAAGCATAGTAGGAAACTGACTTAAATTGAGACATACCCTTAGTCTAACAAGACAGTCTCCACATTTTCCAGCAGTGTGGAGAGGGACTTCTTAGACTGAGTTTGGCTCCTGCTCCAACGAAGACAGGCAGGGTCATCAGCCAATCAATTTTAACTTACCCTAGGGAGGAGAGCCAGCTCAGCCTTCGCAGTTCTGTCCTGCCTCTCAACAAGTGAACTTGTCAAACTTCAGGGCTTTTTTCTAGACTTCAGGACTAATATCCCCAGGGAGGATGGCCAGATTTGCAGCACATACTCTCCCAAATTCAGACCTCTCTTTAGGAGGAGACACTTGCCCTTAGCAGGGCAGGGGATGGCAAGGGAGTAGATTTCTCCAGAGGCTCAGCTGTTAGCTCGCTGGGATTTGGCAGTGAGTGTGTGTGGGGCCCTGGTTTCTGGGGAGGACCACACGGAGGAGGCCATGGCAGTGGTGGTAACAATCGACACTTTGCTTGCCACATGGTGAGTACCAGCTGTTTCTCGCCCTCCTCCCCTTGTGGTTGATGGTACTGAACTTCCCCCACAGCTGGCTAACTGGATATCCTTAATTGCGCGGCATGCAATTGTGATGGGTGGTTGAGGAGGGGAGAGTCAGATTCGACCCTGGAAGCGGCAGTGGTGGTGGTGGTGGTGATGACGACAGAGGCTTCATGCCAAAAAGGCCTCAGTAGGGGCAGAGTTTTCCTCCCTCCCAGATCTGGCTGCACTAAGGCAAATAGCAAGCGCAACCAGGTCTCTGAGGATGCCAGCCAGAGATGCAGGCAAAATGTCAGAAAGAGGTCACATGAGACTGCTGCCCTAGCCATTAGGGCTTTGACTGCCACGTCACTTTTTGCTAGAGCAGTGGTGAGATGGATTAAGGACCTCCTTGCTGAGTTGCCCCAAGGGAAATCAAATTCCGCCAGGGTCTCAATAAGTTGGCAAAAGCTTTGGGCTTTATAGCTGCAACCACCTTGGATGCTATGCACTTTTCCTTACATTCCTTGGCGGCTAGCGTGGCGGCACGATGCCAGTTATGGCTCAAGAATTGGAATGCTGATAAGGCAAAGGCAAACATATCTAGTTGGCCATTTAAAATTTCCAGGTTGTTTGAAAACTTTTTAGACAATGTCCTAGTGGAGAGAAAGGACAAGAAGAAGGTTCTTCTATCTTTACCTAAGAAGGAAGAATGCAAATCTTTCTGTTCAGGTCCACGATTCTTTCATGACTATTGAGGCCAATATGCCCAGAGAGATTTCAGACCATTCAGATCAAATTGGGGTTTTTATAAAGGATCAGGTTCAAAACAGTTCCTTTCACAAATTCAGTAACTCTCAGACTAACAAACAAGGGGGACAGTCTAGGCAGTTGCTTTGACTATCAATCCCTTCAGGTGGGGGCAAGGCTTTTTCAGTTCACTCCTCTTTGGGCATCCATTAATACAGTCTCCTAGGTTCTCAGGACAGTCAGTCTGGGTTACACCATGGATTTTCAGATGATGCCCCCACCAGTGTTCATCCAGTCTTGTCAGTCCAGGATGAGAGTAACTTCACATCCTGATACAACCCACTCACAGGTGTTTTCTGAGATTTGTCTTCCAGGAGCAGCATCTTCAGTATTGGGCTCTCCCCTTCGGTCTTTCAGTGTTGCCCAGGGTGTTCACCAAGGTTCTTGTGAGCTTGGTATCACACCTCAGACTTCAGGGAGTTCATGTACATCTATATTGCTAATTAGGCATCATCCTGTTTGAAGGCCAGGCAAGCTGTGGAGTGGCCATTCATTGTCTCGAATCCCATGGTTCATTGTGAACAGGGAGAAGAGTTATTTAGAACCAGTTCAGAGACTGCAGCATTTGGGGAACATCATAGATACTGTTTCTTATCGGGTATTTTTTCCAGGGGACAGGAAAGAGAAGTTACAACAGCTAGTGTCACAAATGCTGAGTCAGCAAAGGACTGCACTGATGACCTTAACAAATTTGCTGGGACTCATGGTGGTGTGTATAGATTCGGTACCATGGGCCAGAATACACCTGAGAGTTTTGCAGTAGTTTCTCTTGCCCTTTCAAAATTAGATTGACATGAAATCCCCTATGTTAGTGACTCCATCAGGGATGGTGAAAGAGTCCTATACCTAGTGGTTGGCAGAGGTCCTGACAGTGGGTCTACCGATCAGGGATCCCCAAAGGATCGTAGTAACCACCGACGCTTCTCTGAGTGGTTGGGGTGCACATTGTCAGGGATGGATGTTCTATGGTGTATGGTCTCCTGCAGACAATCTTCACAGCCTCAGTTTTCTGGAGCTTCAGGTGGTTTGTTTGGCCTTAATCCTCTTGCTGTTCAGATTCCAGGCCCTATTCAGATTCTTGACCAGGGAGCATTAGCTTTCAATACACTCAGAATAGTGTGACCTCAGGTCTTGTGCTACGCTTTTCTTCCAATAGCTGTTTTGTCCAGGGTCCTACGGAAGATCAGGCCAGAAAGGGCAGAGGTGATTCTCATTGCCCCCCAGATGGCCTTGTTGTCCATGGTTCCCAGACTTGTTAGAGTTACAGATGGAGGACATTTGGCCTCTCCTTCTTTAGATCGATGTTCTATCTCAAAAGGGCCTTGTTCTTCAGGATCCAGGTTGGCTGGTTATGATCAGAAGGTTATTGAAACCAGTTTAGCTGCTAGGATTCTAAGATATGTTTATACGAATCCACTTGGAGGGCTTTTTGTAGGTGGAGTCATTTTAAAGGAATTTTACCCTAAAAGGCTTCTGTAGGTACTGTGTTAGCCTTTTTATAGCCTGAGCTTCAGAGGACCTCAGTGCCAACGCTTTGAGATGTCATGTTTCTGCTTTAGGTTCCATCTTGAAAGGTGTGCGGAATAAATCTTTAGCATCCCATTCACATGTTTGCAGTTTTTTAAAAGGAGTTTCACTGTTGGAACTGCCTATAGTTCATTGTTTTCCTTTTTTGGAGGTTCCAGGTAGTCTTGTAGGCTTTGATGAAGGCTCCGTTTGAACCTCTGTAGTCAGTTGATTTAAAGTTTCTTATTCTTAAGGTTGCCTTTTTAGTCACCATCACTACATCACATTGAGTTTCCAAATTAGAAGCTTTATCTGTTAGAGAGGAATTATGTGTGATTCGGTGATTCTATGTTTAGATCCTTCCTTTATTCTGAAGGTTAATTTGGTTTTTCCCAGAACACAGGAGTTGGTTCTTCTTTCTTTTTGCCCCAATCTGTTTGCTGTTCAGGAAAGGAATTGGTGTTGGTTAAATGTGTGGAGGGCACTTAAATTTTATTTGGATAGGACTTGAGAGTTCCGGAAGTTGGGTTCTTTGCTTGTTTTCTTTGTTAAGGCTTCCTTGGGGAGGAAGGTTTCTTCTACCATTGCAAGGTGGCCGCACATGTGCATTGAGGCAGCTTATGTGCATAGTTCTCTCCCTATTCCTAGTGGGGTGCAAGCTCATTCAGCATGCAGTGCAGCTACATCTGCAGTGTTAGGTACTTCAGCTTCTTTAGGGGAGATTTGTAAGGCTTCCACTTGGTTTTCTCCATCTTTCTTTGTCAGACATTACCTTATCGACAAGTATGCTCTGCTCAGGCTGCTTTTGTTGGAGGGTGTTGCAATAAGTTATTCAGTAGTTTTAGGTGGGTTCCCACCCAAGTAGGGACTGCATTGGTAGGTCCCGGTCTAAGGAATCCCTCCTTACACTGCAGGAGGTTTTTCACAGCCCTACCTGGAGATCCTGAAGATTAAATGTGGAATCTACTGAATGCAAATCATGTGCTTTATCACTGAACTGTATTTTTTTGCCATATAGAGCAGGGGGAAATTGGGTGGCCCATGGGTGGCATGTGGGGGAGGGAGAGGGAGAGCATTGGGGCCCTGATGCCCCACCAGCTTCTTTGGAATATTTACAAAGGGCTGCAAAATGATCTGGGGCTGCCATTTTGCTGTTTGCTGGGGTTCCCATTCCAAAACAACCCAAAATCAGTGAAAAGGGTAACTGGAAGTCACTTCTGGTTTCAGGGAATGGTGACAGTGTGGCTCACACTGGGTTGGGAGGACTTAAAAACAGTCCCCAACCCTCCATAGGCCACCACTCTAACTTAGAAGATGCTTCAGCCTCTCATTTCTGGGTATGGCATGGAAAAACTTTCTGATTCTCTGGAGAGCCATTGCCAGTCACTGTAAACGCCCAGTGATTTCATTAAATGTAAGGCCAGATTCCTGTGTTCCAGTTTCTTGTTTTATTAATTTCATAGGTTGCTGGTTACTATTTATTTATTTAATTAATGTTTATGCCACCTTTCTCCCTGAAGGGGACCCAAGGCAGCTCACAACATAATAATACAATTAAAATGCAACAACTAAAAATTAAAAACCATTAAAATAAATTAAAATCATAATAATTTAAAACATATACTATAATATAAAACATATAGAAGTTAAAAGAATAACAATATAAAACACCCCCAATGAAAGCCTCTGTGCCCACAGCTACAAATTATGTTATGTACTGGCACCATTCAAAGCACTGTTTGTGACACGGTTTAGGTTCAGGCTGAGGGGCTATCTTTCCCTGTATGAACCTGATTCTCAAGAGAGGCCTTTCTTTTAGTCCAACCACCTTCACAGGTATTTGTGGTAGCATGAGACAGAGCCTTAGAGAGGCTACAGTTGGCCCAACCTTGCTGTCCTTCTGTGGGCACGTCAAGGCATTTTATTCAGACAGGCTTTTTGAACTGAAGGCTTTTAAGGAAAGGGCTTGTAAGAGAGTTCTATGTTGTTTTAACCTGTACTGTTTGAATTCTTTCCTTTAAATGTATGTTTTTACATTGTTTTAATATGGTTAATAGTTTAATTCTGTCTTAATATTGACATTTTGTTTCTTTTAACTATGTAATCATTTTAATTTGTAAGCTTCCTTGAGTCCCAATCATGGGGAAAGAGCAGTGTATAAACAATGATGGTGGTGGTGATAGGTTGAAATGCATCTGGGTTTTGAAGGACTTGTATTATTGATGCAAAGTAAATCCTAAATTGTCTAAAATGCTCGATTACTTTTAAATCTAGGAGAAGGAAAAGGAAATGGAGAGGGAAAGGGAAAGAGATAAGAAGGACAAAGAGAAATCTGAATCCAGGTCAAAAGAGAAAAAGGAAAAAGAAGAATGTACGCCAACAAGGAAAGAGAGGTACAGAGTTTAAGTAAATTAGATACCCCCTTTTTCAAGTCAATCTGTAACTGACCTTAAGTGAGCATAACAAAAACAATCACATCTCTCCTTCCAATTCCTTTCCTGTGTTCTCCTGGGTCAGAATGTAGATTTCCAGGAGTTGCAGGATGAAATGGACAGAGACAGTTTTGGTTAACTTGATGAATGGCCTACACTAGGGACTGGAACCTGATGGTTTTGCTGCACCTCTCAGTGCCTTTCAATACCATCAACCTTGGTATCTTTCTGGGCCACCTCTCTTGGATAGGACTTGATGGCACTATGTTACAGTGGTTCTGGTCCTTCTATGAGGGGTAAAATCAGAAGCTGATCCTGGGGGATTCTTGCTTGATGTCCTGGTTATTGGCCTCTTATGTCCCTCAGAGCTTGGTTCTGTCTACATGAAATGATTGGGAGAGGTTATCTGGAGTTTTGGGGTTCATTGTCAATTACATCTCATTCCATGGTTGGGGGTAGCAGTTGGCTTTAAACCACTGTTACACTTTTAAAGTGTTCGTCCTTCAATAAATAACATTCAAATATTTGTCATTACTGATAATGAAAATTCTGTTGGGATCACCTGAAATATTTGCCATATATCTCTACACATTCTAGTTTTTCTTTTTTCTTTTAGGTAGGCAGTTAATTGGTTAAGCTTCAAACTTTATTTAGACGTGTAGATTTCACTAGCTTTATTATTCCCTTCAAAGCTTTGCAAAAGTAACTCATTGCTGTGAGTACTGTATATGCAGAATGGCTTATTTGAATATTTATAGATTTTTAATGTTCTTAAAACACTTTTCAAATGGGTGGAGAACCCTTTTGATATGATGAGATGGCAAACATCATCTTTGTGTGGATGTTCATATTTTCTGTTCTTGCAAAAGGAAAAGGCGGCATAGCACATCACCCAGTCCATCCCGTAGCAGTGGAAGTAGGCGAGCAAAATCACCGTCACCAAAATCAGAACGCTCAGAGCGATCTGAAAGATCACACAAAGAGAGCTCACGTTCCAGGTCTTCTCACAAGGATTCTCCCAGAGATGCCAGTAAAAAAGCCAAAAGGTAAAGCAGATTGTTTCCTAAGAGTCATTTTATGATGCAATGTATAAATGCGTTACATTCACATTTATAATTCTTCGCTTAAATTTTTATTTCCTTATGGGATGATATACTTCAGTGCAAACCTTTGCATGTCTGCTCAGACATAAGCTCCATTGTATTCATTGACAGGTAGCTTTGAAGTAGATTTGGACAGAACTGTAATCTTAGGGAGATAGAGAAGGCTATTGAATAAAGTTTACATCCCATTGCCAATTTTATTGAAAAACCAAGCTAAAGCAGATATTCTGACCATATTTGTTGTTAACTGTCCATTGATAGCTGCCATTGTTTAAAGTCTTTAGTCATATATTGTGCTGGAAATGGGTTTGTTCTCAAAGTTTGCCAGTAGATGTCACTGATAAGTGCCTAAGTGTGAGCAGTGACTGTTAGAGGTGCTTGAGATGAGAAAAGGAAAATTAAAATATTAATTCCAGAACTGGAGGTGGGAGAGCACAGCTATGCTGTGATGGAGACAAGAGAGGATTTGAAGAATTAAGATAAAGAAATTCCGTGTAAGGAACCAGAGGCTCCTATTATTAAGGGTTGGAGTTCTGAGACTTCAGGGGATAATAGGCAAACTTTGTAGTTAGAAGGAATTGAGAAACTTTTTATAAGGTATAACTATGAAACAAATTCAAGCGGGGTCATACAGTTGTTATTTTGGGCTGCATCAATAAAAGTATAGTGTCCAGATCAAGGGAAGTAATAGTGCCGCTATATTCTGCCTTGGTCAGACCTCACCTAGAATACTGTGTCCAGTTCTGGGCACCACAATTAAAAAAGGATATTGACAAATTGGAGCGTGTCCAGAGAAGGATGACTAAAATGGTGAAAGGTCTGGAAACGATGCCTTATGAGGAGAGACTTAGGGAGCTGGGTATGTTTAGCCTCGAAAAAAGACGGTTAAGAGGCGATATGATAGCCCTGTTTAAGTATTTGAAGGGGTGTCACATTGAGGATGGAGCAAGCTTGTTTTCTGCTGCTCCAGAGATTGGACACGGAGCAATGGATGCAAGCTCCAGGAACAGAGATTCCACCTCAACAGTAGGAGGAACTTTCTGACAGTAAGAGCTGTTTGGCAGTGGAACACACTCCCTCGGAGCATGGTGGGGTCTCCTTCCTTGGAGGTCTTTAAACAGAGGCTGGATGGCCATCTGTCGAGGATGCTTTGATCGTGATTTCCTGCATGGCAGGGGGTTGGACTGGATGGCCCTCGTGGTCTCTTCCAACTCTGCAGTTCTATGATTCTATGATTCTGTGAGTTAAAAATTGTCTTGAGCCCAGACTCTGTTCTTGCTAAAAGTGGGGCTGGGGCAACTTTTGTCAATTACCCTTTGTGTACAACATGAAAATATTTTCTGGAGGTTGTGGGATCTTCTGGAAGAGTGGTAGTGGTGCTGGGAATTGTAATTGGAAGATAGAATTAACAAGAATTACCTCCTCTTTCAGCCAGCATGATTCTTCCAGATATTTAAAAGTCTTCTGTGACTAAGGCAAGCCTTTCTGTTCATGGATAGCAAGCTTTGTATCCAGTCCACTGTGAGCCTCTAGGAGTAAAGGTTTATTTCTACATTCTTTGAAATCTTTGAGACCTTTAAGATATGAAGAGCTTTTTTATTATAAACAATAATGATTATAATTATTGTTCTAATATTATTAGAGGCTATGCAAAAATTACAATTACAAACCAGAAAGGAAAGTTAAAATGAAGAAAGGCCACTTTTAGAAAACCAGGATAAAAAGATATTTCTTTAAATAGGCACTCAAGAACAGAAATATAATTCTGGGAAAATGTTCTAGTGGAAGCAAATTTGTAAGGGGGAAAGGATTCAGGGAAAGGAAAAAGAAAGTACAGTATGTGAAATAAACACATTCATCTTTGCATATAATAGTATCATGAAATCATAACATTCAAGAGTTGGAAGGAACCGCCAAGGATCATCTAGTGCAGCCCCTGTCAGTGCAGGAATCCATGTCTAAAGCATCCCTGCCAGATTGACATTCTGTACATGCTTTTAAATTCACAGATTTTATTAGCAACATACAGATTAGTTTTCAACATTTTAGGATGAAAGATGTTAATAGAATGACTTCGTAGGCTCATAATTTGATAATCTTGTCTTACGAATGTCACTGTTAAGGAAGAAGAGTGCAGTGAGGACGTACTTCCTAGGTACTGTACAAGTCCATTGGATTGCACCCTAAATCAGTTTCTCCAAGAAGTCTTGGAGAACAAGTGAGGTGCCAGAGAACTGGAGAAGGGCAAACATTGTCTCTCTCTTCAAAATAGGCAAAAAAGAAGATCTAGGAAACTACAGATAAATCAGCTTGACCTTAATACCAGGGAAAATATTAGAATAGATTACTGTATACAGGGGTCTATTTGCAAGTATCTTAGTGACAATGTTGTGATCAGTAGATCAGAAGCCAACATGGGTTTGTCAAGAACAAATCCTACCAAACTAATCGTATATCTTTGTTTGATCAGGTCATTAGTTTAGTAGATGGTGGGAATGCTGTGGATGTCATTTATCTGGATTTTAGCAAAGCATTTAATAAGGTCCCGCATAATAGTTTGATTAGCAAACTTGACTAAAGGTGGAATAGATGGGAACATTGTCAGATGAATCCATAAGCGGTTGGAAAACTGCTCAAAGAGTCGTCATCAACGTCAGCACTTCAGACTAGAAGGAGGTCTTGAGAGGAGTGCCTCAGAGTTCTGTCCTAGAGCCATTACTCTTCAACATCTTTATCAAATGACTTAGATTATGGGACGGAGGGAATCCTTATCAAGTTTGCAGATGACACAAAATTGGGAGGGGTGGCTAACACATTGGAAGATTGGAACAGAAAATAAAAAGACATAGATAAACTAGAAAATTGGGCAGAAATTAATAAAATAAAGTTCAGTAGCACCGAATGCAACATTCTACATTTAGGCCACCTAAATCTCAGGTATAGGATGGGGATACATGGCTCAGCAGTTCTATGTGTGAAAAGGACCTTAGCATTATTGTTGCTCATATATTGAACATGAGCAGCATGGTGCAGCAAAGAAGGTGAATGCTATTTTAATTTGCGTTAATAGAAGCATAGTTTCCAAGTCAAGGGAAGTAATAGTCCCACTATATTCTGCACTAGTCAGGCCTCACCAGAGTACTATGTTTAGTTCTGGGTGCCTCTTTTTAAGAAGGATATAGACAAGTTGCAGCAGGTTCAGAAAAAGGCAACAAGGATGATGAAGAGGTATGGAGAACAAAACAGAACAAAACATATGAAAGGTGGAAGGAGCTGGGCATGTTCAGCTTGGTGAAGAAAAGACTGAGGGGGTGACATGATTGCATTCTTTAAATAACTCAAGGGCTGTCACAGAGAGGAGGGTGCAGGTCTGTTTTCTGTTGCCTCAGAGGGTAGGACCAGGTCTAATGGTTTGAAGTTACAGAAGAGTAGATTTCAGTTGAACATCAGAAGGAACTTGTTGACAGTAAGAGTGATCTTGCAGTGGAACCAATTGTCTAAAGAGGTTGTGAGGTCTTCTTTTTTGGATGTCTTCAAAAAGAGACTAGACAGCTACCTGCTGAGGATGCTTTAGTCGGAGATCCTGCACTAAGCAGGGGGTTGGACTGGATGGCCCATGAAGCCCCTTCCAACTGTATGATTTTGTGTATTTGAATGCAGTAAAAAGGTATGACTAATATGCATGCTTTATTTCTGTTCATCTTTACAAATTATTTCTGAGTGCTATGGTATAGTTGATTATACTTAAGAAAAACCCAACATGGCTTAATCTCTCTTAAAATCAATAAGACTGCGGATCATTACTGGCTGAAAGAAATCAAATGAATGTTCTATTGACATTAGATAATTTATTTCTAGGTCACCATCTGGCTCAAGGACACCCAAAAGATCAAGAAGATCACGATCCAGATCACCTAAAAAGTCAGGGAAAAAATCCAGATCTCAGTCTCGCTCTCCACACAGATCCCACAAGAAGTCAAAGAAAAGCAAACACTGACAAACTCTTTATTTTTATGATGCTGTCACTTACTGGAAATGCGGTTTTGGTTTTGTGCCTGAACAGTCTGTTTAACAAAACAAAAAGCATTCCTAATCCTTTTTTGTGAATGCACGTGTATACTCATGAGTAACTGCATCGGTAGACCTGTCATTGTTTTATATTGTACAAATACCTTCATTGTGGCTACTTCCCAAGATAAGATTTTGTGTTTAGAAACTTCATCGGAAATGTGTGTAACTGATCTGCTGGCAGTAGTGATACTTTGTTTTAGAATGTTGTGAATTATGGGGAAAAACACTGTTGTTCCCCTCATCCCCCTTTTTGTAGCTTTGACAACTTGGAATTAGATTTCAAATAAAATCTGAAAAGAAAAATGGAAAAAAAATGGTGGTTTCTTGCCCCTTGCCATAGATTCCCAACAGAAGGCTGCAAAAGCAAGCCTCTTAACACAATTCTTCCATCTTGTGGTCAGGTTAGAAGGCTCTTCTGGGTATGTTGGGATGTATCACATGACTATGTCATTTGACAATTACTTTGTACTTAGTTCAGGAGCACAGTAGCAGATTTGCAGTAGAGATAATGTGCTTTAATTTTTTTCTGCGCTGTACCATGACTTCCTGGTTGTAGCCTACAGGCAGAGTGAAGGCCTTTATTCTCTGCCTGCCCTACTCTCTGACCCTTAAGTTCTGACAGCCAGAATAAATGCTTGATCCATCTTTCCAGGGCGAGCAGATCTGAGTGTTCTGTATCTCCAAACGAGGTGGTGACAATTGATTGCCAGTGAAAGATGATCACTGATGCAGCTCTTTCCTACCTGTTGTACCATAGGTGCTTCATTAACAAAATATATCATAGAGGGAAAATGTGTTGTAGGTTTCAGTATTCTGGAGTCGAAATTTAGGCATTTCTTACTTGGCTTTTCTTACTTTGTCCCCATGAATTTGTTGAGCCATTCATAGCAGCATCATACTAGTTCTTTTTCTTGCATTTCACATGTGATACTTCAGGGTTCCTATCTGAAACATCCAGTCGCTCATAGAAATGTTGCAAGATACGCAGTTCTTCACTAAATGTGAAAACTATATCAGTTGGCATCTTTGGTGAGATGGTACTGAGGCCAGAGTATTAAATGTGTTTGTTTCTTTTCATGAAAGCATTGAAAACAGAAGCTATAATTCCTTTCAACAAATGCTGTCAAAATGATCATAACTACCCCCCCCCACAAAAAACCCTACACACATAATAAATTTGTCTTTATAAAGTGGCTTTTATTCTGGAAGGTGACCTTGTAAATGCATTTTTGTATTGAATTCATCCTTTGGCTGTGAAAATTGTTAAAAAAGAGTAGCAGAAAATAGATTTTTTTAACTTGTATCTTTTTTCTAATATACTTGTACTCCTCCCCCCTTCTCCTACCCTTATTTTGGATGCCCTTTTGTTTTAAATATGCTTTTTTTCTCTTTTGGCATTGATATAACATAGCACCTCCTCTGGGTCACTTAACTTTTTTTCCATGAAAGAAAAGTCACAAAAGTTCACTGTTTGTTTCCTGGAGGAGTGGGCAGATTGTAATAAAAATGCAAAGTTTAAAGGGACCTGGACTCTGGTGAAGTGTTCTTTTTATATAGAATCATACTGTTTAGAGAGAGTTAGGTGCTCTGTTTTGCCATATGGGATTTTAAAGTGTCATAAGAGGCTTCAAATGTGCATACACTGCAGGACAGTGACAACAAAAGTGTCCCTCCTTCTTTTATTAGTGGGATCCAGACATCCTTTGTATCTGTGTCTAAATGCTAACAGAGATTCTGCTGATTTAAGGTTAAATCCAATGTGAGATTGGTAATAGCATCTGTACTTTCTTCTCTCTCCCCCCACCCCAGCCCTCCTTGCTGTTCATGATGCTGAAATTTTTTTCCCTGGATGGTTTCCCAGCCCTCCAGAACAGGGGTTTAGGGTGCATCAAGTGCTACAAGAGGGAGCAAGTCATCCTATTTGGCCAGAGGAAGTACTACTATATGCTATTGGATGATGCCCATCGTCTTTTAAAATATGTTTTTAATCTAAGCAGTGAAATGAGAAAAAAAATAAAAAGCAAAATTTTAAGAAGTTCTGTTTTATTTATTTGCTGCCTTTTATGTGTTTCGTGCTTTCAAGGCTTTCAAGTCAGCATACTTAAAACTATTTAAGTAGCTTTAAAATACATAAAGCTAAAAATAAAAGGCACAAAACAGAATGATCTCAGACTGGTGGTAGCCTTTTTAGGAGTTGCCTAGTATGAATTGCCTGGCTCATAGTTTTTCTTTTGTCTTCCCTCGGTATGCAGCAATAGTAGCCCCTAGGAAAAGCATGGAGCAGTTGCCCCAGCTGAACTCCCTTGTCAGAAGCTGTTTCTGTATTTATGGTATATATTATGCTTATATTCCCCCTTTTCTCCAAAGAAGTGTATGTGATTTCTCCACATACTGCTGTTGTTTTAATCACAATAATCTTGTGAAGTACATAGGGCCTGGGATATAGTAATACAAAGCCTATTGGGGAGAATTGTTTCTCTGGATGCAGAGCCTCCCTGTTTTCAGAATCTCTGTCTGAATTTTGTACGTCACAAGCTTGTTGATAGTTGTCCTGTATGAGAGCCATGGTCCATCAACACAGGAGGATGAAATTGAAAAAAAAAATAAACTTTTTCTTTTTTTAAAAATAGTGGGATATTTTCCTGTGGCTTCTCCATCCATGTGATGATACATGGCATGGTATGATCTGTACTGACTGTGACCTGAAGGTTGGGGATGACTGAAACATGTCTTGTGGCATTTTCCTGAATCCGTATAAAATAGTCCCCTTTCACTGTTTTAATGCCCAGAAGTCTGGGGATGAGGTTTCCCAAGCATGGAAAAATTAGCTGTTGCTTCTTATTCCCACAGTCATTGTAATTGGTTATGATTCCTCATGGATGCTTTAGCTTGGATGTATTCTGTTCTTGTGCTGAATCTGGTATAGGCCCTGGAGGGCTTGCCATGCTTGTCATCTCTGTAATGAAAGGAGGATTTGTTGATACATTGTCTGGATTGTCTCTTCCTTTTGGAAACAGAATGTGACATTATATATGTTGCTAGTTTAGAGGAAGACTTTCTTGAGTTCCTCTTCTTAAAAAGTAAAATTCAAAACTGGCTGGCCTTGAAGGTAATGCGAATGCATCTTATTCTAATTTCACCTTTCTCAAAAATGTCTAGTTAGAGTGCTGCCATCTTAGCCACTATAGCTCCCAATAGCAGAGCTGCCATAGAGTTTTCTACAAGAAGCAATTTTCATTCCCCTGAAAGGTGACAGCCTATTTTGATTTTACTACTTCTCAAAAGAAGTTGGAAAAGGTACTCCTGGTGGGAGTTTCAGATTTGGGAATACCCATGTACCAATAGGTTTTGGGTGTGTGGGTTCCTGTGTAGCAGGATTTAGACTATGGTGACCATATATATGCCTTCCTTTTAAAGGATGGGTCTTTGTTTGAAAGCAGCCACTTTTTGAAGGGCCATCCAGACCAACTCTTAAAGATACCTAGATTACTAGAAGGGAGAACAAAATTCTTGAAGCTACCCATCAACAGTTCACAGTTGGACGACTGAGTATGCATAGAGAACATGAGGAGAGTCTTTCCTATTGGGTTAAAATGTATTACATTTACTACTTAAATTATAGAAATTACTTTTAGCTTATTTATGCATACACACACACACACATTGGCATATGCTAAGTTCATATAAACCAGGATTCTTGTTTGTCATCTTTTTTTGGAGATGCATTTGATGACTGTGCTGGTGAGAGGTTTGTCCAAGATGTCCAAAAATAACTTCAAAATTCTGCCTCTCAAATGTTTTGCAGTATAAGGAGGTTCACTTGAAACAGTGTTCCTTTAAAAAAGGAGTGACTTTGTGCTTGGGGTGACAGGCTTTAGATAAGTTCCTTTTTGGATGACAACTCCCACAATCCCTCAGCCATCATGGCCTCTGGCTGATTGGGGAGTCTGGAAATTTTAGTCTAAGAAGTAACTTTTCCAGGCTCTGTAAAAATAGGAGAGATTGAGAACTCCAGTGAACTAACTGATACATTGCTTGATTCTTAAAACCAAATGGCAAGGTTCTCCCCCCCCCCACCCCCAATCAGGCACTGAGAGTGTCTCACTGGAGCAGGAGGGGTGGGTGTAAGGGGACCAGATGGTGCAAGTGGAAAGAGGGGAACAGGGTGTTTGCAGCTGCTAGACAGGGTGTGAGGTTTTTTTGCGGGGGGGGGGGTGTAATTTCAGGTTTGGACAAGCAGGCTGCTCATGGAGAAGGAAGAGGGATGAAAGGGATCTGTCCCCTGTTTAAATAAAATAACATAAAATAAATCCAAAGCCCTCCAGCATCTTGAGAGAGAGAAAGTGCCAGTTGGTTTAGGCCATGACATTTAAAGTTTCCATGCTTGCTCACTCAGCAGGAGGGGGAAAGGGATTGGATGGGGGAGGCATCCAGTGAGAGTACAAAGTGGGTGAAAAGATTGACAAGAAAACCTATTGGTTGATAAGTTTATGCATGCCAGGAAAAAAATAAACTGGCAGCCCCTGCAGTCATGTGACTGAAAATAATCCAATGTAGTGAACATGTGGATATGGTAGGACACTCCCTTTTGTCCAGATGTGACGGTGGGTGGGTGGGAATGTGTGGGCTGTCAATACACATTGGGTTTGGATTATAACAGGTGCGTGTGATGTTAAAGGATCAGACCAGGGCAGGATACTGCACACTGCAGCTGAATTATTTTGCAGGTGTAGATGCAGCCTTAGTATGCTTTGATGGTGTAAATTTAACACCTTTCATCTCTTTTTGTCTAGAGGGGGGTGAGAGGAGGGGAGAGACTGAAGTAGGCTTGGCCTCTTCTCTCCATTTATGAGAACAAATGTCCCTGTTTTGTTGTACGAATTGGTCAGTCAGATTGCTGAGAGAAATTTGCTTAACTTTTTTGTTTTCTTTCCTTCTGAAGACTAAATGAAGTCCTAAGGTATCAGTCTCATGAGAAGGAAGCTAAGCCTGAAAGGTAAACAACCTGATTGCCAGAGTCTAGGGAGAGATTTGCAAACCAGTTAGAAAAAGCTCTGTCCCTTTTAGTGGTTTGCTCAGCAACACCTAGAACGACATTCTCTGGTATGGCCTGTCATCTGGTGGTCAGAATAAAAAATGCAGTATGTATTATCTTATCAAATTAGCACTTCACTTTGGCCAAAAGCTAAGGAAATGGAAGGAAGTGACCCACCTACCCCCAGTATACTTCTGCTCTGCTCTACTTGTTTGAAGGTTCTGGCTCCTTACACCACTTCTGGAGTTGCTCTGTTACAAGATTTTTCTGACGAGAGCAGCAGCCAACAGGTATAGACTGCAGATTGTGAGGGTGGGAATTCCCTGGCTGCTCTGTAACTCCACACATTTGTATACTGTGGGTACTCTGTGGGAATCCCGGTAGTGGCTGGGACAGTTTATTTAATGCCTCTGAATACACAGAATTGCTGTTATTATTTCTTCTTTTTTTCACTTTTCTTTTTTGTAGGCTTGGAAATGGTGTGCTTCTCTGTTTGAGTCATGGCCCAGAAAAAGAAGAGATGGCAGCAAAAACAAAGGATTTTTGAGAGGAGTGGAGACAAAAAAGACAGGATAGAGTGAAGATAGGGAACCTTGGACCAAGAAAAGGGTTAAGAATGGATATTAACTTCAGTGACAGATATTGTTAAAGGTTGAATCCTGGAGGAGAGGAGTTCAATAAAATAATCTCTGTCCCAGGCACAGATGGAAAAAGACCTCACAGTATCAGCCCTGCTATTGAAATGTACATCACATGATCCTTGCTTTTTCTGGATAGCAGGAGGAGACAACCCACTCTTCAGTGCTTTCTTCATATAAAATGGAGAATTATAGAGCAGGGGTGCAAGTCTGGAGGGGTATTTTGGCTCTCTCAGCCTTTGGTGGGGCCCACTGCTCCCTTTTCATTGAACTGGAAGTGAATTCCAAGAACGAAAATTCCCATTTGGGTGATGGGGATTGGGGAGGTTCTGATATTTGGAGGATGAGCTGTGCTCAAAACAGTGCTAGAAAGCTAAATTGTGTATCTGTGAAGTCATTTTGACTAAAAACTATTAACTAAATTCAGAGGTTTGGGATATCAGTAGGGAGTCCGGTGGAGTCCCAAGGGATGCATGTCCCTCTAGGATGCACATTTCCCATCCCCTGGTATAGACTTGCCATTTCTGAGGCAGGTAAATGTTGCTGGGAGGCAGTAGGCCATCCTAATTGTGATGGGCATTCATCTTCCTTGGATGCATTTTTGGAGCTTGAAACATTTGATTCCATGTCTCTTTTCTTCCTGTGTGCTTTCTGGATGTCAGTGAACAAGCTCTGTCTCTTCCCTAGCCCTGTGCTAGAATCTAAGCATTCTCTAGAGTGGTGCTGAGGAGCCATCTACAAATCATGTGGGTTATTTACTCAGAAGCTAAGTGGCATTGGACCTGGTTGGTACCTGGTTGAAAGACAATTACAGAATACAAGGGATTTCCAGGTAGGGCTAGAAAAGAATCTTGCCTGAAACTTCAAAAGGGCCACTGCCAGTCAGAGTGGACAGTACTGGAATGTGAGTACATTTTAGGGAGTCACTGTTGTGGGCAGTTCTCTGGTACATTACCTTCATGTTAGGACCCACATGCACACAGAGACAAATGCCTGGATACAATTTAAAACATGAAGGTGCTGGAAAAATATCAGAAAATAACAGCAGAGTTTGGTGGACTGAAAAACACATAAGCAGGCATATGTTTCAAGCTAACTAACATTTCTCACTGAATTCCTCATGTAGCACAAATTACAGCTGGTCATCGCTATTAGGTAAGCAAACATGCCACTTTTACTCTATCTTTTTGTTTGATTCTATATATAAAAAAAGGTCCCTGTTTAGCCTCACTGAAGATTCTGTAAGGGTTCACTAATTTTTCCAGAGGGCTTGATGCTCTTGTACAACCGTATGTTGCTTCAGTGCAGAATTGCTATTTACTCAGGCTATCTTGTACTGACCTACTTTTCCCCCCCAGACAGTTCCTATAGGGATACACTGATATTGTCTTGTCCCAATTATTATATTTTAAAATTAATAGCTAGTGCTTATTGCAGCTTTCCTTTTGAAACATCAGTACCACAGAATTTGGGTTGCTTGAAAATATTTTCTGAAGCTGATCTCAATTGTATTTCCTAAGCACATTGTTTGTTTCCCATGCTGTTAAAAGCCTTCAGATTTGAAAGGATGGGGCTGAAAACATGTATCTGTTTCTATATCTGCTATTACTGGCATGCATGTTGAAATATACCTCAGGCTAACAAGCAGTTATGTAGAATTTGAACTTCTCTTCCTTTACCACCCAAATGGTTGAACAGGTTTTTCTGGTCAAATGATGACCCAGTTTAATCTATTGATCTAGCACTTGATCTATCCAAGTTTCACGATTGTTTAAAATTTATTTTCACTTTATTTCTTAAAAAGCAAATTACAGAATAACTGCTATGTGAGGGTTATGGCAGAACTCAACAATTTGATTTCATATATGCTTTGCCAAAATTATTTCCTGTCTTTCGTGAATAATTTTGGCTTTGGTTAATGTGAAACACATACCACTTTGTCCAAATACAGGCAGAATGGCTGAGTATTGATTGGCTTCTGGATTATTTCATGTTTACCACTGCAGAGAATGACCTTTTAAAAATATGTGTTACAAGGTTTCATTTTTATTACCATTTTGATTTGTGTAACAACCTCCCCCTGCCCATGTTTAAATGCCTAAAACTCTCAAAACTCCTAGTATAGCTGGGAAAACTTACATTTTTGGACTACACATGGCTATAGTGAGGGATTCTGGGATCTGCAGTCCACAAACATACCCTTTTCAATCTCTGTCTGTTTTAAATGTTATAGATAATTTAATTCTATTTTAATGTTGGTCTTTTATATGTTTTTATGTTTTAAGTGTTTTAATTTGTAAGCAACCTTGAATCTTTGTTTTGGGGAAAAGGCAGGATATAGATGATCATGATGATCATCATCATCACCCACCAAAACTGAAATACTATATTATGACATGTGAACTATTTCTGAAGATTCCTAGAGAGAAAATGGGAATGAGTGATATAGAGTACAGATGGCTAAATTAGTGCAATTTCAGGCATAGAGGGAAAACACCCATTATTACATGAAGCAGAGAATAAGTTGTTGAGGAGTATGAGCAGCAGTACTAAAAATAATGTTATGGAACTTATTTGTGATACCCTTGGTCCTCATTTCTCTACAGCAACCATTTATTTGAATTCTTTCAGGGATTTATAGGTTTTTAATTGCAAGCAACTCCTTCATCACTTATTCATCAGCACATATAAACCATTCCTTCTTGCAATTTTATACCACAGCCCCTTGCAACTTACTGTTCAACTTCCAATGCTTACTACACACAATAAGAATATAAGAAGAGCCCTGTTGGATCAGACCAAGGGCTTCTCTAGTTCAGCATCCCATTTTGCCACGGTTGCCAACTCTTGCTAATGGGAGGCCCACAAGCAGAACACAGGGGACAATGGTTCCATTATTTCCCAGCAACTGGCCTTCAAAAGCATGCTACCTCTAATCCTAGAGGGAGCGTATAGCCATTATGACTGATAGCCAGTTATAATGAATGGTGATCACCATGTCTTGTAGCAGTGGATTTCATACTTTATGCACTGTGTGAAGAATGTCTTTTCATCTGTTCTCAGTCTCACACCATACAGCTTTACTGAACTATCTTGTGTTCCATTACTATGAAAGAAGGGGAGAGAGAACAATGTCTTTCTGCTTCATCTATACCAGAGTGGGCACAATTTGGGCCTCCAGATGTTGCACTGCAAATTCCAGTAGCCCTTGCCATCACAGCCATTGAGGAATGCTAGAAACTACAGTCCAGCAACATCTGTAGGGCCACACTTTGCCCATCTCTGCTGCATAGAAAGCATAATTTTATAACTTCTGTCATGTCTCCCATTTCTCCCCTTTCTTCCAAAATAAAAAAGACTGAACAGGGGCGTTTTTCCAGCCTGCTAATCATTTGGATCGTCGTTTTCTACACCTTTTCCAGCTCTGCAATAGCCTTTTTGAAGTGTGATGACCAGAACTGTATATAGTATGCCAACTGTGGTCACACCATAGATTTGTATAAAGACATTATGACATTGGCAATCTTTTCTCCAGTCCCATTCCTAATTATCCCCAACATAGCATTTTCTTCTTCTTCACAGCTTCTGCACACGGGGTTGATGTTTTTGTCGAACTGTTCATCACAGCTGCAATATCAGTTTCATGGTCAATCATCACCAGCACAGACACAGTCACTATATATGTCAAGCTGTGATTTTTTGCTCCAGTGTGCATCACTATACATTCATATACTCTGAACCGCCTTTACCATTTGTGTGTGTGTGTGTGTGTGTATTTTCTAATTTCAGAAAAATCCTTTGGGAGCTCCTCACAATGTAACAAAATAACTATTGCATTCATTTTTGCTTTGCTGGGTGAGAGGTTACAGCTAAAGTTTGCTATTACGCTACTACAGGAATGTGGTGATTCACATTTATATGTGGAGTCAGTGTGGGGTAGTGGTTTGTGTGTTGGATTATGACTCTGGAGACCAGGGTTCAAATCCCCACTCAGCCATGAAAATTCTCTGGGTGACCTTGGGCAACTCACACACTCAGCCTCATAAAACTCTGTGATAGGTTCACCTTAGGGTTCCCATTAGTTGGAAATGACTTGAAGGCACACAGCAACAACCTCCCATTTTAAAGGTTACACTGAATCACACACATCCTGTTAGAGTTCACTGCAGGTATAGAAAAATGCCAGTTTGGGTCCAGAGTTCAGCTGGAAAGCCTGCCCCCCACCAGCCAGCCAGCTCAGTGTCTGTAGATGATGGAATAATCTGTGAAATTAAAGGACTGAAAACAGCTAAAAAAGCACGGGATACTTTGAAAAATCTCTGTGGTGTTCAATCTTTGGAAAGTAAGGTTGCATTAATAATGAGGTTGGTTAATATGAAGTTATCAAATCCCAATTTTTTGAATGAGCACATTAATGATTTTAGAGCCACATTGTCAGACTTGCAAACTCCTGGAGAGGAAATCCCCAAAGCTATACAAATGGGAATCTTCCTGGCAAGTTTACCAAAATACAATCCCATAATAAATACCTTGCAATTGAAGAATGATTTAACTTCCAGAAGCTTTTATTCAGATAAGAGAATTTCACCATAGGCAAAACTTGATGCAAAATGATAAGTTTGAATCCAGAAATTCTAATTTTAGGCTAATTTGTGCTGAAAAGAAACATCATTTTAAGGACTGCTTTTCTTCTCTCCTGAGCTAAATGGAGGGCAATTTAACACTTCAACGGCAAAGCAGTTATTCTCACAGCAGGGGGAAGGATCTGTTGGGGAAACTGCTCAGGCAATTTAACACTTCAAAGACAAGGCAGTCATTCTCACAGCAGGGGAGATCTGCTGGGCATATAAGAAGACCCCCCACTTTTGAGGAGATTTTCAAGTGTTAAAAAGCAGTCTTATATGCAGGAACATACGGTATTTTGATTTTGTAAGATAGGACGTAGGCTGCTTTTCATGCTTTTCTGGGAAGAAATTCCAAGGAAGAGATTCTATACATAATTTAAAAACTATTGCCAACAACTGTTATCCAATTTTGAATCTAATGACTGGAAGAACCATGTCAGGATTCTAGAGACAGCTAGACATGCTTAGAATTGCAGTTTGTTTTGTGTATCTGTATTATGGCTTAGTCAGTTGAGATAGATCACACCTGAACTTGTTAGAAAACAAAGTGTCATGTTCTCTAAGCCTTCCAGGATGTCTCTGACTGGAAATCAATTGATATATCTTTTGTATCAGTGCTCATTGTTTTTTATCTTTTGAACTTTCTCTCTTCCTCCCACCTGGCTTCTCCCAACGCTTCTGAGGAGGGTGGGGGTTGGCCCTTGGCCTTTTCTGAATCAACCTGGTATTTTCATCCATCTTCAGACTGACTGGATTGCATGTTGGCATTGAATTGCCTGCAGAAATTGTTCCAAAGCATTTGTTTATGTGCTTATAAGAATACCAACTGATTACCTGTATTAGAATTTCAAAGGAAGTCTAACCAATTGTATGTTTCTTTTCATTGAAATGTAAAGTCTAGATAACATTTATATAGTAGGCAAGGAGAATAATACCATTTTTAAAAGTATGTTTGCTGCACATTTTTATGTCTTTTTCTATGGAAGTTTGTTTTATTTTGAAATAATGTTTAAATGCAGGCAATAAAAAAGTACACCATAGTACTGCTGAATGAGTAAAAATTGACTGACAGTGCAGTAGGATTACTGAAAAATTAAAGACCTTCATAGAGGACTTCTAAATGGATGTACTGTATATGTAGGACAACTAGCATAAAGTGGTCCAAGGAGACGTTTATCATCTAATGAAAAGCTGGATGTTGTTGTTGTTGTTTGTTGTGCTTTCTCATAAGGGCTTAGAGCAGCTAACAGTCTGCCGTGGGTGCAGCTTGTGGGGGGAGGTATTGCTCCCCCGAATAAGAATTCTGCCCTCCCAGATGAAAATGTCATTCAGACCCCAAATTTCTAGCATTACAATAACCCAAGCATTTAGAAATATAGTTTAGGCATCCAAAAACAAGAAGCAGGCAAGGCTATCAAGGGAATGTAAACACTGCAAATGGAAAAATTCTAGCTGTGAACAATTTTGAATGTCTCATTGTCTGCAATGCTAGAAATCTGGGGACTGAAAGAAAATTTCACTGGGGAGAGAGAATGCCTTCCTTTGCCCCCTGCCTTGTAAGTATGTCCCTGGAGTTTGCTTGCAAACAAAATCACAGATTAAAGCTATCCGGAAGCATAAATGAATGTTCAAAATTTTTGTTTGTCATGTGCCTTCAAGCCATTTCCAATTTATGGTGACCCCAAGGTGAACCTATCATAGGGTTTTCTTGGCAAGATTTGTTCAGAGGTGGTTTGATGGGGAGAATGGGATGTACCTAAGGCCACCTGATGAGTTTCCATGACCTAGTGGTGATTCAAACCCTGTTCTCCAGAGCCATCGTCAAACATGCAAACCACTGCACCATTCTATTTAAAATTACAAATATCTAAAGTAAAATGTCTGCTGAAATACAATAATACAAACTTGCAGCCATGAAATACATTTCATATATGTTCTTATTTTCTAGTATAGAAGAGGTGTCTACAGGCACAGAAGTACACTGATACACATGTCCATCCTTGATTAGAATTTGATCCACACAGATATCAATAGAAATTGTGCTGCTTTTTAAACTTTTGATCAAATTCCAGTCTCTCTCTCTCTCTCTCTCTCTCTCTCATGTCTCTCTGGCTTTTCTTCGCAAAGATTCAGGAAGGACTCGTCCCACGCTTTCTGCACACGCGCTGATGACTAAAAAGGCCAATCTGAGATAAACAAGACCGGTTGTAGAAAGCACAGCAGAAGGTCTCCTTGGGTGATGTTTCTGGGTTGTGATTCTTTCTGTGTTGTCGTTTCTCTTCAAGACTTGTTCGGCGTGAGTTCTCAAATAAGGCTACAGCCTTGTGGATAGTGCATCTCCATGCCTCCCGATGTGAGGCCAGGGCGGACCATTGTTGGTGATCAATTTGGCTGAGCCTGAGATGTTGTTTCAGGGAGTCCTTGTATCACTTTTTTGGAGCACCCCTCTTATGCTGACCTGTGGCGAGTTCACCGTAGAGTACTATTTTTGGGAGGCGATGGTCCTCCATCCTAGAAACATGCCCTGCCCAGCGCAGCTGTGTTCTCAGTATCATGGCTTCAGTGCTGGTGATCCCTGCTTGCTCAAAGACAGAAACATTCGTCACATAGTCAGTCCAGTGTATATTTAGGATTGTGCGTATACAGCGCTGATGAAAATGTTCGAGGAGTCATAGGTGGTGGCGATAGGTGACCCATGTTTCAGATCCATAAAGGAGAATAGACAGTACAATGGCTCTATACACACTGATTTTTGTGCTTCGCCTCAGGTGTTTATTGCTCCAGACTCTTTTGTGAAGTCTTCCAAATGCGTTATATGCCTTTGCTGATCTGTGGTCGATCTCTTTGTCAACCTTGGCATCTGAGGAGCTGATGCTTCCCAGGTAGGTGAACTGCTGAACGGACTTGAGCACAGATTTGCCGACGGCAATGTGGGGATGGTGGTGTTCGTCCTGTGGTGCAGGCTGGTAAAGAACTTCCGTTTTCTTCAGGTTGACTTCCAGCCCAAACAGCTCTGCAGCTGTTGCAAAGCAGGATGTTAGGCGCTATTTGTGTATATAGTGTGATGAAGGTGGATCATTCTAAATTTTGTTTTAAAACAAAACTTAAAAAGCAGATTGATTTCTATGGGATAAATAAACATATTGCTAAAACATGTCTTACTAAAATCTACGGCATTTCAGTGCTTAACTCTGACTATATCATATCCATGAACTTTTTAAAAAGACTTCTTTCCCCCATTATTTGCAAGTTTTACTTTCTTAGCAGGATTTTCCTGTGTTGACTAGAATGCCCTTGACTACTACTAATAAAGTGATAATATCTTTGCCAAAACATATTAGTGTCTGCCTAGTTTCTGTCTGGGGATATCTATGTATGAATGTGGGAAACAATGACTTGCTTATTGCTTAAATGAACTAAATTACTTGGTGCTGGCTGACATTTATAACTGATGTGCTTCTTTTTTTTTGCCAAGGCAAGAATATCAAGCATTTTGAGAAATCAAATTACTTAAAGCAGTAAAGGAAAAAACTGAATCCTAGATCTTGTTACAGAAAAGAGGAAGAAAATATTTTTGCCTCATCAGTGGGATCTTGCAAAAAGGAGGATAAGTAAGGGGATGAAAAGTCAGTCCTTGTAAAATTTTGTAACAAATGGTAGTCTTATAATGCACTTTAAAAGAAAGAAAGGCAACAATCTTAGTGGGTAGCTTTGTTAGTGAGGTAGTTAATCTTCTCTGGGCTTTAGTCCAAACTTCAAAGGAGCCTATTTGGGGGATAGCATTCAGGTTTGGACTAAAGCATACATTTATTTTATATTTATTTATTTATTGAATGTATATCCCACTTTTCTCCCAAGATGGGTTTCAAGGTGGCTTACAATAATTAAATAATTCACAGAGAAGATTCATTCCATGACCAACCTCAGAACCATCAGTGTTCACTGATAATGTACCTGCTCATGGACTAGGTTTTGCAGAAGCGGGGGAGGATTCTGATCTGTGTTCCACCAGTGAGATCAGTACACTGTGTTGGGACATGAGAGGGCCTTAGCCATGGCACTCCCAACTATGGACTATCCTCCCTTTGGGGCCCTGACTGGTACCAACACTCATTCCATTTAGGTGCTAAGTGAAAACTTGGCTGTTCATCGAGGCTTTTTGATCTCATTAATTCATCCCAACTACTGTTGCACATAGTTTTAAAAACTTCTGAATCTGTTTTTAACCTGTTACGATGTTTAATTTGTGTGTAACTTATTTAAAGTATTTTCATTGTTTTAAATTGTTTAACTTGTCTTAATGCTATTTGTAAGCCACCCTGAGATCTTTTTGATATAGGGCAGGGTATAAATATTTTATGGATGGTTAAAAGGACAAACAGATGAGTCCTAGAACAAATCAAGCCTAAACTCTCCCTAGAAGCCAAGATGACTAAATGGAGGATGTCGTACTTCGGCTACAGCATGAGAAGGCATGACTCACTAGAAAAGAAAATAATGCTTGGAAAAGCAGAAGATAGAAGGAAGAGAGAAAGACCGCATACCAGATGGGTATACTCAATTAAGCAGGCCACAGCCCTGAGTCTGCAGGAGCTGAGCAGAGCGGCTGAGGATAGGGAGTCTTGGAGATGTCTCATTCACAGGGTCACCATGAGTCAAGGTCAATCTGAGGGCAGTTAACAATAATTATTTTAATGAATAATAAATATAAATAAATAGTCCCCATTTATTATCATGGGATTTCCTTTGAATATACATGCATAGGATTGCATTGTAGCTCAGGAGTTAGCGCTACTAAATAATGGGACTTCTACTAAAATAAACAGAGGAAGGAACTGGCAAAACGACTTCTGATTATTCTTTGCCTAAGAAAACTCTATGAAATCCATGGAGTTGCCATAAGTCAACAGGTGACTTGAGGGCGAGCACACGTGCGTGCACGCACACACACACAAGCAAGCATATCTAGGATGATGCCAATATGGCTACAATTAAATGTACACTTCAGGTAAAACTGAATGTGATGTGAATATTTACCTACTTGTTGACTGCATGGGGCTCAGAAGTGGAGTCAGCAAGCACTATCTTGCTATTTCCTCCATATTTCCACTGAATGTATGAAGCGGACCTTAGTCCACTCAAACAAAAAACACATTTGCAGATTTTGAAATACTAGAGGCATGAAAAGAGACTGAAAAAAATCTGTTAGCAAAAAGACTCGCCTTTACCACCATCTCCCATGGGGCCAGAACAAGAACAGCTGAAGCATGCAGACATCATGCAATAAGGTAAGGTGGGATGTGCTACTCATAGGCTTTAGTTCCGCTTCCCTCCCCTCATGTGATAAGCCCCTCAGTGGCTGATGCCTGGTAAGTCTGGATTGGGGAACTTTTACAATCCTTGTGTGTTCTTTATACTCTTGAATACATAGGGACTGCAAATAGGAATCAGTTATGGATGCATAAGTCCAGGTTACACATTCATAACTTGTGATCATGCATTTCAGCCCTTGATCTTAAAGTATATGCTCCATTGTGTACCTTAGTATATAGTTTAGCTAGTCTAACATGGTGTGAGATGATGCTCAGATGACAATTAACTGAGACAAGTTGATAAATTGCAATTCTTTCCTCATCTCTTATTAATAACTAGGCTCAGAGGGTTTCAACAGTATAGCACAGTGATGAGACTCATATGGCTCTCCAGATATTTTGGAGACAACACTTCCTCTCACCCCTCACCATTGGCTATGCCATCTGGGACTACAGAGACTTGCAATCCAACAGAATCTGGAAAACCTCACAGTTCCTACCTCTGCCATAACAGGTAGCATACTTTCTGTATCAGGAGACTTGTCCCCATTCTGCTTCTGCAACACCATGTATAACTATTTCATAATTGCAGAAACAGCTTTATGTGGCACCACTATGTAGAGTTTAATAGGTGATTCTGTTTGTAGCATAGTGACAGCAACTCTTGCTGCTGAATGGGTACCCTCATACTAAACTGCTGTTTGCTGGTATACTGGTTTATAGACCTGTAAAAAATGCTATAAAAGTAATAATAAAGCCTGAGTAGGTTACACATATAAAATTAGAATCCACAAGTAGTACTAAAGGAAAGTTAGTTCTCCTTCTCCCTTTAAATCACTTTGTCAAAGGTTTACAGCTAGGTTATTTTAATTTGCATTGGGGTGAAACTGCCTGTAAACTGTCAACCTGATGCAAATTCTTTTCCTGGACTGTGACTTCAGATTCTTTGCTGACCAGGAAGAGTTTTGCTGAGATCTTTTTTGAAGAAAGGATGATCTTGTAAGCAAAGTTGGTCCTTTTTGTAAGGGTGTGAAAAAAGTACTGAAAAGACTATGTAAGCAGAAAACAATGAGGAGACAAGCTCCACGTGCTATTGGATGGTCAATTGTTTATTCCTTTTTTAAAAGCCCTACGCACTGCATAAACACAGTGCGTAGGAATAAACAGGATTTATTTATTTATTTATGGTATTCATACCCCACTCTTCTCCCACAAAGGCTCTCAGAGCAACTTACAAATTGTTAAGCAATAGCACTTTACACATCTACATCTCTTTATAGCACATGAATTGCCCCCACAAGTCAGGTACTCATTTTACTGACCTACGAAAGGATGGAAGGCTGAGTGAATCTTGGAGCCCTTGGGATTAAACTTGCAACTTTGTGGCTGCAGTACTGGCATTTAACCACCGCACCAACAGGGTGCAGTTGACCATCCAATAGCATGTGGAGCTTGTCTCCTCATTGTTTTCTTCTTTTTCCTTTTTGTAAGGGACCAACTTTGTAAGCTATATGTAAACTATATAAATGTAAATTGTACAGGACAGATGAACAGATAACACATTCTTTTCTTCATCATCCAGAGAGAGAGTTTGCACTTAAGGTGAGCAACAGTAGCAGAGCTAGCCCAGCTGCTTGAAGGGAAGAACAAGATGGTGCTCACCCCTCTCCATGCCAACAGAAGCCAACTGGATTGACAGATGAATCTTACTCCAAGACTTGACAGTGGATTAGCGTTATACCCCACAAAGCCACCAGGTTGATATAGGTGATCTAGTTGATGCAGCATTGGGCACGTGGTACATACACACCACTGTCCTGCACAAGAAGACAAGAAGGGGGGGGCATCTGGTGGAACAGTTGAGAGGATGCTGTCCCAGCACCTGCTGCCTGTGGCAATTACCTCACTACATCCCTACAGTGAGGACCACAGAGTCTCCCATTGGATTAGATAGAATTGTGTCCAGCTGACCTCTACTAGCCCAATTCTCCCTGTATTTCCCCTGCCTTTCAAGAGGTTGCTTAAAGACTCCTTTGCCCTGAGCGGGAGGTTAAAGTCAGAAAGCTCAGGCCTGTGAGCTTATCTCACCAACTCCAGAAGAGGCCAGCATTGACTGGAGTCCACTCGGCTGCTTTATCTTTTATAACTTAAACTATTTTTTAAAACCTAAAAAGCCAGGAATGTAGTGTATATAAGAAATCAATAAAATGTGGCTCCTTGTTGCAAAGTATTCACAGGCTTCCTATTCATTACCATACCAAATTCAAAACTGCTTTTTTAACGTTTTAAAGCCCTAACATCTTTGGGATATCATCATCATCGTCGTCCCACATTTTACTCAGGACTCATCTACACTGGCCAGAATATGCTGGCTTTCCACTGGCATATTTTGGCCTTGGATCAGGCCCGTTGCCTCTCCATTACCTTCATAAAATGGGATGGAGTCTGCATGGACACACCGGACCATTTCTGCAGCTGCTGCTGTCTGTTTCATACTCTCCACAGTCAGGAAGGAGACCCACAGCATGTGATCAAGGCCCCCTACGTGTAACCTCTTTCCTGGCTTTGGCGAGTGCAATGTGGATGGAGGCAGCAGCTTCTGCAGAGATAGGCTGGCATGCTGGTATGGACTCTTGTGGGGCCCAATCATTCTTTTCCTCAATGAGGCAGTTTTCCCCAGGGAATCTTGATGAAATGGTTTAACAGGTTATACCCTGTCTTTCCCCTGGGCGTCAACAAAGGGGCAAGACGGAGTGAATAGCCCTCCTAGACAAGCCCTCAGTCTGGGACTCAGGTGGCTTACAAAAGCCAAAACAGATGCAACTAATTTTTTTACATCATACAAAAGTTAAAAATATAGATATCAATAAAATTCAAGCAGTTAAAAGTATAACCATTAGCATAATTGTATATTGAACTATAACTATATATTGAAAAAGTGGCGGGCAGCTTTCTATGTAGGAGGCATTATCACCATGCAGAATGCAGTGGGGCTGTACAGCCTGCTGCTTGAATTGCTGCCACCTGTACTGTTGAAATCTGGCAACTACATGCTCTCCAACTCCAACAGGGACAGTCTCAATTATTCCTCTGTCCTCCCACTTGTTCAGCTGCCTTTAAAGTATCCCACATGTCCACATGTGTCCTGGTTTTCATCTGTGAAATGTTGTAGGGTATGGAACTGTTGCAGTGTCTCTTTGTGGTACCGGGGCATGCTAGAGCAGCATATTGCAGCATACAGCCATATGAGACTGCAGAGCAGAGCATCTGCTTCCCTTCCTGAAATGAGGGGAAGGTAAGAAGTCACTTTGATTGTACAGGTGCATGTGCTTTCAAGTTGCCTGTTGACTTATGGAGACCCCATGAATTTCATAGTGTTTCTTAGGCAAGGAATACCAGTTCCTTCCTCTTTAATATAGCCTACATCACCTACATCTTTGTTGGTTGTCTTCCATCTAAGGACTAACTCTGCTTAGTTTCCAAGACCAGACAGGATCAGGTGCCCTTATGGCTTTTAGGCCTTTCAATAGTGGTGTTGGTGGTGATGGTGTTGGTGGTGACCAATTTTGCCTGGCAGCTGCACAACAGGAAGTATGAGGGCCACAAGTGGCCTCTATATTGCCCACCACATATTAAGATCTACCAGGAAGATTTTGCTCTGTGTCCCAGGAACAAAATTTGTTGGTTGTTCAAAGGAAAGAGTCCTTTTCAATGACTATATCTAGGTCAGGATGGGGAAATTGGGCCTCCAGATTTTTTAGATTTTAGCTCTTTGAAGCCCTAGCCAGCATAGCTGCTAGTAAGGAATCATAGAAATCGTAGTCACAAATGTCTGGAAGGCCAAAGGTTCTTCATTCTACATGTAGAGTATAGAATGCCTTCTAAGTAGGCCCGCTTGTTTTTCTCTTTGCTCACTTCTTTCATTTCAGCTGCCTTCAGGATACTGAACCCTTCAGGGTGCTAATTTTTTTATAATCATGTTATGCTCCTGGACATTGCATGTATTTAAGATTCTAATATATTTTAATAGCTGGATTGTTTTTGTTTTTGGATTTTTGTTACACTGAATTACTGTATGCACCTTCAAACATCTCTTTTGAGACAGACAGTGTGGATATAAATATCAAACAATCAAGGAAATACCTGCTGAGCACACAAGAAACAGAATGTCACATTTTGTACATGGTTTTGGTCTCCACTGTGTGATTGTAACAAACTTGTAGAGTCCAGAGGTTGCTTAAAGCTCTCAATAAACTAGTTTCCAATTATCCTTTGAGCATAACCTCTGCCTTAAGAAACTGGAGCACCAAATGTGGGAGATTAGTGACAGCTTCAAGATGATAAAGGCACTTTAACTTTCTAAGCTGCACTGATGAAAACTCTTGATTGTTGATGGTTGGGCAAACAGCTGAAGAAAACATTACAGGTATTGTCTCATCAATCCCAGTTTTTGCTGATCCAGTCAACTGATCTCATAATTAAAAATCTATGTACTTTTTTGGTGGGGCATCCCATTGTTGTATTAGGTAGGTGATGATATCAGTTTACAGTGTAGGCTACTCTGTTGGCATTGAAAACTGGCTGTTTGGAATCAGTATGAAACCCTGTGTTAAGTAAAGAAAAGCTTTACTTAAAGACATTAATTAAAGAAATTACATGTCTGTCAGAGAACAATGGGAAAAAAGGGACAACTGGATCTGCTAGCTATGGCTGCATGAGTAGGAAGGGGGAGAGGAAGTGAAAAATATGTTAACAGGCCAGGAAGAAATCAGTCAGACAAGAAAAGAGAGAATCCTTCCTCTGTGTGTGTGTATGTGCCTTCAAGTCACCTGTTGACTTACTGCGACCCCATGAATTTCATAGGGTTTTCTTGGGCAATGAATATGTAGTGGTGGTTTGCCAATTCCTGGTACTCGCTAGTGGTCTCCCATCCAAGTACAAACCAGGGCCGATCCCGCTTAGCTTCCAAGGTCATTCAGAATCTGGTGCCTTTAGGGTATTTAGGCTGGCTACCTACCTGTGTCTAACTCTGCTTCACCCATGAACACACATGCTCCACTACCAGTGCACGCAGAATGAAAGAGAGAGTGAGTGAGTGAGAGAGAATTTTAAAGGATTCTTTGGCTTAGAATGATAAAGATATAGGATAATTAATTACTTATGGCCTTAATAGCAAACGTATCAAAAATTCATAATTCTAATAAAGAAATGTAGTAGACTCTTGCTTTTTTTTTTTTAAGTTATCAGCTGAGAGTTAGGGAACCATTAGTTGTAGTCTGTAGTAATTTCTTTTTCTTCTTTCAATTTTCTTTGTGTACCTTTTTCTTTTTTCTTCTTTTTTCTGTAGTTTTTAGTTTTTAGCTGATGTTTTTTTTCTTTTAGATATGTAAAATATTTATATATGTATATTCAATAAATATGTATATTTAATAAAAATTAAATTAAAAACAAAGAATTTTAAAGGATTCTATGGTGTGTCAAACAGATTTATTCTGGATCCCAGAAGGATGCAGCTAACTACTTAGGAGTATGTATTTATAAGAAATGATTTATGGTACAAAACAAATATATTTGAATATTATTGGAAGATGCTTCTCTCTACTTCAGCTGATCTGGAAGAAGGAAAAGCAGAGCAGCTGAAGAAGGCAGAAGCCTAAACATCATGCCATAATATTAAAATATATTTCTGTTTTGTTTGTCACCCTAATTCTGATATACAGTCCCTTGGAGAAGTATTCATTCCCCCTTTCACTGTTTACTAGAGCTTATTGAAGTGTGTCACAGCAAAGAGGGTGAATACTTATGCAGCTAATAAATGCCATTTTGATTTTGTTCACTTAACGTTTATGTCACAATAAAAATAAATTTGCACCTTCGTATGACTGAATGTCTTACATGCATCAAGTGGCAACAATGACAGTTAAATCCATTTCAGTTCCAGGTCGGAAAACAAGGAAATGTGGAAAAGTCAAAGGGTGTATATTTGTGTTGAATCCTTCTGCAAGGTGCTGTGTGTGGGTAAACACATGTTCTTGGCAAGGTGTAAAGTTCATGTTTTACTTACGTTGTAGGAGCTGTTTTTCCTTCATAGGTAGCTGAAGTGGAGTGACTCAAAGTCAAGGATTTTGAAAATATTGATTTTAAAAAATAAACTAAGGTGGTAGCTTTCATACAGCTTGCGTGCTTGGAAGAGCTTTCCCCAGTGCAGTGTCTTCCAGATGTGTTGGATTACAACTCCCGTGGCCCCAGATCAGTACAGCCCATGGCCACACTGATTGGTGATGATGAAAACTGGTCAGCACTTCTGGAGGATGCTGGGTTGAGGAAATATGAGCTAGAGCATGAATGGGCATGCACTGAGGAACATTTTTGGCAGCTCCTGCCCTTTCATTGGTTGGCACTGGCAGGGTTGGTGACAACCGGAAGTCACTTCCCATCAACTCTGAAATGCCTTTTCTGCTATTTCAAAATAAGTCCTGAAACTGCATTTACTGGCCAAATTACATCCCCATAGAGTATTTTCTACCCCTAAGTGATTTAATTTTTTTAAAGTTATACAAATGCTCCAGGGCTCTGGGAGGGGAGCTGGGATGGTGGTAGTCACGGCTCATGAGGGCTTCCAGAGGCTGTACATGAGGTCCACACAATTCCCACGGGCTCATGGAGAGTGAGATTTTCTAAGCTGCATCAAGTCTACTAGATTTCTTGAACACTGTTGTTGTTGTTTACCTTCAAATTGTTTCTGATTTATGGTAATCCTAAAGTGAACCTTTCACAGGGATTTTTAGTTTGCAAGATTTGTTTAGAGGGGGTTTGCCTTTGCCTTCCTCTGAGGCTGAGAGAGTGTTCCTTGCCCAAGATCACCCAGTGGGTTTCCATGTTCGAATGGAGATTTGAATCCTGTTCTCCAATGCTGAAATCAACATACTAGGATCGCTCTGCTTGAACAGAGCTCTAATGAATTAAGGAATGTTCAGAAAATGGTAATCCTCCTTGACAATCCATAAAAGGAGCTATTAATACTGACCAGCCAGTTGTTTTTTATTCCTTTCTCATTAGCAGCACTGAAATAATATGTACACATTCATTAAAACCAACTATTCACCCCACTTGGACAAGCTGGCGGTTAGAATACCTATATTTGTAGGTCCAGTGACATATCTATTCTAACTATGGTACATGTTTGCTTAAGGAAAGGGTTTTTTTTTTGTAATAAATGAGGCTATTATTGCTCAGTGCTGCTTATTGCAAAAGAATAGTCCATATTATCATTTCTGCCTTCCTGATGTAGTTAAGAGATGCCAATCACCAATCACAAACTTGGTTGATGAAGGGAATGCAGTGGATGTAGTGTATCATGATTTCAGTGAGGCCTTTGACAAGGTCCCCCATGATATTCTTGCAAAAACCATGACATTCTTGCAAAAACCACTAGTAACCTGTGGTCTAGACAATGCAACTATTAGGTGGATTTGTAATTGGTTGACTGACCGAACCCAAAGGGTAGTCACCAATGGCTCCTCTTCATCCTGGAGAGAAGTGACTAGTGGGGTGCCACAGGGTTCTGTCCTGGGCCCAGTGCTATTCAACATCTTTATCAATAACTTGAATG
Source organism: Gambelia wislizenii (assembly GCA_030847615.1). Taxonomy (NCBI): domain Eukaryota; kingdom Metazoa; phylum Chordata; class Lepidosauria; order Squamata; family Crotaphytidae; genus Gambelia; species Gambelia wislizenii. The sequence continues at coordinate 47,325,100 of JAUMIR010000003.1, read as the reverse complement.
AGGGAATAGAGACCATGCGTATCCAATCTGCAGATGACACCAGTTAGGAGGGGTAGCTAATATCCCAGAGGACAGGATCAGAATTCAAAATGACCTTAGAAAGCTGGGCCAAAACTAACAACATGAATTTCAACAGGGAGAAATGCAGAGTACTACACTTAGGGCTCATTTATACAAGGCAATAAAATATGGATTGGTGCTCAGTAATGCCAATTCACAGCAGCTTTCATTTGTTTCCTTGGTTTTTTTTCAAGATCGTGGGTACGCGAAGCTATCCGCATTTGGTGTTCAAGCAGGCATGCCTGTGAATCAAGATGGTGGGTGGAAGTGAATTAATTGCATTTTTATTTTCACTAGTTGTCACTGCCAAATGGTATGTTTTTTAAAAAAAGCAAATCCAAGGTGAGGAAGTGTGACCTTCTGCCTAAATAAACAGAAAAAAAGTCTGTTTTGTTGCCTCAGTACAATTGCTACGCCAAAAATCCAACATGATGGTTCCTGGCACTGCCTTGCCACCAAGCTTCAGCCCCTGCATGCATCTGACCAATCAGCTTTCCACTTCTGCTCTTATCGGGAAGGCGCAGCAAAGTGAATCAGTTGTCCCAATGAGCAGGAATGCACATTTCCATCACAGTTTTTTAGACTTCAGAAAAGGCACAAAGACTTTCCCCATGGTGTATATGGTGTTTTTGTCTCCCTCCTTCTGTATATGGCAAAATGATGCAGGATCCTATTGGGACAAAAGATATTCTCCTTGAATTCTATGAGGAGTAATTCCACCATTTAAACAAGCCCTTAGGCAATAAAAAATAAAATGCACAGATATATGATGGACAACACCTGACTTGACCGTGCATGCAAAAGGGATCTAGGAGTCTTAGTGGACCACAAGCTGAACATTATTCAGCAGTGTGATGCAGCAGCCAGAAAAGCCAATGCAATTCTAGGCTGCATCAATAGGACTTTAGTGTTTAGATCAAGGGAAGTATTAGTGCCACTCTATTCTGCTTTGGTCAGAACTCACCTGGAATACTGTGTCCAGTTCTGGGCACCACAATTCAAGAAGGATGTTGACAAGCTGAAGCATATCCAGAGGAGAGTGACCAAAATGGTGGGAGGTCTGGAACCCATGCCCTATGAGGAGTGGCTTAGGAAGCTGTGTTATGTTTAGCCTGGGGAAGAGAAGGTTAAGAGGTGACATGATAGCCATGTTTAAATATTTGAAGGGATGATGGGGCAAACTTGTTTTCTGCTGCTCCAGAGACTAGGACATAGAGCAATGAGTTCAAATTACAGGAAAAGAGATTCCACCTAAACATTAGGAAGAACTTCCTGACAATAAATGCTGTTGGGCGGTGGAACACACTGCCTCAGAGTGTGGTGGAGTCTCCTTCTTTGGAGGTTTTTAAACAGAGGCCAGGTGGCCATCTGTTGGGAGTGCTTTGATTGTGTGTTCCTGCATGGCAGGGGTTGGACTGGATGGCCTTTGGGGTCCTTTCCAACTCTATGATTCTATGACAATATTAGGGGAACGAATTTAGAATGTAACTTCTAGCTTTGTAATACAACTGTAGAATGAAGAGACCATTCTGTGAAGATCACTGAGTTGAACTATATATGCAGAATGGGTAGAATCTCTGCTATTCAAGTTAGTATCATAAGTCCTTGGATGTAAATGGGAATGTTTTTTTTTTTTTTTTTTGCTTCTTGATATGAAAGTACTTCTCTGCTGAAATCAAAGGGTCCCCAAATTCTGGACATTCCACTAGAAACATTGACTAGCAATACAAAATAGATGAAAATAAAAGAATATAGTGAACACTGTGGCTTTAGGGCATATTTTCTAATTGGTGGACTCTTCCAGATTGGTCTGAGGAAGCATGAGATCTTCTTTGTGGTCTCTGTGAATCCACATAGTGGGTAATTCCTGCGCCTGCGCGGAGCACTCGGAACCTTCTAGAATCACTAGGCAGGACATTTTTGGTGTTAACTCCACCCACCCTAACGGTCCCTCTTAAGGCGCTCCCGCCTAATTCCCCTCAGTTCCTTTTCATTTGCAGTGTGAGCAGCACATAGGAACCTGTGATGTACCAAGCACACACGCTCTCATGCATTCAATAAATTGCTTTATTGACATGGATTCATGTGTCAGGAACATAGGAAAAGCCGAAACTGAGTACAGTCAAGCAAGCCTCTAGATAAAAGCACACAGCATGAGAAAAGCATTTAGGGAGTATTTCACATCGCACCTTGCACCTGGGATCGCTGACCTTGAGCTGCTGGAGAGAGCAGCGTTCCCATGCCGACCAGGTGGGCTGGCCTCACTCCAAAACATTCAGGGGCCTAGGAAAGGAACCAGACCTGAACCAGCCCTATGCCAGAGTCCTCCATGAATTCTACTCCAATACCCAGAATTCAGGGACGAGCCTGACATACTGCCCACCCGAAGACAAACCTCCTCCTCAACCAGGCTTATCAGGAAAGCGGGCATGGAACTTTCACAATAAGCACTGAGCATTCACATGATCAGAATTGACCCATTCGGCATGACCCAAAGGCAAGTGTTTCCATTTCACTAAGTACTGAAGTACACCCCTGTGAACCCGAGAGTCCAACACTTCAGAAATTTCAAAATGTTGATCGTGGTCAACCAGAATAGGATGAGGTCCAGGTCCCGGGTCCGGATGGTGCTGATCTGGAGGGCATGCCGGCTTGAGCAAGCTGGAATGAAACACAGGGTGTGCATTTCGGTACAGTTTAGGCAAAGACAGTTCGAACGCCAGTAGGTTTATAACCCGTGTGATAGGAAAGGGTCCAATGTACTTGGGCCCCAACTTCTTTGAAGGTTGGGGACTTTTAAGAAACTTGGTAGACAAAAAGACCAAATCCCCCACAGTATAGTCCGGGGTGGGATCCCGGTTTTGATCTGCATGATGTTTATAATGCTCTTTGGCAAAGTCCAGGGCTGAGATAACACATGGTCAGGCATCTCTGACCTTTTGGCTCCATTGGGACACTGAGACCGGGTCCTTGGCGGACCCCTCCCCTAGGGGTAGAGGATTGAAATCTTGCCCTGAAACCACCTTGAAAGGGGAGAGGCCCGTGCTCTGGTGAATGGCGTTGTTATAGGCTACCTCTGCAAAAGGCAAGAGGTCTACCCAGTCGGAGTGTTGGAAGTTCACATAGCACCTCAGGTATTGTTCAAGAATCTGATTAATATGTTTGCTCTGTCCATCACTCTGGGGATGATGGGAACTACTGAGTCCCAACTCAACTCCCAAAAGCTTTGTGAATGCTTTCCAAAACTGTGAAGTGAACTGGGCCCCACTGTCAGATACAATATTGGTCGGCACTCCATGTATTCTGTAAATGTGCTGAATGAACAACCTGGCTAATTGAGAGGCGGTAGGGAGCTTCTTGCAGGCCATGAAATGTGCTTGTTTTGAAAACAGGTCAACAACCACCCAAATAACAGTCTTCTTCTTACTTTCTGGCAACTCTACTATGAAATCCATGCTGATGACTTCCCAGGGCTTGGTCGGGGTAGGCAAAAGCCATGAGGCCTGAGAATGTATGCCCTCATGGCCTCTGGGACATATAGACGGTCTCCTTTCCAGGCCAAACCCTCCCTCATGGTCACCTCCCCGGGATGGGCTAGAAACCACGGGTCCTTGTGCAGGACTGCCACCAGTTGGGACTGCCACCCACCCCCATCATCCTGAGGGAGGAGGGGCCGTGGAGTGTGCTCTGGTGTGGGCAGAGAATTATGGGGCCCAGTGTCTGGTGGTGGGATGCCCTCTATGGCCGCCTTAGGCTCAAGCCTTGGCTCCATCGGGGGGCTGGCCTGGGACTCCTGATGCTTGGTTTTACTACGCATCAGGACTGCTAACCCCAAGTGGGAGGGGGAGAAAACTGTATCAATGACCTCTTTTCGTTTACTCTCATGTTGTGGGAGTCTGGACAAAGCATCAGCTAGGAAATTCCTTTTTCCCGGGATAAATTTCAAGGTGAGGTTGAACCGGTAAAAGAAACTGGCCCACCTAACCTGCTTAGGGCTCAAGCGCTGAGGGGTGGCTAAAACCTCTAAATTCTTGTGATCTGTCCAAACTTCAAAAGTTTTGGGAGATCCCTCCAGCAGGTGGCGCCAAGTTTATAAGGCCAGCTTAATTGCACCCGCCTCCTTTTCCCACACAGGCCAATTTCGCTCAGTCTCATTGAACTCTTTGGACAGGTAGGCACACGGTCTGAGCTCTCCTTCCTCCCCCTTTTGCAACAGCACCCCTCCCATTGCAACATCAGAGGCATCCACTTGGACTACAAAAGGCTGGGAGGGGTAGGGGTGTTTGATAATTTGTTCAGAGGTGAAGAGTGTTTTCAATTTATCAAAAGCTTGTTGACACTGGTCAGTCCAAACTATCTTTTGGGGAGGCTTTTCCCCCTTTCCTGATCCTTTTCCCCCCTACGTCTTTAATTTTTTAACAAATCAGTCAGAGGAAGGGCTACCATCGCAAAGTCAGGGATGAAGGACCGGTAAAAATTAGCAAATCCCAGGAAGCTTTGCAGTTGCTTCCTAGTTCTAGGGGCCTCCCATGCCAACACCCCTTTGACCTTTTTTGGGTCCATTTCTATCCCCTTGTTTGAGATGCAGTACCCCAGGTAGTCTAAACGGCTTTGATGGAATTCACATTTTGACATTTTAGCATACAGATGATTTTCACCCAACCTTGCCAGCACCTTTTTCACCAGTTTCACATGGGACGTGTAGTCCTCAGAGTAAATCAATACACCATCCAAATACACCAATACCCCCTTGTACAGAAAGTCTCTCAAAACATCATTAATTAAGTTCTGAAATATCCCGGGGGCCCCTTTTAATCCAAAAGGCATGACCTTGAACTCAAAAGCCCCCAAAGAACAATTGAAAGCAGTTTTCCATTCGTCCCCCTCCTTGATTTGCACTCTGTAATAAGCCTCCCTTAGGTCCAACTTAGTAAATATCTTCCCTTTGGACAAGTGGGCCAGTATGTCCTTCATCAGAGGCAGGGGGTACAGATTAGAGACACTAATTGCATTTAACCCTCGACAGTCCTGGATCAAACGAAGACCCCCACCCGATTTTCGCCTGAACATCACTGGGGCCCCCACAGGTGAGGTTGAGGGCCTAATAAACCCCTGCGCTAAGTTTTTGTCTATAAACTCCCGGAGGGCATCCATTTCAGCTGGCGTCATGGAATAAATCCTGGGCTTGGGTAGTTTAGTCTCAGAAAGTATCTCGATGGCACAATCAAAGGGCCTGTGGGGAGGCAACACATCGCACTCCCTCTCCTCAAAGACATATTGCCAAGCCTTGTATTCCACTGGCAATCCTTTCAGCTCCCCTTTGACTAAAGCAGTCGTGCAGTTCCGTGAATCAGCCTCTAGAGGGACTCCCCCCTTTGGGAAGCTTCCCCCACCCGGTACTCCTGCACACACACGGGATCTGCAAAAGACATTGTCTCTTTTACCCAGTCTATGGTGGGGTTGTGGAACTTTAGCCAGTTTAGGCCCACCACTGCAGCGGGAACTAACCCTGGGGCAATTACAAACTGAAGTTCCTCGTAGTGGTTCCCCATTCTCATGTGTATAGGGCCGGTAATTCGCCTGGCGGGGCCTCCCTTCATCATCCCCCCATCCATCTGTGACAGCCACACAGGCTTGTCCAGCTTAATAGTATTGATGTCCAGTTCACTGACTAGGGAGGGAAGCATTAAGACTTGGGTACATCCGGAATCAATCATTTTAACATTACTTTTCGGGTGGGGCCCCCCTCTCTAACCCCTACTCTAGCTTTTATGAAAAAAGGGCCTTTCACTCCACTCACCACAGCCTCCGGGCGCCCTTCGGGGTTAGCCCGCCCTCGGGCGCTTAATAGGGCGGGCTAGATCTTTTTACCGCCGGCTCTGCGTTGGAAGAATAGGATCCACTATCATCTGGGTCATCCGAAGACTCCCCCGCTACGTGGCCTGCCACCAAGGGCCATGCTGCTGCTTTAGGCTTGGGTTTGAGTGGGGTCTTAGATGACGCTGATCCCCCTCCGCTGCGCTGGGGCTTGTCAGCTGCTGCTGGTTCCCGAGGGCTCCTTTCTGGGCATTCAGCTATGCGATGGCCTCCCTTTCCACAATGCAGACACAAGCCCTTTCTCATTCTTCGCTCCCGTTCTGTCTCTGCCGGTTTGCCCTTCTTCCCGGTAGACCCGGCAGCCTTCCCCTCTGATCCTTGCTGGTGCCGTACCATCTTGACGCTCCGTCTCAGTGTCTCCACTTCCCTGGCAAGCCGCACCCACCCCAAGAGGGTTTCGGGGTTCTCCTGGAACATCGCCCACTTTAGGATGTCAGCGTTCAGCTCATCCTGGAAAAACTGCACCTTGATGTCCTCCGACCACTCAAGCACTTGGCTGGCCAGGCGGTGGAACTCAGCAGCATACTCTCCCACAGTCTTTGAGCCTTGCTTTAGTTGCCTGAGCTCCACCCGGGCCCTCCTCACTCTCAAGGGGTCTTCAAATTGGGCCCGTAAAGCCAGCAAGAACTCTTGTAAATTTCCCAGTTCTGGTGCTCCCATACCATAGAGCCCCACCAACCAATGTGCCGCCTCTCCCTCTAGTTGGTTGGACACATACTGCACCTTCTCAGCTTCCGTCCGAAATTCCCCATCCCACTGGGTCACGAAACTCACCACTTGGGTCAGGAAGTACGGAAGCTTCGCTGCATCTCCATCGAAGGTTGCCTTCAGATTCTGGTGCTTCAGACCCCAGGGTCTTTCCCGCGGCTCGACCAGCCCAGCCCCTCCAGGAGGATCCGGTCCAGGAGCCGGCAGGCCAGGGACCTCAGGAGGCAGAGCTGGGTCCCCTGCCCCGGGTGCCGGGGAGGCCGCTGGTTGGACTTGAGGAGGCTGGGCCCCTCCAGGGGCGGGTAGGGCCGGTGGTATCCTTTGCAGGAGTTCTAGGAGGCTCATCAGCATGTCCCCTATTTGCTGCTTCAACTGCAGGACCTCTGCTCCTACTTCTGCCAGGGAAAACCTCACTCCTGGCTCTCGAGACTTCTGGCCCAGGGGCCTGTCCCACTGATGGGACCGATGTTCCTCCCAGCTGCGGTCGCCCACTCAAGGCCAGTGGGGTGCCGGGACTTCTCGAACTGGAGTGCCGAAGAGCGGCATGCTGCCCCTCCCCTGAGCTTGCTTGGCTCCCAGCTCCAAGGGGTTGGAGGGGAGAATAAATCGCCCAGCCCTTCAGCAGTCCCGGCTCTTGTCTTCATCGGAAGCTGCTGTGACACCTCCCGCTGTGCTGGCCTCCAGCCCAGAGGCACTGGCTCTCTGGTCGCCGCCGGCAACCAGGTTTTTATCCGGGTTCCAGCCTCCGCGTTGTCCGACATTGCGGGTAGAACCACTCAAAAGGAAAAGGTTGTAAAGAGGAGTTTCGGCTTACTGTGATGTACCAAGCACACACACTCTCATGCATTCAATAAATTGCTTTATTGACATGGATTCATGTGTCAGGAACTTAGGAAAAGCCAAAACTGAGTACAGTCAAGCAAGCCTCTAGATAAAAGCACACAGCATGAGAAAAGCATTTAGGGAGTATTTCACATCGAGCATTGTTCCCATGCCGACCAGGCAGGCTGGCCTCACTCCAAAACATTCAGGGGCCTAGGAAAGGAACCAGACCTGAACCAGCCCTATGCCAGGGTCCTCCATGAATTCTACTCCAATACCCAGAATTCAGGGATGAGCCTGACAGAACCCTTCATTTTGCTAGAGCTTCTTTCACTTTCGGCTTTACTTCATGGATTGACTTGGACTGCTTCTTGACTATGTTGCTGGCTTTCTCCTTGTTGTGATTTTTGGCTCTTTTCGATTTTGGACCAGTTTCTTGTCTTTCCTCTTGTTCCTGTCCATTGGATTTGGCTTCGGACTCTGATTCAGCACAACCCTGGACTGGTTTGACTCTTCTTTTGTCTATTTCCCCTGCTGCTGTACTCATGGCTTCAAAGCCTGCTGCCTTTAAATGGTGTTCCATTTGCCAGGCAAAGCTCCCTGCTTCTGATGGCCACTCCAAATGTCTCATCTGTCTGGGTGAAGCCCACAATGTGGATGCTTGTATCCATTGTCGGGCATTTACTCCTCAGGCACGTAAACACCGTTCTTTGTGGCTGAAGTCCTTCCTCTGTGAAAGGACGCTATTCCCATCATCTGCTTCTACCTCAGGTGTTCAGGCCACGGCTCCACCGCCACAGAAAAGGGGTCAGACTCCATTGGTCAGTCCATCCAATAAGAGACTGCATCGATCTTTGAGCACATCCCATTGTCAGTTGGTGGCATTGGATCTGGAGGCCATGCCTTGCTCCCATAAGCATTCCACTGCTTCAGGATCAAGCCGAGACTGTAGCTCTTCAAAGCCTTCAACCTCGACTTGGGATCGTGGTCCCTCCAAGCTGTCCAGTTACAGCCGGGACCATGATTCTCTGCCTCCTCCAGGGACAAGTCTAAGAAGAGAAAGAAAAAAAACCAAGCACTCTTCTCCGAGACCGGCTGAGCACCCTCTGTCCACTGCGGTGGCTACTGTGGCACAGGAGCATGAGATGCAACAACAGCCTGCTACTATGGCTGTCACCGATCTGAATCCGACACCAATACTGGCCCAGTCTACAGAGGCCAAGGATGATACCAAGGGCCACAATCCATTGTGTGCGGTGACCCCTACTCCTCCTGCAATGTAGTCTCGACATCACAGATATCGAAATTGCCCATGTCGAGGAAGGAGAGGTCTCGGAGGGAGAAGTTGCATCTTCCCCTGTGGTTCGGGCCCGATCACCTGGACTTCTGGTCTCCTGGGAAGAACTCCTCAGTAGAGACACTGTTGTGGTCGATGTCAAGACTACGTCACAGGAGGCAACAGGGAGGCTCCTACTCTGTTGCCTTGAGTTATGGAGATTGAGCATTCATATGGAGCATACGATGTGGCCCGACTGGCCTTTGACCTACCCCTTCCCTCTCCACCTAGAGTGCACAGCCTAACCTTTGCCCAGTGACCTCAATTCCATTTTGGTGAGAGTACCAGTCATGGGGGCTACTACTCTCCCTGTCGCCTTTCCTTCCATGCTTTGGAAAAGACTCCTCTAGAGGAATTCCGCCTGGCTAAACCAGTAATGAGGGACACTGGCAGTCAAGTCTTGCCTGGATGCCAAGAACTTTGTCCTTTGCCTCCATTGCCTCCTCCACCTCCCTTGTGTACGACTTTGCTACACCATAGACATCGCATCCCGTCACCTCGATACTGTAGCTTGTCGACCTCATTGTCCTCCTCAGTATCGTCGGCCTCCTTGGTATCATATATACCGAGAGCTCCATCTCCACCACTGGATTTGATTGATGATTATTCCTCATCCTTGAATGTTCAAGCGTTTTCAGAGCAAATGGTCTGAATGTCCCACGCCCTGGACTTGAAGGTCACCGAAAAGGAGTCTGATCCTGTGGATCCAATCTATCATAGGATCAAATCCAAGGCTCCTCGTATTGCTAACATACTGGTGCTACCTTCACTCCTGAAACTCACTCAGGGTTCATGGGAAAATCTATTGTCCATCCCGTCCACTTTGAAGTGAATTGATTGTCTATAACATGTGTCGGGGGATGATATCGACTGGCTCCAAGAACATCCTCGCCCAAATTCGGTGGTCGTAGAGGCCTCTCAGCAGAGATGACAACACTGGGCTCAGATGACTCCTGTGGACCCAGAGAAGGAAACGACATCATTTGCAAGAAGATCTACTCTGCTGCCGGGTTGAGTTTCAGTACTGTGAACTACTCTGCCTGCATGGGGGCTTATCAACAGGTCCTGTGGGAGCGCATGGGTCCATTGCTACAAGACCTTTCAGAGGAGAGGTGATGAATGGCAGAAGCAATCCAGACCGAGGCTCAACTTCTCACAGACAAACAGATGAATTCAGCGAGGCATATGGCCAATTGCGCTGTGAAGATGGTGGCTGGCTCTGTGGCACTTCGTCAGCAAGTAGGGCTCCGTTTGTCCGGGCTTGGCCTGCAAGCATCCTCCACCATAGAGAATATGCCATTTGATCATTCGGGCCTCTTTAACAGCTCGACCGATGAAAAACTGGAATTCACGCAGAAGATGAGGACCACTGCACGGAAGCGCGGTATACCATCATCTTCATCTTCGGCATACCGGCCGAGGGGTCGTTCTGGGTGGCAATCCTCCTCTTACTGTCAGGAGTTGGTTACTGAACCCTAAGTTTTAAAATGGCCAAACAACTGCAGAAATCATGCTGAGTCATGATGACTGACTCCATGACTCCATGAACTGCCAGTCATGCTACTCATGCTACAGCTGCATGAGAAGGATTGCATCAGAAGAAGGGTTACTAGAGTACAAAGCCATGTAGTGTGGAAATCTGATGCAATGTAAGAAAGCCAGATCAGTGTTCACCTGGTGATTGAGACTCTGCTACAACACCTTTTGCTGCCTGGCCCTCTTAATATGCTCAGCGGTACCAGTGCACTACCATGTCAGAAGCATGGACACCTGCAGGGTTGTGTTGCAACTCCTCATTGTACTGTGGCTTGCTGGCAGGAAGTTTCTGTCACATCATCCTTCAGTGTCCCACTCACCAGCACTGCAGAACTTTAGTTGGTGCAGCTGCCTGTTTTTTTTTGGTAGAGTTATAGTTCCAAAGTGCCAAAGTGCTTTTGTACTGATTCATGATCCACTGATGGACTATAACCCTAAAAAAATATTTAGAGAGGGAGAAGGGAGAAAATGAGAATTTTTGTTTTATAATTAAAAAGAAACCCACTTGGGGGTGGGAATAAAATATTGCAGCTGGTACTGGGAATTTCCGGAAAATAGTAAAGAAAAACAAATACTACGTGGATATTTAAAAAACTCTCCAAAGTGAAAGCAATGAATACTGCAACCACCTGATACATTTGTCCCATCTGGAGGAGCCCAATAGCGACATCTTTAGACCAGAGCTTTGAAATATTATTATTATTGGATGAGAAACCTTAGAACCCCCGGACAAATGGACCATTGGAAACACAAAAGGTAACACTTCCGATTCAACAGTTTTAAAGTCTGCTTGTACTGAAGATGTCATTGGTCCTGGGAAAAAAGGGAAAAGGCATAGGAGAAGAAAAATTTATCCTTCACTGAACCAGATTTGCAGCTGCACTACCAATTTGACACCAGAGGGAACAGAATCTATTTTCAGTCTCTATGAAGATACAGCACATTTCTGCAGCTGTGGTCACAGTAAGACTGAACTGTGTTGTTTGAGTTACAGACATGCCTGCAAAAACAGGAGTGATGTGGCAGTCTTCTACTAAACAGGCTTCTTCAGCAAAGGCTGTCCCATGTCACTCCAAGCTCATTTGCTCTACTTTTCTGCTACCTGGAGGCTCTGTGCCTCTCCCATACAGGTGCCACAGTGTGGTTTTTCTGCAAACTGGAAGTGGGTGTTACTTATTTCAGATTGGCATACCCCATGAGCACAGTATGTGTGCATGCATCATGCAGTGGGATCTAGTTCTGAACTTGGCCTCCAATCCTATCTAAACTGCTCATTCCTAATGTAAGAAATAGATTTGCTAGATCAGTGGTTCTTAACCCTTTCTTTACCAGTGATCCCCTTTAAATATCTTTTGTTGCTGTGGACCCTCAAGACTTAACTCAAGATTTAAAACTATAATGATAACAACAACAACAACAATTACACCATCCAGTAACCCTTCCCTCAGAGGCACTGGAGGGGAGGGAAGACTTTTCTCCTGCTTCTTCCTGCAAATTTATGGCTGGAGTGGATTGAAGAGCAATGCACAGGCCAAGCCAGCCTTTGCCTCGGCTCCTTCCACGTGGGATGAGCAGCCTTCAAGCCTTCGCAGACCCCCTACGAGGACATCATGCCCCCCGGGGGGGGGGTTCTGTGGACCACAGGTTAAGAACCACTGTGCTAGATTATTCTAAAGAATAAGATACCACTTGGGATCCAGTGTAGTCTCTCTATGAATACATTTCTTGCCCACCCATTTAAAGTGAATGGGAGAGAGCATCCCTGCAATACTATTATAACTATCTCAGCTCTCAGAGCTGATAATTTTTTAGTGGATCCAATTCATAATCAGGCTTCTCTTTCCCTTGAAGTTATCAGAGAATGACTGCTATTTTGTACAATTGGCATGTATTTACAAATCTATTGCAACACTGGAAGAATCTAGGATTTTTTCTTCTTTACACATTGACAGTGGCATTTGATATAATGGCATGAAATGTATTTCTTTATTTCACATTTATATCCTGCCTTTCCCCCAGTGAACTCCAGACAACCTCCATGGCGCTCCTCCCCACTTTAGCCTTTCAGCAGTCCTGAGAGGTAGATGTGGCTGAGAGAAAATAACTGGCCCAATGTCACCCAGTGAATTTCTGGCTCTGTGGGGACTTGAACCTGGGTCAGCTGCAGTCCAACTTTTTAACCATTACATCACACTTAGGCCTGGTTGGTATACATACCTATGAAACTGCTGAGCCTCTTGCATACGGGAACAGCATTCACTTCCCCCTGTATCAAGTACATAAATTAATCTGTGACAACATTCTGCCATAATTCTCTTTCCAAGGGACAGAATATGCATGTGTACCACTCTGTAAGAGTCACATTAATGTATGAGTATACTAGAGGGGGATGTCCATGAGAGGGTAATACTGTCTCTCAAAGTTTGTAGAAATACAGAAACACCATGGGCAGGGGTGAAATCTAAGGAAGTGGAAGCTCCAAAACAAATTCAGTGAGAACTGAGCATGCTAGGTTGCCACAGAATGCTGGCTGACTGTGTGGTGGGGGCAGGGGAGGAGAATGGGAGGAGTATCCTAGAAAAGGGCATGGCTGGCTAGAACTCTGAGCAGGATCACTTTACACTGCAACATTTTGTTGCAGGTCCATTTGTGCCATTATAATATTAAACATGACTTGTTGAATGTACAATCTGAATTTCTTTCATGTATTTTTGCGGCTGCTCCCAGACTGTGGAACTCCCTTTCATGGGAGGTCTGCTTGGCCCCCTCCCTGGTCTCTTTTCATTGGCAGTTGAAAATGTTTTTATTTAGGCAGGCATTTGAAATTTGAATTATAATTTGTGTGCTGCTTTTAATATTTTTAAAAAATGTGTTTAATTCATGTTGTGTTTTTAACTATATTTTAACAATTGTAATTAATTATTTTTTAACTTTTGTAACCTGTGATATTTTAGTTGTATTTCTTAATTATTGTAAGCTGCCTTGAATCCCATCTTGGGAGAAAGATGGGTTATAAATCCAGTATCCAGAAATATGCAGTAAATAAATAAATAAATAAATAATATTTTGCCAGTGAGCATTTTCAGATATGATGTTGTATTGCCATACTTACCTGATGGTTCTTGTGAGCCATTTGAACAAGCTCCAGTGCGGACCACAAAGGATCCTAAAGGTGTTCCATCAGCCACATCTCCATAGCTGAATGAGTTGGCCCCAGCCCATTCAGGACCCAATATACTCCAGCATTTCATAGACCATGCACAAAGTTTCTATAGTTCTGTTGCTCGTCTGTTTCCATAGCATCCTTAATGTCAAGAATGCACACTGGTTCCTCTGAGCATGTTAAGAGGATCAGGCAGCGAATAAATCCTGTAGCAGATGCAGCTGACAATAGACTGATGAAATGAGCACACAGACACGGAGATTGTGCCTAAACTACTGATGCTTACTTAAGCATATTAAAGAAATATTTACAATGACTCCAGGACTCCAAATACATAGATTACATAGCTCAATAGTCACGGCAGTACTGTCCAGGACAGTCTAGCATGGAGAACTGTTACAGAAAAAGTGCAGTAAGGGCAGGAACAAAGGGTTATACATGTATATGTTTACATCACAGTCATGGGCCCATTCCCATACACACATGGTTTTTCCAGTTCTTCCCAGGGTGATAACGGCTGTATTACTTCCTCTTGCTTTGCTTCTCACACAGGCTAATGCAAACAGTTGTTAGTTATCAACACCAGCTGAGTTTAGCTAGCCCTCACTACTGGCCCCTGCTGGCAGTAGCTCTTTACAACACATGACAGCTCTTTACAATATAAAATTCTCAGTGACTACACATCCCAGACTCCTGACATGATTATTGTAGAGGTATAACAGAGGTGACAAGGAGCCCAGCTGTTTGGCAGGGTAGAAGTACTGTAACTTTAATTATTTAAAATGGAAAGAGTGTACGTGTCTTTTCTCTTGAAAATAACGACCCTTCACCAGTCAGAGCAGTACAGAATCCTGTCTTTGTCTTTCCCCATGAAATTACAATCTAGGAAGTGTGGGTAGTAGACACCCATAAGTTTCTGCTGTACCATGAACAGAATGAAGGGATGTGCTAGGCACTCCAGGAAGTGTGCTCAGCTGCCTGCCTCCCTTTCTCAATTGTGCACTTGTTGGAAGAGAGAGCATTTCACACTGTTGTGATGAGACTGGGCCCCCCAATTTCAAGTTACAAACTGAACAGATGTTCCCCACCACTATCTTACCTAATTTAAGGTTAGTGATAAAACAAGGATAATGTTACCCACTGCACCAAAAAACAAAACAAAACAGCACCACCACCCTGGGTTGTGGGTTGTTTCCTTACTGCTAAAAAGTAGCACTGTTCCCCCTTTTTTAGCATGTAAAAATAATGAGCAAAGAAAACATGAACATTTAGCACATTACATCCAAGCTCTTTTAGTTGGCCAGTGAGGAAACAATTAGAACAAATTACCTTTTTCTGAAGTTTTGCAAATGTGGTAGCTTTTTAAAAATAACACTGCAAGAACTTATTCCAACTTAACACACTGGTTTATGGGGCAATAATATGCAGAATGTTTCATAATCCTCAACTTCAAAGCCGACAAAAAAAGTGCCTTGCCCAAGAACATTTCATGATGGAGCAGAGTCCCCCCCCCCCTTTTAAACACAGCCTCAAAAGCCCAACTTTCAGTCTAAGGAATCACATGCCTTGCAAGAAATCTTACTATACTGTTTCATTTATTCATAATGATGGTGCTTAGGGGATGAATTTCTGTCACCTTTACAAGTGCACCTGTTCTGCAGATACCAAGCTATTTTACAATGGATTTGGCAGTGCTGCTAACATTGTGCCACAGGGCTACCTGCTCTGTAAAGCAAGCTAACTTCTGTTTATCATACCATCTTACCTCTTTCTGCAGTGTAGCCTGCTGTGTGGTTGAAGCCAACTTGTTGTAAAAGCATTCCTTAGATGGCTTAGATACTTTAGAGGATGTAGGTACAGATGTGCGCAGATTTTGAATCCAGAGAAGGTTTATACTTGCAGGCGTGGTTTACGAAATATCTTTGACACATTTTTTAAATGGAGTCAAATTTCTGAGATGTTCAGAGAGAATTTTCTACCTGATTTTCAAGCAAAAAGCCAGACAGAAAGACCTATATCTTCACCCACCTCCCAACCACATTCTGGATCCACTTCTCCTGTTTTTAGTATATTTTAAGGCCAAATTAAAAATCCATAGTTAATAATTTATCTAACAAATACAACCCATTTCCCCTGCTTCTTGAATATTTATGGGTAGATATATTTCCTCAAAACATTCACATTAATTAAAAGTACTCCATGATGTTTTGTGGGTGGTTTTTTTTTTTTAAACCATTGGCTGATCACAGCAACATTATCCAATAATTTTCATAGGCTACATTCTTTCTTAAGTAGATCTGTTCTAAATTACTTTTCTGTAAACATCCAATTATGGTACCCAGAAGTAATGGATAGTGCAATTATAAATGTCTGCTCAGAAGTAAGCATCCTAGTTGGGGGGAAACAATGAACGATGGGACATCTTTTGGCACTAATACTGTGAACCTGTCCCTTCTACTCAGCTTCCATACTTGTCTACATTTGCGACATATCTGCATAACTTGTAATCCATTAAGCCAAATAACTTGATGAAACTTTTTTATAATCCATGCTGGGTAGAAATAGGACATTTATCAATTTTAGGCCACCATAAATAACCAGAGAGCCATGTCCAGCTTGGTAGTTCATGAATTGTACAGACTTGATCTAGAAAAACACAACAGATAAAAATGGTTTAATCCTTTGCCCTCCACCCCAACCTAACTACTTGGTTTACTTAGTGTCACCAACAAACTGGTGGTTGTCCCAGGATTATTTTAAGCCAGCAATCTCTGTGCTGATATGGGCTTCTAGGAAGTTTCAACAAGATCCTCCTTTTTCAAAATAAAATAAAATAATTTGTACTTCTGCAAACTTTGGGTTTTCCAACCCAGTTTATGTTTCTTCCCTCATGTTTGACAATGTGTGGATGATTGAATTTTGATTGCATAATAACCCACACTTAGAGAATGCGCTTGCTGTGTACCTATATTGGATGATACAGTCACACTTCATTGATGCATATCAATTACAGAACCAGCACCAACATAATAAGCGAGAAGGTAATTGGCAACCCAGCTCTAACTGCTCATGTTGCTAAACTCCCAGGAGCCAGAGCATAATGAACCATCTTACAGGCTGGGTGTTCTCACCAGGCTATCACAGCTTGCTTCCTCATCTCTTCTCTAGGGAGGTACTGGCAACAACAAAGCGGAGTGAATTTAGCAGCTTTCCCTAGCCTGGTGCCCTTTTGATGTGATGGACTACATCCCCACTTAGCAATAACTGCTGGCTGGGGAAGATGAAGCTTGTAGTCAATCACATCTGGACAGTACCAGATTGGGGATGGCTGGTATAAGGTAAATGTATTCATATTAAGAAAACAAACAAAAAACAAAAAGAAGAGAAAAATGTAACAGAGTGGACATAGGGGAAATACAAGCCTGGTGCTATCTAAATGAAAATGATGTTATTGATTAGTTCTTCCAGCTTTCAAACGAGTGTTATATAACTGCTTCTGTGACAAGGCACCACAAGGCAGTGGTTCTTAAGTGCTTACCAGACAGCAAACACCACTGAATGTACAACTTGTTGTGTGCCTTCAAGTCATTTTTGATTTATGGAAACCCTAAGGAGACCCTAACACAGGGTTTCCGAAGCTGAGAGTGTGTGACTTGCAGGACTTACTTCAGAACAAATGTGTCTATTGTTACCTACCCTGACAGTCCCCATCTTAGAATATTGCATAATTGGCAAAATATTTAATAATCTGACTTGATGTGGCCTTACGGTTGGCAAGTTAACCAGCAACTCCCCAGGTACTAAGGTTGGAGTCATGTACAACTTAGGGAGGGCCCTTCGAAATTCCTAAAACAGGTCATACCTAGATCAGAGTTCTTCCTGAAGAACACCTGGAAATGAGTCATCCACTAATCCACTCAAAAATAGCAGAGTCCTCAATAGTTGCAAGACGGGTTTTTCTCCCCTCTCCTTCCTTGCAATAGAAGTTGCCTACTCCTGTTCAATTCCAAATGTACTGTCCATTAACGATCATTAGCACATCTGGAAAATCCTTTGTTCGAACCTATGATGGATCTATGGATCATAATAAACAAACTTGTACTTGTTTTAATCTGGGAAACTCCAACAGACATTGTATTCCACTCTAAATTTAATCCCTTCAGGGGAATTATTGGATATAAATATCACCCTAAAACTGCACCAAAGTGTGCACAGATCTCCTTCCTCTCGACACTCTGTCAGTCTGTGTCACCAGGTGCAGAATCTTCCCTGACTCCCCATCAGTTTGTATTACCATTCTGCCCTCCAGGCCTCCTCTCTGCCAGTTTACTTCACAATCTCAGCCTTCCAGGATGGGTATAGTATAACCCACAAACCCCTCACTCTATTCCTTTATCCAAATACTTCCTACTTTCTTTGATAGCCTTGTGTGATTGCTTGAAGCTTGAGTATTAGTGTGAATGCTGTTAAAATTAAATTCTAATAAAGATTACTTAATTGTATGTTCTGGCTGTAATCTGTTCAGTGATTACAGGTATACATAGGTCAAAAGTTCCTGCCATTACCTGACCTCTTGCATGCCATATTGAGCTAATTAAATATTCCCCATATTACGATCGAGACACTAGTGGGATCCTCATGGGCCTCACACAATTCGGTTAACACTGGGATTGCGCTTAAATATATCTTCATTTGATGATGGTTTGTCAGGAAACTTGAGTATGCTTTTGGCTTTACAACTATCTCCTATGTTGCAGGAAGTTACAAATGTTATAGCAATCTGACATCTTTTAACACATCTTTAAAAATGAATCTTGATCAGTGTGTCAAGAAAAGCATAAAGCTCCCAGTTTATAAGAAAGTGGTAAGAACAATTTCAACACCAGAGGAGGGCAGATGGTGAGAGCTCCTGAGCAATATGGGCTGCAATTCAAATCTGACTTTTCCATTTAATTCTCTTGGATAGTGTTGTTACCTCCACATGGTCCCTTGCAGAATGGATAACATAACTCCAAACTGAACACAGAATCTATCCCAATATGTTGTAATGGCACATTTTTAACAAAGAAGATGGTTAAAATGTGAAGACCGATAACAGCTATAAAAGATAGCTCCATTATATTTTACAGCTAACTGTTAATTCAGTAGAAAGCAGAACTTCACATGATGTTATGGCTGAGCAAAAATGCATTTATACAAGGAAAATGAGCCTATTTCTGAAAGCTAATGAGCTTGTTGAATCTGAGCCAGCATCACATACAAAGCTAGGCAGGAGCAAAGCCAAGGGATAAAGACTGGACACATGACTTTGAAAGAGACAAGGCAAGGCTGGCAGCAAGTGGAGGGAGGGGGGATAAAGACACTGTTAAATCTACTCCTGTCTGATTACTCCTGTCAGAGCAATTCTTAAGTTTTGCATTTCAGCACTTTAAGATTAAAATATTTTCAGCTCACATACACCTATCTGTTTGATTACTGGTTAACAGCCTGATGCTATATGTCTGATTAGTCTAGCTGAAAAGTACTGAAGGTTCTGTAAATCCTCCCCTCCTCGCATACATGGTACTTCCTGTTTGTCAACCCATGTCTAGAGCTTGGACGAGTTACTTTTGGGATCACAATTGCCAGAACCTTCCAGCCAATCTGGTGGCTAGCCATCAAGCCTCACCTGCCTCACAGATTTCTAAGGACTGTTTTAGCAGGATGATGGCCAAACCTGCTGGGTACTGACTGCTTTCACTACAGCCAAACAAAATTGACCCTGAAAGATATCTAATGTGTGCCATTGGCTGTGTTTTGCAAGAGAAGAGCAGTAATGGTGACAGGAATTGTCTTCAATTTCCCATCTTTTGAAGCTCTACCCAGAATTTTGGTAGAAACTCTACCCATTGAGGCCATGATATTGAGAACACAGCTGCGCTGGGCAGGGCACGTTTCTAGGATGGAGGACAATCACCTCCCCAAAATACTTCTCTATGGTGAACTCGCCATGGGTCAGCGTAAGAAGGGCGCTCCAAAAAAGTGATACAAAGACTCCCTGAAACAACATCTCAGGCTCAGTCAAATTGACCACCAACAGTGGTCCGCCCTGGCCTCACATCAGGAGGCATGGAGACACACTATCCACAATGCTGCAGCCTTATTTGAGAACTCACGCCGAACAAGTCTTGAAGAGAAATGACAACGCAGAAAGAATCACAACCCAGAAGCATCACCCAAGGAGACCTTCTGCTGTGCTTTCTGCAACCGGACTTGTTTATCTCGGATTGGCCTTTTTAGTCATCAGCGCGCTTGCAGAAAGCGCGGGATGAGTCCTTCCTGAATCTTCGTTTGTGAAGAAAAGCCAGAGAGAGACTCTTGATCTTGTTTCTGAAGTGGAACATGAATTACGTATTCTCCATTCAATATACCATTCTTGTTATTTTAAACTTTTAAACCAAGAGCTGGCAATACAGCGTTTGTTGCATATTTAGGGTTGTTGTTTTTTTGAGGGGGAGGTCCATTCATTCCTTGACCCATCCACCTTGATGCATGTTTGATACAGCTGTTTCTGTACTTGCATTCTTTTTATCCGTGTTCAACCACTGCTCCAGAGCATTTGTGCATGTAAGTAAAACATTGTACGAGAAGACTTTATGCAATTATACAGGCTATCAATGTTGCTTCCCATTACCACCAAGTGGGGAACAGAAATGGAGTGTCAGTCCCAAAGTATGATTTAGAACAGGAAGAAAATGGCCACAATCTGACATGACACTTGTGAAGCATAACACTATAAGTGTATTTACAGGGGTTTTTCTTCTCCTACCCTGCACAAGGCAGCTTCTGAATGACTGTATGCAAACCCCCCCCCCCATGATTTAATAGCTGAGGGAGGGCAGGGACTACCTAGGCAACATTTGAAGCCTTCCACAGTGAACAGCGTGGAGAACATTCTTTGCTATGAAACACTTGTTCCATCCATTTATTTAAAAATCTACCTACTCAAAGGGCTTTGGACTTTACCAGACCACCTCCCTAAACCTCGTTCTTTTGTCGATATAACTTTACCATTTTTATGCTGGCAAAAGAACTCCCCATGCCACACTTACCTTTATCCCACGAGAAGGCTTCCCCGGCAATGACAGAGGAGCGAACGGAGCTCCGTTCACTTCCTTGTTCAAAATTCCATGTATTCTTGCAAGAATACATAGCACAGGAAATTCAAAAACAACAACAAAAAAGACAGTAAAAGTTTTTAAAAGAACATAAGCACACTAAAAAAGTCCCAAGTAAACCAGGGAGGGTCATTAAAAGTGCATCACCTACCTGGATGTCGCAATCTCACCTGGAAGTGTTCTGGCCAGATGAGCCATTGATGGTGGAATGACAAGAGGACATTGGTGCAAGGTTTCATATGATGGCAATACTGGCAAAATATCACCATGGCCGATCTATTGGCAGCTTAAGCCATTAATAAAATACAATGGGTTTTAGACAAGACATAAACACAAAAGGGCGACATTGTCTGATATGCGCACCCTTTTGTTTATGTGGCATCATTATGATGCCATATTTGATGTGTCTGATAACATTCTTTGTGTTCTCCTGATTATGCTTGGATCCGATTTGATGGGGTGACCTAATGAGTCCCCCACAAGCTAAACATACTCATAACCACAAGTAATGTGAGGGGAAGGGCCCTAGCTCAGAACCAGAGGAGGTGGTTTGCATGGAGAAAGTCTCACTTCCAGAGCCCACCTGTGCTATCTTAAGTAATTATAGCTGGTGGCTTCCATGACAGTGATGTGGTGGATCTGCTCTGGAGTTTACTCCAAACATTAAAGGAAATATTCAAGGTTCTGAACCCTATCCCCCAAAGAGATTCAGTATTTTGGAAAGCTCCTTTAAAGTTCAGACTAAAACCCAGAATGGACTCACCACATTAATAACGTGGAAGCTACCAGCCAGCACTGGTCTGGCAAAAACAGTCATCTGAAACCATGGACAGTTTCTGTCAATCACTGTAGATAATACTGAATTGGGTAGAACTATGGCCTGACTTGCTATAAAACAACTTTTTAATGTTTCTGTGTGATCTTCAAACTTGTGTACCTGAATAAGACACTTGAAGACCTCTTGCTCTTGAGGAGTCACTGATGGATATACAGTAGGTAACTCTTACATAATAGATTACTACTGACAAGCATTATCTTGATGTTTGCCTCTTCTTCTGAGAGGTGGTGATAAAGACACAGAGAAACACTTGAGGCTGTAATCCTATGTACACTTACCTGGGAGCACAGCCCAGTTATTCCAAGTAAAAGTGTGTGGTGTTGCACTATCATGTTGCAGTCCTACATATACTTACATGGAGTAAGTTCTACTGGGTTCAGTGAGACATCTAAATAGGATGTGCATAGGACTGCCCTGTAGATAAATATTTCCTGGTAGGTACTGTTTCCAGGAATGTGCCTCGGTAAGAAAGAGCACTGAAGAAATGGAGGAAGGTTTGCTTGACATGACAAAGCTATGGAGTAATTTTTCCTGAGTGGGAAAACCAGGCTCAGTGTCTTGAGGATCAACAAACTAAAGGAGATATTAGACCTCTGTGTGAAATCCTGTGTGAAAATTGCAATGCAACCAGTTTCAATGCACCTTCTTTAGAGAACAAATATTGTTTTAGGTTTTTTTTTCCAGATGCAGGAGACCTCATACTAGTAATTAAAAGATACTGGCCCCCCTATGCCTTTTCCTACTTAATAGATTTTTCCCAAGGAGAAAAAAAGCCAGAAGAAATTATTGAAAAACAAGAGACAATTATAAGCAGGGATGCAAAACCAGTGTAAAATTCAGTGAAGGCAAGGTAATGGCATGAGAGCAACTGCATCTAAAACCATCTCCTAGTTAAACAGAATTCAGAAACAGCTAGATACTACTTTTGAAATTCAGCACCCATAAAGGGTGTTAGAAATGCAGACAGGAAGGGAATATCTGGATCTTATTGTTTGCAGGGAGTACAAATTTGTGTCCTTTACCACTAAATGTGAACACATTCAATGCATATTACACAAGGGATGAAGGAAGTGGCAGTTTATGAGCTGATTAAGGAAGGAGTTGAAGTAGTAAAAAGGAAGAAGAATCCTAGCTGGAAGGTGGAATAAATGTTGAGGGGCCTTGCAATTGGCCAGATGGCCTCATCTGTGTTGGATCCACTGACTTTTTCTGTGCATGCCCCTCAAACTCAGCTTTCAGTCTATACTGTGAATCCATATTCTTTTTTCACAAACCCAGGCTCAACAGTACAATACTGCTTATCTGATGCATACCTTTGGTTTTTCAGTAAGTGAAAACATCTATCCATTAGGCCTAAACACACTAAAGGCACAAAATCCCATCTGATCTTGGAAGCTAAGCAGGGTCAGTTCTGGTTAGTACTTGGATGAGAGACCACTAATGAATACCAGGTGGTGTAGGCTGTATTTCAGAGGAAGGAACTGGCAAAACCACCTCTGAGTATTCCTTGCATAAGGAAACCCTATGAAATCCATACGGTTGCCATAAGCTGACAGGTAGCTTGAAGGCACATACACAGGACCGGTTTAAGGAATTTTGGGGCCCCCTGCAATGCTTTACTTTGGGGCCCCCATATGTTTATCTCAGATCAATGTAACCTAACCTATTCATCGTACAGGATGTTCAGATTATAGTAGGACCCCCGTATCCCTGGATTCATTATCCATGGGACACAAAACAGCACACCTACCATAGAGTCTTCCTAGAAAATGTGTCTTCCCTAGCCCTTTTCTAGGCCTTCCAAGGCAACTCTATGGTATTTTAAACCAGAAATCCCATTATTTTCATATTAAGGAGGCCAACACGGGGGCCCCTCTTGACCTTGGGGCCCCCTGCCAATGCTGATTTGGCAGACAGGTTAAACCGGCCCTGCACATACATACACATGTCCAAGAGGTCTTGATGAACACCAGCCATGTCAGTTTGTAACCACAATGATGGAAGCTTCCCAATGAGCACAACATAGAAAGAAATGTGAAGGAGAGTGAAGGGACAATTAAAAAACAACAGCCACAAAACCTGGTGTATTTTTGACCTTTGCCTTTAGAAGATTTGTGTGCATTTTTAAGATGTAGTTTTTAAATGTGTGTGTGTGTGTGAGATCTATATGAGCAGGCTGAACACATCTTTCTGTCATAAATATGCTATACTCTCAATTACATTACACTCAGACTTGGATACAGCATTGCACACAAAACCTAACAGAGAGGTAACATATGTGGACTACTGTACCAAACATTACATCTTTAGGATACTACTATATATGACAGAGGTGATCTATAGATAGAATCCCCTGTCTTATTTTGATTGAATACCTGCTACTTCAGTGACTCCAATGCTATCTAATGTGGGCTAAAGGCAATTATTTTTTCCAGGGACATGTAACATATTTGTGTCCATTTACTAGTTTTTTTTCTTCCCTAGAAACTCACAAGGGATTAGCATTTGGTAGCTTGTAGACTGGCACTGGTTTATGGACCATCACTGTGAATAGCATTGTGCTACATAATCCCTGATTTTGTCTGCTGCCATCGTAGTGGGGATGTAACTCTCATCTCTGTGATGTTTTCAGAATGAAGATTGCCCTTGAAAAAGCTATTTCCTCCAGAGGAAGGAAAATCAGGGGCTTGCAGCAGCTTCAGATGTCAGGGATATTTATTAGGAAAATAGTGTGGTGGAAACTAAGGATTGACCCCACTCCCCATGGCTCTCCAGTGCCAATATCAATCTGTCTCTTGAAGCTGCTATACAGTTTTCAGAAGACAGTGAAGATATTATTTACACATCATCTTTACTTTGGTCACTGGAGCCAAATGACTTATTTCACTTAAGGTGTGTATTTGAATCTACTAAAATATGTTTAAAACAGGTCCAAGAGGGGTTCCATTTGGATCGAAGGACTGAACATTCCTTTTTACCAACCTAAATCTGCAGTTAAAAAAAGAAGAAAAGAAACAATCAGGAAAGGGATTGGATACTTGGATTCCTGTTAATATCAGCTTTATGGGGGGTGTTACAGAAGCGATAGATTGGGGAAACAGTGTGGAAAGAATGGAAAAGAATTAAATGTGCTCTCTGCCAGTCCTCTTGCTTCCACTAGATTTGGTGGCTTTACAGCACAAACCCATGCATATTTCTCGGGAAAAAAAATCACTACTGGGGCTTACTCCCAAGGTAGAAGACATAGGATCATGGCTTTAAAGTAAACAACGATGGAAGGAGATCTAGTTACCCACATTAAAGTCTGCAATCTTATATGCACTTATGTGAGCATAAGTCCCGCTGAACATATTAAGACTTACTTCTGAGTAGATATATAGAGGAATGCTCTATGTGGTCTTGCCCACCACAGCTCTTCTCAGCACATTTTATCCGGTTACATGTGAAATTGTGGTCAAAGATTTATTCACACCTGAACTGAAATTTAGTAGATTCTTAGACAAGATCCATGATTTTTGGGCTGGACTGTATTTGTGAACTAACAGCCATGCCTACCCTCACCAATAAATACACCCCAAGTAATTAACCATGTAAGCCGATGCAACAGTATCTTTCATATTCCAGAAGTGTAGCCTTGTTACTTTGTTGATAGCAAATGCAGGTAAAAGTCTTGTGGCATCTTAAGGATAAACAAATTTTATTTGGCATAAGTTTTCATGACCTGCTGCTTGAGCCCGCGAAAGCTTATGCCAAATAAAATGTGTTAGCCTTTAATGTGCCTCAAGAATCTCTGTTGTTCTTGTATGCCAAATAAAATTTGTTTATCCTTAAGATGCCAGAAAACTTTTACTTGTATTTGCTGCCAACAGAGTAAAAGAGCTACATCCCATAGACATTTCTGTATAGAAATACAGGGTAAATTGCATGAGAGATTTTTTTTTTGTTTAGGGTAGGTGTTCATGTGTACAATCCAGCTCCAAAATCATGTGGTTTACATGGAAATCTACCAAATTTAAGTTGGCTGGGTACCTCCAGATGAGGTTTTTAAAATAATGTAAATGTCCTGTGTCTTTTATGAAATTTATATAATTTCAGAGATCTTCCACTTGTAACTTTCCTATTTTTCCTCTGCTGCTTATGCTTTTTTTCCTTGTTACAGAATAATCTGCTGAGGGAAAAAACCCCCACAGCAAACCAAACTAAACCAGAATAGTTACACAAAATAATGTCTTTGGATTGATAGAGCTGGGAGCTCTCAGCTGTGTTCCTCATGGTAGCAACTGGAAGGCACCATGTAGCTATTTTAGCTGTATAATAGGACCCCTGTATCCACTGGGGATTGGTTCTGGGGGGCCCTGTGGATACCAAATACCATGGATAACAGCCAACGCCATTGAAAATAATGGGACTTCCAGTTTAAAATAACATAGAGTTGCCTTGGAGGACCTAGAAAATGGCTAGAGAGGACACATTTTCTAGGAAGACTCTATGGTAGGTGTGCTGTTTTGTGTCCCATGGATAACAGAATCAGTGGATAGTGAATCAGTGGATACAGGGGTCCACTGTACTCATTTTTATCTGTTTTCATCTGTACCTTAAATTATTGTTGCCCTGTCGTTGTTGTTGTGAGCTGCTTTAAACCCCAGTCCTGAGAAAAAGGGATGTAAGTCAAATAAATAAATAAATTAGTGATGTGGGGTATGTTTTCTATTTTTTTGGTCCTTAATGGATTTTCCATACTTCTTCTTTTCCTGTGCAATCACAATGCCTTGTTCATGGAGTGCCAGGTGACAATGTTTTCAGTTTGCAGCCTTCCCTTTGTTGTTTCTTCTTCTTCTTCCTCTTCCTCTTGCTCCTTACCAGAGAAAACCTATGAAGGAAAAAAAAAAGGTGGAACAGCCACACAGTTCCTTTTAACTGTGAGCAGTAGAAGCCCATTGTTGGAAAGCACCTAAGAACAACTAGAGAATAGCACAGAAAGCTGACTAATGCCATTCACCTTAGTATTATTAACTTTGGCAGCAGCTCTCCAGGATTCCTGGCTGGATTATTTCTGAACTACCTGGTGATCCCTGGTACTTTTTGAGGGAAATCCCATTCATGTCCTAACCAGGCCTGACCCCTCTTACCAGTTACAGCCAGACACCATGGGGGTGGGACACCAAGCAGAAGATTCCACATTTTTAAAAAGTTTGATGCTATGCTGTTCATCTCTCCCCTACCCCCCCCGCATATTATTAACACCACCATCACCACTAATGGTAACAGAGGCAGCCTGATTTAGGTTAGAGGGAGAAGGAGAGAATCAGAAGAGTAGACAGATTTAAGGACAGATCCGGGTGAAGATTTTATTGCACCTCCTTAATAGAAATGGTGAAAAAGCAAGGGAGAACCGCGGTGTAGAGATAGGAGCCTTGGACTGTGACTCTAAGGGCCAGGGTTCGAATCACCGCTGGGCCATGGAAACCCATTGGGTGACCTTGGTCAAGCCACACTCTCTCAGCCTCCGAGACAAGCAAAGGCAACCCCGCTGGGAACAAACCTTGTCAAGAGAACCCCGTGATCAGCTCGCTTTAGGGTCGCCATAAGTCAGCAAGGACTTGGAGGCACCCAACAACCACAATTATAAGTGGGGAATAACATCGTCTGGAAAAAGCCAGGATGGCCGATGGCGCGATAAAAAGCCTCGTCTGGACGCGTCCGCCTGTTTCCCTCCCATCTTCACCCGGCGACCTCTGCTCCCCCCTTTTCTTCCCGCATTTGCTCCCACCCCACCCCCAGGGCGCACCGGCCGGAGCCAGAGCCGCCTTGCAGACCTCCCGGCCGGACCTCCTCCGCCTGCCTGCCTGCCTGCCGTGGTTGCCTCAGCCAGAGCATCTTCCCGGCCTGCGTGGCCCGGAGGGTGACCTGGCCAGACGGAAGAACCACGGCGAAGGGGCCTCCGGCACTTGGGGGAAACTTTCCCCACCGCCAGCCCTCTCCACCAAAAAGGCGGGAGCGCGCGGGTCGAGGCCAGCTGCGGACTTTTTCTCGCCGGGGGTGAAGGGGGAAGCCTGCTGGCTAGCTGGCAGGCCGGGTGGGGATGCCAGGGCGGCCAGAGCCAAGCTGCCCTTTGCCGGCCCGCCAGCCCAGCCCGCCCTTCCCCTCAGCAACAGCAACAGCAACAGCCGCAGCAGCAGCAGGAGCATCCTCCGCCTCCTGAAAACCAGCCAGCAGCCGGGGGGGGGGGGAGGCGGGAAGCCGGCGGAGTGGCAGGCGCGGCGTCCAATGAGGAGGGCCACGGGGGCCGGGCGGGGGCGTTTGGCGGCGGAGGCTGCAGCTCCCCGGCCGTTCAGTAGAGGGGGAAGCGAGCCCGAGGAGAGGGCAGCTGCTGCCTCCGTTGCCGCTGCCGCCACCGTCGTCGCCTCCTTCCGTCCCTTGGCTCCCGCATCCCGGGCGCCGCCGGGCAAGAAGCGCTGGCTTCGGGCGTCTCGATGGGCTGGCCATGGAGAGGAGGCGCCTGAGCTTTGGGGAGCCCGCGGCTGTTGCTGCTGCTGCCGCCGCCCCCGGCGTTGGGAGGCCAGTTCTTGCTCCTGCTGCTGCTCCTGCTGCTCCCTCCTTCCCGATGCCCGCCGGGCGCTTCAAGGCGAGGGGCGGCCGAAGCAGGCAAGTCGGAGGCACCTCCCGCCCGCCTCCCGCCTGGCTCTAGCGCGCCGGCCTCTCTCGGCCCCCGGCGGCCTCTCTGCCTCCCTCCTCAGCGGTCGCCCCTCCGGGGAAGCCGGCGCCCGGGTGCCGCGGAGCCCCGGCTCGGCTCTGCCCTGCGCGCTCTCCCTCCCTCCCCCTTGCGCAAAGGAGGCGCCGGCCGGGCACTCGCGCAGCCCACCGCCGAAAGTTTGCCCGCTTTGCTGGCTCGGCCCCCGCCTGGCGCTCGGGCTGCGCAGCGGAAACTCCCGGGCCGGCGGACGGCGGGAGCGGCGCTCGACCCCCGCTGGGCTTCCCCTGGCCTCCCCTCCTCCCTGGGAGGACGCGTGGGCTTGGGGCGAAGGGCCCTCCCCTGCCTCGGCCGGCACTGACTGCGCTGGGTGAGGGGGCTGGGCCCATGGCGGGAGGGGGGAAGCGAGGCCGGCCCTTCGGAGCCTGAGGGGGAGCTGCGGGGCTGGAGCCGGCCCCCCATGCCCAGCCTCCTGGGCCCTGAGGGAAGGCTGGCCTCCTGGGGAGCGAGGGGAGGATGCCTTCTTCCCCCCGGGGGCGCCCCTGGGACGGGCTCGGGACTCTCGCCGGCCGACCGCCTGGCCCCCGCAGCCCCCCCTGGTGATGTGCAAGGCTTGGCCGGGCCTCTGCTGGTCTCCTGCCCCCCAGCATGAAGGTGTTCCGCCGGAAGGCGCTGGTGCTCTGCCTGGGCTACGCGCTGCTCCTGCTCCTCACCATGCTCAACCTCTTAGACTACAAGTGGCACAAGGGACCCCAGCAGTGCAGCGAGCCCTCGCCTGCCCGGCGCACCCCCTACCCACAGCAGCTGCCTTACTACACCTACCAGTCCAGGTCCGACACTCGGGCTCTCTATGGACCCCCGGTGCCCCTCGCCCGCAAGCGGCAGCTGGTCTACGTTTTCACCACCTGGCGTTCGGGGTCGTCCTTCTTTGGGGAGCTCTTCAACCAGAACCCGGAGGTCTTCTTCCTCTACGAGCCGGTGTGGCACGTGTGGCAGAAACTGTACCCGGGCGATGCTGTTTCTCTGCAGGGGGCTGCCCGGGATATGTTGAGTTCCCTCTACCGCTGTGACCTTTCTGTCTTCCAGCTCTACAGCACAGCGGGGGCTGGCAAGAACCTCACCACCTTGGGCATCTTTGGGGCAGCCACCAACAAGGTGATCTGCTCCTCGCCGCTTTGCTCAGCCTACCGCAAGGAAGTTGTTGGCATGGTGGATGACAAGGTGTGTAAGAAGTGCCCGCCGCAGCAGCTCAGCCTCCTCCAGGAGGAGTGTCTCAAGTACCACACCTTGGTCATCAAGGGAGTGAGGGTCTTTGACATTGGAGTACTGGCCCCGCTCATGCAAGACCCCTCCTTGGCTCTCAGAGTCATCCATCTGGTCCGGGACCCTCGGGCAGTGGCTAGTTCCAGGATCAAATCCCGCCATGGGCTCATTCGTGAAAGCCTTCAGGTGGTAAGGAGCAGGGACCCCCGTATCCATCGCATGCCCTTCCTGGACGCAGGCCATAAGCTCAACAGCAAGAAGGAAGGGGGAGGGGGCTCAGACTACCATGCCTTAGGGGCCATGGAAGTGATCTGTGGGAGCATGGCAAAGACCTTGCAGACTGCTTTGCATCCTCCGGACTGGCTGAAGGGTAATTATATGGCTGTCCGCTACGAGGACTTGGTAGTGGACCCCATCAAGACTTTGCGGCAGGTGTATGGGTTTGTCAATCTGGTGGTGAGCCCAGAGATGGAGAAATTTGCCCTTAACATGACCAGCGGGTCTGGGTACTCATCCAAACCCTTTGTGGTCTCTGCCAGAAATGCTAGCCAGGCAGTGAATGCGTGGAGGACAGCACTGAGCTTTCAGCAGATTAAGCAAGTGGAGGAGTATTGCCACCAGCCAATGGCCATTTTAGGCTATGAGAGAGTCAACAGCCCAGAAGAAGTGAAAGACCTTAGCAAAACCTTACTGAGGAAGCCGAGGTTGTGAGAGGGCTGTGTGCCTTCTAAAGAAAGTTGAGAGAGCAATCTAACTTTCCAGACAATTTCAGAGTGAGGGAGAAAGAGAAATATGGCACTTTCTTACAGACAGCTGAGGAAGATGATTTAGATCCTGCCAAGACTACTAAGGATCACACATGTTTGTGTGTGTGTGTGTTTTAATTGCTGGTTATTCAGTAATTTAAACACACAGAATTCAGTAAGTAACTTATAGGACCTCCTTTTCTCTCCAAAAATGCAAGGCATAATTCAGTATGTATCCAAATCTTTGCATACATGTTGTGATGATGATCATGAAGGACTTGCACAATTGCCAAGCCTTTTTTTGGGTGTGGGGGGGTGAGGGTGGGAGTGGGAGATTTAGGGGAGCATTCAGTAAAGCAAAATTCAGAGATCTGGACTTTTGTATAAAGGTTTAAATGTGGTGTGAATAAAGAAATTAATAAAAAATACTCATTTTACAATGACTTAATTGTTTGAGATTTCCACATATTGATTATGCTTCTCATCAAAATACTTTAGATGTACAGGTGAATGTCACAGAGTAAATGTTTACTTCTTGTTAACTTAGCAGCAAGGGAGCATGGATAGTATTTTTACAATGTTCTCTACCCTATTACAATAGTTAGAAAGTGCCATTTAATAAGTAACTTTAACAGTTGCTGTGTAGATGAGGTTTGGTGGCAAATAGATGCTCATTCACAAAATACAATCTAAATTACTAAACATTTGAGCAGTCTGACACCCCTTTGCCATTTAAATAATATTTATATAAGTAAGTAATATTTAAGTAATATTTAAGTTAAACCTTATATAAATGGAGGTAGTTATATATTGATATTTTGACACAACACTAATGGATACTATAAAAAGGAAGCAGTGCGACTAGCAGCAGCTTCTCTGTAGGAAGTACATTTATTGTTCTGTACCTTCAAGTCATTTCTGACTTATGGCGACCCTAAGGCAACCCTATCACAGGGTTTTCTTGTCAAGATTTGTTCGGAGGGGGTTTGCCTTTGCCTTCCTCTGAGGCTAAGAGAGTGTGACTTGCCCAAGGTTACCCAGTGTGTTCACATGCCTGAGTGGGAATTCAAATTCTGGTCTTTAGAGTCGTAGTCTAAAGCTCAAACAACTATACCATGAAGGCTCTCTAGAAATTAAAATGCTCTGTTCCAGTATCTCCCTCCTGATATAGCATGTCATGAAATGCATTGTGGTCTGTGTCTTAGCTAGAGATACCAGAGCCCTAACTAAAGTCAGATTTGAAGAGATTCCTCAGCCATTCTTACAGTGGTCCCCACATCTGATATTTCAAAAGGGAAAAAATGCTTTAAAACAAGAAGGCAAGAAGGAAACTGAGCACTCCAATATTCCACACTTGCTTGGATTTGCTAAATGCAAAATGATTTTTTCTGAGGTACAAGCCATGGGTACTTGCAGGGGGTTGGCTTAAGTCTTATGTCATTGTTTGGTACATTTAAAGAGATAATTTCTTACAAGGTCTGCTATGCAATCTGATGTTTAACTGGACTGAATTGTTTCTATATATATGCTGTGTTGATGAATGAATTCACAGAATCTCCTATGGGAAAGACCTTGAACATGGCCTACCTAAGCCCTGTAATTTGGGGAAAACAAGGAGGGTAATTTCTGAAGGGAATTGCATAAGGACGAGGTCTGGGAGAGCTATTTCTATAAGCAGCATACTCATAAATGAGCAGTGCTGTGTGTGAAAGCTG
The DNA here is from genome assembly GCA_030847615.1 of Gambelia wislizenii. Taxonomy (NCBI): domain Eukaryota; kingdom Metazoa; phylum Chordata; class Lepidosauria; order Squamata; family Crotaphytidae; genus Gambelia; species Gambelia wislizenii. Next base: position 47,293,188 of record JAUMIR010000003.1, on the reverse strand, counting down.
TGATACTGATGTGTCTTATCATAATAACTCATGTTAGGGGAGAGGAACAGAGGTGATAGACACCACTGTGCTAATGGGATCATAATAAAATAATTGCGGGTGAGAAAAGAAGTACAAGGGTATCTACAATATCAATTTTGTGCTTACTTGGGTATAAGCTTCATTGAGCTTAACCTTATTTAATGAGTTTAAGATTGGACTGTAAATTAGCCACTGTTCTTCTTTGAAGAAAGCAGCTTGTACATGCAATACTGATTTTTTTTTAAATTAAAATTAAAATTAAATACAACATTAATGCATGCTCTCTAGCAGCTTAGGAGAAATGTGGTAGCTATTATTGTAGAATGGATTTTAAATGAAGAGTACAAATGGAAAACTCACAGAGTTTGAAGACATCTCAGGGGATGCCAAGTGATGACTTCAAGAGTTAATTATCAAAAATGTGTCCTTAAACTGAATTGTCCTAACTGCAAAGTTAATATCTATTACCACATTGGTATACTAGGTTTGCATTAAAGGTATTCCAGGCTTTCTGTCTTGGATTTTCTATAGTGCCGTCTCTATAGGTGCGATTTGAATTTTAGACAAATGGAAAGGTTGCAGTTACCTGGGAGTATGCCTCAGGTAATTCAGTGCTACTAACTCCTGAGTACACTTAGTACTGAGTACACTGAGTACAGCCTCAGGTATTAGCATGTCTCCTCATTCACTCCTGTTTTACTTGCTGTTTCAGTAGGTGCCTCCTTTTGATGTACACAATCTATTCTGCTGCTTTACAGCTGAGACACTCATATTTATAAACTCTTATGATCAGAAATATGAGCTACTTCTGCTGGGATTTTTATGCCGTTCTATACTTACCTTCTCCCAAAACAGTTGGAGGTTGCTTTGTCAAGGACATTTTATTTATTTAATTTATATCCCATGTTTCTCCTGAATGGGACCCAAAGCAGCTCACAAAATGAAGTAAAACAAGATGCATAAACTATATAAAAAAATTTGTGTGCTTTCAAGTCTTTCTGATTTAAGGTGACCCAAAAGGGATCCTATCATGGCATTTTTGGGGGGGAGGTAAGCTTTGTTCAGAGGGGGCTTGCCTTTGCCTCCCTCTGAGGCTGAGAGTATGACATGCCTAAGGTCACCCAGTGGGTTTCCATGGCTGAACGGGGATTTAAAACCTGGTCTTCATAGACATAGTCCACCACTCAAATCACTACACCATGCTGTCTCTCAAAAAAACAACAATCCATATTGATAACAGCAATAATTTAAAATAATATAAAATCATTCAAAAGCATAACAAGAACAACACACATACACACACACCATTAAAGACCTTTCTGCATAGTCACTTGCTTACCAAATCATTCTTCAGATAAAAAGGTCTTTACTGGTTGGTGGAAGGAGAGCAAGGAGGGCAGTCTAAATCCATACTACACTAATAATCCAGTTTGAAATTGGATTATTTTCCATGGCTTCTTCCTGGGGAATCCTGGGAGCTGTAGTTGTACAAGGTCTTTAGCCTTCGTTGCCAAAGAGTGCTGCTGCCTCACTAAACTACAAATCCCAATATTCCATAGGAAGGAGCCATGGCAAATAATCCAGTTTCAAACCATATTATTTGTGTAGTGTGGATTTGGTTGTCTCTCATGGCAGAGAGTTTCAGAGAATCTCAGAGCAGCCACCAAGAAAGCTCTTTCCTGTCCTCACCAAACAAATGCATGAAGGTGGTGTGGCTGAGGGAAAGTCCTCCCTCAAAGACCTTAAAATTCGAATAGGCTCTTGTAGGGAGATAATGGTCCTTCAGATAGTCTGGACCTAAGCTGTACAGTTGTCCCTTCACATTCATTGGGGTTTGGTTCCAGGACCCCCAGTGAATACCTAAATCAGTGAATACTCAAGTCCCATTATATGCAATGGTATAGCAAAATGGTGTCCCTTATATAAGATGGTAAAATCAAGGCTTGCATTTTTGATTATTATTTTTTAAAGAATATTTTCAAGCCGTGAATACTTAAAACGGACAACGGAGGGACAACTGTATATAGACTTCCAGATTCTTCAGAGTTAAGTGCTGCTGTTCTTAGAAGTATTGGTTTGTGGACTTTCTTATCCCACAAATTATGGCTTTTAAAACCAAATCACATTTACTTTTCTCCCCCTAGAATAAGTACTGAAATGTTATAAGGAACTGTTTTGTAACCCAAGAATATGACAAAGACACTTGCAACAACTCTAATCTATCTTTGTAAAATGTGTTTCTGATCCTTAAACAGCCTTTAAAAGTATTCAGATTTGTTTCTCCTGTGAGATTTTAGCTATTCCTTTGGATGTGACACATTTGATGTAGAAAGCTAAGATCATCTCTGAAAAAACAAAGCAAAACCCCAAAACAAAAAACCAAACCCGAAACAGATCCAGTTAGATTACAATAGTATGCAATCAGGTTTAAGGTGGAGGTATCTGAGGATTTTGCGCTGTATTATTGAAGTGTATTAGAGAAAAATGTTCATACATGCATTAATGATAACATTCCGTCTATTAATTTTTAAACCATTTATCCTTCAGCCTCAGGTAGGAAAGATCCTAACCTTTGTTACTGAGTGCAGCCAGGTATAATTCATATTTGCTTAATGAAGGTCTGGTGCTAACAATTTGTCTGAGGTTTATACCCAAGTGCAGAATCTTTGGCACCTAAATAATTTTGGACTTCAGCTCCCAGAAACCCCAGCTAGCATTGTCAATGGTAAGGGATTATGGGATTTGTAGGCCAAAACATTTGACTCAAAAGATCTTGGCTGTCATTCACTATTGCTGAGTTTACCATGGTTATAGGTCTGCACCTATATGTCTGCCGTGTTGGACCACAACTCCCATCATCTGCCAGCATGCTAGATGATATAAGACTGAGAATGCTGCTGGAGTTTATATGTGTATGCTATTGCCTTTCTGAATACATTTCACCTTTTAAGTGGAGGACTAAGGAATAGGACTATATGGTATTATCCATTATTGTGTGTACCTATGATAAAGTTGTAATTATTTTAAGTGCTTCTGAATGTGAAAGATAAATGGTATCGGTATGAGCCAGATGATGCAGGAATTAGTGCACAGATCATGTTATTCTATATGCCTCTGTTCTTACCCTACATGATATTGTAGTTTCCATTTACACTCATGTGCACTTACTATAATGTAAGAAATAATTCCATTTTTGGCATTACAGGTTTCACCATGACTGAAAAGCACGGCAGTATCTATAGTTTTGTAATGTGAATGAGCTCATAAAGGGATACAAGGTATAGTAGACAAAATCCTCATCAATGCTTATTGGTAAATCAACGCTGCTGCTAGGGCATCTCTTTCTTCGGCTTGTTAATGACTTAAACATCATTCAAACACTGTCCTATGTCCTGAATGCAGTAGTGTCTAAGGATAGTATCATAGAATCATAGAGTTGGAAGAGACCACAAAGGCCATCAAGTTCAACCCCCTGCGATGCAGGAATAAACAATCAAAGCTTTCCCAACAGATGGCCATCCAGCCTCTGTTTAAAAACCTCCAAAGAAGGAGCCTCCACCACACTCCAAGGCAGCGTATTCCATTTCCGAACAGCTTTTACTGTCAGGAACTTCTTCCTAATGTTTAGATGGAATCTCTTATCCTGTAGTTTGAGTCCATTGCTCCGTGTCCTAGTCTCGAGCAGCAGAAAACAAGCTTGCTCCATCCTCAACATAACATCCCTTCAAATATTTAAACATGGCTATCATGCCCTCTCTTAACCTTCTCTTCTTCAGACTAAGCATGCCCAACTCCCTAAGCTGTTCCTCATAGGACATGGCTTCCAGACCTCCCACCATTTTGGTCGTCCTCCTCTGGACACGTTCAAGCTTGTCCATATTTTTGAATTGTGGTGCCCAGAACTGGACACAGCATTCCAGGTGAGATTTGACTAAAGCAGAATAGAATGGCACTATTATTTCCCTTGATCTAGACACTATACTCCTATTGATGCAGCCTAGAATCGCATTGGCTTTTTTAGCTGCTACGTCACACTGCTGACTCATGTTCAGTTTGTGGTCTGCTAAGATTCCTAGATCCCTTTCACATGTACTGCCATCAAGCCAGATGTCAACCATCCTATATCTGTGCTTTTATTTTTACTGCCAAGTGTAGTATCCTGCATTTCTCCCTGTTGAAATTCATTTTGTTAGTTTTGGCCCAGCTTTCTAATCTGTTAAGGTCATTTTGAATTCTGATCCTGTGCTCTGGGGTATTAGCTACCCTTCCTAATTTGGTGTCATCTTCAAACGTGATAAGCATGCCCTCTATTCCCTCATCCAAGTCATTGATAAAGATGTTGAATAGCACGGCCCAGGACAGAACCCTGCGGCACCCCACTAGTCACTTCTCTCCATGATGAAGAGGAGCCATTGGTGACTACCCTTTGGATAAAAGAGGCTTTGGTTAATGTAAGTTAATGTATTGACATTTTTTTTTCTTACAAAAAGTTCTCAAAAAAGAACACAGTTTAAAAGCAACAACTATAAACATCAAAATTACATAATTTAGTCAATAAACCAATATATATATAAACACACAGGAAAATAAGATATAATCTAGAGTTTCTTATAATTAACAATATAATTCTATGTACACTTACTTGGAAGTAAATTCCATTGCATTCAGTCTTCTTTGCTCCATAGTAAGTGAATTTTAAATAGTAATTGGAATTATGAAGAACAAATCCTTGCCTTATCAGAAAGGTTTAATTTGCCCACTTGAATGAACCAGAGGTGGTGGATCTTTGACAGGAGATACAGTCCATAGGCATGGGATCATTATTAGGAAAAAAATATATCTATGGATGCCACTGATGATGGCTCTGGAAGTTGACATGCTTTCACTATTAGATCTTAGCTAATGGAGGAGGTGAATGTATCCCCTCAGATTATCAAATGGAGGATGTATAGAGAACTCATCTCTTAGTGTTAAACGTGCATAAGAACTAAGTATGTATTGGGCCAACTGGTTCATCTATCGTCTGTCCTTACAATATTGTCAGGGTTTCAGACGAGGTTTCACCCCCAGTCCTATCCAGAATTGAAAAGAACTGATTTGGGAACCTTTTAAAAGTAAAGCATGTACTCTGCCTTTGAGCTACAACCCTTCTTGTCAAGGTAGCATACTTTTTTTGTGTGTGTATGTGTCTTCAAGTTGCCTGTTGACTTAGGGTGACCCATGAATTTTGTAGGGTTCTCCTAGGCAAGGAATACTCCGAGGTGGTTTTACCAGTTCCTTCCTCTGAAATATAGGCTACAGCACCTGGTGTTCATTGGCAGTATCCCATCCAAGTATTAACCAGAGTTGACCCTGTTTAGTTTCCAAGATCAGACAGGATCTGGTGCCTTTAGAGTATTTCTTACTTCCCTACCAAAGGGTGAGCAGATATGGGGACACTGAACAACCAAGTTCACCAGTCTTTAGTCCCACAACAGTAAAGACTTTGTTCCTCCCATCCACCCTTATGATGTTGACAGACACTGGTATAAAACAAAACTTCAAAGTTTGGTCTCAGTCTTTGAACAGGTTTGTGTGGGGATATTATACCTTCTATTATACAGGGAGCACTCCCTGTGCTTGTTCTGCTATATTTGTCTGCCATGAAATTAGGTGGCAAATCTGCATGGGCAGAAGACCTGCACCTTTGTAGATTACATGGCCAAATGCATTGAACGAATGTATCTGTTCCTTACAGGGTGTGCTCTGTCTGATCCTTTGTAATTGCCATAGTGCCAACTATTACCTTGCTATTGTTGCTCATATTATCTGTATCAAATATCTAAAGATCAAATACATTTTGCAGGCTTTAGCAGTGGTTAACCCCCCCCCCGAGGACCCATTTAACCTAAGTTTATAGAGCGACCGAAAGGTAAACCAAACCAAAACAATAAACCAGATGTGTATTCAAAGTACCACTGCCATACACAAACCTTGCAAAGCCACTGTATTCATACAGTGTGTCTTACTCGGGCCAAATCCACACTACACAAATAATCCAGTTTGTAACTAGATTACTTGCCATGGTTTCTTCCTATTGAATCCTGGGTTTTGTAGTTTTATAAGGTCTTTAGTCTTTTCTGCCACAGTGTTGGTGCCTTGCCTCAACAAACTACAAACCCCAGGATTCCATAGGAAGGAGCCAAGGGAAATAATCCGGTTTCAAACTGGATTATTTATGTAGTGTGGATGAGACCTTGTTATTCTCCTATAATTTTCTTTTTGCTCAAAACTATAAAAGGATACCTGATATAAAAACCTAGGGTTCTCACAAGAGGACTCACCAGTGGAATTTGCCTTTCCCCTCAGTGCCCAAGACATAACCTCATCTGATCAAGTTCCCTTGTGCAGCATTGTCTTCTGTATCTTGAAAGTCCAATGCCCTGTTCTGTTTCCTAGTCTGTGTACTGCGCAATATTGCCGTGCAAGAAACAGCATGCTATAATGACAGTAGGTTGCATGGTTAGAGTCCTTTATTTCCAGACTTCTAATAATTTTGTTGTGGCAGTGTCAATCATTTGCATGCTGCACAATACACAAACTGTATTTTTGCACAAGGTACGGATAGTAACCTTGTGCAGGAGTTCTTTCCCATGGGTTCAACCACAGCCCCCTTTTTGCAAAATAATATATATTGCAAAATGCAAATGATTGGTGCGTTTTTGTGGTCTGTTGTGGGAATGTGTGGTGTCAGATTGATTTTTCTTCAGTGTTACAGGCATATATCAGAGGAAGGAACTGGCAAAACAGTCTCTGAAGATTCCTTACTTAAGAAAATCCTATGAAATTCATGGGATCACCATAAGTCACTAGGCAACTTGAAGGCATGTGCGCATGCTCGCGTGCACATAGGCAAATTGAGGGCAAAGTAAATTGCTGTTTGGATGGCAGGAAAAACTGAGGCCACCAATCTTTCTGTTCCTGGAGCACCAGAGGAAGATTTCTCCAAGCAAGCAATGGACTTTTAAAATCTCTGCTTTGATCATTAAAAAAAAAAGACCAAAAAAAAAAAAAAAAAAAGAGCGGAGCTCTAGCTTGCCTGGAGCAATTTTTGAATTCAACAGTTGAAAACTGAAGGGCTTTTATTTCCTCTTCCTTGTAAGAAAAGGGGTGTGCATAGTTAGCCTAATGCACCCCCCTTTCTGGGCAGCATGTGAAATTCTCACATTGGAATTAGTATTATTAAAAACTAGTGTTCCCCCCACTCCGCTATTGGCCCATTAGTGGAAAGAGAGCCAGCATGGTGTAGTGGTTTAAGTGTTAGACTACAACTCTGGAGACTAGGGTTCAAATCTCCGCTTGGCCATGGAAACCCACTGGGTGACTTGGGCAAATCATACTCTCTCAGCCTCAGAAGAGGGCTGTGGCAAACCGGCTCTGAACAAATCTTGCCAAGAAAGCCCCATGATAGGTTCACTTTAGGGTCACCATTACAGTATTCGGAAATGACTTGAAGGCATAACAACAATGAAGTAGAAAGGCAGCCTGGAGCAATAACAATAACAACAGAAACAACAACAGACTTCATGCCTGTTCTGAGCATATTCAGAGTTAACATTAACCCTCCCCTCCTTCTGCTCATCCACCTGGATCAATGTTTCAGTTTGAGAGTTGAAGTGGTAGTACACTACTTGCATGGGCATGGTGAATTCACTTTCAGATTCCTACTGCTGCTCCAAGTTGTATGGGAGGCCTTAGGTGCTAGACCTTATCCCAACAGAGATTTGCCATCAGGATTGTTCAGAGGAGCTGTGCGGTGTGTGTGTGTGTCTGTCAGGAACAACCACACAACCAAGAATGGATTTGTCACCTCTACAACCTCCAATCCATCAGCCACCCCCTTGAGAGTTGTGATCCATAGCTGAATCACACAATAACTAAAAAAGCTTGCACATGGATTTGGTGAAAGTATGGCTGCTAGGTCTTTGGTTTGTCTTTCCTACTACAAAGCACCAGATAGCTTTCTTTGCTGAAGGAGAAACAGAGCAAGACATCTAGAGCCTGCAAAGAGTTAATCTGAAGTTTGCAATCAATGTGCCAGTTCATTTACAACCTTAATGTCACCAATCTCATAGGTTTGAGTGATTCATATGGTTATATCTTGGATTTGGAACAGTCACTGCAGAGTTACTCCACCCCTTTTGTATGTGCCTTGTCTACCTCTACCCCAATGATGATATTGCAATTTTAGCGGGACACCATAGCTGATCAACTTCTCCATTCTGTACGACATTTCTTACTAGACTTACTGTTTGTATGTGATTTTCCCTGTTTCTCACTAGTATGCCATGAATATCTTTGTTCATGGAAATATTCTTCTCTAAGTGCTGGGCTTTATTTTGCTTTTATTACTGAGTAAATAGTAGTTGGTCATAATAAATATTTGTCCTAGCGACAGAAGAGTTTCTCACCCGAAGAGTAGACATTACAAAAATAGAGAATTAGTCATGTTTTGTGTTGCTTATAAATTGCATGAACTCAGAGGTAACATTGCTTGCTGTGTCATCCAGCTGCTTGTTGTGTCATTGCTGAAGTCCTCTGGCGAACCCCTCTCCTCACTGAGGAGCCCCAAAGGATCACTAAGGAAGCCTAATTAGATGTCTGCCTAATTGTTCCATCGTTACTGGGACTAGGTTTGCCCTAAAATATCCCAGTGAATCACTAGATGCCATCATTACTACATGAAAGAGTGGTAGGAATCTTAAAGATACTATGGAGGAGAAATCTAACTGGTGGCTTCCAATCTCAGCTCACCAAAGACCATTCAATGTGTAGCTTGGTTAGTGGGGGTTGAGGCTAGGTTATCCAGAACCCACCTGCCCAATTGGAAAAGCCTATTTAATTAAGCCCAAAATTCAGTTTATTAACAAGACACATAGAACATAAACTGTCAGTTCTGATCTCTAATAATTGTTGTCATGTACCTTCAAGTCATTTCAAAATTATGGTGATCTTAAGGTGAACCTATCACAGGGTTTTCTTGGCAAGATTTGTTCCATCTTTTCTTGGCAAACATTTGCCTTTGCCTCACTTCAGCTTATATTCAGGGCCTTGAGAGTTTACTTTTTTGGATTACAACTCCTAAGGCTCATCTACACAGGCCAGAATATGCTGGATCCCCACTGGTGTGTTCTGCTCACAGATAAGGCCTGTTCCTCCCCTATTACCAGCATGAAATAGGATGGAGTCCAGACCATCATCATCCCATCCCTGCAGCTGCTGCCTGTATCCCATTCTCCAAAGCCAGCACCAAGCCCCCCTGCATGTGACCAGCCTGGTCACATGCGGCAGGCCTGCTTCGTGGCTTTCAAAGAGGGACTGCAGTCGACAGCTGCAGCGATGGGCTGGTGTGGTGGTATTGGCTTCGGTGGTCACAAGGGGCCCAATTCATTTTTTGCCATCTGAAGTGGTTTTCTTCAGATATTTTTTAAAAGCGATGTAACAAGCTTTACCTTGTCTTGGTCCCATCTTTGCCCCAGGGGTTGTGTGTACTGCCTGGGGACAAAACAGGGCAAATGCCCTGAATAGTCTGGACTGCAGGGTTCCAAGACAGGGTAAATAGCCTGTCTAGACATGACCCTAGAATCCCCCAGAAAGCATATCCAATTTGGATGGGGATTTCAGGAGTTGTATTTTTTTAAAAAGGAGAAAAAACATTTTATGATTTCTGTGGATGGAGTATCTATACAGAGTGCTTACACTTAATGTGTCACTAGAAGAATCATCACAGGAAGCAAGAGTTGAATCAGGAACAAAAAAAATCTCTATCTACCTTCCTGGTAGAAGATGCAGAAATATAGACTCCAGGAAAATAAGCTGTAAAGTCTGAATCGAAGGCCATTAGCCAGTGACCTGGTTGCATCTCTAGAAGAACTTGCCTCCAAAATGACAGGATGGTGTAACCTGCTTTCAAATGCAGGGCAGGCATGCAACTAAGATCAACAAACAGTAAGATGCTGCTGCCTTGTGCTTGGGAAAACTGGATGGAACAAAGGTTGACTATTAGTAGAAACAGACACTGTTGTCCCATAAGAAGGGTAGTCAGGTAAAAGAAATGTGAGAAACACTTTTCCAGATAAAAAGTATTTTTTTCCACTTGTCCCTTTGCACCCCTGTTTCTCTGTGATGCCTACAAAAATTCAAGCATACTAACGACCACTAGATGGCACTATATTGGGGTAGGTGAAGAAAGATTGCCCTCCATTTAATGTTGTAACCCTATGATATCCTTGTAAGACCCACTGAAATAATTGGATTTAATTCTGAGTGGATGTGCTTAGCACTGCCTTGCTATTATTTTGCAACTAGATTCCTTTTTTCACAGCATTTTATCTAGGTCCAGATGCTGTTGGCATCCTTCTTTTGTAACTGTGTTATGTTTTACCACTGCCCCATCATCATTAAAAAAAATCAAATCACAGAGCATATGTGGCAAACGGTATGAGTGGGTGAGTGCTAGTGCACTCCAGTTCAGTTTGGGAGGGGGGGGTCCCATAGCATCTGTTTGACCACAGTGAGAACAGAGGGCTGGACTAGATGGGCCTTTGGTCTGACTCTGGTCCAGCATGACTCTCTTAGATTCTTAATAGAGCACTTATTTTTTTTTCTTAGTCCAAGGGTCACATTCAAGGAGACATGGACAGTATACAGGTCTACATGTCATCATGATGCACATACACATTTCCCATTCTCTAGAGGCCTTTAGTCTGAAAGCACCCTGTTTGTTTATCATAAAATCCTATCCACTGTATCATAAAATCATATTCACTATCCAGATGATGATGGGGGATGAGTGGGTAATAGATATGATATGGTGGATAAGGTCTCCCTCTCACTGAATGCTACCAGAGGGACAGTTCCTACCACTACCCGTCAAAAGACAAAGTGAGCTATTATGTAATTCACCTTGTTATTTTTGGCTCAGATCATTTTAAGATAATTTTTAATTTTGAATTCTGATCCTATTCTCTGGGGTATTAGCTACCCCTCTTAATTTGGTGTCATCTGCAAATCTTATAAAACTTACCCTCTGCTCTATCATCCAAATCATTTTTAAAGATCATGAAAAATGTCTTGTGGCACCCCCCGAGGAAGGCCTTAAGAGTGTCAAGAGGCCAAAATGCATAAGATTTTTAGCTAATAAAAGACCATTTTTCTAGCATCTTGAGGTGTGCCTTCATTTTCTCTTGTGGGTTTTTTGGATATTCTTCAGTTTTTATTCTTTTAGAGAATTGTAAAGGAATAATAATTATAATACTTAAAAAAAACACACCAAGGAAATGACAAGTCATGTATTATATTCAAGTATAGGACAAGCCTCTTGTGGTCTTTATTCTAGCAAAATCCTTCCAGCAGAACTGGAGTTCTGTTGGCACAATGGGTAAGGATGGGACATTAATTTTGTTAAGACTTTTTACACTCAGAGATGCTCTTGAATCAGCATGCTCTCATTCATGTTATAGCTCTCAACAACACTTACGTCACTGATTAATGTTCTGTGCATCAGTTGATGAATAATGTGCGAAGAGCGAAAAATGTGTGGAATAAAAGGTCTGTGATCTGCTTGAAACAATAGCCTAGTTTCTGCCAAAGAGGCAGTCCATTATTCTGTGTTATTCATATGCACAAATTGAAATCCTCAGTATGCATAGTAATATTAATGTCTGCCCTACCTGTGTGTGTCTAGATATGCTGCAACTCTCTTCTGAAACTAGCTACCATTTACCTTAAAACTGCAGAACAACATAGTTTTACTGGGATATTGTACACTTGCAGTTTTCTTTTTCCCTAGAGGTGAAAACCATCCCAGAAGTAGTTCCATCAGCAAGCATGAGGCTGTTTCACTGGCATTGAATATTTATTTAATTATTTATTTAAAGTTGTAACATGTCTAACTTGAATTTAACAGGCTTACCATATGTCAAAATAAAGCAGCAGGGCAGCTGGAAGGCTCTACCTTCTGTGTTGCTTGACTGCATGATGTCATCATTCTTCCATTTTGGTCCTGTGGGAGACCAAGGTAAAACTGTTGTCTTTTTGCTAACCAGAAAAAACTGTTAGCAAAAAGATACAGTTTTACCTTGGCCTTCCACAGGACCGGAACGGAAGAACACCGGAAGAATGACAACATCATGCGGTAAGGCAGCATGGTAAATGGAACCTTCTGGCTGCCCTGCCATTTCACTTTGGCGTGTAGTAAGCCTCTTAGTTATGCTGATCCCTGTGAGATACTACTGTTGTCTAATTTTTCCAGGCTCTTCTAGTTGGTTTCAGAGTAATGTTTTTAAGTGTCCTTAATCCTTTAGTAGCTGCCTTTCCTCTGGGAGTGCTGCCTATTGGTTACAGAAACTGTTCTTTTACTGGAGTCAGTGGCTGTTGGAAGGTGAGAGGGAGGCAGGGAGACAAGCAGGAAAGCTATCTTCTTTTTAATCTGTTTGGTCTATGTTTTTCTTGCTCATGGTCTATTTCTAGGTAGCAAATCTTATTTGTGGTATGAGGTGAGTATATAGCAGGGTTTGGGAACTTTTGACTGTCGATACCAAAATCTGTGGATGCCCAAATCCCATTATATACAATGGTATAATAAAATGGCATACCTGATATAAAATGGCAAACAGCAAGGTTTGCTTTTTGCGATTTTTTTATTTAATATTTTTCCGCGGTGGTTGGTTGAATTCATGTGTCAGGATTGATCCTGGATGTTACCTTTACCTGTCAAATTCAGTTTTGATGTTTAACTTTGCATGTAATTGTGTTTGCATTTATCTCTGCTTGTTAATGAGTGTGTAGCCTAACGGTAGAAGGGAGTATGTGATCAATGTCAGGAAAGGTTTGATAAGCACTGCAGCTGGGTCTCAGCTCTGGGAAAAGGGGGATGAATGCTGGTACTGTGAGAAGAGGGAAAGGGGATGATGGGTAGCCAATGGTTGGATAGCCTGCCAGATTTGGGAGATTGGAATATGCTTTTAATGTATCTGTTTGTCAGTTGAGTTTCATTCTGAACAATGACTCTGTAGGGTTCGCTTTCTGGATTACTGTGCCAATAATGTTTTCTGTTTTGAAATCTGAAACTACTGGTCACTGAGACTGGAAATGCCAGTGGATGCCAAACCCATGGACACAGAGGGCTGATTGTACTCCTTTTGTGAAAGCCAGTGTTTGCTCTAGCAGCCATTTCCTTGAAGTGCGTAGAGTTCCTCATTTATCCACTTAAATTAATGTGTCATACAACTGGGTACATTCCCAAATCTATTATTTGTAAGGCTACTCCTGAATGATGCAACTGGATGATCAGCTGCTTGGTGCTTTAGAACTGTTGTTTACTTAGCTTCTTTTTTGCCATGATTTCAGCCAAGTGACATAAAAGGTGTCAGAAAGTCAATAGAGTAAATTCAGTAGCTGTTGTAGCTGTTGAAAGTGGTTGTGCCAGGCTCAGAGGCTGATTTATCAAGTTCACTTACCACTGTTTGTTTCAAAGAAATGTGACAAAGTACATTGTATTGTCTTCTGTAGGCTTATTCAACAGCATAGCTTATTTTGACTGAACTTATGTTTACAAGAGAAAGCCACATACTTTCTGTATGAAATGGAACACAATTTTGAACTCTGAGAAGGCCTTTCTTATATATTATACTCCAACGAACCTACAGTTTTAAGAGCAATTGTGAGGTTATAATCCTATATGTGTTTGGTAGAGGTACTGAATATTCCTTGTGCAATGACTTATAAATGCATATAAGCAGGGTAGCTGGAGTTTATGTATGCATCGTTCGCCAACAGGATGTTTACTCATGATAGATAATACATGCAACAGTCAATTAAAGATCCTGTCTTAAGGAGAAAAACACCAATGGCTTCAGAGAAACAAACTAAGGCTTTATTGTAGGAACTCCATTCTAAGGGGTTGTCTGAATGGTCAAAATAATCCTAATGGAATTCACTGGGAAGATGATCAGTCTTAATGGGAACCTGCATCAATGCACTGTATTTGGAAGGTGGGGGAGAAAAAACCTTCAAAAACAATGCCAGAAAAGCCTTCATGGCTTCTGTCATAATGCTCCCCCACAGCTCCAGGAAAACACACACACACAAGCCAGCCCACGCAGCCCCAAAACAAAGGCAGAACTCAGAGGAACTTCCCAAACTCCCAGAATTACTCCAAAGCGACTGCTTAACTGTCATCCCCAACCCCAGAGTTCAAAACCATGCCACCTTGTCATAAGGCCGCCCAAGGAACTATGCTGCTTGAGTCCAAAGTTGGCCTTATGTTTTTAATCCTAAAACCCAAGAAAGGCTCTTTGAAACCATCACCACTCACTGACTCTTCCCCCTTCCCACATCTAGGCAGTGAGAACTAGACAGGTTGTATTAAAGAACAATGGTAACCCCTTTTATCTAATCAAGAGAAGGTTTTGATAGTTGACCAGAAGCAGGTAATTCGAGGCAGGTTAGAAAATAACAGAAAGCTTTATTCAATTCTAGGAGTCTATGTTACTTGAGAAGGCGAAACCTTCTCAGGTTCATCTTAAGGTTTATACAGTATACATTCATTCAGAGCACTTAATAAAATAAATCATAATCTAACGCAACTAACTAAATGGTTCCCTAAACTACTAAATGCAAGGTAACTTACAGTCTCTGTGATGTTATTCAGAGTCCTTTTGGATCCTTTTGAGGCCTTTGGCAAGGTGGGCTCCCCCACCTTTTTGTTATCACAGTTTGATATCCTGTTGATTATACCATGGCTTTGTAGGCCATGTGGCCATATGGATCAGAGTCCATCTCAGCTAGCTATATCTAGCTAGGCCATGTGCTCCCACCAGTGTACCCCAGAAGAAAGGGAAGACTAGAACTTTTAAAAGCCTTTTGTGTTGATCTGATTGGCTCTGCCTTTGCCAATCAGAGTGGCTATCTTAATCAAGTGATGTGACGTCATGTTTATTCAATGAGGTTCTCCCACCCTCTTCCCATTTCCAAATAAGGAGTGGAAGTTTCCAATGTTGTTCCTGTGAGTTTGTGATGGGATTCCATGATGACTGGCAGGTCATCATGACAGCTTCTCCTAGAGTTTTTAAAAAGCTCTGTGGGAAATGTGCATTCCTGCTCTGTGAGACAAGCAGTTTGCTTTAAATCACTTCTTCATATGAGAGGAAGCGCAAATCTGATTGATTGGATGAATGCAGGGGGTGGGGCTTGCTAACAGGGCAAGCGCCCGTAGCCACCATGTTGGATTTTCGCCTTAATGAGTGATTGCTAAGGCGATAAAACAGGGTGTTGGTTCCCCCCCTTTTTTTGTGTCTAAAGGCAAAATATCATTTTTGTGCATCATGGAAATATATATATATATATATATATTAATGGTGGTGGCAGATTTAAAAATGCAAGTAATTCACTCATGGCTGCCATCTTGGCTACAGAGCATGCACAATTTATGGGAGCTGTAAAACAGTTAAGACAAGTTGCAGCTGCTGCGACTTGCTATTACTATGGAGCAATCCGGGGTTTTTTTCAGGCTTGTATAGACAAGACCTATGATAGGAAAGTTACTCAGGATGCTATTCTAAGCTACCTACATCTCTAGGGAGAGCTGAATGAGTTCTGGGTAAGAGAAGAGGTGGAAGCATCCCTAAGAGTATCAGTTTACATCACAGAGGGAGCAGGATAAGTAGACAAGCAGGGAGGACTGTGGGTCACTTGAACTACATAACCCTAATACTACTGCCCATGCTAAATGCGTAGCGTTCTTGACTCTTCAGTGCTAAGCATTGTTGCACTTCTAACAACTCAGAAATCAGTCCCATTTCATCCAATGAAGCTTACTCCTGAGTAATATTATATAGGATTACAATCTAAAATATGTTCAAGCCAATTCAATTTGTAGTGGCAGAAAGTCCAAGATATCCAACAATGACTATAGTTGTACATATGTTGTGGGTAGTTCCTCTTCTGTGAAAGAACACATCACATATATTTCCCTATATACATACTCAGTGGGATGTGGTAAAAGAGGGTTATGTATACCTATCACAGGTTATCTCTAGACCTTGGAAGTAATGAATTACAAATAACATTGTCACATTTAACTAGTTACTTTTTTGGTTAATGGCTGAGATCCTGGTTCAGGGAGATGTTGGCTGGATTCCTCACAGTGAGTTATGAGACCTTAACTCTAACTTATGGTATCATCATCCACTGTTTTGGCCATTGTGGAAGTCAGACTTCTGTTCTGATCATTCAAGACCAAAATCCCTCCCAAACCACCCTTTCCAATGTGGCAGCCCTCTTATAAGCTGTCCATTTCCATGCCAGTGGAGAGTGGCTCTGGCTGTAGGAACATAGCTGGATGCTTATCCAACACTCTCCTACTCTTTGCAAGCCGGTAAATTGTTGTATTTGGGTGGGAGGGCTGGAGCAGGCAAAAGGTGTGTTTTGGGGGTAATTTGGTCATTGTGTGAGGTTGATAGAAAATTCTGACCTCACAATGATCCTCCTCAACTAAAGATGCAGGGGTAGGTTGGATGTACACCTCCATAGGTCACTAATAGGATGCTAGCCTCACATTTTAAAAGCAATGTAACAAGAGCCAAGTTATTTTATAGTTAAGAAGAAAGAATTTCTAATTATTTACAAAAGTTATCTTTAAACAGATTTTCCAAAGCACTTTTGACAGGAATTTTGCAACTTTTATGCTATTGTGTTATCAATCCTAAGGTTTTACCCCCTTAAAAAAAGTAATGAAAAAGGAATATGTCATGTAACAAGATGCTATCCATAACAAATTAGCTTTTTTCATAATCATAATGAATAACAGCAACAGGTTATTTTTTCAACACTATAACAAGTAATGGAACAAATTATTTTAGAAAAGTAATGTTCTGAGTCCTGGTCCACTTCATGCATACAAGACCCAATTGTGAAGGCCTTGTGTCTGCCTTAGGACAAGGCAGTCACAACTCCAGAGCAATGATCCTTCGGCTTCATCTGTAAAAGCCTGAACAGAAGCCTTAGTATGCAGATTGATTTAGCACTGCAGCAGGGTGATTGAAAAGTGTGTATCTATTATAACCATGAATCATTATTCAGATCTGATTGTGCATTATAGTCTTAAATGTGATTCAGCTGAAGCTGCCTTAGATGCTGCTATATGAAGTGATAATGGGAAGGGCATTAGCTATAATGGGTCATGAGCCGACTCATTAGACAATACATCTGATTTTTACTGAGTGCATCAGTTTCAATAGCAAATTTAGTTCTTTTGATGTAGAGCAGAAGTGTTCAGTGGACTATTTGTCAAAATCAAGATTTGGGTTACTTAAGCCATCTGACAAGTTGCTATTTTTACTCCTTTTAAAGAGGAGGGTGATTTTTATTTGCATACATAAAATGGCTTTTGTTCATGATATCATCATCAAACTTGTGATAGAGTTGGAGACATGATTTAGCCAGTTTGGAGACTCATGCTTCTCAGTTTAAGCTTGCAGAAGATTCTACTCAGTTACTTTACTTTAAGAGTAAATATAAGACACAACCGTCTTCATGTTAACATTAGCAACGAAGCATTCTGATAGGGATAGTTCTCCAAATCAGTTATCATCATCATCATCATCATCATCATCTACTCCTCCTCCTTCTTCTTGGCAATCTAATTTGCTCCTTATTCTAGCCCACCTGGCTGCTTTGTTTCCCCTTGAGTCAGTTTTTGACTTGATTTTTACATATTGCAACATACATAGATACTCATTCATAATGAAACTGCATAGAGCTTGGAAAAGCCACTCTTAAAAAAATAACTCCCAAAATCTGCCCTTGAATCTCAACTTTGGTAAAAAAGTAGGGTATAAAGAAATCAATATAACAGAACACAAATCCCCAAATGGACATCCTGGGCTGCATCTGCACTGCTGAAATAATCCAGGGCTGGTCTGTATGGTGAAATAAATCCTCATAGAATCCAGGGGGAATCCCATGTGTCCAAACTGGATCCCACAGTGTTCCATCATTTCTGGAGGGAGGGGGAGCAAAATTCAGGAAAAAACTGCGGGAGAAATGTGCACTTCTGCTCATTAGGACAATCAAATCACAGTATAGTGCATTCCTGAAGAGAATAGCTGATTGGTCAGATGTGCAAAGGGGGCAGAGATTTTTAAGAAGGCAATGCCTGGAACTACTATGTTGGATTGTCACCATAGCGATTGTGCACTGAGGTGACAAAACAGCCTCCCCCCCGTTATTTAAGCGGAAGACTGCTCTTCTGCACCTTGGATTTAGTGTGTTTTTTAAAAAAAATACTGTTTGGCAGGCGCAAGTTGGGGTGTATAGAACCACAAGTAATTCACTCATGCTCACCATCTTGATTCACTGCCATGCCTCCGTGTGAATAGCAAACATGGATAACTTCACACACCAGCGACCTTGCAAAAGGATTGTTGAGACAGATGAAAGCTGCTACAAATTGTGGTAGGTTTGCACCAACCCACATTTTATTCCCTCATCTAGACCAGCCCCCAGTTTGACACCACTTTAACTGCCATGGCTCAATGCTATGGAATTTTGGGGTTTGTAGTCTTGTGAGATATTTAGCTTTCTCTGTCAGAGAGCTCTGGTGCCACAACAAACTACAAACTCCAGGATTCCTTAGGACAGAGCCATGGCAGTTAAAGTGGTGTCAAACTGGATTATTTCTGCAGTGCAGATGCAGGACTCGCTGGGAAATTCTGGGAGTTGTCATCCAAAAAGCCACTTTCCCTAGCTTTTGCCATAAGTCAACAGGTGACTTGAAGGCATATACACACACGCATAGTGTAGGGATGCAGGAAATCAGCCAGTTTTGCCAAATTCAAATCAGTTTCTCCACATTCAGATGTTTTAAACTTCAAGTTCTTTACACTTGGGTGAAGAAAAGTGTGAATTTTGGTAAATGTTTCAATGATGAGATGAACCAAATTCTCCCCCAAGTGTAATAGTCAAATAAAGATCTCACACTGTTTACCCCACGACTATAAAGAAATGTGTACATTGTAAAAAATTCTTCTTTAAAAAGAAGCTGAAGTGAAATCCTCACCCATCACTAGAGCTGCATACATGATATACTTCCCAGCTGGTTCACAAAAAGATGTCACTGGTGCTGTGCAAACCACTTAACAAAGAGAGATGGCGTCAGTGACACACACACAAAAGGTGTGCCACATCAGCAAACCCTACATTTGTTTTCATTGCATGGCATTCTGTGGACATGTTTTTGGTGGATTTGCACTCACACATGCCATAGCTGCTTTGGTGTTAACAATACTGGATCAGTGAAATAGTAGCAGATGGTATTTGACATGCTTGTACTTTAACAACCGAATGTGAATAAATGCTATCAGTTTCTCCATTTTATCCATGAGAAATGGCTGGCAGTGCTTCCTCATCAATATGCACACATGTCCTTTGTAAACTGGAATCTCTATGCAAATGTCTACCCTTCTCATATAGGCTTGCCATAATTCTCTGCCACAAAACTGGGACAGAGCACCCATGCGGGGAGGGGGGAGAGGAGGGAGCCCTCTTCTCTCCCCCATCTCCATGAGAAAGGCACCCAGAGCATCTGTGGGGGGGAGGAGAAGGATGCCCAAAGACTCACTGGAACTCCACGGAAAAGCAAGTGAGTGGACAGGGGCATGTGGGCGCATGGAAGAGGAAGTGGGTGGGTGGGGGAGTGAGGCAGGAAAGAGTGCCACCCCCCCAAAACGGCTACCCATGGAGGACCACACCCTGCCCTCCCTTCCTCATTACACCAGCCTATCAGGCTGGGCTGCTTGAAGCAGCAGATCCTGGATTCCTCCAGCTCTGGAAGGAAGAGAGTTTCCTTTCCCTCCAGAGCTGGAGGAATCCTGGATCTGCTGCTTTGTACAGCCCAGCCAGACATGACAATTTTTAGTCCCTTTAATCTGGGTTTCCCCCAGATTTCTGGGACATATAGCAACCCTATTCTCATTAAATCTTCCTTGACTACAGTGTTCAATTACAAGCATTTGAAAAATGGCTGTTTGGTATAAATGAAAGGGTGGGTGTAAAAGAGCACATGAATAATTGGGGTTTTACTGACTTTCTTGGACTTTCCCAAGTGCCAACCACATAAATTAAACCATGCCATTATTCTAGCCAAGAGGCAGCAAACCAGATGCACTATACAGTTCAAATCAGACTATTAAGTCAAATTTCCTAGAATGGTGTTTGTGTTATTAGTTGTCATCTATTGTTTGAAGAAAGCATTTTATGAAAGCACCTCTCGCAGGGATCAATAGACTGCAATTACAATTGTTATATATGTGCATCAAGTTTTATTTTGTTCTATAAGTATTGAACATCAAAGGGCCAATAAACAAACGCTTGGAGATAACCAATGCATTTCAGTTCTTCTCCTCTACTTATTCACCTTGAAATCTTGATCCCTTTAGCTAATATTCTGAAGTAAGTCCTTTGTGATGATGCTTGTGTTTACTCTGTTATATTTTGGCTAATACAAAACCAGATATACAATAAAAAGAGAAGTAGCTTTAACACTTGCAAAGCTGATTAGTGCAAAGGAAATACCAAGAAAAGAAATGCATCTCTTGGACGAACTTTCGCAACACAATAGAACGATCTCCTAGTCCCTCTTGAACCTTCCCCAACACTTCATGAAAACTGATGGATTGATTCCATTTCCTCCTGCTCATAGCTATGTATGTGCACAGCTCTGTTCACAGAGACGGGCAGGCAATTGAACAGAGAAATCCAGCACACTTTTGCAGCTCTCTGGATGTGAAATGTTTGTATGGAAAAGGGGATTTTCACCAAAATTTAACTGCCAGGGTCTCTGTGTTGTATAATCTGACTCTGTGAAAAATTATCTCTTAAGAACACGAGCCTTGCTGGACCAGACCAAAAGGCTGTTTAGCATTCTGTTTACACAGTTTCCAACCTGATGCTTATGGGAAGCCTGCAAGGGAACTTATGCTCCCCACCAACTGATATATGGAGGTGTATTTTCTGTGGTGCTGGGAGAATATACTGTATATATGAATAATAACCAGTCATCGTTAGATTCAACTTTCATGAATTTATCCAATCCCCTTTAAAAATATTATCCATTCAGGCTGACAGCTATCAAATCTTGTAGCGAATTCCTCAGTTTACCTATGTGCTGTTGTTACCTACCCTGATACCCCGTGCCTCATATCTGTAATAACTGGCAAAATGTAATGATTTGGCCAAATGTGGCCTTCCACGCAGTGTGGCCATTAAAACTGGGGAATTTAAAAACCCAGGAATTCAAAAGGATAGTGTTGAGACTCAGGTATGCATTTAAGGAGGGGCCAAACCAAATTCCAAAGAAGGATAATTTACAAGGCAATATAATGCCTGAACATCTGGCTAATCCCATCAGCCTAAACTGAGATACTCATGTTTGTAAAGATCTCTCATACCTCTACCTTCCCCCAAAGAGAGTTGTTTTCTCTGTTCAGTTACAAAGTATCATCACATCAAGGATCATTAGCATATCTAGAATGCCCATTGTCTTATCTTGGGAACCTCTGAGAAGCATTGTCTTTCACTCTAAGTTCCATCCCCTGAAGGAAAGTATTGGGTATAAAAACCTTTCCAAACCCCACTCAAACATGCACAGATCTCCTTCCTGTGGACACTTCCTCCATCTGTGTAGCCAAGTGCACAGATCCCCTTCATGTGGATACTATGTCCATCTGTGTAGCCAGGTGCCACTGTTCCAGCTTTGGGACCCCCACTTGGCTGCTTTTTCCATGACCACATCTCCTCAGATCGGTACAGTATCACCTGAGAACAACCTGCCTTCGCTATTCCTCTATCCCAATGCTCCTACTTTATTCACTAGCCTTTCATGAATGCTTGAAGCCTGAGTATGTGTGTGAATGTTGTTAATATTGTTTTCTCAGATAAAGAGCAAATAATTGTACTATCTAGCTTAATGTCTCCTCCTGATGTCAAAAGGTCCTGCTGTCTGTTGCCACCTCTCACATAGCCAAGCTGAGTCTATTAATTCCCCAAATTAATATTGATATTTGGAGGGTCCTTAAAGACTCTTGAGTGTTTAGGGTAACACTATGTAGTACTTCTTTTAATCTGTCCTGACTCTTCCACCACTTAGCTTCATTGGACAACACTCCATTCCAATATGTTGACCTAAGGAGACAACTTTCTCTTTCTCTACTTTTGGACTCTTTCACACCATCACTAATTTTATACATGTCAGAGATCACACATCAGAGAATCATAGAGTTGGAAGGGACTCTAAGGGCCATCTTATTCAACCAGCTGCCAGTGTAGGAATCCAGAGCTAAAAAGCATCTATGAAAGATGGCCAACCAGTCAATCATGTCTCCTGTTACCTGCCTTTCTTCTAACCCGCACAGCCTCAAATATTATTTTGGGAGAAGCTGCTTTGGGTCCTATTTTGTGAGAAAGGCAGCATATACATCAAACAAATAAATAACGACTAAAGATAACTTTCCCTCATAGGGAAGTTGCTCCAGCAACTTGATAATTTTAGTTGGTCCTTTCTGCCCCTTTCCTGGCTCTGCAATCTGCTTTTTCAGGTATCATTACCAAACTGGACATGGCACTCCAAATGTGGCCATATTGTGGATTTGTATAGGGGCATCATACAATACTGTCAGTTTTACTTTCAATCCATTTCATGCCCCAGTATGGATGTTGTAAAGCATGCATGCATGCATGCATGCATACATACATACATACACACACACACATACGTTCTCTCTCTCTCTCCTGTTGACAATTTAGTTGGTTAGTGAAAATCAAACATTAGAGCAAAAGAAATGATAGCTGGCATCCTGTATTGCAGTTGTGGATTCATAACCTAGAGTTATAGTTCTGTAACTGCACCATGTCAACGATTGTGGCACTATTTCCATGATTGTAAATGCCTCTTCCAACTCACCTTAAATTCCAGGAAGCTGCTCTGAGCAATGGAGGCCTGTGGCAGGGTTGAGTAGGGTGCTTTGGGATGATGCTGTTGCTTCTCCTCGTTGTACCACACCTTGGGTGTGGGAGGGGGCTGACATTTCATCCTGAAGTGTCCCACTTGACTGTGCCACAGACTTCCATCATTTGGAATGGATTGCTGGAGTTTAAGGTGGGTTTCAGGGGTCAGTTCCTTAGGTTATTTGCACCTATGTTTATGTAGCTATGAATGGGATGCAGGATCTCAGCCAATATATTTTCCATCCCGAGAGAAAGTAAATATGTATAAATTTTACTGAGAGGTCTCTGTTAAATAAAAGGCAGAGTGAATGGCCTACTGTAGTGTGAGGACAAAATTTAACTTTCATGTTAGCCAAAGAGGACACTCTGCAGTGAGTAATGGTTCCTGTTCTGTCTGTTTGTTGTTACCATTAAAGCAACCTTTATTACTGCCACTAGGTGTTATTAAATGTTATTTGATCGCCTCCGCATTCTTGCAGGCCTATTCTAGCAAGAGGTCTTGGGCCTGGTACACTACACAATTTCACCAATTGCTCTAATTTCTGCAAGGCTATTTCTCCAATCCTGTATTTCAGAAGTTATTCCTGCATTTGGAATGGAACTGTTGACTACAGTTGATTGTTTATTCTGTGTATATTCTCACAAATTTTTATTTTTGCTGTGTGGTGATTGGGCCAGATCTGCTCCCACTGCAATCTGTGTCAAATGCATCATTGACGTCAGGGAGTTCAGGATCATTGGCCTTCTAATAATGAAAGCAATTAGGGGAAAAAACAGTGCATAAAGAGGTATGTTCAGGGATGGTTTGGACTAGTATAAATAAAGATCATGCTACCCAGGCTTGTGTAAACAGCTAAAAAACAGATGCCAACTTTGAAGAATCTCCACAGTGCACAATGGGAAAGCGAATTTTTATTTATTGGAGAGATAGAAAAAAAATGTACTTAAATTCCAGATGGTGGTTATGCAAATAATCCCTTAATGGGCAAGCAGGACTAGTTCCCTTTGCCCATATTTATTTTCTGAGATTAAGCCTTTGCTTGTGCAAACAGTGACCACAGGCTGGTCCACAACAGTAGACATCTGTGCTCTTCCAAATAATTAACAGTAGATTAGTCATTTGGCTACTAACCCTCTAGTGCAAAGATCTTGGCTTGCATCTGTTTAATGATTGACGCAGAAATGACGAGACCACACACATAAAATTGGGTTGAAATACGGGCCACTTTATTGTTAGATTTCCTATTTATTGTGACTTTCTTGAGGTATGCCGGCTGTGAAAAAGGGGGGAGAGGTCCCTCACGGGGGCACGCACATGGGCGGTTGGTCACAACTGACCTTAACCCCCAGCGTCCCTGGGCGACTCACCTGAGCCCCAAGGGGGATCCCGTTAGCCAGGGTTCCCCTTGGGCGCCATCTGCTGGAGGGCCCAGTGTCGGGAAGGAAACCCCTAAGCCATATATAGCTTCTGCGAGGGATCTCCCCCCCGAGTCTGACCCTAAGGATATCCTACATCCCTGTACCCTATCCATTAGGGACGCCGGTACAGTTCAGTGATAGAAATCCTTCCACTCAAATTGAGGTTGCCATAGGTGAACGCCAAGTTATCATCTCCCCGCTCCCTGCAAGTGACCACCTAGTTAAAGAAACACACCCGGAGCCAATTGTCAACGTCCCAAGCGACAGTATGGGGTAGGCAAAACACCCCTCGGAAAAGAGCAGGTAAAAATTCCTACCCGGCCCAGAATGCGACCAGAGATGTCATACTGTGGCAGAGGCAGGGTGGGTGGGTTTCGATCAGATGTAAAAGAGGAGGAGACAAGGGGAGGCAAGGGGTAAAATAGGCCCTGCTTTGGCGCCTCCCCTGACTCCTCCCGGCCGGGGCGTGTCCACGCCCAGGCCTGCTCATGGGTTCGCCTCCCTGCTCATCATTAAAACACCTCCTCCGGATCCACCATTCTTCAGGATCCGGGGGGGTGTCTGTTCTATCCACTTGCCCCCATTAATAAAAGTCCCTGCCTTACCCCCATCTGGTGACAACACTTTCCTCTTGGGTCTAGAGTTAACAGGTTAATTTGTTTTACTGAAGCCTTAGGCCTCAAAGGGCATAGATGAGTTGCATACAGCACTGAAGCAAGAACCAATGTTGGCTTGGAAAAGGAAAAGGTTTATGTCACATCACAGTTTAGGCCTGCAAAAATTTGATACTAAATTTATGTGAGCTGCATCTGAGAGAGGATGCTATTGCAGAAAGCCTGCCTAGACTCGATTGGAGAGGAACAGTGTAGTTGCAATTTGTCTTTCCAGTAATCACTGAAAACAGGCAAAACTCACGAGTTAACATTTCCTAGAGTGATAATTCTGGGGGCATAACAGTCTCAACTGCTTTTTAAAGAATGTACCAGACTGAGGTGGCAGAACAGTAGCTAGTATGCATTCTTAGAAATAACAGGGCTGCAGCCCACTGTTTAACAACTAAATTATTCTATCCCTCAGAACATCTGTAGTGAATGTCCTGTGTGTTTGTGCTATGAGAATGTGGATGCAATTTAGGTTTTATCTTTTTTTAAAAAAGAATATGCAACTCAATTTCTAGTCCTTTGGATTGTGATAGATTGGAAAGTGTCTGGGTACTTTTGAAAAATTCAGAAACCAAGGACTGAGAAGGATTTTTAGTACTCAAGGAACAGAGCCTCCATGTAATGTTCAGCTATTTTGTTTGCCTCTTCGTATGAATAGCAAAAAAGAATAATGTATAAATGAGGTTAGTTTGTATAACTTAACACCCCACAGAATAGCTATTTCTGATATGAAAGTTGGTGTTTGTGCTGTAGTACAAGCATATCTCAGGTGTTGTCTGTACGGTAAAAAAAATTTGAACGGCATGCGAATGTACAGTGATCCATTCAAATGGCTGTTTGCACAAATACATGCCATTCGGCAGGAGGGCAGCAAAATCTACAGCAAAGTCCATGTGAGCCATGTCCGGGGCTTCATATGGATTTTTAAAAAAGCTCGGTATGACATGTGGATGTGTGATTGTGTGAACACTCACATTCACACAAATTCAAACAGGCAGTGCAATCTGATTGGCTGGATGAGGATGGGGGGTGGGGCTAGAAAAGAGGGAAAGCAGCTGTGGCCACCATGTTAGATTTTTGGCTAAGCAAGGGTCCGGTAAGTCAATCAAATGGCAATTTTATACTCTTTTTAAAAAAATGTCTTCATTCTTAAATACAAAGTGTTGCTTGTGCGCACCCTGGGAAACTTTTTTTTTTTTTAATGGCAGCAGCAGATTTAAAATTGCAAGTAAATCACTCATGGTGGCCTGCTGGCTAGGTGTCGTGCGGAGTTTGGGGGGGTCTTCTGGACATGTAGGCAGTTCACATCATTGCAAACGTTTGCCTTTCTGAACATGTTTGTATTTTTTCCCCTCATATAGATTAAGACCTCAGTTAACAAAACCTCTGCCAAAGAAGCTCCTTTTTACAAAGTATTTTTCTGCCCCGTCAGCCAATTCTCCTTTATTCTTTGTCCTCTGTCTAGCTGGAAGTCTTTTTTAAAAACAGCTTTATTTATTTATTTATTTATTATTGACTTTCTATACCGCCTATCAGTGCCAAAGCATTCCCTAGGTGGTTTACAATGTAAAAACAAGTAAAAAAAAAATAAGACAATTAAAATAATTAAAAGTAACAATTAAAATTATTTTTAAAAACATATACAAGTTAAAACAATAAAAACACATAAAACCCCACCCCAATAAAGCCTCTATGTCCACAGCTACAAATTAAAAGCCTGCTAAAATAAAAACATTTTTGTCTGCCAGCAAAAGGAAAGCAGGGAGGGGGCCAGCCTAGCCTCCCAAGGAAGGAGCAAGGAAGGGTGGGAGCAGCCACTGAGAAGGCGCTCTCTCGTGTCCTTACCAAGCAAGCCTGGGATGAAGGAGGGATCGAGAGAAAGCATTCCTCTAAAGATCTTAAAATTCTGGCAGGTTCATACTGGGAGACATGATCTTTCAAATAGTTTGGACCCAAGCCATCCTGGGAGGGTGGTGAAGGACTGGAGAAATACAGAAATTCAGTTGCCAGGTTGCAGCAGCATGTCTGCAGTAAACAGTGTGATAAAGCATGATCTGGGAAAGACTGGGATACTTCTCAGCCAATCCTACTCTAGTTGTCTGATCCTGTCTACAACAGGGAAAGTAACAGCAGCTGCCTCTAGAATTCCTTATTAACTATGCGTGAATGCAAAACTGAAAGAAAGGGGGAAAAGTGAATTAGCCTGCCTCAACATCTACCCCCAGCATGTTAAAAAAAAAAAGAAAGAAGAAGAATATATTGGCCACCAAAATGGAAATCATAAGAAAAGTGGAGGCTGGTGAAAGAAAAAAGTTATCCCTGGATGCCTTTTGGAGCAAGCTTTTAAGTGGTCTCCAGAAGATCCAAAATTTTACTTTTGAATTATTTATGCAAGGCTTACCTGACCTGTTAGTTTGATTTGACATGTGCATAGTGTTAGTTTTGAATGAACATTTTGGTGAAACATACTGTTACCCTAAGAGGTGTGTGTGTGGGTGCTCTAGAGACCCACCTGTGATATCAAAATCTATATTTTTATCTGTGAAGGCCCTGGGAGGGAGGGGAGAGGCCCCGTGAAGGCCCTGGGAGGGAGGGGGTAGGGCCGGGGAGGCCTCCATGGGGCCTTGCGAGGCCCCGTGAAGGCCCTGAGAGGGAGGGGGGATGGCCGAGGAGGCCTCCACAGGGCCTTGCGAGGCCCCGTGAAGGCCCTGGGAGGGAGGGGGATGGCCGGGGAGGCCTCCAGGGGCCTTGCGAGGCCTCGTGAAGGCCCTGGGAGGGAGGGGGGATGGCCGGGGAGGCCTCCACGGAGCCTCGGGAGGGTCTCCTGAGGCCCCATGAAGGCCTAGGAAGGGACTGGGGAGTCCGGAGAAAGCGACTATGGGGCCTCCGGAGGTCCCATGGTCGCTTTGGCAGGGGAGGGGAGGGCAATAATTATTCGCAGATTTTTCACATTCACGGGGGTCTGGGGAACCTAACCCCCGCGAATGTGAAGGGACAACTGTATTTATACCCTGCTTCATACACATACCTGTATACATAAGCCTGTCAACATATCCTGAAGCAGTACTCTGGCTAGGACAAAGCCTGGATGGTTTCCCCCTGGGTAAACAAAGGAAACCAACACTTAACTGTTTTAATTAATGGTGGGGAGGTAGGAATTGATGGGTTTATGACAATCTTGCAATGCATGACAGGAGAGGGTTCTGAAGTGAGATTTCTTTGGGATTGGGGTTGGGAAAGGTCACTTAATTGTTTGGTTGGATGACTCATTGCTGAGGTGCCCAAGAAGGAATTAGCGCATACCTCCATAGTGGTTTTCTTAACCAAGGGGTTTCTACACAATCCTAATACAGGCTTGTTTTGCCAAAATATTTTAAAGACACATCCCAGGTTAATATGACCATCACCTGACCTACATATTTTCAGTTCACTCCAGCCAACTTGACCCTGAAAAATGTCCAATATTTCCAATTCTGAGGTATCATAGGGAGGGGGGTAGTAGGGCATGCTAACAATACTGAACTGCTCTTCCTATTCTTTCCAGGTTATTTCTACCTTTCGTACCAAATTTTCTGTTAAAGAAACAATGTCCAGGAACCCATCTACTTTGTTAACTGGCATATACCTGTATACATAAGCCTGTCAACAACCTCATCCATTATAGGAGTCACTTCTACCTTACAGACCTCACAGAGGCAATTCTAGCTCCACAGGGCTCATATAACAGCACATGTAAGAGCCTATCTAAGAGTAAGAAACTTTCCTCTGCAGTTAATATTCACAAAGAACAACCTGCTCTTGACAAAAATACAAACCAAGTAATTAAATGAAAAGGCACAGAATACAGAAGGGGGAAGTGAGGAAGAAGAATAGTGTTCCAGTCTGTATATCATCCTAGTATGCAGGAGCTGCTTAAAAAACCGAGGGACCCTGATCCACAAGTTATGTTCTTTCCCGTTTATTACTCCCTTCTGGCAGCAGGTAATGAAACAGATCAACATTGTCCTAGATAACAGTATGGGATTTCTCTGGGTATAATTTACTGCTGGGATATTTACCAGAGGAATGGAATATTAGAAATAGCCACAGACTGTGGAGTCTACAAGCTGCTGTGTTGTCTAAATATATTGTTTTCCATTGCTAGATGTCTCCTGCTATGTCCCATAGAGAATGATGAAGAGAGGATCTTCTAAGCCTGGCCATAAAAGTAAAAGTATGGTCCATGCATTTAACAGGAATAAGGCAAGCAAAAGTTATTTTTTTTTTTAAAAACCCATCAGTCTGAATGTGTATGGTCCATGTTTTTGGACCTGTTTGTCAGCTCACCTAGATCTGTGAGGGAATATGAGAGTTGTTATACAGATACCCCTTCCCTACCCCCTTTCCCTCTTCTTCTGTTTCCTACTCCTCATCTTTTATACTTGTTTTGGCTGTTAACATATGTTTGAATATGTGTCAAAGTATCCATTCTATAGTAAATCCTGGGCTAAATCTACACAGGGAAAATAATGCAGCCTCACCTTGATCGGGTGTGGCACAATATTCCTCCCAATCCAGTTTGAATTTAGATCTTTTGCTTGGTTGAAGCTTTAAGATGATTTAACAAAACCTTGCTTTTACTCCATGGGTTTTAGAAAGAACTGAAAAATATTTTCTTGTAGCCAGGACTTGAGTTAAAGTGAAATTGGAGCAGGGTGCTGAAGATGGATGGAGGGATCCATGGCAGGAGGGAAGGGTCAGCACCATCCACCCCCCTTGCACTCTAGATATATGCAAAGCTTTGAATATACAGTGCTGCAAGTATTTATAACCAGAGCTTCTAAACACTCCTATCTTTGTTTGCTTTTAACTTGGGGGTTGTCTAAACAGTGAAAATACTCTTCTAGAATTCGAGGAGAATACCTTTTGTTTCCCAATGGGATCTGCAGTAGATTCGTGGTATTTGGAAGGGGGGGGGGAACTCCAAAAACCTTTGCAGCTTTCCCCAAAGTTTTTAAAAGAATGCATGGGAATGCACACTTGTGCTTTCAATTTGCATCACAACCAATTTGGATCACTGTGCATTCTTGGAGAGGGTAGAACTGGATGTGCTTGGGGGTAGGCTTGTCAGCAAGAAAGTGGGCGGAAGAGCCTTTTGGATTTTTGCTTCAGCGATCCTGTGGTTTTTTGCTGTGTTGAGGTGCTCAAATAACCTTTTTAAGCAGAAGGTCATACTTGCATGCCTTTGCTTTAAAGTTTAAAGAAAGTACTGTGTGCAACGGTGGCAACATGTGAAGAATAATAACACACTAATTTGCTTGGGCCCCATCCTGATTCATGGGGGTGTGCACTTCAAACACAGATAGCTTCACATACTATCATTTTTGCCAAAAGACGATGGAGACAAAAGAATGCTGCTGTGAATTTGCAATAATGAGCAGTAATCAGCTTAATATCCTCTCATCTAGGCAAGCCCTTAGCTTTAAGTATTACTTGCCACCTGAGTTTGCAGGATGTCAGATGTCTTTTGAGTTCAATGGGAGGAAGAGGAAGGGGTGTTTCATGGAGCAACCACTATAGGCCATTTTCCTAGCAGTAAACACTATTGAGATCAGTCTTACAAAGGCCTTCTGTAAGACTGAACCATAAGTTTTCAGTCTTTCCTGGGAGTAAGCCTCACTGAACTCAGTAGGACTTATGAGTAGACATGTATAGGATTGGGCTGTTAAGGCTACAATTGTACAAATACTTTTTGAGGGGGAGGGAATGCCAATGATGCAAACAAGGAGAGGGCAGCAACATTACCAGTGGAAGTGGCACTGGTGCCTAGCAGGTGAGCACAGGTGAACATCTGTGAATGTAAACATGCATGATGGGAAGACATAACAAAGGTTGCAAACCAAGCCATGTGATCTTTTTCAATAGCTCCTGTTGATATGTGAATGTGTGCATGTGTGAGAGATGAAACAAAGAAATAAACACAACCACTGTCAGCTCCACTGCTTTGCAGGCAAAAATAGTTACCAGTAGATACAGCCAACACATGACTCCAGTGGATATGCCCCCTTCAGCTGTCTTGTCTCTGTGATGGGGAACTCATGTGGCTCATCTTCCTGATTTCAAGTTGGATTGAAAGGGACAAAAGGAACTAAACTGGAATAAGAATAGTTCATGCTGGATCTGGGACAGAGTCATGGTGTAGATTTACTTCTAGCTGCAGTCATAGGGTTATTACTGAAGTTGAGGATGAGAAGAGGTAATGTGAAGAAGATATGCGTGAGTTGGGGATAATGGTTTGTACTTTTGGGGGGTGATTAAAAAAAGTAATAAAATTTATGTATAAAGGTCTTCAGAACATTCATTTCTTCCTTTTTAAAAAAAATATTAAATTAAAAACTACATATATTAAAAGTAAATAATAATACAACAAAGAACCTAAAACAACATATTACATACATACAACCAACATCCCATAAATAACTGTAATTACTAACTATAACTATTACTACTACCTCTATAAACTGTCTCTACTACATCTCACACACAGAAAAATTAAAAAATTTTTTTTAAAAGTTGATGTCCTGCTTTTCCTACCAATGGCTTAATTGCAATATTAAGATTAACTTCCTCTAAAAATAAAAACTAATATACACTTCTACTTATTATCCCAAAAATAACTAAGGACTTTTTCGGACGCGGAGAAAGTAACGCAAACAGCCTCGTCAGCTTGCGAGGCTGCTGCGCTGCAGAGCATCCCTTTCGTATGACGCTCACCCCTGCCGGTACTGTTGCGGTACCGTGGGGAGAGTTGAGCGTCATATTTCGTCGTTTTTTACTCATGATCAACTTTCGTGAGTAAAAAATGACAAAATATGATGCTCAACTCTCCCCGTGGTACTGCAACAGTACCGGCAGGGGTGAGCGTCATATGAAAGGGACGCTTTGCAGCGCAGCAGCCTCGCAAGCTGACGAGGCTGCTTGCATTATTTTTCAGCATCCGAAAAAGTCCTAATTCTCAAAACCTGAAAATGTTATCTTTTCTCCTCTTCTCTTTCGTAAAAAAAATTCAAAAAAGGCTCCCACTCTTTTAAGAATTTATCTTCTCTTACTAAAATAGATAGTTTGTCCATTTCTTTTAGCTCAAACATCTTCAATACCCAATCTTCAATCCTTGGAATCTCTATATTCTTCAATCTCTGGGCATATTGCATTGTCTCTTTATCTGATTACCCATCAGTTCTAATAGAAACAGTTTTGGCTTAAAACAAACTTTCATCTTTAGAATATTCTGAATCTCACAGTGGATCTGCCTCCAATTCCTCCCCCTCCCCTGGTCCACCACATATGATAAAATGTTCCTTCTTGAAGTTTACATTTCCAGCACATGTTGTTTACCCCCTTTATACATTTTAGATAATCTTACTGGAGTCAGATACCATTGAAACATTATTTTATTAAAATTCTCTTTAAGATCATAACATAAAGTACTGATCAAGTGATCATCAGCTACACATTAAAAAAACACACCCATTTCTTCCATGAATTTTGTCTAGGGACAAAAATGTAAAAGCTGTCTTGGATGAAACCGATTATCTAGATCCATTTCAAACTGGCTTTAGGATGGGATATGGAGTTGAGACTGCCATGGTTGCTCTGGCTGATGACCTCCGCTTGGGTATCGACAGCAGTAGTGTGACCCTGTTGGTGCTCTTGGACCTCTCAGTGGCCTTTAATACAATAGATCATTCCATCCTCTTGGATCGCCTGAGAGGGTTAGGAATTGGAGGCACTGCCTTGCAGTGGTTCCATTCCTTTGTCTTGGGCAGATCCCAGAGGGTGAGGCTCAGGGATAGCTGTTCTATTAGAACAGAGCTTAATTGTGGCGTCGCTTAGGGCACCATTCTGTCCCTGATGCTATTTAACATCTATATGAAGCCGCTGGGAGAGATCATTTGGAGGCATGGAGCGCGGTGTCATCAGTATGCTGATGACACCCAGATACATTTCTCCATATCTCGGTCATCGGCTTTGACTTCAAGATGGCGTTTCTCCTCTTAATGATTGTCTTAAAGCAGTAATGAACTGGATGAGGAAAAACAAACTGAGACTGAATCCAGACAAAACGGAGGTACTAACAGTTAGGGGCCCTAAACCAGGTCTGGGAATACAACTTCCAATCCTGGATGGAACCACACTCTCCTCCAAGGACTGTGTTCACAGTCTGGGGGTGCTCCTGGACCCATCGTTCCTGATGTCTAATCAGGTAAATGCGATGGTCAGGAGTGCATGTTATCAACTTTGTCTGATACGCCAGCTGTGCCCTTTCCTGGAAACCAGGGACCTCGAAACTGTGGTATATGCACTGGTAACCTCCCGTCTGGATTTCTGTAATGCACTCTACATGGGGCTACCCTTGTACTTGACTTGGAAACTTCAACTAGTTCAGAACATGGCAGCCAGGTTGATTTCTGATGTTTCCAGAAAGAGAGCACATAACACCTGTGCTAAAAGCTCTCCACTGGCTGCCTATTAGTTTCCAGGCACAGTACAAGGTGTTGGTTATGATCTTTAAAGCCCTACATGGCATGGGTCCAACTTACCTCCAGGACTGCCTCCTCACATATAATCCTCCCCGCACGCTTCGGTCCTCTGGGAGGAATCTGTTACAACCTATGAAAACAAGGCTGTTGGTGACCTCCCAGAAGGCCTTTTCTGATGCCACTCCCAGATTATGGAATGGCCTGCCTGATGAGATCCGTATTATTACCACCTTAGACAGCTTTAAAAAAGCTGTCAAGAAGGATCTTTTCTGGCAGGCCTTTCCTGAATAACTATCCCGGCCGAAGATTCAGCTGTCTTTTTCCCTTTGAGCTGCCATTGAATTTTTTTCTTCTTCTATTTTAATTATTGTATGTTTTTTTAATCTTTTCTAATTCAATATTATAGGTGGGTGGGTTAGGGTAATGATGTAATTATGGAATTTTATACTGTAAGCCGCCCCGATTGCATTGCAGAGGGGCGGGATAGAAATAAATTTTATTTTATTATTATTATTAAAAGCAGGAAATTGGGAGCAAGAAGACACAAATTTTCTCCTCAGATTCCATAGTGCATTGCATCTACTTAGGCAAGACCTATTTATTTATTTATTTAATTTGATTTATATCCTGCCTTTTCCCCTATGTAGGATCCAAGGTGGCCTATAGCATTTCAAAAACAGGGTACATTATAGTTAAAACATTATTTATACTAAAGTTTAAAAAGAATTGAATTCTTGCAATTGCAGGTTAATTGAAGGCAGTCCTTTAATTTGGGTATTGACATCTGGAAGTGAGTCT
This sequence comes from Gambelia wislizenii, assembly GCA_030847615.1. Classification (NCBI taxonomy): domain Eukaryota; kingdom Metazoa; phylum Chordata; class Lepidosauria; order Squamata; family Crotaphytidae; genus Gambelia; species Gambelia wislizenii. The sequence goes on along the minus strand of JAUMIR010000003.1, from coordinate 47,258,726 downwards.
TCTTCATGGTGCCTCCCAATTTTCATGATATCCTCCCGTCTGGTATTTGGGTGTCTGTCAAGGACCAATTTTTTTCATCCAAGCCTTTCCTAACTGTGGGCACATTCAGATGGACTGGAAAAATCAGAAAGTCCCAGGTTTTGTTCCTGCCCTTTCCCCCTTTTTTGGGGGGGAGGGGGGAGGAAAGAGATCTACATGATGTTTTCCCCATCCTGAAGTATTCCCAGGGAACTCCCAGCACTTACCAGGCCTTTTTATTCCCACTCCCTTGGTCAGTTTAAATTAACCCGGTATTTCCTGAAATGAAATGTGCCTCTCTATGGCTGGCTGTATGTGTCACCACAGAACTAGCTAAGATGGCTAATGACTGTTCCCAGGACTGGAGATTCCACAGAGATCAAGCAAGGGAAAGAAGAATGCTAGCAATAAAAGGAATTGATCCTAATGCTTAACTAGTATAATATTGCTAAAGTGCTTTAACACTTTGACTATAACTCCTGAATAATAATTAGAAAGGGCTCAGTGGAAATTGGTGAAAGTCAGTTTCTGAAACATTGCCTGAGTCTGGAAGTGACATGTGATTGGTGGGAGGGGGAGAAGGAAGAATGCAAGGGAGGGAGAAGTGAGAGAAACTCGGGATATTTCAAGAAAGAGTTTGGATGCAAAACCATGAATATGTAGGTAAAATCAAAATAAAAAAAATTGGAAAGTCTCAATAAGGAGATGATCAGACAGGAACGCAAAAAGCATTCCTGTCCCACAATCTCCAATCCTGTCCCTGTCCTGGCACAATACCCCCCCTCCATCAGACTTACCTTCTCTTGTGTCCAAAGGCAGCCCAGGCATGAATGGAGCTCTAACTTCCTGAATCGAAATCCTGCCTGTTCTTGTGAGAAGATGCGAGCATGGGAAATTCAAAAAGAAAAAGAACATATAAAAAGTTACACCAAGCACAGAAACCACTAAAAACAAACAAACAAAAAAAACAAGTAACTTGGGGATGTTCATAAAAAGAGGGTAGCCTACTTTGTTTTTGCAACCCCACCGGGAAGTGTTCTGGCAGAACCGCCAACTGACACTGTATTCACGGCAGGACAATGGTGCGAGGTTTCACATGCCGACAATGCCAGCACCAAAATGGGAAGGGTGATCCATTTACAGCTCTGGCCCATCAATAAAAAGAAACACCAGAATAATGACTTGAACGCAAAAGAACAATGTCATGTGACATTACCGTCCTATTGCATTCTGTTTTCGCTATTCTGACACCACATTAGCCGCATCTGATAATCTCCTACTTATCCTTTCTGGATAAGTCCTGTGCTGCCCAGTCTGAGCACTGTGCATTAAGCCTCTGAATTTAAATGTTGTAATGGATGATTATTTTAATTGATCATTACTTAATTATTTAGGCATGGAAACCGAGTGGGCAAGTCACACCCTCTCAGCTTCAGAGGAAGGCAAGGGCAAACCCCCTCTGCACAAATCTTGCCAAGCAAAGCCTGTGATAAGAAAAGCCTTAGCATTGCAGTAAGTTAGAAACGACTTGAAGGCACAGAACAACACAACAGTGTCAATTTAATGTATGTTTAATGGTTTTATTTTATTTTATGTTGCTTCCAGACATTTCAGATATGACAAGCAGGGCAGAAATTGATTAAATATAGCAGCAGCAGCTACTGTTAGGGTGCCTGCAGATGTGCCTAAAAACAAAGGTCCCAGTGATCTTGCCATATGGTTGTTAGCTCTTCCTTTTCATGGCTGAACTTAATGAAAATGGGTTCAGCAGGCTGGTGCATTTTTTAAAAAAATTCCAGAAGGGTTGAGTCCAGTTTCCTACCTCCTGGTGTTATGAGAAAACTACTGTCACCCTGCAACTGATATCACAATCTCATCTTTCCCCTTTCCCAGAGTACTTTTGCAACTGAAAACCCAAACTGAGGTTTTAAAGAAAAAGAAAACTAGAAAATAACATTTAAGCACACTCAGCAGTTCTGTACAGGAGAGGTCTGTGTTACCTTGAAGGATCTGGGGGAAGGTCCATACACTGCAACTGTGCCTGCTTGGAAGGGACGGTCCTGATTAATAATCTGTCCTCCCACTTTTTCAGCTACTTTAAAAATGTCCCAGTATCTCTCCCCTCCTATCACTCTCTCACTTTGTCCTAGGTTACTTCAGTTGCTGCGAACTGAGGGCTTTTTCAGATGGGCTTTAAAATCCGTGGCAGGCACAGAACAGGGTTGAGAAAGGTCTTACCTTTCAGACAATGTCGCCCCTGTCCCTTCCTGCCCCTGTGCTGCTTCCAATTTATTGTAATCACGGGGAACCATCATGAATAGACCACCTGTTCCATTTCTGTCACAGAATCACGGGTGGTCTGAAAGGCGCCCCATTCTTCTCCCGTTATGCTGGCATGATGTCAGCCACGGGGGTAGATCCATGCAGAAGACTTCCAGTCCAAATCAGGACAAGGAGGTAAGTGACACCCTCCCCCCATCCCCAGATTACTTGGGGTTTTAAAAATTTATTTTGGGGCTTAGTTTTTCTTTTTGACATTTTGTTTAATTTTTATTTTTAAATTCCCCATGCAATCATTCTCTCGTGAGAACAGGTGGAATTTGCTTTCTGGGTCATAAATACAGCTTTATGATAGCTGCATTTACTCCCAGCCAGCCAAGGGGAGAGGAAGCAATTTTTCTCACACAAGAAAGTAGGTGTCTGAATTTTTTTTTTTTAATTACATGGCAGGGGTGGGAGTGGGGCAGAAGGGTGGGTAGCAAGGCAGAAACAGGATAAAAGTCCCCGTCTGAAAAAGTCCTGAGTTCAAAGTAGAAAGTTTGCACTCAGTTAACTCAGTGGCGGGAGAGGAGAGGAAACTCTTCCCAGTTGGTTCAGGCAAAAGCAAACTGTTGCAGCCTCTTCTAACCTATGTGTTATTCCTCATTCCTCATTTTATCTGTTTTTTACTTTGTATGTTTTTAATTGGTTTTAATTGCTTTTAAATGTGATTTTAATTGTTTTGTTAGCCGCCTTGGGTTTCGCTTCAGGAGAAAAGCAGCATATAAATTACACAAACAAATAAAATAAAATAATTAATAACTCTTGCCATCTTGACACATACTGATGTTGCTTTGCCAGACATGAACCAGCTTTCATCTATGAAATGATGGGGAGTATACAGATGCCCAAGGTCACACTCAACAGAATGAGCAGGAGAACCCTGAAATACGGCAAGTCTGGTTTAACATGTTTTGAAGCAAGTGAAGTCAGCCATCCAGAGCAGGGGTGGGCAAACTGCAGTGCTCCAGATGTTACTGGATTGCAAGTAGCCCTAGCCAGCACAGCCAATGGTGAGGCATGCTGGGAGTTGTAGTCCAACAATAAATGAAGGGCAGCATCTTGCCCACCCCAATCCAAATAGTCACTACCACCCACCACAATCATAGAATCATAGAATTGTAGAGTTGGAAGAGACCACGAGGGCCATCCAGTCCAACCCCCTGCCATGCAGGAAATCACGATCATCCCCGACAGATGGCCATCCAGCCTCTGTTTAAAGACATCCAAGGAAGGAGACCCCACCATGCTCTGAGGGAGTGTGTTCCACTGCCAAACAACTCTTACTGTCAGAAAGTTCCTCCTACTGTTGAGGTGGAATCTCTGTTCCTGGAGCTTGTATCCATTGCTCCGTGTTCCAGTCTCTGGAGCAGCAGAAAACAAGCCTGCTCCATCCTCAGCGTGACATCCCTTCAAATACTTAAACAGGGCTATCATATCGCCTCTTAACCATCTTTTTTCCAGGCTAAACATACCCAGCTCCCTAAGTCTCTCCGCATAAGGCATCGTTTCCAGACCTTTCACCATTTTAGTTACCCTTCTTTGGACATGCTCCAATTTGTCCATATCCTTTTTGAATTGTGGTGCCCAGAACTGGACACAGTATTCTAGGTGAGGTCTGACCAAGGCAGAATAGAGAGGCACAATTACTTCCCTTGATCTAGACACTATACTTCTGTTGATGCAGCCCAAAATCACATTGGCCTTTTTAGCTGCTGCATCACATTGTTGACTCATGTTCAACTTGTGGTCCACTAGGCCTCCTAGATCCCTTTTGCATGTAGTCTCTTTTAGCCAGGTCTCTCCCATCCTATATCTATGCATTTAGTTTTTCCGCCCTAAGTGCAGTACCTTACATTTCTCCGTATTAAATTTCATTTTGTTAGCTTTGGCCCAGCTCTCCAGTCTATCCAGGTCATTCTGAATTTTGATCCTTTCCTCCAGGGTATTAGCTACTCCTCCTAATTTGGTGTCATCTGCAAATTTGATAAGTATGCCCCTAATTCCCATAACAAGACAATTATGTTCAGGGAAGCTGGAACCCAAGACCATAAATTACATGACTGAACCACCAGGAGCTGGCCAGCCTTATGGCCCTTCCACACTATAGAATGTTAACACTATGATTCCACTGTAACTGCCATGGTTGCCACTTTATCTACATCTTATGGAACCTTGGGTTTGAAGTCTACTCCAGTGCTTCACCAAACTGCAAGCCCCAAGATTCCATAGGATGTTACCATGGGAGTCAAAGTGGAATCATAGTGCTATAATTTAATAGCGTGAAAAGACTCTTTGGTGTTGTATCAACTGTTCTGTGATGAAAAGTTGAATATAGAAAGAGAGGGGATGGGGACTGTCCATGACCTGTCAGAGTCAGAGATGTGCCAGCTTCTCCTGTTAGAGTATGCAGAGTATTGACTTTATCAGATGCACAAAATACGGTGTCATAACAATGCCACATAACCTCAAAAGGGCACTCATATCAGACAACGTCGCCCTTTTGCAGTTATGTCTTTGCCAAAACCTGTAGTTTTTTAATTGATGGCTGAAGCCATCAATTGATCCCCTGTGGTGCTTTTGTGCTGGAATTGCCGGCGTATGAAACCTTGCGTTTTTCCCCTCATACTTACCCCATCAACAGCCGGTCCAGTGTGAACACTTCCGGGTGAGATCATAAGTGACACACTTTTTATTACCCTCCCCGGATTACTTGGAAGTTTTTTAGGGTGTTTAGGTGCTTATGTAAACTTTTTTGGTGTTATTTTTGTTTTTGTTTTTTAATTTCCCATGCAATGAAGTCTCTTGATAATCAGCAGGATTTCAAAGGAGGAAGTGCACGGAGCTCCTTTCACTTCTTTCATTGCCGGGAAAGCCTTTGTTAGGAAAGCAAGGTAAGTGCAGTATGTGTGTGTGTGTGTGTGTGTGTTATTTTTGCCAAAAATGGATTTTTTATGCCAGCAAAAGAACACTTTAAGAGGCTTGTCTGATAAAGCTCTATGTCAATAATAATAATGGCTGGAATCTTGTTATCAGCTGCTTAATTAATTATGCTTAACTTAAGAATACTTAACTAAGTAACGTCTCTTGGCCCAGCCCCCTGCAAACCTGATGGAAATGTCATTCATCCATGTTCCAATCACCAGCAGAATGGACCCCCTTTTTCCTATGCAGTTGATGCCTGGTAAAGTAGGTTGGGGGGTTGGGAGTTACAGTTGTGGCAATAGTGTTATAATCATGACTAAACAGTGATCATGAATATAACACAGTTACCTAGGTTTACTCATTCAGCCATTAATATACAGTATGACCCCCTTATCTGTGGATTATACCAGAAACTGTGGATAATAGTGAAACTTATTAAAATGAATGACGTCTGGTCCAGGCATACCATAGAGTCATGCTGGAGGACCTAGAAGATGTTGAGAGAGACCATCTTTTTTTGTATGCAGGTAAGTGAATCTGTGGGTACCAGTCCTACTGAAACAGAGATCATACTGTAATAGGAATAGTAACAGTAACAACAACAACAACATAACCCATCCTTCTTCCTCAGAGTAGCTAACAATTTTGCATAAAAATTGGGTTCCATGATAGGAGAAGGGCAGGATATGAATAAAATAAAATAAAATAAAATAAAAATACATAAACCCACAAATTATAAATACAGTTGTCCCTTCACATTCACTGGGGGTTGGTTCCAGGACCCCCTGTGAACACCCAAATCCGTGAATACTCAAGTCCCATCATATTCTCTCTCTCTGGCTTTTCTTCGCAAAGATTCAGAAAGGACTCATCCCACCAAAGAAATGGAAAATACAAGGTGAATACAAAATAGAAGAATGGTATGACGAGGTATGGAATATAGCAATAAATGAGAAATTAACAAATATGGTTAAGGAAAAAAAAAGGAGGGTTAAATAAGAATGTTTTTGGTGAAAAATGGAGTAAATTTTTAGAATTTGTATTAATAAAGGGGAGAGGAAGCAAACCTGAGATGGAAACAATGAAATTTTGGAAAGAGGGATGAATATAAAGGGAAGTCCCTCGGTGGAGGGAATCACTGTTATATATGTTTGTTAGTTTTATGTAGTAATTGTATGTTTGTTTTTTTTAATTTTTTAAAAAATTAATAAAATTATTATTAAAAAAAAAAGGACTCATCCCGCGCTTTCTGCAAGCACGCTGATGACTGCCCAATCCAAGATAAACAAGTCTGGTTGCAGAAAGCGCAGCAGAGGGTCTCCTTGGGTGATGTTTCTGGGTTGTGATTCTTTCTGCATTGTTGTTTCTCTTTAAGACTTGTTCAGCCTGAGTTCTCAAATAAAGCTGCAGCATTTTGGATAGTGCATTTCCATGCAGGGCCGGTTTAACCTGTCTGCCAAATCAGCATTGGCAGGGCCCCCCCGAGGTCAAGAGGGGGACCCGAGGTCAAGAGAGGGCCCCATGTTGGTCTCCTTAATCTGAGGAAGGAGACAGCCAGGAGACAGCCGGGAGGAGCCCCCTCTGACCCTCCTCCTCCAAAAACCTCCTGCTGGCTTTTTTTTTTAAAAAAACAAACAAAACAGCCTCTCCAAAACTAAAGAGAAAGAGAAAGAAACAGCAGCCCTCCGTGGTAGAAGCTGGAGGGAGAGGCACATTGGATAGGGTGAGTGTGTGTGAGAGAGAGAGACAGGGAATTTGAGGGTTGTCTCCCTCAGGGCTTCTTTCTTTCTTTCCTTTCCTTTCCTTTCCTTCCTTGCACATAGATCCCCTCCAGCCCATCTTTCCAGCTGCTTTTAACATGTCTTGGTTCCTCTCCCCTCCCTTTCCCCCCTGGTCTTCTTCAGCTTCCTCCCCTTGCTGCCAACTGAGTTCAGCCTGCAAAAGAAATTTGTGTGTGTTTGCCCATGTGCCTTCAAGATCATTTCTGAGTAAGGCCAACCTACCATGGGGTTTTCTAGGGAAGGTTTGTTCAAAGGGGGTCGGCCTTTGACTTCCTTTGAGGCTGAGAGAGTGTGACTTGTCCAGGTAAGCCAGTGGGTATTCATGGCTGAGTAAGGATTCAAACCCTGGTCTCCACAGTCATAGGGCAATGCTGAAACTTCTACAACACTCTAGCTCTTTTAACAGAAGAATATAAAGAATATAAAGAAAAATTTGGAGTAATGTTACTGGGAACAATGGTTTTATTGTTGTCACTAAAACACCAGTATCGCATTAGTGTTATGTGAGAGGCATTGGCCTAGAGCAGTGGTTCTTAACCTTTTCTTTACCAGGCAGTGTATTCTACTTCCAAACAGCTCTTACTGTCAGGAAGTTCTTCCTAATGTTTAGGTGGATTCTCTTTTCCTGTAGTCTGAGTTGATTGCTCTATGTCCTTGTCTCTGGAGCAACAGAAAACAAGCTTGCTCCATCCTCAGTATGACATCCCTTCAAATACCTAAACATGGCTATCATGTCCCCTCTCAACCTTCTCTTCTCCAGGCTAAGCATACCCAGCTCCCTAAGCCATTCCTCATAGGGCGTAATGGCTTCCAGACCTCGCACCATCCTTCTCAGTATCTTTCTTGAATTGTTGTGCCCAGAATTGGAAACGGTATTCCAGGTGAGGTCTGACCAAAGTAGAATGGAGTGATACTATTACTTCCCTTGATCTAGACACTACTCCTATTAATGCAGCCTAGAATCGCATTGGCATTTTTTTTACTGCTGCATCACACTGCTAACTCATGTTTAGCTTGTAGTCTACTCTTTATTTTCTTTGAGGAAATCTACACCATTACATTAATTGCTAATAAACAAAAATATTATGTTAGTGCCTATAATATAGTTTTTAAACTAAATTATTGGTGGCAAATTATGTAATATAGTAGGCCCCTCTTATCCACTGGGGATTGGTTTGGGGGGGGCGCGTGGATTCTGAAAACCATGAATAATAGTGAACGCCATTGAAAATAATGGGACTTCTGGTTTAAAATACCATAGAGTTGCCTTGGAGGGCCTAGAAAAGGGCTAGGGAAGACACATTTTCTAGGAAGACTCTATGATAGGTGTGCTGTTTTGTGTCCCATGGATAATGAATCCATGGATACAGGGGTCCTACTATAATCTGAACATCCTGTATGGTGAATAGGTTAGGTTACATTGATCTGAGATAAACATATGGGGGCCCCAAAGTAAAGCATTGCAGGGCCCCCCAAAATTCCTTAAACCGGCCCTGTCTCCATGCCTCCCGATGTGAAGCCAGGACGGACCATTGTTGGTGTTCAATTTGGCTGAGCCTGAGATGTTGTTTCAGGGAGTCCTTGTATCGCTTTCTTGGAGCGCCCCTCTTACGCTGACCCGTGGCGAGTTCACCATAGAGTACTATTTTTGGGAGGCGATGGTCCTCCATCCTAGAAACGTGCCCTGCCCAGCACAGCTGTGTTCTCAATATCATGGGCTGAATGCTGGTGATTCCTGCTTGCTCAAGGACAGCAACATTTGTCACATAGTCCCTCCAGTGTATATTTAGGATTGTGCGTATACAGCGCTGATAAAAGCATTCAAGGAGTCGTAAGTGGTGGCGATAGGTGACCCATGTTTCAGACCCGTAAAGGAACATTGTACAATGGCTCTATACACACTGATTTTTGTGCTTCACCTCAGGTGTTTGTTACTTCAGACTCTTTTGTAAAGTCTTCCAAATGTGCTATATGCCTTTGCTAATCTGTGATCGATCTCTTTGTCAATCTTGGCATCTGAGGAGATGATGCTTCCCAGGTAGGTGAACTGCTGAACAGACTTAAGCACAGATTTGCCTACGGCAATGTGGGGATGATGGTGTTCGTCCTGTGGTGCAGACTGGATGGTGTCCCTTATATAAGATGGCAAAATCAAGGTTTGCTTTTTGGATTATTATTTTTTAAATAATATTTTCAAGCCGTGATTACTTAAATCTGTGAATGCCTAATCCGTGAACATGGAGGGACAACTGTATCTAAAATCACAGATCCAAAATCATTTCCACCTAAAATTACAATAGTTCAAATCATAAATTACAATTATCTGCTAAAACAATAAAAGCAATACCAACAGAGCTGTCAAAGACATGCTAATCCTGGCTTATTCCTGGAAGGAGTGCCAAGGGTGGGGAACCTTTAGCCTTCCAGATGGTTTTTCTACAATTCTCACAGTCTCTTACAATTCATAATGCTGGGGGTGGTCTGGGAACTGAAGTCCAAGACATCTGGAGGGCCAAAGGTTCCCTTCCAGCTGTTCTGTGGAACAAGTGACTTGCCTTAGGGTCTAGAAGGAGACCAACATCTGACAAGAGACTAACTGAAGCAGTTTTGTTTCAATAAAGCCCCCCCCTGTTTATGTTGAAGTCTGTCAAAATGCTGTTGTGTTCAGGACATAATACATCAGGGCACTTTGCAATGGCTGGAGATGGAGAGTGAGAGCACTGGTGAGATCTGGATGAAAGGTGAAGAAACACCAGGAATATTTGAATTCAGCCATAAAGTTTACCTGGAGCCACTCATTATCTGTCTGTATAACTTTCACATAGTTTGGAAAGGTTTTGGACTAGAGCTCCCGGGATACCCAGTTCATTAACCTGAGGTGAAAAGTGGACTGTAAAGTAAATCTGGAAGAAAGAGTATCTTAGACTGTATATTTAAACAGCCTGCTGAGTTTACAGACTTCTCTGAGTGCTGACCTTACTGAGAATTTGTTGTTTTGGGCTTTGGTTTCATCAGATCTGAAATGGAATATTGCAGTTAGTTTATAAAGCTCTCTTCACTCCAGGGAAGCGACTCCAGTCTGTTTTGGAATCACCAGTGCTTACTGGCCTGATGCCACATCTTGGTTCCTGATTAGATGTTATCCTTCCCTGATTTCCATTTAGTTATGCTGTCTTGCTACATAATATCACTGAGGTTTTTCTCCTCCCCATCAGAAAACCTATTTCTGTTCTCTAGCTTATTTTTGGTGGCATGTCCACCTTAACTAAACCCATGCCAATATTATTAATGGGTTGATGGCAGTGATGACCATCTTTTCAATATGTGTATGGCAAAGAGCAACAGATTAAAGTAAGGTTTCAGTAAGTAACTGAAAGTAAGTAAAGTAAAGATTTCAGTAAGGCCTTTGACAAGGTTCCCCATGACATTCTTGCAAAGAAGCTTGTAAAATGTGGGCTAGACAAGTTAACTGTTCAATGGACTTGTAATTGGTTGACTGGCCGAACCCAAAGGGTGCTCAGCAGTGGCTCCTCTTCATCTTGGAAATATGTGACCAGTGGGGTGCCACAAGGTTCGGTCCTGGGCCCAGTGCTATTCAACATCTTTATCAATGACTTGGATGATGGAATTAGGGGCATACTTATCAAATTTGCAGATGACACCAAATTAGGAGGAGTAGCTAATACCCTGGAGGACAGGATCAAAATTCAAAATGACCTGGATAGACTGGAGAGCTGGGCCAAAGCTAACAAAATGAAATTCAATACGGAGAAATGTAAGGTACTGCACTTAGGGCGAAAAAATGAAATGCATAGATATAGGATGGGGGAGACCTGGCTGAATGAGACTACGTGCGAAAGGGATCTAGGAGTCCTAGTAGACCACAAGTTGAACATGAGCCAACAGTGTGATGCGGCAGCTAAGAAGGCCAATGCGATTTTGGGCTGCATCAATAGAAGTATAGTGTCCAGGTCAAGGGAAGTAATAGTGCCCCTCTATTCTGCCTTGGTCAGACTTCACCTAGAATACTGTGTGCAGTTCTGGGCACCACAATTCAAAAAGGATATGGACAAATTTCGAAAGAAGGGCAACTAAAATGGTGAAAGGTCTGGAAACGATGCCTTATGAGGAGAGACTTAGGGAGCTGGGTATGTTTAGCCTGGAAAAAAGATGGTTAAGAGGCGATATGATAGCCCTGTTAAGTATTTGAATGGGTGTCACGTTGAGGATGGAGCAGGCTTGTTTTCTGCTGCTCCAGAGACTGGAACATGGAGCAATGGATGCAAGCTCCAGGAACAGAGATTCCACCTCAACATTAGGTGGAACTTTTTGACAGTAAGAGCTGATCGGCAGTGGAACACACTCCCTCGGAGCGTGGTGGAGTCTCCTTCCTTGGAGGTCTTTAAACAGAGGCTGGATGGCCATCTGCCAGGGATGTTTGATCACGATTTCCTGCGTGGCAGGGAGTTGGACTGGATGGCCCTCGTGGTCTCTTCCAACTCTGCAATTCTATGATTCTATTCTATGATTCTAAACAAACACCGAACCAAAAATTAAACAAAGCACCTAACTGAGGACTTTATCAGGCAAATGGGAACGTGGCAGAAAACCGCGTCCCAAACAATGTCAGAAGAATGCTACAAGAACAGAAAGGGCGACGTTATCAGACGCCTGCATCCTTAGCTATTCCAGGGGTGTAGTGCAGGCATGAATAAAGTGTCCCTTTTTTATTGATGGGCTAAGCCATTAATAAAAAGGGATGCATTATTCACATCTGTGCTATGCCCCTGGAATGGCTGAAAGACATCATCATTTGGTAATGTCACCCATTTTTGTTCTCATCACATTCTTCTGATGCAGTTTTTGCTGTGTCTCATATAGTCAGTGTGGTGTAGTGGTTTGAGAGTTGGAGTAGGACGCTGGGAGACCAGGGCGTGTATCCCTGCTCAGCCATGGAAACCAGGGGATAAGCTTGGGCAAGTCACACTCTTTTAGTCTCAGAGGAAGGCCATGGCAAACCCTCTCTGAACAAATCTTGTCAAGAAAATCCCAACATAGGTATGCCTTAGGGTTGCCATAAATTGGAAACAACTTGAAGGCACACAATAACATCAAGCAAACTGAAGGAAAATAAAATCCAGAATCCTCAAAAAAGTGATACCTTTACTGGCCAACCAAAATACACAACACATGATGCAAACTTTCAAAGTCCTACTGGCTTCTTCATCAGGCAAAAGATGTTAAAAAAATAAAGAAAGAAAAGTGACAATGTTGGAGTCGCGGATCTACACATTATTTCAGATGTTCCTTGTGTTGTTCAGGCAAGGGATCTCATGCAGGCAGAGACCACTCCTACCTTTTTGCCATGTGGTAGCTGAGACAAAGGTCAGTAAAAATTAAATCCTTTTGCAGCAGTGAGGCAACCTCTCTGGTCCAGGATGTCCCTGTTGCTTTGTGAAGCCATGTGCTTCTTTGCAGGGAAATAGTCCATTTTTAATTATTTAAAATTAAATAATTAGATCTCCTATTAGGGAAGCCAAACCCACTCTTCCGACATTGCAGTTGGCAAACAATGCATTACAGACAGGAAAAATGTCACCTTTGGGGCAAGGGTGATTAAGTCAATCACCTCTGAAATGAATTGTGCCTTCAGAGGTCCAGAAAGGACACCCTTTCTTTGAAGAAGACCCTTTGTTTTAGAGAAATTCTGATGTCATAAAAGATCCTTTAAAAACAATTGCTAATTCAGAGCAACCCATTCTGGGGTGGGTCTACCAAAGCAAGAACTCATTGCCTGTCTTCTTCTGAAGCCCCTTGCTGAAAATCACTGCCTAAACTAGCTGAAGTCACTCTTTCAGACCCCCAGAATCTGGGACTTCTGCCAGAGAATTTGTTTATTTCACTTTCTCTTTTTAAAAATATATTTTATTATAAGTTTCAAAATGCATGAAAACTTCCACAAACTAAAAAAAAAATAAAAAAGGAAAGAAAGAGTGAAAAAAGAAAAAAGAGAAAGAAGCAAAGATAAAAAGAAAAATATGACTTCCACTCTTCCTTGTGGCAGTTATTGATACATAAAGTTGTTCATCACTCTTCTCATACAAAAACAGTTACCCTCTTCTTCCAATAATCTATTCCCATTAACTATCAAGCCCCCAAATCACCAGTTCTTTTCATTTCCTCTGAAATCTTAAGAAAACTGTAATCAACAACTTTCCCTAATCAAATCAAATCATTAACTATCAAGCCGCAAAATCACCAGTTCTTTTCACTTCCCCTGAAACCTTAAGAAAACAATCATCAACAACTTTTCCCTAATCAAATCAATTAATATATCCATTTCTACTATACAGTTGTCCCTCCACATTCACGGATTTGGCATTCACCATTTTAAGTATTCACAACTTGAAAATATTCTTTAAAAAATAATAATCCAAGAAGCAAACCTTGATTTTACCATCTTATATAAGCGACACTATTTTGCTATGCCATTGCATATAATGGGACTTGAGTATTCACGGATTTGGGTATTCACGGAGGGTCCTGGAACCAAGCCCCAGTGAATGTGAAGGGACAACTGTATTTGTCAACTCCAATGTCTATTCCTCCTTCCTAGGTAATATTAAATTCTTCCCTCTTTTTAAAATTTTCCATCTTCTTCCACATCTCTTTTCCACCTATACAATCCCTATATTTAAATCCATATATCTAGCCCTTATTTTTGACCCCATTTTGCTCGAGGCACTATTTTACCAAAGTTACGAGATCTCTGATAGGTGCATGTATGCAAAACATATATGAATTCATTCATATATTCTGAGTGCATACCTGATAAAACTATTCTGGAAGGTTTCCCCAATGCACAGAGTCACTTTTCAGGGTGCTTAGGAAGCTTTGGTGAGGAATCCTTCTTATCACACTACACTGTTATAGCACAATTATTCCACTTTATCTGCTCTAGCTGCCTCCTGTGGAATGCTGGCATTTGCAGTTTAGGGATGGGCATTTAGCCTTCTCAGCCAGGGAGCTCTTAGGTCTCACTAAACTACAAACCCCAGAATTCCACAGGAGGCAGCCATAGCAGTTAAAGTGGAATAAAAGTGCTATAACGGTATAGTGCAATAAGACACTCTCTGCCTGCAGTTCTGAGGAACCAAACCATTGGAAGACTTTCACTGAAAGCATATGTACATGTACCACAATATAGCTTCTGTGACTACCACAAGGCCAGATCAATGCAGAATTCAAGAAGATGAATGTTTGAACAATAAACAATATACTACAAATTCAAATATATTACAAATTCAAATACAATATGTAAGACCAGCTAGCATGTTAGGTGGTTGAAGGGGAAAAAGAAGAAACAAACAAACAAAAAACCCAGTGGGAACTATCTACTTGCAAATTGTTGTCCTGTTATGTTTTCAGTCTTTCCTTTTTTTTTTAACTAGCCCTCTTTTACATGGTTTTTTTGCTTTCTTCTTTCCCATTTGTTTTCCTTGGTGTGTAATTAAGTGCTTCCTCTAAAAACACATGGTAAATTAGAATTTGGATTGAGCTATTTTCTGTTCTAAGGCAGAAATAAATCTCAATTTCTACAAACACAGTTAATTTATGTTAGACCATCTTTGGAAGAGGCACAGCCTAAAGGAAGGGACACATTTTGCACATCACATTTCTCAAACTACAATCTAAAAGGTTCAGACAGCAGCAATTGTAGTGACTAAATTAGCAGCGAAGATGACAACAAAGCACTTTAAATAATAAACTCACACATGGTAGGCCTGATAGTATAATTTCCCCCACCAAATCACTGGTTTTGTAGAGAGATCACAATAAAGCCAATCTGAATGTACACTGCAGCGATATGCACAGCCAGCAGGGTGGCAGGAGGAGAACCTCACAGTAGGACCCAACTGTATTACTTCTACCATTTGGGCCCTGTAGTAAACATTCTATATGTAAATGATTTCAGGCAAATGTCCAAAAATGGCATGTTCCTTCTGCTATATTTGTTGCTCAAAGAAAATGAAAACCCCTTTATAGTTTACACCTCTAAGCATTCTCCAGTTTTTAAACATTGTTTCATAAGTTCTCTTTGCCATATGTTTCTATCTTTTTATCTCTTTAATTAAAAAAAAATAGTGGTGTCAACATAAATAGACATTTGTGAAATCCTGTTTTTTTTAAGTTCTGTTTTTTAATTCTATTTCTTGAATGTGCATGATTTGTATGGGGAACTTCTAGAGACCATTCATTTCTCAATTTGATTTTTTACAGGTTCTGGATGTGCACCAGTTCTTTCCATACCACCATTTCCTCAGAGTAAGGACTTTATCAGATGAGCCCCTTAAAACATTCTTGTGCTGGCATAAAAAAATCCATTTTTATGCCAGCAGAAGAGTGGCCCCCATCATATTTACCTCTAATCCCGGCAAAGGCTTCCCCAGCAATGAAAGAGGAAGTGAACGGAGATCCATTCACTTCCTTGTTCAGGATCCTTCAGATTCTTACGAGAGTTCATTGTGCAGGAAATCCCCCCCCAAACCCTCCAAAAGAACACACAAAAAGACACAAAGCACATACACACAGTTAAAACTTACAAGTAACCCAGGGAGGGTCATAAAAAGTATGTCACTTACCTGGATGTCATGATATCATCTGGATGTGTTCACGCCAGACTGGCCATTGATGCTGCATTCATGTGAGTACAATGGTGCAAGGTTTCACACACCAACAATGCCAGCACTAAAGCGCCACGGGGGATCAATTGACGGCTTCAGCCATCAATTAAAAAAGTATGGGTTTTGGCAGGGACATAAACATGAAAGGATGATTTCATGTGGTATGCACGCCCTTTTGCATTCATGTGGTGTCATTAGGACGCTGTATAACGGAAGAGGGTACTTAGCAATGGAATAGAGATGGATGAATGAATGAAAGGGGAAAATGAAGGTAGCACAATCCATTTCATATGCTTCTATACATGCAGCATTGTGAGTTGTTCCCATAGGAAGTAATCTCCAAAGAGAGTTAATTAAGGCTTTTCTCATCCTACTTGTACCTCAAACCCTCAGCAGGGAGTGCATTATGCCAGATAGGTGCCCTTAGCAATCACTCTATAGTTATTGCCTAGTTCTTCTATGAGAGAAATGGATGGGTCATCCTCCCATAATGACCAGTTGAACTGCAGTGTGTGTGGTATAATGTGCACCCACTGGAGGACTGTGAGTGAGCGGCTTCAACTACCAGGAAGAATTCAGCAGAATAGCGCTAGTATGTTCCTTGGAGTTCTTGTACTTTTATCATGCAAAAGCCTTTTTAAAATCACCAGAATGCTTATTGTTTAGCATGTAAAACCCAAAAAGAATGCAAGAATATAGATACTAAGACATTCTTCTTCATGCAAATTTGATTAATAAACTGCTTCACTTGCAGATTTTGGAATGGCTCCTATAATATAGGATTTGAAATTGATTGAATCACAGTATTCTTGTTATGAAAAATGAACCCTTCAGTTTTTTTCTAAAAAACTGGCACATGACAATAGGGGCTTGTCTAGATGGATTATTTACCCTGGCTTCTCCCCATCTTGGAGCCCTGCAGTCCAAATGGTGCAGGACTCTTGCCACATTTCACCTCCGGGCAATCCTGATGACGCCTGAAGCAAAGCCAGGGGAAGCTGCAGTAAAGCCCTTTAAAACATTTTTAAAAACACTCAGGAAAACCCGTGTTATGTGGGGAAATTTGGACGGGGCCGGCACTAGCCACTGCCACTGCTGCTGGAGTCTCTCTGCAGCTGGGGAGGAGGCCCCCAGCATGTGTTCAAGCCCCCCTGCATTTGATCAACCTTGATCACATGCTGAGGGCTTCCTTTCTGGCTTCAGAGAGAGTGACGCAGACAGCAGCGGAGGTGCCCACCAGTATGGGCTGTCATGTTTATGCGGACTTCCTTCCATTTCATCATGGTAAGGGGGAGGGGAATGGGTCAGCTCCAGGGCCAGAATATGCTGGGAGGAAGGTGGCACATTCCGGCAGGTCTAGACAAACTCCAGGTCTAGCTTTTGAGGATCAGCCATTACCTCAAGATACTGGATTTTGTGTCATGTCTCCCCTGCCTTGACTTTGACTGAAAGAAGTAATTTTGAGAAGAGGAGAGAAAATAGGTTTACCAGCTAAAGGAGGAGTACTAAGAATTTTCTAGGTGGTCAAAACATCTTTGAATATATTGTTTTGAGGATACCCAATTACTGCATACATGTGCACTTCTTTTCACTTGCCTTATTAATATGTAAAATATATACATGAAGAGTCTCCACCCTACTAAAATTCTGTACATACCTAGCATGAAAGGAGCAAAGAGAAGAGAGCAGGCCACATGCTTGATTTTGGAGAAAAATTGGAAGAGGTCTGATAGAGGGAGAACATTACATAGAGAGAGAGAAAGAGAGAGAGAGAGAGAAATGAGATGGTGTATGTGGAAAATAAAGATAGTGGCTTGGGGCCTTGTGTAGGTCTTTCTAAGATGAGGGAAGACCCCTTCTCTCTCCCACTGGTACAACATGAGAGAAAATCCTGTTTCCATGTGAATATACATACAAAGCCTCTATGGATTATTCACAGCTGTGATTGAAGGCTTCATTATTAAATGCTGCTTGGATTTAGAGGGGCTCTATTTTGAAGACTACTACATCTTCATGTGTTGCACTTTTAGGAATTCAGCTATTCTATTGAATTGATAGAGTCTATGTTGTTAGGACAATAAAAATGAAATTTTAAAAAAGGTATTTAGGATTAGAAAATATTAAAACCTTTGCTTTTAAATTGGATGCCCAAATACTCAGCAGAAGAGTTCTCTATGTCGGGCCTTTGTATTTATACAGAATGTTTTGCACAGCAAATTGATTAAAATTCAACAGTGTATCTAGCTCTGGAAAATCAACCATAGAGTTGTATACAGATCTGATATCAAGACTATTGCTATTACTCTCATAGTAATTTGTCCCTCAGATTGTTTTTCTCTTCTCTTTTCCTGCTGTGATGTCTGTTTCCCTCAGTATCCAGCCCCCTCCCAGCTTCTTTCTAGCTGTTGTATGCATTTCTTCAAAGTAAAGAGTAAAAACATTTTTTTTTAAGTGAAGATCAAACACAGGAGCTCTGTTTTCCTTTTGCAGATATTTTGCTCACTGTTCCCTTGCCCATTTCATGCACAACCAGAATTGCAAAGACTGAAGTAAATTCCACCTTGTCTTAGCAATGTTTTATCCTAAGTAACATCTGTTCCAGAAGAATTTAGCTGAGGTTTTAAAAACTATTGATGTAATATAAAAATATTTGAAATGTTAGAATGACCAACTTTTTCCTCATGTGGCCTAGGTATCGTATGGTGCAAGAGTTAAATTTGGCATTTTTCTTTTTAAAAAATCAAGCCAATGGCGATTATTTATGTGTTTGTTAAACTTTTTAAATATTTTTCCACTGTGAGCCAAAAGATCTCTAGGAGAGCTAACACATTAAAACAATTAGTATACAGTACATGAAAAACAAATCAATAACCATTGAAGCAGCCATCAATAAAAGAAGTGCTCCCTTCAGGCCTGGGGTAAAGGAATTGCCACATGCCATCAGAAACAGTGTAGCCTTATGCATGATACTAGAATGCCACTATTTCCAAAGGAAGTATAGATCAAACATCTCCCAGGAGGAAGTGCTAAAGCCTTGCTTGAACTATTAATAAGATCTCCCATATGGTGTCCCCTCAGCTGTATTTCAAATGGCGAGAGACCTGGATCAGACCTTCCAAGGAAGATCATACAGTACAGGTAAACTCATATGGTGTTTTTGGACCCAAAGCAGTGTGGGTTTTAAAGAGCAATGCTAGTGTTTAGGACTTGGAAATTCAAGCTGGAGGCATCTGAAACCATTTTATGGTATCATTTTATTTCCCCAGAGAAATGACCTGTAGCCTGTCCCCCAGGCAGAATCTGACGGCTGAATTTGCTCCAGTATCATTCTAACATAGAGTACAGTTGTCCCTTTACATTTGTGTGTTTCACATTCATGGTTTTGCATATTTGCAGTTTGTAGCTGCTGCTCAACTAGCTCAAACTCCAAGACCCCCCCTCCCCTCATGTCCTGCCAACAACACAACTCCATCTTACTTTCTTACCTTGCACAAAACAGCACTGCCCGTTTAAAACAGTAAGGTCGCTCCTTTCCCAAACCGAAGCTAAAAGTTGCAACCATAGTAACACTCGCCCTCTGGATGCACATATCATGCCCCTCACCCACACTCACCTCCCCCCAGCTCTCTCTCCCTCTGTCCTGGCAAAAACCACTCCATCTTGCTTTCTTACCTTGCACAAAACAGCACTGCCCATTTAAAACAGTAAGGTCGCTCCTTTCCCAAACCGAAGCTAAAAGTTGCAACCATAGTAACACTCGCCCTCTGGATGCACATATCATGCCCCTCACCCACACTCACCTCCCCCCAGCTCTCTCTCCCTCTGTCCTGGCAAAAACCACTCCATCTTGCTTTCTTACCTTGCACCAAAACAGCACTGCCAGTTACTTTAAATGGGCAGCACTGTTTTGGTGCAAGGTAAGAAAGCAAGATGGAGTTGTGTTGTTGGTAGGACAGAGGGAGAGAGAGCTGGCAGGGAGATGAATGTGGGTGAGGGGTATGATTTGTGTGCCCGGGGCAGGGGTTGCTACCACAGTGGCAAGTATTGGCCGTCCTGTTGGCGGGAGAGGAGTCTACAATACTGTAGTGTAGTATGAATGTTGGGTGCGGGCTTAACTTATTTGTGTGTTTTTTTCACTTTTGCAGTGGTGCTCCAGCCCTAACCCCTGCGAATGTGAAGGGACAACTGTACATTATTTTACTTTTGTCTGGCTGTGATTAGAGCACCATAGCTAGGTCATGTAAGAAAAGATACAGATGCTAGGCCACCTAAAGCTTTGAAACAACACTCTCTGTATCACGCTCTGTATTACTACTAACGGATCAATCAATGGAAGAGACTGTAGAGTGGGTGTGTGGTCCTTGGGGTACCTGCCACCCCTGCCCTCACGTCCAGTCCCAGAAAGAGTACTGAGGACTTTTTCAGATGCCTTAAAACCTGTAAGCAGAGGTTGGGAGAGATACATGGCTATTCCGCAGCAGGGGGTTCATTTCGGACAATACTGTCCCTCTCCTGTCATTGTCCGTGTTGCTTCCGTGCTCTATCTATTGAAAAGGCACCACTTTTTACTCATGAAAAACTTATGTGAGTAAAAAGTGGTGCCTTTTCAATAGATCAAGCATGGAAGCAACACGGATGATGCCGGGAGAGGGACGGTGTCGTCTGAAACGGACTCCTGCCACAGGATAGCTACGTACTTCTCCTGACCTCCGCTTACGGATTTTAAGGCATCTGAAAAAGTCCTCTGATAACATTAAGAGTATTGAGGTAGTAGAAAGCTGTTTATTCAATGGTGCTACACTTTTTAATGGCATCCAACTTTCTTTAGAATTCTTTAGAATCCAGGCATGCATTAACTAGGCGGTAATCCCACTGGTGAAGTCAAAATGCTTCCTCCCTCAATAGGGTGACAAGTAAGGCGAAGCCTTAGTCTAACAGGTAAGATCACTTCATTAAGGATGTTGACAAGTTGGAGAATGTCCAGAGGAGGACGACCAAAATGGTGAAATGACTGGAAATCATGTCCTATGAGGAGCAGCTTAGAGAGTTGGGTATGTTTAGCCTGGAGAAGAGATGGTTAAGAGGTGACATGATAGCCATGTTTAAATATTTAAAGGGATGTCATATTGAAGATGAAGCAAGCTGTTTTCTGCTGCTCCAGAGACTAGGAGCCAGAGCAATGGATTCAAACTACAGGAAAAGAGGGTCCACCTAAACCTTAGGAAGAACTTCCTGACTTTCAGAGCTATTTGACATTGGAATATGCTACCTCAGAGTGTGGTGGAGTCTCCTTCTTTGGAGGTGTTTAAACAGAGGCTGGATGGCCATCTGTTGGGGTGTGCTTTGACTGGGTATTCCTGCATGGCAGGGGGCTGGACTGGATGGCTCTTGTGGTCTCTTCCAGCTCTATGATTCTAAATCTCCCAGATGAGTACAGTTGATCACTTCAACAGGTAAGCTCACTTAAGTAAGGTCCCCAAATAATTACAGTCCACCAATTCAACAGGTAAATTCTCTCTTGCCTTCAAAAGTCTCAACTGCAAATGTTTATCCTAGACTTCCAGCTCATGCTTCTTTATCACCTTCCTTCTTAGGTCCCTTCCTTTTCTCCCAGCCCTCTCCAGAGACATATGCCAAGAGTGCAAGCGTTGAATGAGTGAATGTCAGCTCTGGGGCTACACTCCTTTCATTTCCCCTCCCAGCATTGGTCCATGGCTTGCTCTGCTATCCCTTCACATGCTCATTATGGCTTTCCTTCCTCCCCAGGGAGTGGCCATCCTTGTTGTCTTGTCCACTTCTCATTCTGTTCCATAACCTCCTCCTGTCCGCATCAGCCATCTTAATCTCTCTCTCCTCTCCATGCTTCCAGCTTCCTCTCTTTAAATGTCCCTGCTCCCCCTGGAAAGCTAATTCAGTATACAGTAGGACCCCCGTAGCCACAGGGGTTCAGTTCCCGGACTTACTGTGGATACCAGAAACCACAGATAACAGTGAATGCCATTGAAAATAATGGGACCTCTGGTTTAAAATACCACAGAGTTGCCTTGGAGGACCTAGAAAATGTCTAGAGAGGACACCTCTCTAGGACTACTCTGTGGTATGTGTTCTGTTTTGTGTTCTGTGGATAATTGAAACTGTGGATATTGGTTCTGTGGATACAGGGGTCCTAGTTTACAATTAAAAGCCCATTCTAATGACACTTTTCCCCCATGTCAAGGGATGCTGAATCTGATCTAGGTTTTAGTTTGAACTTTAAAGAGCTATAATTTTAAAGAGCTGAACCTATTTGGGAGACAGGGTTCAGCACTATGGACAGTTCTTTGAAAGGCCAGGCTAAAACCCAGAGGAGATTCACTGCAGCACAGGCATGGGCTTCGCCAGCCATCACTGGCCTGCTCATGAACCCTAAGGTCCCATGTAATGTACAGCGTGGTGAGGCTAATGTTCAACTGTTGATAACAGATGGGAGCACTTTTTTTGGGTTTCCTGTCTTATGTATCTTCAATGAGAAGAGCAAATATCTTCATGATGAAAAAGTAATGCCAATCACACTACCACAGAGAACATTAATACAAGAAGTGGGCATTCACACCCAGCAATGTGTGTGTGTCACAGAGTTTGAACAGCATTCATTGGTATCAGAATAGGGGTGTGACATTCATGCCTTTACCTTTTTTTTTTTTTTTAAACACAGGAGATATGTAGACATAATCTGAGAAGAAGACCTTTATTCCTTTCTTTACTATCTTGCAGCACAATCCTAGCCATGTCTGCTCAGAAGAAAGTTCCACCAAGTCCAGTGGGGCTTACTGCTTAGTAATTACGTTTAGGATAGTAGCAATACTAGCATTTCATCTTTCTATCACCTAGCTTTCTGTCAGCAGCGTTGAACCTACCCATGGGAGCAAGGGAAACTTGTAGATGAATCTCCTGATTCACCAATCACAATGTAACAGTGGCAGCAGCAGCAACATAGTTAAAAAAGCACTCATATAACAGTTTCCAGAGACAAAGTTGTGCTATTGGATTGCAGCAAAACCCCTGAATAATCCCGTGGAACCTTAAAGGCTAACACATTTATTATGACATAACCCTATGTGGACTCCAGTCCACTTGATCAGATGCATTTCACAGTTCTCAATTCTGCCCCTAAAATCTGTGCTGTATATATACCTGAAATTCTGAATATAATTTCATACATCTGAAAAAATCAGCTGTAGTCCATGAACTCTTAAGGTGCCATCACAGAATTCTTTGTTGTTTTTGCTCACGAAACAGACTTGGATGTCTTATATATTTATTTAGGTATTTATACACCGCTCTTCAGGCACAAAGGCTCTCAGAGCAGCTTACACATTGTTTAAGCAATAGCAATTTACACATCTAACACCGCATTAAGCGGTTTCCAATGTGTATTAGCTAATTGCCCCCACAAGCTGGATATTCATTTTACTGACCTACAAAAGGATAGAAGGCTGAGGGAACCTTGGAGCCCTTGGGAACTTGCAATATTGTGGCTTGCAGTGCTGGCATTTAACCACTGTGCCACCAGGGCTCCCTTTTTGCAATTTATAGGTGCAGTTTTATTTTATCATTTCCCCCTCTTCCCATCCATTTGTGTGCATAGTCACACATATCCATTATCATGGACCCAAGTTATATTGTAAAAATACATGTTAAATTTCAGACAACAAACCAGCTAAAACACAGAATCATGGCACAAGGTTAGGAGAATGGTTTAATTATTAAAAAACAAAGTGAAGCCATTGTTTCAATAATTTTCTAGCTTCTGATTTCAACAGCTAGGGATATAAATCTTCATCAATTTTGTTCTAATAGAACACGAATAAATAATTTTAATCATTTTTTTCCTCAATGTGTGAAAGTTTTGAAAACTGTGCAGCTTTTGAAGAGTATTTGCAGTTCGGGACATATATTGTACACACACAAAAAATGCATGTAGGTTTTTTTCATGGAGAATAAAAAGCTTCCTGCACAGAAAATGCTATTTTCTGTGCAGGAAACTGTTGTTTTGTGCAGAGACACTATTTTCCATGCAGAAATGTTATTTTCTGAACAGAAAATGCTGTTTTCTGTGCAGGAAACTTTATGTAGGTATGTATCTATTCATTTTATATCCTGCTTTTTACCTTGCGCAGGACCCAAGATAGCTTATACTGAATTTAAAACAAGGTACAGATAAAAAAAAAAAAAACCCTATTCGTACAAAAGTTTTAAAAAATCCAAACAAATCTATTAAAAACACAAAACAAAAACTGCTTAAAACACATTTAAAACACAACAGGAAAGATAAAAGCACAGCCCCATTAAGAGCTTGTTTCTGCACAAAAAAGGCTGTTTTCTATGGGGAAAAAATTGTGTGCATTTTCCACATAGAATAAGCCTCAAATTGCAAAGATTCTTGCCCATCTAGGATTTTCCTCATCAGAGTTTCCCAGCACTCAAGACCATTTGTTGGTCTATTTTTTGGAATTTTTTCTAATATTCTTTCCACCTCGTTGGCTCCTCATAGCCCTTGTAAGTGAGCAGGATGGAATGTGAGAGTATTAGGTACAATCAAACACATACTTAAGTGCATGTTAAGCTCCACTGGTTTCAGATGAATTCAGTGATGCAGTTTCAATTGACATTGATTTGGATGGCAGAAGATAAATTAAAAACTTCATCTTCTGGAAATAAGTCTGTGATCTGAGAAGGAAAAACATCCAGAGATTATTATGCAGTAAGGTTGTATTATTGAGTTTATGATTTTTAATTAAATTATTCAAAATAAAAGACCTTGGGGCATAAGACAATACCTAAGCCATCTTGTGTTCTCCACTTCCCCTACCCTCACAGCTTCTTTTTTGCTTTCAAACTTTTTCATGCTTTTGCAGCAGAAACGATAATGATGTGTGCTGCAGTTAATGTAGTTCTTCTGAAGCTGTCAGAAGAGAACTACAGTGTGAAAAATGCCTGGGGCAGATGGGTTATGACACACTTTGTCGGAAGTGGGTTTAACAACAAGACAAAAATGAGAAGAGAAGAGAGACCAAACAAACCAACACTGATTAGGTTGGAATTAAACACATCCTCATTCTGTAATCTCCTACATGTCAGAATGAATTAGATTCTTGGCCATTTAACCTGTATGCAGTGAACACCGTTTTTAAAGGTCTGATTCATTACATGCTAGAACACACACACCCTTGGCACCAATGTAATTGGCTGACTGTTTTAAAACAGCGGCAGCTGTGTAAAAATGTTAATTCTCTTACCCTGTTCTGGGCAAAGCTGTTTATAAACTGTCTTCATTTTTTTTTTTTAAAAAAAGACATTTAACACAGTTCTTTCATTTTCCATTTTCTCACACTAAAATTTTGTGAACAAGGTATTCTGGGAACTTCCTGGGTGGCAATGACAGGGGAAGAGAGGGGAAGCTTCTTTGGAATCAAATTGTGGAGGTTGAAAATGCCTTCCCCATGTGCTGGGCATCTGGTGAAAATGTTCTCTCCCCCCACCCCCATAGCTGTGGTTAATTCTGAAAAATCTTGATATACTTTTAAGTGGCATGTTCATCATATATTGGCTGGCATCCTATTAGTGACTTCTTGTTGTTTTCCTTCAGGTAGTTTCCCAATTTATGGCAACCCTAAGGCAAGCCTATCATGGGGTTTTCTTGGCAAGATTTGTTCTGAGGGGGGTTGCGTTTGCTTTCCTCTGAGGCTGAGTGTGATTTGCCTGATGTCTCCCAGTGGTTTTCCAACATATGGTGACCCTAACGTGAACCTATCACAGGGTTTCCTTGGCACGATTTGTTTAGAGGGGGGTTGCCTTTGCCTTCCTCTGAGGCTGAGGGAGTGTGATTTGCCCAAGGTCACCCAGTGGATTTCCATGACTGAGTGGGGATTTGAACCCTGGTCTCCAGAGTCGTAGTCTAATGCTCAAACCACTACACCACGCTGGCTCTATTAGTGGCTTATCCATGTATAAACTATCTTACACATCTGGTTGCACTTTTTTGGTCATGGCATAATGTCGATATTCGGTTGAGGAAGCAGAGTTGAACATGTAGTACCATTGCACATATGTTGCCATTATGCATTGCACATTCAGATCTGTGTGTCATGCATTGGAGCCATGCATTTCATGTTTGTTTACACATTCAGTTGTAAATAAACATTCAGCTTGGGAGCTTTCAGTACTTCATTTTCTGACAGAGATCACTTTTGCTGTTGTTCCTCCATTGTTGCAGTGCCTGTAGTGCCTTGTCTTCTGCTGCCATGCCACTGTCTCCTGCTTTTCCAGTGTAGTTATGCTAAGAAGCACTGGTCCCTGACTTTCCAGGGGAGCCAATCTGCAGGGCTGTGGGGGTAGTGTGGGTCAAAGGGGTGCTGTGGATTGGTCTTTGGAGATTATCACATGTACCAAGTATCCCAATCCTAAAGAGATTGCTAAAAGGCTCCCTTTTCAGAAGATGTCATCCCTGTCCTGGTATGCTCCCATTCTGCTCCCACCCCCTGCTTCCTCTTATTAATGATTTAAATTGTTAATAAGTCACCCATTCAATCTCTGTGACAGAACCATGGGCATCTGAAAAGGAGCCCCCGTTATGCTGGCGCAATGCCAGCTGAAGTGGGAGGTCCATCCCGGCCACTTCTAGGTGCGATCGAGATGAGGAGGTGACACCCTTCCCCCCCCCCACTCCCTGGGTTACTTGTTATTTTTAAACTGTGTTTTGGGGCTTGATTTTTTGATTTGATGTTTGGTTGGGTTTTTAGTTTTAAAATTTCCCGTGTGATCATTCTCTCATGAGAATGGGCAGGGTTTGCTTTACGGGATGCGAATGCAGCTTTGCGACAGCTGCATTCGCTCCTGGCCTGCCGAGGGGAGGGGGAGTAGCTCTTATGCTGGGATAAAGGTACGTGTTTGAAAAATTTTCTTTAAATTGTTACAGGGATGGGAGTGGGGCGGGGGGGGATACCAGGACAGGGACGGGTTTTAAGGGCCCGTCTGATAATCAGCTTTGTCCCAGAAGCCTGAACTCTTTGAATGGGATCAGCCAATCCACAGGCAGGAGTGGGCTCATCTGGCAGTCTGGCTTTTGCTGCCTACCCATACCCATACCCTATTTTCTTTATTGCCTGCCTGCCTGTCTCTCTCCATCCATCCATCCATCCATCCATCCCCCTGTCTCCAAAATCACATAAATCAGGTTGACTTTTAATCAGGCTGGGGAAGGCAGCGGGTGGGAGGGAGGGACTCTGCCCAGGCTCTCCCTGGCCTTACCGAGGGGGCTCCGAGGCTTCGAAACCTCGGAGCTGCCTCAGAAAGGCTGGGGAAGGCGGCGGGCAGGTGGGCCTCTTGTTTGAGCCCAGTGCATCGCATGCAGCTTCCTCCAGTGTGGCATATGCCATCCTATACCAGCAATGTCCATCTACACTCTATATTGGACAAACAGGTGAAGTCTCTACACAAGAGGATTAATTGACACATATCTGACATTACAAATGGCAACACCCAAAAAGCGGTTGCAAACATTTCAACCCTCCTGGATACACAGAAAGTGATTTACAGGATGCAGTCCTTGAACAAGAAAATTATAAAAAACTAGAAAGAGAAACTGATGAATGGAGTTATATTCATACATTCCATTCATGGCATGTTGTACATATACCAAACATATAACAACAGGAATCTTCTCAGAAAGAGTTTTGAACCCTGGGAAACTAACTTTTGGTAAGCAGATTTATTGCTTTTGCACATCTACACTAACAGACTACTGTAAAGATCTAAAAATCCTGTATACCTTTATGCAGCCCTTTGAAAATTTAGGGCAAAGGTCATGTTTTGCATCTTTCTGGATCCTTTGACATTCTGCCCCACTCCCACAATTGGATAAATATGCTTTATGCCTGAGGCCTTAATTCCACTTGGTACTCCATCCAAAGAGGTGAGTTTGTGCCCATGAAAGCTCATGTGAAAATGAAAACCAGTTAGTCTTAAGGGTGCTGCCACACTTCTCTTTTCCCCCTTGCCCTTCCTTCCTCTTTATTGTGCCTGTAAGTGACCTAGATGTTGTAGAACTAAGTGTAGAAATGGATATGTATATAAGGTTACCAAAGAAGGTGTGGTGAGAGGTAATATTAGGGAGAGATGGATTGATCAGGAACAATGATGAACGTACTTGCAAAACCAATTTAAAAAACCCACAAATAAATAAATAAACAAATATGAAACAAAATGTTACTGAGACTTATATCTAAATTGGCTTATGGTTGGAGAATGCTCAGAATGTTGTCTGGACTTGCAGAATATGTGGTTGCTAGGCAATGTGGGGAGTAAATAATGCATACAGAAGAAATCATCAA
Organism: Gambelia wislizenii; assembly: GCA_030847615.1. Lineage (NCBI taxonomy): Eukaryota > Metazoa > Chordata > Lepidosauria > Squamata > Crotaphytidae > Gambelia > Gambelia wislizenii. The sequence goes on along the minus strand of JAUMIR010000003.1, from coordinate 47,230,628 downwards.
GAAGATACTCTTTCTACTTACAAGTAATAATTTGTTGTTCAGACAAAGCACAATTTATTGGCATTTCCAGAATTCCTCACTTGTAAACATGTTCTACTGATCTGAATTAGATTTGCACTTCAGTTCTCTAGCTGTACCTGTTTTTACAGGCAACATGTCCATTTTCTTATGACATTGCTCATCAGTTGCTGCTGTCTTCTACATAACTTATATCATAATTCTGAAGCCTGTCCTCCAAATGTATCTCATTGCCTTGGAGAATGTCAGCTTTAAAACAACAACAACAACAACAACAACAACAACACCAGAAATAGTTGCTAACAATGCTGTCATTACATGTTAAATTCTGAATAATGTATTTATAATATCACACATGATTTCTATCATGCAGTCTTCAAAGCTGTCTTTTACTGCACAAACTGGATGATATCATAAAAAGGCCAACAGCCTCATGAGTATTGTAAAAGAGCCAATAGGCTCTTTTGGGCAGCAATACAATTGACACAACTCCTCCTTAATTATCTGAAACTTTTGGAGAATTACTTGGAGAACTATAAGCTATAGTGCATGTTACAAATTATTTGTTAATTAATTATATCACACCAATGCTTTGTGATATTAGCTTGGCAGTTTTAAATACTGTGGACAGGATCCCAGGAATGACCTCTTCTGTTTTCAATTGTGGTGCTGGAGGAGATACCATAGACTGCCAAATGACCAATAAATGGATCTTATGGCAAATCAAGCCTGAATTCTGCTCTAGAAGCCAAAATGACCAAGCTGAGGCTATGGTACTTTGTCCATATCATGAAACAAGATGAGACTAATTAGAAAATATAATAATGCTTAGGAAATGATGAAGGCTGCATTACAAATGGGTCAACTCAATGAAGAACACAACAGCCCTGAGTTTGCAGGACCTGAACAGGGCTGTTGATGACTTGGTGCTGTGGAAGTCTTTTTCATCAGGCCAGCTTTGATGGGAATTGACACCAAGATGTCAAAGATTAGTTAAAATGTCTTACCCCGCACTTCAAAGTTTTCCGTGCTTGGAATGCTAAGGGATAGAAGCATTTGGTTCTGGAACAGCCATACCCTCATTGTCAATGGCTTGGTCTGGCCACGGCATACTTATAGAAGGGGAAAGGGGACAAAAATTCCAGTCCAGCCTAGAGCCTGGAAACGTATTTTTTGGACTAGAACCCCCCAGAATCTCCCAGTCAACATGGGGATCTCTAAGGGCTGGGGATCTCAGGATGGGACCCTCCAGAATCCCCCAATCAACTTGAGGATCTCTGAGGGCTGGGGATCTCAGGGTGATTGGAGATAATAGTCCAAAAATATTTTTTCCAAGTTCTTGAACGACTCTATGTATAGACAACATACGATTTTTGCTGCATTCCTCTTTATCCATTGTAGCTGTTTTTTTCTTTAAAGATGTCAACTGTATTGTTTTATATAATGTGATTTGTTGTAAGCCACACTGAATAGTGCATAGGCACTAGAAGGGCAGGGCAGAAATCATGTTACCTTAAGAGATGTGGGGTATGTTTGAGTCCCACCTGTGATGCCAAAATCTCCTTTAATATTTAGGGAAATTTAGTTTAGATAGGAGGCCTGTGAGAGGAGGGTATGTTTGGGGATCTTTCCACCAATGTATACCAGTACTAACTATAGAGGAGACTCCAGTTAAAGTAAAATAAGGTATTTTATTGGAATAATATGGAAAGTAAACTAACATACACAACATATGTTCTTGACCATACAAGGCTATAGCAGAGTAAAGCAGAAAGGCTGGATAAAGAGAGGGGTCCAGGAAGATAGGGTGGTAGTTACCAGTCTCAAGGAGACGAGAGTTCCTTGCAGTGAAGAAACTCAGACCAGCATCTGAGGGTGGCACAGCGAAGAAGAGAATGAAGGGGTCCATCTGTGGCACACACTTGCTGAGATTGGAGCTATGATATTTATAAACTATTTTGTGCCTTAGAGAGGTGTGCTGGTTATAACAAAGCCTGGATAGCTTTCCCACAGGATAGACAAAAGAGACAGAAACTTAACTGATCATTTTAGTTCCAGAGTGATAAAACATTGATAGTCTTGCAACAACCTCATTAGGTTGGACAGGAGGGAGTGTGAGGAGAGATTTCTGTAGGGTATAGATTGAAGAATGGTCACTTGCTTGCCTGATTGAATTATTGCTTGAAACACCCAGGGCTGGGAGAAAGGTACAACACATATCAACAACTGGGTTGTTAGCATAAACCCATTATTGGGGCTTTCTGCATAATCCCAACTTGGGCTTTCCCACCACATTTTTAGACATGTCTCAGCTCATTGTGACCTTTGACTGCCCCCCCCAGTCTGCCTAACTTTACAGCCAACATGACCCCCCAAAGTGTCCAATATGCCCAGTTATGGAATCTTGCAGGGAGGGGTAGTAAGGCATGCTGACATTCACTGAACAAATTAAAGAAATAAAATAAGCCAAAAACGTTCTTATAGATTAAGAAAGAAAATTTTGAGTGGCATACAGGCCCTTGTTAGACTCCAATTTTTTCAACATTTCACAGTTATTCTATACTGGCATGAAGGCTTCTGTTGCAACACATTAAGTATGTACAAAATGGGTCATCAATTCTGAATTAAGTCATGCACATCATGGGAGTGAAATCTGGAAATGTGAGAGATTTGGGAACAAAACAGGAGAAAAAACCAAAACAAAACCAGGGAGAAAACATATTTCTTGCTCCACTCAGTGAAATCGAGAAGGGACGATGAGTGGTTAAACCAGCCAACCATGCTTGTCAGCAATGGTGGATGGTAACTTAACTACATTAAGTCTATTGTGCTATACTGAACAAGGGACAGCTCAGTCTTGTTCTTACCAGGATCATATGAACACAGACAGAACAAGTGTTGGTTAATTGGGTTAATAGTTTTAAAGAAAATAAATCAGATGCCTCATGAGTATTGCATTATCCAGAGTCTGGACAAAAATGAGTGTTGGGAACTGGAAATAAAATGTTTGGCCTTGAGGAGAGAAAAAAAAGGAACTCTTCAGGGTCAGAACTGACAATTCAGCCTTATCTGGATGTAACTTATCATCCAGGCATGTATATAAGAAAAGCAGTGATAAGGCAGAGTGTGAGATTATTATTACAGAGGCAGCCTGATAGAGCAAAGGGTTGCTGCAATTCTGATGGCAGTGGAGAATATTAATACAAATCCATCATCCCGCAGAAGCAAACTTAGTTTGTACTTACTGGCATTGGTATAATTCTGCCAGCATATCAACTGGATATACTGATTCAAGGTGTGGCTCTCATGCCCCCATAAAAATGACAAAGGACAGACTGAAAGATGGATAATCAGTCTGACACATTTCATCTGCGACAGAGAAATATCATATTGTTAGGTGTTCAGGAAGTGCTGGGCTTTGACAGGCTACCTATTCAGAAATGGGCTTCTTTAGATGGAGTTTGGGTGAAATTCTACCTCTTCTTGGATATGGAGTTTCCCTAGGGGGTTACACTGAAGGGTCAGAAAGCCTTGTAAGCAATCCTGAATTCAAGATAAAGAGGCAAGAATAAGATGTATAAGAGAATATGCATCCTTAAAAGTGTTGCTGTTGTTGCATGCTTTCAAGCTGATTCCAACTTACGCTGTTGTTGTGTGCCTTCAAGCTGTTTCCAACTTATGACAACCCTAAGGCAAACCTATCACAGAGTTTTCTTGGCAAGGTTTGTTCAGAAGGGGTTTGCCTTTGCCTTCCTCTGAGGCTGAGAGAGTGTGACTTGCCCAAAGTTTCCCAGTGGGTTTCCATGGCTGAGTGGGAATTTGAGCCCTGGTCTCCAGAGTCATAGTCCAATACTCAAACCACTACATCACACTGACTCTATGCATGAATGCTTGTTTGATAGACTTGCATTTCACCTGTGTCCCCATAGACTCTGAAGGTGACAAGATGTCTCCAAAGCCTTAAGCGAGGCTGGGTTTACCAGTAAGGGAGACAGTCACCACAAAGAACAGATGCTTGGTGGTGTGGAAAGGGCTGCACTAACAACTCCCTTGTACAAGTATTCCCTTCTGTTGGAGGGCAGAGCTTTGAATTCCAGGCAGCCTGTCCAGTGTTCTTCAAGCTGCTCTGTTTCTTCCTATGACCTGGATCTGAATTGTGGGTGCTGAGAAATTCTCTTCATTTATTTCAGACAAGTTCTTGCAGGATTTCCTATTTCTACTCACCCCCTCTTAAGAATAGAAGTAGGGGAGATATACTACCAGGTGTAGACCCAAATGAGTTGTTTTTCAATGGCATGAAATCTCATCCCTGCCCCCAGGTAGAGTGCTGTGCCTTATTTGAAGAAACAAAAAAGAAAGGCCTTTGGCAAATTAAAGACTATTTAAAAAAAAAAATCAAATTAAGCCATTTCTCAAGATGAGTTCTTTTGTAAGAACAGTAACAAGTAAAGATGGGAAGAAGGATCATAACCTTGAACATGCTCACTCAGTTTATATATTTAGCATATAAATGCTAAATCTCTTCCTAGACTGTACCACTTCATACTGGTGGTACTAATGGTGGAGGCTGCATGTTTGAATGCTCTCCTACAAAGGGCTCCCTGTGTGTAGAAAATCTGTGTCAGATTAGAGGGAAATTTAGTTCATATTTCTTCTTTATGGTTGTGTTTACATTTTTTCATAAGCAAGGAATTCCCACTCCCCAAGAGGGTCAGGTTTTGTCAGTGGCGGCACTAGGGGGTGGGTACAGAGAGGCAGGTGACACCATGGGGGGGGAGCAGGTGGGGGGCAGGTAACCATGGGGGGGGGAGCAGGTAACCCAACCATGGGGGGGAGGGGGGACACCAGACTTAAAGATGCCACAGGGTTTTGTCATTTGACCTTTCATTAATATGGCATCACTGGTCTCACAAAAAAGAGAATAGAAATGCAAAATCTTGCTACTTCTCACTTGTGAGTCTGTGGCCTTCATTGTACAGTATACAAAAGACAACTCAGATGCTTTCTGCATCTCAGCATTTGCTGTCCAACACAGTACTGATGGCATCTGTTTTCTGTCTCCTGCAACTCCTATGGCTAACAGCAGCTCAGGTAGAACTGTTTCAGTTTAAAAGGTTGAATCCCCCATTCAGTGGGAGCAAGTGAGATGGAGTTAGGGTCTGAGGGGAAGATGGTGTTTATATTTATTTGCTTTCCTTCCAAAACTGGGACTCAAAGTAGCTCACAAGTTAAAAGAACAATTTTAATTTTTTGAAGAATTGGGAGACACCCATTACATCAGAGTGAAGCCTTCTTAGGGTGTATCCACTCTGCAGAATTATAGCAGTTTGACACCACTTTACATGCCATAGCTCCATCCTATGGACTCCTGGGATTTGTAGTTTAACAAGGTCTTTAGCCTTCTCTGCCAAAGAGTGCTGGTGCCTCATCAAACTACAAACCCCAGGATTCTGTAGGATGGAGCTACGGCAGTTAAAGTAGTATCAAACTGCAATAATTCTACAGTGTGGATATGCTGTTAGTCTAGATGCTCTCTCCCTCAGTCACAAAGCTGATGGAGGGAATCTTGCACAGGCTGGGGAAGAAGAATGCCTGGGTACAAGTATCTTCTAAAAAGCTGTATAAGGAATGCACTGTTTTTAAAATTGTACAATATGAGTCACACCCATAGTTATGCCAACTTTTTGCTCTGGCACCACCCATTGCTTGGTATGCTGACCTCATTGTGTTTTGATTAAAGTTACGCAGATCTTAACAGAAAAAGGGTACTTCACGTCTACATTCAGTCACATGGGGCCATTATCTTTTGTGTAAGATTTCCTGTCCCTAAAGCATTTCTAAAAGTTGTCTGCCTAACACATTTGACAGTTTTCTCAGTCTCTCTGTGTGGTATATTTCTTTGCTGAAGATAGCCTATTTTTCAACCAAATCTACCTATCTGTGTCATCTGTAGTTCCATTATTAAATATAAAGCCAGCTCCACAAAACAAAGATGCATTGGTGTGTGTATGTGTATGTTGATGTTAGGGTTAGTATCATAGAATCATAGAATTGGAAGAGACCACAAAGGCCATCCAGTCCACCCCCAATGCCATGCAGGAATCAAAGCACTCCTGACAAATGGCCATCCAGCCTCTGGTTAAAAACCTCCAAAGAAGGAAACTCCACCACACTATGAGGCAGTGTATTCCACTGTTGAACAGCTCTTAGGACTTTTTCAGATGCCTTAAAAGTCATCCTGAGGAGCCGCAAGAGGCACGAAGCTGTCTCGCTGCAGGAGTCCTTTTTTCAGACAACGCCGTCTTCTTTTGTTTCACGTCCGTGTTCCATGGAGGGAAAAGGTGCCACTGTTTAGCACGAAAAACTTTTGTGAGTAAAAAGTGGTGCTTTTTCCCTCCATGAAACACAGAGGTGAAACGGAAGAAGACAGCATTGTCTGAAAAAGGACACCTGCAGCGAGACAACTTCGTGCCTCTTGCGGCTCCTGAGGACGACTTTTAAGTTGTCTGAAAAAGTCCTTACTGTCAGGAAGTTCTTCCTAAGGTTTAGGTGGAATCTCTTTTCCTGTAGTTTGAACCCATTGCTATGTGTCCTAGTCTCTAGAGCAACAGAAAACAAGCTTGCTCCATCCTCAGTATGACATCCCTTCAAATATTTAAACATGGCTGTCATGTCACCTCTTAACCTTTTCTTTTCCAGACTAAACATACCCACTTCCTAAGCTGCTTCTCATAGGGTATGGCTTCCAGACCTCCTACCATCTTGATCACCCTCCTCTGTTGTCTGGTCTCAAGAGCGCTGACTGACATTTCAAGGAATTGCCATGCTTCTCCAGGTCTCTAGGCAGGGGAGTGAAATCTTCAGGACATGCACTAATGGAGGAGAGTTGGGGTGACTTAAATTATATAATTCTATTACTACCACATTCTTTGAGGGATTATTGGATTTTCACTGCTAAGCATTGTTGCACTTCTGACATATATTGTATTTGCATAATTTTAGTGTACCAATAAGCCAGGAAAATGACAAAATCCAAAATCCATCCTGTGGTGATACATTTACTGGTGTGAAATACACCACACTAGTTTTGGAAGCTTCACAGCTTCCTCATCAGGCAAAGACAGTAATATAGGGGAAAGAAATAGACAGTATTGTGGTCACAGCATCTACATTATGGATGTTACAGGTAGTATATGTAGACAAAAAGTGACCCCCTTCCATGGCTGTAAGATAAGTGGAAATAAAGGCAAGAGAAAACAGTTTGAGATAAGAGACAAGAGAAACAGTTTGGCTTCTCTACTTGAACTGCAAAGGATCACTTCTGAGAACTGTATTTGTATCTATCCAGTACAGGGCCTATGATAAAATGCATTTAACTTTTTTGGGAAAGTCTCAGTATTCTCTGGTATGGAGTCAACATCAGATGATAGAACAGGCAAAATCTATCAACTGAGACTGAATCTGGTTGATTTACCTGGTGCTGGAGGCATTAAATCCTCTGAAAAATAGTTGTCAGAGTACAAAGTTAGAGGAATATTGAGACTTTAGTACTCTTATATGCAGTTTTACCATCTTCCCCTGATGAAGATGTCTGTGCAGCTTTGAAAGCTAGTGTGATGTACTTTGCATCTTTTGGTTGGCCCCCTAGAAGTATCCATACAAGATGGATTTTGCATTTAGGTTTTTGTTTTATGATCGATATAGGCCAGTGATGGTGAACTTATGACACACGTGTCAGCACTGACACGCGTAGACATTTGGGCTGACACACGGCTGTAGGCCTCCCCCCCCAACCTGCAACCTCACCACCTTCCCTAAAGTGGTGATCGGTCACCACATTAGGGAGGCGGGGGGTGGAGCCTCCCCCACCTCGCCACCCCCCTGAGGCCTGCCGTGTTTCAATGGAGCCACCTTGGAAAGGCCAGGTAAGGTGGCGGGGGGGCAGGTGCGAGCCTGCCCAGCCTCTCCCCGGCCTTCCTGAGTGGGCTCCAAGGCTTTGAAGCCCCAGAGCCACCTCGGAAAGGCCAGGGAAGGCAGCAGGAGGATGGGACTCTGCCTGGGGAAGGCAGTGGGAGGGAGGGAGGGACTCTGCCCGGCCTCTCCCTGGCCTTCCTGAGGGACTCCGAGGCTTCGAAGCTCTGGAGCTGCCTTGGAAAGGCTGGGGAAGGCAGTGGGCGGGCGGGAGGAACTCTGCCCGGCCTCTCTCCAGCCTTCCCAAGGGGGCTCTGAGGCTTCAAAGCCCCGGAGCCACCTCGAAAAGGCTGGGGAAGGTAGCGGTCGGGCGGTCCGGCCTCTTCCCGGCCTTCCCGAGGGGGCTCCAGGGCTTTGAAGCCCTGGAGCCACCTCGGGGAGGCCGGGGAAGGCAGTGGGCAGGGCAAAAGTCTGCCCGTCCTTTCCCCGACCTTCCTGAGGGGGCTCCAGGGCTTTGAAACCCCAGAGCCACCTTGGGAAGGCCGGAGAAGGCAGTGGGAAGGAGTCTGCCCAGCCTCTCCCCGGCCTTCCCGAGGTGGTACTAGGGCTTTTAAACCCTGGAGCCACCTCGGAAAGGCTGGAGAAGGTGACGGGAGGGCGGGAGGGAGTCTGGCCGGCCTCTCCCCAGGCTTTCCGAAGGGGCTCTGGGGATTGAGAGCCCCATATAGCCTCTTTGGGAAGGTTGGGAGGGGTGGAGGGAGCAAGGTGTAGAGGCTTTTCAGCCACCCACCCTCCCAAAGCCACAACACAGCTTAGAAAGCTCAATAGTGGCTTTGGGAAGGGTGGGGGGCTAAAAAGTGCCTTTCCCGCCAACTGCCTGCTCTTCTGGGGTTTGGCTCTCCTCCCCCCCTACAAATGGAGCCAAGTCCCAGGAGAGCAGGGAGGTGAGCGCCTGGCTTTCTCAGCAAGCACTCCGTTTAAATTGGCTCCTCTCCCTTGAGTGGGGGGGAGAGAAGCTGATTTAAATGGGGTGCTTGCTGAGCAAACCGCGAATAATCAAAACCGCGAGAGTGAAAACTGTGAATGTGGAGGGGCAACTGTATACATTTATGTTATTTAAACAATAAATATCGTGAAATAATGTTTTTTCCTCAAAGTGACACACCACCCAAGTTATGCACACACCAAGCTCAAAAGGTTGCCCATCATTGATATAGGCATACCTCAGTTAACAAAGGGCTTATCTACATGGGCAATATATCCCATCTTGCCCCCATCTTATAGCCCTTAAGTCCTGGTGACACAAGGCATTTCCCCCATTCTGCCCCTGGGCATACCTCATGACCCCTGGGACAAATATGGGACCAAGAGAGGGCTGCGGGGGGGAGATGGGGTAGGGTCCGGTAAATTGTTATATTAAAATACTACTTTAATCCATTCCTGCTGGGAAGAAATGGATCAGACCCCATGTGCCTGTAGGGTGCCATTTACACGATGAAAATGTAGTGGGAAGAATTCGTGTCAAACCCTGGTTGTTTACACACACATCGGGTAGGACACATGTTTTTCGGAAGGGGGGCACCATTTATCCCACAATCCGCAGGACTTTGAGTCCTGCGGTTTGTCTCGGTTTTTAAAAAAGTCATGGGAGGATTCAGAAAATTGGAAATGTAAACAGCCTGGGACCAAAAATCTCGGTACCAGGTGATGACTGGAAATTGTGGTGGCTATGGGCGGGCACTGGCCAGTAAGGGGGTGGTCTACCTGCCCCTTTCTTTTTTAAACATCCCAAATTTTAGAGGCAAACCTCCATTGTTCTCCTGCCCTTCACCTGTGCGGTTACAGAGATGGATGCCGAAACCGCTCCTTGCCCCAGGAAAGGTGGCCGTGGTATCTCCTGGTCTTACCTGGAGACCGTAGACCTTTTGGCGATATGGGGCGAGCAGAAGGTGCAGGAGCAGCTGAAGGGGTCCCATAGAAATATCAACCTCTTCGAAAAAATTGCAGTTGACATGAGAAGCAAAGGGCATGAACGGACCGCTGAGGACTGCAGGACAAAGACGAAACTGATGCGTAAGAATTATCGCCAGATCAGTGACCACAACTCCAAAAGTGGCAACGATGTGGCCACGATGCCCTTATATAAAGAACTCCACGCAATCCTCGGCGGCGATGCCAACTACCACCCAAAGTGGCTGGGGAGCACCACTGACATCGTGTGTGTTCTATGAGGGTCAGTGACTCCCCATCACACGCCTCTCCTTGATGAAGAAGTGGAATTGCCCCTGCCATCCCAGGAGATCATGCAGGGATATTCTGAGGAACTGTTCTCAAGTCCTCCAGGTAAGGGATTTTTTTTTTTTTTAAAAAAATACAGTTCGTGTTATGTGAAAACTTGATTAAATAATTGCTCGGTTTTCAAGCTTAGAGCAATGGAAATTGGGCTTAGTTTTTTAAATTTTCTCAGGGCAATATACAGCATTATATGTAGTTATCTTGCGACCATAAATAACATATTATTCTTCCTGTATTATTTCATTTAAGCAAGCAGGACTACCTATTTCTTATGTGAAAACTTGAATTTTTAATGATCCGTTTCTCTAAAGCAGACTGGTTTTTTGAAATTTGTTTCTAAAGTGTAATTCCCTTTCCCCATGCATTTAACCACTGGTGATATGTGGCAAGGAACTGTTTACTTGCTTAGCCTAAATGCCTAGGGACTGTTTACGTGTGTTGTCTCCATGATCCTTTGGTATGCAAATGATGGCAGTTAAAGCCAAATGGTGCTTTTCTCTGTTTGTGTTCGGCGGTTTTAAAAGTGTACGTGTCTCTTGGCACCTTAAGGATGGCGGCTCCGCCCGCAGCCATAACCAGCTGGTACTTTCCTCCAAACCCCACCACCAACAGCACTGGGTTCTGTTCTGGGAGTAACTCAAATGGCTTCTTATTTCACGTCTCAGTGTTACCATTAATAGTTATATGTTTATGTAATTTTCTTTTTTCCCAGATGAAACAGGGACCCAGCGTTCTGATGAAACAGCAGTTACTTTGACCTTAATCGAGGAACCTGGTGGAAGCTTGGCATTCACCGATGCTGAAGAAAACACATCAGTTGTTGTCACAGAAATTGATACTATCTGGGCAACAACTCCAGCTCACAATGGTATTGATTCTGTCATATTATGCACATTGTTATTAACATACATGCTTCCCTTTAAAATTACTGAATACCATAACACAATGTTCCTTTATTTCCTTTTCAGTGGCTGCCCTGAGCAATCCAACAGCTACTCTATCTCCTGCGGAGAGATTGGCTGTGTTTAGAAGAAAAAAAACAGTCGTCTGAGGTTGTTGAACTTATGGCTAACTCTAGATCCATTACAGAGCTGTTTGTTTCAAATATGACTAATATGACTAAAATTTCAGATAGGCAGGATCAAAGGGCAATTGCTTTACAGGGATATCTTGAAAAATTCTATGAGCGTGAAGTAGAAGAATCTCAGGAAATGCTCAAAGCAATAAAAAGGCAAAATGATTTATTTGGAGACCTCGTAACACACATTAAGGACTTTTTCGGACGTTTAAAAAGCAACGCAAGCAGTCTCATCAGCTTGCGAGGCTGCTGCGCTGCAAAGTGTCAGTTTTGGATGATGCTGCCCCCTGGCGGTACTGTTGCGGTATCGCGGTGAGAGTTGAGTGTCATATTTGCTTGATTTTTACTCACGAAAGTTGATCGTGAGTAAAAATCAAGCAAATATGACGCTCAACTTTCCCCGTGGTACCGCAACAGTACCGCCAGGGGGGAGCGTCATCCAAAAGCGACGCCCTGCAGCGCAGCAGCCTCGCAATGCAACGAGGCTGCTTGCATTGTATTTGAGATGTCCGAAAAAGTCCATAGATAACAAAACAAATACAGGGAAACACATACACATACGTAGGTCATAATACATTCAAAAACATCTTACAGAAATATTTCAATTTATGGTACATATAATAAATAATAAAAGATCTGGCACATTTGTGTGTACATACATAAATCAATGAATTCAACTTCATAAATAAAACATAAGTACATAATGGCAACATATTGTAATAAATTATAAAAAAATAAAATAAAGTATATTACATGCCCAGCCTTTGTTCTATGGCACCCACCCTCCTCGCAAAAGCTTCTATCGAGGCTTGTAACATCCTCCCTGAAATGAAGAAAAAAATTATATGTTAACAACATAGCTCCTGATGGGTAAAGCACCCACATTTTATAAATGAGTAAAATATTAATTTACCAAGCTCCTCGATTCTGGCTATTATATTCAGCCCTGCAAGCTGTGCTGCAGCCTCCTGAGCAGCTGCTGGACCTTTTAAAACATTAATGCAGAGGGAAAACTATAAGAAATAAATCAATCCTATCTATTATCCGGTCAATTAGGATTAGGGCAGTAAGTCACACAAAAAAAGAAAAGCACTGTACTTGGCTGCGGTGCTGCTGGAACCGGGCTGGGCTCATTTCCTTCCTCTTCGTCGGAGGACTCAGAGACAGGCTGGCCTGCCTCCCGTCTCTGGATCCATACCACTATAACAATAACAACAAAATAATTAAGATCAGGCACCACCATGCACACACACACACACACAGACTCTCTGGCCAGGAGCCATACAAAGCAGTGGCATAACTTATGACTTGGCAGCCGGTCTCTCCAGCTTGGCCGCCCCTCACAGACCCACAGGTCGTGCAGGATGGCATAAAAAGGTGGCCACCTTCGGGTGGGGGCTGCCGTTACTGGCCTCCAATGCTGCAAAGAACTTGCCTTTGAGATTCTTAAATTTTGAGTGGCATTGGAGGCCAGTCCGCATGTAGCCCCTCGACCGGAGGAACCGCGCTGCCTCAGTATAGAAGTTGCGGTTCCTCTGGTTGGAGGATCGCATCAGCCGGTTCGGCGCACCTTCCTGGTGGGCCAGGGATTCCAACGTGAGGTTGGTCTCCCTGGTGCCCCTGTAGGCAATGCGCCGACCCGGCCTGACATGTCCTCTCCCCCTTCAGCCATCGTAACGCCATGTGGCGGGATGCGGAAACTTGAGTTTATAAGTTTTCGAGTTGACTGGTTTTAAAACAAGCCTATGAAGTCTTGAAGAAGCTTGATTTTCAAACTTTTAAAGTGATTAGGCATTCAGTAGCTGTAGTTGTTGCAGTCATTCCTGTCACATCCCACATAACCTTACCTGAGCTCTGGAAGCAATGCCACAGAAACTGGGGACAAGATTCTGTATGGGTTGGGAGTGAGACTTCCACAAGCCCAGCCATAGGGCCTGGAAAAACTTCCTACATGTAATTTGTGCTGTAAGTAAGGTTATGTGGGATGTGACAGGAATGACTACAACAACTACAGCTACTGAATGCATTTTGTTGCATATTTTACTGCCAAAAAAGACCTCATGGCTCTTGGTTCCCCGTTAGCTGGGTTTTACCTGCATTCTGCATGCATTTACCTCATTTCCTAAAATGACTTTCCCCACAATTAACCAGAAGAAATTCTGGCCCCATCTCTTTCCCACGCTGTCTCTGTAATATCACAAGGAACCACTCCTATGACATATTAAGGGCCTATCCCTGTGACATGAAAGGAACTGGTCCTCTGGAGTCAGATTTTGGCCTTGAAATCTCACAGAATGGGATGCTACTGGCCAAGCAAACCTAGCTGATGTGTTACCCTCACTCTTACTGTGCTCATGCGTCCTTTGGAATACTTAGATTATGCTTTTACCATTAATTTACATGGCACTTTACATTATTTTATCATGTTCTACACACTATTGTGCTTTATTGTGTTTTGCCTAGGTAATGAGCTAAGTCACTATTTTGTACAGACAGCATATTGAAATGTATCAGTAACTGCCACTTTGTACCTCTGGGATATGTAGTATTAATTTTTCATACAGCTGTAAATATTTCTTTAAATTATTTGTTGCACTTATGCATATATGTGTTTCTATATCCACATCTAATAGAATAGGACCTAGAACAAGCTGGGCAATATTTTAATGTGTACCCAAACTTCTCTATGCCCAAGACATTAAAAGGGAAGGTCAGCAGCAAGCCTGCATAGCTTCACAGCTTACAATGCTGTAACTTTATTTTCCCTTTTCACCTCCCTACCCCTACCCCACAGAAGTCACAGTTAGGCACCACTCTAATAACAGCCTGAGAAGACAAGGTGCATTTACGCATTTGTGTTTGAAAAGTATGCCTTTGAGGCTTGTGCTCTGTTAATCTCGGATCTGATTTCAGATTGGCTGGCTTGCCAAAAAGCCCTTTAAACGGAGTTTGCCTTTGAGCTACTACTGCAGCAGCAGCATATGACTATTAAAGGGAAGAAAGGATAAACAAGAACCTCATACAGACCTAACTGTCTCATCTTTGCAATAGCTGTTTATGGCTGCCTCTGTTATGATGTGCCATGGGTATCCAGCTGGACAGAGTGAGGCTCTCCCTTCTGGAAATGCATGCACAGACCATTTCTTCCTCTGCTGTGTTTCCTGAGATGCTGCAGTAATTTCTAAGGTAGGCACACACATTTTAAAAGCCACAATAGCTCAGTTCAAATAGTCTGGCAGCTGCCTGACTGGCTATATCTTATATTTCACATTCTAAGAACAAGAATGCGGACATGACAGCAACAGCAATAAAGGATAGGAAGTGAAGCTACAACACATATTGCCAGAGGCTGCTTATCTCTGGTGCTTTGCTGTCTATATCTTTCTAGGAATCTTAGAAGCCTTACTTCAGTGTGATATGTGTAGTTCCTGCAGAATTACAACAGAATCTTATAATTAACCTGCCCAGGGCTGGTTTAAGGAATTTTTGGCCTCCTGCTACACTTTATTTTGGGGCCTGATATGTTTATCTCAGGTCAATGTAACCTAATCTAACCTAACCCAATACAGGATATTCAGATTATTACTAATAATGTTTTTGCAGGAGGAGGGTTATGATGGCCCCCACACAATGATGGGGGCCCCTGCGGCTGCAGGGCCCTTAAACCTGCCCTGAACCGGCCTTGATGTTCTTTTTAGTGGCACTGAATTATATGTTGGAGTATCATGTATCCCGAGCTGTTCACTTACCTGTAGCTGTTCCCCATCCACACCTACCAAACATACATGCAAGGGTGAAAATGTGGGGATTTCAGTTTATAACCCACCACACTGCCCAAAACTGTGTGTATTCCTCTAAGTAATCTCACTACTATGACCAAATGTGGGGTTTCTACACTTTAACCCACCACCTGAAGACTTCCACAGTGCTCACTGAAATTCTAAGTGTGAAGGCTTTCTCTGATCGCCATCTCTTCCTCAATGTACAGACTTCTGTCCATCTGTGTGACACTTACAGTGAGGACTGTCTAAATGCCCTCAAAGTATCTATGAGAATTAAAGGAACCTCTGTCCTCAATTAATATCACCACTCTTTAGTCAATGCTGCCACCACAGACACCTTGTCTGAATACAAACTC
Organism: Gambelia wislizenii; assembly: GCA_030847615.1. NCBI lineage: Eukaryota > Metazoa > Chordata > Lepidosauria > Squamata > Crotaphytidae > Gambelia > Gambelia wislizenii. The sequence continues at coordinate 47,215,188 of JAUMIR010000003.1, read as the reverse complement.
TCAGACAGATAGTGTTTCTGGAGGCCAAAAGTGTATTAAAAAACCAACTTTATTTAAAGCAGTTAAACACAACACAGCAGATTACTTATTTTTCTTACATTGAAAACACCCCGCTCTCTTTCAGTTCTCATGCTAAGTCAGACTCCTACCAAGCACTCAACTCAAACTCCCTTCTCTCACTCCAACCCTAGACTAACTCAAATCCCTCTCAGACTCTTTTCTAACTGCTCTCTTCTGAAAACCCAGGCAAACTGAACACTTCTCAAACTCTAGGCTAACCAAACGCTCCACTCAAATTGCACCTCCAACTGTCATTCACTAACTGTCATTCACCAGCCTTATGCAAATCTCTTCAAACATTCCACTAATCAGTATTCACTTCCTCACTCCATTCTCTCCCCTCTCCCAACACCTCCTCATCTCATACTCAAATAGACAGTTTGTAAATCAAAGAACATTTTCAAATACAAATCCATGGAGCAGCGGGGGGGGGGGAGATTAAAATCAGAAGTGGCTGGAGGTCTGAAACCAAACATGCTCCTTTTTGCCCCCATGAAACTGCTGCTTCTGGAACCTTCCAGAAGCAGAAAAACACATTTTTCAAAGATATATTTCAGCATGGGGTGGGGTGCAAAAACCTCAGAACCTTCTCAGTGGCTGCTCCTAGACCGTACAATTCCCTCCTACAGGAGGTTTGGCTGGCCCCCTCTTTGCTTTCCTTTCATTGGCAGGCTAAGACCTTGTTATTCAGGCAGGCCTTTGGTTGAAAATCTGTGTAACAGAAAGGCTTTGTGGTGGGTCATATTTTTAATATTTTTAGCATGATCTATGCTTTTATATTGTTTTGTTGTTCTGTGTTGTTTTGCTGTTATGCTTTTAATTGAACTGCTCTTTAATTTTTTTTAAAAAATATTTCTATAAATAATGTTTTAACCATAACCTGTTTCTTAAAATGTTGTAGGCTGCCCCGGATCTACATAGGGAGAAAGGCAAGATATAAAACAAAGAAACAAACAAATAACTTTGAGTGGCACATGTACCCCATGGGCCACATTTTGTCTCTTCAATTTGGACTTAATATTTGCAGCATCCTTACAAATGATACAACATATGCTGTAACTATGTATTAGAAAAGGCATGTTGCCAGTTGGTTCCCAGTGTGTAAGAGCTTGTGCCATGACAGGGCAAATGCCTTCCTTCCTTTATGGGGTGGTTGTATGCTATGGGGCAGTCAGCCTGCCACATGGATATTACTAGTGGCATAGGCAGTGACTGAGCTGCATTCCATTCAGGAATGGTGCCTGGATTCTCTCCTTTAACAGCAGTCTTTTGGCTGAAATTACTCTTTAATCCTTTAAATATTAATCAGAATCAGAATATAACCAGAATAAATATAATTGGAATCAATATGTCTTCCTTATATTGTTGCCTAATAGAGCAAGTAATAGTCCAAACCTTTGCACTTTGTGGGACAAGATGGGCAAAACACAAACTTATAAAATTGCCCAAGACAGTGAGGAGAAAAGCCATGTTTTCAAGGACTGCGCTAAGATGTCTACCCCTTTTATCCAGTTTTATAGGCAATTCACATATACCATGTACAGCAAACCTGAATCAGAGTTTGGAAGAGCCACTTTTTTGGTCATACTGGCTGGTAGATTTTAGGAACTGTAGTCTAACTTGTAAAAGGCAAGTTTTCCAGCTCTCCTCTCAGTTAATAACAGTTGCTGCCAGAGATTAAGGAGAACATAGGAGCCAATAGGTGCATTTGTATTATTACTATTTTCCAAGCATACTGTGAGAACAAAAATAGTATTTTAAAGACATTCTGGACGGCTGTAGTGAACAGTCCAGGCAAACTGCTTCATGAAATGACATCCTTCGGCCACAGGTGTGCCTTGGGAGGGGAAACAGAGCAGCTAAGGCACTGAAAGAGATTTGCACCTCAGGAAAGCCCTGAAACTAAATTTTAGGATTGTCTACATGAAGGGGAAAAAATGGACTGCTCCACAGTAATAGCAAGTCACAGCACCTGCGACCAGCAGCCACGAGTGGGTTACTCAGTTTTTAAATCTGCTGCCACCAAACTTTTTTTTTTAAACTATTTTTATGGTGCACACAAGGGATATTCCATCTTTCCACAAAAAGAAAGAGAGGGAAAAAAAGTTAGCACAAACCTTTGTTTTATCGCCTTAGTGATATCCAACATGGCAGCAGTGGCCACTTGCCCTGTAACCCAGCCCTGCCCCCTGTGCTCGTCCAGCCAATCAGGTTTGTATTGTGTCCTGCATCAAATTGTTTGTCTTAATAAGCCGAAATGCACAGATCACTGGAATTATTTTAAAATGTTGGGGAAAGCTGCAAATGCTTTTCTCGTGTAATTTTCCTCTTTTTGTCCCCCCCTCACAATATAAGACAATGTGGGATCCCATTAAGACAGCTCATTTTCTGAGCGAATTCTGTGAGGAGTATTTTCACCGAGTGGACAACCCCTCAAATTTATCCCAGAAATACTATTATGAATGGGCTAATATTGTTAAAAGGCATCTGGAGTCTCTGCAGAAAAAATTGCCACAGTAAAATGAACATGAGGTAGGAGTGCTATATGGTTGTTCAGCAGACCAATGCCATCTTAAGTTTTATTATCAAATGGAAGATTGTTATCTTAGGGCTGATTTCACATGATTAATCTGTGTGCTGGTACTAATTATCATAATATAGACTGGTAGTTTTGAAAGCCTTGTCATGCTGTGGCTTTCCATGTGATAATATTCTCACCACATGCCACTGCTATGTGTTAATAGGAGGAAAATGATTAAGAAGAGATCTAGGGGGAGGATAAAACCTCTGGAAGGCAAGTTATCTGAGGACAGGATCAGGAGCTAGGTGTGCTTCACTGTGGGCTTTATTTCACCCATCCATTGTCTAGCTGGACTGAAGCACAGTAATCCCCCCCCCAAAAAAAAATACTGAGAAGAAATAAGAGAACTGCAGCCACTGGGATTTGGATAAAATCAGTTAAATTCTCAAGGCTGCATTTTCTCCAATGACAGCAGCTACGTGTGGGGAATCCTACAAGAGAGAGGTGTGTAACTGTCAGAAGCTGGTTGGTTGCATCCTGCCCCCCTGGACATTGGAGGGCCATCTCACCATAACCCCAAAACAATCTTGGGAGCTGTACACAGGAGAGCTTTATCTTCCTATGCCCTCCAACATTTCACAGGTGAAAACCAGGGCACATGTGGCCATGTGTGCGGTCAAGATGGCAAAGATTATTAATGAAGAACAGACAAGCTAGTGGAGAGTGCAGCAGTTTGCTTTTGCCTAAGCCTATTGACAAGGGCAAGATTCTGCCTCCACCCTCTCTCCTCTCCCATCTGCTGAATGAATTGAGTGCAAACCAATTTTGTGCTTTGAACTCAGTTTGTAGCAACTGAAGTAAATTGAGGAGAAAAAGGAGACAGTGTGGGATGACATTTTAAAAAGAGCTGACAAAGTGGGACAACAGAAGATTAATTGGGACTGTCCCTGGCAAACCGGGACAGTTGGGGGAATGGAAAAAGATTGCCTGCACTGCAGTCCTGCAGAATTCTGTAATGTGGGAAGATGCTTCAGCAGCCTCCAGTACTCATGAACCACCACAGCTGCTGCCAAATGGTGGTAGCTGCAGAAGGAACAGATATAGTGAGAAAATGATGTGGTCCCTGAAGTGTTGAACTGGAGGCCATGTGCTTCCCACTGCCATAATATAATATTGCCTACTTGTGGTGCAAATATTTCACAGGGCTAGTACTAATGCAGATATTTATTTATATATTTGGTTTCTCCTGAACAGGACTCAAAACAGCTCACAACACAGAATCACAAAAATTTAAACAGCTTTAAATGATGTTCAGTTAACACATTACTTTTAAAACAATAAAAATCAAAACAATTAAAACATTGAAAATACACATTACTTAGTAAAAAACAAAAATAAAACAGCACACCCAATTGCATATCACTCTATCCTGGTCAGCCAAGGCTGAAGGCCTGTTTAAACAACAGAGAGGGGACCAGGGTTTCTGGAAGTTGCAATCCAACAATATCTGGAGGGCCATACTTTGTTCTTGATCAATCAGTGAACTGGAGATCATTCACTGCCCTGGCAATGAAGAAGAAATACTTTACTGATTTGTTACTAAAATTCTACAGTTCAAAGATTTGCATTAATACAAGATGTTGGATCCAGAGACATGGGTATTAAACAGCAGAGTAGGAGGTTGTTTCTAAATCATCTTACATAAGAAGGGATAAAGTAGCCAGTATAATAATGCATGATAAACATTCTGGGCTAAGTTTGTCTTTGTTGGATAAGCAACAATAAGCACTAGGGATTTCCATCAGGAAGAAATGTAGCCCCACTCTGAGCATCACAAAAGGACCTCTTTGTAGCCTGGGAGCTCAGTTAACAACATAGAGGATCTCTGGGGAAGTTGTCTAGAGCAGTAAAAGCTATTGCTGGCTCCCTCTAAGTCTGTGATACTCTCATTTTGGGAGACTTCTTGTGTTCACAGTCTGGCATCTGTAGGAACCGTTATTAAAAAGCAGAACATAATAAGGGAATTGTTTTGTTTTGTTTTTTTTAAATGGCCACCTCAAACTTCCTAGCTGCATAAATTATACTAGTGAACCAGATTTTGTGTGTTATCTGTCCTGTGGGTGGAATAAAGTAACAATACACTGGAGGAACTGGTCTGGCTCAGCCACATGGTAGCAGTGTTCACAAATTGCCTTTAGGCAGAGGAGATCACACCACAAGGAATTGGCTCCCACACATTCAGATTTGTATTAACAACATTGGTATATATGATAACAGCACTGTTCATGGGCCTTTTTCAAAAACAGTCTTTAAATTAATTGAATCTCTTAGAATATAAGAAGAGCTATGTTTGATTTGAGCAAAGATTTCCCATCTAGCCTGGCATTCTGTTCATACAAAGGACAACCATTTGCCTGTGTGAAGCAGAATGTGAGTGTGCAAACCATCTACCACTTGTGTTTTGCAGTAACTGATACACAGAGCTTCCTTCTGACATTCTTATCTCAGTGTCTTCTTCCATGCAATATTTTTTAAAAAAACATTCATGAAGTCATTCACCGGTATATACACATTCTAGGGGAGATGGTGATTTAATATGTATTGGAATACTTTGATCTGCCACAGATATGAGCTCACTCAAGTCACCATCATCCCACCCAACACAGAAAACCAGGTTCAGCATATGCTTTGAAGAATATGAATCCAGTAAATTAGGACAGACCTATTTTGGTAGCCACATAGACTATAAAGCCTTGAGTCTTTCCTGACTGAGTGGCCTCTGCATGGATGTTGAAGCACTCCAGCAGAACAAACCCAGAGGAATGCATCATCAACTCCAGGACCACACAAGCTAGCTGAGGAAAGGAGACTGTTGGGTGCCCACTCAGTATAGGCTCACTCACTGAGAGGCACCTAACACAGCCTGGAGATGAACTAACCAAGGAGTAGCCCAATAGCAGAACTGCACAGCAGAAAGGGTACAAAAACAAAGACTTCAGCTAGTAGCAGTTTCACTGCTCTGACCCACTTTCACACACAAAAAGACTTACAGGCAACAAGGTTCATCCAAAGATATCTGGAGGTCTTTATATTCAGTAGCAGTATAAAGAAACACACAGAATATACACAGCAAACCTCATTAACCAACTCAACAGCAATAACTCCAGCATCCACCAACACTCCTTTTTCTCCATGGACTTTTTCAGATGATCCTTGCAGCGCAAGGATCGAGTGGGAGAACTTCATAGCTGCAGTGCGGCAGGTGGTCCATTTCAGATGACGCTGTCCCTGCGGCGAAATAATCTGTGTCTCTTCTGTTTAGGATTGGAGCCTGCCACGCCATATTCACCCAGATTTTATTCACGGAGGTTTGTTGAATAAAATCTGGCTGAATATGGTGCGGCAGGCTCCAATCCTAAACGGAAGAGATATGGACGATTTTGCCGCAGGGACGGCATCATCCGAAATGGACCCCCTGCCATTTTGAAATGGACCCCTGCAGCTACGAAGCTCTCCCGTTCAATCCTTGCACTGCTGAAAATGTCCCGTGACACCAACCCATACACAGTGCTTCTTGTGCTTTGACTATATAGGAGTGTTTGATTGTTAGCCTTCTGCCTAGCCACAGCTGTGATCAACCCCACTTCAGCTGTGCTACTCAGTGGTCTGTTGCTCCAACATTTTTCCTTTTGCATTTAAAGCAATATGACTCTGACATTGGCAATGGTGTGAGTGGTAGCCAATAGAATCCCAGTTCTGTCCAGAACACTCACCTTCAGATAAATGCTCTCAAAGTGACAGTTTGTAGAATGGAACATTTGAATTCAGCCTGAAGATAGCAGACATAAAAATTTAATTTATTCTGACTACTATACCCAGAAACACAATATTTTTTTCAGAATGGCTGGCTTAAACTTGATAACAGAATGAATGCCTCTTCTGTAGTTCTACCTTGCATGTATTGCTATTAGCCTTTTTTAATATAAAAAAGTGGACTTTTTAGTATGCACATTTCAATTTGCAAGTCCTTGCAAATGTCTAGCAAACCTTTCTGGTAGAGAAGCACATATAGATTTCTGCTTGTGTCAATGGTCATCACACAGTTCCTTCCCTGATGGTATCACTACCATGCGGAAAGCAGGCAAACATGGTATGTGTCATAAATTGGAAGCAGGCAGTAGGTTTTAGGAAGGTGAACGGAATATGACAAAGATACCAGTACTATTGATCATAGTTTACACATCCATTTCCTCTTCTCAAGTATAATTTATAGCCAAATTAGTTTTATAGGTTTTTGAATCATCCTGATTTTTGATAGATGGTAGGAGAGAAGAAAAATGGGCACTTAGGTTACGATGAATAGCTAAAATGTGCTAAGTGCCATCATTCATCTATCATGCACAAATTCATATCTAGATAAATACTGAGAAAGCCTGAAAACAGAATTAGCATTACGTGATATTTAACCAAATAACATGTGAGTGTTAACATCCATTACATATCTGAGATTTTGAGTAGTCCTGAATTTTGCCCAGGGCTGCCAATATTTACATGTGAATTACAACATTCACTGCATTTTAGAGATCTACTAAAACTGATATATATGTGTAGGAATACAGAAAATCTGTCAATTTCATTTTCATCCACACTCAGACCTTGAGTTCTTCTCAGAAATGAATACTTGTGCAAATATTGGCCCATGCTTCAAAAATGATCTGAAATGCAAATATTCTCTTTTGCCCCAGCCAAATTCAGTAGGCCCTGTTGTTCCCAAAATGGAGAAGACAATTTTGTAGACCAAGACTGGCCAACATTGGTAAATCCCTGGTCAATTTTATCTCCTTGAGACCTTGTTGTGGGCCTAATCCCAACCCCTTGCCATTATGCTGAAGTTTGGCAATATATTGGAAAAAGCCCTTAAAACCAGAAGGAAATGCTTGTAGGATCTCCTTTGTTTTTGCTGGAATCTTGAGAGCCACCCAACTAAAGAAAAGTGCTATAATCCTAGCTGGAAGAAGCCTCCTCAGAAAGAGCTGCTGACACACTGCAGAAATAATCCAGTTTGATACTGCTTTAACTTCCATCACTCAATGCTATGGAATTCTGGGATTTGTGGTTTTGTGCGATATTTAGCCTTCTGTGTTAGAGAGCTCTGGTGCCACAACAAACTACAAATACCAGGATTCCATAGGATGGGGCCATGATAGTTAAAGTGATGTCAAACGACATTATTTATGCAGTGTGTCAGCAACCAAGGAAGGGAAAGATGTGAACCCAGAAGATAGTCTTAAGTCAGTCAGAAGATGCTGCCAGCCCTACAGTCGAAGCTGGACCCGGACCTTTAAACATAGACCTTGATCAAAGGGATGTTGGAAGCTGAGCTACTTCATCCTTCATACAGTGATTCCCAAACTTTGGTCCTCCAGGTGTTTTGGACTTCATCTCCCAGAAGCCCTATCCCCATTGGACAAAAGTAAGAATTCTGGGAGGTGAAGTCCAAACATCTGGAGGACAGAATTGGGGGGCAGGGGCAATGTTCTCATTTTGCCTCCCTCCTGGTAGCTACATCCCTGCTGAAAGCAATATTCCTTCTGTAGCATTCATTCCTCTGATAGCAAAGTAATTTGGTTCAGCTAAGCACAGGCATACTTAACCTACAGTGGGAGTCGACAGCATAGTTGTCCCAGCAGTGAGGCTGGTAAGTCTCTGCAGGGGTTGAAACAAACCTGCAAGCCAAGTTCCAGCAGTTTCCTAACTAGTCACCATCTATACCCAACTGCAAGGGTAACCAGCTTATTGATTTCATCCCCTCTGTAAGAACCAGTAATATTCTCCTGCAGAGAGGTAGCGTACACCCTCACTTTTGCTAAGGGAAGCAACAAGACTGGTTATTACCAGGGGAATATTATCCATATCATTTGGAAGCCTTAAACAAACTTACACTCAAAATAGCTACCTAGCAGAAATAGGATTTATTCCTCCAGAAATAATAAATGTAGCAATAAATTAGAGTAATGGCCTGCAGGTATAACCCATAGAGCTCTCTGAATTGCAGTAAAAGACCCACCATAACACTTTGAACATCAGTTGCTGGCTCAGAATGGAAGATATAAGCCACCCCAAGGAAGGTGAAACATTTATAGCATAATTGTTGTTGACTGTAGCAAATTTCTCCTCATGGTAAAATTGCTTGCAGCTCAGGCAAAAGTAGATTTCAGATTCTTAATAATAATAATAATAATAATAATAATAATAATAGTAATAATGAAATTGCTATTGTTGCCTGTAGTAAGGAATGGCTGGAGACCACTCATTTTGGACTACAACTTTGGACTACAATTCTTAAGAGTCCTGTAAATATTACCAGATACACTGCCTTCTGGTGCTGCTAACTTGGGCTTGGGAAGAGTTATCTTTTGGATTGCAACTCTCAAAATTCCCAAACCAGCATGACCCATTGGAAAGGAAACTTTTCCAAGCTCTGCCACTACTTAAAAAGTTAGTTCTTGAACCTGAAGCCATCCCTCCTCATTCCTAAAAGAATATGAATCTTGGTAGAAACTATTACCCGCATTGAATGGGGTCCATAAGGATCCCACTAGTGTCCAAATCTTAATATGGGGAATATCTACTTAGCACAAAATGGCAGTGAAAGGCTGGGTAATGGCAGGATCTTTTGACCTATGTATACCGGTAGTAACTGAGGAGACTCTGGAGATTATTAGATGAGTGCCTAAAAACGTGATCATGGCACTATATTTTACAGCATCCATGTTCTGGCACAATGACACACATTTTCGCACGCTGCCATGATAACAATACAGAATCACCCCAAGAATCCGGTAATATGAGTGCTCATGCCACTTGCTTCCATGTTTCTCCATGAATGAGATTTCAGCACATCTCACAAGAAGATGCAAGCATGCTGAAAAGCCCCCAAACACCATTAAAAAAAAAAAAAAACAGAAAAGCACAGATACATGTTTAGAAACTTGCAAGATGGGGAGGTTCATAAAAAGAGCATATGGTAATTTTCCTGTTCCTACCCAGAAGAGTTCTGGTGGGACCACCCATTGACGCTGGAATTGTGCCAATGAGGCACCTTCTTGCACACATGGAAATCCGGAACACAAATGCTATGGGAGATAAATTTTTGACTTCTCCCCGACAATAAAAAAGAACTCCCTCGTAACGACAGCAGAACACTTGCAGAATGCTGGGGCATGACGTCGTCTGATAAGGAAGCCCTTTTGCGATCTCATGATGTTATTATAACACCATTTTGATGCATCTGATAAGCTCCCTCCAAGCCAGAACATACAATTACTTTTTTTTATTGGAAATTAAACATTCACTCAAACACTCAGGCTTCAAGCAATAGCACAAGGCTATTGGAGAAAGTAGGAAGTATTTGGATAGAGGAATAAAGTAAGGGATTATGGGTTATACTATACCAATCCTGGAGAGCTGAGATTGCAAAGTAAACTGGCAGTGAGGCGGTCCGGAAGACACAATGGCTACACTGGCTAACCTGAAGTCTAGAGGAAGGGGATCTATGTGCACTTTGGTGGTGTTTATATGTGATAATTCTCCTAAGGGATGAGATTTAGAATAGAATACAATATTTCTTGGAGTTTCCCAGTACTAAACAAAGGGTTATCTGGAACAGTTAATGATTGTTAATGGGTGATACATTTGGAATTGAATAGGAGCAGGCAACTTCTATTGTTGAGGAGAGGAGAGGAGGAAAAACCCATTTTGCAACTATCAAGGATTCTGCTATTTTCAAGAAGATTAGTTGATGACTCCCAGGTAGGTGAACTGCTGAACGGACTTAAGCACAGAGTTGCCGACGGCAATGTGGGGATGGTGGTGTTCATCCTGTGGTGCAGGCTGGTAAAGAACTTCCATTTTCTTCAGGTTGACTTCCATCCCAAACAGCTCTGCAGCTGTTGCGAAGCAGGTTGTTAGGCGCTGCAGAGCTGCTTCTGTGTGGGCAACAAGGGCATCATCATCAGCGAAGAGCAGCAGCATCTCCTCAGATACCAAGATTGACAAAGAGATTGATCACAGATTAGCAAAGGCACATAGCACATTTGGAAGACTTTACAAAAGAGTCTGAACTAATAAACACCTGAGGCGAAACACAAAAATCAGTGTGTATAGAGCCATTGTACTGTCTATTCTCCTTTATGGGTCTGAAAGATGGGCCACCTATTGCCAACACTTATGACTCCTCAAATGCTTCCATCAGCGCTGTTTACACACAATCCTAAATATACACTGGACTGACTATGTGACGAATGTTGCTGTCTTTGAGCAAGCAGGGATCACCAGCATTCAGGCCATGATATTGAGAACACAGCTGCACTGGGCAGGGCATGTTTCTAGGATGGAGGACCATCACCTCCCCAAAATAGTATTCTACGGTGAACTCTCCACGGGTCAGCGTAAGAGGGGTGCTCCAAAAAAGCGATACAAGGACTCCCTGAAACAACATCTCAGGCTCGGCCAAATTGATCACCAACAATAGTCCACCCTGGCCTCACATCAGGAGGCATGGAGACACACTATCCACAATGCTGCAGCCTTATTTGAGAACTCACACCGAACAAGTCTTGAAGAGAAATGACAACGCAGAAAAAATCACAACCCAGAAACATCACCCAAGGAAACCTTCTGCTGTGCTTTCTGCAACCGGACTTGTCTATCTCGGATTGGGCTTTTCAGTCATCAGTGCGCTTGCAGAAAGTGCAGGATGAGTCCTTTCTGAATCTTTGTTTGCAAAGAGAAGCCAGAGAGAGGGAGGGAGGGAGAGAGAGTTGATGACTCATTTCCTGGTGTTAACTCTGACCTGGGTACAACCTGTCTGAGGAATTTACAAAGGCGCCTTCCTAGGTTGTACATGACTCCAGCCTTGGTATCTGGGGGTCCCTGGTTTACCTGCTAACCATGTGGAAGGCCACAGCAAGCCAAATTATTAAATATTGCCAATTGTGTGATATTCCAAAATGGGGGCTGTCAGGGCAGGAAGCAATATTTTTACAATTCAAACAAACCTCTTATTTGGTTGGAGGCATTTGCATTTGTTCTACAGCCAAGAGTATACACTGAAAACAGATGCTAGGATGAACCATCACTAGAATTTTCAGACCACAACATCTGGCTGTGAGTTTCAGGGTCTGGCCTCTCTTCTCTGGTCCTCAGAGCAAGGGCATACAAATGGTTCCATGTTCATTTCATCAGAACAAGCAATTGTCAAGCTGTTGCTTTTTCTCCTCTGACGAAAACAGGTCCTCAAAGCTCCTTAAAATAACAAAATCTCAGGTAATACACTACAGATATTAAACCAAATGCCTGTAAGTTACAGGAACAACATTGCCTTTACATACCAATGACATCCTTTGTTATCTTTTAAAGCATTTCCATTTGTTTGATTGTATGTAATGCAATAACTTGTAAATTAACCTGGAGTCATAGACATCCATATGCATGTTCATAACACTAATGCACATTTAAGTTCTGGTCCAGTCCATCCTTATATATTGAAGAGACAGCAATTAGAAGCATGAAAATCATTCATAATGGTGAATTTCCATTGTTGATAGTTTGACTGATTGAATTTCTACTCAACCCCCCTCCCACTTATCTTCAGCAGCATCCATGAGGCTTTCTTGGCAGTAACGGAGCACAAATGGAACTCCATTTACTTCCAGGGTTGAAATCTCCTGGATTCTCATGAGAAGACGCTCAAGCAGGAAATTTAAAAATAAAACAAAATCCCCACAAAAGTTCAGGAAAACACAAAAACACAATTTAAAAGTCTCAAGTACCTGGGGATGGGGAGGTTGTCATAAAAACAGCTTACCCTACCTGGCTGTCACAATCTCACCTGGAAGTGTTTGCCCATTCACGCTGCATTCACATGAGTACAATGGCGTGCAGATTCAAACACTGGCAATGTTGGCAAAAAATCACTATAGGAGATCGAGTGATGGCTTGGGCCGTCAATAAAAAAGTAAGGCTTTTTAACCAGATAAGGTTGTGAAAGGGCAATGTCATCTGGTATGCATGCCCTTTTGTGATCATTAGGTGCCCGTATAATGCCATATTTGCACTGTCTGATAAAGGCCTAAGTACAGTGTGTCTAGACTTGTGGCCAAATGCATACAACAATCACAATAAAAATACATATTCAAAACCCAGAAAGGCACATGAACAAACAGAAAAATACAACACAGAAAATAGTATAAGGGAGAATTAATGAGGCTGTGCAGCTGGAAATGGAGACGAGAACAAACGTGATAACAGTCTTCTGAAGCAAAACCTCTTGAAACCTGTGCTTTGCCCCTATGCTACTGTTCTCAAGAGCTTTTGCTGCCAGTCATTCTGTGTGGACTCAGTACAGGTAGCATATGTATGATCTTTGAATATGTAACTTGTTGGGCTACTTCACTTTCATTCTTGCTCCATATCCTCCTTCTCCTTTAAAACAATGAAATAGCCTAATAGCTAACCCATGTCATCTGCCAAACTTTTCCACAGGGGCCCACAGTTTGGTCTGGCAAGCATTACATTTGCAGTTCCCAGTTGGCATTCGAAAACAATGCTTAACAGACACTCAGCACTTTCATTCTCTCATTGTTTCTCCAACATGGATAAAGAGGTTTTCTTGTTTTGTAACTGTGCAACAGATTCTCTTCATCAGTAAGCATAAATGGGTAAATTCTGTGTCCTAAAATAAAAGTTGTGTCTGAAGTCTTGCTGGAAGTAATGTCCTTTGGCCAGGAAGTTTTTCCTATTAATCCCCAATACTTTGCTCCAGAGAGGACAGGACTATTCATACTACACCACTATAGCACTTTGATTCCACTCTAACTGCCATGGTTTTATCCTATGGAATCCTGGAATTTGCAGTTTAGTTCTCTGGCAGAGAATTCTAAATCAGTGCTACTCAGTCTTTGGGCCTCTTTATGTTTTGCATTTCAATTCCCAGAGGTCCCAAGCAACACGGCCAGTGGTCAGGAATTCTGGAAGTTGAAGTACCAAACATTGGAGGACCAATGTTTAAGAACCACTCTTCTAAGTACCTCATGAAACTACAGTTCCCAGGATACCATGGGGTGGAACCATAGCAGTTAAAAGTGGAATCAAAGTGCTATACAGTAACTGTGGAGATTATCAGATGTGTCCAAAAAGTACCTTACCAGAATGCCAAGACAATGCTTTTTGTCCCATGAACGGGACCCAGTTTCACACGTCCTCATCGTGTTCTGCTCTTGTGCTGCAGCGGTTAGTAAGGCAGCGCTTTTCATTGACGGGGAGGTCCTGTCAATGAAAAGTGCTGCCTTACTAACTGCTGCAGCACAGGAGCAGAACGGGGCGAGGACGTGTGAAATTAGGTATCGTTCATGGGACAGAAACATCACCCTGGTGTTCTGATAAGGTACTTTTTGCTGCCTCTACTAATATCCTCTGTAGTGTGAAAGGCTCACACCTCTGTTATCTCAGTGGCATCCCAGAGTTCAAACAGAGACTGCCACCAAAATTGTAAAGAATTATAAAGAGGTTAGGACAACGTCTGTCCCTGCCCATGACTCTGGCCAATGTCATGCACAACAATGCCCTTGAAAATAAACCCTGAACCCAGCTCTTTACAATGCACCAGAATAAACTTGCACAGACTTGTGGGAAGGAGAAGCCCAGCTCTGTGACACAGCTGGCATGGCAGTGCCATTCCACTATGCCTCTGGAGTGCAAATTCACCTCCTGGTAGGTTGCGAAGTGTGCTTTCTCCTACCCAATGACTTTTAAAATGTTCTAGTCTCTCTCTCCTCCTCCCCGCTTTCCCTTTTTGTCCTCAGATTACTTCTGTTGCTGCAAAATGAGTTCAAAATACAAAAGCAGTTTGCCCTCAATGGACTCAGCAGTGGGGAGAGGAGGGGTGGAATTTTGTCTTTCCCTTTAGACCCTGGAAAAAGATAACTGCTGCAGCCTACCGTAGCTTGTGTGCTCTTCCTCATCAATAACTTTTGCTGTCTTGACCACTCTCTGATGCTGTTTGGCCACACATGTCCAAGTTTTCATCTGTGAAATATTGATGGGTAAGGGACACCAGCCAGATGCTTTCTCAATTTTCTTTCTTCTTATCTTCTTAAATTTCTACCCCTTTCTTGTTTTGATTTCAACAGAGGGGGAGAGGCTGTCCCTCTGTAAACATGTTTTTATTTCTGTTAGGAACAAAGTACTCAAAGTAAAAGAGGTGCCACCTAAAGACAGACTCCAAAGGGCTGATCTTTTACCTCAGATACCTGAGGGCTGGGCTTGCTAATGCCTTAAAAGCAATATACTCTACCTATGCTCCAAAGTAACTGCCTCTACTTCTACCAGGTTATACCCCTGTCTCTTTCTCTCTCTAACACATACTCTCATTTAAGTACCCACTGTTCTTCTCTCACAGAGCTTTTCTATTTTTTTAAAGAAGAAACATGTTAGTTGTTATTAATTACTTCAAATGCAACATGTCACATTTTTAAAATACACTTTAAAGAAATAGGGGGGGGGGAGAGGGCAAATTAACACTGTCCCAATCTAACTCCCAAACCTGTGTTTTAGAAATAACATTACACATTGCATTAAGAAAACCACAGTGTTGCCAGATGTTATTTTATTTTGTAAAATAATGCTTTTATGGCCTTGCTACTGAGAGGGTCTGTCTGTATTGATTTCCCAAAAGTTTGTTATATTGAGTCTGTAGAGAAAATGACCTAGTCTGCTAAAATATTCTGTGTCAGAGAAAGCTGAGAAATATAACTGTACTTGTTCAAGCTTGGCCAGAAGCCCAGACACATAGATAAGATGCTATGTCTGGAAAAACAAAAAGCTCATTTACAAGACTAAAGTGCAGAGCAAGAGACATTATATGTAAAGTATATTAAGTCATTTACAAGAAATTATGTGCATTTGGAGAAATGAAATTTAGTGAAGATTCTGATATAGTTTATATTGATTAATAACCAATGCTTGTTATAGTTTGCTGTGTTTGGAAGAACAGTATGGTTTGTCTTGTTTATTAGAATCAGAAACAATGGGTCATTCAGCCTAGATAAGTGTTATCTTCTTCTGGGCGCACTGCCCAGTTCGGCTGCCTTAAGGTATCAAAAATAGAAGCTAGACACAGAGAGCTGAGAAATGATTTCTGTTTCAAAAGGTTTTCTAAAATTTAAATCTGCCTGGTAACCATTATAATACACATGCGCAGTGCCTTAGATTTTTAGGTTTTGTTTCTCTGTAATAAAAAGTCGGTGTGCCTTTAACGCTTTGACACAGTTTGGCAGGAATGACCCCCCTGTGTCAT
This sequence comes from Gambelia wislizenii, assembly GCA_030847615.1. Lineage (NCBI taxonomy): Eukaryota > Metazoa > Chordata > Lepidosauria > Squamata > Crotaphytidae > Gambelia > Gambelia wislizenii. Next base: position 47,199,250 of record JAUMIR010000003.1, on the reverse strand, counting down.
TTTTGCTAGCAAATAAAAAGTCATCTGAGTTGACCTGGACGTTTGAGCTTCTATTATTTTTTACCCAGATAGACCTTAACACTACTCCCACTTTGTTCTTTCTGATGTATAGAAAACAGGGGTACAGCAAGTAAGGATGCCACAGAGTGATGGTGATTGTGCCCCCACTTTCCTAACATTGTGTGAAAAAAAGGACTGAATAGAGTTAAAGCAAGGCTGTTAACCTGTTGGACCTCCAGATGTTGCTCCCATTCCCATCAGTCATAGTCAGTTTGACTAGTGGTGATCACTGGCATGATGGGAGTAGCAGCTGCAGATTCCCTGTCCATGGGTTATTTTAGGTCCATGGAATGGTAGGCATCATGGGAGGGGAAAGATATTACACTTTGCCTGCCACTCCAGTATCTTATTTCTCTTCGAACATCTGTACAGACAGGATATAGTATAGACAAATCTATGCTCAACAGCATTACAATCAGCCCAGTAAGGGAACACTGAGAGTATGGTTTACCTGCGGTTGGCTGTCCAATGGCTTGTGCCTGCATTTCCTCTTCTCTGCACTCCACAGGCAAGTACCACCCCCCACCAACTAAATCCCCAGCCCTCCATGTTGTGCTCAGCATCTGCATTACAGGAAATGTAATTCCAAAGATGAGAAAATGAAGAGGAGCAAAAGAAGAAGTAAGGAAAAAAAAAGAAAGGTAAAAAAGGCCTTTCATTCATGCTCTTTGTGTATATAGTTGCTTATCTACAAGAGCTGTTGAAATTTCTACTGGTGTAAGTATGTGATGGGAGGCACTTCTGAGTCCTAAATTTCAAACCTTTTCTGGAGTTCATGATGACATTTTGAAAGACCCTTAAGAATCATCAACAGAAATAGAGGTTATCTACTAAACGCAGAGTTCAGCATCGCCTTCTGCAACAGCCTTGCTTACTCTTATTAAAGAAGGTTTTATAATAGCTTAGGGGGGAAAATAAAGCACCTCTTTGACAGAGCCCTTTGAGACACCTCATGATAGATTCACAATAAAACTAATTAAAATCTTTTACAAGATAAGAGCACTAGGTTAAATCATTGGTTTGCACTGCATGTGTTAACAATAGATTTCTAGAAATATTTTTCTTATACCACAGTCAATGCGAGTGTCAAGAGCCAGAACCATCAGTGATAGATGTAGCTTTGCTTTCTTCTCAGTTGCCACTTAGAAAAGTTTTATATCCATGCTTATGTCAAGCCAATTTATACCAGGAGTTTTCATCAAGGACATTCTTAGGGCTTGTCTAGATGAGAAGATATGTGGATTGCTGTGCATTAATGCAAATTCACAGCAGTGTTCATTTGTCTCCATAGTCCTTTGGCAAAATTGCTGGTATGCAAAGCTATCCATGTTTGAAATACACATGTAGCCATGCCAGCAAATCAAGATGGTGGCCAAGAGTGAATTACTCACATTACTATTCTCCACAAGTTGTTGCTGCTGCACAGTATTTTTTTTTAAAATTCAAATCAAAGGTGCACAAGTGCCACCTTCTGCTTAAAAAAGCTGTTTGGTTGCCTCAGTGCAGCAAAAAAAAATGCATGTTTGGCAATGTGAAACTCCAAAATGGTATGCCTGGCCACTTCGTTGCTCTGCCCCTCACACACATCTAACCAATCAGCTTTCCATTTCTGCACTCACCAAGAATGTGCTGCACTGTGAATCAGTTGTCCAAACAAGCGGTATTGTGCATTTCCACACATTATTTTAAAAACTTCAGGAAAAGCTACAAAGGCTTTTCCCATGCAGTAAATGGAATTTTATCCCTGGTCCTTCCTAATAGAGCAAATCTCATTCGCTTCTTTTTGGGACAAAAGGTATTTCCCTCACATTCTATGAGGAGTATTTTCACCATTTAGACAACCCTCCATTTTTTCAAGAAGTAATGGCTAGAGTCATGTTAGTCAAACCCAACTAGTCCCAGTCAATTGCCAGCAGGTAACAAAATACAGGGCCCATTCACACTGCACAATAATAGCACAATTATTCCACTGTAGTAGTCATGGTTTCATCCTATAGAATCCTGGGGTTTGTAGTTTGGTGAGGCACTGGAGTTCTCTGAAAATAATAATTCTAAATGCCTCTCCCTAAACTCCCAGTCCTAAGATTTCATAGGGGAGAACCATGACAATTAAAGTAGAATAATAGCACTATAATTCTGTAGAGTGAATTGCCCTCCAGTTGAAACTAAACATAGGATTTAGACCAATAGCTTGAAAATATATGACATTTACATTTTTTTCCAGGCCCAGGGTGCCTTTGCTGACACCAACAACCTTCAGAGAGTCCATGGCTGACCTTCAGAGTTTCCTGTCCAGGGCAAATCCTACCACTAAGTGGAGGACAAGAGCAGATGCTGGTCTGTCAGCATCTGCTAAGGCGAAGTGCTTTCAGGACAATACCAATAACATTTTGATAGAGTATTGTCTTTTTATGGAAATTACTAGGGTCTGTGGGATTTCCACGAGTGTCAAAGTCTGAATTTGGGGAATGTTAATTAGCTCAATTGGCATGTGAGAGGCTGTGTAACTGCAGGATCTGTTAAGACTATGTATTGTACTGACTGGAAAGACAATGAGCCAGGAAAACAAATAAAATGAAAAATCTTTATTGGAAAGGATTTTAAACTGCATTTGCACCACACTCACTCTTCAGCACACACTCAAGACTACTGAACAAAGTAGGAAGCACCTAGATAGAAAATTAGGTTGTGGACTGAGGGCAATACTGTACCAATTGAAAGAGTAGAGACTCCTCATGAGTATCAATGCAAAGGAAAACTTCACAGGAATAACATTACAACTTCAAGCAGTGAATGGTTGCAGAGAGGGGGAAGGAGATTAGAAGTGGGGAATTAGTGTTACAGAGGCAGAGGAAGATACCTTTGCTCAGCAGTGAGCCAGGAGGGAGGGAGAGTGAGAGAGAAGGTAGAAAAAGGGAAGAAATGAAGGTGTTAGCACAAAGGGATAGAAAAAGGGGTGGGGAAAGCAGTATAGACTGATATGGAGACAGGAGGAAAGTGAAGTTTGAGCACACTGAGATGAATTTTTGGGTAATATTTGTAGTCAAAATCTGCCACAAAAGGGGAAATTTAGAAAGGAAGAGAACTGTTTACCAAAAGATTCCCAAAGTTACAACAAAGGGTCTCCAGATGAGTTGGCATCATGGAAAAGGAGTAACTTTCAGACTTGATGAATGACAGACAACCTGTCAGGATCCAGGGCATGGGCAGAGGGTCTTGGAGCAGAGTTGCCAGGGATAGCAGGGAGGGAGGCAGAGAACAAAACCCAAGGATCAGAGGCAAGCTAGGTCTAGAAGGCAGGGGCCAGGTCAGGGGCATGGAAGACAGAGTCCAAAGTCCAGGTAGGATCAAAGACAAGCCAAAGTCCAAAAAACAAGCTGAGATCCAACACGCATCAGGAGTCTAGAGGACCAGAGGCAAAGGCAGGTACAGGAGTGGAGTGCCAGGTCTGGTACACAGAAGACAGAGTCCAAATACAAGACAGAGTCCAAATACAAGCCAAGGTCAAACACATACTAGGTATCCAGGGGCAGAGGCAGGTCCAAGAAGCAAGCAAAGGTCCAAACACAAGTAGCAGGCTAACACCAGGTTCAAATGCCAGGAGCACCTACAGATAGCACAAAAGACCATGTTGTGCCCAACATTGAGGGGAGACTGCTGCTCTTAAACAGCATTTCCCATGGCTGCTCCAGGTGTGCCCCACGAGTGCAGCCAGCTGTGCCTGACACCTTGGCCCTGGTTCCCTTAAGACTTCCACAACCAGGGCCTAGTCCTGCACAGAGAGGCAGAGCCAGCTTTAGTAGCCAGGGGCTCAGTCCTGCAGGGAGAGGCAGATCCTGATACAACCTCCCTTTGAGTTGTAGATGTGAAGATAAGGAAAGCAGACTTTGCAAGGCAATGGGATTTCCCAACTTACTTTGAAGTAATTCAGTTATAGCTTTTCTCTGGATATGCACAGGAAGGACATAACACTGTTTTTCCAAAACTTCAAAAGAATTCCGTTTTGCTTTCACCTGAGGTGTGAATCTTTTTGAGGAATTTGAGAAGCCCTTTACTCAAGCCATACGGGATTGCTAGCATGCTCCAGCCCTAACTCAATTCTCCCAGCCACCAGCAAAATTATTAATATAGCCAATTGAAAGTATATTAAAAGGCAGGGACTATACAGTCTCATTACAGTCCTCTGCCAACATACTGTTTAAGTGGATGTGGAATCTGGTTCATCTTCCCCACTTCCATCCTGGGAGTACAACAGCAGCTCGGGCACTTAAAGATGCATCTCCATTTCCCCCAGTCACTGATTGACCATGGGGGTGCACTTGGGAGCCTTCTTGTGCACTGAGGGGAAAAAGAGTAACCTTTGGCCCCAGCATAAAGCTGCTGCTTCTTCTCTGGATGCACAAGGACAACCATAATACCCCCAGGCAGAATGGTTGTGAAGGATGGAGCAGTGTCTCTGAGTCCCCTGGCTGCTGTTGCACACCTAGGACAAGGGGCTCATCTATATGAGGCAATAAAATGTGGATTCATGTACACTAATGCCAATTTGCAGCAGCTTTCATTTGTCTCCACAGTTTTTTCCCCAAGATCACAGGCATGCATAGCCATATGCATTTGTTGTTCAAACAGACATGCCTGTGAATCAAGATGGTGGGCATGTGTGAATTACTCACATTTTTATTGCCACCACTTGTCACTGCTGAAAAGTATTTTTAAAAAAAAGTAATTCCAAGGGGTGGAAGTGTGATCTTCTGCTTAAATAAACAGAAAGAAAGGCTGTTTTGTCACCTCAGCACATGATTGCTATGGCAAAAATCCAACATGGCAGTTCTGGGCACTTGCCTGTCATGCCCCAGGAGCCTGATGAGGCTATAGAGTCAGAGGAGGAGGAGAACATGGCAGGGAACGGCCCTAGGGACTCTGGCACAAGTTTATCTACACCTGTGCCAGCAGGGAACCCTGCCAACCTAGAGGCTCGAGCAAAGGAAGAGCATGATCTGCGTGGGTTGACATCAGTCCCAGCAGAGAGTCCTGCCCACTCAGATAAGGACAAAGAAGAGGAGAGAGACTTACCTCCACCATCATATACACAGCACAGAGCGCAAAAAGAGGCTCAAAGAAAATCTTTGAGAATTTATGAGAGGAACTTGCTCATTAAGAAACACCTGGCAAAACCTTAACTGCTTTATATAGGCTGGGAGAGGCAATGGAGGCTTTGTCAGAGATCAACTGATCTCCCTGGAGAAAGCTTCCTGCTGCCTTCAGTGCCTGAATCTTTGTTGTCTTGCCATGTGCCCTGACCTTGACCTTGGACTGTTCCTGATGACCCTGTTGCCTGATCCTACTGATCTACAACTCCTGGACTACGCTGCCTTCTGGAAGCCTTGACCTTTGGACTGTATTCTGGACTCTTTTCTGTGTGCCTTTGGCCTGTATTGCTGCCTTCCCAAGAAATGGAACTTTGCTTGCTCTTCCTAATTAATTATCACTGGAGCTTGGCTGCTTTTCCAGCTCTTGTTTAACTTGCTGGCAATTTGGAATTGCTTTCAGACATTGCCATGCTGGCAAGCTCTACCCCCTGTGCACATCTGGCCAATCAGCTTTCCACTTCCATTCTTATCAGTAAAGCACAGAAAAGTGAATCTGTTGTCCCAATGAACAGGAATGCGCATTTCCTTTGGAGTTTTTAAAAAATCAGGAAAAGCCACGAAGCCTTTTCCTGTGGAGTATTTGGAGTTTTTGCCCCCTCCTTCCAAATACAGTGAAATGATGCAGGATCCCATTGAGGTCTTCTCTTTGAATTGAGGTATTCTCTTTGAAATGATGCGGGATCCCATTGAAGTATTCTCTATGAGGAGTATTTTTGCTGTATAGACAAGTTCAAGGAGTGTTGTGCAAGGAGATAATAATACCTTCTTCTGTAACGTTCCCCAAAATTACACACTGGTATAAGGGAGGGTTTGTTATCATGAGGATTCTAGCCTTTCTTCTCTGGCTAGAAAGCTTAGAATGTTATTTTCAAAAAGTAGCATGTAGCCATTAGTTGTTACTTATTAATCTAAAAGGAGCACATAAATAATATTATATTAACATTACTTTTTCATTACTGTTTATTAATATTTTAAAAATACACAAAAATAAAAATACAAAAGAATTTAGACCAATTTATAACCAAAATAGCAACATTAAAGATAATTGTTATCTCATAAAAGTCGTGTTCCCACCTGGGCGGGCCCGTTTACCTTTCTTTCCGGTAGACCCGGTGGTCTTCCCCTCGGATCCTTGCTGGCGCCAAACCATCTTGACGTTCCGTCTCAGCGTCTCCACTTCTCCGGCAAGCTGTACCCAACCCAAGAGGGTTTTGGGGTTCCCCTGGAATAACGCCCATTCGAGGATGTCAGTGTTCAGGCCATCCTGGAAAAACTGCACCTTTATGTCCTCCGACCATTCGGACACTTGACTGGCCAGGCGGCGGAACTCAGCAGCATACTCTTCCACTGTCTTTGAGCCTTGCTTCAGTTGCTTGAGATCCACCCGGGCCCTTCTCACTCTCAGGGGGGTCTTCAAATTGGGCCCGAAAGGCCAGCAGGAACTCCTGGAAGTTTCCCAGTTCTGGGGCTCCCATATCATAAAGCCCCACCAACCACTGTGCCGCCTCTCCCTCTAGCTGGTTGGATACATACTGCACCTTCTCAGCCTCCGTCTGGAACTCCTCATCCCACTGGGACATAAACCCCACCACTTGGGTCAGGAAATATGGGAGCTTCGCCACATCTCAATCGAAGGTCACCTTTAAATCTCTGTGCTTCAGACCCCGGGGCCTTTCCCGCGGCTCGACCGGTCCAGCGCCTCCAGGGGGGGTTCCCGGAGCTGGCGGGCCAGGGACCTCAGCGGGCAGGGTTACAAATACTAATAAATGTTTCATAGCAAATTCTGGTGAGAGGCTCTGTAAAATGTATTCTTCAGACAAGGAGGAGAGAAAAACCTCACACTAGCAATATGGAGGATAAACAAACTCAGAGTAACTGCAGAATAACTGAGGCAGGATGACATAGGGTATGGCTAAGATGAATAAACAGGAAATGACATGAATACATGCTGTGCCTAAACTTGTGTGGGGCACTTACATGGCAAAATAAATCCTCTAAGAATTCATTGAGTCCTAATAGTTGCCACATCTTTCGGATCAAAGTCGCCATATTCAGAAGGAGGGGGACAGAAATCCCATAAGTTACTCAGTATCAGCTTTTGCTATTTCTTCCGGCTTTTTTGAAAAGTAGCGCGATTTAGTGCACTATTGATTGTGTGAACTACCATTTTGCAAAAGTCTGTGTGAACTACCAGCAACCCTCCTGAAATAGCCACAGCAGAGCTGAGCCGTGATTGGTTGGATTGACCAAGGAGGGTGTGGACTTGCAAGAGATGCAAGGAGCCTCAAAACACTGTCTGCCTCCTGGCTTGCTTTCTACTTAGCCATAATTACTGTTCCTCTGTGTGTGTCTGTGTGTGTGTGTGTGAGAGAGAGTAGCGATCTGCTCCACCGGCCATACGCTCCCTTTCCTGCTGTGATCGTGTTCGTGTGTGTGTGTGTGAGAGAGAGGGGGGGCACAGTGGTTGTGGGGAAGGGGGGGATCTAGCCAGCTTTCTTTGCCTTCTTTGTCATTATTCCTCTCCCCCCCTCCTGTGGTCTCCCTTCTTTTTTGGTTGCTTTCTCTGCTGTTCTCTGGCTGGAAGCTACAGAGCCTCTTTCAGAGTCCTCTTTCCCCCTTGCACTGCTGTCCCTCCTTGCTCCCTCCCCACCTCCTACCTGGCCTTTAATGACAGTCAGACAGCCTGTGATCTGCAGGCCATGCCACCCCACCTTTCTCTGTGTGAACTAAAAAGGTGAAACTGACAGGATCGACCAATTTAGCTCTAAATCATGTAAACTATGCAGCGCTGGTGCAAAAGGACGATAAGTCAGAAATTCACGCACTTTATTCTGCTGTGTAACTGACCCCCTAGAAAGACAACCAGAGTAGCACCTACTTACTATAGACATGCAAAGGTTTCTATCTATATCACAGATTATCACTCAAAAGAAGATATTAGAGGTAATAACATTACTAGGTTCTAATTTACAAGCTCTGCCTGTTAGTTCCCTTTGTTGGTGGCCAGAGCTGTGTGTGTTTCATAGCTTGTCCCAATTTCCCTAAAGCAGTCTGTTGTCCTTAGGTGGGGCAGAACACTTTACAGGTGTCCCCTCACCTGTACAGTAGTGTGATTTCACTGGGAGTCCTGTCAGTTTCTGTATCTGGAGTGGGAGAATGGATGCCACTTTGTTCTTTATCTCAGGCAGAGAAATGTCTTGGTCTAGCCCTGGCCCTCTGTCTTGCTTTTGCTACTATCTGACTATGCAGATAAGAATGAGGGGACAGATTAGGATCCTTCACTATCTTAAACTCTCCTATAAAGCATTTGTATGGGTCCAGAGGACGATGACAGATTAAAAGGCAGTAATAAGAAGAAGGTGGATAAGAAGTCACCAAGATCATTTTGCCAAACTCTCCTCACCTCCAAACCTGGAGATGGTATGATCTCTTTCAATTCTGAGGTCATATTTGGTGTTCCCAACTGCTTGGCTGAATAAGTTAAGTATAAAGTAAGATAAAAAGCCCCATTCTGGCATTCAGGCTGGTGAAGAGAGTCAGAGTTGGATGTGTTGACCCCTTTGTTATTATTCTACATATGCAAACTTTATCACCTCCACCTTTGATCTCCATATACATGTATTCAGCACAAGGGCCTGAAGGGAGTTAGCTGTGGTGTTCTGACTTACTCATAGTCAGCAGAGCAGTGAATTCACCCTGGCCTTTTGTTTGAACTTCAGTGCAGCTATCTAAACTGTTTAACCTAGGTTGGGGATAGGGTTCAGCACCTTTGACAGTGCCTTTACAATTCAGAACCAGAGCAGATTCATCACTGCATTGACATGGAATCCACCAGCCACCAGACAGAGAAGTAACCAGGCATCAGGGTTTGGGCATCATGAAAGGGCAGCAGCTTGTCGGATATTCCATTTGTCATTATTGTATATTTACTACCAGAGATGGTGTGTGGTGTTTGTGAAAAGTTCTGTCTCATATGGCAGAATGACTTGACTGAGTTTGAACATGAGTGGTGTGGGCATTGTTTGTTCCACTGGAGACAGCAATATATTGTAGGCCAGCTCTGGTAAATTCGGATATAAGGGACCAGGTTGGTGTTCACAAATGCCCAGCCTACCTCCTACTCAATCTCTACTCTCACATGTTAAAACTGAACAGCTGAATAAGGCTAAAATATACACTAAATAGGGTTTGTGTGTGTAAGTATAACTGAGAGTAGTCTCAGTTGAGGCTTTTATCATATCATTGGAGTTGTATAGATCAAAGGATATAATGCTGATTGCTGCACATTTATGCAAAATCATAGCAGCATTCTTTTGTCTCCATGGTCCTTTGGCAAAATCGCTGGTATGCAAAGTTATCCATGTTTGAAGTTCACATGCAGCCATGCCTGCAAATCAAGATGGTGGCTGGGAGTAAATTACTTGTGGTTTTATTCTCCATGAGTTGTTGCTGCTGTACAGTATTTTTTTTTAATAACTGTAAATCTAAGGTACATAAGTGTGACCTTCTGCTTTAAAAAGCTGTTTGGCCACCTCAGTGTTGCAAAAAAAGAAAGCATGTGATCAATACCATGAAACTCCAAAATGGCACTTCCAGAGGTCCTTGCCAGCAAACCCACCCCTGTGCATGTCCAGCCAATCAGCTTTCTACTTCTGCTTTTATCCAGGAATGTGCTGTGATGCAAATTGGTTATCCAATTGGGTGGTAATGCACATTTCTACATATTTTTAAAAAACCTCGGGGAAAGTCATGAAGGCATTTCCCCTGCAGTTTTTGTAGTTTTTGGTCCCCTTCCTCTGAATACGGTGAATCACCGCAGGATCTTGTTGAGACAAAAGGTATTCTCCTCAAATTCTATGAGGAGTATTTTCATCATCTAGATGACCCCATTGTCTTGCCTTATTCTCTTAGTTTTATGGGGGTTCCAGACAATGTTGTCCTCTAATTGTGGTGGACAACCTCATTTTTCTATAGTTTTTTCTGGCTGCATTTGCACTGCAGACATAATGCAGTTTGACACTGTTTTAACTGCCATGGATCAATGTTATAGAATTCTGGGATTTGTAGTTTTGTGAGCTATTTAGCCTTCTTTGTCAGAGAGCTCTGGTGCCACAACAAACCACAAATCCCAAAATTCCATAGCATGGAATGAAGGCAATTAAAATGGTGTCAAACTGGATTATTTCTGCAGTGCAGATGCAGCCTCTGTCTTTTTCCTTGGGCAATAGGTTAAGGAGAAAAAGACAGCATTAGCAGTGCCAGTGTCTTCAGATTGCTAGCATGAGGAACCCTCTAACTGGAAGCACCCTATGATAAAATGAATGGAGGGGAACGAAATGTTGTGCCACAAGAATCTGATCCTGAACATACACTTAGGGAGGAATCCTGTTTAACTCAGCAGCTCTTGTTAGCTAGTAAACATGCATACAGTCAGGCTGCAGAGGCCACTTTACATTCTTCCTGCTGTATAGTTGGCATGACTGCTAGTAATATGTATTGTACGGTGTCTCTCTGTGAGGAAGGCCACTTGTGTGTAGTGGAACCCCTGTAGGCAGAACCAATTTAAATAATACAGGATTATTAAATGGGAGTTCAGCCTGAAATTGTAAAACAATAAAAAGATGATGACAATGTTTGTATAGTACACTCAGGGCATTTTTATATAAAAATAAAAAAAATATTAAAATCCACAAACAGCCAATTTTAAAAGGAGCAAGGGAAAGAGGTATGATAAAACACACTAATGGTAGTCAACAATGGATCCTTTATACATTTGGGAGTGAAAATATTTTCAGGCATTTTTAAATAGATGATGAAATAAGAACAAACAAGGGAACATGTTTGACACTGAAGGGCTCATTAGAACAAAAGTACTTGTTGCTGATTTCTGGGAAATCTCCAAATAAATTTTAGATAAACTCTCTGGTGACTTCCATCAAGGATCATTTACTTCTTTGGCATTCTGATTAATTCTCTTTTCCCCTTATCATTCTTTATCCCCCTATACTTATTTTTAGTCCCTGGTTTGCATTTTCAATTCCAGTCTTCTATGTATTTTGAGACATTCGGATAGTTCAGTATATACAATACTGTACTCTAATACAGTTTCTAAAAGAAGGAATCTCATTATGCTCGTGGGACCTTGTTATTACATTTATCTCACTAGAGTATTGTTTGTCTTTGCAATGTGTAATATCTAGCAATGATATCTATTCATGGGGTTGGAAGAAATCCCTTTAAAATATTTTTAGCAATAACACTGATTTATTTTAAAAGATCTAATTGAACGAAGCAGAATTATGTTTTATTTATCACCATCAGATTTCCCTACTGAGCACACAGATCCAGAGCTTGGAAATACAGTAACATTACATTAGTTGTAATTTACTTTACTACCTTTTGGCGTATTAAGACAAAAACGCATTCAGTTTGAAAAGTGACACAATGACTGGTAACAGTTATCCTTTTTTGGGGTGGGGGTATAACAAGTAATGTTTACACATTACTTATTTTTTCCAGTGGGAAAGAAGTGGGACATGCAAAGCCTGTCCAAAGTTGTTAAAGATTATGGAAGCTCGGTGTACCCCTTCTGAAGGGATTATGGACCTGTTCTTTATGGGACTTGTTGTTATGTGAAGGTGTACTGCAGTGGTGAAGAGGGAGATGCTTTGTGTATTTCTTTGTTTGAATAATGTTTATTCAGGACTAAAAAAGAGAGAAAGAAATTAATTATATTAATTTGCTAGACTGTTAATTTGTTTGATTCATGGCTGAACTCCATAGATTGCCTGATTAATGCTGCAATATTTCCTACAGTTTACCAAATCAGGGTAATTTTTTTGTTTTTGTCATTAGACTTCATTAGGATGGGATGACCTCTCTCTGTAAGAAACTATAAGGTAGGAGGGCCTTAGGAGAACAAGGATAAGGATTGGGGGAAGTGCATCACATGGCTCTCTGCTGGCTGAGTTGTTGGACTAATCTATCTGCTCTCACAAGGATTTTAAGAAGTAAGAGAATGGAGAGGAAGAGAAAAGATGTGCCCCTGCCTGGAATAGAAGAATGGAATAGGATTGGAACAGTGATTTGTTTGCACTCAGGTAACCATGGCTCTTTCAGAATATCAGGTCCTTTAGAGCTAAAGGCTTGTGTTCCCCACTCCCTTTATGTATATTGTTTTGGATCTTTCTGGATTATAAGAGGGTGATATTGCAGCCTCACCTCTCCATCAAGGAAGGTGGAGGTCATGGGGGTTGTGTGAGAAAACAGCCTTATCTTGGAAAAATGAGTTAGGCTGGCCCAGCCACAAAATGGCAGGAATGTTTACATTTTAAGCTGCTCTTGTTTGGTAGTATTTATCTTATGTGAGTAAACAGCTTGTTTACCTTAGGTTTACTTGGTTAATGAAAAACTATTCAGTATATTAAGCTACAGGTATCTCTGAGCTGCACATGCTGTGGTGTGAGAGCTACCTAACAATATTCCTCACCATTCTTCCAGTGCCAAGTGAAAGTTTTCCTTCTGGTTTTAAATAAAATGTTTGTCCACTCCTAGACCAAAAAAGGTTTCCCACTTCTGTCTTTTAAAATGTTCTGTTTCTGATGGTTTTGGATGTATTTGTTCCCTTTCACACTACTATCCTTTCCTGTTTCATAGGATGCAACTTTATATATGTCTCATTTCTCTCTGATTATTTGATATTTCACGTTACAAGTTCTTTTTGTTTCATTAAATGTTTCATATTCACGTATATCCAGAAGGAATAAAGATCACACACCTTATATTATAGTTCAAAGGTAGTCATCTTCTGAAGTATAGATCTGAATAGCTCCTTGTGAGGGACCATGGGTAAAGCCTCAGGATCACCCACCTCTACCTGGAAAAGACGAGGCTAACAATGATAGGACATCTTTATGCCTAAGATCCAGAATGGCAGTGCATATGCAGTCCCCATCAGAACAGACATTGTGAGATTAAGGAGATTTTCAGACGGGGGAAATAACCCCTGTGGAGATTGGGAGAGAAACGGGGCTGTTCCACTGCCAGCGCGCTGTTTCACACACCCCGTCCTTCTTCCGATCTCCATTTGTTCTCCCTCTGTCCTGCTTGCATTTTCCTCCTGCTATTTTTTACTAGCAAAAGTTCTTTGTTAGTAAAAAATAGCAGAAAATACCAGAAGGAAAATGCAAGCAGAATGGAGGAGAACAAATGGAGGTTGGAAGAAGGATGGGTGTGTGTGAAACGGATCACTGGCAGTGGAACAGCCCTGTTTCTCTCCCGATCTCCACGGGGGTTATTTCCCCCATGTGAAAATCTCCTCAGACACAAATTGTACAACCTGTACGAGACGGCATAACAGTGCTCCTGTGTAGCTGCAATGCTTCTGTGTTCAGTTTCAACCTTCCATGGGATGTCTTTTCCTCAACTGTGCTTTGTGATCCATCAGTTTTGCCTTCCGTAGGCCTCTACTTGTGTTGCACCTACTTAATCCCCATTGACACTCTTCATGATGCAATTGTGGAATGTACTACATAAGGCATGCTACATCTATGAAGACCCACAACTATGATGACAGGTCCAGTTTTATGTTTTTGTTCATATGATTGGCATCTTCTTTTCCAAAGGAGTGCTGAGGTGGCTTGAAAGACCTATGACCACTGTCACCTGGCAGAGTGTGAGGAGAGATATTGAAATTGTGTTTTGAATTGCTGAACCGTTTTAAAGTGTTCAAATTCTTTGCAGTATTAGACTTGTTTTATATTTTTATGCTTATTTTATTGATTGTATCCTGGTCTCAGATGTGTTAATACAGAGCAGGTTAGAGATAAATGAAAGCATGAAATGATGCAAAGTTTGCTGTTCTGCTTATTTTGATGGAGTAAGAGAAGCTAAAGCTGTCAAGGCAATAGGTTGCTGTTTATTTATTATCAGACAATGGGTTAATCAAGTAAACATAATTAATGCCAAATAATTACCTGAACAAAGTCTTTAAGTTAGTAAAAAGGAAGTTCCATGTGTATGCAATGAATTGTCATTTTCTGTGAATAGCTCTGTTACCATTAATAAATGTGCCAATCGCTATATGTTGTACTCCACTAAAGGCAAAATACCTAGTGTTTCCAAAGGGCACTGTGAAAATTTTATCTTAATAACTTCTCTGTACAGAATTATCTCATATCTTGGGACCACTGAATATTGAATATTGACTCAGAACTGTTCTGCTAATGACAAAAAGACAAGGAGGGTGGGGTTTAGGAAGAGGCAGGGTGGAAAATTGTTTTGTGTCTCTTTATCCTTGGGATTCATGAGATGAGCAGAAAGGAAAAAAAAAGGCTCTATTCTATCCAAGAAAATTTCACTAAAGTTACAAATATTCAGAATGGTGCAGCTTAATATGATCCTATATTGATTGGGCTTGGACTCCAGTTTTCCACAAAATATATTGTACACGATGTCATTTGCACAACTTTGGAAAACTTATAGGGCACAATCCAGACACAATCCTAAACCCGTATTAAGAGACAAACATCAACCTCCTGTTGACTGTATGGTTTGAGCTTCTCATTACATTTCAGAATTCTAGGAAATCTGTTTTGGGGTCAGGTGCTCTTTTGTCATGAGAGCTAGATCATGAGACCACTCTCACTTTGGCCTAAGGAATGTTCCAATTTTGTTTATGCATTAAGAAGGCAGCCCTTTCATATCTTTGTGACCCCAAGTCTCACATGCATCTTGGTTTGTATAATTCTTCCTTTTTCTTTTCCTCCCAGCAATCATCCCTTCCTAATGCAGTTAGGTATGGCATGCCCAGGAGTTATAAACTGATAACTTCTTTTCACCCATGTCAGGTATCACTAGAACTAAAACATATTTTTCCTTAGGGGGAACTAAGATGCTCTGAAGGAAATTGATTCATGTTTTGGGAAGAAACAAAATAAAAACACATTTCAGCTTCTGATCTTGGGGTTCTTGTTTTCATTTTATACTTGAAACAGTTGCTGTAGTGGTACAGTCAGTTAATTAGGCTTGGAAAAACAAGATTAAACTTGATTACACTCTGTAGCTATTTCAATGTATCATGGAAATGAAATACATTTTATTTTACAGTCATTCAGTTTCATCAAGATGGCTTGACATTTATCCTTAGAGATTTCAGATATCTAAAGTTATGAGTTTCATAAACTTTCTACTTAATAAACTTCCCCTTATGACTTAAATTGTGCAGAAAGAACTTCATAACCATGCATCAAGCAACTTGAGGCTGCATACCTGAGTTGAGGAGAGAAGCCATTCATCATATAGTTATCCTTAAATGCACTGGTTTCAGCTGAACACTCCTAGTGCTAGATTGTGTCCCCAGAGTCTGACATTTGCTATTAAAGATCTGCATGGAGTATTTTTTGGGAATACTGGGGTATGGTCATTTGTCTCATCTGAAATCTACTAGTAAATATACAGAATTCCATCCTGGACTAGGATGTATAGTTCATGTACAGGAAAATGCAGTGATAACATGAGAAACCTTATGAGCCCTCTTTTCCATGGGACTGCTTATGTACTTAATTATTTAATTTTAAAAATGTTGTTCCCAAATGGCAAACACCCTCAGGGTGGTTTACAAATATGAAAACATAAAACAACCGGTAAAATCACAACCAAAATGAATAAATCAGTTGAATGGGTGTCAGTTTTTGTATTGCTGGATGTATGACAGAGGGTTGTCATGGAGATGGGCCAGCCAGTTGGGCATGTATTTGAAATATTCAATTTGTACATTCCATCTTGCACTAGTCGGTAGATAAGTACTGAAAAATCACACACTAACACTGAATCAAAGGGCGTCACTACTCCTCAGAGGTGATTCTTATCATTTGTTTGCATGGGATTGTTATTGTAAGTCAATGGTAATTGACGGTACATGACAGAGCATAAAGAGCTAGCCTATGCAAACTATTTGCACTGAATCAAATTGTACATAAATCTGAAGAATGAGGACCATTACCTCCAGGTATGGGTGGATAAGAAATTTGGCCAAGTACCTACATCACCGTCATTGATTCATAACTTTATGAATCTGTAGTTACTTTGCAGAAATGCAACAAAACCCTGTTAGTGAATTGGGAAGTTGCTCATCCATGCATTGGCTAGAGTGCCGCAATGCAGATTGGGTGTTCCTTTTGTGCTTTGGCACTTCCTAGCCAATATCTGGATGCACACTGGGGTGTGTCCCAATGTCCCTCGGTGTGCATTGGGCCTAGGCACATCAGTCACTCCACTGCACAACAGATTCCTGTATGTTGTAACATCATGACAGCCCCTAGGTGAATATGAACATTGCAAAACTACTCGATTCAAATTTGCATACGTTTATGCCTTTACATAGTTGCAAGCCCCAAGTAGAATGCCAGCCAACATTTCAGTTGCTTTTTGTAAGAATTTACAAAACTGCCTTTCTACTCCATATTTGTTCATCCAAGCCCAGGGCTGTGAGTGCTTTCATCTGAAAGAGCCAGGATTGAATCTCTATGTTAGCACTGCATTAGGGTCACTATCTCTTTTTCCTAAGAAGTTCTTTCCTGTCTTTAAAACCTATGTACAGGTAGGTACAAGAGCCAGCATGGTGCAGCGGTTTGCGTGTTGGACTATGACTCTGGAGGCCAGGGTACAAATCCCTGCTCAGACATGGAAACCCACTGGGTGACCTTGGGCAAGTCATACTCTCTTAGCCTCAGAGAAAGGCAATGGCAAATCCTCTCTGAACAAATTTTGTCAAGAAAACCCTGTGATAGGTTTGCCTTAGGTTTGCTCAAGTCAGAATCGACTTGAAGGCACACATTAACAACCAACAGGTAGGTACACTGTAGTCCTCATCATACTGGGAATAGTTGTACCTGTTGAACATGGTTGGTGCAAATGTGGAGAATTTCATTTTTCTTGTTTTTAAAAAATCCAAAATTCACTAAATTTCTTCAGATTCAGGAGAGAACAAACTCATGGGAGAAAGTGAAACTGACAGATTTCTGATCCCTGCCAGTAGGTGGACCATGCTTGGAACATCTTGATTTTCCTTTAACCATGTCCCCTGTTTCTGTCCACTCGCCCAGCACCAAAGGTAAATTTTGGAGAAATTATACACTTATGATATATGAGTCAAAATAGCACAGCAGAGCAAAATATACTGATGTGCACTAAGGTGTGATTGGTTATATAAGGCAATAGAGGAGAGAAACATAATGAGAATAACCAGGCTGGCAATAAAATGACATATCCAAAGGAGATGAACACTTATAGATGTTATTCTAATACAAGAAGAAGTAGCAAACTAATGGAGTACAAAGTCAACAGCTGCACACTATAGAGAAATGAAAAACTGTGTTGAAGTTTCCCAGCTCTGTCATCTAGATGACCTTCTTCCCTGGCCAGCAGTTCATGCTGTGTCTGACTGTACAGCTCTTGTAGTTCAGGAACGCTCTCCTATACTCATGATAAGTGGAGGATATGCTGATGTATGGGCATAGTTAGCAGGGCCCAATAGCTTAGTGGTAGAGCAGATGGACTGCGTACAGAAGGCCCGAGGTCCAGTCCTTGCCTTCTTTAGGCAGGTTTAAAACAGTGAAGAGCAATCACCACTCAGTGCTGAGTTAGATGGAATAATGGACTCTGTATAAAGCGTTTGCTGTGGTTGTGAAAAAGGCTTCAAGGAGGGCTGGAAATAGTCGCCCAATATAGACCTCTTAAACATTGAAGACTTAAAGGTGATCAGTGTCTTAACCAAGAAGACATCCAGTAGTTTTATCCATAGCATTTATTTAAGAAGTCCATGACAGTACTTTCCTACACTTCTCCTGCATCCATATTGTATTGTGACATAAGCAAGTAGGTCAATAAAGTTCTTTGAAGCACCACAACAAACCTCACTGAGATGTGGCTTTGAACAATGATGTTGTTCATGATGGATTATTCAGGTGACCTTTACTCCACGCTACCTGCAGAGTGATCATGTGTTTTAGGAGATTATCAGATGAGCTTTTAATCCCTCTCCTATATTTTAAAGTGGAAGAATCCTGGCATAATAACACTTCTTATCACATGTTGCTGTATTAATGAGAACGAGCTGCCCCAGAATTTTGGGAACATGGCCGCTTCCACTGTTTACTTCCATGTTTTTTGCATGTGTGAGACTTCAGCAATTATCGCAAGAAGATGTGAGAGCATTTAAAAGTCTAAAAACACCTAAATTAACAAACAAAATGAACACACGAACACTGAAACACTTAAAAACTTGCCAGCAAAACAGGGAGGTTTATAAAAAGAGCACCCCATACCTAGTTTTCGCATTCTCACCTGGAAGTGTTCTGGTGGGGACTGTCCATTGATGCTGAAATCATGCCAGCAGAACAGGATGCAGTTTTGCACACAAGCAATACTGAGAAAAAAACATCATCTGAGATCAATTGGTGGCTTTGGCCCGTTAATAAAAATGGACACCTTTTTGACAGAGCAGAATGCAAAAGGATGATGTTGCGTGGTAGGGGAGCCTTTTGTGGTATCCTGACATCATTATCACACCATATTTGCTGCATCTTATAATCTCCTGGAACTGTCTTATTTCTTTTTGCATTAATTAAAACTCTATAGTGTACAACAATGTTTTTACACACATTATTTTAAGTCGTATAGATTATGCTCTCTCAGCCTCCTTCTCACCCTGGATTTCAGAGATAGACATAGAACATCAGGAAACCTGATAAAAATTTGCTTCTAGCTAATACATGGACTTTGTATTATGGTTGCACTGCAGAAGACACATAAACGCCTCAACAAATGGATTGGGGAAAGAAGCATAATTGCTGTATTCACTGGGGATAATGTTCAGTCAAAATAACAACAACAATATCAAGCACCCTGTTATTGATTTGTTTAGGCTTCAGCAGCTCATATAGCAATGGGCAGTTTTATGCTCTGCATTATTAACCCTTTGCTGGCCACTTACAGAACTGCTTGGAAAGCTTTGCAACAATAATGAGAAAAGGAAACACATCCAAAAGCCCTATCCACTTTGCCCCATAAGATAGTGTGATGGCAAGAGTACAGTGTCACAGGGTCTATGATCTTTGGAGCATGCATATGCTCACTAAATTCCCATCTTTCCCTCTCCCTTGAATTAATTAGAAGAATAACATACAAAGGCCTTTGTGAGTATGGGAGATAGGAATGTGGATGATGAAGCGTGATCAGAGACCAGAAGTGCATATGTAATGTCCCAGAAGCAGAGAGATGGTGCCTTTGATTCCATTATTAAAAATTGCCACTGTCAGAAAAATTAAATGTAGCTGTATTATATATATATGGGATGGTAATAAATTCTCATTCTTCCAGGCTCCAGGGGTAGATTCAGCAAGGTTTTGATTCTTTTCAATTGATGTCCTTAATACATTTTCAAGCTTCTTGCTAACTCTGCATAATAAACATGGCTCTTCATCATGGACTTCAGGGTGTGAAAACCAACTGGGATTGGCTTGGAGCAGGTTCAGATTGGAGTTCATATCCTCCTAAACCAAGATCTCCTTCATAAATGTTTTCTTTGCCTCCAGGATGGGGAGAATCTGTTTTGCTTTCTGGTGTCATGGGTGAAAGGTCCGAGGCTGCACAATTCAGAGTCAGTTCATCATTATTGACAATAAAGTCAGTATCATCATCCTTCAGTTGCTCCTAGGTGTTTTTTTTAATAAAAGAAAAAAGAAAGAAAAATGTTGCTTACATATGCCAGAAAAGCCTCACTGTATAGTTTCATTGAAATCAGACTGGACTTGATTTAATTTTTTTTTAATTTTATTTTTTAAAAATGGATTTGATTTAATTTGGATGCTTTATTGAATTCCTCTGTATCGAGTCTTGTCAGTTCACATTACCGTGGCAGAAAAGCAGTCTATGTATTGAACTATGTATTGTTGTCATCATGCTTAAGACAACATTTTAATATTGTTAGAATGGCAATTACGATTTTGCCAAAAATAGCCCCATACAAATATTCATTACGTTTAAGAAAAATTGAGGCATCCAAACTCAGAAACTTCTTGGGCATGCAGAAGCAACTTCCCCAACTATGGCCTGAGAGATGCTCATTTTACATTGTCTTTTCTATTTAGGGGAGCTGGCAGGATCTATATGGGCACACAGGAACCCATGGCAGTTGATGGCTTCCTTATAAGAGGGCTGTTGAATCCACAAACTTGGAAGGAGCTGTCCAAGGTGCTGTCCCCAGAATAGGTTGAGCTCCTTGAACAGGTTATATCAAGTTCACCCAGAGGAGATTTATTGTCCCACTGACACAGAAGCCACCATATATGGAGCTCTGGATCCAAGGAATAATTGCTGGGCAGATGTTTGTTTCAGATAACAGATCCTTATCAGAACATAGCTGAAATCCTGTTGTCAGGCCTGAATAGAGAAGAGCCATCACCTACATGTTGACTCAGCATTCAACAATTGATTCAATGGGTTTGTTTTAGTATTAACTAACAGGATTCTAGCCCAAGACCAACATTAGTGATCTATGTAAGTGTAAGTACATCTTATGCTTGCATCTGTTTTTTGTTTTTGTTTTTTTGTCATCGTGGAGGTTGGTATTCTCTTCCTCCCACTGCAACATCCAAAGCTCCCCCTTGGACTCACCATTGCACTGCAATAGCCCCACTCCTCCATGGCTATTCTGTCCTCAGTGGAGGGTGGAAAGGATTGGAGATGTGTTTGACACAAACTGATGACATCATACTGTGAGGTCTCTGGAGGACTCTAGTGGATCTCAGTAGAAGATGTCTGTCTGGCTATGGCCAGATGCTTGTCCACTCCACTCCACTCCACTCTCCCTCAGCCATGGAATGGGTGGGAGGTGCACTATCACAGTGCAATGGTGAGTCCTGAGGGTGCTAACAGGAGAGCTGCAGCGTAGTTCCACATGCAGAACTTTTAGGTTACATTGGATCATATGGGTTAACTGCATCACATACTGTTAGGATGTTTGTGTTATAACCAACAGTTTTGTTAATGACCATGGTGAATAATACAGTTGCATTTTCTGTATCAAATTCCACTCTGATACAACCCCACCCCCCAGTATGTACATTGTGAAATACCTGAACCTGTAAGAAGTGTATCTCGTGAAGTGGGTTGTAATCCAGAAAAGCTCATGTTATAATAAACCTGTTAGTCTTAAAGCAATGATTAACTTTTTGTTGTTTTGCCATAACACAGATTGACATGGGATCCTCCTGGGGAAAAAAGGAGGCTTAATGTGCATATTTAGAGCCCAAACCAGTGGTTGACTATAGTCTCCTTTAGGGCTTATTCACACTCTTAGGCATTTGTGCACTTACCCCATATGCTCTAGGACTAGTTAGCAATCTGGCCACAGGATTACACCAGCCTGGCAAGGTTGTAGTAAGTGGAGGACCAGCATGGGTGAGAATGGGCTTCAAATATCTGAAAAATCTGTTAAGTACTATAAGGCATGTCAATCACAGCAGCTTACTGTTAGAACAAATAGGCACTTAAAATCAACAAAATGAAAACAAGGACAATAGTGTGTTATCCATCTTTGTGAGTAACAATGGGAACATCTTTTCAATTCTATTGCAAAAATCTGTTTTGCCTGTAAATATGATTAATTAATAGCCTTAACAAAAAGAAATTGCTTTAACAAAATCCACTGCTAATCTTTATCAGTGTTGTTTTCAAAATCTGAACAATGGAAATGCATTCAATGTGTTTCTGTGCAAAGATAGTGTCTTCAAAGATATTCACTCTCTGTGTTCATCATCATTATTACAGAGAAATATACAGGTAGTAGCAAAATCTAATGGGGTCTGAGTTCATTCTACTGCTGGAAAATTGTGTGACTGTATTATGTGTTTCATTTAATAGCATTTCTAAAAGTGAAACTGTATTTAAATATGCAATAATTAATAGGAAAGTGGCTCTTAACTTTTTCTTTACCAGGGACCCCCTTTAAATATTGTTTGTTGCCGTGGACCACCAAATCTTAACTCAAGATTTAAAACCCTAATAATAATACCTGATAATAATGATATTACAACTACAAACTACACCAACCATTAAACCTTCCCTTAGAGGCACTGGAGGGGGAGGGAAGACTTTTCTCCTGCTTCTTCCTGCAAGTTTGTGGCTGGAGCAGGTTGAATGGCAATTTGCAGGCCAAGCCAGAGAGCCAGGCAGCCAGCCTTTGGCTTGGCTCATGTCATGTGGCTGCTCCAGTGTGGGGAGGAGGTGGGCCAAGCAGTCTTCAAGTCTTTGTGGATGCCAGTGAGGACATTGTGGCCCCCTGGGGATCTGTGGACCACAGGTTAAGAACCACTGTACTAGGATATCATAGCCTATATGCAAGAAATGATAAAAATACGACCAATTTAATCATTACAGATTTAAAAGTCTGTTGTAGAACAAGCAATTGCTATGACTATAGCCAATTAGCACACAGATACGTGGTCATCAGGATGGACAGATTTCTCAAGGCTCATTGAAATTGTCATTTTCTATGGGAAACTTAGTCTACCCTACTTCTTTACAAATTTTTCACCCCACACAGAAATCCATACATATTTTTGTGCATATTTTACTGAAATGTATGTATTGTGCTTATTTTTCAATTGCACACATTTTTTGGAGTCACATACTCCTTGACTAAAACGTATTTGTAGATGTTTTAGAAATGTGCATTTTTTTCTTTCTCCATTTAAAATATATGCACATGTTCTCAAATACATTTGTTTTGTTTTATGTTAGGCATGGCAAGCCCAGAAATAGACAGATTTCTAAAACACAAAGTGTGTCTGAGTTGGCACTTGTTTCCAGAAAGGCAGATAAAGTAGATCTCCTTAAAAAACAAAAACAAACAAACAAAAAAACTAACAAAAGTTGGGACCCCAGACACACCCAAAGCAGCCCATTTGGAGGCATGGCAAGGAACAGTTGCCATTTTCTCCCTCAGTACTTGGGTTTTCTTCCCAGGAGCTTTTGCAGTTTTCACAGGCTCCTGGAGGACTGGTCAATTAGCATGTGTGTGTGTGTCTGAGAAGGCTTTCCTTGTGCTGGATGTTGTGATTGCAGGTTTCTTTCCAGTCCTCCCAGGGATGACATAAGAGTCATCATGGAGCTCACCTGGCCCATGTGTTTTGTCAACACTTTAGGCAGTGTGGCAGGGCCAAGATTTAGAATTTGTAGAAATCAGGGCTTGGGAACACTTCATTCTTGAGAAGAGGGTCCCAATAAGAGACCCTGAGGATGCAAGGGAACAGACATCACAGCCATCTCAGGAGCCTGAAGGCTCTGCCACACCCCTAGGAGGCAGGGAACCAAACAGTTGCCATGTGCCTACCTGGGTTCCACAGATGTCACTCTTCAGCTGCTCCCTCGAAGTCAGGTAAGGGGGCTGGCATATTAGATAGCTAGCGGGTTTTTTGATTCCTGGATCTGCACTTCATGCCAAGCCAACACTGTAACAGCTGCAAGCAATAAAGTTGTGGCCTCTTTTTCTCCAAACCAAAATGTATATGTAGACTGTACTTCCTTCTGACCAAGCCTACTTTTTGCCACTTGGTCCACAAAACCCTCAGACAGGGTTTTGTCATGTATCTCTAATGGGTATCAATTGCTCTGTCACCACTTAAACAATTTACATTTGGACTAAGTTCACAAATGCATGTATGGCTAAATATGAAATGACTACTAAATTGCTTTGTGTGTGAAGATGCAAGGAGCTGTGTAAAGCTCATTTACACATGGAATAGCAGTGCTGAACTGAAAATGCTGCTCTGTGTTTATGGGTTCATTTGTAGACAGCAAAAGTGGGACGACAGTTCAGCAAGTTCTTGGCAGCTGGGGAATGGGACAAATTCTAAAAAAGCTGAGTAGTGCTGGCAGAAGCCTCTGGTTGTTATTCTCTTCTCTTGAAACAATTTAATTGCTTCTGCACTGCAAGTGGTGACAGAGATGTATTCCATGGCCCAGTGGGCTACCTTGCCATGTTCACCCACAATGCTTCAGTTGGAATGAAGGTATGTCATCTCACAGCATCATTCCAGAGGCACTGTTGGAAAAAAAAAAAGAGATGAGCCTCCTATTATGGAGGGGAAAAGGGAGCCTGCTGGAGCATCAATTGCTGTCCATCATCACCTGCAGTAGTGGAGCAATTAAGTTTTCCTTTTTTAAAAAATGCTGTGCCCATTTCTTATCACAGCTCTGCCTCATTTTTTTTTACTTCCTACCACTGAGAGTGTGTTATTCTTTTTCTCTCCATCACAATCTGTTCTTCTCCTTTTTAAATAAAGAGCCATTGCTAAAACTTTGCATTCAGCTTTATGTACATGTCACCATTTGATAGTGTAAACATCAAACAATAATTGTTTTAAAAATGTGAATCAACCTTCGATGATTCACAGCTGAATAGGCACACTACTGACAGAACTTAGAAACACTATCTTCTTGGTCTACAGCTCCAAGAATCTCCCAGCCAGGGATTCTGGGAGTTGTACTCAAAAACTACCTTTCCTAAGCTCTTACTACTTCTGAAAGGCATCTGATATGAACTTTGGAGTTTGATTTCTCTCTGTCATGCCTTGGCCCCTCTTTTCTTTCTTATATATTTCTGTTTTACTCTGAATCAAATTGGCTGTCAATGCCACTTATACAAGTAAAACCAAATTTAGTTAAAGTACCATAAAGCAAAGTTATAAGGACAACAGAAAAAAGTCCAAAAGTATGATAGGCTTGAGGAAGGCTTTGGAGGTCATCTTATCCAGACCATGTTCAATGCAGGATTTACCATTCAGGATGCAACTACAGCATTTCAACAAAGGACCACCCAGCCTCTGTTTAAATATCACTTAAATATCACCAGTGAAGGGGATCCTACTGCTTACCCAGGCAGTCTGTTTCACTTTCAAGCAGCTGTTAATGTTAAAAAAAAAAAAAATCTTCTAATGTGTAGTTGAAATCTGATTCCTTGCAATTTCCACCTAGTAGTTCTAGTGTTTTCCTTGTGCAGCAACAGAACTCTGTAGAAACTGAAGATAGCTATGATCTTCCCTTAACCTTCTCTGTTTCCAGGTTAAACATACTGTATAGAGCTCCTTTCAACTACAGTAGTTTTCATAGGATTTGCTTTTCAGGCATCCCTGACATCTTGGTTACCCTCCTCTGGACATGCTCAGTTTGTCTACAGCCTTCTTAAAATCGATGCAGATATATATTTTGAAAAATCTATACATTCCAAAAGTTCTAGCCTATAGTAAAAGAGGCTCTGCGGAAAAGTTTGTCTTCAGCAACCTTTGAAAACCTACAATAGGAGTGAGTTTCTTAGGGTGGTTTCTCTGGAGCTGTTGGTTGCTTTCTACTGAGTCAGATAAGTGTGTGATGTAATATGTTACTGTCTAACTGAACTATAGCATGATCTCAGGCAGATAATTTTTCTATTCCTTGTAAGCGGAGATCTTTAACCAAATCTAATGGAGTTTTAAGTGGATGCCTTCTACATATAAAGTATGGGTGCAACCACTAGCACAACTGTACTATGGCCACTTACTGATCAGCTGATGGCAATATGCAAGGTGCAAATAGAGCTGGGAAAAGTTACTTTTTGGGATTACTATTCCCAGAGTCCACCAATCAACACAGACACTGGGTATAGTAGCTGGCGAATTCTGGCAGCTGTCACAATGTGCCAAAAAAGTCACATTTCCAGCCCATGAGCACAAAGTAGCCCCATCTGGTACAACTGCTGGGTGTTAAATATGCACATGCTTGGGCTTTTACTTGTTTATCTAAACCTAACATGCCATCCTCAACATCCCTGGAATACCAAGTAATGCTGGGAACGTGTCAAGCCCAGAACTCTGTGCAGGAATGTTATTAGAAAACAGGTGGGAACCTAGTAAGAGGATGTGTACAGAAGCTATCTCGGTGTATTGTTTTCATCTAACATCTGTGATGTCCCCCCCAAAGGTGCCCCATAGACAATTGTAAACTATTCAACATGCAGCTGCATGCAGTGCCTTGCATAAAAGAAGCAAATGGCTAGTAATTGTCACGTATCCTCTGCTTCCATCCAAGTGCCTACTCAGCATTTTACAAATCAAATCAAACGCCCTCTTTCCTTGTTAGACAGCAAATGTATTTCATGAAATGTTAAGTAAAACTTTATAGCTGGGGAGTGAGTGTTAAGTCATTCCCCATAATGTGCTCTTTCTCAGAATTCAACATATTCGTTTTACACTTCACACTTCAGCACTCTTTTATATGAAATTATGTAAATACACCAGAAACAGGCTCATGCTATTGTTTTGCACCTGTTTTCCCAATCTTTTCATCCAAAAGCGATTTATTGGAATAAAAGAAAATCTGTGCATCTTGAGCAATTATATCATCCTCATCTCTGTCAAAAATGATTCTTGCCAAGATCACTTGTAAATGATGTATCTTCCTTCAACACTTTCCTATGATACCATTTCTCCTGTATCAGGGAAAGCAAGATGTCAGTAATTTATTTGCTACATTAAAAAAAAATGTTTTTTTTTTAAAAAACTTGTTTTGATCACATTCCTTAGCAAGATAAGAAAAGGATAATAAAAAAGGCATTAAAGCCAAATAATTGCCTGAGGTCTTGGAAGTAATAGTAACCAAACTTGCATGTCAGTTCTTGATGAGGAGAAATCTTTGACAGACCACTGTTGTAGTATGAATAGCTGAGAGAATAAGAAGTTGGAAAGCTATCCATCATATCTGCAAGCATCTTAGCATTGCAAAAATCTTTCTGTGGATCTTGGCCACTATTCTGCATTAATGGCACAATATAGCCAAAGTTAAGGAAAGTCTTTTTGCCACTTGACTCTTGTCCTAAGTGCTGGCAAGGTTCATTTCAACCCATTTCACAATAGGAGAAACACAATACTGATGAAATGAAAGAATGAAATATTCTTCCCTTATTAATTTATTAATGTTATCTGTCTATTTATTAAATGTATATCCTGCATTTCTCCCATATGGGACCCACACCAGCTTACAATATAAATTCGAACAAAATACAGTGTCTATCTATATGAGCCCCCCCTCCAAGGAGTGCCCCACAATAATGGCATTTTGCAGCAGCTGTGACCTGTCTTAATGGTATTTGGGCCCCTAAAAGTAATAATAATAATAATAATAATAATAATAATAATAAAATTTTATTTCTATCCCGCCCCTCTGCAACACAATCAGGGCGGCTTACAATATAAAAACTCCATAATTACAATACCCTAGCTACCCACCCCTTAAAATAATATTAAATTATAAAGGATTAAAAACATACAATAATTAAAAATATATTAGATTAGAAAAAAATTAAAACATACAAGCTTTGCATCCCCGCCAGTCAAGACCTACCATAATCTGCCACTACCAAACTTTTTTAAAAAAATTTTTAAACTGTGTGCTGGAGCAATTTTTTGGCTTTTTTTAAAAAAAGTAAAAACAACACCACCCCATTTTCTCATCTTAGCTCTTACTCACTAAGGTGAAAAATCAACATAGCAACACGAGGCGCTTGCCCTCTTAGTAAGTTCCGCCTCCATGCTCATCCAGTCAATCAGCTTTGTGCTTCCTCTCCTATGGGTAAACAATTCATATTAAATCGCTTGTCCCAATGAGGGGGCATGTGCATTCCCTCTGCAGTTTTTAAAAAAACTCTGGGAAAAGCCACAAAGGCTTTTCCCATGTAGTTTTTTATATTTTGGGCGTCCCTCCTTCACAAAATGACTTCGCTTGCCATTTAGACAGGTAGGATTCTCCTCACATTCTGTGAGGAGTTTTTTTGCCATTAAGACAATCCCACAGTTAAAACAATGGATAATACTAAAATGCTGATACCATGGAAACCCATAATAAGTATGGGTGTACACTAAAATGAGGAGTGGGTTCAGACTCCTTTTCAGGATAGAAAGCAGATTCGACTGGGAGGACCACAGAAGGAGAGCTTATTTGCCTTGGATTTGAAGCAAAATTTCCCATTGGAAAACCCAACACTTTCTGTCACCTCATTGAAGATCAGTGGAAGTGGTTGGTGGGGTAAAGCTGAGGTATGCCAAAGGGAGATTTCTAGGATTGCAGAGAATAAGACATTGAAAACCATTCATACTTCTTATACTATATTTGCTGTTTATGCATTCTCTAGGTTACTTTGCCTACAACTTTGGATGCCTAAACTCTATTTCTAAATCATCCACTTAAGTCTTAAGTTACTGTACTGCTAGATATTTTGAGACTGAAGGAATATTTTGTTGGAACCCAGAAATTTTATTTGGAAGGGGACAATTCCTTCCTTTTATCCCTTCCTCCCAGTGGCTACCTACCTGGGTAAAGCTCACCATCAGCAATGATTTTTGGGCCAATAGTGTTCTTGGTGAAGGTGGGAGTATTTTCTGAATCTATGTGAACCACTGGATGCAATGATTTCTAAACTGGTTTATGGAGTGGGAGAAAAAATCTGAAGCCCTGAAAATGGCACCAAGGGAGCAAAGTCCAGCTGTCCAGGACACTGCTGTCCCAAGGGTCCTTGGCGGTAGGATTAACTTTCCCTGCAGCTGTTTTCATGATGCTCAGGATTTATTTACCCCTGGAAACAATTTGAAGGGACACAACAACAACAACATGTAAGTCAGCACTGCTTCCTGAACATAGCCAGTGGAACATGGTCTCTGGAACATGGCCAGGTCTGTATACCTCTGAAAACACCTAGTTGGAAGCAATACCCATTCTCCACCAAGGACTCTGTTCCCCTACTGTTTTGGGGTGCATAGATCTTATTCATTCTTTGACAGTTGTCAAGACACAGGGTTTTATCTGGAGCCTGTGAAATTCTGTGAATGAGACAGGGTGATAACACAATAAAGTCTTCATCTGAAAGTGCTCTTAAAGGACTATAATTTTGTTTTTTGGAGTGGGAAATCCTCATTTGTTTCTCTGTTTGGATTGACAAGAACAAAGGCAGTTGCTTTCTATCAAGTTGCACTATTTGTTAATTTAGCCAAGTGTTGTATACTTAGATGGGCAGTTGTTTTCAAGGACAGGGATGGAGTCATGGAGATGGCGACCTTTCCAATTGCCCCTAAAAGGCCTCATACAATTTGATACTATTGGAAAGGCCAATAGTCTTCAAAGGAGCTGAGGCAGAAGAGGGGTCAATTTGCATGGGCCCGTCACTCTATTCTAGGGTCCTCTAGCAGTAACTTGTCTCATTGCTTGCCAAGAATAGCCCTACAATTATTTTATTTATTTATTTGAATGCCATATGCAGTACTTGACCACCCGGGAAGTAAATCTTTATCATTTTTCTTCTTTTAGGCAAGAATGAATACAATTTTCTCCACACCTCAAAAAGCACACAGTTTTCAAGGACTATTTGCAGTTCTGGATTTATACAGTACTGTGCGAACCCCCCCCCCCCACATGTGGGGTTTTGCAAAGAAAAGGACACTTTTAAGTGCAGAAAACAATTTTGTGTGCAGAAATGTTATTTTCTACACAGGAAAAAAAATCATGTTTTCTGTACCAGAAACCTGTTTTCTTCACAGAAAATGCCATTTTCTATACAAAAAACTCACATGCTTTTTTCTGTTGCAGAATAGGTCCCAAACTGTAAAGATTCCCCTTTTGTCCAGGTTTCTCCTTTCCAGGGTCTCCCAGCACTTGAGAAATCAATTTTTCATCTACTATTTACACTTTTTGAATATCCTTTCCACACCTACCCTAAACTAGCCTGTTGCTCTTAGGATTGGTGGAGGATACTATCCTATTAGTACTGCTGAAGAAAGATTAAACAGCTAGTCCATTTTGCTTCTGTACATGGAATGGGGGTGTGTATGCATGTGCTACCTTACTGATTCCTCCAGACAGCAAAATCAGAAGATGTCAGGCAGGGATTGAATCTGGGAATTTCTGAATGCAAAGCAAGTGTTTACCATTGCGGAATGATCTGTCAACTGGTATATCTGTCTGCATCTCTATCATCTGTCTAGAGAACATGTGACTTTGCTTTCCATTTCTATGTAAAGCATTGATTCAAAAGAGTTGTGGGATAAATATTTTCTCGTTGCATCCCAAAGAAACATATCCTTTCAGCATCTTCTCTTGCGCATCTGTGCAAACTACTAAAATACCACTTTCTATCAATCTGCTCTTACTGATGAGCCATGGCTTCAAGTATAGAGGCAATTTTCTAGACCTGGCTAGATACCCTCATTCTCTAATAAACTATTAACTTCCATGTTCTACAGCTAACTAGTTATTATTTTGCCTGCTTAGAAGTTTAACTCTCTGTGGCTTATTTTTTATTGCATTAATAAATGAAACCATTATGTTTCTTGCCTCTTGATTATTGGCAGAATTCGTTTATTGCTTTACACACAAACGAACAGCATCATGGAGGGATTCTAATCTATATGCAGCATTGTCCATTATTTCAAAAGCATGGCAGAACTGAGCTTCCTGAAATATCTTCCTTGAGAAATGCTCTGATAAGGTATTCAAAGGAAGCAAAACTTGGGGAGCAACCAATGGAATCCACAGAAAGAGCAAGTAATGCATCTCAAGATGATCAAAATGTGGTGGCTGAAAAAGAAAAGCTCAGTGTGTTTCAGCATCTGTATGCCCTAGAAGCCTTTTTCAAGGTGCCTCTAGAGGCTGAAATGCATTTTCTACTAATATACTAACATTTTTGAACATCCTGAAATGTGTCGTTTGCTTTTTCTGATTAAGTATTCACCAATAGTAGTTCTATAGCTATAATATGCAATCACTCCTCTGCTCACCTAAGGTAAATAGGAATTGCCTCAAGACAGCAGCCATTAAAAAAGCCAATGCAATTCTAGGCTATGGACATAACAAACACACACACACACACCTTTTTGTTGTTTTAACCTCTCTAGCAGACCTGAGCTCCATCTGTGCTTTAGCTTTTCTGACTTCCCACCTACATGAGCTAGCTGTTTGTTTGAATTCTTCTTTGGTGATTTCCCCCTTTTTCCATTTCTTGTACATGTCCTTTTTAAGTTTTAGCTCAGTTGAGAGTTCTTTAGACATCCATCCTGGTTTCTTTATACACCTCCCCCTTTTCCTCCTCGTTGGAACTGTTCGAAGTTGCACCTTGAATATCTCACTTTTAAGAAACTCCCATCCCTCATGAACTTCCTTCTCTTTCAGTATTCCTGACCATGGGATCACCCCCAGTAATTCCCTAAATTTTCTGAAATCAGTTTTCTTAAAGACTAGAATGCATGTCTGACTATGCTTGGTTTCCCCTTTCCTCTGTATAACAAACTCATTCCCCTCCCTCCCCAAGAAATTCAGCAACTGATGCCCTGTGACACCAGTGCTTTCAAACACAGTTTGCCTTATGTGAATCCGAAATAGTATCTCCCAGCAGGCTTTTGCTTCCCATAATAGATGCATAATTAGAACCAAAGAAGAATTACAGTATTCTAATCTCTTCTGCATCTACCTGGGAGGAGAAAAATGGGGGAGGGAAAGTCTATTTCCTGCTTCTGCACCCACAGTACAGGGCTTCCCTTGGGGCAAGAAAAATGAGGCCATTGCCCCCAAATAAGAGTCCTCCTGCAAAATGAAATTTTCCTTCAGTCCCCAAATCTCTATCATTGCAGAGAGTGAGACACTGAAAATTATTCACACCCAGAATGCTTGCATTTGACATGTTCGTATTTCCTTGGTGACATTTTTGGATGCCTAAGCTCTATTTCTAAATAATTAATGGAAGTACTTAGAAATTAGGGGAGTGAAGGAAAATTTCATGGGGGGGGGAAAGAATTATTTGGGTGGCCAATGCTCTCATTGTAACCCCCCCCCCCCGTAGCTACATCCATGGCCTTCACCTTCTCTGTAACCCTCACAGTACGAGATGGTACTTTGTCATCTGCAGTTATTCTCTAATGTCTATGTGGTTGGAACAATTTTTTAAAAAATATAAAACCTTGACAGAAAAAGCATATTTTTACATGGTATCTGAAATGTGGTAGGTTTAAGTCAGTCGCTAGCTTCAGAGTTTTTATGCCACTTCTAATGTCTTTCTATTTCATGTCTCACAAATCATTATGGGGCTCCACTGATGGATTAACACACACACACCATAAAACACCTACACAGAGAGAATAATTTGGCTTCTTCCCTTTTTGCTATTTGGTGCACTACAGAGAACATATGCACTAATAGTGGCACTGTCCCAACTCTAGATGTTTATAGAAAATGGAATAGGATTAAACGTAGCCCCAACAGAAGGAAAAGCACCTGGACTCACATACCTAATAGACCAACTTAGTGATTCCAGATACTCTTTATAATAAAAAAGGCACCTATGCCTCATTTGAATCTATGTAGTTGCTGTGCAGAGCAAGTTTATTCAAACAGTTCCCTTGTTTAATTAATGCAAACCAGTTGGGGCTTGCCACCCATTCATTCTCACTCATTGGGTGCTTGAAAAAAAAATCCTTTGTTTTTAGTAGAATTTTAGAGCAAGTCATGAAGGTAAAACTTGGAGTGTAGCACCAACATGTTGGACCACACCAAATGGTTCTCCTGCAAGATAAATATCTATAAATAAGAGTAAAACTCTATTGATGCACTTAGCTCTGACCAACAAGAACAGGCTGATAACTTACATTAGAGGTTGTCAAACAAACTAGTTGTGTGTAAGGCCCACAGAAAGATTGTAAAATAGTCAAGAATACCTGTACTTGGCCCTACACCCAATTTTAATGATCAGGCGGTGGGGAGAGAAAGAGATGGATTTGTATACATAATACTGTATGGTAATGGTACAGTCTACTAATCTCTCCCCTCTCCCTCACTGTAGCAGGGGATTTTCTTAGCAACCACAATGTTAGTTTTAATGCTTTTGACAATCTTCCAGCCATTCATTCATAAAACAGCCATCTATCCCCTGTCCAGAGTGAATCTTTGCTCCATAGCTATTCAGCAGCCAACAGAAATCAGAAATAGAATATGTGGAGAGAAGATTACCCAGGGTGATAGGCCTTTCCTTCTCTTGTTAAGAAAATTGGAAGGGGGAGGAAGCCATGGGTAGAAGGCCTGAATGCTACTCCCACACTCTCCAAAATTCTTTGACAACCAGTTATGTTGCCACTCTGAAAAAGTGATGATAACATTTATTTACTGAACTTGCAGTCAATGTTAAATGTCTGGGAAACTCACGGAACCTAGCAACCTCATGCTTGTGTATTAAAAATAGTTATACTTCTTTCATTTAGTTTGCCCAGGTTTGTATTTAGGTATATTTCAGAGACAACCTCATAAGGCTTCAATGGCCACATTTCTCTTTTCCTTTTGTGGCCAGTTGTCAAAAATTTGCCTGGGTGACTACACTTGCTAATGCCTGTCTCTCTTCCTAGTTGTTGTTGTTGTTGTTTTTTGCTTGATTTAGTCCAGAAACAGTTTTGAAAGACACATCACATGAATAACTCTTTGTTTTGTAGCAGGGGCATAAAAACTTGTCTTAACTTCTTGCATGAACCTGCATTTTATTTTTGAGTTTGCTCTGTCATCTTGTTACGGGAAATGAGGTCATAGAAACTCTTAAAGAAAAAAAAAATTCTTGATCCTGCACCTTTCAGTATTTCTGTCCTGGCTACAGGTAATACTTGACATTTTTGAAGCATTGAAGGAAGAACATAGGAAGCTGCCATGCTGTTGGACAATCTATCCCACCCTGGTGCTCTCCAAATGAGGTGAACTACAGCTTCTATCACCTCTAGCCAGCCAAATCTTTGAACATCATTTTGCTAGAACATGAAGGGAATTTTAATCTGGCACATCTGGAGGTCAACATAGTGGGAAAGTCTGGACTAGGACAGATGTGACATGCCAGACTATTTGAAGGTACTGTTCTACAAGGGCTCCACTCTTTCCTGGAGGGGTGCTCTCAGAGGGTGGTGCTGGGAGACTCCTGCTGAACGCCCTGGCTGTTGGTCTGTAGAGTCATTAAGGGGTCAGTCTTGTCCCCTGTGCTATTTAACATGAAACCTCTGGCAGAGGTTGTCCAGAGTTTTGGAGTCAGGTGTCACTAATATGCTGACGATACCCAGCTCTATTACTCCTTTCCACCTAATTCCAAGGAAGCTGTTCCTGTGCTAAACTGGTGCTTGGCAGCAGTAATGGACTGGATGAGGGCAAACAAACTGAAACATAATCCAGACAAGACAGAGGTGCTCTGGGTCAGTAGAAAGTCAGATCAGGGAATAGGGATTTAGCCTGTGCTGGATGGGGTTACACTCCCCCTGATATCTCAGGTTCGCAGCTTGGGTGTACTCCTGGACTCAGATCAGAGCTTGGATGCTCAGGTTTCGGCTGTGGTCAGGAATGCTTTTGCACCGTTAAAGTTGGTGCACCAACTGCACCTATTCCTAGAGAAGTTGGAGCTGGCCACAGTGGTACATGCCTTGATTACATTCCATTTGGATTACTGTAACGCACTCTATGTGGGGCTGCTTTTGAAAAGTGCTCAGAAACCTCAGTTGGCCCAAACAGCAGCAGCCAGGTTGATAACTGGGGCTTGCTACAGGGAGCACACAACTCCCTTGTTGCAACAGCTCCATTGGCTGATGGTCTGTTTCTGGGCACAATTCAAAGTGCTGGTTTTGACCTATAAAGTCTTATAGGACTTGGGTCCAGAACAGTTGAAAGACCATTTCTCCTTTTATGAGTCCATTAGAGCTCTAGATCATCTGGAGAGGCCCTTTTCTCTGACCCACCACCCACTCAGGCTCATTTAGTAGGAACGAGGGAAGAGAGTCTTCTTAGTGGCTGCTCCTAGACTTTGGAACTCACTTCCTAGAGAGGCCAGGATAGCCCCATCTCTGCTCTCCTTTTGGCAACAAGTAAAAACATTCTTGTGCCTTCAGGCATTTACAATCTGATGGGGGTTGGGCTTGTACACACTGTGCAGTTTGGATTTTAAGATGTATATAGTTTTCTTGTATTTTATTATTGTTAATGTTTTTAAAAGTTTTCTCACTTTTAAATTCTATAATCTGTTTTTTTAAATTTCATATTTATATTTTTAATGTTTGTGTATTGTTCTTAAACTCACTGTTAGCTGCCATGATTCCCTATATTGGAAGAAAGGTGGGATCATCATCATCATCATCATCCATTTAACTCAGTGCTGTCTGCTTTGACTGTTAGTTCTCCACAGTCTGAGGCAGAGGACATTTTCTTGCGACTTGATCAACTATTACCTGAACCATTTTAACTAGAGGCTCCAAGGATTGAATCTGGGGCCTTCAGGATGCAAAGCATGTGTTCTACTGTTGACTGAGCTCAATAATCCTTACAAAGCTGTAAATTAGCCTAGCATCATTAACTCTTTAAGAGAGCTTGAAATATAAAGGTTCATGTAAGGTCACCCATGGGCTCATAACTGCATTTCTACACTACACTAACTAGCAGAGAATCCCAGTAAACATAACTGAATGAAATGACCTTTTCAAGATGGTGGCCAATCTTTTGGGTATGTGCCTGATAGCTTAAAATGCATATCTGACCTTCATGCTTTATGCATGTACTGTAGGGAACACCAAGATATTATGTGTGTACCCAAGGCAAACTGAGCTGCCATATTACATGTGAAGTGGGCCTTAACTTCAAACCAGTCGGTTGAGATGACAGAAAGATGCAGTCTGTATTAAAGCCTATAAAAATCTTTGTTGGTATGAAGAAGTGTGACCTAATTGTATCTCTGTGACTAAATAAATCTCTAGATAACAAATTATGCAGCACATTCTGATATGATTATCATTTACATTTTTGTTTCTTATGAATCAGGGTGTGTGTGGCTGTTTGCATGTAGGCACAGGGGAAATTGAATGCTATCAGCAGTTACCCATTAGAAGCAGTCACTCATCTTCTACCTACTGAAAAGAAAATAGCAGGCAATGAGAAAATAATGATAATATTTTAATTTATAGTCTCTTAATTTAAAACTTACATCACTCAGGATTATTTTCCCTTGTTTCATTTTAGGGTTTATGCGAGCTTTGAGGTGATCATTTCTGAAAGGGGACACGATTCAGACTCTGATTCCCAAATCTTCCTGTTTTCTTATTCAGTGCCCCATTGCTGCCAGCATTTCTTATGGATTTTCTTTACAATAACGACAATACCTTCCAATATTCCAGTCTCATATCTCATCTTAACTTCATTTCCTTTCTGCATCAGTGTGCAATTTTTTTAAAAAAAAGCAGCATGAAAATTTACATATTTTTGTGCACATTTTTTTTATTATATGTAATTTTAAAATGCAAGTTGGCATAATATATACAGTTATTGTTTTCCATAATATAATGCTGTTTTGTGTTTGATTTCACTAACATACACATTTTATCTGCACTTTCTACTAATATATGCATTTTTGGATGCACTTGCCCCTAATATGTACAATTTTGCATGCATGATTTTTGTTTGTTTGGAGAACTGCACTAAAAAATTCTGACAAGAGCAGCTACTGAAAAATAACTAGGTCAAGCTTGTATTGATTTGGAAAGTACAAACTGGTTCTTAATGAAATGAGAACTGAACAAAATTATCCTGTATTCTTAAATCAGAATCAGAGTCAGAGGCTTTTCCTTCTTTTAACGGTTTCTCCACCTTTCAAACAATTTTCCTCCTGCAACTTTCCCATAGTCATAGCATCATAGATGTGGAGGAGACCACAAGGGCATCTAGTTGAACCCCCTTCCCTGCAGGAATATACAATCAAAGTATTGACAGTGATCACCTCACCCTAGATGCATCTAAGAATGCTTTTGTTTCCCCATTTCCTCTTACAAATGTGCAAAAAATAAATAAAAATAAATCCTAAAATATTTTGTATACCTGTAGAAAGAGATTTGTTGGAAGACATGACCATGGACCTCCTGTATCACGTCTCATTGGGACCCCGTATTGTGAAACTTGATGACTATCATAGAATGCCTAGTGCAAGAATTTGCTCACATAGAAATAATTTCCAATTAGTGCTTCTTCAGCCACTCTCTGGACTTTATCAGACACTCATAATGACACGACATAACCGTGAAAGGGTGCACATATTAAACAACATCACCCTTTTGCGGTTATGTCCCTTGCAAAACCCACAGTTTTTTTTTTTTATTGATGGTTGAAGCCATCAATAGATCCCTCATGGCACTTTTGTGCTGGTATTGCCTGCGCATGAAACCTCATGCCATTGTACTCACATCAATGCAGTGTCAATGGCCAGTCCGGTGCGAACACTTCTGGGTTAGATTGCAACACCCAGATAAGTGATATCCTTTTTATGACCCTCCCTGGATTACTTGGAAGTTTTTTAGTGTGTTTAGGTGCTTGGTGTAACTTTTTTAGTGTTATTTTTTGCTTTATTTTTGAATTTCCTGCACTATGTATTCTCGCGATAATCCCTGGGATTTAAAAGGAGGAAGTGAATGGAGCACTGCTCACTTCCTCTTTCATTGCCAGCAATGCCTTTGCTGGGATTAGAGGTAAGTATGGTGGGGAGCGTTCTTTTGCTGGTGTAAAAATTGTGGGTTTTTTATGCCAACAAAAGAATGCTTTTAAGGAGCTCACCTGATAAAGTCCTTTGTGACTGTGAAAAACTATTTCAGTACCGTGGAGGTAAAATGTGTAAGAATTCATGTGGGATAAGCCAGGGAAGCTCAATTGCCCGGGAAGACTTTTAGAAAATACAGTGCAATCTAAAATATGGCAGGAGACATTCCCCATGGGGATTTGAATAAAGATGATGAAAATCTCACCCGGAATATAGAGAAGACATAAGAACGAATCCACCCTCCATTTCAGATCACCAAAGCAAAAGGGACGTATTGATTAGCAAGAGACCTGTTGTGTGCTTGCTGCTGCTCAGAACTATTCTCAGTATGGAGTCTGGAAAAACAACTTATTATCTTTATGGTTCCCATATACCTACTCTTTTCAAACTACATAATGTTTAGATTATAGTGTCTCAAAACCTCAGACAAATTATTCTTTCAGTTCGTGTACTGTGTGTGTTTGTAGTACAAGTCTCCCTTCCTTCTTCCCTTCTCTTTTTGCACCTCCACTGCCGTTTTATAGGTGATCTTATTCACATTGTCACTACAGTCTCTAAACGGAAAGGTTAACAGTGTTAATAAGAGATTATTATGTGCTGTATAGTGGTGTACTGCATGTTGGGGGGGGGCATAGCTCAATGTGAGATCTCATGTTGATCCCATGTCCCATATCAATGAAAGGTACACATGTTTTTGTCTTTATCAGTAGTATCATTAGGATTTGACTGTTTTTGATATCCGTTGTAAAATTGGTGAATTTAGAAAAATGATATTTAAAATTCTGTATTGCAAAACAATGAAACATTTTCTCTAGTCCACCTTTGCTGCAAGAGAGAGAAGGACTGGGGCCCAAGTGAGGTAAAGATGGGTTTGTCTAGACCTGCCAGAATACAGCTTCCAGTTGGCATATTCTTACCCCAGAGCTTGCCTGTTTCCCCCTGTTACAATGACAAAATGGGAGGAAGTCTGCATGCACAGGTTGGCCCGTACTGGCAGATGCCTTTGCTGCTGTCCATGTCGCATTCTATGGAGCTAGGAAAGAGGTCCTCAGCATGTGATCAAGGCTGGTCACATGCAGGAGGCGTCTTTCCCAGCTGCAGAACTACACCAGTGGCAGTGGTGGAGGCATCCGGCAATGGAACCCAGTGTTCAGGTATGGACTCCTGTGGTCCCCCACCAGCCCCATCAGGGTTTTCCTGCATAGCACAGGGTTTCCTGGGTGTTTTAAAAATATGTTTTAACAGATTTTACCCTGGTTTTCTACTGGCTTCACCTTGGGCATCATCAGGACTGCCCAGAGGTGAAACAAGGCAAGAGCCCTGTGTCATTTGGACTTCACGGCTCTATGCCAGGGGGAAGTCAGGATAAATAGCCCGTCTAGACAAGCCTGGCATCTTATTTATTTTAAGTATTTTTGTCCCACTCTTCAGCCACAAAGGCTCTCAGAGGGGTTTACAAATTGTTAAGCAATAGCACTTTATATATCTACACCACATTAAGCAGCTTCCAATGTGTGTTAGCTAATTGCCCCCACAAGTACTCATTTTACTGACCTATGAAAGGATGGAAGGCTGAGTGACCTTGGAGCCTTTGGGATTGAACTGACAATGTTGTGGCTACAGTACTGGCATTTAACCACTGCACCACCAGGGATCCCTGGTTGATCATGGTTGAGCAAAGGGATGCAGTAGTGCCAGTGAATGTGGAGAAGGGAATGAGAAAGGGGCAGGAGGGAAGAATACATGGGAGTGACTATGTGTTCCCCCCTCCTCACAAAGAGTCAAGGGACCCTGAGAGAGAAGCAAACCTCTGGGGCCTGAAAAGAGTTTTTCACCAGGGCCCGAACTTGCTTTGGATTGCCCTGTCCCTAACAGAGACCAGCTTTATCCAGAGCTGCCTTTGCTTTTATGCCAGGATACAAGAGCATTCTTGGACCTTCAGAACTATGGAAGGGTGACTGGGAAATCACATGTTAAAAAGGCAAAGTTGATTTCCTAAGCTACTCTTCCACAATGCCTTTTCTCTGGGAAGTGCATGTTAGCGGCATGTTTCATTCAGCTGAAACTCGATAGGATCTCAGCTTAAGAGCCACAGTAGGGTGATAACTGCCACATGGGTGAATTTGTAGTGGCTCCCATGTGGCAATCTTAATAAGTAGGCTCACTGATATTTTAGACACAGTATAAATTGCTTTGTATGATATGAGAACAAATAAATACCAGATTGTACGCAGTATAATTATCGTTTGACTGCATTGGGACATAGGTATAATTGAGGGAAGTTCATTGCAATTACATTCTTCTGCTTACATTTTTAACTGGCTGACATATAGAAAATGAACGTGCTTTTAAAACATGCAGCCCCTTCCACACAAATGTACTGGTTAGTTTTACATAATTTCATGATAACGGAAGTTCCCACAGCCACGTTTTGTTTTGTTGCCAGGAATTTAAAATTCAAATGACTCATTCCAGTATCTGAAAAATGCCTTGCTTCAAATTATCTTGCTTGAACTGAATATATTATTTGTTAATAGCTAAAGTGGACATGGTACGGTCTGGGTCTGTAACTAACCAGAGGGATCCATGGGCCCTCCTGTTTATCTGTCCCACTATTTTTTTTTAAATCTCAGGATAAAACCATACCTCAGACAGCTCTCTTTCATGTTCATATCTTTTAAACTCCAGGAATCTTTAACAGTCTCCTCCTGTTTTCTTGTCTCAGGAATCTTTTTAGTAGTGATTCAGATAGCACCATCCTGTTTTCTAGCTCTTAAAAAAATATGTGCTGATGGATTATGAAAGAACACTGCTTTTTTTTTTTTTAACTCTGAGCCCCCAACGGTGTTAATTTTTTGAAGTGCCTACCATGATGTACTTGTGAGCTATGTCATACCCCCTGGCTTGCTTCTAGGATGCTCCCCTTTGTAATTTTGACTTGAAACTGGCCACTTGAACCTTGATAACCACTGAAAATGTCTGTTGGATTTTGAAGTGTTTGCCACTATTTTCTGATAAGTTATGGCTGCTTCCCTTTTACTGCGGGTGAGTCCTGTTTGAAATTTTGACTTGAAACTCAGCAGTGAAACAGATAACAACCGAAACTATCCTGTAAAAATCAGTTATCTAGTACAATGTGCTGATGAGTTATACGGTTGCCACAGACATACAGACTAAATTATTATAGATTGTTATATGCCCCAGGTAGGAAATCATTTTTAAGAATGGCAATATATTGCATTGAGTAAGGGATGAAAGGATAAAAAATATTTACTCTTCCTTTGTTTTTATTTACAAGAAAATTTATATCCTGCTGTACAGTGCCTATGGTAGCTTACACTAGATGAAAACACTCTCTCACACACATTCCAACAAGTTAAACAATCTAAAAAAAACAACAACAAAAAAACAGGAGCCATAATTAAAGAAAAAGCAGAGATGGCAGAAGGGGAAAAAAGCTAAATATATTAGCCAGCCAAAATAAATGCTTGTTAGGACTAAGGACTTTATCAAACACATCCCTTTTAAACATCCTTTTGCCTGCATTAAAAAAAAAAGCATTTTTATGCTGGCAAAAGAACGTCCGTCCCCCCCTTACCTTCTAATCCCAGCAAAGGCTCCTGGCAATAAAGAGGAAGTGAATGGGGCTTACATGGGAAATTTTAAAACAAAAAACAAAATAAACATCAAAAAGTGAAGCAAAGCACATTCACACACTTAAAAAATACCAAGTAACCCAGGGAGGGTAATAAAAAGAGTGAAACCTACCTAGATGTCCTGATCTGACCCAGAAGTGTTCACGCTGGAGCAGGCATTGTCGGGGGAGGTATGTGATTTAAATGGCCCGAGGTATCGCATGCTGGCAATGTCGGCAAAAAAGCATCAGGGAGATCTATTGATGGCTTAAACTGTCAATTAAAAACCCTGTTTTTTGGCCAGGACATAACCGTGAAACCGCGACATCATCTGATCCGCGTGCCCTTTTGATGTTGATGTTGATCTTAATTTATATCCCACCTTTTCCCATAACTCAGAGCAGCTTACAAATTAAAACAAACACTATGGCTGAGATCCTACAT
This sequence comes from Gambelia wislizenii, assembly GCA_030847615.1. NCBI lineage: Eukaryota > Metazoa > Chordata > Lepidosauria > Squamata > Crotaphytidae > Gambelia > Gambelia wislizenii. Next base: position 47,157,299 of record JAUMIR010000003.1, on the reverse strand, counting down.
GAGAGGCATAGTTTCGAATGCATGATTACGTCTTGTGTCCCAATCCAGCTCCCCAAACCTTCATCCCAGCCTCACTTGGGGAGGACACGAGAGAGAGAGAGAGAGCCTTCTCAGTGGCTGCTCCCCATCCTCCGGTACACCCTTCCTCGGGAGGCTAGGTTGGCCCCCTCCCTGCTTTCCTTTCAACAGCAGGCAAAAATGTTTTTATTTCAGCAAGCTTTTAATTTGTAGCTGTGGGCACAGAGGCTTTTATTGGGGTGAGTTTTTATGTGTTTTCATTGTTGTAACTTGTATGTGTTTTTAAAAATAATTTTAATTGTTACTTTTTAATTGTTTTTAATTGTCTTATTTTTACTGGTTTTTACATTGTAAACCGCTTAGGGAGTGCTTTCTATACCGCTTCTCAGAATACCGTGGTATAGAAGTTTAGAAGAAAATAAATAAAATAAAACCTACCTTAACAGCTAGCAGCCATACTAAGTGATAGAGGACTTTCTGCTGGCATTAGAGGTGCAGCAAGATGACATTTCAAAGTGATTTCCAGTGTGATGAGAGGTATTGATTGGGGTCCTGCTTCTGATTGTTGCACTGCAAATTGCTGGTGGGAGGTGGTTGGATATGTCATCTAGTTGTCCCTCAATTGCCAGCAGAACAGACCTCTGTCACTTGCTGCAACTGCTGGTTGCTAAGGTGAGGGGAGCATTTTTGATAGTAGTGCCATGCGTGTGAATACAGAGCATGGCTGAAGACAGAGCAATTACAGACTTGTAACTCTAGATTATGAGTCTGTAATTTCAATGTAGGATGCTAACCTCTATAGATAAAACATGCAAAAGGTCAACATTAAAATTAAATTACAGTAAACTGTTCCAGAAATGTTTGGGAAATTCTTGCGAGTCTTTGTTAGGTTTAAAATAAAGTAAAAGTAATGGCTGTTCTGCAAAAGGAAGTGCAGTCTGTGCATCCTGCTGTGTTTTCTTTTATAAAACAATTACCACTTAATGAAGGTTCTGTCATATACAACTGATATTTAATATCAGTTTTTAATTTAATTTAATATCAGCTGTAAATATACAACTGATATTTAAAATACAATATGAATACAGAAATGAAAAGCCTAGACACTGCAGTGTCAAGACACTGTAACAACTCCAGTTCATTTTGGTCTTTCCCCATGTTGTTGTTTCCCCCCCTTATTCAAGCCACTTATTTTGCCATGCACGTTAGAGAGCAAGGGACCTTCAAAATGAATTATTCTTAGTTTCTGGTTAGTAATGCACTGATTTTTTTTCTCCCTTCCCATTGCTTGAATACTATCTGATGCTGGAAGCTGGCTGCAATGAATTTTAGCATGTTACTGTCAATCACTGTAGCTTATCTAACTTTTAGTGGGGCTGAAATTAGAAATTCCTAAAAAATATGACACAGAAGCTTAGGTTGTTTTCTCAGCATGGTGATTCCTGATGAGAATATCTCGTGTTCTAGGAATGTGAGTGACAATGCATTTCTACACACTCACCCCACTCATTCCAGCTAGCGCAATATGCGTGCAGAAACACATATTGTAGCAGAAGCACGTATAATGTAGAAGCACATTTCTCTAGCAGAGGAAGAACTTGCACAAGAATAAGTAAACACATTGTTCCTGCTACTCCAGCCTGCCATGGTTCCTACCAAAATGGTGTAGTGCTTAGAATGTTGGACTAATACTGTGGAAAACAGGTTCCAATTAGCCAAGAGGCTCACTGAGTGATCTTAGACCAGTCACAGTCTCACCTAATCTGTCACACAGGGTTATTGTCAATATAAAGATAAAATAATAAAATAAACTAAAAACAGAGGAATATGGAGGAAAGGCAGGATATAAATTTTGTTGTTGTGTTGTTAACTTATGGTAACCTTAAGGCAAATCTGTCGCGGGGTTTTCTTGGCAGAATTTGTTCAGAGAGGGATTGCCCTTGCCTTCCTCTGAGGCTGAGGGAGTATATCTTGTCTAAAGTCACCCAGTGGGTTTCTATGATTGAGTGGGGATTCAAATCCTGGTCTCCCAGTGTCCTAGTCCACTACACCCCATTGGCTCATTAGATATAAATATAGGAAATAAATAAATAACTGCCTATTGCTTTGCTGTAGCCCATCATCAGTTTATCGCTCTATACAGTTATACCACTATTATTCCACTTTAACTGCTATGGCTGCATCCTGTGGAATTCTGGAGTTTGTAGTTTAGTGAGGCCTAAGAACTCTTTGGCTGAGAATGCTAAATGCCCCTCCCTAAACTGCAAATCCCAGCATTCCACAGGAGGCAGCTATAGCAGTTAAAGTGGAATAATAGTTTTCTGCTGCTCCAGAGACAGGAACACGGAGCAATGATGCAAGCTCCAGGAACAGAGATTCCACCTCAACATTAGGAGGAACTTTTTGACAGTAAGAGCTGTTCGGCAGTGGAACACACTCCCTCGGAGCGTGGTGGGGTCTCCTTCCTTGGAGGTCTTTAAACAGAGGCTGGATGGCCATCTGTCGGGGATGCTTTGATCGTGATTTCCTGCGTGGCAGGGGGTTGGACTGGATGGCCCTCGTGGTCTCTTCCAACTCTGCAATTCTATGATTCTATGATAGTTGTTATAACAGTATAGTGTGATAAGGCCCTAAGTGCAAAGACCTGGGACATGAGTTCCTTTTGAGTTGTCTCCACCTATTAAGAACAAGCAAACTGGAAATATTACCTATCATAAGAATGTATGTAGCCTCCACACTCACTCAGATGGACTATGGCTATGGGATTTATCCAGATGTTCAATTATGGTAGTTAAGTTGAAATGCAAAGTTGACATTGGGTGTTTGAGATTATAAGATGGTGAAAGCAAAGAGGAAAAATCAGAAGGACCAAACCAGAGCCTTCAGGCCAAATATGGAAGTGTGCATTTGCTCAGTTATTTTATTAATATAGTACCACAGGTCTTCCTACTGCTTTAGGGTTCTCTTTATTGCTCAGAGGCAATTTATTTATTTTATTTATTAAAATATTTATATCCTACCCTTTATCTGAAGATCTCAGGGTGGCTTATCATAAAATCAACTTAAAAAGATAAATAATTATGATGGTTTAAAAAGATTAAAAATATATTAATCAGTTTTTCAATTTACCAACAAGCAATTTAAAACTGGTTAAAACAATCTTGAATATTAATATTAATTGGTAATTACTTCTCAATGACATGGCACTACAGTTACTTATTACTGTGTCCCCTATGATGCTTGACGAGACCTGACAGTTCAGGAGTAGGGATTATCTACCTCTTGCACAGAGAAGAAAGTTTCATAAAATGCATTGGTACCAGAGTGCTCCCCTCCTTGTCTTTCTGTTGGCAGGCTAAAACCTTTTTATTCAGACAGGCTTTAAAATAGAAAGTTTTAAAAGAATGGGCTAGGGGGTGCTGCATTTTTTAACAGAACAGTTTTCAAGAGCTTTTTATAATTTTTAATTGCATTTTATTCTATTACTGAGATGTGAATTGTTTTTAATACTATAAGTAGTATAATTCTACTTTAATTCTAATGTCCACTTTTTGTATGTTTTTAATTATATTTTTCTATTAAATTGTGAGCTGCTTTGGGTCCTAATTTTGGGGGAAATCAGGATAACAACAACAACAATTCTCAATGTCAGCAGAATCCTCCCTTTCCTTTTCACAAGGGGACTATAGCACAGCACAGCCCTCCCAACCTAATTAGTTCTGGCTGTTTTGGATCATAACTCCCATCGTTCCCATCCAGTGCAGCCAAAGGCCACACAGGATGGGGAAGTTGGGACATGTACCCCAATGTATGTAGAGGGGTGCTGGCATAGACATTAGTTTTCCTCTTGGACCAAATTACAAGTCAAGTTAATTAATTCTGTGAATGCAATTACTGTACTGTGTAATGCAATGTTTCCATTATATAAATAGCAGCTGTAGAGAATCTTGTACAGCTGACGATCTGTAAGGAGTTTTTTTTTTTTTAAATGCCTCCCCCCACCCCTGCCCTGGATCTTACAAAGAACACTTCTTTAAAGCCGCTATCTGCATTTCAAAGGAAGTCTCCCTTGAAATGAAATGCAAGTGAGCCAACTGGAACTTTTCTTGAAATACATGAGTGCTTTGACTGTGTGTTCCTGCATGGCAGGGGGTTGGACTGGATGGCCCTAGTGGTCTCCTCCAACTCTATGATTCTATGATTCTACAAACAGATAAGTTTGGGCAGATGAGTTTTGGAAAGTCTGTGGTAGGGAGAGAATCAGTTAAACCTCTCCTTCCCACCCTCCATGTTCACACAGTGATGCTGTTAGGGCTGAAGGTCCAGGGCTCTGCAGCCCTGAGGGACAACAGATGACCATCCAGAAGGTAGGTGATAACAGTGGCAGTGGCAAATAGGTGTCAATATCTGGGCTGGCATGGATATGCTGGAGCCCACCAGGGCTGATGTTGGTCCCCACAGCATCCTTTCTTCTAACTTTTTTTAAAGAACAAAATTCTGGTTGTGTCAGCTGCCTAGACATGTATGTGGTTACAGATGCTGATATTATGATTTTTTTAAAAAAGTTGCAAATATATTATCCCTTTCTATAGGACTTAAAATTCCCAACGGAATGTGATCAGCATCAGGACAACAGAAGGGAATGCCATTTTACTTCCATAGACTCCTGGTGCTATAATTTAATTGACTTTAAAATGCAAAACTACATATGCCCCCCCTTTTTCTTTTTTTGAAAGTTGGCAAAACATTCTGTGGTATTGTATCAGGATGTTGGAACAGTTGTAACACATGGCATACTCTGAGTGCATGGTGGGTGGAGAAGAGAAATCTTTGTTGTGGAAATCAAATGGGATGTTTAATTCATGCCCATCTCAAACCATTAACTCTGAAACAGGTATAGCCAAAATGTGGTCCTCCAGATATTTTTGGACTGCAATTCCCACAAGCCTTAGCAAACATAGCCAAAGGTGAAGAATTCTGACAGCTGCTGTTCAGAAACATCTGGAGGGCCCATATTTTGTTCACTGTGGTTTAAAGTTACCAGCTGGAACATTGCATGAGTTACTATTGGTATTGTCCTAACAACAACAACAACAACAAAAATGTGCATGAGTTGCATTCATGTAATTAATGCTATATCTAATTTGACTTCAAGAAGCAAAAGGAAGCAAAAATCAAAAAAAGAAAATGAAAGCAGAGTGAGACGAAAGCAGTCATGTACTTTCCTCTTAGGTGGCTGTGTTAACAGGACGGCAAGCACAGTCCTGTACTGATAAGGTTAATTTGCAAGCAGACTAGTGCTGTTTGATGATGGAGCCATGAAATGCATTCTTGCATATAGCCAATACTATCCTGGATTACCATGTGTATTGAGGCAGAAAGGTGATCTGATGTGCAGTACAGGAAGTAGTTTAGAGTAAACATGTTATATCATCTGAGCAGGATCAAATATTTACGCAACAGAAAAGATGTGAAATCAACCATGTCAACAAATTTTTGCTTTTAGATATGCATGTGATAGGCAACAGGATAGGCCATATATCATGAGGAAAAGTTTAAAAACAAACAGTCCCTGGGTCACTGGCTGGTTTATCTGATTTGGAAGAGAAGGCCTTCTGGAACCCATCATACAAGGGCTTCAGAAAGATCTTGAGCATAAAAGCAGTAAAAGGAGATATCCAGATTTGCAGAACACAGGCAGCACTTTGGATGTAGGTGTCTAGTGATCACTACTAAGTGGAAACAGTGGGGTGATATTCAAGAAGAGGACAAGGTAGGGAATACTGAACAATCCCAACCACCATTCTGTGATGGATCCCCTCCTGCTTCTGCTGAGTAGGAGATGGAACCCCTTGAGATCATCTATAGAGGCCACCACACACTGATTTTAAATCCCTATGGCCAATAGCTCACTGGGAAATTACTGAGGAACTTTAACTTGCACTTTTCTGCTCTTGACTCTACAGAGACACACATACACACACTGAGCAGGCACATGAACAGAATGTGAAAGAGGAATTTTTTAAATGAAACTTTATTCTAAGCAAACAGTCTACATTAGCAATAAGGTATCTCTCACATGAAGGCACCTTCCTTCAGGCATTCTTAGAAGTAGTTAGAGGAGATTATCAGACAGGAATGCAAAAAGCATTCCTGTCCCACAAGCTCCAATCCCATCCCTGTCCTGGCACAATAACCCTCCCCATCAGACTTACCTTCTCTTCCATCCAAAGGCAGCCCAGGCATGAATGGAGCTCTAATGGAGCTCTGTTCACTTCCTGGATCAAAATCCACCCCCCTGTTCTCGCAAGGAGACACAAGTGCAGGAAATTCAAAAAGAAAAAGAAAAATAACAAGAAAAAATTTACACAAGGACATAAACACACTAAAAAAATAACAAGTAACCTGGGGAGGTTCCTAAAAAGAGGGTAGCCTACCTTGTTTTCATGATCCCACCTGGAGGTGTTCTGGCCAGACCATCCATAGATGCTGTATTCATGGTGGGACATTGGTGTGAGGTTTCAAATACTGGCAATACCGGCACAGAAACAGAATGGGTGATCTACTGGTGGCTCAGCCCGTCAATTAAATAGAACACCATAGTAATGCCAGCAGAATGCAAAAGGATGTCATCATCTGATATTGGTGTCCTTTTGTGTTCCACTGGTGTTGTTATGGCACCACATCAGCTGTGTCTGAAAATCTCCTAAATTACAAACAACAGCCTAGGTCATATTCAGCCAAGGTTTAAAAAGAAACATATATGGGGCTGTTTACATGGCAAAATAAATCCTCTAAGAATTTTCAGAGTCCTAATAGTTCCCACATCTTTCGGATCAAAGTCACCATATTCAGAAGAAGAGGGGCAAAAAACCCCATAAGTCACGCAGTACCAGCTTTTGCTATCTTCCCCGACTTTTTTGAAAAGTAGCGCAAGTTAGCACACTATCGATTGTGTGAACTACCATTTCACTTATGGCAGTGGAAACTACCAGCAGTCTTCCCAAAACAGCCATTGTAGAGCTGAGCTGTGATTGGTTGGATTGACCAATGAGGAGGTGGACTTGCAAGAGATGAGGCTCAAATGAAAAGATCCAGCCAGCTGGCTTGCTTTCTAGCATAATTACTCTCTCTCTCTCTCTGTGTATGAGAGAGATAGAGCCTGTAGCGATCTGCTCCACCAGCTGATTGCTCCCTCACCCTGCTGTGATCATGTTCTTTTGTGTGTGTCTCTGTGCGTGCACGTGTGTGTGTGTGTGTGTGTGTGAGAGAGAGAGAGAGAGAGAGAGAGAGAAAGAAAGAGAAGCAGTCTGCTCAGCTGGCATGTCACAGTGGGTGAGCGGAAGGGGGGCTTTAGGGAAGCTGCCTCCTTTGTCATTATTCCTCTCCCCCATGGTCTCCCCCCTTTTTGGTTGCTTTATCTCCTGTTCTCTGGCTAGAGCTGCTAACTTCTGGTTAAATCTGGTGACAAGCACCCATTCTGGGGAGTTTTGTGCACTCTAGTCCAAAACAGACTTTCCCCAAGGTCTGGTATTATCAGACATGGCAGGAACCCACATTGAAAGACACAGGTCTGCTGCCATCATGTGTAGTTCTGATATGGAAACAAGGTGTTTTTGCAGTATTTAATGTTACAAGCAAAAGCCCAGAATCTGATCATGTTACAAGAAAGCCTACATATGTTTACTTCATTGTATACTCCAAAAACCCTACTGTAGTAACGTACTGTAGACTGATTCTGTAGTCAAACAAAATCCATAATCCACAAAAAAGTGATACCTTTATTGGCCAACCAAACTGCGAAACACATGATGCAAGCTTTTGAAGCTCTACTGTCCTTTATCTCAGCATACCACATGGCCAGGAAGCAGGAGTGGCCTCTGCCTGCATGAGATCCCTCACCTGAACAACAACACAAGCGACCTCTGAGGCAGCATGTAGGCCTATGACTTCAACACCTTTACTTTTCTATCTTTATTTTTAAGCATCTTTTGCCTGCTGAATAAGTCAGTATAGCTTTGAAAGCTTGCATCATGTGTTTTGCAGTTTGGTTGGCAAATGAAGGTATCACTTTTTTGTGGATTCTGGATTTTGTTTTGCTACATGGCCAACAGACTACCTCTGCTGTAGTCAGTGGGACATACTCCTAGGTAAGTGTGCCTAGAATTGGAGCCTAAATCATGGTTAAATGTTGTTCTGTGGCAAATATAAACTGCAGACAAAATGAGTTCTCTAGTTCTTTTTATGTCCTCTGTTTCTCATTATGAGTTTTAGTTTTGTTTTGCGAAAGAAAGAACATATTTTCTGCTTCATTTGAATTGAATTGATGAATTGCCACAGAGATTCTGCACAGCTCCTGCTCTATCTAAGATTTCAAGGCAAAGTGGAACACAATAAACTAGCAACAATGGTTTAAAAAAGAAACAAGAAAGTGTGGCGGAGAAAAACTACAGAAATCCTGCAGAGATGTTCTGCCTTGGGGTGAATTACAAATTCAGAAACTTCTTTAACTGTATTTTTTTTTCTAAATGAAAGAACTGTATTATAAAATGGGACATCTTCAAGGAGGAACTCACACTATTCTTGATTTATGCTCTGCTGTGCTGCTGCTGCAGCTGCAGAAGGAGAATAGAAATATAGTTTGCTGCCCCAAGGAGCTTCCAAATTAAAAGAGGGAGGGGAGAGGATATACAGTAAATAAATGGAGGGGGTGAACAGGGGAAGAAAATACTTCATGCTCAGTTATATGTGTTTTGGTTTAGTTTTAATAGAACAACAGGACTAAGGAGTTAGGTTAGTGGTAACTGGTGGGTTCGATGTCAATGGGAAGTAGATCCAACTCCGGGGTTTAAATCTAAACTTTAAAGAACATGTCCAAGCTGATGAACGCTTCCTCCCTAAATAGATTCAACTTCGATATGGTCTGTTGATTTATTATTATTATCATCAGTTAAATAGGTTCACCACCATGTAAAGGTCAACCCCTGCATCTATGGATTCAGTATCCACAGTTTCACTTATTCATGTCTGAAAAACATATGTTCTCTCTTGGCATTTCTAGGCCCTCCAATGTGATTCTATGGTCAACTTCCAGTGTTCGTCTCATTGAAAATAATTATAAATAGGGATTATTATCCTTATTATCCATGGTATCAGGTATCCACATTTGTGTGTGTGTCTTGGAATATATTTCCCATAGATACAGGGGTCGACCTGTATAGTTCATATAGTATCCAGACTAAAACGGCAGATTCATTACCTCATGAATGTGGGGACAACTAGACACCACTGGCTTAGGCTTCATGGGGGAAAAAAGGGATTCAGGAAAGACTTCTGAAGTGGGAGGGCACCATTACACTGGTATTCTGGGCAGGAGTTCCAAGCAAAAGGGGCAGAGTCATTTAATGCACTGCCACTCAAAATGGATCAGTGCCCTGTGTGAGCCATCAGCTGCCAGTCCATGACATTTGCAGGAAAGAAGTAACAGTTGTAGTAAATGGGCCCAAATATGGTACCAGTCCCTGGTATATAGGAGAAAAAAAATGCCCTGTCTCCATCAGATAGCATAAGGAGCACAGCTTTAAAAGAATCATCTTTGGATTGCAGAGGGTGTTTTGATTATTTGGTATTTAAACTAGCAGAGTGCAGTGGGAGAGTGCTGTGCTTGTGACTATTATATAGGAGTAATAACCACTCTGGAAACTGGTAGTGGGGCAAAAAGGAAAAAAATCCTTACTTAATGGAAATTTAGGGATAGTGCAAGAGGACAAAGAACCTTAAATGTAGTTAAAGAAACCTTCAGTGTCTGCCTTTGCCTTTTGAAGATGGAGGAGCAAGAAGAAACAGGAAATGTTCTCAGAGAAGAAGGAGGGAGGGAAGAAATGCAAGAATACTAATTCCCACATAGATCTAGACAAAAATGAAGGGAAAAATACACCAAGTTCTCTGTTTCTCTATCCCTGTCCTTCATTACATGAACTGATGTCCTATTTCAACAGAGAGAGGCGTAAAGGTGACCGCCAGAAGACATGAGGTGGGTGTATATTCAACAGAGGATATGAGAATGGAGTGGGGGAGTACAAGTTCTAGTAAGGAGAGGCAGGATTTGATGTCATCAGTATAAACAGTATTCAGCACTGACAGCTATGAGACTGGTTGAGATCATATGAGGAAATGTAAGAAAACAGGAGAGGGATAAGAAAAGGTACTGGCAGGGATCTCAATAGGGAGAAAAAAAACCCAGAAAAAGATTAAAATATTTTTAAAATATTTAACATACTGTTAAAATATTGAAAGAGCCATTAGACAGGAGCAAAAACAGCAGCAGACATTATCATGGATGTCTAAGAAGTAAGGGTTCTCACACAAGAGACTAGATCTCTGGTGTCAAAGGCAGCAGAGGTCAAAGACGTTGAGTCAGAGTCCTTCGATTTGCCAGTAAAGAAATCCTTGGGGATTCCTACAAAGACAGTTGGAGTGGAATTGACACAATGGAGGCCAGATTGCAGAAAAGGCCAACACAGAGTGGATAGAGCATATTCCCGGGGTTTGAAAGAAAGGGTCTATTTTCCCTGCAGCCACAGGACTGGGCACAAGGATTGGGCACAAGAAAGAGACTGTCTCAGACTGCAGATTTGGTCATCAAATTGTTAGATCTGTAATTTATTATTATGCTACTTTTACTGCCAGGTGGGACAAGGAGAGGCCCATTTGAGATTTTTGTTTTGGACAAAATAATTTGGCTGGTTTTTGGTCCTCTGAGAACCATTTGGTCCACTGCCTCAGGCAGCAACAGGTCTTGGGTCAGCCTTGCACAGCCATCATACTGTGTAAATCAGTTCTAGCATCAGTATGTCAAGGCTCTAAGGACTACACTTAGTACATTTTTCATGAGAAAAATCTGATTCTTCCCACTAAAAATGTACTTAATCGAACCCAAAATATTTTGTCTATGACTATGTGTCCTATGGCACATAGTGTCCATGTGCCTCCCCCCCCCTTTTGCAAGAGGGCTTGTTTCATAACAACAGGAGATGCAATGGTTAAACTGTCCCTTGCCCACAATATTTTCAAGCTCCCTCCCATGTTTCTGTGGTATGGCAGCTTACCTTATTTGAGCAAATATTGCCATAGGATTCAGAAGACTCAGTTCTCTCTCAACAAAGTGAGGAAAAAAAGGGCAGTGTATCTGAAAATCCACAGGCTGGCCCTCGTAGCTTCCCACATCTCGGCATGTGCTTCCGTTTTATAAAGAACTCGCTCTGTGAACTAAAGGCACACCCCTGCATTTTCTCTATTGTTTGTTCAATATTTCAGAATGTTCACTTACCCTTTGTTAGTAACCTTCACTTTATGTTATTGGGGATGGTTAGAGAACATTTATATTAAGCAATTAAAAAAAAAAGAACTATGTACACTTATTACTATGTTCCTGACAAATAATACCCTTGTACTGACAGTAAGAGGCAAGAACTTCTACACAAAGGTTCCTTTCATGTACTGAAAGGCAATGTAGGTTCCATTTATCATGGCAGGTGTTCCCAATTCACTGAGAAGAAGCTTCTCCAAGCACTGTATAGACCTGGTGCTGATTGGCATACGGGGGGCGGGATGCATTACAAATGTAAGACTGTTAATGTTTCCCAAAATTAGACCTGGAAAAAACACCTACAGGAATCAGTATGTAAATTCAAATCACAGTTTTCAGTCCTATTTGTCATGATGTAGGATAGGGATGAGGAATCTTTGACTGGCTAGACGGTTTGGACTACAAATCCCACAATCCCTTACCATTGGCTATGCTGGCTGGGGCTGAGAGAAGTTGTAGGCCAAAACATCTAGATAGCCCAAGGTCCCCAGCTTCTGGTATATATGGCAATTTTCCTTAACTGATCTATATTTTAATTGATATTAGCTGTTTGTAGAACCTGTTGTTCTCTGCCTTGATCCATAGGGAGAGGCGGGTAATAAATAATAATGATAATGATAATTAAGATGATGAATGTAGACATTCATAGGTGAATTGCTCTACATTCTAACTCTCTTTAAGCATTTATGGTGATGGAGGTGGTTTGGTTTTGACTAGACCAATAGCACTGGGAAGAAAGAAGATGTATTTTCTCCTGTGCCATTTGTAATATATCCTCACATATATACATACCATGAAATGGGAATCAAACTGTAGTTTCTTCTGCTTTCCAGCAAATTCTGTCCTCTGACTGGAATAATTGCCAGTTATGAGTTGTGCTAGCACAAGGGGATTATTTGCCCTTTCATGTTGGTGATAAAAGATACCTTCTTTTACAAGATCCTCCACTGTAGTCTTAGCACTGCAGCTTATAGGCTTAGTCTATAAAATAATTGCTTAAGACTGCTGAACACATTGGAAGAGTGTTCTTGAATGGACATTATACCACAAAAACAAGACAACAGTGATAAAATTACTGGGACCCCAATGTAAATGTTGACCTAGCTCAACACTGCACACCTTTCATAGAATGTTACATTCACATTAATCAAAGCAGTAACTCATGCAAGGTGTCTTTGCAAATCAAGCAGTAAATATTAAAACAACATGTAACTGACGCCCTCAAATAACAGAGTAAAGAGACAATGGAAAAAGCTTCCAAGTAAATCATGGGGATGATTAAAAATTGTGTAATACACAGAATCAGAAATTATTTATTCAGAGATCTGCAAACATGTGCACTCACCCTAACTCATACCGTTATGAATGTAATGCTTGTTGGCATTTACAAGTTATGAAGTATTCATTAACAAATCTCATTGGCAATGGATTTTGAAAGTTTGTTTCTGCCTTTGCAAATATTTTTGTTTCTGTGGCCTGACTGTGACAGGCACATCTTTCTATAAATCATGTCACTGAATTGGGTCCTTAGAAGAACAATTCAACCTTGTGACTTATTTCTCTACTTCACCTGAATAGCAGGCATGTGGAATCCTTTATGAAAGTGTTTATTTTCCAATTACAATGACCCCTGTATTAAGTTAGTAGATAGTATTGTACCACGTGGTATTCTAATAGATAAATTATCAACACATTAAATGTATCATGTATGGATTAAATACATAGCTTGCCAATGAAAGGATCAAGCCTGCTATGCACAGACAGAGGAGGCTTCAACTTCCACCCACCCCTTCCCTGTTTATATTTACCTCCCTCCTATATACAAAGCGATGAAAATCCAAAACTCAATGGGAGACAATACATGCTAAATGTAATGATGATAAATTGAAATGGAATGCTAAATGTAATAATGCCAATACATTCGTGGAAAGTTACAAAAAATACTTATAACCTCCTGTATGGGAAACTGGTGGGCAGTGATAAAAATCAGATATGGAGAGCTGTAACAAAAGAATATTATCAGTCTAGTAATGTAGAAATTAACTACATTGGCAACGATGATGATGATGATGATGATGACAATGCTAATGATGACTGCATATAGTCCCTATCTATTTTATATGTAGAAAAATCATAGGATCAAAGAACATGCAACTCACAGCACTATAAAAAGGCTGTGCCATTACAGGAATACTTGCTTAGAAGTGAGGTCTATGCTATCCTGTGGGTCTTATTAGTTACTACATTTGCTAAGGACTGCAGCCACATTTAAGTTCCCCTGAAATTACCTTGTACCTCAGCCATCAAATTGCATGTATCCATCTCTTCCATATCTGTCCAGACTGTCCTCCTATCACTTGTCTGTAAGACTGCATTGTAGAAGGCACAAAGGGCTGCAGGGGTTAGGAGGAACCCAGCAAAATCACCTCCGGAGAACTCTGGATTGATACTTCAATATGAAGTCCTTTCAGTGCTATCATTGTACAATAATTTCACTCTTCCACTTTCCCCCAAAGGACAAAAATCATCCCTGGCTTAAAGCTTGCAGACTTTTAACTCTCAAAAGTAAGTAGGAGTGACTCACTCCCAACTCACCAACAGCAACAGCTGCCACTCCTTTCCTTCATCCCCATTTATGTCTAAACATTTTAAAATAGTATTTTAATAGCAATAATCCCTGATCTGTATGTAGGTCCTGAGGCTGCAATCTAATTTTGAGCTATTTGCTTTATTTTTTTCTTTTCATGTTAGTTGAGCCCTGGGACTGAATTCTATAGCCTTGTATTGCTTTTTATATTTGTTTTGTGATAACTGAATGCATGTTGTTTTGGTGAGTTAGGTAAAAACACACTCTAGTGTTCAGGAAATCCAAGATTGATAGCATCTTTTGATGTCAGGCAGGGAGCTGTTTCTTCTCTGAGATCTGTTGCTGTGCTGTGCTCAAATGACCTCAGCTACTTTAGTAGCCCTATAGTTCAACAGAGTCCTTTCATTATGTTAAATTGCTTAGCAGTTTTTTTGATGCCAACTGATGTTCACTGCAGTCTAGATAGATTGTCTTTTGGTTCCAGTCTGCCTTTTCTCTATATCTTGTTAGAAGTATGTAACAGTACAATAAAGACTCCAGAAGCTTTCAGTGGAACATTTTAATTCTTTTTCTTATTAAGATATTTGCAAGAGTAAATTCATTGGAATAGCCAAACTCCAATTGCTTTGCATGATGTAATGCACCCTAGGTGAACTCTGGAACACCAAGACAGTGGTGTCTAGCAGCCCTCAGCTCATTGAGGTGGTGGATCCTCTCTAGGTTTTAACCCAAACTTCATAGGAGCTATCCCAGATTTGGAATCTATCCCCAAACTAGATTCCCAGGCTACAGCTCCTAATGGATTCACTCCTCCACTGACTTGAGAGTTACCAGTTAGGGAGGGCATCACTTGCCCCATTCTACTCCAGTTCAGGGGAAACAGAGTTTCCAACCATAAAGTTTTCCCATGTGAAATCCTATGCAAAGGATCCATATTTTGTAGAAGTCCCTAGTGGGACCTCAGTTTTTACTACAGGTTGAGTCTCCCATATCCAAAATTCCAAAATCCAAAATTGTCCACATGGGTGGGTAAGATAGTCACACCTTTGCTTTCTGATGGTTCAGTGTGTATCAACTTTGTTTCATGCACAACATTATTGTCTATAAAATTACCTTCAGGCTATGTGTAGAAGGTGCATATGAAATATAAATAAATGTTGTGTTTAGACTTGGGTCCCATCTCCAAGATATCTCATTATATATATGCAAATATTCCAAAATCCAAAATATTCCAAAATCCAAAATACTCTGGTCCCAAACATTTTGGATAAGACTCAACCTCTAGTACAGGAGGACTCTGTTCTTAGTAGTCCAGGAATTTGACTGGATCAATATATTCTCAACTTCTGCATCTGTCCATGGACTAAGCATGTTGCTATAGCTGGTTCCTTTCTCCTAAAACTTTAACATTGGTATGATAAGTACAGGGGATCAGGGCTTCTGGGGCTAAAGACAGACCTCAACACGATAGACCTCACCATGGGATTTTTGCTGCCTTGGGTTTGTTTGGGCTAGACCCTTTATCTGATAAGATTAACCTATGAACATGTGCTGCTATAGAGCTTGAAGAAGTTTTTTTCCGAAGTACCACTAACAGAGGTATCCATGTGGGCTGGTTGATTCTGAGCATCGTGATCCAAAAAGTAACCTTTGAAAGCTCTGCTCATCCATGAGCATCCCTTCATTTGCCCTGACAAATATTCACCTTTTGTGTATGTTCCAACCATAAGTATGCAAACAGTCCATATTTTGCATATGCTTCAAGTGAGCATGTACAGAACAGTTGAAGGTGTTTAAGTACCTAGTGCTACCTTTATACACACCCCTTCTCATCCCCTGCTCCCCCAACCTCTCATGGGCAGGAAAATGGGGAGGCAGTAGAGACAGAACATAGGAAGTTGCCTTTGGACAATCCAGTCTAGTATTGTCAATTCTGAGTGGCAGTAACTATCTAGGCTTTCAGGCAGGATTCTTTCCTAGACCTACCTGGAGAGTGAGCACATTCCTTTGTGATTTTACATCCAACTCCTAAGCAGGTCCAACTCTGCCTAGCTTCTAAAATCTGATGAGGCTGGGTGTGTTCAGGATGCTGTAGTGGTGATACCACCATAACTTCTTGCTCCTCAGAGGAATGTCTCTGTCAGCAAAGAGGTAAATGGGATTACAAATCCCAGAAAAAACTGGTGGGAAATTGATACATGTGATAGCAGTTTCCACCCACAGAAGCTTTCTGTCATCAGAAATGGATACTCTTTTGTTACTGGAGACACTAGCACTTGTGGACTCTCCTTCTTTGAAAGTCTTTAAACAGAAGTTGAATGGCCATCTTCCAAGAGTGCTGGTTGTGTGGCAGGGGGTTGGACAGGATGGTCCTTGCTGTCCCTTCCAAATCTAGGATTCCTTGCTGAGAATAGTGATGATGGTCCTACTGCTGTTACTCCTGAGCGCCAGAGCCATTTCCCAAACAGCCTCATCTATACAGTATTTCCTAAACTAGCCAGGTGCCTTTAGATAAGGCAGAGAATCCTTCCATTGGTAGTGCTGATGTTAAGAGCCAACCACTAGTCCAACTGGCTTCTGTACATAGAGTGGAGGTGGGCACCATCTTATGTTTTGCCTCAGGCTGCAAAATGTCTTGAGCTGGACTGGCCCTGGGCAGCATGCTAACTTGTTTGTCCCTTGCATATGCAAACTGGGAACCAGATTGTGGCCAGTGCCTTTTCACAAAAACAGGAAGCTTCAAAATTGTCTGTGTGAAAGTATGTTAGCATCACACTTTTGTCATTAAGTGAGTTTGAAGTACATGTTTAAGCTCAGCATTGAAACCAGTGGAATTTAGTGGATTGTATCTTTAATTTATTTATACATGTGAAATATTTGTCATTATGATGGCCAGCAGAGAGATTGTCTGTGGAATGGAGAGACTTATATGTGGTCTATTGGCACTACTCTGTGTGACATTCAAAACTGCTTGAAGATGCCATCCCCCTTCTGTGTTGAAGTACATGAAACTGTTCAGAAGAAAGCAACAAGTTGTGTGATTGTGAGAACATGTTCTAGAATGCTGAAACTGTGAGTTTCTTACTTTATCTTCAGGCAGAATGCACATATACTAGTTCCCAATGTGAAATTTTGCAGTGCTACTCCACAATAAAAACAAATGTGGTGGACTACACAATATCTATTGTGAGAATAATTATTAATGAGGACCACAAGATGATACACATTGACAGGGTTGGGACTGATTTTCCTAACATGGCCAATATAAACTGAAATACTTAAACTGAAATACTGTTTTAAAATTATTGCCCACAGTTACAAAATAATTCAAGGTACTCTAGAGTTGTACGGCTTGTGTTGTTTACAGGTCAGCTAGTGTTAATGAAAAGCTAAAGTACACTAATGCTATCTGGATATTGAATGCTTTTTAAGCTATTAGCATACAAAAGACATTTCGAAATGTTCTACCAGTTAATGATTCCTTTGTCCTGTACTTTCAAATGTGTTGATTTCCCCCTATCTTCAAGTTCTATTTGGTATTATACCCAGAAGCACTTTCCACATCCTGTGGATAAGTTACTATTATTACCATTCTATGTAGATTTGTGTGTGGGGAGAGCGAGAGCGCGAGAGCGCGAGAGCGCGCGCGCGCGAGAGAGAGAGAGAGAGAGAGAGAGAGAGAGAGAGAGAGAGAGAGAGAGAGAGAGAGAGAGAGAGAGAGAGGGTGTACATACCGATGCATAAACACACTGGATGAATGGCAATTTAGCAGCCTGTTATATGAAAATGTGTGAAGTAGAGCTCCAACATTGCAGATGCTGGAATCTTGAATGGAAAAAATGAGAAGTAAGGAATGGTACCCACCCCCACGAACAGGAAAACAAGACAAAACACCATGTTGGATTAAACTGAAGGATCTTTCCCCCTCTGTAGGTAAATAGATGTTTCCAAAAAGTCCACAAATAGGCCTTGAAGTCAATAGCCATGTCCTGTTGATCCCTCCCTAAAATAACTGCAGCCTTCTGAGGCTAGTATTAAGTAATCCAGTAATTAAATAAGTTAGTTCATTATATGCCTTTGCATGCCTCATAATATGTGGTTTGTTTCTAAAATTATGAGCAGCACAAAATTGTTAAGACTAAAGAGTAGAAGCCTTTGATAGGCAAATAAGCCTAATGAGGGAAACAGCAGAAAGAATGTAGGCCAATATCTAGGACAGAGGCAAAACTAATTGACAACCTGGCACTCTTTCCAGAAAGTAGGAGGGCAAGCTCCAGCTTGGTGCTAGCTGCTTGGGGGTGGGAAAGAAGAGTAGACTGGCTGAACGATGCTATTCTCTGGCCACTACTCAGGGTGAGCAGAAAGGCCTGGATCACAGCAACAGAAGTAAACAAGTACGAAGGTGAAAAACATGCTGTGGGACTTTATCAGACACATACTTTTTAAACGTTCTTTTGGTGGCATAAATATGCATTTTTATGTCAGCAAAAGAATGTGTCCCCCCTCCCCGACACTTACTTCCTTTCCTGGCAAAGACTCCTCCATGAATGGAAAGGAAATGAATGGAGCCCGGTTCACTTTCTTATTTGAAATCTTGTGCAATTTCATAATGTGAGAAATTCAAACCTTAAAATAAAAATTAAGCATAAAAAGTCGCACCACACACACACAAACTTCCAAGTAACCCAGGAAGGGTCATAAAAAGAGCGAAACTTACCTGGATGTCCCAATCTGACCCGGAAGTGTTCACACCTGACCAGTCATTGTTGGGGTAAGTCCGAGATTTAAAGGGACAGAGGTATCACATGTTGGCAAAAAAGCGATAGGGAGATCTATTGATGGCTCAAGCCGTCAATTAAAAACCACAGGTTTGGGGCTCTTTAGAACTGCAAAAAGGTGACATTGTCTGATCCATGTACCCTTTCATGGTTATGTGGTGTTGTGATGACGCCGTATTTTCCATGTCTGATAAAGTCCTTACTTTCCAACTGTCCCAATTTGGCAGGGACAGTCCTGATTAATCTTCTGTTGTCCCACTTTTTCAACTGCTTTAAAAATGTCCCAGGTTTTCTCTCCTCCTCCCACTTTACTCCTTCATCCCTGGCTTATTTATGCACATTGGTGCAAACTGAGTTCAAAGAGCAAAAGTCATTTTCACTCAATTAATTCAGTGTGGAGGGCAGAGACTTGTCCTTCCAAAACCAAACTGCTGTAGCCTCTCCTAGCTTGTCTGTTGTTTCTTATTTATTAATAATGTTTTCCATCTTGACCATGCTCTGATGTCCCAGTTTTCATCTGTGAAACATTGAAGGGTATGGAAGAAATGCAAGGAACCTTCAGAACTGGTAAGTGCTAGATGAGAGCCAGCATGGTGTAGTGGTACGAGTGTTGGACTAGGACACTGGAGACCAGTGTTTGAATCATTGCTTGGGCATGGAAACCCACTGGGTGACTGTGGGCAAGTCACACTCTCTCCGCCTCAGAGGAGGCTAGGGCAAACACCCTCTCAACAAATTCTGCCAAGAAAATCCCTTTGGGGTCACCATAAGTTGGAAATGACTTGAAAACACACAGAAAAAAAAAGTGCTAGATTCCCCTTCTGTTGGTTCATTAAGAGAATTCTGAGCTCTGTGAGACTAGCCAGCAGTTGAAACTTTTCTTTGTCCATGGAATGATTCATCCCAGCCAGCATACAAAAGATTTTTCCAAGTCTTATAGTCCCTCTAGCATAATCACCCCAACTGCCTGCTGTCCCCAGGTAATTTTTGTGGCCCTTGACCTCTCTGGGCTCCCCAAATTCCACTTTCTTTTGACCAAAAAGAAAGTCAGTTGCCTCTTCTGGAAGCCACTAGGAGAGGTAATTTACTTATTCAATAAGTTTTTAACTTTAAAAATACTCATTTTTAAAAGATAGAAGTAGACTTTCACCCACTTCCATTTTTTAAATTTTAGGCCCAGAAGAGACCTCTTTAACAACAGAAAGTGATTCTGAAGTCACTTCCTATTCACTTCTTTTAAAAACAAAACCAGGGCCTAAAATGGCCTAGAGCCCCCCACTTTAATGGTGAAAATACTCCCATACTCTCAGAGGGCATTTGGAGGCATTTTTGACTCCTTGGGTCCAAAAAACAGCCCTGGAGGCAGTATGCACCCATTGCCCACCCCTGGATGGGTGTCTGGCAGGTAATCCTGTTCAGCAGACCCTGGTGAAAGATTGCTGACTAGCTTCTTGGTTCTCCTTTTTGAATGTTGTGGGATACTTACTCCAGTGGCACAGATAGCACTTTGAGAAGTTTGCTGGAGAAGTGTGTACAGTTATACTGGGACTGATGTATGATAGTGAAGGGCACGAAAGGAGGAACGGGAATTAGGCTAATTCTCTCCCATGTTAACCAATTTCCTATAATCAGAACCCTGGGCAGTGAACCTGGAAACCAGTTTTAAATTTAAATCCTCTTTTCTTACTTAGATCTGTTTTAATCCAGGCTTGGAATCTGAGGCCTAGAGGGCTTTTCATTAAACCATTGCACAGCCATATTGTTCTTTGCACTCTTGTTTCTTTTCTCTCCACTACCACACTTTCTAAATAGACAATGACAGTTAATTTGGTGACGATTGCTGGGAAATGAAGCCTATGTTTTAAAGTTTCTGACATCCTTGTATTATTGGCTAACTTCCCACGGTCTTTCTCTCAAGACTTTCTTTGTTCTAACTTGCAGCATTTCTAGCCTGCCCAGTACCTTGCTGAACTGATCAAAATGTTGTATGTAACTTGTTTGCTTGACAATCATGAGGTCAAAACGTTACTTTGCACATGCATTGTTAATCACTATGAAGTCACACTAATCCGAATGTATAAAATTACTGCTTCAACTAATAAACTTGTTTCCCTTCCTCATGACAAGTGCCGGTGTGGCCATTCTTCTCTTGAGGTGGGGAGGACTCCTTTGATCAAAGGTAACTTGAGTTTTAGGTGCCCTCCTTGGCTGATTCAGGGCCTACTCACAATGCCATGTCCCAGAGGAAAACTGGTGGGTGTCTGGTATTCCACAATTTGCCCAAGAGCAGCAAGTAGGAAGTGGACCAGCTCTACCTGGTGATCCAGAAATGTGTATGAATCAGGAACTAGTGAGAGTGTGAAGTTGAAGGCTTTCATGGCCAGCATCCATAGATTTTCCTTGGTATTTTCTGGGCTGTGAGGCCACATTCTGGAATAGTTTCTGACATTTTGCCTGCATCTGTGGCTGGCATCTTCAGATTCTCTGAAGATGCTGCCAGCCACAGATGCAGGCAAAATGTCAGAAACTATTCCAGAACATGGCCTCACAGCCAGGAAAAAACCCAAGGAAAACCAACTAGTGAGAGTCTTTTTTTGGGGGTCAGGGGACCTTTCCTACTACACAATTATAGCACTATGATTCCACTTTAATTGTTATGGCAGCATCTTATAGAATCCTGGACACTACACAGTTATAGCACTATGATTTCACTTTAACTGTCATGCTGCACCCTATAGAATCCTAGACTTTGTTGTTTGGTGAGGCTCTAGAATTCTCTGGCTGAGGATTCTAAATGCTCCTCCATAAACTGCATATCCCAGGATTCTAGAGGATATTGCAATGACAGCCAAACTGGAATCATAGCATATGCTCCAACATTTCACAGATGAAAACCGTCAGGATTAGGTCAAGATGGGAAAATATATTGATGAAGAAGAAAACACAAGCTGGGAGAAGCCACAGCAGCTTGTGTATTGCCTGAGCCGATTGTCCCCTCCTCTCCTTTCCCTCCACCACTGCTGAATTAATTGTGTGCAAACTACTATTGCACTTGGAACTCAATATGCAGGGATTAAAGTATGCTGAGTTCAGAATGGAATAATTGTTTGCAAATGGGAAGTGAGAGGAAGCGAGAGAAACTGGGACATTTTAAAAACAGTTGAAAAAGTGGGTAAACAGAGGATTAATTGGGACCATCCCTACTAAATCAAGATACTTGGAGGGTATGTCCTAGTACTATAATTGTGCAGTGTGAAAAGGCCGCAGGAAAACAAATGGAGCCAGTTCCAAGGGGTTGTCACTAATTTATTGAATTTTAAAAGGTTTGTGACTTGGTGATGTTGGTAATTCTGTCATTTAACAAAATTATGCATTTGCCTAGTAAGAATGATAAATGATTTTTAATAACCAGATGAATAAATGAAATAAATTATTCAGAGGGGATTCTGACATACTAATATTCAAAAGCAATTACCTTTTAAAAATGTCATCTGGAGCGTTACTTACTCCTACTATCATAATAATATTGAGATTAATGTTTGTAAAGCAGTGACAAACACTATGTGATTCTCCAAATCATGCTGCTTGGCTAGTACACAAGCGTTAGGAAGAACAGCCATAAATTGTATTCATTGCTCATATTCATGTCCTATTAATCACTGGGAAAGTCCAACACCATTGTTAAAAGACAAGAAGGTCTTCATGGGCTGTTGGAGCTGCCAATCAAATTTAATAAAATATAGGCCATAATTTTATCAGTTGGAGAAAAAGGGATATTTGTATCATTAGCAGGGACATTTTCCGAAGCATCAACAGCAGCTCTTCTATGAATTGCAAAACTAGCACAAAGGATTCTCACAGGATTATCAATTTGTCATCTCCACTGACTGAAACACAAAACCTGACACCATAAACGATAAACAGCCGTGCTGGTGGCAAATGCAAGTGAGGAATATGACTAGCCCTGGGAGATGCGACAGATACAGATGGAATGGCATCTCATGAAGTTCAGTAAAATACAAGCATGGAAAGTTGATAAACACCAAATACAAAAATGCTTACAAAAATGGCACTGTTTTCTGTTGCAAGAAATTTCCTGATCCTTGTCAGCATGCTGAATGAAGGTACTCAGGATTCTAACAAATTAATAGCCTCTCTCTCTCTGGCTTTTCTTCGCAAACGAAGATTCAGGAAGAACTCATCCCGCACTTTCTGCAAGCGCGCTGATGACTAAAAAGGCCGATCTGAGATAAACAACTCCGGCTGCAGAAAGCAAAGCAGAAGGTCTCCTTGGGTGATGTTTCCGGGTTGTGATTCTTTCTGCGTTGTCATTTCTCTTCAAGACATTTTCGGCGTGCGTTCTCAAATAAGGCTGCAGCATTGTGGATAGTGCGTCTCCATGCCTCCTGATGTGAGGCCAGGGCGGACCATTGTTGGTGATCAATTTGGCCGAGCCTGAGATGTTCTTTCAGGGAGTCCTTGTATCAGTTTTTTGGAGTGCCCCTCTTATGCTGACCTGTGGCGAGTTCACTGTAGAGTACTATTTTTGGGAGGCAATGGTCCTCCATCATAGAAACGTGCCTGCCCATCGCAGCTGTGTTCTCAATATCATGGCCTCAATGCTGGTGATCCCTGCTTGCTCAAGGACAGCAACATTCGTTACATAGTCAGTCCAGTGTATATTTAGGATTGTGCGTATACAGCGCTGATGAAAGCGTTCAAGGAGTCGTATGTGGTGGCGATAGGTTACCCACGTTTCAGATCCATAAAGGAGAATAGACAGTACAATGGCTCTATAAACATTGATTTTTGTGCTTCGCCTCAGGTATTTATTACTCCAGACTCTTTTGTAAAGTCTTCCAAATGTGCTATATGCCTTTGCTAGTCTGTGATCGATCTCTTTGTCAATCTTGGCATCTGAGGAGATGATGCTTCCCAGGTAGGTGAACGGCTGAATGGACTTGAGCACAGATTTGCCAACGGCAATGTGGGGATAGCGGTGTTCGTCCTGTGGTGCAGGCTGGTAAAGAACTTCTGTTTTCTTAAGGTTGACTTCAAGCCCAAACAGCTCTGCAGCTGTTGCGAAGCAGGATGTTAGGCGCTGCAGAGCTGCTTCTGTGTGGGCAACAAGGGCATCATCATCAGCGAAGAGCAGCTCACGGACTAGATAGTTTAGAGTCTTAGTGTGAGCCCTCAGGCGGCTTAAGTTAAACAAGCTACCATCAGTACGGTAACGTATATAGATGCCGTCTTCTTCTTCAAGCTCTGCTGTAGCCCTTTGCAGCACCATACTGAAGAAGATTGTAAATAAAGTTGGAACAAGAACACAACCTTGCTTCACTCCATTAGTTATTAGAAAGGGCTCTGAAAGAGCATCGCCATATCTGACTTGACTGCGCTGGCCCTCGTGTAGCAAGATAATCATTTTAAGGAATTTGGGGGGACATCCTAGTCTTTCCAGGATCTGCCACAGACCTTTTCTACTCAGAAATTAATAGCAGGAATGTGATTAATAGCACAGAGGTACCTTCAATTTTGGTTCCCCCCCTTTTTTCTTTCTGCAGAAAGAAAAGGGTATCTACTCAGGCATTGTTTATTAATTAAAATATTTCTATCATACTTTATAGCCAAAGATCTCAGCGCAGTATGCCTTCAATTTTGAATACAGAGGTCTATTTACTCTGGGATACTACAGCCCTAAGAGTTAATGCATTTTCACACATTACATTAGACACATCTCTGGAGATGACATTAGAGATGAATTGCACATTTTGAATCATATTTTCTCCTTGTAAGAGTTATGAGTTCTCAAATTATTATTATTTTTTTAATGGCCATATAACTCACTTTCCATTTAGTTAAAGAAGTAGCCATCTCAACAAAGCACAATATCCTTTGCTAGAGAATAAGGAGCAATAAAAAGTGGCAGCAGCCAGCAGACTTAATTTTGAGGGTTTTTTTTACATGAATATTATTGATAATCCTCTCCAGTGTTGTAAAAATTAAAGAAAGAAAAACTTTACCACTTGCCAAGGATAACTCTGAGCTCAGGATTACATTTGAATAAACTGCAGAGGGGGAAAAATTAAATGACTTAATTTAGAGCCTTATCTTACTGCATATAATTTAACAAGTCCATATGAAAAGAGAAAAGGGAAGGGGAAACATTTTCATTCCAATATTATTACAAGAGATTTTTTAATGCTCTATCTTATGAAACACTGCAAAATTGGTATATGCCTCTATAGTATAGTATTACTCCAATATCCTGATCCAATATATTGGTTTAAGTTCCAGTGGTGAACTGTCCTGAGGACTTCTTAAAGCCTATGGTAGGATATACTATGGAAGGCCAGCCAGCCAATGAGGGGGGCTATTGTCACATGGCTAAAGGAAAGAGGAAACACATAATCAGAAAAGAGGACATAGATTTACATTAGATTTTCATATGGTAGTTTATATATTGAGATGTGAATTGAGAAATAATTAGTATAATTTAACTAAAGTACTATACATCTTGAGAGCCAGCATAGTGTAGTGATTTGAGCTTTGGACTACAGCTCTGGAGACCAGGATTCAAATCCTTGCTCAGCCATGGTAACCCACTGGATGACCTTGGTCAAGTCGCACTCTCTCAGTCTCAGAGGGAGGCAAAGACAACCACCCCCAGAACAAATCTTGCCAAGAAAACTGTGATAGGTTCTCCTTAAGGTTGCCATAAGTCGGAAACAACTTGAAGACACACAGCAACAACCATACATCTCATTATTGCAGGGAAGACTAGTATGGCACGTGAGCTGTCCAATTCAGGCAATAATTGCAATCATACATTTCTATGGTTCATGCTTTCCCTTCTTATGGTTCTTTGTTATTAATCTATACTACCTTTCAAATAGAGGACACCTTCAAGAAGACACTTCAAAATAGAGGACTGTTTTCTGACTGCTCTTCAAAAAGAGGTTTGAGTCCTCTGTAAAGGCCACCCCATAATCAACCAAGCAAGTATATCAGTGATACTTACTTGGAGTTGAAGTTCTCATCCTGCATATTATCCATTTTCCATGAGAGAATATACTCTGTTCTTTTCCCCCTTCTACTTTGCTTCCATATCTCACCTATCTCGCCATCACCCAATACTCCTTTCCCCCTTGCTGATTTTCCAGTGGTCAATTCCTTCTACTTTCACTTCTGTTGCTCTAGCTTGCCATTTGCTCAGCAGTATGTAAAAGAATCTGTTGCATAATCTTTCTGTACATCTATCTCAACAGTTGGTTAAAAATAGAACAAGGAATGCTCAGGCATCGGGATCCTTTAAGGGCAGGATACCACACATTTTAGATCTATGGTAGTTGAGTGGAAAATTAAGATTTTGAGGTCTGCAAGAGATCTGTAGCAGGAACTCCTCAAGTGTGAGCTTGTCAGATATCAGCATTCCCAAACTCATAGTGTACACCCTTCAGTGTTTATCAGAAAGCTTTATTGCCAGAAATCCAGGAAGTGTGCAATACAAAGTCATTGCTGAGACTGAGAGCCTAACATATACACTCTAAGCTAAAAGCATTTTACAATCAACAAAATCTGGCAGATGGCATAACTATTGGTTGTCCATCATCCACTGACACAAGCATTCCTTAAACCAAAAGTTACCCTCTTCCCAGCATCTCTAGCCTTGAAACTAAAAATGTTAGTTGCAGATGCCTTGTTATCTCCTTTCCCAAATAAAGCCCAGTTACACATACATCATTTCACCCCTACACAAACTGCTATGCATACTACACCAAGGCCACAGGGAAACTATTGAATATGGCAGGAGCAGGCATAAGAGGGACCAATACCGACAGAGCTTGGATTTCTATTGAGAAGGATTGTTAGAATAAGGATTAAGCGAAGAGACTCAGGCATTCAGCCATGTAGCTCTGTTTTGGATTAGGAGAATCAAACTTTAGTTCTTCAATTGCTTTATCAAGTGATACAGGGCTCAATAGTGAAATTTAAACACTAGTTTCCTGTGCCAGTAAGGTTCCTCTATGGAAAGGGAATAACAAATCATTCTAGCTGGGATTTTGGCACAGCAGCCCATGAAGCACTAAATTAGGTGATTCACTCTGACCCAGTCTGGTGCTACCGAAGAATACAAAGGTCTACTTCTTTCCTCAATCTGGGCAACTAGTAGTGGGAAGTGGGTGGGTAAGTTGCTTACCAACCAAAGATCTTCCCCATTCATTTTCAGATTCTTAGCTGCCAGCCTGTTTCTGTCCTGCTTCTAGTTGATCTGGTGTGTCAAACTACTTTCAGCCCACCTGTGTCTGAGATAACTGCTTACCCTTCTCGTGAGCACTTTAAAGGTATAGAGCTACAGAGAGCTTCAAAGAGAGATAATGAACAGGGTGGTCCCAAGACAGTTTGGTGTGTGAGGCAAAGGACAAGATATGGTCTCTTTTGTCTTGTATTCCACATTGGATTGGGAGTTGAACCTTACTTCAACACTGCTGACAGGATCTTCCATTGTACCTGGAAGCAGTAAGATAGTTTATTGGGCTCAGGGTAGACTGTGTGGCACACATAGTACTGCCCCCACTCTGGGACCCCCACCACCTGCTGCTTGAGATGACCTCCTCATGGGAGGGCCAACCCTAGGGATGAAGCTTTGTATAGGTATTCCTATACATGCTGCATGAATTCTGCCAGGGAAAGAGCAGATTCCATTCATGTATGCACAGATACTGGCAACTTTAGATTATTCCTCGTTAATAGTCTCATCTCTTTTGAGGGTCATGCCTCATCATGTAATAAATATTTTCCCATAAGCAGCTACCCAGCTCAATGGAGAGATAGGTTCATGTACTGGCAATTCAGCATTAATGTCTGGTGCAGCAAGACATGTGGCAAAGTGCATCTATTGTCTACAGAGACGATGATATTCGTTTATTAGCTTTAATTAAGCTTGGAAGAGCAACATGCTTATCAGCTATCTAACTTGCTATGAGGATTGTTGTTTGTGTATATTTCATATAACTAGCTATACCCAGTATAACATACACCATTATCTACATATAAAAAATGCTTCGGTATGTTTCTGTTCCCACTCTGCTGATTGGCCACTTAGGAAATATGTCAAGCGTACAATCATTTGACACATTAATTTATAATCTTTCAAATCAACTATAATGGCTAGTTTCATGCTGCTGCCATGCAACCATGCGTACACACAGATACATAGACACACACATGCTACAAACACATGTAGCAACATGCTACACACAAACGCCATGCATGCCAGGATGCAAGAGCCCCACAACAGCTGCCATGCAACTGCATATACACACACCATCACACACACACACACCATGCATGCCAGAATGCAAGGGCCCCTCCGCCACCACCATGCAACTGCACATACATACACACACTATGCTACACATACACACTATGCTACACACATATACCATGCACGCTAGGATTTGAGAGCCCCTCCGCCACCGCTATGCACAAACACACACACACCATGCTACATCCCCACACTACCCCAAACCCCACACTATACACCCCCATTCTACACCCACATACACCCCACATACTACACACACCCCCATCCCAACACTACACACACACCCATGCCACACCCATACACCCCCACAGTACACACACAGACACACCATACATACCAGGATGTGAAAGCCCCTCCACCACCATGTTTAGATAGCACTTGAAGCTTTGCACATGTTTCCACCCCAAGGCCCAAGAGCAAGGAGCAACTACAGACAGCACAGACAGTCCAAGGTGAAGCTACAGATAGCCCAAGGCCCCCTAAGGTGCAGCTGCGGACAGCACAGATGGCCCAAGGCCCCCTAAGGTGCAGCTACAGACGGCACAGATGGCCCAAGGCTCCCCAAGGCACAGCTATGGACAGTACAGACAGCCTAAGCCCCCACCCCAAGGTGCAGCTACAGACAGCCCAGGATGGCCCAAGGTCCCCTGAGGTGCAGCTACAGACAGCCCAGGATGGCCCAAGGTCCCCTGAGGTGCAGCTACAGGCAGGCCAAGGAGCAGCTACAGAAAAAACAGAAGACCATATTGTAGTGACCAAGACTGAGGGCTGAATGCCACTCTTAAATAGCAGTTCCCCTGGCTGCTTCAGGTGTGCTGCATGATTGCAGCTGGCTGTATCTGATAGCTTGGCCCTGGTTCTTCCAAGACTCCCACAGCCAGGGCCTGAGTTTGCAAAGAGGCTGTGCCAGCTGCTGCAGCCAGAGGCCTAATCCTGCAAAGAGAGGCAGATCCTGAAACCTGAGCAGCCAATCAGCACACTGAAAATGGCAACATATCCAAGAGAATTATGTATATACGGTAAGCATTTGGGCTGTGATTTCATGAACATACATTGTTGTTGCTGTGTACCTTTGAGTCATTTCTGAGTTATGGTGAACCTAAGGTGAACCTATCACAGGGTTTTCTGAGGACTGAGAATGTGTGACTTCCCCAAGATCACCCAGTGGGTTTTCATGCCTGAGCAGGGATTTGAATTCTGGTCTCCCTTAGAAATGTGGGGGAGAGGCGTTTTGCAATAGTTTCAAAATAACATAATATTTGCCTGTATCCCCAAATCTGGTCATTTAAAATGAGGAGAAAAAAAGATGAGGTTCAATTTCTATGCACATGTACAGCATATTTAAATCAAATGGAGGTCACTTCAGAATCAACATAGGAGATTATCAGACACTCTAGATATGGTGTTACCATGACACCAGGAGATCGCTAAAGGGCTTCCTTTTCACATGACATTGTTCCCTTCTCATAATGCTGCCTTCAGCTGTCGTTACTCCTGCACTGCTTTTTACTGATGGGCTAAGCTGTTAATGGATCCCCCATTCCATTTCTGTCACTGAGGTTCGTGCAAGTGAAAAGGTGACTGTTTCGCTGGCGCAATCCCATTGTAAATAGGAGGTCCGTGCCAATCTGGTGAGACTGGGATGTCCAGGTAAATGACACACTTTTTTGTACTCTCCCTCAGTTACTTGTAAAGTTTTAATTGTGTTTTTGTGCTTAGTGTAACTTTTTCTCTTTTATTTGGGTTTTTATTTTTGAATTTCCCATGCTTTCGTCTTCTCACGAGAACCGGCGGGATTTCATTCCAGGAAGTAAATGGAGCTCCGTTAGAGCTCCATTCACTCTTGGGCTGCCTTGTCGCATGAATGAGGTAGCTGTGACAGGGACGGAAGAGGGGTGGGAGAGGAGATTGTGCAATGGGAACACTTTTTTTGTTCCCGTCTGATAATCTCCATATAGAATCAAGCTGCGAATCTGTCATTGAAAGATCGTAAAAGTAAAGATGATTTGGATATTTACAATGGGCTGAAGTAATTTTATTTGCATCCTTCTTTTCTGATGCTGTTGAATCCAACTCTACAACTTCTGCTGGAGTCATCTACTTACCTCTACTGAAAGGGATTTAGTTTCTGAATAATTAAACACAAATAGCAGGCTAATAATAATTGTACAATGGCACAGTGTGACTAAAAAATGGACCAACATAACATGATTGTAAGTCAGATGCAGATGTGAGTTGACATGATAATCTATCTCTTATGGCCTATTGATAATTTTTAATGAGCATACATTTCTTAAGGGAATATCAAAGCTCATCAAGGCCCCTGTGATGGCACCATCATTAACTTTTGGTGTTTTTCTTCAGACACTCCCTGGTGTGATATGTGATCTATCTCCTTAATTTCCATCTGATCCATCTATACAATATAATTGTGCTCAGTTCCATTTTCTAGTCTGGAATTTATACAGGGTCTCTTGAGATGAGGGAGCTGGATGCTCGGATACTGACTAGATTATTCCAATCAAACTGAATTGTAGTGTTATGAAAGAAAGAAGTGGAACTGAATTGTAGTGCTATGAAAAGAAGCAAAACAATCAGGATTTCAAGATATGAGCCAAAACTGTGATTAGAACACCAGAGAATTTCTGTCACTCCCAAAACAATGAAACCATTTCAGAAATTATGTGAACATGGAAAGACAGGGAATAGTTTTAAGTTGCTGAAGAATTCTAAAGGTTTCTGCCAGGTGGTAGTTATGACTTATAAAGCCTCGTAGAGCAGGGACCCAGCCTGTCTGAGGGACTGTATTTCCACATCCAAACTGCTTGGGTTCTGAGATCTTTGGTGGAGACCCT
The DNA here is from genome assembly GCA_030847615.1 of Gambelia wislizenii. Taxonomy (NCBI): domain Eukaryota; kingdom Metazoa; phylum Chordata; class Lepidosauria; order Squamata; family Crotaphytidae; genus Gambelia; species Gambelia wislizenii. The sequence goes on along the minus strand of JAUMIR010000003.1, from coordinate 47,126,365 downwards.
CCTCTTGGTTGTATGACCTTCATAGGCTCATTTGGTGAGGACATGAGAGAGACTTCTCCTTGTCTCCTCCCCTCCTTACCATTGTCTTTCCACTGGCAAACAAAGACATTTTTATTCCAGCAGACTTTCAGCAATTCATTGGATGGTTAGAAAAGGGCTTTTAACATTGATGTTATGCTTTTCAAAAACGTATATATTTTTAAACGGTTTATAATTCAAGATTGTTTTAATATTATAGCATTCTTATTTATTGCTTCCAAATGATAATATTTTGCATGCTTTTATCATACTTCCCCCCCGCCCCAAAGTCTGTATATGTTTCAGGTTTTTTTTTCCTGACCCACCTTGAATCCTAGTTCTGTGAGAAGGGTGGGATATAAATGAAAACAACAAACACTCTATCTGAGGAGATGAGATAAATTGTCAGATAGGGTAACTGAGTCAGAATAGTTGATGGAAGGGAAATCAAGTAGATAGTGGGCTGAGAAATAGTTAGAGAAAGGAGATTTTCAGACCTGCAAAATGCCGGTTTGCCGCGCGAGCAGCCTCCCGAAACTGCTGCGCGGCAAGGGTCTACTTCGGATGACGCTGTGCCTCTCGTGAAACCGTCCGTGTCACTTCCGTGAAGCTTGGGACGGCTCAGCGCCATATTTCAATCACGGAGGTTACCCGTGATTGAAATATGGCGCTGAGCCGTCCCAAGCTTCACGGAAGTGACACGGACGGTTTCGCGAGAGGCACAGCGTCGTCCGAAGTAGACCCTTGCCGCGCAGCAGTTTCGGGAGGCTGCTCGCGCGGCAAACTGGCATTTTGCAGGTCTGAAAATCTCCAAAGATGGTTGGATGAAGCATAGGTTACTGCCAGGGGGAGCGGACATAGGATGGAGGAATGGAGGGGCAAATGCAGGAGCATGGACTAAACTGTCATTTTCTGATCCGTGTCTTCTGTGTTTGCTTACAAGCCCATTCTATCGCACCAATCTCATAATTAGTATTTGCTTTTTAGAAAAAAAAGCCTGCATAAAAATGTAAACATTTCTCTCAAAATACACATTCCTAAATGTTTTTCTCTTCAAAATATGTATTTTAAAACACACTTTTAAAAAGCGGAGATCATTCTTTGTTACATTCTTTTAGCTATCAGTCCAGTTGATTGCTATATTCTGGTGTACACATTAATTGGAAGGTCTGATCAGATTAATTCATGTCAGGATTTGCAAAGACAAAACTTCCAAAATTGTTCCTAGCAAAAGAATCTGTGTTCTCTAGAACAATGTTTTGGGCCTGCACTACTGAAGAAAAGTGGCAGAAGTTCTTTCCTGGGGGAAAAAAAAATTCTTATTAAATGCCTTTTCATGCTTGCCTCAGAACAACAGTCAAAAGGTAGGAACAATAGATACTATGTTTATGCCCAAACAGTTTGGGCTGGCTGTGGTTACTTGCAGTTAGGCACAAGCTGACAGGCAGGCTCCCAAAGTAGAACCATCCATTCAGCAGGCGTTGAATGAAACCTATGACTCAGATGACAGGTTAAAAACCCACCAGAGCAAGTTGGACTACAAAAATGACATTTGGTGCAAGAAAGAAAAGATTTATGTGCCTAACAAGTTGAGATGTGAAATATTGAAGCAATGCCATGATGTAAAATCTGCTGGACATTTTGGGTTTGTGAAAATGTTGCATACAGTGATAAAACAATACTTATGCTTGGGGCTTAGAAAAGACATAGCAGAGTATGTTCAGGGGTGCCCTGTTTGTGCTACTGCTAAGCTTCAAGCAGGGAAGCCTTGAGGGTTGTTACAGCTGCTATCAACACCTGCCTGACCATAGAACCACATTAGCAAGGATTTCATAGTGGTTTTCCCCATGAGTAGCAGTAAAACCATAATTTGGGTGGTAGTTGACCTGTTTTCCAAGCAAGAACATTTTGTGGCATGTAAAACACTGCCCACAGCACAGTTGGTGAAATTGTTCATTCAGTATGTGTACAGATTAAATGGGGTGCCTAGTAAAATAATTTCTGATCAAGATAGCCAATTTACATCCCAGTTTTGGAAAATGTATTTAAAATCATTGTGGGTGGAACAGGGGATGAGTACTTCCCATCATCTCCAGATGGATGGCCAATCGGAGAGAATGAATGGGATTTTGGGACAGTACTTAAGGTTTTGTGTTAATTACCAACAAGATAATTGGGTTGAATTGCTGCCTTATGCTGAGATGGCATATAATTACTCGCTACACTCAAGTACTGGACTATCACCTTTTGAGGCTGTGTATGGAACAAAACATAGGGCATTGCTTTGCCTTGAGTTCATCCAGACTGACCTGGTGTCATTGCAAGATTGGGTGACACACGTGACCTCAGCTTGGCTGGAGATTGTGTCAGCTTTGGACTACACTAAAAAGACTTACAAAAAGTATGCTGACCAGAGGTGGGGCTCCAACTTGAACTTTACACTGGGTCAATAGGTATATCTCTTCACAAAATTTCTAAAGCTGCAGAAGCCTATTTAAATTGGAGTTAAGACTGTGTACATTCTCCTTTTTTTCTTCAAACAGCATGCTTGTATAGAAGTTACATTGCATCATATCATTCCATTTAATAAATCATAACATATCATTCCATTTAATAAGTCTCATATATCTATATCCTCCAAATTACAATCCACTTCATGTGTTATTATAGCTATTTTCAATCATAACAGCCATGCATTTCCTATAAGTTCTCAACTGTAAATATAGCTTCTCTTCACATTTGACTTTTACATGATTACCAGTCTTCTCGGGTAGTCAAACTGATGTTGCATTAGACTTAGTATAAATGTTCAACATTTAAATCTATACTCCATATTGTTATACAAATAAAATTGTATATGTAACTTGTGTGAATCCTTATTCTTTAATCTAACTTCACTCTTAAAAAGAAATAATACAACACATCCCTTGAGAGTATTTCTCAAATCATCGTCTCTACATATATTTATCCTTCTTGTTGCGCTATTTTGTTCATTTTGTTGGTTACTATTCTTCATTAATAATTAATTAATCAATTTATTTCCCATTTCTTCCTACAAAAGTCTGTTACTGGTTTCCATTCCAATTCTAGATTTTCTTTAGATTTTTGTCTTAATTCAAAGGTAAGTTTGTCCATGCAAGCCATGTCTAGTACTTTTACTAGCCATTCATCTATTGTTGGTATTTCTTGTTGCTTCCATGTTTGGGCTAAGGGTTACTTGGGACTTTTAAATTGTGTTTAGGTGCTTTGTATAAATTTTAATGCTTTTTTCTTTTTGAATTTCCCATGCTTATGTCTTCCCATGAGAACTGGTGGAATTTCACTCCAGGAAGTGAACAGAGCTCTGTTAGAGCTCTGTTCATTGCTGGGCTGCCTCAATGACTGGAGAGAAGGTAAGTATGGTGGGGAGGGTTATTGTTTGGGGACAGGGGCAGGAATGGAGATTGTGATAATCTCCATTGTGGTTTACCTTCAGTTCTTAGAAAGTTCTTAGAAATGAACTTTCAGAAGAACTTTTAAAGGCAAGAGTGGTGGGAAGAGGGTGTGGTTTTCATGAAGGGCTCAGGAAATAGAGGATTTTTTTTAAAAAATGGAAGTTGACTGAGACAGTATTTGAGAGCTGTTGATAAGTTGTTGTATCAAAAGCACACATAAGGACAATTTTAAAAGCAAAGTAAGTTATGTCTAGTTAGCACCCTTGTAAATATGAAGAACAACCTGTGGAATAATTACATCTGCTGCTTCCTTCATCAACATTTTCATGTGTCATTCTCATGTAGTATTTATTCCCTGAGAATCAAGAAATGCTTAAAATTTTGTTTTTTATAGAATAAGGGGTTGTCTTCCCTAGAGACCTTTTACATCTTTGTTCATTCATCTAGCCCACTGATCCCAGAAAACCAAACATCATATCAATAACAAATTAATTGCCTCTTAAATATGCCAAATCTGTCTTTTAATTAAATGCACCCAATATATAGTCATTTGTGCAGCAAGTGTAATAATATTTTATGTATCTAAAGCTTTTGGCTGCCTGCAGTACATGAAAAGTACTTTATGAACCCTTGCATTATTGCATATTTCATTATAATGTAATTCTATATTAGGTATTTCATTTATACATAGACCAAAAATAGTTCATATTCTCTAGCAAATGCAAATTTCAATGGAGAAGCCACAAGGAATGTTTAAAGCTTAACTGTTTGTGACATAGACACACTATTCTGCTTCACTGATGAAGGAACTGCTGCTATAAAACAGAACACCTCAACATGTTTCAGAACTGGATAACAAGGGAACAAAACAACCAATGGTGTGTCAGAATGTGATAGAACAGCCCTTTTCATTATCATATTAGAAAGCAGACCCGGGAGATGACAGTCTTGTTCGGCAGCATCCTGAATGACCAAGCAGTTTTTTAAAGGAGAGAACTGCTTGCTCCATATGGAGAGGGGCCTAGAAAAGGTGGCCTAATGAAAGCTCATCCCCATCTACCTGGTTGGCTAGCCACAGCCAACAGGCATCTTCTGATGTGGTCAAACCAAGGCAAAGAAACAAAGGCACACACCCGCCTCTAAAGGTGTAAATAAACTGACGCTTACATGCTGGAACATCAGAACCATGCAAGACTCTGCAGATAGTGGACGGCCTGAGCATCATTCTGCTCTAATAGCCCATGAACTATCACAACTCAATATTGACATTGCTGCTCTTAGTGAAGTTCATCTCCATGAGGAAGGCAGCCTTAAAGAACACAGCAGCGGCTACACACTTTACTGGTCTGGGTAACCAAAAACCGAAAAACATCTTTCAGGAGTAGGCTTTATGATTAAAAATTCCATTGCCTCCAAACTCGAAACCTTGCCAACAGGACACTCTGATCACATTATTTCCTTACACCTCCCACATGTTGTTCTCTTTAGTATATATGCCCCAACTATGCAAGCCAACCCTGTTGACAAAGACAAATTGTACGTAGACCTATGCCACCTCATACAAAAAGTCGCGTAGAAGATAAAATTATTATCCTTGGTGACTTCAATGCCAGAGTGGGAAAGAACTCCGAAGCCTAAAAAGGTGTCTTAGGCAAGCATGATGTTGGAAATTGCAATGATAACGGATGCCTCTTGCTAGAGTTCTGTGCAGAACAACAGCTGACTATTACAAACATGATCTTTCAGCAGAAAGACAGCTTGAAGACAACCTGGATGCATCCCCGATCCAAACATTGGCACCTCATTGACTATATTCTAGTCCTCCAGAGAAACATTCGCAATGTCCATCATTCCTGAGTGATGCCCAGTGCAGAATGCCAAACAGATCATCGCCTCGTCAGATGTAAACTAAATCTTCATCTTAAGTTCAAACCTAAGAGGGGTGGCATCTTAAAGAAGAGACTCCAAGTCAACAATCTTCAACAAGCTACCATGAGAGACAACTTCCAGGCAAATCTGCAAACAAAACTTGAAGACCACCTACAGATCCTTCTCCTACAGTGCTTTGGCAACATATCAAAAACAGTATCCTCCAGTCTGCAGAAGAATCCCCCTCGGGTTCTCCCACAAGAATAATCAAGACTGGTTTGATGAAAACAACTAAGAAATCCAGGAGCTGTTGGCAAAGAAGAGAACTGCTCACCAGGCATACCTCGCCCAGCCAACTTGCCACGTAAGAAAAGCAGCTTTCCGTCTCACATGTAGCAAACTACAACAAAAACTCCGAGACATGCAGAAAAAGTGGTGGATCAATATAGCAGAAAAGACACAACGCTGTGCAGATCTGGGTGATCATAGAGGATTTTATGAAGCTCTTAAAGCAGTGTTTGGACCTACTTTTCAGGTCCAAAGCTCCTTATACAGTACAGATGGTCAAACATTAATTACTAGTAAAGCCTCCATCCTGACTCAATGGGCTGAAGATTTTCAAAGTCTCTTTAGTGCCAACCGAATAGTCCAAGGCTCAGCTATCCAATATATGATACAAAAACCGATGAAAAATGAATTGGACATAGCTCCCACTTTGGAGGAGACCCTTAAGGCCATACAGCAGATGAAAAACAGCAAGGCAGCTGGGATCGATGGAATCCCACCTGAAGTTTGGAAACACGGAGGTCATATATTCCATGTTAAATTCCACAAACTCCTTGTGGATTGCTGGGGAAAAGGGGAACTGCCATCAGATCTCCGAGATGCAGTCATCATTACCCTGTACAAGAAAAAAGGAGCAAAATCCAATTGCTCAAACTATCGAGGCATAACACTGTTCTCTATTGCTGGAAAAATCCTTGAAAGGATACTCCTGAACAGATTAGTTCCTGCCATTGCAGAAGCACTTCTTCCTGAAAGCCAATGTTGCTTCAGAGCCAATAGGAGTACTACAGATATGGTATTCGCCCTTAGACAACTGCAAGAGAAATGTAGAGAGCAGAACAAGGGTCTCTATGTAACATTTCTTGACCTCACTAAAGCCTTCGACACCATGAGTAGGAAAGGCCTGTGGCAGATCCTGGAAAGAGTAGGATGTCCCCCCAAATTCCTTAAAATGATTATCTTGCTACACGAGGGCCAGCGCGGTCAAGTCAGATATGGCGATGTTCTTTCAGAGCCCTTTCTAATAACTAATGGAGTGAAGTAAGGTTGTGTTCTTGCACCAACTTTATTTACAATCTTCTTTAGCATGATGCTCCAAAGGGCTATGGCAGAGCTCGAAGAAGACGACGGCATCTATAATTACCGCACTGATGGCAGCTTGTTTAACTTAAGCCGTCTGAGGGCTCACACTAAGACTCTAAACTATCTAGTCCGTGAGCTGCTCTTTGCTGATGCTGCTGCCCTTGTTGCCCACACAGAAGCAGCTCTGCAGCGCCTAACATCCTGCTTCACAACAGCTGCAGAGCTGTTTGGGCTGGAAGTCAACCTGAAGAAAACGGAAGTTCTTTACCAGCCTGCACCACAGGACGAACACCACCATCCCCACATTGCCATTGGCAAATCTGTGCTCAAGTCCATTCAGCAGTTCACCTACCTGGGAAGCATCATCTCCTCAGATGCCAAGATTGACAAAGAGATCGATCACAGATTAGCAAAGGCATATAGTACATTTGGAAGACTTAACAAAAGAGTCTGGAGTAATAAACTCCTGAGGTGAAGCACAAAAATCAGTGTGTATAGAGCCATTGTACTGTCTATTCTCCTTTATGGGTCTGAAACATGGATCACCTATCACCACCACTTATGACTCCTTGAATGCTTTCATCAGCGCTGTATATGCACAATCCTAAATATACACGGGACTGACTATGTGACGAATGTTGCTGTCCTTGAGCAAGCAGGGATCACCAGCATTGAGGCCATGATACTGAGAACACAGCTGCAATGGGCAGGATACATTTCTAGGATGGATGACCATCGCCTCCCCAAAAGAGTACTCTACAGTGAACTCGCAACAGGTCAGTGTAAGAGGGGCGCTCCAAAAAAGCGATACAAGGACTCCCTGAAACAACATCTCAGGCTCGGCCAAATTGATCACCCACAATGGTCCACCCTGGCCTCACATTGGGAGGCATGGAGACGCACTATCCACAATGCTGCAGCCTTATTTGAGAACTTACGCCGAACAAGTCTTGAAGAGAAACAACAACGCAGAAAGAATCACAATCCGGAAACATCACCCAAGACCTTCTGCTGTGCTTTCTGAAACCGGACTTGTTTATCTCGAATTGGCCTTCTTAGCCATCAGTGCACTTGCAGAAAGCGTGGGATGAGTCCTTCCTGAATCTTCCTTTGCAAAGAAAAGCCAGAGAGAGAGAGAGAGAGAGAGAGAGAGAGAGAGAGAGAGAGAGAGAGAGAGAGAGAGGGCAACTCCCAGAAAACTCACCCCTCAAGTGTTCCAAATAAGGCAGGTCCTGGAAAACTACAGGGTTGCCAGTATAGTGCCTATGTGTATGTTTTTGTATCTCTGTGTGCACATTTGTGTATCTGTGTGAAAGACAGGAGTTTGTGTGTGTGTTTCTCTTGCTGAAAGAGGCAGTGCTTGTGTGTGTGCATGTGTGTGTGAGAGAGTGCATGCTTGTGTATCTCTGTGTACATGTTCATGCATCTGTGTGAAAGGTGCTTATGTGTGTGTGTTTCTCTCCTCCCCCACCTTGTATGTATGTGAGAGGGAGTGTAGATGTTTGTGTATTCCCTGGGTTTGTGCTTCAGTGTGTGAGAGAAAATAGAGTCTGCCTCTATAGAACAATATTTCATTTACATTAACTGCAATCACAAACCTATCAACTGAGAGATAAGTTACAATGAGCTGCATGGGACTTGTATGTATATGTGTCCTCAAGTTTCCTATCAACATATGGTGACACAACAACAACAACAATTTCTTACCTGCCTCTCCCTGTGGATCGAGGCAGGGGACAAAAAATTAACATGTAAATATAACGTTAGTCAAAAACACATATCAATGAAAAACATATATCAGTTTTTAAAAACAGGTAAGACTAAGGACTTTTTCAGACATGTAAAAAGTGCTGCGGAGGCCTTGGGAGAGGTACGCACCTGTTTTGCGGCAGGGGGTCCTTTTTGGACGCCACTGTCCCTCTCGCATTACCCTCCGTGTTCCTTCCATGTCGCATGGAAGGAAAAGGCACCACTTTTTATTCACGAAGAACTTCTGTGAGTAAAAAGTGGTGCCTTTTCCTTCCATGCAACACGGAAGAAACACAGAGGGTAACGTGAGAGGGACAACGGTGTCCAAAAAGGACCCCCTGCAGCAAAACAGGTGTGTACCTCTCCCGAGCCCTCTGCAGCACTTTTTACGCGTCTGAAAAGTCCTAAGACATTTTAAAATGATCAATACACAGTTTAAAATTCACAATTTAAAATCATCTGCATAGGCCTGCTGGAAGAGGCTGGTCTTTAATAATGCATTAAATCCGACAGCATATTTAACTATCGTATCTCTTCTGGCAGGCCCTTCCAGAGTCGGGGGGGGGGGGCTGAAGAAAAAGTCCTCTGGGTGATAGCCAGGGCTGGTTTAACCATACCGCCAAATCCGCATTGGCGGGGGGCCCCAGCCATGGGGGGGTCCCATCCTAACTGGCTCCAGCCGTCTCCTTCCTTTCTTCTCTCTGCCCCCACCAAGCAGGACAAGCTGCTGGGGGGAGAGTGCCGGCGGCTGCAGGAGGAGAGGGCCAGAGGCGGCAGCAGCAGCAGCGCCCAAGCTCAGGTTGAGCTGCTCCAAGCCAGGCTGAGTAAGGGCCAGGCTGAGTAAGAGCGGGAAGCGCTGCGCTGGGAGCTGGCGTGCTTGGAGCAAGTGGGCACCCAGAGCCTGGAGCTGCGCTGATGCTGCCGCCACCTGGAACCCAAGCTGTGGGGCCAGCTGGAGAGTCTCCATGGCTGGGCAGACTGCGCTGCCCTGGAAGCGACCCTGGACCGCCTGGGGGGCGAGTGCCGGCGGATGCATGAGGAGAGGCGGTGGAGGCACCAGCAGCAGCAGTGCCCAGGCTGGGCCCCATGGCCAGCGTTGCTGCCTTTGCCTCTGTGGGAGGAGCCCTGGCCCGCATGCTGGTGAGTAACCCTCCTCCTGCAAAAAACATTTTTAATAGTAATCTGAATATCCTGTACTGTACTGTGAATATGTTAGGTTAGGTTACATTGACATGAGATAAACATATGGCCCCCCCAAAATAAAGTGTTGCAGCCCCCCCAATTCCTTAAACTGGTCCTGGTGATAGCTGCTAACCTAGTCCTATCTGGCTGGAGCAAATGTCTCCCAGAGGATCCAAGTGTACAGGGCAGATTATATGGGAGAAGGTGATCTTGTAGGTAACCTGGACCCAAACCATTTAGGGCTTTAAAGGTAACAACCACCACTTTGTACCTTGCCTGGAAACGAATTGGCAGCCAGTTGGGTGTTTTTTATATTGGTGCGATATGATCACTCCTGGACAGGTTTTTTTAAACTGCCAATCAAAGGTGCACAAGTGCAACCTTCTGCTTAAAAAAGCTGTTTGGTTGCCTCAGAGCAGTGAAAAAGTACATGATTGGCAATGTGAAACTCCAAAATGGTGCTTCTGGACATGCCCCTTACACATGTCTGACCAATCAGCTTCCACTTCTGCCTTGTGCTGCAATGTGAATAATTCGTCCAAATGAGTGGTAATGCACATTTCTATACATTATTTTAAAAACTTCGGGAAAAGCTGCAGTCTTCCCTCCATAGTTTTTGGCGCCTGCCTTCTGAATAAGGCGAATCGCCATGGGATCTTGTTGGGACAAAAGGTGTTCCCTGAGAATTCTATTAGGATTATTTTCACCATCTAGACAACCCCTCAGATTTGATGCATAAATCCAGAGGGTTCTCTCTTCCTCATCAGTGAAAGGAAATTAATGCACTAACTTCTTCCCTTGGCCACACACTTTCCATCACTTTACAAATTCACATGTTGTTCAGCAGTACACTTTACAAATTCACACAGGAGTCCCTGTTTTTATCTGTGAAAGCCAGCATAGCCAATAGTGAGGGAGGCTGGGAGCTGCAGTTCTACAATGTCCAGAGAGTCACACAATTAGCATTCCTGGGTTAAAATGACTCTGTTACCTCCTTATCAAAGAGATCCAAATTTCCCTGTATAAGTTCAACATTTCAAAGATTGAATGGAGTACCCTATTAAACAGCTGTCTAAATACCCTAAAGGCACCAGTTCCCATCTGATCTTGGAAGCTAAGCAGGTTCGGCCCTGGTTAGTACGTAGATGGGAGACCACCAATGAATACCAGGTGCTGTAGGCTATATATCAGGGGAAGGAACTGCCAAAAGCATCTCTGAGTATTCCTTGCCTAAGAAAACACTAAGAAATTCATGGGGTCACCATAAGTTGACAGGTGACTTGAAGGCACAGAGGAGATTATTACACGAGTCCCTTGAAACCATCTCTGTCCCGCTACCCCCCACCTGCCCCACTCCTGTCCCTGTAACACTAAAGAAAAAAACTTTCCAAACACCTACCTTTTCATGTTATAGAAATGGCTCCCCCTTCCCTTAGCTTCACTACAGTAAAGGCAGCTGTTGTAAAGCTGTTTTACTACTGTGAAGCCAAATCCTGCTCATTCTCGTGAGAGAACAATCGTGTGGGAAATTTCAAACTAAAAGGCCAAATAAAAGGTAAAAACAAAAACCAAAAACCCAAGCCCCAAAACAAACTTTTAAAATTACAAGTAACCGGGGTGGGTGGGAAGGGTGTCACTTACTTGGTTGTCCTGATCGCACCCGGAAGTGTCCGGCACACACCTCCCAGTGACGTCACGTTCCATTGTCATCCTGGGAGCAGAATGGGGCTCCTGTTCATTTGCCCGTCATTCCGTTATGATAATGGAACGGGCTTCTTATTCATGGATTTTTCTGTGAATAAGAGGAAGTGGGGGAGGAACAGGAGCAGAACGGGAGCATCACAGGACAGGGACAACGTCATCTAAAAGGTAAGCCTTTTAGCGATCTCCTGTTGTCCCTGTCCTAGGATATTTTTAGCGTGTGATAATCTCCAGACACACATCATTAAAACACAAGGGGGTAGCATTCAGTGAAGCACTCCCATTCATGAAACAGCTTCCAACAATTCCTGCCCCTCCTGACCTCCTATGTACTCTTAAAATCTGATTTTGAGAAAACATTCCATTTTCTGCAGTCAGCTGTACAGTGTTTCCACCTAGTCGCCTGGTCACTTGTCCTCCCTGAGTAATTAAACATTAGGGCAGTCTTTTGAGTCATCCAGCATGATGAATACCCAAGGAAACCATGGTTGATATGATTCAACCATCTGCCGTAAGGCAGCATCCAAGAGACCTGACATATGCCAGGGCCATCTTCTCTTGTAAACCTCAAGGAAAGGACTGTCTGCAATCTCCTTTGGCAGCCAGGAGTAGAACTGTACTGCCCTTCTAGCTATTTTTCTTCAAAGGGTTGCCCACTTCTTAATCTTAATTTGCTTTCTAAAATATTAAGCTTAGTCCCTTCTTTGGTGACTGACTATACTAATGCCTGTTAAGTAGTTGGAAGGTATCAAGAAATCCCAGACACTCTTTATTTTATTTCCTCTCTACTTAACATTTTCTTTAGGTCACAAAAAACCCAAGGTCATCACTCTTGCCTGATAGATTTAAATTCTATCATCATTTATTAGCATCCACTTAGAAATGCCTTACAGTTTTTCATAATCCATTTTGAAACAAGATTCTTAGAAAAAATAAACATACTACTGTACTCCAAATAAAGGTAATACACAGGAGAGTATAGTTTATTATTCACCAAGTCTTTGACCACTAATACATTGCAAAAATGAAACTGGCCTTTTGGGAAGAGCATAGAATTCTTTTAACAATAACTATAGGTAAAGGTAAATGAGGATATGACTGGCAGATTTCTTCCTATGATTCTGTTGAAGAGCAAGCTTAATCATGGATGGTAAAAAGGGTATATAATTCTTCCCCATCTCTTGCTAGAAGAAGTAAAATAGAGATGGAATGGAATACTTGGCACTGTATAGCTTTTGTATTTAGTAAAATAAATAATTTGTGTTCTTATGTAAGTACTGACATGATGCATTGGAAGTCCTTCTTTTCTATCATCATCATCATCATCATCATCTGCTATTTATATAGTGCCATCAATGTATATGGCACTTTACAGTAAAACAAAACAAAACAAAACATTGAGTCCTGCCAAAGGCATACAATCTAAAATAAGTTTATACATAAACACACACAATATAAATTTACTTTTACCACACACGCACACACACTTATTTATTTAAAATTGTTGTTGTGTGCCTTCAAGTTGTTTCTGACTTATGGTGGCCCTAAGGGGAACCGATTACAGGTATTTTTTGGCAAGACTTGTTCAGAGGGTGTTTGCCTTTGCCTTCCTCTGAGATTGAGAGAGTGTGACTTGTCCGAGGTCACTGAGTGGATTTCCATGGCTGACCAGGGATTTGAACCTTGGTCTCCAGAGTTGTAGTCCACTGCTCAAACCACTACACCATGCTGGCTCTCTCAACAAATACAAACATATCCAAAAAAAACCACAAAGAAAAATACACAATTAAGAAATAAATAATAGCATCCTCCAGATTAAAATTACCTCCGCAGCAAATGAATTTTGGACAGATAAACCTGGCATGACTAAAAATATATTTGCTTTCCAGTTAAGGATGATAGAGATAGAACTTGGCAGAGAATCTCAGACACCAAGAAGGCCCTCTCTTGTCTTCCCACTGCTATGCTCAACATCTTGCATCCTGTCCTTACATACTTTACAGAATTTATACCACAGGTGGGTCAGAACTACAGTTGCCCAAACCGCAGGCTAGCCTCTAGCCAGTCACCCCAATCCTACTGGATTCCCCCCCCCCTTGCCAATTTATAGGTGCCCTGATTCTCCCTCTTCACTTCCAGACCAACCTGCTGTGACAAAGCTGTTACATAAACAGAACCATTATGCCAACGACCTAAGCAGAAATCACTATGCACAATACAATGTTTTGGATGCTCCTTATGTAGTAGGAGAAACCCCAAAGAAAGTGAAAAACTGTATTATAAAAACAAGGAAAAAAATTCTGCACAGGCTGCCAACAATAAAGCTCCAGAAGTATATATAAGTTATTGAGAGGCCTGTTGAAATTCCAGGAAGCGTCACGAGACCTTGTGGGTTTAGATTTGGGCTGAAATTTCAGCCATCGCAAGACTTCCTCCCGGGCCTTTAGTCAAGCTACTGCTTGGCTGGGCCTGGAAGCTATGGTGCTATCTGCCTCTTTGGTGCAACCCCCTGCAATGTAATTGTGGGTAAAAACTGTTTCCACAAAGACACAACAAAATACCCATTCTGCAGAAGCCACTGTCATGAATAAAAACAGGAAAGACACCATATCAAAACAAATGAGCCAGCTGTAGCACATACATCACACCAAAAACCAAAACCAAACAGGAAAAGCGCATGTGCACACACACACACCATAGACAAAACATACCCCTTGCTCCTCACAATCCCCTCTAGTGCACAGGCCATTCTCTATCACCCTCCTCCAATGTATATTTTTCTTCTATTCTAGTTGACTGGAAATAATAATGCACTGAAGCTATTAGTAGCTAAGCAGTGAAGTGATGGTGTCCTGGTTCTCTGAGCATCATCTTATGACTGTTCAGTTGTGAATGGATTCAGCATAATATTATATAAAAGTATTTCTCCAAGATTTGCCTGATGGCTGCTAACACAGATGTCTGTGGGTACAGTGACGATAATGGGTGACTTCTTAGAGTCCTGCCATGGACATGGTTGAATCCAAAATAAGCCGTATTACATGTAGACCCTTTAAAATCAATGAGGATTAAGCTATCAATGGGACATACTCCAAGTATGACTAAAAGGAGATTTTTTAGATACGTTTTATACTTTGCAGTATGGGGCAGTCATGGAATTGCACTTTACTTTGAACCAATCCAAATTATGCATGTGGTGCTTCGCTGTGTATCCTGTTCTTGTTTGGATTATTTCACTCCAGAATTAATCTGGCAAGAAGTGTTCTTGTGGGACAGTGCAATCCCATTTTTTGGGTATGGATATTCCACTTACTATGTTTTGCTGCTGGAGATGGCCATGCCTGGTGATGTGTGTGATGAGTGTATGGCTATGAGCAGCTCCCTCCTCTTTCCCCCATTTTGATTTCCAGTTCCAGTTGATTGCTATCCAGGTGTGATCTCATCTGCTGTTGAACAAACAGCTGTATTTAGAAAGGATAAGTGTAACCCTCCTTTCCCCCTTCCTTTTCGTTCTCTATCCCTAATACTTCATGTTGCTTCCCTTCACTGGCATGTGTTTTGGATTTCATCTCCTTTATAGCATTCTCTTAACTACAAAGGGACTACACATACAATGGCCTGTTGCCCTCATAGGTTTGTTTCCCTGGGGAGCAGGGAGATCTATTTTGCCATGCCAGCATGGCACCTTGCCATGTAATCCTATTCCCCCTGTACTTCCTGGTTCTAGCCCTAATTATTTACCATGTTGGCACAGCGCCTTACCACATAACCCCTTGCACTTCCTACCTGTATCTTAGTTTCTTCATCATGCTTGCCAGCATGATACTTTGCCAGTTTTCTCCTAGGGAGCTTTCCCAGGTGATTGTTAACCAGTGATATTTCTGGGCTACATTTGCATCTCTTTTTTTATGTAGGGAGTCAACCGTGCTTACATACTGACTGCTCTATTTTTAATTTGTGTTTCTGTCGCCTTTCACCATCCACCATGTTTTCCCATTGGCCGGAAACATGATAATGGTATCCCAAAAGTCTACTGGAAAAGAGATTCCACCTAAGCATTAGGAAGAATGTCCTGATGGCAAGAGCTGTTCAGCAGTGGAATGCATTGCCTCAGTGTGTGGTGGAGTCTCCTTCTTTGGAGGTTTTTAAACAGAGGCTGGAATGCTTTGATTGTGTATTTCTGCAAGGCAAGGGGTTGGACTGGATGGCCCTTGTGGTCTCTTCCAACTCTATGATTCTATGACTCTAAGTCTGTGGGGTGATGGAGTGGGAAAGGTTGGGATTTGACAGGGCAAAAGTACATGTATTGGCAAATGTGGATAGGGATTCAGGCAGCTATAGGGACATCACAAACCATCTCAAGCATCATGGACCATGATGAATGGAAATGGCATTTTGGATATAAGTGAAATGAAAGTTGAAAAATAAGGTCTGTCTGTATTTCCCATCAGTTTGGATTCAACTTAGGTTGTGGAATGGGAATCTTTCTATTCAATACTTATATAGAAAAGTCTGCTGTTGGATGAATGATCTACAAATATACAGTTGTCCCTCCGTATCCATGGATTTGGTATCCATGGATTTAAGTATTAATGGCTTGGAAATATTCTTTAAAAATAATAATCCAAAAAGCAAACCTTGATTTTGCCATCTTGCATAAGGAACACCATTTTGCTATGCCATTGCATATAATGGGACTTGAGTATTCACAGATTTTGGCATCAATGGGGGGTCCTGGAACCAAACCCCAGCAAATATGAAGGGACAACTGTAATGTTCTAAGTATAAATGCCCAGTGAACACTGAAGTGAGACATTTGCTTTATAAACTGTCCTTACTACTTAACACACAAAAGCCTATATGAGTTGTGACTGTTGTAAATTGAAGAAACACAACTACCACCAAAGCCAGGAGTGGTCAACATGTTCTGTTGTCAATCTATGGATGGATGAATAATGAATCTTATTTTATATCTCCCATACCCTCCAACATTTTACAGAGAAAACCAGGACACATATAGCCAAGCACCATCAGAGTGGGGTCAAAATGGCAAAAAATACTAATGAGGAAGAAAACACAGCAGTTTGCTTTTGCCTGAGACTATTGGGAAAGATAAAAATTTCCCCGCACCTCATCTCTCCCCTCCTGTTGAGTTAATTGAGGGCAAACAACATTTTCACTTTGAACTCAGTTTGCACTAAGAGGCAAAGGGGTAAAGCGGGAGGAAAGAGAAACTGGGATATTTTAAAAGCAGTTGAAAAAGTGGGACAACAGAGGGTCAATTGGCAACTGCCAAATGGGGACAGTTGGAAAGTATGATCTCCATCCCAGGAGAAATGTGGGATACAGGCTTCCTCAGGTATTTGTGGAACCAACATCCACAGTTTCAGTTTTCTGCAGGACACAAAATAGGGACACATACCATAGAGTCGTCCTGGAAAATGCCTAGAGACATATCCTCTCTAGGCATCTTCTAGGTCTTCCAATGCAATGCTATTGTATGTTTCTACAGAAAGTCCTTTATTTTAATAGGATTTGCTATTATCTACGGTTTCACTTACACATGGTAAGTCCAGGAATGTATCCTCCACAGATATGGGGGCATGTGACCTGTATAAATAAACTAAACTAGACGAGACTAAAATATAAATAATAAATAAATAAATAATATCTGCACTTGCAACAAAAGTTTCTTTGTCTAGACCTTCTTTTAGCCAAAGTTTTTAAAAGTTTGTACATTTACACAGAAACAAAGAAAAATCTGACATTTTTCCCCATTTACCATCTTTGTATTCTTTAGTATAGTAGTTTTTTAAAAAATTTGACCTTCATTTCCCATCTGTATTTTTACAATAATGAAGGCTTAAAAATATAACATTGATTAAATACTCCAAAAGGGTATGGCCAGTACTTAAAAATAAATAAATGAGAGAGTAGTTTTGTTATTCTTAGCCCATAGCCTTTTTACATATTTACACGGAAGCCCAAAAAAGCTCTGGTGGATCTGTCTGTTCTGCTGCATAAATAATACATACTTTAAACTCATTTATACAGATTAGTTTTCTCTTTCAATCAGGTACAACATTAAGTGCTGCCCACACACTCTATAGGCCAGAACAGCTTCTCTGATCTTTTCTTTAATTAAGTGCTGCCATGGAAATTGCGGAAAAGAGGATACCAATTAAATGACAGTAGCATCACAGTTGGAGAAGTGCCATCTATGAAGTTGTCATAACTTAGATCAATGTAATGCTGTTTGATAGGCATTGTTCTAATGACTACACCTATGGGTTGCCATTGCTCTTATGAGATGTACGAGCAAACTCACAAAGAGAGTAGAGTTGTGATTATTGTGATCAAATGGGTCTTTGGCCATGTTTGTTTATTTGTTTGGTTGTGTATTATCCCACATGGGAACTGAGCTGTCTTACAAAATTGCTAAAACAAGAGAAAGCTAAAAACCTGATAATAAAAAAGTTAAAACACAATTAAGTACTTAACCCCAAACAAGTTATCAAAAATGCCTAATGGTGTTTCAAGCCACTGTTGGGTTTGTTAACATAAGGAAGCTTCTTTTTCCCTCCATGTGTACAAAGGTAAAAAGTTATTGGTTTAACAGTTACATGTTAATTCAGAAATTCTAAAGGTACATGTTGCCATAAAAAATTATGTTGGGTATTATGGATAAGGAATTGGGACAACAAACATGGACTACTACTTCAATATATGCTAACAGAGACAAGAATACTATTTGCTCAATCATGAAAATGGACAAAAGCACTGAGTATGGAAGAATAGGTGGTCAAGGTGGCAATTAGCTAACACACATTGGAAACTGTTTAATGCAGTGTAGTTGTGTAAATAGGTATTGCTTAAAACAATTTGTAAGCCGCTCTGATAGCCTTGTGGCTGAAGAGCGGGGTATAAATAAATAATAAAATAAAATAAAATAAAATAAAAGATCTTGCCCAGGTTGCTAAGTTGACCATGGACTCTAAAGGACAAACCCATTGAAGATTTTCTGAAAGATTGGAAGCTGTTTATGGTCTTCTTGAGCAATAAGACAATGATGTAACAATTTGTGGTTTTGATTATTAGTAACTCTAGCAAGTCCAATAAGTAAGTCTGTAATGAAAGAATAAGATAATTTCTATGAATAATGTTTTAATCTTTTTTCACATTACAGTTTTGAGGGAGGGTCAAAGTTCTTTTATATTTTGCTTAGTTTACTACAGTATTCTAGTTGGTTTAAGTTAGTTTGTAATTAGTCGCTTAGATTTGTGTAGTTAGTCTAGTCTTAGATTAAAGTTATTTAGGTATTATGTATGGTCTTGTCTATATGGTCAAAATAATACGGACATGATGCAAATGTATGGTGATCTGTTCAAATGGCCATTTGCACAAATACATGTCATTTGGAAGGGGGGGGCAGCCAAATCCACCGCAAAGTCTGTGTCCACAGTGTCTGGGACTTCGTATGGATTTTAGGGAAAAAATCTGTACGACTTGTGAATGTGCAACCATTTGTACACTCCCGTTTGCACAGATATGAACAGGCAGTGTAATTTGATTGGCTGGATGAGCAGAGGGGGCGGGGCTACCAAAGAGGGAAAGCAGCTGTGACTACCATGTTGGATTTTCAGCTAAGCGAGGGTCTGGTAAGTTGATTAAACAGCGATTGTATACTCTTTTAAAAATTTCTTTTTCTTGTAAATACGAAATAACGCCTGTGTGAACAACAGGAAAACTTTTTTAAAAAATTGGTGTTGGCGGATTTAAAATCGTGAGTAAATCACTTGCGTCAGCCAGCTGGCTAGAGGGTTATGCAGAGTTTAGGGGGGAGTTTTGGCTGTGTAGGCAGATTGCATTGTTGCGAATGCCTGCCTTTTTAGACATGTTCATATCCCCCCCCATCATATAGACAAGCTCTATGTATATGATGCTTTTCTTTCTTTTCTTTTTTTGGCCTTTTCCCATCTTCTTTATTTTGTTTATGCATTAACTGTTTATTGGGTGTACTGAATCTTTGAATGGAATCAATACAATTGAATCAATACAATTTTATATTTTAAAAAGTGAAAACACAATTGAAACAAGGTATCATGTTAAAATGCCATTATATTTTAAAAAATGTAAAAACCATTTAAAGGCATAACAATAAAATTAAAAATACAGCATACACCCCCGTAGAAATGACTTCCTACAAACAAATAATCATTAAATGCTTGTTTGAATAAAAAAGTCTTTTTCTGCCAGCAAAAGAAAAGCAGAGAGGGGGCCAGCATAGTTTCCTGTGGAAGTGAATTTCACTGCCTGGTAGAAGCCATTGAAACGCTGTCTTCCATGTCCTCCTCAGGTGTCCTGTGATGGTGGTGGGAATGAGAGAAAGCCCTCCCCTGAGCATTTCCCCAAGGATCTTAGGACTCTGGCAGGTTCATTGTAGGAAGATATGATCTTTCAGATAAGATCTAAACCTAAACCAAATAGGATGGCAGTACATGTGAAAGGGATCTAGGACTCTTAGTGGACCACAAGCTGAACATGAGTCAGCAGTATGATGCAGCAGCTAAAAAAGCCAATATGTTTCTAGGCTGCATTAATAGGAGTATAGTGTCTAGATCAGTGGTTCTCAACCTGTGGATCCCCAGATGTTGTTGGACCACAGTTCCCAGGAGCCCTCTGAGGTCTCACCTTGACAGCCAGGTGGTCTTTCCAGTCATTAGTGAGGCTGGGAACTGTAGTCAAACAACATCTGGGGACACACAGGTTGAGAATCACTGGTCTAGATCAAGGGATGTAATAGTGCCATTCTGTTCTGCTTACGTCAGACCTCACCTGGAATACTGTGTCCAGTTATGGGCACCACAATTCAGGAAAGATAATGAGAAGCTGGAACGTGTCCAGAGGAGGGCGACCAGGATGGTAGGAGGTCTGGAAGCCATGCCCTATGAGGAGGGGCTTAGGGAGCTGGGTATGTTTAGCCTGGGGAAGAGAAGGTTAAGAGGGTACATGGGAGCTATGTTTAAATATTTGAAGGGATGTCATACTGAGGATGGAGCAAGCTTGTTTTTTTGCTGTTCCAGAGACTAGGAGCAATGGGTTCAAAGTACAGGAAAAGAGATTCCACCTAAACATTAGGAAGAACTTCCTGACAGTAAGAGCTGTTCAGAAGTGGAATGCACTGCCTTGTAGTGTGGTGGAATCTCCTTCTTTGGAGGTTTTTAAACAGAGACTGGATGGCCATTGTTGGGAATGATTTGATTGTGTATTCCTGCACGGCAGGGGGTTGGACTAGATGGCCCTTGTGGTCTCTTCCAGCTTTATGATTCTATGAATCTATGACATTATATGTTTGAATTGTGCTCAGAAACGAACTGGTAGCCAGTTAAGCTTTTGCCCTATTCTGCCACTAGGTAGTCCTCACCACCACTGGGGCAGCTACGTGGCTGGAATGGGGGGCAAGCTGGGATAGGTCCCTCTACTTCATTTTTAAAATATACCCAGTTTAATGCATTCCTTTTGCAATGGAACAGATTGGGTCCCACATGTCCCAGCAGCTGGCTGTTGCTGCTGCTGCTGGTCCCTCTTGCTCTGCCAGGTCCAGGCAGCAGGCCTGCAGCATGTGACCAAGGCTGGTCACATGCAGGCAGCTTATCACATGATGCGACCAGCTGCCTGGATCCAGCAGAGCAGGGAAAATAGCAGCAGTGGCAGTGGTGGCTGCAGCAATGGGCTGGTGTTCCTATGTGGGCTCTGGCCCATTTTACTTTAGGTAACAGGGGACAAAGCAGGTCACGTGGGAGCCGGTGTATCCTGGCTGGTGTAGATGAGCACCAGGAGCACCTCTGTGTGGTTAGGATTAAGCTTATATTTGTTCACCCTCATCCATTCCGTTACTGACAATATATCTTTCATGCACTGAGTTGGATCCAGAAACATTTAAAAACAGACAAGATTCACTGAAATCTGTGATCCAATTAACCCAAGGGTGCATCTACATTGTAGAAATCAGCTTGGCACCACTTTAAGTGCTGTAGCTCCATCCTATGGAATCCTGGGGTTTGTAGTTTTACAAGGTCTTTTCTCTGCCAAAGAATGCTGGTGTATTACAAAACTACAGATCCCAGGATTCTGTAAGATGGAGCCATGGCAGTTGACAGGGTGCCAAACTGCATTATCTCTACAGGGTAAATGCACCCCAAAACTAACTTATGTCCCATTGAGTTCAGTGGATCTAAGCATAACTGACAATGTAATCCTAACTCAAAGATGCACCGGCTGTGGACAGTTAGGTTTAGGCACAAGCCTTTTCTGCTGGCAGATATCCCCCTTTGCTAACAGAAATGCCCTTGTGCCAGAAGAACCTCTTCTGCTGTCTGATTTCAGAGATCTGGTAACAGAACAACCTACCACCAGAACTGTTCTGCTTGCAAACGTCTGCCAACAGAAAGGCCAGAAAAGGAGCTGAGAAGGGTGGAGTGATGGATGAGGTAACCAAATTACATCAAATTCAAACCTCCACAGCAATAATACTGGCACACAGTTAGGCTCGGGCAGGGCAGTTCTATGTAATTTGCAAACAGGTTTGTGGCAGAGGGCGGGGAATTTGGTTCAGCACAACTTCAGCTAGCCTAATGTCTGCTCAACCAACTCATGACCATCTTGGCCTGTAAGAATTGTACTTTTAAGTCTGGATCCAAACTGATATTATCAATAGCATCTATTTGTGATGGGGAGGAGCATTACTGCTGTCCTTCTCTTTTAAAAACCTGAATGGATGCGCTTCAGTCCATCATACAAGCAAGAAGAATGGAGTGGACAGCCTCACTGAATGAATGAAGGAAGGCATGACAAAAATAATTGAATGATAACTAAAACTTGATATGCAACCTGAAGGGTAATGTGTAGACTCTCTGAACATCAAATGAATAATAAATATGCCTCTGCAACATAAAAATCTGCCTATGCAGATAGGAAGTATGGAATGCAGCCAAGATGAATGGGTGTCTTTATGGGATGAACAACTGTGAATGCAATTGATGCTTGTCAAGGCATGTGTCATAGGTCTGTGTCTACATAGCTTGCAAGAAGCTTTTGAGAAAAGCAATGCTTGCATTTAGTATTGTTAATATAAATGGTATGGATTAAGGGTTTCATTTCCCCCCTCCTCCTTTCTGACAAAACTGTTTGGTAGTTGGCTCACAAGCAGAAATTCAAACCTGTCTACAATTCTACCTTATGCCCCAGATAAATTGTTCACTAAAGCCCATGCTATAATACATGTATAAGTCTTTAAGGTACTATATTATTAGCATGGCAAGCCCTCTGGAATTATTTCAATAGAGGAAATGCATCCCATTATTGTACTTCATAACTGGAAATGTTGCACACTTAATTTCTTTAATTTATACAGTTGACATAGGAGTCTTGTCAGAAAAATATAATAGAGATGTGGATGCTCCGCTTTTAGATTTTTAATTGCCAGCATGACACAGTCATTGTGCTTCTGACTCCAAAATTATGTCAGTAATGTATGAATTACCTCTATCAAGTGTCAGGCTAAGAAGACAAATAATTAAGTTGTCCCTTTGCATTTTTGGTAATAACCGCAATCAGTCTAGATTCCTTTCATTCACATGGTTTCTAGAGGAATTCCGCTGCAATTTATAGTAATAATGAGATCCTTATTAGGAAGTGTTACCAATTTCCTGCCTAGGTTGGATTTTAATTAGCACTATTGCATGGCAATTGTTCTACCAGCAGGAGTGGCACTAGAAAAGCAAAATGTGCTGAGTACAAGGGGAAGCTTGTTTAAAGCAACTTAGAAAGAAAAGCATAAGAGATAAACAGGAAAAGGAAGAAGCTATTGAAAGTGCTTAAGACACAACAAAAGGCAAGGTTTTGCAAATTCAGTGTTGTATTTGAAATAATAAGAGCTTAAAAGGAAAATTCTGAAGCATGGTTGATTAACCTGGTGTTCAGAGCTTTTGATACTGCTATATTGTATTTAAGTCTCCTGGGCACTGTTAAGTAATGTAAGCCAACAAACTGTAATTTCATGCCTGAATGGACTAATACAAGTCTATGTATGCTTCTTGCTTCTTTGTAAGTACAATACTATATCGCCATAGTTAGTGGAGTAAAGAAAATAATGCAAGCAAGTTGTGGATACAGATTTCTTCCTCTTCTATAAAGCCATGGTTAAAGAAGTCCCTGAACTTTGCTGCTAAAATTGAGCAGAAAAACGGATGCCTTAATTGGACTTATGAAACCACAACTGACTACAGTTGAATTGTTAGACATTTGCTGATATGTTAGGCTTGTTATTTACATTGGTATTTAGGGCTCTTTCTTACACACAAGTGCATAAGAACTGTCTGAGTAGACAAGGACAAGTTCCATCTAAACTACTGCTTTACCATGGTCTTTGAACCAATGGCCTTTGGAACTGCAGTTGCAGTTGGAGTTTTGGAGATGTAGATTGATTGTGATAGCTTGCCTGTCTCTGGCCCTGAAATCCAAAGTCCACAAAACAAAAGCCATAGACTAAATCCAGTTGTTATTCCCAATTAGAGTAGACTCAGTGAATCAATTGGAACTTGGTAAATCAACACTTACTGTATGTAAATTACAGTGTTTCAATGGTTCTACCTTAACAAGGACTATCAGATTTAGCCCATACTTTGCACACATAGTAAAATTGTCTAAATCAGTTGCAAAAATGTAGTGGTAGCTGTCAATGTGGATACATCTAAAAGGTGGTAAGATACATTTACGGAGAGTAGGACCATCAATGGCTATTACTTGTGATGGTATATATCACCTCTAGTATGAAAGGATATAGGTTTTTGTATCTTAGTTCCTAGGGAAGAGGAACACAAGAAGGAGGATGAAGTTGCACTCATATCCTGCTTGTGGATGGCCACTGTGTGAACACAATACTGGACTAGATTGATCATCAGTCTGATCTAGCCATTGCTCCTTGTGTTCTTATTTGGAGTTGCATTGTTTATTTCATAAATTTAAATAGCCACTGCAGGTTTCCCTAAGTAAGACTGACTCTCGCAAACGGGAAGAGGGATTTAACTTTTTTATGTATTCTGTACTCCCCAGAAAAAACACCCTTTCCAAAGCTTTCAGAGATGCAACCAGTTAGTCTCTTTTAACATAAAAAGGAGGAGGTGAGGGGGAGCAAAAAAAGGAATGTGGCAGCACCTTTAAGCCTAACTGGTTTTTATTTTCATATGTGCTTTTGAGGATATAAACCCACTTCGTCAGATGAAGTACAGAGTGATATTAACGGATCTGGTATGAAGCACATTTATACAGTTGTGGGAGTGGGGTGGAAGACTTTACAAAAGAGTCTGGAGTAATAAACACCTGAGGCGAAGCACAAAAATCAGTGTGTATAGAGCCATTGTACTGTCTATTCTCCTTTATGGGTCTGAAACATGGGTCACCTATCGCCACCACTTACAACTCCTCGAACGCTTCCATCAGCGCTGTTTATGCACAATCCTAAATATACACTGAACTGACTATGTGATGAATGTTGCTGTCCTTGAGCAAGCAGGGATCACCAGCATTGAGGCCATGATATTGAGAACACAGCTGCACTGGGCAGGGCATGTTTCTATGATGGAGGACCATCGCCTCCCCAAAATAGTACTCTACAGTGAACTCGCCACGGGTCAGCGTAAAAGGGGCGCTCCAAAAAAGCGATACAAGGACTCCCTGAAACAATATCTCAGGCTTGGCCAAATTGATCACCAACAGTGGTCCGCCCTGGCCTCACATTGGGAGGCATGGAGACGCACTATCCACAATGCTGCAGTCTTATTTGAGAACTCACGCCGAAGAAGTCTTGAAGAGAAACGACAACGCAGAAAGAATCACAACCCGGAAACATCACCCAAGGAGACCTTCTGCTGTGCCTTCTGCAACTGGACTTGCCTATCTCAGATTGGCCTTTTTAGTAATCAGTGCGCTTGCAGAAAACGCGGGATGAGTCCTTCCTGAATCTTCGTTTGTGAAGAAAAGCCAGAGAGAGAGGGGGGGGGGAGTGGGGTAGAATATAATAGGATCCAGAAAGATGAACATCATGTCCCTTGTCCTAATTTTTCAGCAGGCTGGACGAGTTGATACAGGTCTTTCAGATCTTTATGGTGGTCAGTTAGTGTTGATTTGTGAAAACAATAAATCTGCTTACCAAAGGTCAGTTTCCCTGGGTTTAAGTATCTTTGATTCCATTTGTTATATGTGCAGTGGCAAGGACTCTTGTATTAATATATGTAGTGCGCCATGAAGCCATTGTCTTCATTCTTAGCTCTGCTCATGGGCTGGAATTTGTGAATATGATTCAATTCACCTATTTATCTTTCTAGTCTCCTTTATAATTTCCTTGTTAAGGCCCAGGACCTGTAAAACCCTTACTGTATGTCCATGAAATATGAGCTAGTGTAGTGTACTGGTTTGAGTGCTTGACTACGAATCTGGAGACCAGGATTTAAATCTCTGCTCAACCATGGAAACTCATTGGGTGACCTTTGGCACATCACACTCTTTCAGCTCAAAGGAAGGTAAAGGTAAACCCCCTCTGAAGAAATCTTGCCAAGAAAACCCTGTGATAGGCTCACCTTAAGGGCACCGTAAGTCAGACACAATGTGAAGTCATGCAACAACAATACTCAGGAAGGTTGAATTGTTCTGCAACTTTTTTTTGTTTATTGCCATTTCTAATGTCAGATTTATGTCCATTTATCCTCCTGTTTGTCCAATGTAGATTCCAGAGGGGCATTACTGGCATAGGATTGCATATACCACATTGGAGGAAGAGAAAGTAAATACACTTCTGGTGTTGTGATGTTATCATCCACTGTAATATTGCTCCCAGAGTAGACGTGGGAGCAGAGTTGACACCTGGGTTTGTGGCAGGGACTTGTACCTGTATTACCATCCATGTTATGTAATCTGTTGTAAGAAATTGTTTAAGATTTGGAGGCTGTCTGTAGGCCTATAAAAGCCTGCCTCCCAGAGCTTGAGAGAGGCCTGTGTTATTCTCCAGAATTTATTGTAGCTTGTTGATGATGCATTTGAGTGGTCTCACCTGGGTACTGTAGGTGACAATTAAGGGTGTTCTGTTACTTTATGTTTTTTGTCTCTCTTGTAGTAGATGGTTCCTTGGTATTAATCTTGCCTTGTTAATTTGTTTCTTCACCTATTTAGGTGGGTATTGTAGTTTGAGAAATGCTTGTTGTAAATCCAAGAGTTTTGAGTCTCTTATGGGTCTGAGCAGATGTGGTTGCATCAGAGGGCTTGGCTTTAAACAACTGATTTGTTAGTGTGTTTTAAGTGGAAACAGGATTATTATTATTATTATTATTATTATGTAAGTATCTGTAGCGATCAGTGTATTTTTTGATAGAGTGTGGTATTTGGAAGTCCATTGTGCAGTTGCATAGTGGTGTTAAGAAAGTGAATTTATTGTGTGGATTGTTCTAGGCTCAGGTTGATTGTAGTGTGGAAACTGTTGAAATCCTGGTGGAACTTCTCAAGTGATTGCTTTCTATGTGGCCAAATTACAAAGATGTCATCAAGAAACCTTTGGTAGAGGAGAGGTTTTGGGGTGCATGTGCTGAGGAAGTACAGTATTATCCTAGGTCAGGATGTTTGCATACTGAGGTGCCATGTGGGTGGGTGCCCATGACGGTGCCACTGACTTGGAGGTAAATATTATTCCTAAAAGTGAAGTACAGTCTGATTCCTGTATCCACAGAACCACAACCCACAGTTTCAGTTATCCGCAGGACACAATATAGGGACACATACCATAGAGCCACACTGAAAAATGCCTAGAGAGGCATCCTCTCTAGACATCTTCTAGGGTGTCCAACTTTATGGTATGTTTTTACTGGAAGTCCTTCATTTTATTAGAGTTCACTGTAATCCCCGGTTTTTAGTATCCATGGTAAGCACAGGAGCCTAACCCCAGTGGATACAGGGGCCCAATTGTAGTTATGAGTAAGTACAAAGTGGCAGAGTTTGGTGGCTAGTTTCATTCAGGATGGTATTCTTGATGCCTTTCCAAAGCTGTAATTTGATAAGGGAGGGAAGCTCCCATTGGTACCATGAGGGAAGTGAGTTCACATTGATGCTCTTCAAATGTGGAAGTGTTCTATAACAAAAAGGACTTAGAAAAGAGTGCAATAAGCCGGTTGCCCGGGACTTACCAGGTGGCCGCTTTTGCGGCTGGAGTCCCCCCGCGCCCGGGCAGCCGCTCTACGTGGCCGGCATGGGCTCCGCCATGCCGGCCATCTCCTTTCTCCTTCTCCTCAGTCTGAGCTTGCAAGCCGGGGAAAGTATCGTAAGCCAGCCAATGGGAGGGAGGCAGCTCCCACCTGATTGGCTCCTCTGATTGGCCAAGGGGAGGGGCTAGTCCCCAATGCAGTCTGCTGGCCGGGTATAAATTCCCGGCTGGCTCTCTGCCTCAGCAGTTGGCTCTTGCGAGCCGAAGAGGACGGAGCTCTCCGGGGAGCTCCTGAAGAGGAGGAGAGGCCCAGAAGAGCCACAGAAGAGCTGCGGAAGAGCCGAGGCTGCTGGGGAGAGCTGACCGGTCGGCCTTGGCGCAGACAGAAGAAGGGCAGCAGCGAGGCCAGAAGGCAGGAGGAGCAGCGGCAGGTGGCGGACGGCGGGGACGGTGGTCCCAGCGGCAGTCCCAGCGGCGGCGGCACCAGCAGCAGCGGAGGCCAGCCCGGCCGGGCCAGGCAGGCCCCTCTTAGGAGCCAGGGGGCACAGACCCGGCTGGGACAGGCAGGCAGCCTCGGGGGGCAGCTGTCCCAGGAGACAGGGCCGGCAGGCCTATGGGGGGCGGTGACGGGTCTTCGGGCCCGGTCATCGTTGGAGGCCGGTAGGCCGGGCAGGACCAGCCCCGGGTGCCTGCGGGGGCGGACCCGGCGGTGGGGGTGGTTGGGCTAGTGGGTTCATTAGCCCGGCCGGACCCAGTGGAGCAGTGCCACTGGGGGGTACCCACCCGGGGACAGCTGAACAGGTCTGCAGGGGGCAGCCCGTTTGAGCTAGCCAGGTGGGGGGGCCTCAGGGCGGTAGGCCCAAGCCTTGCGGGCTGGGTCTCCTGTACCCACCGCTTCTGAGGCTACGGGGCCGGTGAGAGGCTCTCCCAGAGGGGCCTATAGAGGGCGGACAAGCCGAGAGAGAAGGGTGGACAAGCCAGGGGGAGGCTAGCTCGGCTAGAACAGCCTTAAGTGGGCGGACAAGCCAGGGAAAAGGCAGCTCGGCGGAGCAAGCCTTAAGCAGGCAGACAAGCCAGGAGAAGGGCGGACAAGCCAGGATAAGGCAACTTGGCTCCGAGCAGCCACATTTGGGGGCAAGCCAGGAAAAGGGCGGACAAGCCAGGAGGAGGCTAGCCCGGCACAAGCAGCCTTAGTTGTGGCGGAAAAGCCAAGAGAGACCCTTCCCATACCTTTTGCTGAAATCACTTTCAGGCCTACGTTTAAGAGCAATTACTGCTGCATCCTGGTGGGAATGCCACCCAAGAAGAAACCAACACACTCGGCAGCCCCCAAGGGGAAAACAGCATCCAGCAGGCCCGCCACCCGGGCACTGTTGGGCCGAACACCCAAGTCTTGGGCAGCCCTGGCTCCCCAGACTCGGAAAGCCAACCCCCCGGCCGGGGTGGCGGGCAATTCTGCAGCCGTCTTCTGGACAATTTAAAATAGGAGGTTTAAAGAAGGGCATGGTTGATGGGAAACACATAAATAAAGATGCTAGATGCTGTAAGTCAGTCTTTACTGAGGCGTTAGTCCTATGAACTCTTTTAAATAAACATGTATAGTTTAGGTTGTACATGCTAATGAAATAAATCCCAGAACAACAGTGCTTCAGTGCTTTAGGGCCACTGAACAACTCTACACTATATAATACTATAAATAATTGGAAAATTCTACTTTTTAAAATACTATAATATAGTATTATTCAATCCAAAAACCAATTCTGCATGTTAAAAATAACATAAAATAAAATCTTTGTAAATGTTCATGTAACTTTTCTGAGGGGAAAAAGAAGAAATGTAATTCCCCCTGCCTTGTCAGTGAAAGTGTATTCATTCCAATCAGTTCCTCCTGTCAAGATGTAATAATGAAGACTCAATTGTCCTTTCTCCCCTGTGCTGTGCCTTCCATACCTATTTTTTACTTTGAGTGTTTTCTTAACATCCTATAAAGTTTTCTCCACATGAATCTTTATTTATTACTTCAGGTTGAGGTGCCACATATTATTATGAAATCTTTAAAGCAGAAAGATCATGTAACTCCACCACAATGTCTGTGTGGCTAGGAAGAGCCTTCCATTAGACAGCATCTGCTTCAGGAACAGTTTAATTTTAGTGTTTTTTTTTTAAATATACTCTTAAAAGGATACACATTAGAGAAAGAAGAGTCCTATTAGATTATCTTCAACTTGATCAAAGTAATTTCCTACTGCTTTATAAAATTTAGTTTCACAAAAACTCTGGGATGCTTATATTTCCCCTGAGAGTCTATATCACCACTTGTTCCAATATTCTTCTTGAAAGCTTCTCTTGTTATGAAATCTGATTTTAGACTTTTAAAATTATACAGTACTTCATTCTTCTTACGTATCCCATAGTGCAACGTTCTTGTGATTTCGTTCTTCCTATACATTCTTCTATCTTCCTGTACCCAGGAACATGAACATATCATGGGGGTTTCTTGGCAAGTTTTATACAGAGGGGCTTGCCATGGCTTTCATCTGAGGCTGAGAGAGTATGACTCTCCCCAGTGGGTTTCCATGGCTGAGCAGGGATTTGAACCATTGGACTTTTTCAGATGGGGGACCACCCCCCCAC
The DNA here is from genome assembly GCA_030847615.1 of Gambelia wislizenii. Classification (NCBI taxonomy): domain Eukaryota; kingdom Metazoa; phylum Chordata; class Lepidosauria; order Squamata; family Crotaphytidae; genus Gambelia; species Gambelia wislizenii. The sequence goes on along the minus strand of JAUMIR010000003.1, from coordinate 47,096,164 downwards.
CTCGAGGAGGTTGGGAGAAGAACGGGACTGTCGCGCTTACACAGCCCCGTTGCAGACAGTCCTGTCCTCCTCCACCCTCCTCCTGACCTCCTTCTGACCTTCCCCCATGCTGCTGGCACCACTTTTTATTGACAAAAAAACCTTTGTGAATAAAAAGCAGCACCTGTAGCATGGGGGAAGTTTGGGAGGAGGTCAGGATGAGGACGGGGCTGTCTGAAGTGCGGCTGTGTAAGCGCGACAGCCCTCTTCTTCTCCTGACCTCCTCGGGGTTCCCCCCCATCTGAAAAAGTCCCTAGTCTCCCAGAGTCCTAGTCCATATTCAAGTCCACTTATTCTGCACAGGCTTTCCACCCACTGACCCTTATACCTCCCTGTTTTCTTATTCCTTTTGCAGTTCATAAACAACCAACAAAGCCCAGAAGTAGTTTTTTTCTGACCTTTCTCCTACTTACGATAAATGATCAGTCCATGTCCCAGGGCCAGCCCTAATGTTAGGCCTTGAAGAACAGGTGCTGGGAGGTGACAGCAAGGTGTTGGCAGAGAGAGTTGTTTGTCAAAGGGAAAATCCCAGGCCCCTTAAACTACCTGCTCCCTTTTGATATGACGGAGGACCCTATCCCTTTGCCACAGTAAAAGAACATGGTAGATTTAATTGCTAACTCAGCTAGTTTTGTACATGGAATGAGAGTAGGTGCCATCCTGTTCTTTTCCTTTCGGGCAGTCCTGACATGTCTATCAAAGATTTGTTGTGTGGGTTGTAATATTGGCCATGGAGGCAAGATTTGATCATTTAAACCAGGAGGGGGCAACTGCAGAGGGAACAGGGTCAATTTTCACCTCTGTGTCCCTGATGGGCTGCACAGGTATACCAAAGCCCTCACACCTCCTAATTTTTTTCCAGGTGACTTTTCTCCCAAACCCTCCCAAAATGGTTCCGAGCTACTGTAAAACATAGCAGTTTTACTCTCCCTCCCTCCCTCCCTCCCTCCCTCCCTCATCCCTCCTTCCCAGCCCACCACATACTTTGAAAACTTCCCAGAAACACCCCCAATTCACTGAAAATTGGCCAAAACAGAAACAGGAAGGGACAGACTTCTATAATCTAAACAAATAAACACACAATATTCTTACTTATTTCCAGTGTCAAAGAATCCACTCCTTGGGCCAAATATCCATGAGTAAATTGATTTCATCATGTCAGATTTGCTCACAAGTGTGAATACTATATAAATCTTTTATGGGGCTCAAAATAAACAGGTGCAGTGTCATGACTTATTCATGAATGTGTGGATATATCCAGATAAAATAAGGATCAGCCCTGCCTTTCATGCCCCAGATTATTTCTGTGGTTTTCAAAAGGCATTTGAGATACAGAAAAAGTAAAACTCAACTCTGAATTTTGTAAACACACAGAGAGGTGAAGCATATATGGACATTCCCAAAGCAGTTTCTGAATCTGCTAAACTTTTTGCCAAAATTACAGTGTGTGTGTACAAAAGTGTATGCACATGTATGAGTGTGTGTGTGTGTGTGTGTGGTCCATGGTCGAAGATCTACCACTTTGCAAGACCAGTGGTTTGCTCTGGCCAGGATGAGACTGAGAAGAAAAGTAGATGTTTTGTCCCCCTTTCCCAGCAGAAGTTCACTTTTGTTATTTTCCTCCCTACTGAAACCAATGGGAAGGTTTCACCACTGGTGAAATTCTAGCTTGGATCTAGACTGGTGCAGGATCAGGGCCCAATACATTGGGGAACAAATACACCAACTCCAGACTGGTGCAGATTCAGAGTCCCACACACTGGTGAAAATGGGGCTTTGTGCCCAATGGATCCAGGACTTATACCAATCCAGAATACCCTGTTTTGGATTCTACCATGGTGGGAACCCCACTAACACTGTTCTTATACGAGTGGTTTCTATGGGTATAGTAGGGGCCCATGTGGGGGGGTATACTGTACATCCTCATCAAGAGTTCCTCTTCACTTATGCAGTAGCACTCCTTCTTCTTCCTAAACACTATTTTCTATACATAGCCTTTGCTGGGCCTTCTGTCTTTATTTTATAGATTTTGCTTCCCATCAGCATTCCCTGCTAGCTCCCTTTTCACATAAGAAGAGCTCTTCAAATACAGAAAATGGCAGCACCACTTGCTTTGCATATTAAAGGTATCAGGTTCAGTTGGTGGCATATTCGGGTAAGCATGGCAAAGAACTTGGAAATCCTGAAGAGTTCCTGATAATCAGTACAGACAAAGCTAGGGCATCCTACTCAGCTAAGACAGCTTCCTACGTATTTATTGCTGCATGTAAGGAAAATATAATTAAAAAAATACAGTCCATTCTTCAGGCCCTGAGATTTGGTAACTCTAGAGGCTTACTGCACTCTGAAGTAAAACAGCAGTGCAGCAGGAAGTTTCCATCTTCCATACTGCCTTACTGCATGATGCCGTCATTCTTTCGGTGTTCTGTTTTTCTGTTCCTTGGAAGACCGAGGTAAAACAATGTCTTTTTGCGAACAGTTTTTTCTGGTTAACAAAAAGACACAGTTTTACCTCTGTTTCCCATGGGACTGGAACGAAAGAACAATAATGTCATGCAGTAAGGCAGCACAGAAGATGTAATCTTCCTGCTGCACTGCTGTTTTACTTCGGAGTGCAGTAAGTTACTGATCTAACAGTCTGCTATGAAGCAACAATGGAAGATGAGCTTCCATGTGAAAGTCCTAGCATAGCTGCAAGGAGTAAGATGTCTCTTTTGCTTCTCTGCTGAAGTACCACCAAATGCACATTTTGTTTGCCATTTTCTTTTTACAGTGCAGTGGTTCTGTCTCATTCTGAACACAAGGCTGCAATCAATAACATTTTCCAGACTATATTTTAGAAAGCAACAAGTGATGATATATGACTTGAAACTGGCCCCATAAGTGTTGCCATCTGGATCCTCATTCTCCAGCCAAAAGGGGATTTAGATTGGTGGCATATGTGACAATGGGAGTTGAAATCAGTCCATTTGGAAGACTGTTTCCACTTCATTCATTTTATGGTCAGTGTGCCTGCAGCAAAACTGGTTAGTAAGCCAAAAACTAGTTGATGACTCAAACAACTACCTACTTTTTATTGCTGTTATACTGATACGAATTTTTATGCATGTATTTTTCCTTAAGTTGCCAAGTCTGTGAAGTTTCAAAGCATTTTACTTCTATCTGGTTAAAACATAAATTAGAGCAGTCATGATTTTTCACTCTTGAATTGTTGATAAAGCAACTTCTGTCTCCTTCTAAGCTTTTGTCCATATGATGACAGTGACAGCCCATGATAAAGGGCAGATTCAGCTCAAGATCACAAGAAAAAATTCTCTTTGATTGTCAGCCTTTCTGCTTCTGGAATCCAGTTCTTTTGGCGAGCAAGGTAGAATCTCTCTCCCCCACCCTGCACTTCCATCTTACTACAGTGCAAAACATATTTTAAGCAGTCAAATCATATGCTTTATCTAGACTTAAATTCCAAGAAGAGGTTTCTGAAACATTTGGTAAATTATATAGAGTAATATTTATAATTGTTTGAAACAAATTAGACTTCTGTCAGAAGGCAAAGAAAAGATCCATATCATTATCAAACTATTATCAAGAATAATTTGAATGCAAGAAATGGAAGCTAACTTGCCCATCACTTTTGTGAATAAAATCCAACCTCCTTAAATGAGATTGATCAGCTGTGGACACCTGGGTCTCTAAAGGATATACCAAGGTTTTCTGTGGAAACTGGAAGTGACTGGAAAGTAATTTCCATTAAAAAAATCACTGCTTTGAGCCATTTCCAGGCATAATAATAATAATAATAATAATTATTTATACCCCGCCCCTCTGTTAAAACAATCGGGGCGGCTTACAAAATTTAAAATACAATACAAATAAAATCCCTAAACACCCCAACTCCCACCCTCCCCCATAAAAAAAATTAAACAAATATAAATTAAAAGAACTAATCTAAAATCACTTTTAAAACTATAAATACAATAAATATAATAAATGGCCAGCAGCCTAGAAGAGGCCACGATCCCCTGAGGCCGGGATCTAATTAGGAAAGGCCTGCCGAAAGAGATCCGTCTTTAGTGCTTTTTTAAAGCCACTCAAGCTTGTTATCTGACGGATCTCATTCGGCAGGTCATTCCACAATTTGGGGGCGATTACCGAAAAGGCCCTCTGGGAGGTTGCAGACAGCCTAGATTTTTGTGGCTGAAGCAAATTCCTCCCAGAGGACCGGAGTGCGCGGGGAGGATTGTATGGGAGGAGGCGGTTCCGGAGATAAGTTGGACCCAAGCCATTTAGGGCTTTAAAGGTAATAACCAACACCTTATACTGGGCCCGGAAACTGATTGGCAGCCAGTGGAGAGATTTTAATACTGCAGTTATATGGTCTCTCCGAGATGTTCCCGAGACCACTCTGGCTGCCATATTTTGTACCAACTGAAGTTTCCGGACCAAGCATGAGGGCAGCCCCATGTAGAGCGCATTGCAGAAATCTAGACGGGAGGTTACCAGCACGTGCACCACAGTCTCAAGGTCCCTTACTTCCAGGAAATGGCGCAGCTGGCGTATCAGCCGAAGCTGATAACAGGCGCTCCTGACTGTCGCATTCACCTGACTCGTCATCTGAAGCGATGAATCAAGGAGCACCCCCAGACTGCGAACACAGTCCTTAACGGAGAGCGTGACCCCGTCCAGGACTGGAGGTTGCAACCCAACTCCTGGTTTGGGGGCCGCTACCATGAGCACCTCCGTTTTATCTGGATTTAATCTCAATCTGTTTTTCCTCATCCAGCCCATTACTGCTTTAAGACAATCATTAAGAGGAGAGACGCCATCGGAATTCGAGGCTGATGATCGGGGCAAGGAGAAATAGATCTGGGTGTCATCAGCGTACTGATAACACCCAGCCCCATAACTGCGAATAATCTCACCCAGCGGCTTCATATAAATGTTAAACAGCATCGGGGACAGGATGGCGCCCTGTGGAACACCACAAGTAAGCTCCTTTCTGCTGGAGCAGCTGTCCCCGAGCAACACCCTCTGGGACCTGCCCGAGAGGAAGGACCGGAACCACTGGAGCGCAGTGCCTCCGATTCCTAACCCCCTCAAGCGATCCAAGAGGATGCTATGATCTATCGTATCGAAAGCCGCTGAGATGTCTAAAAGCACCAACAGGGTCACACTACCCCTGTCAATGCTTAGACGCAGGTCATCAGTCAAGGCAACCATGGCAGTCTCAACTCCAAATCCCGTCCTAAAGCCAGTTTGAAATGGGTCTAGATAATCGGTTTCATCCAAGACCACTTGGAGTTGAAGCGCAACTGCCCTCTCGATCACTTTGCTCAAGAATGGTAACATAGAAACCGGCCTATAGTTGTTCATGTCCAGGGGGTCAAGGGAAGATTTTTTCAGGAGCGGCCTAACGGCTGCTTCCTTTAAACAAGATGGAACACACCCTTCTCTGAGGGATGCATTGATGATGTCCTTAAGGAACATCATCAAGGCAGTTCCCCCCTGGATGGCCAGCCATGAAGGGCAAGGATCAAGAGGGCAGGTCGTCTTCCTAACCCTACCAAGTAGCTTGTCCACGTCCTCAGTACTCACAGATTGAAATTGATCCAGTAAACTGACATCAACGGAGTTGCTGGACACCTCGTCAATTGTTTCTGCCAAATTACTGGTATCTAAGTCGGCTCTTATCTGAGAGATTTTATCTGCAAAGAAATTGTTAAACGCGTCACAGCAGGCCGTCGTTGGGTTAAGCAACGGGTTCTGCGCAGGAATAACCTGCGTCATCTCCCTTACCACCCTAAACAGCTCTGCTGGACGGGACTCTGCAGACGCAATACGTGCAGAGGAGAAGGATCGCTGTGCTGCACGTATTGCCTCTCGATAGGACCTAAGAAAATTCCTATGTCGAGTCCTGTCGGATAAGAGTCGAGTTTTCCGCCAGTTGCGCTCTAGTCGTTGTCCAACCCGCTTCATTTTCCTAAGCTCTGCTGTATACCATGGCTTACAGTTTGAAGCGGGTTGGAAAGGACGCTTGGGAGCGATCGTGTCGATAGCCTTGGTAAGATCGTTGTTCCAGGTATTAACCAAAGTTTCGACAGGGTCACCGGCGTTACCAACCATGTGTTAGGTGGGGAGGTTGAAATAGCAATTCATTGAAGAAACATGTTCTGCTGGAGGCCTCTAAGGGCATGCTTTTTCATTTTTTTGGCTGATTGTTTTTTTCTGGCTGTGGGGGTGGGGGTCTGTGGATTTCATCAGTTGCATGTGGCCCATAGGCTGCACAATTCCCACACCTGTCCTTAACTTTATGCTTAAAAGTCTACAAATCTTCATCCTGATGATAGCTCATCTCACTTTATTTCTTTTCAGTTTCATCTTTCAGGTGTTACTACAATATTGTTTGTGATGCACTAATACAGAGGAAGTCAGAGAGTGAAGAAACTAATCCAGCAGAAGCTGGATCCTACTTCCCTTCTCTCTAATGGCAGCAGTTAAAATGGTAATATTTCCTTGCAGTTTTTTTTAAAAATTAGTAACTGTAATTACATTGTAGTTGGCTGAAGATCCCAAAGCTCAATGGCCAAGATCCAACATCAACGAGGTAGAGTGTAATGCTCCACCGTGCAGTTCTGTGTCCACCCTCTGCACATATATTTTCTTCTATAGGGCACAAGGAACTATCTTCTAATTCTTTGTGCCTCCTCCAAAACCTTCCTTGCCACATAGCTGTCAAGCCCGCTACTAAGAAAGAGCTAAGAAACTTAATTATCTATTGCATTTTTATCTTGTCTTTCCTCCAAGGATGGCTAGATAGCTTATAAGTGCCACCTCTCCCATTTTATCCTTATAACAACCCTGTAAATTAGATTAGGTTGGAATAAATTAGATTAGATTAGAAGTGATCAACAGGAGGAAAACAATGTTTAAAAAAGGAGCAAGGAAAAAAAAAACCCCAAACCGATTCCCCCTGCCCCTAAAGCCCAGCTATTACTATATTCGGCAGTTTCTTTGTCTTGGATTCTCCTTCTCTTACCCTAAAATAATTGCTTTGTCCAGCATCTGATGTGTGCGTGTGTGCTGAGTTCTATATTTCAATTAAATTTATGCTGAACAGAAGAACACACAAGCCTACAAATAAAACCTATATGTACACAAACTGAAATGGGAACTTTCATTACTTTGTAAGGTAGTGACAGTATACTGAAATTATTAATCAAGCTTCTGTGAGGACAGTTTGCATTTTCTCCTAGGCCGGGCTTCTATACAGTATAAGGACAGTGACATACCACAGGCTGTAAAAACAAGGCTGCAGAAACAGATTCAATGACATTTTGCCCATTAAAATTCAAAATGTTATACTATGTACTCTGCCCTCTTTACAACATTAGATATATCTCTTTATTCCATCCATTTTTTTTAAAAAAATTCACCTGATACTAGATGCTCCAAATGATTTTCTAGTACTCAGTTAAAGTCATTTTACATTTTAAAAATTCATCTGCTTCTTTAGAAGATGTGGTTACTTCTCTATTTAAGACTTGCTTGAAGTTTTATGTAACTTAGCAACAAGTTACTGGCCATTTCAGTGTAGATGATATCAGGCTTATTCTGTCTGCTTTTATTCAATTGCTTTCTGTTTGCTAGGTATGCTCTTAATTTGGGTGCATTGTAAAGTAGAATTATAACAGAAAGATCACAACTAGGATGTTTGAGAATTTTATTTGGTTTATTTTTTTGCTTTAAAAAAACTTCTCAAAATTTGCAAATTCCTTCTGCATTTTGATAGAAAGAAACACGGATTTTTTTTGAACTGGGAAAAAGAAAAAGTGACTGATTCAACTGTGGAATCAGCAGGCTTTTAGTTCAACCATTATCTATTCAGGAAGGAATTCAGAAACGATACTGAGAAGCTGGAACGTGTCCAGAGGAGGGTGACCAGGATGTGGGAGGTCTGGAAGCTATGCCCTATGAGGAGCTGCTTGGGGAGCTGGGCATGTTTAGTCTGGAGAAGAGAAGGTTGAGAGGGGACATTATAGCCATGTTTAAATATTTGAAGGGATGTCATACTGAGGATGGAGCAAGCTTGTTTTCTGCTGTTCCAGAGACTAGGGCATAGAGCAATGGGTTCAAATTACAGGAAAAGAGATTTCACCTAAATATTAGGAAGAACTTCCTGACAGTAAGAGCTGTTCGGAAGTGGAATACACTGCCTCGTAGTGTGGTGGAGTCTCCTTCTTCGGAGGTTTTTAAACAGAGGCTGGATGGCCATCTGTTGGGCATGATTTGATTGTGTATTCCTGCATGGCAAGGGGTTAGACTGGATGGCCGTTGTGGTCTCTTCCAACTCTGATTCTATGATTTGCAGATGACACCAAATTAGTAGGAGTAGCTAATACCCTGGAGGACAGGATCAAAATTCAAGATGACCTGGATAAACTGGAGAGCTGAGCCAAAGCTAACAAAATGAAATTCAATACGGAGAAATGTAAGGTACTGCACTTAGGGTGAAAAAATGAAATGCATCGATATAGGATTGGGGAGACTTGGCTGAATGAGACTACGTGCGAAAGGGATCTAGGAGTCCTAGTAGACCACAAGTTGAACATGAGTCAACAGTGTGATGCGGCAGCTAAAAAGGCCAACGCGATTTTGGGCTGCATCAATAGAAGTATAGTGTCCAGATCAAGGGAAGTAATAGTGCCGCTCTATTCTGCCTTGGTCAGACCTCACCTAGAATACTGTGTCCAGTTCTGGGCACCACAATTCAAAAAGGATATTGACAAATTGGAGCGTGTCCAGAGGAGGGCGACTAAAATGGTGAAAGGTCTGGAAACCATGCCTTATGAGGAGAGACTTGGGGAGCTGGGTATGTTTAGCCTGGAAAAAAGACGGTTAAGAGGCGATATGATAGCCCTGTTTAAGTATTTGAAGTGGTGTCACGTTGAGGATGGAGCAAGCTTGTTTTCTGCTGCTCCAGAGATTGGAACACGGAGCAATGGATGCAAGCTCCAGGAACAGAGATTCCACCTCAACATTAGGAGGAACTTTTTGACAGTAAGAGCTGTTTGGCAGTGGAACACACTCTCTCGGAGCGTGGTGGGGTCTCCTTCCTTGGAGGTCTTTAAACAGAGGCTGGATGGCCATCTGTCGGGGATGCTTTGATCGTGATTTCCTGCATGGCAGGGGGTTGGACTGGATGGCCCTCATGGTCTCTTCCAACTCTGCAATTCTATGATTCTATGATTCTAACCATGTTGTAATCATCCATGTTCATGTTTGAGGTTTCTGCTGATACCTATTTTTCTGACTTTTCCCTCATGTTTAACAGCTACTTGGCAGCTAAGTACAGCCATCTCCATTAGTAGTACCTACTGAACTTGGCCAGTGCAGATATTAGATCATTCCATTTGGTTCATTTGTGGTAGCAATTTACCAAACTGCACAAATTTCTTGATAAATTTGGCAGAACAAATTTTAACTCACAGATGTGGGCATCGTGAGTTCGCAACCATACCATTAGGACTGTTTTTTTTTTCTTTTGAGTCAGAGGAATAGACTCTGGCTTAAAGAGTTAGATGAACAGGTTCAGGAGAAGAACTGTGGCATAATTGTATTTTGTGTATTCCTGCATGGCAGGTGGTTGGACTGGGTGGCCCTTGTGGTTTCTTCCAACTCTATGATTCTATAAGCAATGTTACCCCTTCATGCTACTCAGTAGGAAACTCTCAAATGTGGACAGAAATGGCACAGAGATAAACTCACCATCTTATAAAGGGTCAATAAGGATTAATGGAATATTAATTTCTGGAGGTTCTCCTAAGCCTCAGTGACCTTTTTCCTTTCTGTTACAAAAGTATTTCTTAAAAACAACCTCCCAGCTAATTTAAGAGAGCTGCCTGGCAATGCAGCTGAACAGAAGAATTGAAAATGTGGCTGGAGGGAAGAAAGTGAACACAGGATAGATGTGAACAGACCCTGGAGTAGTAGATATGAAGCAGTAATATCGCAAGGTGCATAATGTACAAGTTGTACAAATGTTGTACAAAGTACAAAATATTACAATGTAGACTCATCCTATATATTTTTCTAGCCAATCAGCCATTCCTGCATGAATTCCTGCTTCCACCCAATTGCCTGCTCCTCTACCATCACACCTTAGAGAAGGTACTTTTTAGACTACAACTCCCAGACTTTCTTGACTGGGGGATTCTGGATGTTGCAGTGAAAAAAACTAATTTTTCCAAACTCTGCCTCTCCACTCTACCCCAAGAGCAATCAAGCACAATGGGTCTTTGGGCTGATTTGGGTTCCACCTTTCCCTCAATTTTGTCCAAAACATTTTAAAAATACTTTTGCAAATCCCTGGGGTACCCCCATTCTGCTGGTATTTCTCTTTTATGTATTGGTGGTGCTAACTTTGATATGCTTGAAGATAAGAAACAGAGGGAATGAATGAATGTTCTGACTATTGTCTGCTGGAAGACCCTCCATAATCTTTTTTCACCTCCTGAGTCTCCAAAAGATGAAGTGTATACCTTTCAGAGCTCCTTCAATTCTCTAGTAGATGTCTGATTTTGTGATTTCACAGCACAAGAAACTCTAAGTATATTCCAAAACTGTTAGGTTAACTGAAGAGTTCCAGCATCTTGCCAGGTATTGCTAGAAGAAAGCAACATTATCTTGCCATTCTCATGGGAGTTAATGACTGAACTAAATCCAACCTCAGGTCTACACATAAGGTAGGTAACTGTGGTGAATACAGTAAAAAAACCCACTATTGGGACTTGAGGGAGAAAATAATGACACAAAACAAACTTGTACATGCTTTCCTAGCCTTGAGTAGAAATATTCCACTACCAGAGAGAGGAACAGCTATAATCTTACAACAAAATATCAAAAGCCATGAAAACATTGCTACCATTTATGTATGTGTGTATATTTGACAGAGTAGGCTCCTTTCAGCTATTCCTTATTTTGACAGTTTATTGTAAACTGTTGTTCAGTTTCATTTATACTTTGCATAGCAACACTTCATAGCCTGGAGTCTGCAGATGGTGTGGGACTACAGTCTCTTTTACTCTATAACAAAGGATTATTAGTGATGGGAGCTGTTGTTCAACATCACCTGAGAATACAAGGACTTTTTCAGACCTGCTAAAAAGGTCCCGTCCCTGCCCCTGCCACAGAATAAATAAAAAATGTTCACATACCTACCTTTAAGCGGGAGAGAAACTGCTCCCCCTCCCCTCAGTTTCCCTGCAGTAAATGCAGCTGTCGTAAAGCTGCTTTTACTACAGGGAAACCAAATTCCACCCGTTCTCACGAGAGAACGATTGCACAGGGAATTTTAAAAATAAAAGCAAACCAAACGTCAAAAAGCAAAACTAAGCAGCCAAACACACTTTAAACTAAACAACCAACCTGGGGAGGGTAAAACAAAGGGTGCCACTTACCTTGATGTCCCCATCTGGACCGGAAGTGTTTGGAATAGACCTCCCCCTGTGGCTGGCATCGCACCAGCTTAATGGGAGAGGAATGAGGTGCCTTTCAGACCAGTCATGATTCTGTGATAGTAGTGGAACAGGTGGTCGCTTCACATTGTTTCCCCATGAATAAAATATCATGGGGACAGCACGGGAACAGCATGGGAGCAGGACAGACAGGGTTAACATCATGTGAAAGGGTAACCCTTTCACGACGCTGTTCTGTGCCTGCCACGGAATAAACAGGCCAGCTGAAAAAGTTCTTAAGTGTGGGAAAAGCTGGTTAAAAGTCTGAGCAGAATAACAGGGGTCGTTTACACGGCAAAATAAATCCTCAAAGAATGCGACAAGAAGCCTGATAGTTTCCACGCATTTCGAAGCAACAGTGCCCTTTTCAGAAGGAGGGGGTGCAAAAAACCCATAAGTTGCGCAGTATCAGCTTTTGCTAGTTTTCTGCACTTTTTTGATTAAGTTCGCAAAAATGTGCATAATTTGTCATGGGAACTAACGATCATTTACCTTTTCGAATTACTGTGAGCAAAGCTGAATTCTGATTGGTTGGAGTGACCTTTCTGCTTTATCTGAATAGAGGGTTGGAGAGAAAAAAATTAACCCTCCTTCTGCTTGCAACCCACCCGTGCTTCGCTGCTGTGAGAGTGTGTGTGTGCGTGCATTCGTGTATGCGGGAAAAACAGACTATCGCATGTTCGTCCTTTTGTTTGTTTGTCCTCCCATTCAATTGCCTGCCATTCAAGGCTTCAAACAATCAGGAATGAGACAAGCTTCTGTGGTGGTGTGTGTGTTTGCACGAAGAGAAGGGAAGCAGACAGCTCCAGCATGCTTTTGCTTGTTCGTCTTTTCATTCACTCCTTTCTTTATAGAAGCCTTTCGGGGCTGGGGAAGGGGGGGTTGACAGATTGCTCTTTTGATTCCTTGTTTGTTTGTACTTTTTCTCCCCTCTCATTATTTATGGTCTCCATGACCCCCTCCTTGCTCCCTCCCCGCCTCCTGCCTGGCTTTAATCATCTGGAGGCGATCCCTCCCCCACCTTTGCCTGTGTGAACTATAAGGAAAACAATTGCTCATCTTCCGAAAATGCTGGGGAGTCGTGTGATTTATGCTCTTCTGATGCGAAAGAACGGTGATCCGGAATCTTGCGAACTTTTCCCTGTCGTGGAACCGGCCCCACAGAATAATACACTTCGAAGTGACTGAAAGGACATATAGTTCAAGGCCTACCTTCTCTCTCAAAGATAGTACTATACAGATAGCTGTGGCTGAGGGCTTATCTACACTGGCCTAAATACTCTGCCTTCTGCCTGGAGCTAGCCTGGATCCCCCCCGCCATGTTACTGAGATGAAACTGACAGAAGTCCATATGCTGGCATCTATCAGTGGGCCCCTCCCCTGCTGCTGTGCGTTGAACTATCTGAAGCCAGGAAAGAGTCCCTCAGCACATGATCAAGGCTGGTCACATGTAGGGGGCCTTGATCATATGCTGGGGGTTTTCTTCCTGACTTCAGAGCAACACCAATGGCAGTGGTGGAGGTGTCCGGTGATAGAGGGTGATGTGCAGGTATGGACACCTGCATTGCTGCACCAGAACCATCTGGGTTTTCCCCCATCATGTGGGTTTTCCTGGGAAATTTTTTTTTTATAGGGATTTTTTTATTGGAGTAAGACCATTCTACTAAAAAATACACCCGACCGAAAAAGGCCATAACAATAATACAAAAATAATACTAATTATTTTCCTCTTTTCTTACTAATACAAAAATAAATCTATCCTAACACTAATGTATTGTTCCCTTTAATCTAACACACTATAATCACATTATATTTACACATTATAATTATACCTACTTGGAAATGAAAAAACCGAATAAAATATTAAAAATAATAATACAAAATAATACAAAATTAATAAAATATTTATTTAAAATATCATTTTATGTTATTTCTGGGGTCGTCTCACTAAACCACAGCCAAAACTTTTTCCAACGATGGTTTGGCAATTTCTCTTTTTCACTCAGAGCTAAATTTTCAATTACATTCTTCACATAATAGGCAGTGCCTTTTACATCCTGCAGATTTTGACTTTTCACCTCCTTTTGTCTCTGGAAAACTAACCCTAACATCACATAGAGGTTGACCAGGTGCACCGTGGACCAGGGCACTTTCCAAAACCTCTCAGCGTTCCTGGGGGCTATTTTAAAATGTTTTAAATGGGTTTATTCTAGCTTTCCCCCAGCTTCACTTCAGACACTGTCAAGACTGTCCAGAGGTGAACTGGGGCAGGGCTCCAACATAGGGGGAAGCTGGGGTAAACTGCCCATCTAGACAAGCCCCTAGTTTTATTGAAAAGGTTAAAACAATTTCTGGACAGTACCACTTCAGGCTTCCAGTTGGGAGATCACAGGACTGAATGGTTATCAATACAAAAGTTCATTCTATATAGAAGCTAGATGCTAAGGAGAAAGGTTGTAGTCTAGCCATAGTATTTTCCTGCATGGGGTGAATTTTTGTACGGAGGAGCATTTGAAAGTGTGATTCTTCACCTGAAGTCTGGAATCATACAACTCTAAGTTCATCAGTTCACTGAGAGGTATTTCTTAAACCAGGGGTGAGTAAAGGGCAGCTTGAGAGCTGAAGGCCATCCACAAAACCATTTTTGCACCTCATGCTCCCCCAAATCATTGGCCTAAAACTGGCCAATTGCACCCTCAGAAATTTCTAGAACATGTGGTTGGCCATTTGGGGGACATTTTCAGTCCAGCCATTTTTAGGTCTGAAGTGGCCTAAAATTGGAAGTCACTTTTCCAGGTCTACACAGTTCAAACTAGTGTATAACATAAGCAGAGAGTGTCTAGAAAACAGTGCTCAGAGGGCAATTCATTAAAAATGACTTGGTGAAAAAGAAGCAAATTGCATCCCAACCTCTATGCAAAGTCATGGAGCCCATCTACACAAGGGGAAAATATCCAAAGTACCTTGTAATACTGGCATCTCACAGCAGCAGAGACATGTCTAAACAGTTTTTCTGGCCTTGGAAGCCCCCTTAAGCCTCACATTCCAGATGGCGGCCACAAGTGATTTACTTGCATTAGTTCTTCACCATCACTGTTTTTTTTTTTTAAGCCATCCCAAGGTATGCTGGTGCGATAGAGCGATTCTCCAATTTTATAAGAAAGCAAAACAGAAAATGTTGATCCTTTTTGTTGCCTTAGCAAGTAATTGCTAAGGCAAAAATCCAACATGGCAGCAGCGGGCACTTGCCCTACTAGCAAGCCTCGCCCCTGCTCTTGCCTGGCCAATCAGCTTTGAGCTTCCCTTCTTTTATTGTTCTGTAGTCCAAATGAGCAAAAATGTGCATCCGCCTCACAGTTTGTGAAAAAGTACAGGGAAATCTGTGAAGGCTTTTACCTTGTTGTTTTTTGCTGTTTCCTCCCCCCCCTCCTTCCAAATAGTGTGGATTGGTGCTGGATCATGTTTAGGCAGGTAAGATTCCCAGAGAATTCCATGAGGGGCATTTTCACCATTTAGATGGGCCCCCCAGTCAATCCTAGAAGGGAAAAATCCTTCTCATCCCCAAATATTATGGCATCCACTAAACCTCAAGCATGAGCAAAACCATTTGACCACAACATCTGGCAAATGACCAGACAACTCAACATTTTTACAAAACAATACATGATCAATATATTATTATTTGTTGCTTTCAGATTCTCCAGGATAACTTCATACCATTGTTAAATGCAGAACAAATGGATGGTAGAAACATTTCATCTGGATAATTGCTATGACTCTAAGGAACTGGAACCTCTTCCAGAGAGTGATTCAGCATGTGAAAATGCTTAGATCTGTCAGTCCTAGCAACAGCAGCTTGAACTGTTCATTTCTTTAGGGATTTCAGCATACAGTTGTCGGTTGAAATAAGATGTAAAAACTGCTACTTTAAAATGAAAATACATTTGTACAATAATGGCAGGGCAGCAGTTGTAGTAAACGAGAATACCAGAGAAAGATGACTGCTTATGACAGGAAGAAGAAATAGCTTCTTAGAATGTAAATTTACTTTCATTTCAAGAGTGGTTTCCAAAGTATTCTTAAACATGGGAACTTTTGTTTGAAACACAGAACATCACAAATCAACTGGCTGACAAAGAGCATTGTCAGAGATTCTTAACTATGTATTACTCAGTGTTGCAGCTTAATCCAGGTATATGGCTTCTCTCTGCCCATTGTAACCATGGTTTGGAAGAACCCCCAAACAAACAAAAACATAAGACACCTTGTGACAGAGATTTGGCTGACAATCCCCATTCAAAGATACACTAGTGGTAGGGGGTTGGGCACAAGCCTCTTCTGCTGGCAGAAATCACCTTCAGGCATCAGAAGTGCTCTTCTGCCACCTTAACCCTCTTCTGCCAGCTCATCTCTGCTCTTTTAGCTAAGATCTTCTGGTGAAAGAGCCAAAAAAGTAGAGAAGAGATGGAGCAAGGGAGAAGCTGAGTTATTCCAGATCCAAACCTCCTGCAGCTTTGGGACACATTTACAATGCCAACACGAAGTTTGCCCTGGGTGAGGGTGGTCCTAAATAATTTCTATCATTGCTAGGCTGGGTGGGTGGTGGGGTTTGGTGTTTGCACAGCTTCACTGGTGTAGTCTTGACTCGGCTGGCTCTTGGCAATTTTTGCTAGTTAGGATTGTGCTCTAACTCTTCAGGTTTCATTCATTACTTGCTGGCTCTTCTCCAGATATTGACTTCATCTGACTCTTGCCTTTTGCTGTCTGAAGATGAGCTTCATTCCTCCCCTTAATTTTCCTAACAAGTGTCTTCTCACTGTTTCTCAGACACCTGTAGCATTTTTCTCATCTCCTGTCATGAAACTTTGAGCTGAACTGGCTCTTTTTCAGTTCAAATTGTGTGGACAAAACTTATCTAGTCCAGTATGCTATACCCAGAGTGGCCAACCCAATGCCTTGTTAACTTCACAAGCAAGATGCAGGTTCAATAGCATATTCTTACTTATGTTCCCCAGGAACTGGCACTGAGAGGCCTGGAGTCTGAGGAGATTTTCAGACTGCGTTTTACCGTGGCTCATGTGGGAGGAGCTTCCGGGAGAGGGACGGTGGTCTTGCGCGGCAGAGGGTTATTTTCGGACGCCGCCGTCCCTCTCCCGAAACCATCCGTGTCACTTCCGTGAAGCTTCGGAAGCCACAGAGCCATATTTTAATCATGGAGGTTGCCCGTGATTAAAATATGGCTCTGTGGCTTCCGAAGCTTCACGGAAGTGACACGGATGGTTTCGGGAGAGGGACGGCGGCATCCGAAAATGACCCTCTGCCACGCAAGACCGCCGTCCCTCTCCCGGAAGCTCCTCCCACATGAGCCACGGTAAAACGCGGTCTGAAAATCTCCTGATACTGGAAATCATCTACAGCCCTCAAGACTAGTAGCCAGTCAGTTGCATCCCTGCAGGAAGAGAGGGTCTGTAACTCTTTCCCCTTCATTTCCCAGCTCAAAACATTTCTGTCTGAATTGTCTATCTGCAGGGGAAAAGATATAGGATTGCAAGTATCTAAGTTTCCACTATAGATGAAAAGATATGGTGTACCTGTATCTTTCCCTCTAAGGGAAAAAAGAAGCTTAGGAAAGGTGATTTTCAAGCTGAAAATAAGCATAAGTGAAAGCCTTGAACAATGTCTCTAGCTACCTTTCCTCCCTCTTGAGTTGCAGTTCATCCCAGCTGATATTTCTTTTCATTTCATTTTGAGGATGGAAAGACAGAACTCCATTCAATGTGTGAGCCTCACTTTCTACCTTCATTTCTCTCCCTTTTCTGGCTGTATTGATGTGTACTGTTTTATGCCCTTTCAAACATCCACAGTCACAGACTTTTATTTCTGAATAAGAAATGGAATCAGCATGTGTCTAAAGATTACTCTGATGCCACTTGGCATTAATTTTTAAAAACCTTCTTTCCTTTTATACTGTATTGCAAACTGAATTTTAGCTGTGTCTGAAAAAATAACAATATAGATAGAATAATAGAATCATAGAATTGTAGAGCTGGAAGAGACCACAAGGACCATCCAGTCCAACCTCCTGCTATGCAGGAAATCACGATCAAAGCATCCCTGACAGATGGCCATCCAGCCTCTGTTTAAAGACCTCCAAGGAAGGAGACCCCACCACGCTCTGAGGGTGTGTGTTCTTCTTACTGTCAGAAAGTTCCTCCAAATGTTGACGTGGAATCTCTGTTCCTGGAGCTTGCATCCATTGCTCCGTGTTCTAGTCTCTGGAGCAGCAGAAAACAAGCTTGCTCTATCCTCAATGTGACACCACTTCAAATAATTAAACAGGGTTATCATATTGCCCCTTAACTGTCTTTTTTCCAGGCTAAACATACCCAGCTCCCTAAGTCTCTCCTCATAAGGCATGGTTTCCAGACCTTTCACCATTTTAGTCGCCCTTCTCTGGACACGCTCCAATTTGTCAATATCCTTTTTGAATTGTGGTGCCCAGAACTGGACACAGTATTCTAGGTGAGGCCTGACCAAGGCAGAATAGAGTGGTACTATTACTTGCCTTGATCTAACTTCTACTTTTTGACAGTAAGAGTTGTTCGGCAGTGGAACACACTCCCTCGGAGCATGGTGGGGTCTCCTTCCTTGGAGGTCTTTAAACAGAGGCTGGATGGCCATCTGTCGGGGATGCTTTGATTGTGATTTCCTGCATGGCAGGGGGTTGGACTGGATGGCCCTTGTCGTCTCTTCCAACTCTGCAATTCTGTGATTCTATTGATGCAGCCCAAAATCGCATTGGTTCAACTTGTGGTCTACTACGACTCCTAGATCCCTTTCGCACATAGTCTCATTCAGCAGGTCTCCCACATCCTATATCTATGCATTTCATTTTTCCGCCCTAAGTGCAGTACCTTACATTTCTCCATATTGAATTTCATTTTGTTAGCTTTGGCCCAGCTTTCCAGTCTACCCAGGTCATTTTGAATTTTGATCCTGTCCTCTAGGGTATTAGCTACTCCTCCTAATTTGGTGTCATCTGCAAATTTGATAAGTATGCCCTCTATTCCCTCATCTAAGTCATTGATAAATATGTTGAATAGCACTGGGCCCAGGACAGAACCCTGTGGTACCCCACTGGTCACATCTTTCCAAGACAAAGAGGAGCCACTGCTGAGCACCCTTTGGGTTCAGCTGGTCAACCAATTACATATCCATTTAACAGTGAACTTGCCTAGCCCACATTTTCCAAGCTTGTTTGCAAGAATGCCATAGGGGACCTTATCAAAGGCTTTACTGAAAGCAAGGTATGTGATATCCACAACGTTCCCTTCATCTACCAAGCTGGTAATTTTATCAAAAAAAGAGATCAGATTAGTCTGGCATGACTTGTTTCTCTGAAACCCATGTTGACTTTTGTGATTATGGCATTGCCTTTTAAATGTTCACAGACTCTCTGTTTAATGATCTGCTCTAGAATCTTCCCCGGTATTGATGTCAGACTAACTGGACGATAATTGTTGGGATCCTCTTTTTTCCCCTTTTTGAAGATGGGAACAACGTTTGCCCTCCTCCAGTCTGCTGGGACTTCCCCTGTTCTCCAGAAGTTCTCAAAGATTATTGCCAATGGCTCTGAGATTACATTTGCCAGCTCTTTTAATACCCTTGGATGTATTTCTTCTGGTCCTGGAGATTTAAATTCACTTAGATAAAGAAGGTCTTCCTGTACTACCTCTTTACTTATTAGATAAGATAGATCTTTACTTATTAGATAAGATTAGATATAGTTAATATATTTGAAATTTTATTTACTCACACCTTATAAGGGGATCTTTCCAAGGAAGACTCTCATCATTGATTTAAAAAAATAATAATTCATTTTTCAAAATTAACATTTTAATAAATACTGCTTTCTTAATGGGGAAGAATAGAGAAAGCTTCTACAGTCTGGCACGTTCGGATGTTTTCAACGAAACTCCCATCCCTGTTGAATTTCAGCTCCTATACAGTAGCCTACTGGTTGATGATGATGAGAGTTGTGGCCCCACCTATCTGGAGGCTGTCAGGATGGGAAAGGCTGAAGCAGACAATTTAAAGCCATCTGTAACATAATGACAAGCAGTCTGAGCTGCTAGCAGCCCTAGTTATCTTGGCCATGTTGCCTGGGAAATTCTGGGAGCGGTAGTTAAAAAAAGCAACATTTCCAAATACTGGTCTACTCTGATGGGTGGCTTTTCTCTAGATTATGTAGCACTGGTTTTTGCCATCACCTACTGGTACCGAAGATCCTTTTAAGTGGAGATGTAAGAGCTTAAACCTGTGACCTTCTACATGCTAAGAACATGCTTCAAGACTGGCTTATGATCCCTTCTTTTCTCAAACCACTGAACCACTGAGATATGAAAAAGTGTCTCTCCTTACAGGTATCTGGCTTAGAATGGAGGTATGCTAGAGGGGCCCTCCTCAGTATCTCATCAGTGGGGGCAATACAAAGTGGGAGGACATGGGAGAGGGGCTTCTTGGTTGTGGCATTGTGATTTTGTGGACGTCCAATTGGTGCCAACGTTGGTTTCTTTCTAGTACCAAGCCCAAACATAGCTTTCTAGTAAAGCCCTCAGGACAAATGTATTTCAAAGCATAGTTTTAAATTATTGTAGTTTTAAAAGTGGTTTTAACTCCAGTTATGTTTAATATGTTTTTAATATGTTCTAATTATTTTTTTTTAATCTAGAAGCATGTTAAATTGTTTATAGTTTACCCTGCCCTGAGATCCTATGATTAAGTGTGAGATAAAAGGTTGGAATCTTGCTGGGTAGTTATGGATGTGTAACCTAGAGTTACAAATTTGTAACTGGTATTTCCTAGATGGGGGACATGTAAGGATTGTGAACCTCCCCCAGTCTTCACTTACCAGGCAACAGCCATTGCAATTGACAAAGGTCTGATGTTCCCACCCCCACTTGTGTGAGTAATCTCTGGTGCAAGGGGGAATTCCAGCAGGGACCCTGTTTCTGCCTGTTACAACAGGGACTGCTCATGGGAGGAGGTGGAAATGTTAGTCTGCTTGAATGACAGGGGAACATATCCCTGTCAATTGTAATGGTAGCTTCCCAGTAAGTGTGGATGGGGGCAGGTCGGTCTGGGATTTACTATATAACTGCATAACTATAATGGTAACATATTTGTAATTACTAAAAAGTATTCCGGCCAAAATGTTTTAATAAGTAGATAAATAGATAAAGAAATCAAAAAATGAAAAGGCACAAATTTCTATGTTTTGGGGCAAGTAGTTTTCTACTTTTTAAATGTTCAAATATCAAGTGATGACGGTTTCATTTCAGATTAATGCTTGGGATCCAATGAGTTAGCATGTAAAGCATTTTTTCATGTTGTCAAGCTCCTCCAAGGACTCCATGGGAGATTATTAGATGTAGCCAAAACTGCGTCAAAAGATTGTGATGAGAACAGAAAGAGGTGACCTTACCAGATGACATCGTCCTCCAGCGTTCTGGGGGCATATAATATGGGCATCATATAGGCATCCTTTTTTTTTAAGTGGCTTGTCCCTGTCAATGCAAAAGGGAAGCCTCATCCATGGCAGTGCTATGCCCCTGGAATGGCAGAAGGATGCGGGTGTCTGGTAAGGTTGCCCTTTCTGTTCTTGTAGCGATCTTCTGACACGGTTGGGAATGCGACTTTCTGGTGTGTTCCCCCACATCCAATAATATCCCATATGTTTGTTTTTAAAAAGCAGGATACAAAAGAAATAATCTTATAGAACAATCCTACACACCTGTGGTGGGTATTTCAATGAAGGAGTGTCCACTGCATTCATAGCCCTAATAACTTAGAACAACTATGTCAGGAATTGTGTGTAAGTACAAGCAATAGGAATTGCCTGCATTAGCTTCAGTTATGTAGCCTTGTTGGAGGCATGTCAGGCATGGCATTCTGTAGATCTTTGGCCTCTATCCCTGAGTGCACCATTTTACCCCTTCCCCTTCATCTGTGGAACACTGCAGATGGGTCAGCTAAGACAGTGGAGTTTTCCACAGGAGCCCTTTGCCTATGGATCTTCCCCTTTGCCTATGGATAGTGATGTCCTCAGCATGCTATAGTGCTTTAGCAGGGATTTCTAGGAGTATGGGATTTCTTCCCTAAGAAAGCATATAAATAACCATGCTTATTGCCAAGAGCTTCAGAACAATTTATTGTAAGCTCTGAGGAGACTTTTGTTGAGGTTAGGCATACTCAGCCTTCTTCCATCTCACTGTCTTGAAATGTTCTACAACAGCATTTTTTTTCTATTTTGAGACTTCCTTTGAACTCTTTTGCCATTATGTCTTTTCTGCAGTAACAATATGATTCCATTTCACACTGTACTTAAAAATGAAAGGAGCATCTACTTACCGTACAAAGTTTGCTCCTTTAATGAAATTACTTTCCATGAACTGTTAATGCTAACATGATAATAGGATACTTATGGTCAAAACCATACCATATTCTGAAGAGCCAAGCACTTTCTGCTTTCGTTGTGTTTTTATCCAGGTTATTTGCAGCCTGCAATAATATGAATTTTAAAAAAGGTTATTTTTAAAAAAGATGTCCAAAATGGAGAAGCAACAAATTGGCTAAATTAAAGATGTAAATGATTTTTAAAACTTATCTCTTGTTACTAAAAACATTTTCTTCTGTTCACAAATCATTTCAGCTAACCAGTGTTCAGAAATATATTTTAAAAAACATTTAAAATACACACTTTGAGACCATTTATCACTTATTTATTTAGTTCACTTGTATGTGTATATCCCCCTCTTCAATCATGGAAATGAAGATGTCATATATGGGGCTCCCAGAGGGAATGTCCCACTGAAGCTGGAAACACACCCAGTCCAGCTTGGGCTCTGAGAAATACAATCTTAAACCATGCAGTTTTTCTAAATAAGCCCTGTTGAATAAGATTCTGGGTACTTCCTATTAATTTCAACTTCCCAGAGGCATAGGCAAGAAGTATGTGTATATATATGTATATGTATATGTGTATATATATATATATATATATATGTATATGTATATGTATATGGAAATAAATAGGAAACTGGCAGTGTAATCCTATCTCTAATCACATTCAAGCATAATGCAAGTATTAATTAGTGTTGAGTCGTTTTACACAAACAGAATATAGGGAGAGCTTTCTACAAACATACATTCTACAGAGGACGGGTGACTAGGACGTGTTCTCAGAACCCGGAGAGGCATTCTGTTAAACCTGTGGGATTCCACTATGCTATATCCCTACACAGAGCCCCTTCATTTCTAGCCTATGAAGTCTGGGAGAGCAGATCAATGTTTTTCATGGACACAAACCTTCTATTTTCTTTTGTTGTTGGGCTAGATCTTCCATTAGGTAAAATGAGTCATATGCCTCAAGCAACAGAATGCTGAGAGTGGCAAATCATACTATATCTCCAGAAGAGACTGACTGCAGACTTTTCCTCTGTGGAGCTGGCCAGGCCCAAAGCCTGATACTGAAGAAGAGCTCCTCACAGCTAGGTATTTGGACCCAGCCCCTTTGTGGAGAGCAGTTTGTGTGGCCAGTGCTGCTCTCCATAAAATTCACCTACTCTCTGTTTCATTCTCAAAATGAGACAGCAGGTGGGCAGTAGTGGCACTGATGTTGGTAGAGGTGACAGTAGTGCTTTTCCTTCCAGTTCTGGCAGCAGGAGAGCCCTTTGTAGCCAGATTGACAATACAGTTGTCAATCTGGAATCAGCCCTGGGTTTTGTCCAGTTACTACCACTTTTTCCATCCAAAGCTATGGTTGACAGTAGGACCCTCTTGCAAATAAAATAAAATAAAATAAATATAAAAAAATAAAATAAAATTGCTTCCACACAAATTCTGATGCAAGTTTTGAGAACTCATTTTCAATTTGGCCTCATTCCTCATTTTTAAAAACAGAAGAATGTATGAAGAACTATTCTGACTCAAACTAAAAAACTCCTAACTTTGAATGCTGGACCTCTTTAGTCCAACATTCTTGTTGCACAGTGTATAATCAGTTGCCTACTGGAAGTTCCTGAGCAATTCCATGAATGCAACTGTATCCTCTGTGTTTTGGTGTGGTGTGATCCAGAACAAAGGCTGAAAGGATATCTACTTCCTCTGAGCTCTAAACACTGGATGCCATGATCAATTCTTACACTTGTACTGAACATGTTTAGAGGACTGAGTTTGCCTCAGAGGATAGAATATAGGACATGAGTTTGAAGGAAGGCCATGGAAGTATGGGCTACGCTTTACAGAAGGACTAATTCTATGATTCTATGATTCTAATTATGTGATTCTATGATTCCATGAAGAATGTTTGAAGATAAGATAGCACCTTTATTGTTTGATATTAGAAACCTTCCTCCATTAAAAATACTTGGAAAAATGTTTATTTAATATAAACTGTCCTTGTTTAGGTACAATTTATTATTAATTCCTGTCAATTGGTTTAAGGTCTACCATTTGCTTTTTCTAATACATTTTCTAAAACCTTTTTAATGGTTGCTGTTCCAATTAAAAATAGGAAGACAGATTTATGGCTTATGATAAAGAGTTGTTTCTTAACTTGGTATTGGAGGGAACTTTGTGGTATCAATATTTATGCCTTATGGATTTCAGTAAGAAAATTATAAACAATGGGACCAATTAGAAGAAGAGAGAACAAGGAAATAATACAAGGTTTTGATCCAGTGATCAATCAATGTAGAATTAATCTCTAACTGACATAAAATTCCAAACAGGAACGGTAAGAAAGAACCTGTAAAATTATTGGATGGGATTTTTAAAAAATTGAAATGGGGTTATAAATATTGGGAAGAATCAAAAAAGAAAAACTTCTTTGGTGCTTTACTGGCTTCTATATGGTTAGGTACATTGTGCTAGAATCCTGTTGTTGTGTTCCTTCAAGTTGTTTCTGACTTATGGTGATCCTAAGATGAACCCATGATGAGGTTTTCTTGGCAAGATTTCTTCAGAGGGGATTTGCCTTTGAGGCTGAGAGAGTGTGACTTGCCCAAGGTCACCCAGTGGGTTTCCAAGGCTGAGTGGGGATTCAAACCCTTGTCTCCAGAGTTCTAGCCCAACACTAAGAGTATACCATACTAAGAGTATACTAAGAGTATACCACACTAAGAGTATACCAAGAGTATACCACACAGAGTTCTAGCCCAACACTAAGAGTATACATCTTAGAAGAGTGGAAACAGATCCCTTTTAGCAGCTCCTTGTTGCAATTGTTTTCCAAACCTTTTCTTATCTGGAGAAGAGTTTGCAGAGAGTTATAGTGCTTTAAACAAATTCTTCCCTTGGGTTTCTGCTATACTTCTGGATAAGTGATGTTATTACACAACTTTGATTTTCCTCAATTTCTATTTTTATATTGAGACTGCTTTTCTTAAAAATAGCATTCATTGCAATATATTCTTAGGGGGCTGATTTTCAACCTTTATGGCTTAATGGCATCAGGAAATGCTCTACACCTTGAGCCTGTAGATTGATGGTTTTTATTTTGTTTAAATAACATCTGGGCTACAGTTCTCTGCATGCCTGATTCTGGATAGGCTTGTGTAGAATTGATCTTAAGATAATTTACATTTTAGAATTGAGTTAGGCTGAGCCATTTCTAAACAATTTCTCTTAGGTTGCTTTGTCAAAGGTTTTTTTTTTTTAACCTGGAGAGATTCTTGCAGTTTTGAATTTTAGAGATATGTATATTGTATATTTCAACAATTGCCTTAGTGTGCTGTATCTTTAACAATATACAGTAATAACATATATTCGAAGCTTTTACTATAAAGTTAGTGGAGCTGGAGAATGTGTTAGGAAATTTTATTGTAGTTCTGTGTTTACTTAATTATGCCTTATATCTTTCTCTTTGCTTAATATAATATATAGGTTGAGTATCCCTTATCCTAAATGCTTGAGAAGTGTTCTGTATTTTGTATTTTTTTTAATTTGGGGGTACAGTACTGGTGTATGAAATGGTTTAGGACAACAATAGATGCAGCAGTAAGCCCCAACTGCCAGGCACACATTCTTCAGCTCCCCCACTTTCTGGGGAAAAGAGATGAGTGGGAGGGAGGAAGATGGCACAGCCAAGTTTGCAGCCAAACTTTGCGCTAGTGGCGGCCATGGTGGCTGCAGCTGCTCCTCCACTGCCACTTCCCAGCCAAAGTGGGGTCTAGATTGGGATGTAGCAGTGGTAGCTGCTGGCAACTGTCTCCAGCCTTGGCCTGAAGGAGAGCCCCAAGCCAAAAAAGAGCTCCCCTCTCCTCTCCCCCTGCTTCCACTGTGGGATCAGGATCCCATTAAGTGCCTCTCCTACTCAAGTCTTCTGAGGATAGGAACTCAATAACTGCAGCCAGTTCCAACAGCAGCAGTGACAGGGCTACCAGCTACCTGCTTCCACCTCTGAGGTAGCAGCTGCGGCGCTCTTGCTAGTTTGTTCAGCTGGAGAGATATGCAAGGATCTGTGAAATGGTGGGAGGCGTTGATTCCTGCCATTTCAGCGATCCTTGTGTCTTTCTCCAGCCACCTCACTTTCCAGCCTCACAAGTACAGTACAGGTATGTGCATACATGTTGTAGCTCCCAAAATTTCAGATTTTGGAGCATTTCAGATTACAGAATTCTGGATAAGGGATGTGTGGCAATTAACCCTGCCCTCAGATGGGACCAGATGCAGCCACAGTTGTGGATGCAAAATATGACACCTGCTCAACTCAGGGGAAGAGATCACATAGCAGTCATATTGCACAAAAAGTGTGGGCTGGAGTAAATACTACATCACAGGCTGTGGTTGGCTGGTGGCATAAGCTGTTGTGTTGGGAATTTGGGGTATAGGGTGCTTGCACATGCTAGTCTTGTAAATTCAGTCATGAGTATTCTGTTTGTGGGGATTCACATTCCTTTCAGAATTGCCCCAAAGGAAAAAGTGGAGCTTTACACTATACATTATACGTCCTTTGATGCAGCAGTTTGGGAGGTACACAAGGATGGAGCTGAACTGGCTAAGTGTGATGGACCAAAGCTGTGCATAAGCCAGTGGACTTGAATACAGTGAATATAGTGAATCCAGTGTTGGATTGTGGTTGTTATAGTTTAAAGAGGCCAAGCAGAAGAGCAAATGTATACTTTAAATTCAAACTTGTTAATCCATATTATATAATATGAAAATGCTTAAAATAACCAATATTGTTCATTAAGTTAGCCACCTCTCTCCTAAGGTGACATTTCTCTTCCATATTTGACATATTTTCTAGTTGTTTCTATTAGCTTCAGGGCTTTTATGATGGAAAGGCAGGATACACATTTTTAAAATTAATGAAATAAATGAAAAATGTAAGGATAACTTCTTGGCTGCTGCATATCACATCTAGCTTTGTATTCTAAACAAGTTGGAAACACACAGAAGTGGCTGCATTCAATTATTTCTGAACATTATGGATGGACTCACAATATTGCATTATGAAAGTCTATTAGTGAATAAGTGGAAATAAATGAGCTACTAGTCCATTGCAGGGTAAGTGATAAATCCAGTGTGAAGTGACAGATCTGACATGGCACAAAAAATTGCAGATGCCTCCATGAGGATAATGTAATGCAGTTAGGCCAATGTGGGTTCAGATGACTGTGGTGGTCCAGTATGGACAATACCGTCAAGTACTTATTCAAAAGGAGAGTTTCAACAACTTCCTTCTCTCACATCCTTGAATTCAGATTTTGGAAGCATCCATGTTTGGAGGAGTTTGAAAGCATCCATGCTGTAAAAGCAGCAGAGATGTGTATGCAACCTTTGGCCCTTCAGTTTAGTTGGACCACAGCTTGATAACTGTTGGATTAAAATTTGTGCAATGTAACATATTTTTCAAAAGAAAGATTTGGGTAAATATAATATGACCAGCCAGCAACACAGAGTCTACCTGTATTGTCTGTCTATCTATCTGTCTCTCTATCTCCCTGCTTTCTTGCTTACACACACATACAACACAGACATGCACAGCTTAAATTAGTAAACTGACACACAACAAGCAACAATACGAAACATACTAAACACTACAGACAATAACCTACAGCTAAGTGAGCAGACCAAAATGTGTAAACGTACACTGTGAACAGCAAACTCTCTCTGGCTTCTCTTCGCAAACGAAGATTCAAGAAGGACTCATCCCACGCTTTCTGCAAATGCGCTGATGACTAAAAAGGCCCATCCAAGATAGACAAGTTCGGTTGCAGAAGGCACAGCAGAAGGTCTCCTTGGGTGATGTTTCCAGGTTGTGATTCTTTCTGTGTTGTCATTTCTCTTCAAGACTTGTTCGGCGTGAGTTCTCAAATAAGGCTGCAGCGTTGTGGATAGTGTGTCTCCATGCCTCCCGATGTGAGGCCAGGGCGGACCATTGTGGGTGATCAATTTGGCCGAGCCTGAGGTGTTGTTTCAGGGAGTCCTTGTATCGCTTTTTTGGAGCACCCCTCTTACGCTGACCCGTGGCGAGTTCACCGTAGAATACAATTTTGGGGAGGCGATGGTCCTCCATCCTAGAAACATGCCCTGCCCAGCACAGCCGTGTTCTCAATATCATGGCCTCAATGCTGGTGATCCCTGCTTGCTCAAGGACAGCAACATTTGTCACATAGTCAATAGAGTGTATATTTAAAATTGAGCGTATACAGCGCTGATGGAAGTGGTGGCGATAGGTGACCCATGTTTCAGACCCATAAAGGAGAATAGACAGTACAATGGCTCTATACACACTGATTTTTGTGTTTCACCTCATGTGTTTATTACTCCAGACTCTTTTGTAAAGTCTTCCAAATGTGCTATGTGCCTTTGCTAATCTGTGATCGATCTCTTTGTCAATCTTGGCATCTGAGGAGATGATGCTTCCCAAGTAGGTGGACCGCTGAATGGACTTAAGCACAGAGTTGCCGACGGCAATGTGGGGATGGTGGTGTTCATCCTGTGGTGCAGGCTGGTAAAGAACTTCCATTTTCTTCAGGCTGACTTCCAGCCCAAACAGTTCTGCAGCTGTTGTGAAGCAGGATGTTAGGTGCTGCAGAGCTGCTTCTGTGTGGGCAACAAGGGCAGCATCATCAGCAAAGAGCAGCTCACGGACTAGATAGTTTAGAGTCTTAGTGCGAGCCCTCAGACGGCTTAAGTTAAATAAGCTACCATCAGTGCGGTAATGTATATAGATGCCGTCGTCTTCTTCGAGCTCTGCCATAGCCCTTTGGAGCATCATGCTAAAGAAGATTGTAAATAAAGTTGGCGCAAGAACACAACCTTACTTCACTCCATTAGTTATTAGAAAGGGCTCTGAAAGAACATCGCCATATCTGACTTGACCGCGCTGGCCCTCGTGTAGCAAGATAATCATTTTAAGGAATTTGGGGGGACATCCTACTCTTTCCAGGATCTGCCACAGACCTTTCCTACTCATGGTGTCGAAGGCTTTAGTGAGGTCAACAAATGTTACATAGAGACCCTTGTTCTGCTCTCTACATTTCTCTTGCAGTTGTCTAAGGGCGAATACCATATCTGTAGTACTCCTATTGGCTCTGAAGCAACATTGGCTTTCAGGAAGAAGTGCTTCTGCAATGGCAGGAACTAATCTGTTCAGGAGTATCCTTGCAAGGATTTTTCCAGCAATAGAGAGCAGTGTTATGCCTCGATAGTTTGAGCAATTGGATTTTGCTCCTTTTTTCTTGTACAGGGTAATGATGACTGCATCTTGGAGATCTGATGGCAGTTCCCCTTTTTCCCAGCAATCCACAAGGAGTTCGTGGAATTTATCATGGAGTACATGACCTCCGTGTTTCCAAACTTCAGGTGGTATTTCATCAATCCCAGCTGCCTTGCCATTTTTCAACTGCTGTATGGCCTTAAGGGTCTCTTCCAAAGTGGGAACTATGTCCAATTCATTTTTCATCAGTTTTAGTATCATATGTTGGATAGCTGAGCCTTGGATTACCCGGTTGGCACTAAAGAGACTTTGAAAGTGTTCAGCCCATCGATTCAGGATGGAGGCTTTATCAGTAATTAGTGTTTTAAAATCTGTACTGTATAAGGAGCTTTGGACCTGAAAAGTAGGTCCAAACACTGCTTTAAGAGCTTCATAAAATCCTCTAGAATCCTCCCCAGATCTGCACAGCATTGTGTCTTTTCTGCTATATTGATCCACCACTTGTTCTGCATGTCTCAGAGTTTTTGTTGAAGTTTACTACATGTGAGACAGAAAGCTGCTTTTCTTACATGGCAAGTTGGCTGGGCGAGGTATGCCTGGTGAGCAGTTCTTTTCTTTGCCAACAGCTCCTGGATCTCTTGGTTGTTTTCATCAAACCAGTCTTGATTTTTCTTGTGGGAGAACCCGAGGGATTCTTCTGCAGACTGGAGGATACTGTTTTTGATATGTTGCAAAAGCACTGTAGAAGAAGGATCTATAGGATGGTCTTCAAGTTTTGTTTGCAGGTTTGCCTGGAAGTTGTCTCTCATGGTAGCTTGTTGAAGATTGTTGACTTGGAGTCTCTTCTTTAAGATGCCACCCCTCTTAGGTTTGAACTTAAGATGAAGATTTAGTTTACATCTGACGAGGCGATGATCTGTTTGGCATTCTGCACTGGGCATCATTCGAGTATGCAGACATCGCGAATGTTTCTCTGGCGGACTAGAACATATTCAATGAGGTGCCAATGTTTGGATTGGGGATGCATCCAGGTTGTCTTCAAGCTGTCTTTCTGCTGAAAGTTAGTGTTTGTAATAGTCAGGTGTTGTTCTGCACAGAACTCTAGCAGGAGGCATCCATTAACATTGTAATTTCCAACACCATGCTTGCCTAAGACACCTTTCCAAGCTTCAGAGTTCTTTCCTACTCTGGCATTGAAGTCACCAAGGATAATAATTTTATCTTCTACAGGGGCTTTTTGTATGAGGTGGCGTAGGTCTGTGTAGAATTTTTCTTTCTCTACAGGGTCGGCTTGCATAGTTGGGGCATATATACTAAAGAGAACAACATGTGGGAGGTGTAAGGAAATAATAAGATCAGAGTGTCCTGTTGGCAAGGTTTTGAGTTTGGAGGCAATGGAGTTTTTAATCATGAAGCCTACTCCTGAAAGATGTTTTTTGGTTTTGGGTTTGCCAGACCAGTAAAGTGTGTAGCTGGCGCCGTGTTCTTTAAGGCTGCCTTCCTAATGGAGATGAACTTCACTAAGAGTAGCGATGTGAATATTAAATCATGATAGTTCATGGGCTATTAGGGCAGAACGACGCTCAGGCCATCCACTATCTTCAGAGTCTCGCATGGTTCTGATGTTCCAGCATGCAAGCGTCAGTTTATTTACACCTTTGGAGGCCGGTGTGCACCTTTGTTTCTTTGCCTTGGTTTGACCACATCAGAAGATGCCTGTTGGCCTCGGCTAGCCAACCAGGTAGTTGGGGATGAGCTTTCATTAGTCCACCTTTTCTAAGCCCCTCTCCATATGGAGCAAGCAGTGCTCTCCTTAAAAAAGGCTGCTTGGTCATTCAGGATGCTGCTGAACAAAACTGTCATCTCCTGGGTCAGCCTCGAGTGACCAAAGTCCTGAACGGCCTGCATGCAGGGTTGGGTCTGCGGCTTCCAGTGCATCTTTACACCTGCCGTTTCGTCCCTTGCCTATTGCTACAGGGCTTTTTTTTTTTTTTTTGGAATTGGATTTGTCCTTTGAGTCTGTGCAATGGATTTGTCTGGTGGAGCGCAGCGTGCACAGAACTGGCCTCACCCTTTAAACTAAAGGTTCATCTGCCGTGGCCTTGCAAGTATGGACAGTAGGAGTGAGGTCCTCGGGCTGTAGGTTTGATTAGAGTTTCCTTC
Source organism: Gambelia wislizenii (assembly GCA_030847615.1). Lineage (NCBI taxonomy): Eukaryota > Metazoa > Chordata > Lepidosauria > Squamata > Crotaphytidae > Gambelia > Gambelia wislizenii. The sequence goes on along the minus strand of JAUMIR010000003.1, from coordinate 47,064,724 downwards.
TCTTAGATGGTTGACCTTACAGGGTTGGACGAGCACCATCTGCCCGGGTTTCGGATTAGAGTTTTCCTTCTCCTAGGACAGTTGCCATAAGGCTAGAGATCCCATTCTACCCTTTGACGCTCTTTGTCAGACCCTTTGGTTTTGACCTGTCTGGCATGGGAGACCCTACCGGTGGCTATTGTGCCACTGCCAGCATAGCTCAAAACATCATTAGGGTATGCAAGTCTCTCTCACACGACAAGGGGGCGTCAATGGACAGCAAACAGAGATGTATGATTAATATGACAAGCAATGGTATGCAAACACAGGACAGGCAGAAAAGTAAACACATGATGAGAATCCTGGTAATTAACACATTTCATGCAGTCATAATTTGTATTGTTAATAAATATATGAGGTATGTCTATTAAAAAACGAGACTGATACAATAACCCATCTTTATTTGCATATACTACAATTCTAATGCTTGTCCCCTTCAACATACTCCCCGTTCACATTCACACACTGATGCAGTCTTGTTTTCCACTCATCAAAGGTGTGGAGCAGATCAGTTTCTGTCAGCTGTGTCAACACATCTGCCATTTTCTTCTTTACTGCATCATTTGACTCAAAATATGTTTCTTTACACACCGATTTCAATTTACGGAAGCAAAAAAAGTCACATGGTGCCAAATTTGTTGAATATGGAGGATGTTCAAATGTAGCAATGCGTTTATCAGCCAAAAACTGCTTCACAGAAAGTGCTGTGTGAGCAGGTGCATTGTCTTGGTGAAGAATGAAATCTTTTTTTTCTCTCTCAGCTTTTTCAAAACTTCCTTATAATAATGCTGGTTCACTGTTCTGCCTCCTGGAACCCATTCTGCCAAAATTATACCTTCGATGTCAAAGAAAGAAGCAAACAATGAACATGGCTTTGAATGTGGACTTGCTTTGTGCTTTTTTCATTCTTGGTGATGATGGTATTTTCCAATGCACTGACTGTCATTTTGTTTCAGGATCATACTGGAAGATCCAGATTTCTAAGAATCATAGAATCATAGAGTTGGAAGAAACCACAAAGGCCATCTAGTCCAACCCCCTGCCATGCAGGAATACACAAACTAATCATTCCCGACAGATGGCCATCTGGCCTCTGTTTAAAAAATTCCAAACAAGGAGACTGCACCATACTCTGAGGCAGTGTATTCCACTTCTTTTTTAATTTTTTATATTTATTTATTTATTTATACCATGCTCTTCAGCCACAAGGCTATCAGAGAGGCTTACAAATTGTTTTAAGCAATAGCAAATTTACATATCTACACTGCATTAAGCAGTTTCCAATGTGTGTTAGCTAATTGCCTCCACAAGCTGGGTACTCATTTTACCGACCTACGAAAGGATGGAAGGCTGAGTGAACCTTGGAACCCGCTGGAATCGAACTTGCAACATAGTGACTTGCAGTACTGGCATTTAACCAATGCACCACCACTTCTGAACAGCTCTTACTGTCAGGAAGCTCTTCTTAATGTTTAGGTGGAATTTCTTTTCCTGTAGTTTGAACCCATTGCTCTGCATCCTAGTTTCATCACAAGTGATGATTTTTGAAAAAGGATTGGGTCTGCCTCCAGTTCCTGCAGAATATCAGTGCAAATTTCCTTGCCGCAGTCTTTTTGCTCTGGTGTGAGAACCCTAGGGACCATCTTGACACAAACTTTTTTCATGTTGAGATCCTCATGAAAAAAAAATTCCACACAGTGTCTTTGTCAATGTTCACAGCTTCAGCTATTATTCAGACACTGAGTCAGTGGTCTCCTCGAACAATCTGGTTGATTTCCCCCCCTACAATTTCTTTGGTTCTTCTCGCATCTTTCTCTGAATCTTTTGTACCACTCAAACACACGCATATAAGATATGCAGTCTTTCCAGTAGTCCTCAGTATAGATTCCATTGGTGTTTTGTTCACTTTTACTAAAAATTTCAAATTGACATGTTGCTCATTTTAGACTTAGCATTTTCCCCGCACACAACAGACAACAAGCTGCTTTAAACGACGACTGACAATTAACTGGATAGCCGAGAGTGTTGATGTTTGTCATGCAGGTTCCGACATCACTACTCAAGTTTCTCAATAAGTTCTCCCTGATTTGTCTGAAAGGAGGAAACACAGTCTTGTTATTTAATAGACAGACCTCATATATTGTGATTTAAAGTGCAAGCATATTTGCAATATTCAGTTCTAGTTGGCTCCATAGAACCCAGAAAGAGGTAAATGTTCACTTTTTGCAAGTTGTTTTCCCTAAATTTAACTTATTTTGTGCATAATTTCCTATAATATACATATTTTTGTCTATACTTTGAGATTGGACAAGTCTGAATTTGGTATTTTTACAAAAATTTGAACCCAACAAATTTATCCTACATATGTAATAATGATTAAGAGATAATGTTAACTATATCCTCTACGATGGCATTATGGTGCTGGATACTGTCCTGTCACTGCAGACAGTCTAGTAGGCTTCCATGTCTGGAACTGACTTGGATTATGGCATTCAGAATCCTTGCTGGGGACATCAAAACACAGAAGCCACACTATAATATCTATTTAAAACAATCACCTAAAGTTCCTCCTAAAGTAGACACATTGAATCAATTGCTGAATGGTGAGTCAAAATGTATGTAAATACATTGATTCAATGGAACTACTCTAGTTGAGACTAATAGGATTTAGACCATGTAATGATAAAATTAGTGCACATTTATAATACTTTAATGTCCAACTATTATCAACTTAGAATCTGAATATTTTCCTTGATTTATTTTTAAGTAATAAGCCATTTTCTGAAATGCTTTCCTTTCTTTTTAAAAATGCATCAAATGAAATAGGAGGACTGGTTAACATAACTGTTGTATTCAAAACATCAAGTTTACATTTGTCCAAACTGTCCTGAAGTTCATCAGAAATTTCTCATTAAGCTCCATTTTATTTTATAAACTAGGAGAATGTAAGAAGCATTTTCAGGATTTTCCAGCTTTTGAGGCAGAACTGGACATTTCCCAAGGAGTCCAGGAAACGACACTATAAATTTTAAAAGGCCCTAAAGTATTCATGGCTGAACACAGAAGCCCCTTTAAAGATTTATCTTTAAAATGTAACTTGCCTGAGTAGCAGTTTCTGCCTTCAGGTCCTCATCTGGGTCTACACCAACCCTATGAAAAACACACACAAACAAATAAGGGACCAAATGGCAACTGAAGAGTAGCTGGACATGTAAAGCAACAATTTCTCTATAAGACAACATACATGAAATAAAAAATAAAATAAAACTAATATATGACTAAGTTGCAACATTTACAGGATGCCTCCCAGTCACTGGTTAAAGAGGGAGTTTCCTATGTAAATATCTATCAAAATCATTTACAGAGTAAGATAAAACCACCATCTGTCCAGCCTCTTGCATGTAGTATTGTTGGATTGCTTTATGAAGGACTTTATTATTCTGAATTGCATTTGCCTCATAGTAACATTCCCATGCCACTTGAATCTTTGGAAGCCTTCAGACCTCTTTATTCAAAATTGTGCTATGATGTTTTGAAAAGAGGGGGGGGATAATCTAAATGGCATCTCCCATAGCGGCAAACCTGTGGTAAGACACAAAATGCTTATAGAATCATAGAATCATAGAATCATAGAATTGTAGAGTTGGAAGAGACCATGAGGGCCATCCAGTCCAACTCCCTGCCACACAGGAAATCGTGATCAAAGGATCCCTGACAGATGGCAATCCAGCCTCTGTTTAAAGACCTCCAAGGAAAGGAGACCCCACCATGCTCCTAGGGAGTGTGTTCCATTGCTGAACAGCTCTTACTGTCAAAAAGTTCCTCCTAATGTTGAAGTGGAATCTCTGCTCCTGGAGGTTGCATCCATTGCTCTGTGTTCCAGTCTCTGGAGCAGCAGAAAACAAGCCTGGTCCATCCTCAGCGTGACACCCCTTCAAATACTTAAACAGGGCTATCATATCGCCTCTTAACCATCTTTTTTCCAAGCTAAACATGCCAAGCTCCCATAAGGCATTGTTTCCAGACCTTTCACCATTTTAGTTGCCCTTTTTTGGACACGCTCCAATTTGTCCATATCCTTTTTGAATTGTGGTGCCCAGAACTGGATACAGTATTCTAGGTGAGGTCTGACCAAGGCAGAATAGAGCGGCATTATTACTTGCCTTGATCTAGATAGTATACTTCTCTTGATACAGCCCAAAATCGCATTGGTCTTTTAGCTGCTGCATCACACTGTTGACTCATGTTCAACTTGTGGTCTACTAGGACTCCTGGATCCCTTTCACACGTAGTCTTGTTCAGCCAGGTCTCCCCCATCCTATATCTATGCATTTCATTTTTCCGCCCTAAGTGCAGTACTTTACATTTCTCTGTGTTGAATTTCATTTTGTTAGCTTTGGCCCAGCTCTCCAGTCTATCCAGGTCATTCTGAATTTTGATCCTGTCCTCTAGGGTATTAACTACTCCTCCTAATTTGGTGTCATCTGCAAATTTGATAAGTATGCCCCTAATTCCCTCATCCAAGTCATTGAAAAAGATGTTGAATAGCACTGGGCCCAGGACAGAACCCTGTGGCACCCCACTGGTCACATCTTTCCAAGATGAAGAGGAGCCACTGCTGAGCACCCTTTGGGTTCAGCCGGTCAACCTATTACAAATCCATTGAACAGTTAACTTGTCTAGCCCACATTTTACAAGCTTGTTTGCAAGAATGTCATAGGGAACCTTCTCAAAGGCCTTAATGAAATCAAGGTATGTGATGTCCACAGCATTCCCTTCATCTACCAAGCTGGTAACTTTATGAAAAAAAGAGATCAGATTAGTCTGGCATGACTTGTTTCTCTGAAACCCATGTTGACTTTTTGTGATTATGGCATTGCCTTCTAAATGTTCACAGACTCTCTGTTTAATGATCTGCTCTAGTATCTTCCCTGGTATTGATGTCAGACTTACTGGACAATTATTGTTGGGATCCTCTTTTCCCCCCTTTTTGAAGATGGGAACAACGTTTGCCCTCCTCCAGTCTGCTGGGACTTCTCCTGTTCTCCAGGAATTCTCAAAGATTATTGCCAATGGCTCTGAGATCACATTTGCCAGCTCTTTTAATACTCTTGGATGTAGTTCATCTGGTCCTGGAGATTTAAATTCATTTAGATTAAGAAGGTCTTCCTGTACTACCTCTTTGCTTATTCTGAGCTGGATTTCCCCTATTGTGCCCTCTGTTCCATTCTCCTCAGGTTGGTCCCCCTTTCCTTTTCTGAAAATACTGAGGCAAAGAAGGTGTTGAGTAATTCTGCCTTTTTTCTGTCCCCTGTTAGCATTTTCCCATCTTCTCCACGTAGTGGCCCTATCATTTCCTTCTTCCTCCTTTTCCTGCAGACATACCCAAAAAAACCTTTTTATTGTTCTTAACCTCCCTAGCAAGCCTGAGCTCATTCTGCACTTTAGCTTTTCTGACTTTACTCCTACACGTGTTCGCTATCTATTTGAATTCTTCTTTGGTGATTTCCCCCTTTTTCCATTTCCTATACATGTTCCGTTTAAAACTTAGCTCCATTAAAAGTTCTTTAGTCATCCATCCTGGTTTCTTGAGACACCTCCCATTTTTCTTCCTCAATGGTACTGTTTGAAATTGTGCCTTCAGTATCTCCCTTTTGAGAAAGTCCCATCCATCTTGAGGTCTCTTCTCTTTTAGTATTCCTGACCATGGGATCACCCCCAGTATTTCCCTGAGTTTGTTGAAATCAGCTCTCCTAATGTCAAGAATGCGTGTCTGACTGTGCCTGGCTTCTCCTTTCCATTGTATAACAAACTCCATGATCACTCTCACCTAAGGATCCCACCACTTGCACCCCACTAACCAGGTCATCTCTGTTGGTTAGGATCAGATCTAAAATAGCAGACCCCGTTGTTGCCTCTTCCACCTTTTGGACCATGAAATTGTCTTCCAGGCAAGTAAGGAATTTGCTAGACGTTGAAGTTTTGGTTGAGTTAGATTTCCAGCAAATATCAGGATAGTTGAAGTCACCCATCACTACTACATCTCTCCTTTCTGCATGTGTGTTCATCTGTTCTAGAAAGGCATCATCCAATTCTTCCGTCTGGCTGGGGGTCTGTAGTAGAGTCCCACAATAACATCCCTGTTGTTTCCCTCCCCTTTAATTTTTATCCAGATTCTCTCCACCTGGCTTCCAGTATTGATGTCATGGATCTCTTCACTGGTGTAAATATCCCTGACATATAATGCTATTCCTCCTTCTTTCCTGTTTGGCCTGTTTCTCTTATAAAGGCTATACCCCTCTATTCCTACATTCCAGTTATGAGACTCCTCCCACCAGGTTTCAGTAATGCCTATTATATCATATTTGTTGTGTAGTGCTTGGAGTTCAAGTTCATCTTGCTTATTTCCCATGCTCTGTGCATTAGTGTAGAGGCATCTAAGACCATGTGTTCCCTTTACTTGCTGCCTGTGCAAGTTTTTTTGCCTCCCACTGTTGGGTCCTTGCACTGTTTGCCTTGTTCCCTCTATGACAGTTTGACTCTTTTCTCCAGCCCTTTTGCCTTCCAGAATGCTGTCTCCCTCCCCCATATGACTCAGTTTAAAGCCCTCCTGATCAAATTCTTGAGACTGTTGGCAAAAATGTTTCTTCCAACTGACGTAAGATGCACCCCATCTCTTGCCAGAAGTCCCCCCTCATGGAAGTGCAATCCATGATCCAAGAATCCAAATTGTTCTCGGCGACACCATCTACAGAGCCAGTTGTTTACGTTGGCTATTTTCCTCTCCCTTTCTGGACCATGCCCTTCAACCGGCAGAAGAGATGAGATGACAACCTGTGCGTCCATTTCTTTCAGCTTCCTCCCCATGGCCTCATAATCTCTTCTGATCTTGGGAAAGCTGTGCCTTGCAGTATCATTGGTTCCCACATGGACCAAAAGGAAGGGGTAATGATCCGTAGGCTTGACGAGTCTTGTCAGCCTCTCCGTCACATCACGGATCTTTGCCCCAGGGAGACAACACACCTCTCGAGTCATCTTGTAAGGCCCACAAACCACTGCTTCTGTACCCTGCAGCAAGGAGTCCCCCCCCACCACACACCTCCGCCAAGGCTTCGCAGCTGCTGTTCCTTGCGGTGGTACTCTCAAGGTCCCCTGCTCTGCCCCTGCTTGCTGCTGTTTAATACTAGCCACAGATCTGTTATGTGAGATGGACTACTTCAACCTATAAAATGCTTGGATCCACGACTTTCTTAATAAGATGACTGTTGCAGTTATTACCACTGTGGCCAGTGCTTGGCAGAGGGAGATGTTTGAGCAGGACTGATGGCATTAGTGGTATGCAATGTTTTCTGTGTAACCCCAGGCTTGCTGCCTGCTGGATCCTTTTGTGACGTATTGTCCAAAAAACCCACAACAAAGTACAGTCCACCTACCATATCAATATACTTGCCATCTGCTGATTGGAGCTCTCATTGATCACCACGCCTCACATTAGTCAATGGAGGTGCTTGCATATGGGCACATGAGCACATGGCTGTGTGCGTGAACCACCATTGATTAATATGGAGCTTGAGCTCCCACATTTTTTCCTATCTGCAGGGGGGGGCGGCGAACTGTTGCAGATGGGAAGGCCCCAATGTACACATTGGAGAATCAGAGACCCGGGAATATCCCTTTCACTGGAATAACTTCTACTCCTTTGTCACATATCAGGAGGAGGAGGAGGTACTAGATTTGTTTGCCCTGTGTGATGAACTGATTTGTAGACAACAACTTCTCAGGACATTTCAAACTCTTGACTGCCTCTGTTCATACAGGGTGCCCCCTGGGGCCTAAATCTTATTGGTAGTCCTATCCAATGAATAGATCATAGATCCAGTGAATCAATGGAATTTATTATGTATTGATTCACCATTCAGCAATTGATGTAATGGGTCTACTCTAGTTGTGACTAGCCAATAGGATGCAGGCTTTGATTTTCCTAGACAGGAACAGAAGAGGGCTTCCTGATTGACTTCAGTTTTTTTTGAACCGCCAGATCTTCCTGAACTGTGATGTTTCCTGTATCAAGGACAGGCCCAACATATTTTGCTACTTGAGGTGGTCACTCCCATCCATCCCAGTCAATGTACATAGTACTCAAAGGCAGCAAACGTACTTTTGTCACATCAGACAGAAAACTACAGGAACATCCCTCTTCATTTCTGTTAGCAAAATACTATTGAACAGTGGTTCATAACCTGTGCCCTTGAAACCCTAAGGGTCTGTGATGTCCTCACAGGGGGTCCACAAAGGTGTGAAGGCTAATTGACCCATCTCCTCTCTGCTGTGGAGCAGTTACATGACTGGAACCAAAGCAAAGGCTGGATTGGCCTGCACTCCAGCCACAAACTTGCAGGAAGAAGCAGGAAAAAAAGTCTTCCCTCTCCCTCCGGGTGCCTCTGAGGGAAAGTTTAATGGGTGGTATAATTGTATCATTATCATTATTATTTTGGTATTATTATTGTTGTTGTTGTTTTAAATCTAGAGTTAGGTCTTGAGGGCCCATGGCAACAAAAGATATTTAAAGGATGCTCTTGGTAAATAAAAGGTTAAGAGCCACTACTATAGAAGTAATAGCTAAATACTATAATGAAAAACTTGCCATTCTTTCACAGCACCCAATTTCCTGTGTGGCAGGGGGGTTTTCCTGCGTGGCAGGGGGGTCTTTCCTGCGTGGCAGGGGGGTTGGACTGGATGGCCCTCGTGGTCTCTTCCAACTCTGCAATTCTATGATTCTATCTCTAGGTTTAGACAGCTGCCTCGCCACACCTAATACCAGGCCTAGTCCTGCTGACAACAAAGGTTGGAGAGCAAATAATGCAAGGGCCACCCCTAGTTGCAGTCCTGTTTATTCTTTGATCTCAATTTCTGGCTTGCTTTTGCCTCCTGTTTTATCTTTTGGTATTGACTTCTCTTTGGTCTTGACTACTGGCTTGTCCCATGGCTCCTGACTCCCAGTTCTTGCCTTTTCTTCTCTGTAAGAGCCCATCTCTTACAGTCAGATATATCTAAACCCTCACTTTATCTGAACTTTGGCCAGTCAACAAATGGCTTGTGGGGCCAGGCAAAACAAAACAACAACAACATTACTGTTGTGCTACAGCCTGCTGGAGTCTGTCTATGCTCAGGAGTCCAGCCAGCAATCAGGTTAGCAGAGTAGCAAAAGCTTGGTTCAGATGCTTCCAGCATGTTCAATGGCCAATGAGTAGATGGACACACTTAGTGTCTAAAAACTAACAGTCTTTATTGTTTACATCCTAAACTACAAACAAAATCATGCTCTAATAGCTAAGCTTATAGTTAGCAGTCAGTCAAAGAAATAAGTTGAAGAAGTGAAGAATGATGCCTTGCACCATGACCTATATAGGGTTTCCTAGCTGTTCTAGCAAGTTCTAGCAACTCCCCTTCATTCAGTTGATGACTGGTGACATCATCTGACATCATCCCTAGCATGCTATCTCCCTTCTCAGACCAGATTTTAACACTACACTGTTATAGTGTTACTATTCCATTTTATTTGCTATAGCTGCCTCCTGTGGAATCCTGGGATTTGCAGTTTAGGGAGGGGCATTTACAACTCTCAGCGAGAGAGATCTTAGGCCTCACTAAACTACAAACCCCAGAATTCCACAGGAGGAAGCCAGAGCAGTTAAAGTGGAATAGTAACACTATAATAGTGAAGTGTGAAAATCTCCTTAGTCATACTGAAATAAGTGGGCAGAAAAACATCAGCTGTCTACTCTACTGCATAGCTGTTTAACCTTTAGCTTTGTCCTCTACAGATAAATGGAATATACGGCATCTCTTTATAGCATAAATTTCCAAGGGCTACACATTCAAAACCCTAACAATTACAACCAAAAATGTCACATTGACTCTAACTTCATATTTGAGTGCACAGTTAAGTTTGTAAACTGATATTTGGCAGGCTTTTCCTGATTAGATCCTGGCCTCAGGAGGTGCATCTCCTGGCCTCTTTTAGTCCTTTACCCTGACTCGCTGGCTGTTGATTTTTTTATTTTATGTGACTTTTAAGTTTAGGTGGATTTTAATTTGATGCTAGTTTAATATCTTTTTATGGGGGAGGGTAGGGGTTGATGGGCTTAGGAGTTTTAGTCTGTATTGCTGTACTTTAACTGTTGTAAGCCGCCCTAATTGTTTTTAACAGAGGGATGGGGTAAAATAATAATAATAATAATAATAATAATAATAATAATTACTATGATGATGTTAGAAAATATTCCACTTTGCATTCTATTGGACATTGGTCTTTACTTCTATGCTGTGCTTCATTTTTATCCTAAATGGAGCTTATGGTGTGTCTTGCATGGAGAAGTGATATAATAGGAGTATTATGCACAATACTAGATGAGGGGAGAAATGATGAGTGAGGGTAGTGGTTATTCAAAAGACCATGTAGAACAAAAACCTGAAGTCCAATACTAGAATCTTAGTGATTTACAGTGTTGTAATGGGGGTTTATGCCAGCACATGTACTTTTTTTGAACATTGCAGAAAGAGGTATCAAGAGCTTCTTTGCAACAATGCTTTTTCTATGGTTATGCAATGGCGGCAAAACAGCACCTGAGTGCAGCTCTGCCTCTGACTGATTGGCTTTGGCTATGTCCAGCTGCTGCTGAAGAGCTGGTGAAAAAGGGAACAACCTTTGCTTTATGCTCTGCCAATGTCCAATAGGATTGCATCCCCAATGTTTGGGAGATTTGATGTCCCCAAGTGTCTGACAAACTGCCTTTTTCTAGCCAGGTCTTATGAGCTAATGTACTGTGTACTGATGCAGGGAAAATGTTTCTTGCACCAGGTGTTTCATTAAAACTGTTTTGTAATCTGCTTAGCATTTTTAATCATCTATGCATTTTTTGGTCAATTATAAAAAATCACAATGCTTTTATTATTTTTTAATTTGGATTTTTTTGGTAACAATTGTTTAATTCACTATAAATACTATTTAATATTTAGTACATTTATAGTTACTTCTGATCATACTGATTCTCCCATGGGATATAAAAGCTATCAAACTTAATATACATTTTAAAGCAACAATGAAAATATTACAATCTAAAGTCTGATAAATAATAAAATACAATCTGTGATATTACTAAGGCCGGTTCCAGACACATTTATACGTTAAACACCTGTCTACAGAGAAAAGGCTAAACAGTTCGCCCAAATAGCATATGTTTCCAAACCTGGCAAATCTTAGTTGGGGAGATTTCCAGTTGAAAAAATTACCAGTGGTACTCGAAAGACTGAGAAGAATTTGGGGTAGGTGTGTGTGGACTAAAGCAAATCATTGCTTGTGCATGAGGTTTTGATGCACTGAGGCAGTTTGGGGGCAGAAAATGATCTGAAAGTTGCCTGGAAAAGAATTTAAAAATGGGGGGGGGTGTATACAAGTATAGCAAATAATTTTATTCATGTGAACTTTTCATTACACATGGGTCAATGCAGAGAAAGATGTATACTCCCATGAATGTTCATCATCATCATCTTATTTATGGTCATAGATAAAAAAATTTATACACATGGGTGCCCGCATGCACGTGCACACACACACACTTATCACTCAAATTAATAAAACATACATATACCAAATTGATGACTAATACAATTATGACTAATTCATAGGAATTCAACAGTAAGCATAATTAAAAATTCTTAAATAAGCATTTTAAGCATTCCAAATCTAAAATTCCTATATTTTATTTAACCTCATAATATATGTCTACAGGTAATAAAGGCAGAGACACAAACTCTTTTCTGTAATTCATTTATCTGAATCAAAAAGCAGGAGCAATAGATAAAACGTCTCTGATCTACCTGGATTTTTTTTTAAAAAAAGGGGTAATTAAATTAATGGCAGCAAGCTTAATTATAGCAAGATACTGGAAAATGCAAATAAAAGTACAAGCGGAGGAGTGGTATAAAGAGGTTTGGAAAATGGCAATAAATGATAAGTTAACATGTAGAATTGAAGTAAGAAGAGGAATATGGGAAGAAAATGATTTTGAAGTAATTTGGAAATTATTTGTTAAAAAAGTATTACAGACAAAAGATGGGAGGTTACCTCCACAAGAAGAAATGAGATTTTGGAAAGATTAGCTAATGGCTCCAGTGGGAGGGGGGGGTAGGGGAATTAATATTCTTGAAGAATCATAGTAAAGAACTTATGTTAACTTTTAGAATTAGTTAATAAAAATATTGTTATATTTTTGATAATACTACGTGCTTTAGTAAATAAGTATTGATTGGATATTATAATGTATGATTATAAAATTAATAAAAACATAAATTAGAGTGGATACCTTGATAAAATGGACAGTATAATAAAGCATGGACAAGAGTCTCTATATCTACATTTGTACAGGGACAAGTACATTTATCATACGAGGTTTTTTTTTAAAAAAAATTACCCTCCAACACAGCTAATGGCAGCATGTTTAGACATGGCCCGATAAAGGCACATCTGAATTTAGGAACTGTTAAATCAATGAGACATTTACAACAAGCAAAAGATACCTCCCTAGTTGCCAGTACCAGAATTCTTGTAACTTGACACCAACATTTTTGCTATTCTGTATCTCATATACACTGTCACAAAGCTGATTTGGCCCTCAGGTTATCTCAGTTGTAATAAAACATTCTGAAAAAATCCACATAAGGATAATTTTCTGTTTAGCATTTGTTTCCAATATGAATAGTATGAGTCTACTAAAATCAGTCGGGCCAGACCACATGGTAGAAACATAAGTTTCAACCAATAGTTACTCATAAGGATCCAAGCCTGGGCCTCAATAGAAATTAGACCAGCCTCCAGTCAAAGAGTTGCTTTAGGGACACAGCATGGAACAACAAAAAATAATTCTTATTAATTTGAATGACCTCAAATATATTGTAATTATTATAAGCACATATTTGAGTCCCACATAATACAGAGGATATAACTCTGACTAATTGTCCACCTTTGGTATAAAATAATCTACATAATGCTAATATAGTCCTTTGAGCATTTGATTTTGACTGTAATTTCCATGAGCCTGAAGAGTGGAACAGTAATCCTGAATATTTAAAACTGCTAATCTGCTCAATAGGTGCACCATTTATTTGCCAGTTATGTATGATTTTTTTCTTGGAGAAATACCCATGAGTGTTTTACCAGTACAAATTAGAATGTTTACAATATATACATACAATATATGGAAGTGAAGCTATATTCCAATCTTGTACTCCCTTCTTTTTCTTTCCTCTCAGGATCTACCAGGAGCTTGTCTTTTAGAAGGCTCCTCTGATGTGCAGCAGGGACAGGCTGCTGAGCAGACCTCCACCTCAAGCCCATTGCCTAATCCATATCGCTGATTATTTAATTTTTTTTACATAACTCTGTGCATGTCATCTTGATATTCTAGTTGTTGAAACTCCACCACCATACACCCACCACCGCCACCTCCTTTTTGTCTGTTAAAGTTGGCTCCCAGACTTGAGACTTGACTTGAAAGTATCTTGCAAGGACTTGAGACTTGACTTGAGACTTGGAGGAAAAGACTTGAATACATGACTGCCCACATGACATCCCCAACAAATCTTTCACAGGAGCATATTGCTTCTGGTATGATGATATCCATCATGACATGCTACCTTCCTTACCTGTCCTGATAAAGCATTAGAATTAAAAAGTAGTACAATTTGATCTTGGACAAGAAACAATCCAGCAACCCATGGACATTTGTAATATTTGTATTGTATGCTTCCACAGGACAGATTGCTTCTATCACAACCCTATCATTTCAAAGTACATACTCCCAGGGCATCAACATTTCCATTTTTTAACTGTGGAAACTAAGTTCACATACTGATACAGTAACAAAGCATAGTGGTTGAAGTTCCTTGGGCACTGTAATTCATCTTTTCAGTTACTAAGGAAGTTCTAGAAAGTACTTATCCAATTGATTGGTTTTTCATCCTACATCAGCTTAGATGATCTTTTGAAATGTATAATGAATGTGGACAGTTCCACCATGAAGAAGTATCTGCTATTACACTTGCAGTTATTATAGTGGGGTCTAAAGATGGAAAGCATTTGGCCCTTATGTTGCATGTACACCCTGAGGCACTGCTTTTATGCAACAAATCTTCAAAAACAGCAAATTTCTATCTATCATGCTTGCCAAGAGAAGCTTTAAAAAGTAATCATTGTGTATCCTAAGGGCTTAGAAGCTCAAAAGCACATCTAAAGAAGCATACATTTGTAATGTTTTGAACAGTTGAATCTAGTTTTTAGAGCAGGCAATAGCTAAGGGATTATGAGGTGGTCACAAGTTCACATAGCTTTCTATGGACTAATGCACATGATTGCTAAACACTTGCATGGCCATTGAATTTTGAGGTTAGTGTTGTGAGCTTGGCTATTTCAAATACTCACTGCTCTCTCCTACACCATCTTGCTGCTTTCTCTGTCTGAGGCAACCAGCTCACTTTGGGCTTGACTACACCAGTCACAAACTCTGAATCTCCTCTGAATCTGGACCAATAATGCAACACAATGTGTGGCCTTTCTCCCGAATCTGGTGTGATAGTTGACTCAGACTGTAGGCCCCTATACACACCAGACTTGGGAAATATCCACTTAATCTGGGTTTTAGGAAACTAGAAGTTTTCCCCAGAGTGTGACAGAAACTCTGGAGACAACTGCCATGTGAACAAGCCTTCCGCACCAGATTTGGATGGGGTGGGGAGGAGAGGAAGGACAAGTGCTGCCTGAAACACCACCATTTCCCCTCATCCTCAGCACCAATTCTTATTCCAAAGGCAGAGCCCCAGTGGTAGTTGCTCTCTCTGAGGTCAGAAATCCCAGCAAGCCCTGACATCATGAGGCTAGCCATCCGTTCTGGCTTCAGAGGGGGTTCTGGCCCCTCCAGGCTCAGGAAAAAGCAAAGCCCCAATGGTAGCTGCCCTATCTGGCTTCAGAGAGGTGATGCCCACTGGCAGTTTGCTTTTCCCGGGCAGTAGTATGCCAGGAAAGCAAACTGCCAGCAGGAGTTCTGTTCTGAAGGCAAAACAGGCAGATTACTCAGGACTAAGGCACATGTTCTGCCTTCATACCAGGTGAGTCCCTCTGGCAGTTTGCTTTTCCTGGGTGATTGTGTTGTTTCCTGGCCGATTTCTCATGAGTAAGCTGCCTGTTCTGTCTTCAGACCAGGCGAGTCCTGCTGGTGTTTTGCTTTTCCTTGGTGATTGTGCAAGTAAACAGCCTGTTCTATCTTCATACCAGGCAACTCCCACTGGCGGTTTGCTTTTCCACTGCAAAATTGCCCAGGAAAAGCAAGCTGCCCATGGGAGTCACTCAGTCTGAAGGCAGAATGTGTGCCCACCTTGCTATTGTGAGTAAGCTGCCCTTCAGAGCTGGGGCTTTGATTTTCCCAGAGCTCAGAGCGGAGGGTTAGGTGTCAGTAACAAGTAAAAACCCAATGCAGATTCGGGCTTTGGCAGGTGTGGTGCTGAAATCTGGGCCAGGATAGTCTGAATTTCATGCACCTCAGCTTTGGGCCAAAGTAGTCTGAATCCCATCTGGATTTTTACCCCTGTGTAGTCACACCATTTGTCTAATAGAACTGCCAGTCCTGGGATTATGGTTTAAGGGTATCCCCTTAATCTATGTTTTTTTGAATGAAAGTGGCAAAGGCAAGAGTGTTATATATGTAACTCCTGCTTCTAATAGATTTTTCTTGACATTGGAAACTTCAAAGGATAAGCCAATTAGGATACTTTCCTATTAATCTTGGTTCTCTATTCCTGATGGAACAAGTCCAACCAAGCCATTCAGTCTGTTATATGAGCTTCTTCCAAGAATAAATCTTGGGGACGCCTTGGACTAACTTTCATGAGGAATCCCCCCCCCCCGACTCCAAAAATGAACCTTATGTCCAACTTTACTTCAAAGTCTCTCTAGATAAACTGTTTCAGACTACCCTTTGATATGCTAATACTGGAGGCAGCCTCCAGCTGAGGCAAGTCTGAGAATTCATTGTTCCACATATCTGCATCCCTTTGATACAAAGTGTTCACTACACAAAAGGTTTTCCATATGGGTTGAGCCTTCAGTTGTCTGGAGCAAGGGTGACAGAATGCACAGATGGTCTTCTAGATTTTCATTTTATAAAGTAACCTTTAATGATGAGGCTGTCAGTCTGACAGATTCAAAGCTGGTTGTTGGCTTTCTATTACTTCCAGAGAATTCTCTAAGATAGGCCTTGAACATTATTTTCACATTTTTCATGTAATCTTTGTCTCTGGGCTTGAGGAGGGAAAGATGGTTTGGATACTAAGTGTGAGTTTCCTCATTACCACAGTCAGTCCATTACCTATGGACATTTGTAGGGCCCAGGTGGCTTTTGAAGGAAATCTAGGCAGTGAAATAGGGCACGAAAAAACTAGTGTGTAAGTGGAATAAAATTCATCTTGAGGCTGACTAGACATGCATAAAAGTGCATGATTAATAATAATAATAATAATAATAATAATAAAATTTATTTATATCCCGCCCCTCTGCAAGCAATCGGGGCGGCTTACAATGATAAAATGGTAGACAGTATAAAACAACCCAAAATCCCTCCCTCCCCTTAAAACATTATTAAATTAATACAAGTTAAAATCAATACAAGTTAAAATCAATATGTAATACAATATGTTAAATACCCTTTTAAGCAGGCAGCATCTGTTAGGAGATCCAAAAGCAACCTCCAGAGGGGGTTCCTGAGGCCGGGGTTAGCTATTCTGGAAAAGCCTGCCCGAAGAGAACCGTCTTGACAGCCTTTTTAAAGCTGTCTAATGATGTCAATAGGCGGATCTCGTCGGGCAGGCCATTCCACAATTTGGGGGCGACAGCCGAGAAAGCCCTCTGGGAGGTAGTCGCCAGCCTAGGTCTTTGTGGCTGCAACAAATTCCTCCCAGAGGACCGGAGAGCGCGGGGAGGATTATAAGGGAGAAGGCGGTCCCTGAGATAGCTTGGACCCAAGCCATTTAGGGCTTTAAAGGTGATAACCAATACCTTGTACTGGGCCCGGAAGCTGATAGGCAGCCAGTGGAGGGACCTCAGAACCGGAGTAATGTGGTCTCTCCTAGATGTTCCAGAAACTAGCCTGGCTGCCATATTTTGTACCAGCTGTAATTTCCGAACTAGGCACAAGGGTAGCCCCATGTAGAGAGCATTACAGAAATCCAGACGTGAGGTTACCAGCGCGTGCACAATGGTCTCAAGATCCCTTACTTCCAGAAAAGGGCGCAGCTGGCGTATCAGCCGAAGCTGATAACAAGCGCTCCTGACTGTCGCATTTACCTGATTTGTCATCAGGAGCGACGAGTCAAGGAGCACCCCTAGACTGCGAACACAGTCACTGGAGGAGAGTGTGACCCCATCCAGGACTGGAGATTGCAACTCGATTCTTGGTTTCGGGGCCGCTACCGTGAGCACCTCCGTCTTGTCAGGATTCAGTCTCAATCTGTTTTTCCTCATCCAGCCCATTACTGCCCGAAGACATTCATTGAGAGAAGAGATGCCATCAGAGTTTGAGACCGACGAACGAGATACGGAGAAATAGATCTGAGTGTCATCAGCGTACTGATAACACCCAGCTCCATAACTCCGGATAATCTTACCCAGCGGCTTCATATAGATGTTAAATAACATCGGGGACAGAATAGCACCCTGTGGTACTCCACAGGTGAGCTCCCTTTTACTGGAGCTACTGTCCCCGAGCAGCACTCTCTGGGTCCTGCCTAAGAGGAAGGAGCGGAACCACTGCAAAGCAGTGCCTCCGATGCCTAACTCCCCCAGGCGATTATGCTTACTGAGAGTCACTGAGGCAAACAAAAAAAGTCTCAAATATTTATCCAGGAGAGCTTTTTTGGGTGGTTCATGGTTTGTTTTTGTCTATCCAGGCAAAAAGAGTGGAATCCTGTTCTAACAGATTTGTGAGGCACTCTGAGGATAAAACCATTCTCCTTCATGCCAACCTGAATGCTGCATTTAGTACAGTATATGATGAGGTGTCTATTTCACTGTCTGGTTCCAGTTGTATGGAATTAGTTCCAGTTTTTGAGGCCTGAGGACAATCAATGTGGCCTACACCTGCCCATCCACTTCCCAAAATACATTCTTTTTTGCCTGTATATTGGCCAAAATTGGCAACTAGTTATATTTTGGGTAAAATGGCAATGTTGTTTGGAAAAATGGGCTTCCCATAAGGTTTCCCATAGGGCTGAAGAAAGAAGTATTTTCAGGGCTGGGGGGTTGGGGAGGGCATTTTCACATGGGTGCTTAAGGCTTTTTGGAATAGTTTTCTGGCGAAAAGTACCTCTCAATAAATAAAATGGGGCCTGAGGAGCTTCAAGGGGTTTAAGGCTGCTTGTGGCCTGAAGGCCACACTTTGCACTCTCTTGGCCTACAACATGCTTCTGCCCATTTGATTTTCAGGCCCATCTTGACTTGTTTGACCTAGAAGGTTGCCCAGATGGAGGTGTCCATCCTCTTGAAGGAAGCAGTGATGTACTCACCCCTGAAAAAGCTCTCCCTGGATTAGAAGGTTTATACTGTTGGTCACTGTCAATGCCTTTTGAGATCAAGGTACCTGACAAAGTGCTGGCTGTACAGATATTATTGGATAATACCAATTCTCTCTAAAGTAATATATGCAATCAACTACAGTAATGTCCCTCTACTCTGTACATACAATTTAGAAATCTTCAGAAAAGAATAAATGGATGCCCACAGATTAGGGAGAACAGTTCTGCAACATTGAGACCTGAGTTACAAAAGCACAGTTTTTCAACAGGAACAACTGCTGAACTGAAGTGAATCCTATTGATGATGGCAGCTAATATTTCAATATAAAATTGTCAACTGACTAGGAAAAGAAATCTGTCATTGCAGTGTGGTTATCTCCTGCTTGCTTATCAAGCTGGTATTAAAGTCATATGGCACAGAAAGGTTGAAAAGCCTATTTTAAAACCAGATCTATTTATCTAATTTCTCATCTTTCTCCCAGCACAAGATTCAAGGAGGCTTACAATAAATTAAAACAAAGTACAACTACAAAACTATTAATAGAAAACTTAAAAAAAAACAATAACAAGAACAATAATTCTGTTTAAAAGCACAAATTAAAAACAATTTAAAAAACAAATTTAAAAAATAATACAAGATACTAAACACATCCCATTTAAAGTCCCATCTGCTACAAGAAGTTAAAAAACAAAGACCTGCCTAAATGAAGGGGTGCTCACCAATGGCTCCTCTTCATCCTGAAGAGAAGTGACTAGTGGGGTGCCAAAGGATTCTGTCCTGGGCCCAGTGCTACTCAACATCTTTATCAAAGACTTGGATGATGGAATAGAGGGCATGCTTATAAAATTTGCAGATGAAACCAAATTAGGAGGGAAAGCTAATATCCCCCAGAGGACAGGTACAGAATTCAAAATGACTTTAACAGCTGTGTCAAAGCAAACAAAATGAATTTCAACAGGGAGAAATGTAGAATATTACACTTAGGCAGAAAAAAATAATAATGAAATGCACAGTATAGGATGGGTGACACCTGGCTTGACAGCAGTGTATACAGAAGGGATCTAGGAGTCTTAGTGTACCACAAGCTGAACATGAGTCAGCAGTGTGATGCAGCAGCCAGAGAAACCAATGTGATTCTAGGCTGCGTCAATAGGAGTATAGTGTCTAGATTGAGGGAAGTAATAGTGCCACTCTATTCTGCTTTGGTCAGACCTCACCTTGAATACTATGTCCAGCTCGGGAATTCAAGAAGTATGTTGACAAGCTGGAGTATGTCCAGAGGAGGGAGACCAAAATGGTGAAAGGTCTGGAAGCCATGCCATATGAGGAGTAGCTTAGGGAGCTGAGCATGTTTAGCCTGGAGAAGAGAAGGCTAAGAGGTGATATGATAACCATGTTTAAATATCTGAAGGTATGTCACATTGAGGATGGAGCAAGCTTGTTTTCTGCTGCTCTGCAGACTAGGACGTGGAGCAATGGATTCAAACTACAGGAAAAGCGATTCCACCTAAACATTAGGAAGAACTTCTTGATGGTAAGAGCTGTTCAACAGTTGAATGCATGGCTCAGAGTGTGGTGGAGTCTCCTTCTTGTGGAGGTTTTTAAACAGAGGCTAGGTGGCCATCTTTGGATGTGCTTTGATTGTGTGTTCTTGCAGGGTAGGGGGTTGGACTGAATGGTCCTAGTGGTCTCTTCCAATGCTGTGATTCTGTGATTCTATGAAAAGCACCAATGCGATGGAAAGATAGTAGGGAGAGGTCCAACTGAACCTCCTGTGGAAGGGAGTTCCACAACTTGGGAAGAGCCATGAGACGGTTCTCTCCAAAAGTGTCCTTACTTTCGTCCTTATGAAAGTTCTTGTAATGGTGGAAGGACCAAGAGACTACCCTCCTTCACAGATCTTAAGATTTAAGGACACTGATATAGGCAGATACAGTTTTCAGATAGTCTGGACCGAAGCCATATAGGGCTTTGAAATTTTGTCCAGAAATGGACCGGCAGGGCCAGTTTAAGGAATTTTGGGGCCTCCTGCAATTCTTTATTTTGGGGGGCCCCCTCTGTTTATCTCAGGTCAATGTAACCTAACCTATTCACAGTACAGGATGTTCAGATTACAGTAGGACCCCCATATCCACGGATTCATTATCTATGAGAAACAAAACAGCACACCTACCATAGAGTCTTCCTAGAAAATGTGTCCTCTCTAGCCATTTTCTAGGTCCTCCAAGGCAACTCTATGGTATTTTAAACCAGAAGTCCCATTATTTTCAATAACACTCACTATTATCCACGGTTTTCAGTATTCACCTCCCCGAACCAATCCCCAGTGGATAAGGGGGACTACTGTATTACATCATTTGCCACCAATAATTTAGTTTAGCAATTAATGGTGAAAATTTCCTCAAAGAAAAGAAAGAGTGGACTACAAGCTGAACATGAGTTAGCAGTGTGATGCAGCAGCAAAAAAGGCCAATGCGATTCTAGGCTGTATTAAAAGGAGTATAGTGTTTAGATCAAGGGAAGTAATAGTACCACTCCATTCTACTTTGGTGAGACCTCACCTGGAATACTGTTTCCAGTTCTGGGCACAACAATTCAAGAAGGATATGGACAAGCTGGAACGTGTCCAGAGGAGGGCGACCAGGATGGTGGGAGGTCTGGAAGCTATGCCCTATGAGGAGAGGCTTAGGGAGCTGAGTATATTTAGCCTGGAGAAGGTTGAGAGGTGACATGACAGCCATGTTTAAATGTTTGAAGGGATGTCATACTGAGGATGGAGCAGGCTTGTTTTCTGCTGCTCCAGAAACTAGGAGACGGAGCAATGGGTTCAAATTACAGAAAAAGAGATTCTGCCTAAACATTAGGAAGTAATTCTTGACAGTAAGAGCTGTTTGTTTTTATTTTTTATTTTTTAAATTAATTTTATTAATTTTATAATCATACATTATAATAGCCAATCAATACTTATTTAGTAAAACAGATATTACCATAAACATCACAATTTTTCTATTAACTAATTTCAAAAGTTAACATAAATTCTTTACTATGATTCTTTTCAAGAATATTACTTCCCCTAATCCCCCCCCCACCTCAGTGCTCCCCTTCACCGGAGCCATTATCCCTTACCTAATCTTTCCAGAATCTCATTTCTTCCCGTGGAGGTAACCTCCCATCTTTTGTCTGTAATACTTTTTTAACAAATATTTTCCAAATTTTATCAAAACCACTTTTTTTCCAACTTCCTCTTCTTACTTTAATTCTACATGTTAACTTCTCATTTATTGCCATTTTCCAAACTTCTTTATACCACTCCTCCACTTGAACATTTATTTGCATTTTCCAGTGTCTTGCTATAATTAATCTTGCTGCCGTTATTTATTATTAAATCCTTTTGTGCTTGGTTCCCATTCTCTCCATTATAAATTGACATCAATGCTACACTCAGTTTCCTTTCTATATTTATATTCAAAATATTATCTATTTCTATAAAAACCATTTCCCAAAACTGCTGTACAAATTTACAATTCCACCATATATGCATATGTGTACCTATTTCTTGATAACCTCTCCAACAATATTTAGAGTTATTCTTGTCTATATTATGCAATCTTGCTGGTGTCAAATACCATCTCCATATTATTTTACAGTAATTTTCTTTTATCTGTATTGACATATTTTTTAGTTGTCTTTGTTTCCAAATCTTATCTCATTCATGATCTCCAATTTTTTTTGTTTCAAATCTTCCTCCCATATTCTCCTTAAATATTCTCCTTTGTCTTTTTTATCTTTATTTTTTATCAATATTTTATCTAATTCACTTGTAATACCTTTCAAATTTTCATTATCATCCATCTTTTCACCTTTTTCCACCAAATTTTCAAATTTTGTGAACTCCCTTGTTTCTTTATGATTCTTTTTCCAGTTTTTAATCCATTGTTCTAACTGTATGCAATTAAACCATGAAATTATCATTCCATATAATTTCTCTCTTATACTCTCTTTCTCACTCATTTATCCTATCCATCCCTCTATTTTATCTAGTCCTCTTTTCTTTAATTCCTTTCCATTTTTTCCTTCAAATTATTTGGGAATTTTTTCCCCATTATAACCAGCGTTAATACTGAAGTAATAGGCAAAAATCCTTTCTTATATTTATACCATATTTCCCATATATTTTGCAAACATGGGTTCTCAATTCCTTTAATTTCCTTTTTTTTTGTAAAATTACCAAAAATATATATTCCATATTCTCTTTTCTATTCTCCTTATATCTCTCTCTAACCATTCTAAATCTCCCTGTCCTACAATTCCTTCTATAACATGTCTCTATTGATTAGGTTCATAATATCCTTTTATATATCCTTTTATAAGTCCTCCCCCTTCTCTGATTTATACCAAAATTATTTATTTAATCTTATCCTTTTCCCTCAATTACAATATTTATTCAACATGTTTTGCCATTTTTTCAGTTCTGCTTCTGATATTTTTATTGGTAACATTCTAAACAAAAAATCTGTTTTAGGTAATATTTTCATTTTAACTAAAGCTACTCTTTCAAACCATGATAGTTGAATATTTTTATATTCTTCCAACTTCTTTTCCATTTCTTTCCTTAATACCATAATATTTTTCTTTTCTAATTCTTTTAAATCTTTTGTAATATTTATTCCTAAATACTTAATGTTACTTTTTAATCTTACTTCTAATTTTTTCTTTTTTACAAATATATTTTCTTCTTCCTTCGTATAATTAAACAACATCATGTGTGATTTATTCCAATTAACCTGTAAACCTGTCATCTCCCTAAATAATTTTAAATGTTCTTTAATTTTGTTCTATTCCATTAATCAATTCCTTAATTGTTAAAAATGTATCATCAGCAAACAAACTTATATTTTGTTACTAATCCAATTCCTTCTATACTATTATAATCTCTTATCACGTTTGCTAGAATTTCTGTTACTTTTGCAAACAATATTGGAGAAAGTGGGCAATTTTGTCTTGTACCTCTCGTTATTTTTTCTCTCTTGTTATTCCATCATTAACCATCACTATAGCTGGGTTATGGGAATACAATTGATCTTTTAATCCTCTAAATCTCTTCCCCATTCCAAATTCTTTCAGTATTATTTGTAATGTTGGCCATTCCACACAGTCAAATGCTTTAAATATATCTAATGCTAATATCCCTGCTTTTACTTTTGTTTTGCCAATTATATGTATTTTATTTAACACCTTTCCTATTAAATTTGACATTTGTTTTCCTTTCACAAATCCACATTGGTCCTTTAATATATATTTATACATACAACTATTCAGTCTCTTTGCCATTATTGCTGATAGTAACTTTGCATCTTGATTGGTATAGGCCTGTATGATCCAGGGTCCATCAAATATCAATAATATCAAAGATTGTTGCCATGATAGAGGGATTTTATCTCCAGTTATTATATGATTATATAATTCTTATAATTTAGGTATTAACTTCTTTTTACATACTTTATAATAATCTGGTCCTAACCCATCCATTCCTGGAGCTTTCCCACCTTTTAAATTATGTATTGCTTCCTCTACTTCCATTTTCGTAATTGGTTTTTCTCATAAATCCCTATCTTCCTCTTCTATTTTAATCTTCCAATTTTCCCCTACATATTTTTCTATTTGTTCCACTGATTTATTCCCTGCCTGGTACAGGTCTTTATAAAACTCCTCAAAAATTGTTAGTTTTTCCTTCATTGTTCTACACATTTTACCTGATTTATCTCTAATCAATTTATCATATTTTCCATTTTCTTCTTCTGTGTGGATCTAGCCAACATTTTTGAATTTTTATTACTAAATGCAAAATACTCCCTTCTTAAATAAATTAAATTTTCCTGTACTTTATCTACTTCCATTTTATCCAATTCCTCCCTCTTTGCTTGTAACTCAATATAAGTTTGTTTTTCCTTATCTAATATATATTTATTTTCCAATAATTCTATTTCCCTTTCTAATTTCCATTTTCTTTCTTCTTGCCTTTAAGTTAAAAGTTTCTTTTATGCATATTCCCCTTGTCACAGCTTTCATAGTATCCCACAAAATTCCTTTTGATACTTCTTTATCATTTAATTCCCATAATTCTTGCCATTCATGCTCATTTTTTTCTACTATTTCTCTATAATTTAAAATCTTTGTATTCAACCTCCACCTTTCCACTTGTTCATAATCTCTCTTCATTATAATCTCCACATTGACCAAGGCATGATCTGTTACTTTTATACTTCCTATCTCTGAATTTATAATTTTATCAATCAAATGTTTTGATACAAAAATATAATCAATTCTTGAATAACTCTTATGTACCATTGAAAAATACGTATATTTCCTTTCATCTCCCTTTACCAATCTCCACACATCTTTCAACCCCTTTCTTTTTATTATTTTATTTAAATTTGTAATATTATCATATTACAATGAGTAATTTGTTTTATCTTAATGAGTAATTTGTTTTATCTTTTATTCTTTCCATTTGCATGTTAAAGTCTCCTGCTACAACAATATTTTCTTCTTGCATATTCTCCCTTTCTTTAAATACTTTCTCATAAAATTCCTCTTGTTTTTCATTTGGAGCACATGCATTCATTAGAACATATTTAACTTCTCCCATTTCACCTTGCATTATAATATATCTACCATTTTCATATTTTTCACCTTTTTAATGACAAAATTAAATTTTTTGCTATTAATATTGCTACCCCTCTAGCTTTTGAATTTCCACATGCTTTTTCATAAACTCTTACCCAATTCAATTTCAATTCATTTACTCCTTCCCTTTTTTGATGTGTCTCTTGCAAAAATATTATATCCGCTTGATCTTTCTTCAATAATGCTTCAATCCTTTTTTGTTTTATTACTGTGCCAAGGCCATGTACATTTAAGTTTGATATCTTTCATTTGTTAACCATTAGATTCCCTGTAGCATTTTCTATAAAACCCTCTGGCTCCAAAAAGTGACCTCCCTTCCCCATACACACCCCTTCCTAATTCTTCCCTATTCCTTTCCCCCTCCCCCCTATCCCTTCTTTACCTCCCCACCTTATCTTCCCAAGGCAAATTGCCTTGCTCATAACCCCCCAGATTCTGGCAGGAACCTTATTCTAAAGTTATTCCTGCATTGATAATCTTCCATGTATATCAATTCCCCCCATATCTGTAATTTTCTTCATATTGTCCTGAATCTGACTACCTTGAAGTGTTTGAGTTTTAATTATTTCTTTGTTCTCTTTTACTATATTAAGAATATATCCTTGTATTCCTTGTATTTTTGTACTCATTTCCACAAATCTTTCTTCAGATATTTTCCTCTCCTTCTGCATATCTTCTCTTATGCCTGCAAACTCTGAAAACACTCTCTTTTCCTCTTCTCTAAATTCTGTCATCATTTTTGTAAAAAGAGAATCCATATCAGTTTTAATATCCTCTGTGCTTTCTCCCCTTCTTTCCTTCCCCCTTGGGGATGGAGGGTCCGGGGCAGAGGCACCTGAAGGACCACTCTTTTTGGGGCTTCTTTTCCATACTTAGCCCATCTGGTTCACCCTTGTTATTTTGTGCTTCAGGAAATATCCTTTGCAACCTCTTATGAGATCTGTCTGATGGTTTGCCTAATGTTTGTGGCCTCAACCAACATTTTTCTGCAATATTTCTTCTCTTTTTAGACATAAGAAAATCAGAACACTTCAAACTTTCATTCTTCCCTTTCTGTTGATGGCCCCTTCTTCCTCCACCACACACACACACACATATATATTAAAGGTATCCACTTATTCTCCAGTTAGATCAATTATTTCTTTCCCTCTTAAATCATCCTTTTTTTTTGGCCTTCAATTATTCACTGCTTTGTCCAACCTTACAACCTCAGTGATTTATTAGTAAAATATTCTTTTTAGTAATGGTGGAGGCAGCTCTGAGATTGGGCAAAACTGAAAGTAACTATTTGTTTACTTTAGGCTTCTTCAAACTGCAATTATCTCCTCTATTAACATTCCTTAGTAGTTCACAGCCATGAATCTTCCCTCAAAATCTCTCCTCTTGCCTTTTTGAGGGGAAATCATTAATTTAATTCCATTACCTTGAGGAATTGTTCTTACGCCATCAATGCTTGGCTCCTCCCCCAGTAAGAGCAGTTCGCAGTAGAATACACTGCCTTAGTATGGTGAAGTCCCCTTCTTTGGAGGTTTTTAAGCAGAGGCTGGATGGCCATCTGTCATTAGGACTTTGTGTGTTCCTGCAGGGCAGAAGCCGATTGGATGGGATGGCAGTTGGGATCCCTTCCAGCCCTATGATTCTATGCTGCATTCAGAGCCTGGGAAAGTTAATTCTGGATTATACCTCCCAGAATCCCCCTGCCAGCACCCTTCTCAATGTCTGGTTGCCTTGCTCCTTTTTCAGGATTCTCTAGCCCAGTGGTTCTTAACCTGGGGTCTGTGATGTCCTCACAGGGGGTCCTCAAAGGCTTGAAGGCTGCTTGGCCCACCTCCTCCCTGTAGTGGAGCAGCTGTGTGACAGGAACCAAGGCAAAGTC
Organism: Gambelia wislizenii; assembly: GCA_030847615.1. NCBI lineage: Eukaryota > Metazoa > Chordata > Lepidosauria > Squamata > Crotaphytidae > Gambelia > Gambelia wislizenii. The sequence continues at coordinate 47,037,503 of JAUMIR010000003.1, read as the reverse complement.
TGGCTGGCTGGTGTGGCCTGCACATTATTGTTCAATCCACTCCAGCCACAAACTTTCAGAAAGAAGCAAGAGTGCCTCTGAGGGAAAGTTTAATGGATGGCATAATTGTATTGTTGTTGTTAGCTATTATTATTAGGGTTTTAAATCTTGAGTTAAGACTTGGGACAACAAAAGGTCCCTGGTAAAGAAAAGGTTAAGAACCACTGCTCTACCCAAAGGCTCTCACATAACACTAATGGGATACTTGTGTGTTTTAGTGACAACAATAAAACCTTTGTTCCCAGTAATATTACTCCAAATTTTTATCTATATTCTTTATATTCTTCTGTTAAAAGAGCTAGAGAGTTGTAGAAGTTTCAGCATTGCACTATGATTGTGGAAAAAATTGTGGGCAACTAAAATGGTGAAAGGTCTGGAAACCATGCCTTATGAGGAGAGACTTAGGGGGCTGGGTATGTTTAGCCTGGAAAAAAGATGGTTAAGAGGCGACATGATAGCCCTATTTAATTATTTGAAGGGATGTCACACTGAGGATGGAGCAGGCTTGTTTTCTGCTGCTCCAGAGACTGGAACACAGAGCAATGGATGCAACCTCCAGGAGCAGAGATTCCACTTCAACATTAGGAGGAACTTTTTGACAGTAAGAGCTGTTCAGCGGTGGAACACACTCCCTCGGAGCGTGGTGGGGTCTCCTTTCCTTGGAGGTCTTTAAACAGAGGCTGGATTGCCATCTGTCGGGGATGCTTTGATCAAGATTTCCTGCATGGCAGGGAGTTGGACTGGATGGCCCTCGTAATCTCTTCCAACTCTACAATTCTATGATTCTATGATTCTATGAAACCAGGGTTTGAATACTTACTCAGCCATGAATACCCACTGGGTGACCTTGGGCAAGTCACACTCTCTCAGCCTCAAAGGAAGTAAAAGGCACACCCCCTTTGAACAAACCTTGCCTAGAAAACCCCATGGTAGGTTCGCCTTAGTCAGAAATGACTTGAAGGCACATAGGCAAACACACACAAATTCCTTTAGCAGGTTGAATTCAGCTGGCAGAAAGGGGAGGAAGCTGAAGACCAAGGGGGAAAGGGAGGGAGGGGAGAGAAACCAGACATTTCAAGAGCAACTAGAAAGATGGGGTGGAGGGGATCTATGTGGAAGGAAAAGGAAGAAAGAAAGAAAGAAAGAAAGAAAGAAAAAGAAGCTCTTTCTGAAGAGATAGCAGAGGAGGAAGAGAAGGAAAGAGACGGCCGTCAACTTCCCTCCCCCCCCCTCTCTCACACACACACCCCTTATGACACACGCCTGGCTGGCTTGCATTTTGACGATCCTGGGAGGAGGGGGCAAGGGAACAGTAAACTCCCTCCAGCTTCAGCCACACTTAGTGCAGCTCGCTCTTTCTCTTTCTCTTTCTTTTTTCAGTTTGGGAGATGCTGGTTTTTTGTTTTTGTTTTTTTAAAAAGCCAGCAGGAGTTTTTTTTGCAGGAGAAGGATTAGGGCAGGGCCCCCTGGCTGTGAGCCCCCCCTGCAGATCCTGATTTGGCGATATGGTTAAACTGGCCCTGTGGACTGGTAGCCAACGGAACTGTTTCAACAAGTTATATGTTCCCTATAAGCAGCCCCAGTCAGAAGGTTGGCTCCAGCATTTTGGACCTGCTGAAGTTTCAGAACAGTTCCCAAAGGCAGCCCCATGTAGAGTGCATTACAGTAATCCAAACAAGATGTACTTGTAATCAAGGAATGTGTCACCATAACCAGATCTGACACTTCAAGAAATGGGTGCAATTGGCGCATCATTTTTACTGTGCAAACATACTCATGAACACGGTAAAAACCTAGGGCATCCAGATTCAAATCTGAGTTCAGGAGTATACCCAAGCTGCAAACCTGTGATTTCAGGAGAAATGTAATTCCATCTAGCACAGACTGAATCCTTATTCCCTGATCTACCTTTCAACTGACCAGGAGCACCTTTGTCTTGTTAGGATTAAGCTTCGATTTGTTTGCCTTAGCCGGTCCATTACAATTGATTTAGCATGGTGACAACTTTTTTAGAATTGGGTGGAAAGGAGAAATAGAGTTGGGTGTCATCAGCAAACAGGTGGTACCCAAACCAAAATTCCAGGCAACTTTTCCCCCAGTTGATTCATGTAGATATTAAATAACAAGAATCTCCCAGCACCACCATCTAAGTGTGTCCCACGAAGAAGGACTAGAATCACTGTAAAACAGTGCTCCCAAGTCAGATCCCAGAGAGGCAGCTCAGAAGGATACCATGGTTGATGGTACTAAAGGCTTCTGAGAGTTCCAGCAGAACCAGCTGCAACATACTCTGCCTGTTTAGTACCTGATGTTGGTCATCCACCAAGGTGATGAAGGCTGTCACCATCCCATAAACCAGGCCTGAAGCCAGATTGAAATGGATCTAGATAATCCATTGCATCCAGGAACCCCTGGAGCTGAGAAGCTACCATATGCTCCAGAACCTTGTCTAGAAAAGGACTATTGGAGACTGGCCTGTGTGGTTGGATTCAAGCAGGATTTTTTTTAAAAGTAAAGTCCTCATGACAGCTTCTCTTAGCTCTGCATGCTGCAATGAGGCATTCCCTACTCTCTTTGCCCACTCAGTCAGTTCCCCTCTCCCCCGGCTGCTTTTATAAGCCAGGAAGGGCAAAGATCCAGCACATACATGTGCTGTCTCTCATCTCTCCAAGGATGCTTCTCACATCCTCAAGCTGCATAAAGAGAAACATATCCAATAACACAGGACAAGCAGGAGCCAAGATTATATCCACAGGGCCTGTATCAACTACAGCATCCAGATCAGAGATGATCTGAGCAATTTTATCTGCAAAATGCTGTGCAAATTCTTCATTGCAGGCTGCTGAATGGTACATGTCTCTCTTGTGGGGCACAGCTAAAAGCCCCCTGATCAGTGGAGAAAGCTTTGCTGGACAACACTGTGCAGACACAATGATGGCAAAGAAGAATGACTCCTTCCCTGCTGCCACCACCATGGTGTCAGGCTTTTCAATGAACTCTAAACCATGTTCAGTCAGGGCTCTGAAAGAGCATCGCCATATCTGACTTGACCGCGCTGACCCTCATGTAGCAAGATAATCATTTTAAGGAATTTGGGGGGACATCCTAGACTTTCCAGGATCTGCCAGAGACCTTTCCTACTCATGGTGTCGAAGGCTTTGGTGAGGTCATAGAGGGTTACATAGAGACCCTTGTTCTGCTCTCTACATTTCTCTTGCAGTTGTCTAAGGGCGAATATCATATCTGTAGTACTCCTATTGGCTCTGAAGCCACATTGGCTTTCAGGAAGAAGTTCTTCTGGAATAGCAGGAATTAATCTGTTCAGGAGTATCCTTGCAAGGATTTTTCCAGCAACAGAGAGCAGTGTTACACCTTGATAATTTGAGCAATCAGATTTTGCTCCTTTTTTCTTGTACAGGGTGATAATGACTGCATCTTGGAGATCTGATGGCAGTTCCCCCTTTTCCCAGCAATTCACAAGGAGTTCGTGGAATTTATCATGAAGTACATGACCTCCATGTTTCCAAACTTCAGGTGGGATTCCATCAATCCCAGCTGCCTTGTTGTTTTTCATCTGCTGTATGGCCTTAAGGGTCTCTTCCAAAGTGGGAGCTATGTCCAATTCATTTTTCATCAGTTTTTGTATCATATGTTGGATAGGTGAGCTTTGGACTACTCGATTGGCACTAAAGAGACTTTGAAAATGTTCAGCCCATCAATTCAGGATGGAGGATTTATCAGTAATTAGTGTTTGACCATCTGTACCGTATAAGGATCTTTGGACCTGATAAGTAGGTCCAAACACTGCTTTAAGAGCTTCGTAATATCCTCTAAGATCGCCCAGATCTGCACAGCATTGTGTCTTTTCTGCTATATTGCTCCACCACTTGTTCTGAATGTCTCGGAGTTTTTGTTGAGAGACAGAAAGCTGCTTTTCTTACTGCTCTTCACTGCTGCTGCTGCCCTTGTTGCCCACACAGAAACAACTCTGCAGTGCTTAACATCCTGCTTCGCAACAGCTGCAGAGCTGTTTGGGCTGGAAGTCAACCTGAAGAAAACAGAAGTTCTCTACCAGCCTGCTCCACAGGATGAACACCACCATCCCCACATTGCCATCAGCAAATCTGTGCTTAAGTCCATTCAGTAGTTCACCTATTTGGAAAGCATCATCTCCTCAGATGCCAAGATTGACAAAGAGATCTATCACAGATTAGCAGAGACATATAGCCCATTTGGAAGACTTTACAAAAGAGTCTGGAGTAACTAACACCTGAGGTGAAGCACAAAAACCAGTGTGTATAGAGCCATTGTTCTGTCTATTCTCTGTTATGGGTCTGAAACATGGGTCACCTATTGCTAACACTTACGACTCCTCGAACACTTTCATCAGCACTGTATATGCACAATCCTAAATATACACTGGACTGACTATGTGACGAATGTTGATGTCCTTGAGCAAGCAGGGATCACCAGCATTGAGGCCATGATATTGAGAACACAGCTGTGCTTGGCAGGGCACGTTTCTAGGATGGACTACCATCGCCTCCCCAAAATAGTACTCTACAGTGAACTCGCCACAGGTCAGCATAAGAGGGGTGCTCCCAAAAAGCGATACAAGGACTCACTTAAACAGCATCTCAGGCTCGGCCAAATTGATCACCAACAATGGTCCACCATGGCCTCACATTGGGAGGCTTGGAGATGCACTATCCACAATGCTGCAGCCTTATTTGAGAGCTCATGCTGAACAAGTCCTGAAGAGAAACGACAACGCAGAAAGTATCACAACCTGGAATCATCACCCAAGGAGACCTTCTGTTGTACTTTCTGCAATCTGACATGTTTATCTTGGATTGGCCTTTTCAATCATCAGCACACTTGCAGAAAGTGCAGGATGAGTCCTTCCTGAATCTTTGTTTGGGAAGAAAAGCCAGAGTGAGATTTTCCATGAACAAAGAGGTCACACCTCTGCTAATAAATGTACAACCAAGAGGGTGAGTCTAGCTTATGGGAGAGGCCATAAAATGATATCTGGGTATTTTCATGGGTGTAAGACAGAATAAGGCATAAGTGAGGAGAGATTTCCGTTTTGGGACAAGATTGATAATAGAATAAGATTCATACTAACGTTAACAGAATTTTTATAGAATTTGTGTCCAAAATACAAGTACAGTTTTGGTGAATATGAGGACATAAATAAGGAATGTTAAGATTTAAAGAACAGATGTAAGGTGAAAATGGGACTAAATAGAATACATTTATTAATTTAAAATTTCTTTAATAAATTAATTTATATGCCATCTTTCTCCCAATGTGGGACCCTAAATTCTAAATTATATCTATAATTTATAATAAATTATATTTATTTACAATAAATTACATTTATTTTATAGTGACACATTAATATGTAGAAGCGGTAGTCACTTTACTATATGTGTATAACTGGAATACTTACTAATGTTCCAGAATATTATGTGACAAGGATTTACTTAGATTTGTATTCTATAATCTATAATAATGAAAGAGATTATCTGCATGTCTGTGACAGCCATGTTGGGACATCATGCTAGATGCCTCAAAATTTGGCGGCGTGCTTTTGGTTATTATCCAATGCTCAGTTTAAATTCCAAATGGGAGATCTACCCAAATTTCATCTCTCCATCAGAATTTCCTGGGTTGTAAAGTGTTCAGTCTCCCATCTTTCTCTTTGTTACTCCCTACTGGAGGATTCCTTTCCATGTGTCAAGCCCTCCCTTGATTCAACAGAGATAAAATATGTGTGTGTTTTCCCTATGAAATTTCATAGAATCATAAAGTTGGAAGAGACCACAAGGGCTACCTAGTCCAAACCCCTGCCATGCAGGAATACCCAATCAAAGCATGCCTGACAGATGGCCATCCAACTTCTGTTTAAAAACCTCCAAAGAAGGAGACTCCACCACACCCCAAGGCAGTGTATTCCACTGTCGAACATCTCTTACTGTCAGGAAGTTCTTCCTAATGTTTAGGTGTAGTTAGTGTAGTCTTTTCCTGGGGTTTGAGTCCATTGCTCTGTGTCCTAGTCTCTGGAGGATCAGAAAACAAGCTTGCTCCCTCTTCAATATGACATCCTTTTAAGTGTTTAAACATGGCCATCATGTTGTCTCTTAATCTTATCTTCTCCAGGTTAAATATAACCAGCTCCCCAAGCTGCTCCTCACAGGGCATGGCTTCCAGACATTTTACCATTTTGGTGGCCCTTCTTTGTACACATTCCAGCTTGTCAAGATTTTGTTATCACCTGTCCTCCACAAAAGCAGGGACCAACCTGGCTGATCCACTTTGGAGCCTAGGTTTTGAACTATTCAGTGTAAAGCAAGGATGGATAACTAGTGGTTCTTTAGTGGTTGTTGGATTGTAATTGCCATCAACCCTAGCCAGCATAACCAATGGTGAGGGCAGATGGGAGCTGTAGTCCAATAATATGTGGAGGACCACAAATTGTTCACTCCCAATGTAGGCTATATACAGTACAAATTCTCTTTCATTCCTCTACCCTAATTTTAAAAACTTTGTATAAATTTCAAGTGACAACACCCACAAGCTAGACCATACTGTCATGCTACATGTTGGACTGCAGAAAGATGAGGGGGGAAATGGCTGAAACTTGTGCAGGAATAACCATTGACTGTGGTAGTGGTGCTACTTCCCAGATTAAACCCCACAGGCTTTTTTGGGTCAAGGTGGGGTGGGTGATCCATCACTCCAAATCAAGGGTAAAGAGGACTGATGGAGATTTTCAAGAGGGGTTATGGCAATCAGCCTACCTTGCAGGATTGTTGAATGCATTCTTCATGCCAGGCAAAACAATGTGTTGAAAGGGGAATGTGCTCGCATTTCTTTCCCCACCACAAAAATAATTGTTTCCTTAAACTAAACTGTGGTTTAGTTCTAGTGAACACTATTAGTCTTGATTTGGTACTGGCTGCTGTATTGCCACCATGAATATATGCAGGATTTTTGTACTTGTGAGCTGTCTTTTCTTTTCTTCCTGACTTCCTGTTGCCTTGCAACTGTTTGGTTTATGTGTAATCTGCGGTCGTAATAACAAAATATTCATATTCTTAAACTGGGAGCAAAATAGGGCAGAAAACCATCAATATGAATATTACCCAGTTCCAAAGCCCTAACAAAAATGCCAAAAGTAAAGAATATTTGCATGTAGAAAAGAGAGAAAATCCTTTGAAGAAACACAGAAAGTGTTACTATCCTGTTGTTGTAGTTAACTTCTGTCAAGTCAGCTTCAACTTAAGGTGACTTTATGAATGAGAGACCTCCAAGACACCCTGTCATCAACAGAGCCCTGATCAGGTCTTGCATACTCACAGTTGTGGCTTCTTTGATTGAGTGGTGGTCATGTGTCCTACTTTAGAGAGAACAGTCCTCTATTTGGAGACACCCCATCTTTAGTTAAAGGGCTACTTGATTTAAGTCCCATTTAAAGATAATGAGCCATAAAAAGGGAGAGCAAAGGCCTTCAAGCTTCCTGACAAGAATTAAATTAGTAGCTGGACAGTAGGTTAAGTAGGTACACAAGTCACCCGGGATACTGCACAGTTATAGGACTTTGATACCACTTTAACTGTCATAGCTCCATCCTATGTAATCCTGAGATTAGTAGTTTTGTGAAGTACTCAAAATTCAATAGTTTGAAAAGATATGGTCTGATTTGTTTCCTGATATGAAAAATTAAATCAGACAGATAAAAGGATCCTAAGGAAGCAGGGAACAGCAGGGGTAAATCTGAACACTTAAAAACTAAGGATATCAGCAGAAATGCTACCTCAAATTATTGTTCAGGCAGAATGCAGCTCTAGCTTCTTATTTTCTCACTTCAGTGTATTGAAAAATCTAAGACACTAGAGGTTAACATAGTTATAGAAAAACTGGAGGAAAAATGGTATAGAACCACATCTTTCAACATTAATCAGTGAAGTGAAGCCTCTAGAAAAGCTTTTATATTGAACTTTTTGACAAATTGCTTCGAACAATGCTCCAGAGACCAGGCACAGAGATGCAACTGCCATAGTAAGAGACAGCTTTTGCCTATGAGAAAACATTCATATGAGTTGAGTACAGACCACCAACAGTAGAACATAACATTGTTCAGAAAATGAACAGGGTATGCTTAGCATGTGGTGAAGATAGTCACCGTGGGAAGGAAGCAGATCACTCATCCTCATGTCTACACATTCATTCAAAGGTCTACGCATGTCCTATGTATGTTCTTAGGGCTTCCAAGTGATTGGGCAATGCTGGATTTTTATGCAGATGTATATGCACATATATACATATACATGCCTCACTTATGGATCACTCACACTTTGCTCCCAAACAAGGAATGAATCACCAGAAAAGGCAACAAAAGAGAACACAACATACTAAGAGCATTAAGAGCAATGAGCCCGAAGGCCCCAGTTAGTTCTCAAGGAGTAAAGAGAAACCAATTCTTGTAGGTTTGCTTAAAGCTATAAATGGAGTTATACATTATCTCCAGCCCATATCCTTCAGCTGTCCCAATTTGGCAGTCTCAATTAATCCTCCATTGTCCCACTTTTTCAGCTCCCTTTAAAATGTCCCAGTTTCTCTCTCCTTATTCCACCTGCCCCACTTTGTCCTCAGATTATTTCAGTTGCTGCAAACTGAGTTCTAAGGACAACAGTAGTTTGCACTCAGTTAACTCAGCATGGGGAGAGGAATGTTCCTTGGCCACATGTGTCCCTGTTTTCATCTGTGAAATGTTAGAAGATATGCCATTGAGGTGTTATCTTCCCTAATATTCTGACAACAAGGAGGGGAGCATGCCAGTCTTTCTACCATCTGTTGTCAAAGAGTCTGTGTTGGCTCTTGATCCCATAAGAGGGTCAGGGGTGCTGCACAACCCTCCTCGTGGCTTTACCTAAAGGAGGTAACATAATAAAATGATTCTCAAACTTTGATCTGCCAGATGGTTTGGATTTCAACTCCCAGAATCCCTGACTAGTGGCCAAGTTGACTGACGTATCTGCAAATTGAAGTCCAAAGCACCTGGAGGACCACAGATTGGTCTTGTAGTTGTGGCAGTTGCCACAATCGCCACTAGAGCTTGCATCCCACCTAGTCTTACCTCCAACACACATGACATATGGAGACTTCTTTCAGGCCCTACATTGCTGTCAGGGCTTCGAGGAAGGCTTACCGTTAGTCCTCAAGCAACCTTTATTTCCAGCTCTTTACCACTGATGCCATAGCTGGTGCTAGATCTAGTTCCTTTGCTTTGCTTCAAATATCTCCATTGGCCGAAGCTGGCGGCTTCATGTACCCACCATCTTTTTCATCTTTTCTCTCCCTGGTTAATGGCTTTTTGTTGCATCAATGTTGCACCAGCACAACACACACAGATACTTTCAAGCTGGGCCAGACAGCTCTAGCACTATCACGGAATGGGTAAAGATAAGATGCCCAGGTTTTGAAGCCTCAATTTAAAAAACAAAAACAAAAATCTTTCAGTGCCAGTCACCTTGAGATTTCTCCCCTTGGCTAGATGTCAGGAAATAGTAACTCTGTGGGACTTCAGCTAGTACCCTGAGACCTGGCAATCCTAAGTGCCACACTTCACATCCACAGAGGCTCACCTGCCTCAAGTAAACCAACACAAACACAATTCATCTGCCACAGGTACACTGATACAAAATGATGAACGTCCACTAGAGCCTTCTGGAAAGATTCTACTCCCCACTTTGCACAGTGCTAAGAGGTGACAGTCTATAAGTCCACTAGAAAGCCATCCCTTCACCCCACCTCACCCCCACTTCCATTGGTACCAGTCAGAAGCTGCACTCTGTTCCATTCTGTCATATTTGACTGCTGCTATTGTAGACTACTCTCTGTGAGAAAGGATGAAATGGCACATGCACCAGAGAAACAATATAATTAGAAATTAGCAGTGAGGTTTTTTGTTCATGGAATCATAGAGTTGGAAGAGACCACAAGGGCCATCTAGTCCAACCCCCTGACATGCAGGAAGGCCCAATCAAAGCATTCCCGACAGATGGCCATCCAGCCTCTATTTAAAAAACCTCCAAAGAAGGAGACTCCACTACACTCCGAGGCAGCACATTGTACTACTGAATAGCTCTTACTGTCAGGAATTTCTTCCTAATGTTTATGTGGAATCTCTTTTCCTGTAGTTTGAGTCCATTGCTCCATGTCCTAGTCTGTGGAGCAGCAGAAAACAAACTTGCTCCATCCTCAGTCTGAATCACTTCAAATTTTTAAACATGATTATCATGTCACCTCTTAATCTTCTCTTCTCCAGGCTAATGTGCCCAGCTCCCTAAACTGTTCATCATGGAGCATGGTTTACAGACCTTTTACCACTTTGGTCACCTTCCTCTGGACATGTTCCAGCCTGTCATTGCTGCTGTGTGCATTCAAGTCATTTCTGATACCACACTGTGTCTCTCACACTGTCCAGGGAATTCAGGTGCCTCCCCAAACTACAAGTCCCAGGATTCCATATGAATAGGTAGTTAAAATGGAATCAAAGTGCTATATATAACTGTGCAGTGTGAAAGAGCCCTAGGTCTAATACATTATGTGGGATGCAGGGTGGTGACCTGGGGTCACCAATACAGTTGCTGCTACTGCTGCTGCCACTTGTCCTAATTGCCCCCACAATCCCCCCCATAAGAAACAAGAATAATGTGCTGCTGCTGTTACCAGCGATGATCCTTCCTCTGTAGAAACTGTTGAAGACTTTCTCATTTCCCTGAGAACACTGGTGAAAGATTCTCCCCGATTTCTCTGCCCACAAATATGTTGGAGAATTTGAGAGGCTGTTTTGTATACACCTACAGAATTGTTACCACCATCTGGAATGGGCATCAGACCCCACTCACTGACTATGTTGGAGAATTTTGTTTGATCCTTATTTTTACACAAACTAGCCCTATTCTCTATTCCCAGACTAATATGCAGATAAGAATATAGCTCTCCTGATTCTCATCTTTCCCAGATTTCACACTGATATTCTTAGCTCAACAAACAAACAAAAAACCCACACCTGTGTATAAAAATGTGTATTTTATGTAAAGTTTCATACATAAATGTGTACATTATGGAAAGATATGCAAAAAAAAGAAGAAGTATTAGCAGGAAAAGAGTCATACAACATGTCTATGTTAGGGAAAGCTCCATGCATAAAATTTTCATGGATTTTATTTTTTAAATCACAGAATTGGACAGAACAGACTTTTGCCTGAATATATGTATACAGTACATCTCTCAAGCTAACATGGACCAGATACAGTCTGATTCACACATCTCCATTTCTATCACTAAGATCTTTACCTGTTTTTGTGGTGGGATCTGACTGAGAATATTAATCTGGCTGTGCTGTGAAACTCAGCTTTAGGCATTGTTCTGAGAACCGTTATTTAATCAATACCACCAAGGCCACTTTAAGGAACCATGAAGTGCTTCTAGAAAGACCAAAACAAATCCTGATGAAATGAAACCTGTAAACAGCCCCTGAAAGCAATTTGGATTAATGTACACTATGCCTGGTTTTAGTGTTTTATAACTTAATTTTCAAAGGCAGCAATTAAACAGCATTTCTTGAATATTTTTGCATGGGTAATTTGGCATCTTGTGGCTATTCATAACCAACATAGTGTATTCAGTGCAAAATTATTAACTATACAATACTAGAAAAATGGTTCAATATCTCAAATTAATTACCCAAATTGAAATTATTTTTTTAAAAAACATTCAGGACAAACAACAATCAACTGGGACATTATTCTTGCTCCCTGTTGGCAACAATTACGATCTGAATTCTTTGCAAACTATTATCTGCATTCCTATTTTCCTTCTATATTAATTCCCATTGTCCTGAATCCTATTTAAGTATGTGGGGGAGGGGGGGGGAGGGGAAGCAAAACCATTACATCAGCGATGGACAGAGGGTGCTCCATGAGCTGCATAAAGCTCCTTGAACCCCACTTTTGTGGCTTGTAAAGCCCCTACCAGCTCTTCAGCTCTCCACCCTGTCAATTTTTTTAAAAAAACGAATGGCACAATATTTGGGTGTTTTTACTCCAAACCATGTGGAAAGCCCCCTAAATGTGCAACATCCCCAGCCCCCATAGAATCTTCCAGCCCCCTAAACACCTGTATACTTTGTTGGAATCCTTCTCAAAACAGCATGTTACTTCTATTTTGGGGAGCACCTTTGGGGGAAGGTTGTGGCCTTCAGGGTAGTCAGAGAGGGGAACTAGCTTCTGACCCCTGTGCATTTACCCACCCTTGCATTAAATCTATAGGATTCACCTGTATAATGATTCAGTTCAACAACTGACTCAATGGCTCTACACTAGTTGGGACTAACCAATAGGATTCAAGCCATTATCAATTCGTGTACTGCTGCTAATCATGCCTGTGGTCCTGATGCTTTGTCTATTATGTGAATATAAATATTAATCTTCACTAAAGATTTGTGTAACAGATTGATCTCTTATGCTGTAACCCAAATCCAGTTATGTAGGAGGAAACCGCAATGAACCCAACAAGGTTTATGTCTATGTAGACATGCCTAGGGCAGTACTGTTAGAGAACAACCATAACCTCCCTGAAGACCATCTGAAAATGCTTAGAATGGGATAGGCTGCACAATTAGCAGGGAAGAAAACTGCAACTCCCATCAGCCCTAGCAAACATAGTCAGTGGTGAAGGTTAGCGAGAGTTGCAGTCAATAATATTGGGAAAACCACAAGTTGCTCACTCCGGTGTATTACTGTGTTATTTATTATTTACTGTATAACCAAAAAAAGAGAGAGAGAGAGAAGGCAGTATTTTATACAGTGCATAAATAAGTTCTGGAATTTGCTACCATAGTTCTAGAATTCGTTATGGCTATGAGCGGGAATTGAGGTTGTGTGGGGGAAGGGAATGTATGGTGGCAACAGAGTGAAAATTGTTACAAAAGAAGGCAGGATCGATGTTTAATACCTATCCTGCCTTCAGTTCACTCTGTTTCCCAGAATAAATTGGAGAGCGCACCAACCATTCCACAGACCCTTACTCTGCTCCTTTGCAATGCCAGGTCGGTTAAAAACAAGACACATATTATCCATGACCTTTTATTGGATGAGGCTGCCGACCTGGCATGCTTTACGGAGACCTGGCTGGGAGAGGCCAGTGCTGCGACTTGGGCGCAGGCACTCCCGGCCGGGTACTCAGTTAGTGAGCAGGTAAGGAAAAGTGGGCGGGGGGGCGGAGTGGCTCTGGTTCATAAAAACAATCTAACCTTGACCAGGAAGCCTATCCGGAACACAGTCCACATCGAGTGTATGTGCCTAAGCCTGAGGTCCAGGGATAGCTTAGGGATTCTGTTAGTATACCGGCCACCCCGTTGTCTAACAGACTCCCTAACCGAGCTAACACAGCTGGTCTCAGAGTTGCTGCTGGAGTCACCCAGACTCTTAGTTCTTGGTGACTTCAACATCCCACTCGAGACCAGCTTGCTAAATCTAACTGGCGCAGCTCGGGAGTTCATGGAATCCATGACAAACATGGGCCTATCCCAATTGGTTGTTGGGCCTACTCACTGTGCAGGTCATACCCTCGATGCGGCCTTTAGTACGGAACAGGAATATCTGTGGGCAGAGGTGATTGAAACCTCCGCATTGTCATGGATGGATCATTTCCTGGTCAAGATGGAGCTAAGAGCCACTGTCTGCCCCACCGGGGGTGGTGGACCCATTAGAATGGTCCGCCCTCGAAGGCTAATGGAACCAATTGGATTCCAGAAAGCCTTGGAGGGTTTAATGGTTGGTAACGCCGGTGATTCTGTTGAAGCTTTGGTTAATATTTGGAACACCGACCTCACCAAGGCTATTGACACAATCGCTCCCAAGCGTCCTTTCCAGCCTGCTCCTAACCGTAAGCCCTGGTACTCAGAGGAGCTTAGGAAAATGAAGCAGGCTTGACAACGACTAGAGCGCACCTGGCGGAAGACTCGACTCTTAGCCGACGAGACTCGTCATAGGAATTTCCTTAATTCTTATCGAGAGGCGATACGTGCAGCGCAGAAGTCTTTCTCCGCTGCACGTATTGCATCTGCAGAGTCCCATCCAGCAGAACTGTTTAGGGTGGTGGGGGAGCTGACGCAGATTCCACCTGCGCAGAACCCCTTACTCAACCCGACAACGGCCTGCTGTGATGCATTTAACATCCACTTTGCAGATAAAATCTCTCGGATAAGAGCCGACTTAGATGCCAGTGTTATGACTGAATCTATAGATGAGGTGTCCAGCAACTCCGTTGATGAAATTTTATTGGATCAACTTCAATCTGTGAGTACCGATGACGTGGACAAGCTCCTTGGTAGAGTGAGGAAAACGACCTGTCCCCTCGATCCCTGTCCATCTTGGCTGGCCACCCAAGGGGGTGACGCATCGAGAGTACTCCTCAGGGATATTATCAATGTGTCCTTCAGGGAGGGGTCCCTTCCACCTTGTCTGAAGGAAGCGGTGGTTAAGCCGCTCCTGAAAAAGCCTTCCCTGGACCCCTTGGACAGGAACAACTATAGGCCAGTCTCTTTGCTGCCTTTTCTAAGCAAAGGGATTGAGAGGGCGGTCGCTTCCCAACTCCAAGCTGTCTTGGATGAAACCGATTATCTAGATCCATTTCAAACTGGCTTTAGGACGGGTTATGGAGTGGAGACTGCCACGGTTGCTCTGGCTGATGACCTCCGCTTGGGGATCGACAGGGGTAGTGTGACCCTGTTGGTGCTCTTGGACCTCTCAGCGGCCTTTGATACAATAGACCATTCCATCCTCCTGGATCGCCTGAGGGAGTTAGGAATCGGAGGCACTGCCTTGCAGTGGTTCCGTTCCTTCCTCTCGGGCAGATCCCAGAGGGTGAGGCTCGGGGACAGTTGCTCTACTAGAATAGAGTTTAACTGTGGCGTTCCTCAGGGTGCCATCCTGTCCCCGATGCTATTTAACATCTATATGAAGCCGCTGGAAGAGGTCATTCGGAGGCATGGAATGCGGTGTCATCAGTATGCGGATGACACCCAGATATACTTCTCCATGTCTCGGTCATCGGCTTCGACTTCAGATGGCATCTCTCCTCTGAATGATTGTCTTAAAGCAGTAATGGACTGGATGAGGAAAAACAAATTGAGACTGAATCCAGACAAAACGGAGGTACTAACAGTTACAGGCCCAAAACCAGGTCTGGGAATACAAACTCCAATCCTGGATGGAACTACACTCTCCTCCAAGGATTGTGTTCGCAGTCTGGGGGTGCTCCTGGACCCGTCGCTCCAGATGACTAATCAGGTTAATGCGACGGTCAGGAGTGCCTGTTATCAACTTCGGCTGTTACGCCAGCTGCGCCCTTTCCTGGAAACTAGGGACCTCGAAACTGTGGTACATGCACTGGTAACCTCCTGTCTGGATTTCTGTAATGCGCTCTACATGGGGCTACCCTTGTGCTTGACTCGGAAACTTCAACTAGTCCAGAACATGGCAGCCAGGTTGATTTCTGGCGTTTCCAGAAGAGAGCATATAACACCTGTGCTAAAAGCTCTCCACTGGCTGCCTATTAGTTTCCGGGCACAGTACAAGGTGTTGGTTATGACCTTTAAAGCCCTACATGGCTTGGGTCCAACTTACCTCCGGGACCGCCTCCTTCCGTACAACCCTCCCCGCACAGTTCGGTCCTCTGGGAGGAATCTGTTACAGCCTATGAAAACAAGGCTGTCGGTGACCTCCCAGAGGGCCTTGTCTGCTGCTGCTCCCAGATTATGGAATGGCCTGCCGGACGAGATCCGTCTTATTACCACCTTAGACAGCTTTAAAAAAGCTGTCAAGACGGATCTTTTCCGGCAGGCCTTTCCTGAATAATTATCCCGGCCCAAGACTCAGCTGCCCTTTCTAGGCTATGATTGTATGTTTTAAATTTTTTTTCTTCTAATTTATATATATTTTAATTAATGCATGTTTTTAATCCTTTGTAATTTAATATTATTTTAAGGGGTGGGTGGGCTAGGGTATTGTGAGTATGGGGTTTTTATATTGTAAGCCGCCCCGATTGCGTTGCAGAAGGGCGGGATATAAATAAAATTTTATTATATTATTATTATTATTATTGTCAATTGCTTAAGTGGTTATACAGAGATTACTGTAGGACTGAAAACTGATTTTTAACAAAGGACTTTAATGGTGTTGTACTGTTTTCATTCTTTGTTTTAAAGTAAAAATGGTTTTAATTCAGTTGTTACTTAATACTGTTTTAACCTTAATTTTGTGTGTTTTTATTGTATTTTCTGCCTTTTTGTAAGCTGCCTTGAGTCCTAGTCTGGGAGAAAGATGGGACATAAATAAAGTGATGGAAAGATGGAAGAATGCAATCAGCAGGGCAGTATATCTACCCGGAAACTCCTGGGATGCCTGCATCAAACTCTGCAGCCAAGATCCTATAGGTGTTTGATTTTAGTATAAAATTAGGGAAGTGTATTTGTGCTGGATCCTTCAGTTGCACAACCTGTTATACAATGAGTGCCAAGCCCTTAAGCTCAGATATTACACTGTGGTTATATAGCTCCCCACCCACACTCAAAAGTGTGAGAAGGGGCTGTGTGTGTGCTTGCAGAACAACTGGATTCTATAGTGGCTGCAATTAAACAACCTCTGAGAAAGTGCAATTACTTGCACAACTATTTTTTATCTGGACATAGTGCTGCATGCATGCCACTGTTTGTGCTCCTAACAGTGGCAGGGACATGCTGGATGGGGGAAAACAGCCTTGGATCCATTGGCTGTAAACCACACCCCACTGCCCCCAAACACAGCACCCACCTTCTTGCCTAAGCTGCAGTGATCTGGCAGGGCTTCGGAAGCAGTGGGTCATTCACTACATACCTTTTCTACCCTTCTGCATTGGACTAATTGGTTAAATCCCTCCTTCTCATGCCTTAAGCATAAATATCTGGAAGAAAGCCAACTTAATTTGACATCTGCTTAGGAAAGAAGAGGGATCAAAATATGGACAGGTGTTCTTGCTAAATTAAGAAATTAGGAAGCACCTAACCTTTCTTCATTGTTGTGACAACTGCATGCCATGTGCCTACAACATAACAGTACTTTCTTCCTCTCTTGAGATGCCTTATAACAACGCATAGCGACTAATCTAGAGGAATTTTGACTAGAAAAATGAAAGGATGCATAGGGCTTCCAGCCTCAATTTCCCTTTCCCTACACTGACAGCATTGTCTGTTATCATTGTTGTGTACCTTCAAGTCATTTCTGACTTATGGCAACCTTAAGGCAACCCTATTATGGTGTTTTCTTGGCATAATTTGTTCAAAGCAGATTTGCCCTTGGCTTCCTCTGAAGCTGAGAGAGTGTGACTTGCCCGCAGTCACCCAGTGGGTTTCATGAATTCAAAATGTCACTAAGTCTGTAGTGAGGACTTGGAGAAAATGATTGGAAAGATACAGTACCCAGCCTAAGTGTGGGGAATCCAAGTTGAAATCCCCACAAAGACACAAAGAAGCAAGTCCACATTTTCTTGGGGAGGTGTTTGTCTGCAATGTGAGTGTGGCTAAAGGTCTGTAAAGGGATCATAAGTACAATCGCCTGAATGTGCCCACAGCTCTGTCCCAGAGTTGTGAAGTGTGGTGAGTTTATATTGGAACAGTTTTTGAAATCTGCAGATGTACCTGTTTTTTAGACACACTATCCACAATGCTGCAGCAGCCTTATTTGAGAACTCACACCGACCAAGTCTTGAAGAGAAACGAAAACGCAGAAAAAAATCACAACCCAGAAACATCACCCAAGGAAACCTTCTGCTGTGCTTTCTGCAACCGGACTTGTCTATCTCGGATTGGCCTTTTTAGTCATCAGCGCGCATGCAGAAAGCACAGGATGAATCCTTCCTGAATCTTCGTTTGCGAAGAGAAGCCAGAGAGAGAGAGAGAGAGAGCGAGAGAGAGAGACCCACTTTTTAGGAATTAGCTGCTGGTCAGCAAAACTGGACGCTCCATATCATTTTGGCAGCACTAAAAACTCTTATGATGGTGTGGACTGAGGACCTCACAACCCTTTAAGCATTCATGGTGTATAGACATCAATCTCATATGGCTGTTTATCAGGGTATTTAGTCACCTTTTATTGAAGCCTCCCATATGAGCCTGTGTGACATCTAGGAGAATCAGAGTAGGTCCTTTTATGTGTCCCACCACCCAGTGAGGCTAGACTGGTGAATACACATGACAGGGCTTTCTCTACAGCAGCCCCCCAAATGTGGAACTCCCTCCTGAGGGAGATCAGTTTTAATAATGTTTTTACCTATTGTGCATCACTTTGGGGGGCCCAGTGGGTTAAGAGGTGATGAATAAATGCCTTAAATCAATCAATCAATAATAATAATAAAAAATAAGTTCACGTGTAACTTCTCTTCATTTTTCTACTTCTGCTTTTTCTCACCTTAATATTTTGAGTCCCCCCTTCTTTTCTTTCTTCTATGATTTTTGAAAAATAAAATAAAATAAAAATATGAACAACAGAGTGTTCATCACCATGGAATGTTTTGTAAATATATTCAGATGACTGCAGTTACAACCCCTCTTCTGATCTGGGTGTCAAGCCTTGTGGGAATGCTTAGGGCCTTGTCTAGATGGGCTGTTTACCCTGTCTTGCCTCCATCTTGGAGCCCTTTAGTCCAGATGACACAGGGCTTTTGTTCCTGGCCAGTCCTGACAACACATGGGGCTAAGATGGGGGAAGATGAAGGGGAGACTGGGCAAAGTCCATCTAGACAAGGTTCCAGCAAAATATCTGGGAAAAACTGCTTCTTTTCAGAAAAAAAACTCAAATTGTACCCTGGGGTCTGTAGGAGGTCATATCACCACACCAGCCCATCTCTGCAGCTGCTACTGCTTCCATCTGTGTCATATTCTCTGAAGCCAGGAAGCAGTCCGGCAGCATGTAACCAGGGCTGGTCACATGCAAGGGGCCTTGATCATGTGCTACAGGCCCCCCTCTTGGCTTCAGAGACTATGACGCAGTCAGAAATGGTGGTGGCTACAGAGATAGGTTGGCATGTCCATGAGGACCCCTGCCTTTCCATGCAGGAAACAGTGGACCAACAGGCCTATTCTGGGGCCAGAATATGCCAGTGGAAAGCTAGCATATTCTGGCCAGTGTAGACAAGGCATATGTCATCTCCTTGATTTAGCTGCAGGCAAATCTTTGTAGATGACATCGTGTATGAAATGGTAGCTTACTCTGTGAGTCAAACATGCCAGGATCCCAACATTGTTTCAGATCCTAGTTCTGCCTGAATTAACCACAGTTCAAACAAACTACAGTTACCCAAGTTAGGATGTAACAGGGAATTGTGGTTTATTCAAAAAAGATGTCCATTCTCCTCACTATGTTGTAAAGTGGGGAGGATGGAGGGGAAGCAAAATATAGCCAATGGGAAACATGCAGACTTCAAGGTAATTTCTGCACCTCCTGAAGGTCCTCAGAATTCTATCCTTCAATATTTGGAGGGCAGTTGATAATTGATTTTAACCCAAATGCTCAATAGCTATTGGCCATTTGCCTAGCCCCCTCCTTTAGGCTTCTGTAGGACTTTTTGGGTCTTGAGCAGGCTCTGTGGGTATGCCTTGAGTCCCATATTGGGAGAAAAGAAGGATTTTTTTCTTTTTTTTTTTTATTTGCAGATGTATTGTTATTTACAGTTGTTTACAATTATTTACAATTTCTTTTACAATTTTGTATCATCATAAAAAAAAGGAAAAAAAATAATTTTCATACAATACATCAATATATCACAAAAAGAAAAAATGATTCTTTAAATTTTTTGTTTTTTGTTTTTTGTTTTTCAGTATCACCGTTTCTAACAGAGTTTGCCATATGTAATCCACTCTTTCTCCTCTTCTCTATTAACTTCCTGAGGTTGTACTGTTTTGGTGTAAGAAGATTTCAGCTAAATATTTCCATTTCTTTTGACTTTATTTCCATACTCTTCTTCCACTTCTATAAGGCTCTGTAATAACACTACATAGACACATAACTATATGTAAATACATATATGTAAATACATATATATATAGCTATAGACGGGTATACATTGTACAAATAAAATATATATTTCCATTTTCTCTTCCTACTAATCTACTGGGATCTTTTAATTCCTATAATAGTAGGCTAGTTCGTATTTCGCCTTCTTGTTCCCAGTAATCTATGACCTGCTTCCATTCTTCTTTCATCTTAACCAAGTTCTTATTTCGTAGTTTACATGTAAGCATGTCTAGTTCTAACATATCGATTACTTTGTCTTTCCATTCCTTTATACCGGGGCAAACTTTCGATTTCCAGTTTTTTGCTATTACGAGTCTAGCCGCTGTAATCAAGTACAATATAGTTCTCCAATTTTTATTACCTTGCTTGTCTTTAATTATATTTAACAAATACAATTCTGGGACAAATTCTACTTCATTTTTTAGGATTTGTTTTATTATGTTGTGCACTTGATTCCAGAAATTCTGAAAAAAAAAAAATTTTTTAAAAAAGCTAGCTAGCCCCAAAATTTGTAACTTTTCCTCATAGTACAGTTGCTCTAGTTTACTTGTTTATTTTGTTTGCCGTATCTTTTTCAGTTTCACAAAAGGTTATTAGGAAGCTAATTACTATTCTGAGCTACTCAGAAGAAGTATAGGATGAAGGTGTAACAAACATCTGTGCAACCAACCAATTCAGATTGGGCTGAAGGACTAGTCCTGTCCTTAGGTAGGGTGAATCAATTGCCTAAGTTGGCAGATTCCAAGGGTTCAGCTAGACAGGAGAATTTGTCACAAAAAAAAAAAAGCAACTTACCTCCTTTTTGCTGCAGAGTCCATTTGTGTCTACAACTCATCCGCAAACTTGCTGGAAAGGGAACTTTGCAATTTTGCAGTTCACACAGAGCAACATGGGAAAAAAATTGCCCACAAGTGAGTTGCATCCCTAAACCCTCCCCCTCTTTTTTTTTTTTAAATGGATCGGGAACAGCTATTTTCCACCTAAAGTAACCTTTGCTATACTTTTCCTCTGCTGCTGGAACAATCATGCATGCAAGAAGAAAACAACAATGGTCAGTCCAGCACTGCAAGCACTCCCTTGCAAGTCCACCTCCTCTGAGGGCCAACCAATCAGATTTCAGCCCCTTTTCAAAATGGTTGTATAGACAACTATTGGGCGCATTTTGCGTGCAATTTCTTAAAAAGATAGCAGAAAACAGTGGAAGATGTTACTGTGATCTATATGGAGTTTTAAGCCCCCCTCCTTCTTAATATGGTGAATCCTGACAGGAGCTCATTTAAACAGCGGTTGTTCTGCCCACATTCCTGCTGGGGTTTTTCATCATGTAGATGAGCCCCAAAAGACAGCATACCCACCCACTCCTGCTTTGTTCTTTCTGATCACTCAGCTGCTCTCCTCTCTTCCAGAACAGAGCTGTGTATGGTACATGGCCTGTCCAGGTTGCCACAATTTTGCCTAATTTCTCAATTGTGGTGGAGGATGCAATCACCATTCAATTAAAATTCAGCTGCTAATCCAAACAACCTCTGGACATAGAAAGGGAAAGTGCTGCCATAAAAAAAATGCACTTGCAAAAAAGCGTTTGAATATCCCATGATGAACATTAATGTGAACACAGCTGTAAAATGTATTGAAACCATATCTCATTTGATAGTAATTATGTCATCTTGTGTCTATGCTTGATCCAGGCCAAACAAAAATAAAATGAAAATTTGTAGCAAAATTTGTATTTACAGAGTATTAATGTATGTAGCAAGTAACCCAACAGTAGCATTTCCATTAAAAAAAAAATATTTAGCATTGTTTCATGAAAAAGCCTTTAAAATGTGTGTGTATTGTCACACTGTAATAAAACAAGCATGAAAGTAGATGGGGAAGGAAATAATGAGAGCCCAGTTCTTACACAATGACAAAGCAGCAATAAAGGTTGCTTGCTTTTACATTTACTTTAAGTCTATTATTTTAATAGACTTCAATTCAACAATAAAGCAAGAGGTGGCACTTTCTTATTGCTTGCCTTTTGTCTGCTCTTTGTTTTCTCTCATGGACTGCTTATTTACATGACAGATATTCTACACTCATTGCTGTTGATGCCAGAGGACATGCAGGGTATAGGTACAGTTTTTAAACACTAACAGCTACTTTTCCCAGCCACTTACTGATACAAATTCCCTTTAGTATCCACACAAAGAAACAACTCATACTGATCAGAAGCAATTATGTAGCAGCTACCATTGGTATTGCTCTGCCTGTGAGGTTTGGTTTTCTAGTGCAACAAACATTTGGCTTCATTGCTGGCAAGCAGAAGACATGAAATCTTATGGAGCAACATAGCAGATGTGCTGTTGGCTGACATTCCTCATGCACAGGACATAGAATTAAGGCCCACTTGAAGCAAAAGGACCAGGTTCAAGTCAGAAATTATGCTCTTCTAACTATAGGCCCTTCCAGGTTGTTCTAATAAACATAAAATCTAAAGTATGATTTCTTATAATATAGCTTCTTGAGTTTCACCAGGCATGGCCAGTTATTCTTACTTCCACACCCACTCATACCATTCTTTTTGGTGGGCTGCATACTGCAGTTTTTTGGATCTTCCCTAGGGCTCTGTGATGCAGAAAATAACAACAGCATACCCTCCACCATTTTACAGGTGAAAACCAGGACATGTGTGGCCAAGCAACATCAGAGTGTGGTCAAGATGGCAAAAGTTGGTAAGGAGGAATAATAATAATAATAATAATAATAATATTTATTTATACCCCACCCCTCTGTTAAAACAATCGGGGCAGCTTACAAAAATTAAAATACAATACAGAACACACAGTACAGCAGTTTGTTTTTGCCTGAGCCTACGCGAAAGAGCCAGACTCTGTCTTTTCCTCTCCTCTCCTCCCTGCTGAGCCAATTGAGTGCAGACCACTTTTGCACTTTGAACTCAGCAGCAATGGAAGTAAATGGAAGGCAAAGAAAGAAATTGGGAGGAGGAGACAGAAACTGCAACATTTTAAAAGCAGCTGAATATGGGATGACAGAAGATTAATTGTGATTGTCCCTAACAAATTGGAACAGTTGTAAGGAGTGTAACAGTAAAGGTTTATTATATAAATGGTTCTTAACCTGTGGTCTGGGGACCCCCAGGGGACCATGATGTCCTCATAGGGGGTTCTGAAAGGCTGGAAGGCTGCTTGGCCAACCTCCTCCCAGCAGTGGAGTGGCCACGTGACAGGAGTCAAGGCAAGGGCTTGATATTCAATCTGCTCCATCCACAAACTTGCAGGAAGAAGCAAGGAGAAAAATCTTCCCTTCCCCTCCAATGCCTCTGAGGGAAGGTTTAATGGATGGTGTAATTGTGTTGTTGTTGTTGGGATTATTAGGGTTTTAAATCTTGAGTTAAGTCTTGGGGGTCCACAGCAACAAAAGATATTCAAAAGGGGTCCCTGGTAAAGAAAAGGTTAAGAGCCACTGGTTTAGCTGAAAGTTAAGCACCTAGCATTATGTTGTTCCTTACACAGTACAATGTGACACCTTCATTAAAAGAAAGTAACACTTTTTCATGAACTCTTTTCATACTCTCAGCTCTGTGAAACTAAAAATCCCTATCACTTTCACTCTTTACCTGTTCCTCACTTGCCCATCTGATCCCTCAGCCTTATTTGACCAACAATCCTCTGGTTTTATAGCCTTTCCTCCATAGGCCCCTCCCACAGCTCTGATTAGCTGGCTCTGGCTGGGCTTGCCTAGCTCCTCTCTTCACAGGCTCTTCCAAAGGTTTTTGAAACTGAGCCCTAGTCTGCTGAGGTGGTCCTATAGTTTGAAGGGTAAATTTCTCCCATAAAAAAATGTTCCTAGGTTTGTAGCACTATAGTTCAAAGGTATCTTTTGATGATCTGATGCATTATAGCATTACAACTCTAAAAAATATTTTAAAAGGAGAGGAAGTAGGAATAAAGACCTTTTGTCTCCTATATGCTATGAACTAAACTTGGGACTTGTTTACATGGGCAATAGACGCTGTCCTGCTCCTGTCTTTAAACCCTGCAGTCCTGATGATGCAGGGTTTTTGCCCCGTTCTGCTCCCCACCCCTGGGGCAGATACAGGGTCCTTCCTGTATCTGACAGTGCTCACCACCCCTGGGGCAGATACAGGGTCAGATCGGGGGGGGAAGGTGTGGTAGAACCCAATACACCATTGTAAGATACAGGAATACCTGATTTACTCTATTTCCACTGGGAGGAAACAGATTGGGCCCTGCCTGCCCACAGGAACCCGTCTGAGCAGGGTGCCACTTGCTGCTGCCGCCAGTCTCCCTGGCTCTCCCAGAAGGCAGGAAGGAATCCTGCAGCATGTGACCAAGGCTGTTCACATGCAGGGGGCTTTGGTCACATATTGCGGGCCAGCTTCCTGCCTTCCAAGACACCCAGGGAAATGGCGGCAGTTGTAGATGCTGCAATGGACCAGTGTGCCCATCTGGACTCTGGCCCATTTGTAATGGGGGAACAACAGGTCTGATCCACAGCAGATCTGGCATATCCTGGCTTATGAAAATGAGCGCTAAATCAAGTTGAATTGAATTAACTTGAGGATGGGAATAAAATTCTGCCACTAGTACTGTGAAATGCCAGAAAATAGTGCAGGGCAACAGAGACTTTGGGTATTTTTAAAAAGAAAACCCCAAGAAGTGCAACAACAAATACCACAACTCTTCCTGAAACACATTTGTTCCATCTAGAGAAGCCCAATAGGGAACAAATAGTATCTATTAAGAATAAAGGCATGGTCCGTTGAAACATTTCACTTAAGCCCAAGCAATACTCAGAACAAGTACATTTTCACCAGAAACAAAGGAAGTGGTATTGATCCATAAGAAAAATTCTAAAATACAACAGACACAGAATGCCTGATCAAATGTCATAAAGTAGTGAGCGAGCAGTGCTGGTGCAGTATGTCACACCATTGCCCAATGCTGCATTCTGATGGGTCCTTCCACAGCATGAAACATTAGAATTTCAAGGAACCCTGTAAATACCTGTTGGTCTATTCTCCTGTTGTGGCACATGATACAGTAGCAAGGAATGGTGGTGCACCATCAGTGGGAGAAATGTGGCATCCAGGCAGAGATTGAGGCTGCTTCTGCACTGCAGAAATATTCGTTATGAAGCTATGGAGCCCTTGAATTTGTACTTTGTGGTGGCATCAGAGCTCTCTGACAGAGAAGGCTAAATATCTCATAGAACTAAAGATCCCAGAATTCCACAGTGTTGAGCCATAGCAGTTAAAGTGGTGCCAAACTGGATTATTTCTGCAGTGCAGATGCAGTCAGAGAGAGACAGAGACAGACAGAGATCTGCCTTCCTTCCTGATTCTTGCCACTTGAGGCAAAAATCCCTCCTTAACTCATCACATCACAGACTGTAAGCAAGATTTTGAGATCTCCAGACTCTTGAACGTTCTGGATGTTAAGCAAAGTTCCTGCAGCGGTTGGAGGGAGAGCTCAAAGTTTTAGCCAACTTCAATGGTTGTAACTGTAGGTTGGATCTAGAGTTCTTGATAGAAGTCAGAGGCTCATGGAATATGCCCCTGACTAATTTTGTAGAGCTCTGCCCTCTTCATTTTTTCTGCCATGAAGATCATTTCACAACAACCTCTACCTGTATTGTTGTGTGCTCATGTTGTGTGCGTTTCTTCAGCTGTACATATTTTTTGATTCAACAGCCACTTACTAAAGTCGAGGTGGGCAAATGTCAGGGTTTAGGGGACCACATCAGCCCCCAAAGAATCTCAAATTGCTATCTTCTGATAGCCCCCACCCCTGAATATGGTAATCAAAAATTCTTGTTCAATACTTTTGCATGCCCCCTGGGAACAATTTTGCCCCATTTTCAGCCCCTCCCCTGATGTTTTCAAACCCAGGTGGCCTTTTAAAAGTCAGCTTCTGATTAATTTTCCTCAGGGTCTACAGGGGACCATTGGGGGGAAGGGATGTGGGGGGATTCCCCCCCCCCGACATTCCTCCCCTCCATAATTTTTGTACGGAACTGGGGAGGACCTGGTGGGCTTCTAGAATAGTGAGCAGTGGTTTCCTCACCCTCAGATTAAAGCAAACTTTTTCAGATTTTAGAAACATTTATTTTTCTTTGTGCATTTTTAAAAAAGTACTCATTTTGCTAAGTTTTGTGCCATTGCCATTCCACAGAATGCTGTACACACATGGAAATGTAAGGATTTCTGATTGCAAATTAAGCCTAGCTCTGCCCTTGGTTCCAGAAGGTGCAGAGCAGAGAAATCATTTAAAACAACAACCCAACAATCTTGGTGCAGTATTTCTTTACACATAGCTAGCTGACCCAACTCCCATTTTCAAAAATATAGAATGTCACAATTATCTAGATTTGTTTCCAGCTTTAAGCAAAACACATAGGTTCCTTGCTAGAGAAAAGTAGTAAAAAGAGGAAACATGGCAGTTTTTGCATTAGCTAGATTGATTTTGGTCCGTGGGCTGGGCAGAAAAGTCAATACAATTCAAATTATGAATAGTTTCAACAGAATTACCACACTGTTGGAATACACACTAACTTATACTTCACCTGGAAAAGACCTAATTCTGTCTTTTCCTTTGTTTATTGAATAGTTACTCCTTGCTTATCTTCTGATCACTCTAGGCATGCCTGCCAAATGCTTTTTGCAAAATTTGTGATACGCTGATTCACCAAACTCTCTAACACACACTGTCCAAGGCTTCTGTATAAGATTTCTTCAGTTACATATTGTGTAGTTGGGAATGGGATTGTCATTCATGCCAAAAGTCGTAATGAACAACAGCTAGCTTATGGAAGCAAAAGACCAGTAATGGTGTTATCTGCTTTCCCCCAATTTGGTCATAGTGAGTTTAAAGAAGCTACAAAATAACCAGGCATATACAAGCAAAAGAGAAAAGAAAAAGTGGTTTTCTCTGTGGTCTTTGCAACAACAGGCAAGTGACAACAACACTCTAACACAGACAAGGCATTCTGAAACTTTACAAGACTGAGTTTCAGAAAAGCTTTCCCTTAACACTGCAAGGGATTCAGCAGATCGATGTTCTTGTACACAGCTCTGGAATGCTATTAATAATAAAACACACACACACAACAACAACAATCCAAAGCACGATTAAAAATTCATTTTCTGCTAATGCAAAGAGACAGAAACACCATCACACTACAAGAAGAAGAATTTTTGCATGCAGTGGGGGATAT
This sequence comes from Gambelia wislizenii, assembly GCA_030847615.1. NCBI lineage: Eukaryota > Metazoa > Chordata > Lepidosauria > Squamata > Crotaphytidae > Gambelia > Gambelia wislizenii. Next base: position 47,010,099 of record JAUMIR010000003.1, on the reverse strand, counting down.
ATACACATGCACACCCTGCCTAATCGTCTTAATTGCTACATTTATGAACTCTACAGAGATGGATGCTGCTTTAAAAAAAAAAAGGAGGGAGAGGGGTAAATGGTCAGGAATGAGGCTGTTTTGTTGGCATCTTTCTTTGACTACTAATGAGCTTCACTAGCCAGGAAAAAAAAAAGAGAGAGAGAGAGGGAGAGAGACCTGACTTTACAAGAGATCTGCTCAAGAATGAGAAAACTGCACCCAGATATATTTTGACAGTTTCCTGCAGATGAAGCTAGTTAATTCTTGGTTTAGGAGTAACAGATTCCTCTAGTGAATTGTGTCAATGGCTCTTAGAGAGCTGTATGATGTTTGCGTTCTGAATCACTTCAGGTACCTGTTCCTTTATTTTTCTTCAATACACACAGCAAGACTCTGGAAGGAAGCCCAGGCTGTCGTAGATTAACTCAGATGGTTGGTAAAATTAAACCAAAGAGATCACAGCATGTACTTTTAAGGTTTCACAAAAAGGAAAGGTAGCCATGTTGGACTATAGAACAATTCCAGAATTGATGCCAGTGTAGCATTTTTATAACAATACCAGATTTTAAGATGTTAGCCCCATTAAGATTACGTTTCATTGGGTTTGGGAGCTAGAAAAGAACTAGTCACTAACCACTAGTTATTTGTAATTATTTTATTTTATTTTATTATTTGATTTATATCCTGCTTTTCTCCTGAATAGGAGTTGAGTTACTGAATTTCTTTTTTTATAATGAAAGGTTAAATGCATTACATTCTCTCTCTCTCTCTCTCTCTCTCTCTCTCTCTCTCTCTCTCTCTGGCTTTTCTTCTCAAACAAAGATTCAGGCAGGATTCATCCTGCACTTTCTGCAAGTGCGCTGATGACTAAAAAGGCCAATCCGAGATAAACAAGTCTGGTTGCAGAAAGCACAGCAGAAGGTCTCCTTGGGTGATGTTTCCGGGTTGTGATTCTTTCTGCATTGTCGTTTCTCTTCAAGACTTGTTCAGTGTGAGTTCTCAAATAAGGCTGCAGCATTGTGGATAGCGCGTCTCCATGCCTCCCGATGTGAGTCCAGGGCAGACCATTGTTGGTGATCAATTTGGCTGAGCCTGAGATGTTGTTTCAGGGAGTCCTTGTATCGCTTTTTTAGAGTGCCCCTCTTATGCTGACCCATGGCGAATTCATCGTAGAGTACTATTTTTGGGAGCGATGGTCCTCCATCCTAGAAATGTGCCCTGCCCAGCGCAGCTGTGTTCTCAATATCATGGCCTGAATGCTGGTAATCCCTGCTTGCTCAAGGACAGCAACAGTCATCACATAGTCAGTCCAGTGTATATTTAGGATTGTGCGTAGACAGCGCTGATGAAAGTGTTAGAGGAATCATAAGTGGTGGCGATAGGTGACCCATAAAGGAGAATAGACAGTACGATGGCTCTATACACACTGATTTTTGTGCTTCGCCTGTACTGCAAGTAAATGAGGGTCAACATTGCTCCTTTTGCTTTGTTACTGTAATTGTAAGTTATTTGTTAAAGCACTGAGTTGGTGGCCTTCCTCAGTGATGGAGGATGCAAATAGCATGATTCACATGCTGGCTTATGTTGTACCTAGGATACTGCATGGTCCTGTGCTATAAACGTTGAGGTAACAATGAGGTAGATAGGAGGAGAATACATGATTCTACTACAAGCCTATGGAACTGCAGCATTTAGATTTTTTAAAAAAAATAATGAAGAACAATTATGTAATTATTTAGAGAAATGGGAAAATAAAGAGCTGCTTTTAAAAGCTGTATATATAGCAGCAACTAATTCCTTTTAGAAGTATAGCTTAGAACTCTAAATATAATTACTTTCCATTGACTTCCAAAGCTCCAGGGGAAAAACAATATAAAGAATATGATCCTATGTTCTCCAAATGGGTGATTTTCTTTTTGCAGCTTAATAGATACCAGAAGATGAGAAGTGAGGCAGCAGGTTTTTATCATTATTCCCACTCTCACTTCACCGTTCTTTTTCTCTTCCGTTCCTTTACTACCATCTCTTTTGCTTTCGTGCTGATCTTTCCCTTTCTTCACCTTAGTACTCGTTCAGCCTGTATCAGCTTCTCCTGGGTTACAGACTTTATTGTGCCCCTCACTCCAATGTGTTCCTTTCTTTCTGGTCCTACCCTCCACTTGGATGTTCATTCAGTCTTTCCATCTCCTAACTCTCCCCCTCACTTTTTGCCAGGTATCATGAGTGTCTCTGTGTTGGCATCTCACCCCAGGTTGCCCTATTCTAGTATCCCAAACCCATCTAGTCAACCATATTTTTTTATTATACAAATTATTGCTCATTATTCAAATCATTTGGTGGGTCATTTGGAGAAGTATAACTTTCAAAGTTGCTTTATCAGAAGAAAAAAAGGAGGAAGGAAGGTGGGGAGATATAGAAATGTGGCAGGAACTTTAAGACTGCTTTTATTTTAAAATGAGCTTTCGTGGATATAAACCTACTTTTTCTGATGCAGTACAGAATGATAATAAATGTTCAGTTATAAAGCATATTTACACAGTTGTGGGAGTGGGGTGGAATGTAACAGGATCCAGAAAGATCTTAGAAAAGTTTTGCTTTCTTTCCAGATTCTTTGCATGTAATGCAGGGGGGCGCAACTTGAAGCCCTAGGGTGCATCTACACTATAGAAATAATGCACTTTGACACCACTTTATAATAATAATAATAATAAAATTTATTTATATACCGCCCTTTGGTAATCCAATCAGGGTGGTTCACAACATTAAAAGACCATACAGTAAAACAATATACTCCCTCCCCCCACTTAAAAAGTTATTAAATCAATTACAAATTAAAACAACAATTAAAACATTTGATAAAAACACATACCTACATTTGGCAATAACAGTAGGTCCCCAGCGATATTCAGTTCTGTTAACAAAGGAGGCTGTGGGGACTCTCCTGAAGGAGGGGGGGTTCTTGAGGCCAGGATAATCTATTCTGGAAAGGCCTGCTGGAAGAGATCTGTCGTGACAGCCTTTTTGAAGGTGTCCAAAGATGTCAATTGACAGATCTCATCCAGCAGGCCGTTCCATAGTTTGGGGGCGACAACAGAAAAAGCCCTCTGGGAGATAGCCGAAAGCCTCGACTTTTGAGGCTGAGTAAATTCCTCCCAGAGGACCGGAGTGCGCGGGGGAGATTATAGGGGAGGACACGGTCCCTGAGATAGCTTGGACCCAAGCCATTTAGGGCTTTAAAGGTGATAACCAACACATTATACTGGGCCTGGAAACCAATAGGCAGCCAGTGGAGGGACCTCAAAACCGGAGTGATGTGGTCCCTCCTAGATGTTCCTGAAACAAGCCTGGCTGCCATATTTTGTACTAACTGTAGTTTCTGAACAAAGCGCAAGGGTAGCCCCATGTAAAGTGCATTACAGAAGTCTAGGTGCGAGGTTACCAGTGCTTGAACGACAGTTTCGAGGTTCCTTGCTTCCAGAAAAGGGCACAGCTGGCGTAGCAGCCGAAGCTGATAACAGACACTCCTGACTGTCGCATTTACCTGATTTACCATCAGGAGTGATGAGTCAAGGAGCACCCCCAGACTGCAAACACAGTCACTGGAGGAGAGTGTGACCCCATCCAGGACTGGAGGTTGCAACCCAATTCTTGGTTTCAGGGCTGTTACTGTGAGCACTTCTGTCTTGTCTGGATTCAGTTTCAATTTGTTTTTCCTCATCCAGCCCATTACTGCCCAAAGACATTCATTGAGAGAAGAGATGTCATTGGAATTCAAGACCAACAAATGAGATATGGAGAAATAGATCTGAGTGTCATCAGCATACTGATAACACCCAGCTCCAAAACTCTGAATAATCTCACCCAGCAGCTTCATATAGATGTTAAATAACATCGGGGACAGGATAGCTCCCTGTGGAACTCCACAGGTGAGCTCTCTTTTGCTTGAACAACTGTCCCCGAGCAGCACTCTCTGGGACCTGCCCGAGAGGTAGGACCGGAACCACTGCAATGCAGTGCCTCCGATACCCAACCCCTTCAGGCAGTCCAAGAGGATGCCATGATCTATCGTATCAAAAGCCGCTGAGAGATCTAAGAGCACCAACAGGTTCACATTACCCCTGTCAATGTTCAGACACAGATCGTTGGTCAAGGCAACCATGGCAGTCTCAACCCCAAAGCCTGTCCTAAAGCTAGTTTGAAATGGGTCTAGATAATCGGTTTCATCCAAGACAGCTTGGAGTTGAAGAGCAACCGCCCTCTCGATCACCTTGCTCAGAAATGGCAATAAAGAAACAGGCCTGTAGTTACTCACAACCAGGGGGTCCAGGGAAGTTTTTTTCAGGAGCGGCCTAACAGCTGCTTCCTTCAGAGAAGATGGAACATGTCCTTCCCTGAAGGAAGCATTGATGATATCCATGAGGAATCTCCTCAATGCTTCCCCCCCCCCCGGACAGCCAGCCATGATGGGTAAGGGTCAAGAGGACAAGTTGTTTTCCTCACCCTACCAAGCAGCTTGTCCACATCCTCGGTACTCACAGATTGGAGCTGATCCAGAATAACTTCATCAACAGAGTCGCTGGACTTCTCTCCTATGGTTTCTGTTAAAACATTGGCGTCTAAGTCGGCTCTTATCTGAGAGATTTTATCTGTGAAAAAGTTGTTAAACACGTCACAGCAGGCCGATGTTGGGTTAAGTAAGGGATTTGGCACAGGAGGTACCTGTGTTAGCTCCCTCACCACCCGAAACAGCTCTGCTGGATGGGACTCTGCAGACGCAATACGTGCAGAAGAGAAAGATCTCTGCGCTGCATGTATTGCCTCCCGACAGGACCAAAGAAAGTTCCTATGGCGAGTTCTGTCAAATAAGAGTCGAGTTTTCCGCCACATGCGCTCTAGTCGTTGTCCAAACTGCTTCGTTCTCCTAAGCTCTGGTGTGTACCATGGCTTACAGTTTTAAGTGGATTGACAAGGAGGCTTGGGAGCGATCATGTCAATACCCCTGGCAAGATCGGTGTTCCAAATATTGACCAGAGCATCGACAGGGTCACCAGCATTCCCAACCATTAAATCCTCTAAGGCTTTCTAGAATCCATTTGGCTCCATTAGCCTTTGAGGGTGGACCAGTGTATTAGGTCCACCACCCCCAGTGGGGTGGATACAAACTCTAAGTTCCGCCTTGATCAGAAAATGATCTGACCATGACAATGCGGAGGTATTTACAACCTCCGCCCACAGATATTCTTGTTCCATACTGAAGACCGCATCGACCTGTAGCTCCATCCTGTGAGATCCCTTGGATCTGTAGTTTTGTATCACATTACAGTTAAAATGGAAGCCATGACAGTTAAAATGGTGTCAAACTGCATTATTTCTAGTGTAGATATACCCCAAGATGTTTCTTTCCCACCTTTTCTTCTGACATTGGTCCTGGGCCTTTAAGAGCTTCAGGAGATGTAGATATTTAATAAGGGCAGCTTGCCCAGCAATGGGGACTCCATAAAATTTTAAATTCCACATAAGATAACCAAAATTAACCAGCTGTGCCTATGCACACTACCATCATCATGTTTATTTGTATGATGCTTTCCCATGATAAAGCCATATTTGATATGACTTCTGGTAATATCAGAAAAGGTTACATAACACTATAAGACTCACAGATAGTGGAATTATAAGAACATCTCAAGATTTAAATAATCATACAATAGGCTGAACATCTCACAGTAATAGATATACACTAAAATTAATGCACACTAAGTTTGAATTTAAAAATGAAATATCAAAACAGCAAGAAAGACAATCTAATAGCTTTTCTGTTGAGAGACAGATGGGATTGCGAACTGATGGAGGAAAAATGTTTGATATGGTTAAAAACCCACACTACCACTTATAAAATGAGAAGTATTATTTATAGTGATATTATATGATGATTGGAATAATAGGATTAAATAATTTGCCTTCAAAGCACCTTTCCTCTGAGAAAGAAACTAGCTTCTGTTTTTCAAATAAGTTCTAAGGACCATTTCTCTGAAAATATGTGGAAGGATCCCCATGTTTGCTGGGGCTCATGATCTCGGCAGTTCTCGTGAGAAGATGCAAGCACATTTAAAAGTTGGAAAACAGCTAAAATTAAAAAAAAATGAACACACAAGCACTGAAACACACTCAAAAACCTCCAAGTAAACTGGGAAGGTTAATAAAAAGAACATCCCATACCTACTTTTCTTGTTCTCTCCTGGAAGTGTTCTGCCAGGGACCTCCCACTGACACTGGAATTGCGCCAGCAGAACAGGACATGCAGGCAATTCCACCTGAAAAATGCCATGATTGATCTATTGATGGCTTAGCCCATCAATAAAAAAGAATGCCTTATTAACACCACATCATCATGAAAGAATGACATCGTATGATGATGCCATATTTGCCGAGTCTGATAAAGTCCTTTGTCTTTCTCTCTAATGTCATTACAGATGAAAACCTACATATTTGGAACCAGGAAAAGGCAACGAGAACCTAGGTAGTACACCAGTAAGATCTCTATTGTTCCAGCTGTAGTAAAACCAGAAATGAATGTGTGTGTGGGGGTTTTGTATAAAGGGAGGATGATAAACAAACTTTTGTTTGTTCTCAGCAGAACATAAACTGCAATTTTTGAAAACTGCACAAAAGTTTGAGAAAGTGTACAACTTTGATGCATAGGGCACATCTACACTGGTGCCTTAATCTGATGCCAGTCCGGAGCATTATGCTCCAGACTGGCCCCAGATCGATCACAATGGTGGCCACATGCCAGACTGAATCCAGTGTGTCGGCATGTTGTTGTCTACATGGGCAGCTGGGTGAATACCACCCCGGCCCTATTGGCCCACCCCCTGTTTTCAGAGCTGCTGCCACCTCACTAGCCAAGCAGCTTTTTGCAAGAGCCTGGCTGGCACTATTGCTTCTGCTGAGGTCAGCATGGGACACCCAGACATGTAATCAATGAGGACAAGGTTGATCCGTCCTCTCCTCATTGATCACATGGGCATCCCATTCTGACCTCAGCATAATAATAACAAAATTAACAATAACAATAACACTTATTATTATTTTATTTATTTATATCCTGACTTTCTCTCAATATAAGGACTCAGGGAGGCTAACAATGAGAAGTGAAGCCTTTGGCCAGGCTCTTGCAGGAAGCTGCTTGTCTGACAAGGTAGCAACAATTAAGGGAGATGGTGCTGCATTTCCATGTGGATGACTGGATCAGGCTGAATCAAATTGAATCCAGCTGTCCAGACAGCAAATGAACCCAAGGTCACTCTGGAGTTTCTGAGAAACTTTGGAATCTTCCCTGACTTTTTTTTAATTTCAAATGAAAGTTGGGTTAAGGGCAAAAATGGAAGTATCTGTACGTTGTCTTGACTGCCTGCACTGGATTCAGGGTGAGTCTGCATTTTTTTTTTTTTTTGGCTAGTGTAGACAAACACATAGACTTTTTACTATGCACAGAAAACTGCACAGCTTTCTGGACACCCCCCCCAATTTAGATTGTTCTTCACTATGTACAGTTGTTCTTCATTTTCATGGGGGTAAGGGGTGCAGGGCCCCCTTGAAAATGAAAAAGAACCCCACAAATAAAAAAATAAGTAAAGATTGGTTGATGGGCGTGTGGATGGAGTGCCCTGGAGGAGGAAGGGAGGAAGAGAGGCTTGTGTCCCAGTCTGCTGCCACAACCCTACTGCCAAGGCCTCCAAGGCCTCCACTGCTGTCCCCCCACCACCGTCGCTTGCCCCATCACTGCCACCACCACCATGCCCCCGCCACTGAGCACCTCCCCACATTTGCTACAAAGGCTTTGCAGTGAATGCGGCAGGGCTTTGCTTGGTCTCCGGCTTTTTGCCACATAGGGATAGTTCCCTGTGTGGCAAAAAGCCTCTCCAGAAAGCCAAAGGGGGTGGGTTACTTGGACACTGGCTTTGGATAGTTCCCTGTGGGGTGAAAATCTGACGTCCAAGTAACCCACACGCCTTTGGCTTTCTGGAGAGGCTTTGCCTGAGCTCTGGCTTTTCACCCCACAGGGATCATTCCCTGTGGGGTGAAAATCCTCTCTGTAAAGCCGAAGGGGGGTGGGCTGCTTGGATGCCGGCTTTGGATCATTGCCACTTTCAGCGGTTCCTGGGGCTTCAATTCGGTTGGGGTGGGAAAGGCAAGCCTGAAGAACTACCACGTTGGGCAACCTGGCCCTTAATGCGGCCATTCTTTGGGCTTGCTTTCCCCACCCCAACAGAATTGAAGCCCCAGGAACCGCTGCTTTCAGTGGTTCTTGGAGCTTCAATTCAGTTGGGGTGTGAAAGCCAAGCCTGAAGAATGGTCATTGGGCGACTTCGCCCTGAACAGGGTTCAGTGAGGAGGGGGGAGGCAAGCCCAGGGAATGCCCCGTGTTCACACAGCATTCCTCGGGCTTAGCCTCTCCCCCTAAATGGAATGCCACCATATCTCTGGGGCCTCCACCGCTGTGTTTGCCATGCCGCTGCCTCCACCATGCCTCCTCCACTGAGCACTTGGAGGCTCAGCAGCTTTGTGGTGAACGCAGGGCTTTCCTCGGGTTTGGCTCCACCCTCCAAGAATAGGGGGGGAAGTTGGGGGGTGGAGCCAAGAATAACAGGGAAGTAACAGCAGAGTTGCAGAGCAATTCAAGAAGAAAGGCAAGGAAGAAAAATAAAAGAGTCCTAGTTTGAAACAGAATTGTTGGGTAACTTGATTCATTTGCTCAGTTCACAAGCAGCCATGGCCCTTATAGAATATCAGGCCCTTCAGGCCTGAAAGGCTGGTATCCACATTTTCACCTGTTTTTGATCCCCTCCCCCATCCCATTCTGCTTTTCACCCATCATTTGATTCCACGAGTCACATGCTTTGAGTTGACTGGTGTGGCTGGAGTTTGGAGTAAAAAGATTAACTTTTTTCTTAAAAAAAGGAAGATATTAAAATAGAAATGTCTGTCTTTAATACTACACAGAAGCCAAGGCTTACTGAGTTAAATGAGCAAAGTAAAGATCTATCGCTGATCTTTGTAGATCATACTTCTTGATAGGAATGTGTGTGTGTGAGTAGAATATGCAGTGCTTTGGTTGTATAGAAAAATGTTCTGATTATGCTTAGAGTCTCTCAAAACAATTTTGACTAAAAAATATCCACTCTTGATTCACCAAGTGATCTTTATAGTTAGCTACTTATTGATGTACTTGCAATGGGTCAGGGTCCTATAGAAATAAAACAAACACATAATTTCTTACAGATATTTAACTTTCTCCATACTAACTTTTAAGAAACAAGGTGTTTGAAGAACAAGTGAACTATGTAAAAGTTGGGGGGGGGGGCTGAAAAAATGAGGAGAGAGAGATTTGTGACCAAACTTAATTCAAGAAATTGTAAGATGAGACCCCTTACTTTTGGACAGCCTTTACCAAACTGGCAGTTTCCAGCTATGTTGAAATCTCATGATCTTCAGGCAACAATTATATAATGGACTTTGTAGTCTACCTGAGGTTGAGAGGAGACAGCTTTAAAATGACTAAAAGAGTACCTTTGTGTCAAAAACAAAATGTGCCCTGGGGTTAACAGTGATCACCTCCGTACTATTCTCTGTAAGTCCCATGATCTGTCTTTGAAACTAGGGTTTCAGATAAAGAGTTAAACTAATGATAAGAATTAATGATAAAAGTATTTCAATTATTAATGTTTGTGATAATGAATTATTTTCCCAGTTTCTAACATTTAATTTTCTAATCTAATATTCCAAGCTCTGCCTGCACCCCAGCGTGCTCTCACTCTTCTTCCCCACCCCTTTCAGAGCTTGATCTTCTTCTCTCTACTTTGGTACTCACTCAGTCACTATCAGCTTTGCCTCAGTTGGAAACCCCTTTGTCCCACTCATTCCCATATTATTTTTCTTCTCTCTTTCCACATTTTTTCTCAATTGTCTTTGTTTTCCACCACAGGGTTCTCTTTTAGATTTTTACAGTAATTTCTAACCTTTCCAGAAATGATTTGTAAGTATTTGATCAAACCTCAAGGCTTTCTGCTGTTGAGGAGATCCCTACTTGTGAGGAGTCTAGTTTCCACCACCTAGGGGCAGACTCAATGTGGTATTTCAGGCTGCAGATTTTTTTATTAATTAAAATTAATGAAGCTATTTCAAAATACAATATCCCTGAGATGCTCACCATCAGGGTCCTGTTAGTATCCATGCCAAGTTTCAGGTGTCCACATTCCATGGTACACATACCTTCTATTATCAGAGATCACGATAGTAACACTTCTTTTAAATGTATCTTATATTCAAAGTGAAGAGCACCAGCAGGAAACTATTAGACATCTATGGTTTGTATAGAAGAACTATAACCAACAGGTTTTCAGCTCTATCTATTCAAACATTCAACTGGCATCAGCTCCATGTGTTTAAATTCTTAGTTCGTTTAGTTTCTCTTGCCAAATGTTGTCCAATCTGAGATAATTGGAATGGAAAAACAGTGAATGGGGTCTGTGGAAGTATATTAATATTAGAGTTCTGAATGCTGTGATGGAACCATTGTATCAAGAATGAGCTAATGGCTTGTTGAAAACAAACAAGCAGTTTTTGACTATCTAGAAATGCACATGAAAATTATGAGAGAATCTGTGTGGGTTTTGTAGGGAAATTAATTGAACAGAAGAAGCCATGAACTTTACTGCATAGCCCACCCTATCGTCTTCAACATTATAGTCCCTGGCTGTCTACTCCAGATTTCCTCCTGCTGTGCCAATCTTAACTCATCTGTTTTCAGATAAATCTATCTGCCATTAAGTAGGGGGTACCTGAGGAATTCAGTTCTGACTTGAACTGAGCTGATCTGCACCTCCTGGATTAATGTGCAGTTTTGAATGTATCTATACTGTACTTCACCATTTTCTGTTTTTCATTTATTTGAAATGATAATCAGAATTCTACTGTTAGTCTACAGGCACATCCAGACTGATTAAAAAGACCAGAAAGTCACAGATTTTGTTCCCACTCTTTCCAATTTTATTTTGGAGATTCAAACCTGTTATGTTTATCACAGAATATTTATGTCAGCTCCTAGTACGATCAGAGACTTTTTATACCAGCTCCCCAGATCTGTTTATTTTAACCCAATATAACAACATCTGGGACTTTTCAATCAGTCTGGATGCATCATGGATTAGAGTAAATGCATTGACACAGTAGGATTTATCTGCATGTTGACTTAGCATTCAACATTTGCTCTAGTTGGGACTAACCAACAGGATTCAGGCTGATATGTTTGTCACTTTCAAATGCTGCTATGGAGTTTTTAACTCAAAATATATTCTGGTGCACTTAAAATGTGACATTTTGAGATAAAACACATCTAGAAAGAGACAGTTTTAGGGGGAAAATTACAAATATAAAATATAAGGTAAATTTTGTGGTGAATTAAAAAATCCTCATAGCTTAATGTGGAATGAGATAGAATGGATAGATACATATGAACATATTCTGACATGCATCTGATGAACTGGGCTACAATCCAGGAAAATTTATGATGAATAAAACTATCTCAGTCTTTAATGTGTGATAAGTCTTAGTTGTTTTTATATGTAAAAAAGACAAAGAATGGGAGCAGAATGATGTGTCCATCCTTAATCTTTTCAGCAGGTAATTAAGTTTTTGCTGTTTATCAACAGTCACCTTTCTTGCCCTTAAAAAGTTTCTGACAACACTGATTTTCCAGTTTTCATTCTTGTTACGCTGCATAATTGTATTGGCTGGTGTGGCCTATTTAAATAATGATAGTCATTTTTCAGTACTAGCTGAACGGTACTCAATGTTATCCAGATTGTACCTGATGTATCAAGAGAAAGGTCAGTGCCTCCCATGCGCCCCCCCCCCAGTATATTGTTTTCCCATCCTCCTTTTTTAATCTGAGGAATTTTCTAGCCGTGCCTCTGAGAGCTCTCTCCTGTTTTCTAGCTGAATTGTGCCCAGTATTTCCTGAGTCTGTATCCAATAAAGTGGGCCCTCAGTATGTGTTGGGATTTGGTTCCAGGACCCCTCGTGGATACCAAAAACTGTGGGCGCTCAAGTCCCAATTATAAACAATGGCATAGTAAAATGGTTTCCATTATTCAAAATGGCAAAAAACAAGACTTAGTTTCCCCAAATATTTTCAAGCTGTGGTTGGTTGAATCTGTGGATGCAGAACTTGTGGATACAGAAGGCCAACTGTAAACCAAAGAGGTCCATGGGATGTCCTGTTTTTCCTGACTTTTTTTTACCTTATGAATCTTACTAGCAGTATTCAGAGAGCCCATTTCCACTGTTCACCCCTGCTTTAAAATAAATTTCAAAAATTCACCAGCAGATCCAGAGACCCCTCTCCTGTTTTTCTGTCATCAGAAAAAATCCTGATGAAGTATGAACATCCTCCATGCTTCTAGGAAGCCTCCATTTGGAATTTCTACTTGAAAATGATTACAGTCAAAACACTCTCTCAGTGATGTATCTGCTGTGATCTACCATGGTGTCCAAATGATTTATGGCAGATCACCTACTGCTTCTAGGAACATTTTTTTTTTTTGCTTGAAAGTGTCTACTTGCTCTTGGATGACAATGAAAAACATAACTTTCAAATTTTAGGTATCTATTTCATTATCTATTTCTTGAATTTATATTCTGCCTTCCTCCAACATGGGATCAAAGGTAGCTCACAATTCAGTTAAAACAATGGATAACACAACAATTGGAAAGCAATTGAACAAACACTCAAATTAAAAATATTAATTTAAAACTGTTGAAAAAGGCAGCTAAAATCTAATAATCAGATATGATTTTCTGATGAGTAATGACTGTCTTCCTTTTTTGCCTTAAACTGAGCCTCCTCACTTGGAATTTCTGTCTGAGATTCAGGACTGCAATTCAGGACTGAATGGCAATCAAAAACATTCAAATTTTGAGATATCTAGCACAATGTCCTAATGAGTTATGGCTACCACAGATAAGTACATATTCTGTAGTTTTTCCTTGGTTTTTTTCCAGGGTGTGAGGCCGTGTTCTGGAATACTTTCTTTCTGACGTTTCGCCTGCATCTGTGGCTGGCATCCTCTGAGCATTCTGTATTATGTATATATTCTGTATTATTACCATAGATGATGATGTTCACCACATGTACTCTACTATGTAGAAGATAAAACTTAGTTCAGATCTGACTAGGTTGGTATTTAAATCTTTGATAATGTGACAATGTTTGATATATTTGATATTCCTAATTCAGTAGGAGGTCATTTTGCTCACAGCAAAATGTTTACAGAAAGTTTACAGTTGAAAATTAAGGAAACAAAAATAATAACCACATATAGTGAAAGATTTTCCATATCTTGTCTCATCATTAATCAGAATGGAGACTGCAGTCAAGAAATCAGGAGGAGGACTTGGAAGGGCAGCTGTGAAGGAACTAGACAAGATCCTGAAGTGTAATGCTATATTATTGAATACTAAAGTTAGGAATGTCCATGCCATCATATTTTCCATTTCTATGTATGGTTGTAAAAAGCTGGATAATGAAGAAAGCTGATAGGAAGAAATGCAACTCATTTGAAATGTGGTGCTGGAGAAGAGTTCTACCAATACTGTAGACTGCTAAAAAGACAAATAAATGGTTCCTAGAGCAAATCAAGCCTGAACTCTCCCTGAAACCAAGATGACTAAACTGAGACCATGGTACTTTGGTCATATCATGAGAAGGCATGACTCACTAGATTAGGAATAGGCAATACATTCACATTAACTGATTTTTTAAAAATAAATTTATGCAATTCATGGCCTGTGAGACTATAAATTAAAGTGCATATATATTTTTCAGTTTTGCATCATCAGGACAAAAGCATGAGCATCATTTTGGGAGTAGATAAATGTGCATGGCTAAAAAAAGTATATCTTTGAAAAATGCATACAAATTTTAGCAGATAGGGAAAACACATTAAAATCCATACCTTAAAAATATGTATTTTGACAGTGTGTACATTAGGGAAAGTGAGTACCAAAACATAAACTAATTTCCATGCAGGAAGTAAAATAAAATAAAATATAATAAAATAAAATCTAGCACCCTAATACAAAACAAGTGTAGTAATATTTGATACTTAGATTAAACAGCAAGTGCAATATGAGCCTATGGTAGAAACAAGAGTACTCAGGATGTTCTTGTAAGGAAAAATGGGAAAAAAATGTTCATTATCTCAGAAAATCCATCTTGGGACAGATCAAAAGAAGTTAATGTATACTTGGCTATAAGAGCCCCCCCTTGAGGGCGGAGTAAGCTAGCAACCACTACTGGGGTTGGATCTCCATGGCTACTTCCTTCTCAAAGAAAATGAAGAGACAGACTAATTTCTTGAAGAAGGGGGACATTATCTCAACAGCTAAGAAGGAAGCAAAAGACTTGAGTACATAGACCAAAGAAAGATAAAGAGAGAGATATAGTATTGCAGGCATTATCTGGTTCCCCTCTCCCACTAATAATTTTGTACAAATGGTGATGCATCTTTGTAAGTGGGAGTCAAAGATATTCAATAAAGTCAAGATGGACAAAAATTTCACATCCCTATATGTGATTCTATCTGTAAATAAGCAATGAATTTTCTTGCTCAAATCTGAGAGAAGAACAGCAGTGAGAAAAACAAAATTCATTGGGATTACTGTTGTTTTTGAATTCTTTCCTCCTCCCTTCTAGTCTGAAAAAGACAATCCAGCAATATGGAAAAGCAAAATATTGGCTAATGTAGTGACACTTTAATTGGGTAGGTATCGTCTTTAATGGAGGTGCCTTTCCTAAGAACAAATATGTTAAAATAAAAGTGTTGTGTACCTCAAGGGGCAAATGTAGAACATCATTACTGGAAAAAAATAACTGTGTTCAGAACATTCATTAAGTTAATGATTATTGTATAACTGTCTCACCTTTGGTGACTTGGCTATGGCTCGGTCATAGCCAAGTGACTCAGAACCAGAGTGAACCTGTGATTATGCAATTTCAACAGCAAAACTGTCTTATTCCTATCCATAAATTATTCTGGTGGTGTAGCACACCAGTACAAATGAGTAAGGCTGTTTGTTCCTTATTAAGGCAAGACTCAATGGAACAGTTTTTAAAGAAGACTGAGATCCTACATCATGCTTACATGATGTAAATCTAAATTCATGTAATTACTTGGTGGTTACACTACACCAATCTCCTATTGACTACTGATACTGACAGATAGATAATTGGTTGCACAATGTGCCTGCTGTCCATTGTGCAATAGGGAATACACAGTGGCTGTTTCTGAAATACCACTAAATAAAATGGCACACTGAAGGCATTGACAAATAGTTACACATTATCCAAGAATGTACAGCTTCATGGCTGGAATCCTGTCAGCTAGGTCAAACTAGAGTAAACCCATGGAATCAATGCTGAAGAGAGATTCCACACATAGGTCAATCCAATTGATTAAATGTCCCTGCTCTAGTCCGAACTAATAATAGGACTTAGACCCACTTGCAAAATGCTGCTTACATAACCGTGAACTGAATATGTCCAATGTACAGCAGCTAAAAAAGGATAACCACATGTGTAAGGGAACTTGTACATGCACATGGCACCAAAGGGATTTGTAATTAGGTAGATTTGTAATTAGTTGACCAATCAAACTTAAAAAGTTGCTCATGAATGGCTCCTCTTCATCCTGGAGAGAAGTGACTAGTGGGGTGCCACAGGGTTCTGTCCTGGACCCAGTGCTATTCAACATCTTTGTCAATGACTTGGATGAGGGAATAGAGGGCATACTTATTAAGTTTGCGGATGACACCAAATTGCGGATGACTAATATCCCAGAGGACAGGATCAGAATCCAAAATGACCTTAACAAATTGCAGAGCTGGGCCAAAACTAACAAAATGAATTTCAACAGGGAGAAATGTAAGGTACTACATTTCAGCAGGGAAAAAAATGAAACACTGGAATACACTGCCTTGGAGGGTCGTGGAGTCTCTTTCTTTGGAGGCTTTTAAACAGAGGCTGGAAGCTACTGTTGGGATTGCTTTGATTGCATATTTCTGCATGGCTGAGTGTTGGACTTCATGACCATCTATGATTCTGTGATCTGGCTGAAAGTTTAATTAACAGAAGATATTTCATTTAGGCTGCAATCTGATGCTCACTTAGGTGGGAATAGGTCCTAGTGAAATCAGTTGAGCTTACTTTTGAGTAGATATGTATAGACTTGCACTTTAAATGTATTCATCCACATGTTCAAAATAATAGGGTTGTATTTGCCAGCTTTATATTAAGAAATGAGCCTAATGAATAACAGCCACTGTTATAACTACAAGTATGGGATGGTTATATGTACAATGGATACTATGCATTATATGTAGAAAGTAGCCACATAGAACCTGGCAGTGTAGCACAGCTTGGATCTCAGATGTTCCCTGCTCATTTTGAGGAAGAAAGGATAAGAAATAGCTTATCTTGTCAAGAGTCACTATCAGATGATAGGTTTTCCATGGTTTTTTTTCCGGGCTGTGAGGCTATGTTCTGGAAGAGTTTATTTCTGACATTTCGCCTACATCTGTGGCTAGCATCTTTAGAGAATGGTTGGGTAGGAGTGTGTGTGGGGTTTATATACTGTGAGCCCCTGTTGGAAAGGATATGTAAGATTCCTTTGAGGTTCCTTGCAAATACTTTTGTGCTATGTAGATGGTATGCGTTGCCAGTTGGGTTCTTGTAAGATAGAATGTGAGCTTCAGTTACATAGACTCATGTATTGGTCCTGGTGAACAGAATATCCTCTCCAACAGGGGCTCACAGTATATAAACCCCACACACACTCCTACCCAACCATTCTCTGAAGATGCCAGCCACAGATGCAGGCAAAACGTCAGAAATAAACTCTTCCAGAACACGACCTTACAGCCCAGAAAAAACCACATAAAACCTAGAAATGTGGGCTGTGAAAGCCTTCAACTTCACACTATCAGATGAGTTTGTTAATTTTACCCCCCCCCCCAAGACAGTATACAGGTGTTCTAGAATTTTTTGAGGTTTCTTGCAAATACTTTTGTTCTATGTAGATGGTACTGGTTGCCAGTTGGGTACTTGTAAGATGGCATGTGAGCTTCAGTTACATAGACTTCATGTATTGGTCCTGGTGAACAGACAAATCTAGGACTTTATCATACCACCCCCCATAACCGTTCTTTTGCTGGCATATTTTTAAACATTTTTATGCCAGCAAAAGACTCCCACCCCCAGACTTACCCTGAGTCATGTCAGGAAGACATCCCCGGCAGTAACAGAGCATAAATGGAACTGTGTTTACTTCTGGGTTCCAAATCTCTGTGATACTCGCGAGAAGATGGAAGCGTGGGAAATTCAAAAATACATCAAAAAATAAACCACAAAAAGTACACACAAGCACAGAAACACACTCACAAAGTCCCAAATACACAGGGGGGATTGTCATAAAAAGAGCATCCCCTACCTGGCTGCTGCAATCTTACCAGGAAGTGTTTGCCCATTGCTGTTGTACTCACATGAGCACAATGGCGCAAAGGTTCAAATTCCGGCAACAAAGCACCAGGAGAGATCTATTGACAGCCAGAACTGTCAATAAAAAAAAGAACAGCCTTTTAACAATATATGTTCACAAAAGAACAATGTCATATGATATGCATACCTTTCGCGATCATTAGGCATCCTTATGATGCCATATTTGCCTGGTCTGATAAAGTCCCTAGGCTTTAAGTCCAGCATTTTGCCACTCAGGATCACTGAGAGTGGTTTCAGGGGTGGTGAATTTTTTCCAGGCCCTGGAAGTTCCTGCAAGGTCTCTTGAGTCTTTGTGCAGTGGGGGGAAAACCAGCCACCTAGGACTAGCACGCTATCCCTTTCACCCTTTCAGACACATCCAGAAGCTTCTCCCTTCCTGTTTTCCCTGCCCTGCTCTGTTTTGCAGCAAGGATGAACTGGCTAAAAATCTCAAGTATATTAAATATTGTTTATCATTATTATTTTCTTTGAAAGTCACAGATTTTTTAGTGAATGGCAAAAGCAATTGACAAATAATGGTTTGGGCTTTTCCAAACTTTTTAAAATAAACATCTTGCTACAATATGCTTTATTTTTCATCCATTGGGACTAGAAAAAGCATTTCCAACTCCCGCAGACCTCTCCAGTGTGGATGGGGGAGGGAGGATGAAGGAAGTTGGATAGGCAATTTGGCCACTACACATTCCGATTTCATAATACTATAGACAACTAGCCAATGAAAGGTCTATGTGTTTGCTCACTATTGCATCTGGTGACTTGGATGGGCCTGTTTTCTTTTTTTAAAGGTACACAAATCTTATTCTCACATAACTACTCTGTTCTCCCCCACCCATCCAGAGCTGGAAAAAAGAAAAGAACTGAAATTAGCCAACAACACCTTCTGAAAAATTGAGCCTTTTCTGTAATCTATCTTGAAAGAAAAAGAACCCAGCTTTTAGGCAGGGATAAAATAGTTCTGTTTTTTTTCTTGGAATTGTTCTGGTTATCCCATGAAAAAGAAAATATCACTTTTTTTTAAACACCCTGAGAACCTGAGCAATAGATAGAATAACAGACAGGAACTTTTCTTCTGTCTGTTCCCCACCACAGCAGTTAGTTCCCAGGCTTCCTTCCAGACTGCTAAACCCTGGTAATTTGTACTGGCTTCTTCCTTCATCAGGCCTGCTGCTACTGTCAGTTGAACCACCCAGCTTCAAAGTAGTAGTGACTAACCACATAGAATATCATATGAGATCCATATTACACGGTCCTTATTGGCTATAATTTCTTGCTATTTTGGACCTTGGGTAAACAGAGAAAGACCATAACTGTTAAGGCTTAACAGAACATGCTAAAACAAACTTTTGTTGTGGTTGTTGTTCTTACGTGATGACACTAATAAATGTGGATCAGAGGTGCAAACAAGTAACATGTATGCATTTTGAACTAGAACTCTCATTACGCCCCCCCCCAAGCATCCTGGTCACTTAGGAGATTATCGGATATGGCAAAAACCATTGCAGAAGATCATGATGAGAACAGGAACCAGCAAGATTATCAGATGACGTTGTCCTTCAGCGTCCCGGGAGTATAGCACAGTCATGAGTAAGGTGTCCATTTATATTGGAAGCTTCTCCCCATCAATAAAAAAGGGAAGCCTCATCCACAGCAGTGCTACACCCTGGGAATGGCTGAGGATGCAGGCATCTGATAATATTGTCCTTCCTGTTCTCCTCCTGTTCTTCTGACATGGTTTTTTTTGCCATGTTCCACCACATCTGATAATCTCCAATATCTAATTGCTCCATTTCTGTTTGCTGCGAAGGAGCTACACCAGACAGACTAGTACCCACCACACTTCTCTGAAATGCTTCCCTTTGAGTCATACATTCTAGGTAAAAACATCATGGTAGAGCACCAAATTGCTTACCCCAGGGCTGAAGTGTACCCCACCAGTGCCGTGGTATCTTTCTCTTAAATAACAGTGCCTAAATCGTTAAATGTCAGCTTCAGAATTCTGATTGCTTTAAAATGTGAACTCCTTGGGGTCCTGTCATAAGATCAGGCCATGTTATGTGCTTTCCCCAAGTGAACAGCATATACATACAGAAGAAAAAGAAACACAGTGCTGGACTATTTCTAAACTTTTGATTCTAGCACTGAATATTAAAAGTAGAATCTTTCATTCCAAGCCACTACCAATTTATTAGTTCAACTTATAAAAGCACTGTTTTATTTCAGAAGCTGAGAACAGAAGGAACCACATTTTGCCAACTCCAGAAGTGTTCATTTTTCAGAGGAGAAATTATGGTGATCACCTCAGATAACTGAAACAATGAAACACAACACATGTTAGGGATACTAAACATCCCTAGAGTTGCCAAAAGCTTCCCCTAGAGAAAAATCTGTCCTGGCCACCATCTGTTACAGCCTGAAACCACATGCAAAGCGCTACCAGCCAAATATCCAACATGCTCATATGATGTTTCATCATTGTCTGTGATCACAATTAATGCTCTGAAAGATGTAACAAGCTCACCTTTAAAATAAAAATTAAGGAGGGGGGGGAAACCCAACAATATTTTCAGTAATTTACAGTTGGATGTGTGGAGAAGACAGCACCATAGCTTTTGAAATAGATGGAGTTGAAATTCTTATTTGTTCTGCATTTGATTTGCTTGGAGTTATTGCTCATCATTTACATGTACAGCTTTTATGCTGCTTGTACCAGTTCTTGTAGTTTTTATGAACACCCTCAGGCAAGGTTAGCTACCACCTGTTAAATGGTACTTACTATCTGTGACACTGAAGTTATGGTTGATAACATGTTTTCATTTCAATCTGTTAAACCTTTATAATATTACTGATGCATTTATTTAGAATCTGTAAAGAAGTATTATTACTGCTACTGTTACCAGCAGATATAAGCCTAATACCTAGGCTACACACTGATTTCTCTGTTGCAGGCCTGAATAACTTGTGATGTAATATACTGACCTCAATCAGCCAGTTGTATCACAGGGCTTACACAAGCAGGGCTCCTGCAGCTAGTGCTGTAGTGGAGCAAGCACTGACAGGGTTAAAGAGCCAATGATACTATTGATGAGCAGAGTCACTCCCCCCTCTACCTGAGGCTTCTAAGCTTAGCTGCAGTCCAACCCAATCTGCACAAAACTGCAGGTGGGATGGGTATGAATGTTCCCAACATCAGTACTGTATATTGCTATCCCTTGCATGCAATGCATTTTGGAGGATTGCATATGTGAACACACACACACATGGATCAACATAGCTGCTTCCATTTGGGACTTTTCTTGGGAGTGTGGGCTACAGGGGATGATAGTCATGCACTAGCACTTCAAAATTTACTACTGCAGCACAGCTGACTGGCCATAATATGCAGCATATGTGCTGCCTACTGCTCAGAAGGTCAAAAGGTACATTGGTTGGCCTCCTCTGTCAATAAGCCCAACAATATTATCCGTCACCAATGGACAATTGTTGGGTTGGACAATTCTCTGAAGATGCCAGCCACAGATGCAGGCAAAACGTCAGGAACATGGCCTCACAGCCCGGAAAAAACCCCAAGGAAAATCATTTGTTGGGTTCTTTGCCAGGGAACACAAACACCAAGGGCTCTTCCATGCTAAATGTCTCAGTCTAGGCTCTACGATTTCAGTTTCCACAGTGCAGCAAAACAGCCCTATGTCAGAAATATGATAAATTAAAATGGTGGTTCCCACCTTGCTCTGATAAAAGTGCCGTTACTGACTCTTTCTGTTGCCAGGTAATGTATGTGTGTGGGGGATCAATTTAGGAAGGGCCAACCTGAAGACATCGCCAAGTTTCTCCCACTCCGACCAGGAATCAGCCCTATTTTGATATTAATCTACTAGTGGGGATATTATGGAAAACTGAAGATTTTGCGTGTAATCTCAGAAACATGCTTCAAAGAGGTTGTGTGCCTCGGTGCCAAACTGTGGCTACAAAACTGCGTCAGCTGTGTTACCATTAAGAATTAATCTCATCTTCTATGTGGACTGAGCTTCCAATTAAAAGTAGGAATTGAACTGTAAAGTGTCCAGGAGTGAAACCTCAATTTATTCCATATAAAAGTGCTACACTGCACAGCACTTTTCCTGTTCCAGTGTCATTTAGGGGACACAATACTCCTGCGAGGTAAAAACAAACAGCTAATGCAAAATACAGGTCAATCATGTTTATATAATTTAAAAAGTCCTATTTTTGTAAGCATCAGAGAACTGTGGGTATTCCTTTAAGATGTCCTTTGTGTCAGTGACATAACAATGTCATCTCTTTGAAGAATGAAAACAGAACATTTCACAACTGGTATTCTGACTTTAAGTGCACTGAAATCAATTACTTCCTTGCTGAGACAAGAGGTAATTTTCTCATTTAAACCTCACAGATGTACAGACTAGCAAATTATTGTTGGGTTGTTACTTCTATGATAATTAACAATACAACTTCTATGTTATACTCAAATTAGCTGTTTACTAAATGTTTACACTCATCCTGCACCACAGAGGCACTGTTTTAAAGAGGTACATTATTAAGGAGCTGCCTTAATTAACCTTTTTATATTCAGCCAATTGCAGAATAGTTTTATAGTCATGATAACATAACTTAGGGGGCATTCAATGGGACATTAATTGTGCTAGAACTGCACAATCTGAGATTTTTAATGGGAGTTTCTCAAACTATGCAGATGTTCCTTGTCAATAATCCAAGTCTTCTTCTTTTTTTTAAAGTGTATTTCAGTACAACCATATGCATGTTTACTCAGATATAAATTTTCCGTGGTGTTTACTCCTAGCTGACTGTGCACAGGATTATTGGCCTGATAACAGGAGAAGGATGCAAAGCACAACGAGCGTTTGCAATTTCACACACAATACCAAAGGAATTGGTGCCTATAGTATATTGGGGACATTCAACTCTATGTGCATATAAGCCAATGAAACCTGCTTTGGGGTACACTATTTACTTTGTGTTCTTGATGAAGATCTTGGCACAACATGCCAGTAATTCTCTATATGCGCTCAGGGGACATAGCCCATGGTTAGAGGTCTCATGGGACATAAAAAGAAATAAAGAAAGGCTGAGTGTGCAAGTAAAACAAGGAAGCCATAGCAAAATTTAATAAGGACAAGTTGTCCAGGAGGGAAGCTGCAAATGGTGCCAAATCTAGTGAATATAGAGGATGGTCAAGTGTAGTAATGCATTTATTGGCCAAAAACTGCTTCACAGAAAGTGCTGTGTGAATAGGCGCATTGTCTTGATAAACAATGAAATCATTTTTCCACAATCTGGTCTTTTTTTCCTGTCTCTTTCTCTAGCTCTGTCAAAACTTCCTTATAATAATGTTGGGTCACTGTTCTGCCTTCTGGAACCCATTCTGCCAAAATTATGCCCTTCATGTAAAAAAACCCCTCAATTAGCATGGCTTTGAATGTAGACTTGCTTTGTTGTGCTTTTTTCATTCTTGGTTTTCCACTGCATTGACTGTTGTTTTGTTTCAGGATCATACTGGAGGACCCAGGTTTCATCACAAGTGATGATTTGTTGAAAAAGGTTTGGGTCCAGCTCAAGTTGCTACAGAATGTCACGTTGCTTGACTTTTAAACTTAGCAATTTTCTGTCACACAACAGACAACACAGCTGCTTTAAATGATGACTGACAATTAACTGAATGCCGAGAGTATTGATGTTTGTCATGCAGGTTCAGACATGTTCAAGGTTACCACTTAAGTGTTCACAATAAGTTGTTCCTGCTTTGTCTGAAAGGTAGAAACACAGGGGCCGTTTACACGGCAAAATAAATCCTCTAAGAATTTGCAGAGTCCTAATAGTTCCCACATCTTTCGGATCAAAGTCGCCATATTCAGGAGGGGGGCAAAAAACCCCATAAGTCATGCAGTATCAGCTTTCACTATTTAAGAGAGAGAGAGAGAGAGAGAGAGAGAGAGAGAGAGAGAGAGAGAGAGAGAGGAGCTGAGCTGGACACCAGCAGAGTGCGAGGAGGAAGAAGGGGAGGTGGAAGGCCCCCAACTGGCTTTTGATTGGCATTGGTATTGCACTGCGCTCAGGTAGGAGGCTGCTCACTTGTGCTCTCTTTTTCTCCCCCTTCAGTCCCTGATGTAAAAGAACAATGCAGAGGAGTGGGGATAACATCCTGGAGGAGGGTTAGTGGAATGCTACGTGAAAATGCTGTTTAACAAGTGTTGTAATCTCAGCATGGTTCCAGAGGTGCGCAAGATAAGAGAGCAATCCCATTTTAATAGTGTTTTTACAGAGAACACAATTATAGTGGGATTAGGGAGATTTTCACATGGGGCCAAAATGCCCCGTTACTGCCCCGCTACCTCCTCTCCCGTTCCTGCCACGGAATAACATAAAACTTTCATACACTCACCTTAATTCCGCAGCAGGAAAGGGCTCCCCCTCCTCTTGCTGGCTGGCCGTAAATGCAGCTGTCGTAAGGCTGCTTTTACGACTGGCCGTCTGAAACGTTATCACGTTATCACGTGATAACGCCGGCCGGTAAATTTAAAAAATAAAACTCCGCCAAACATAAAATTAGTTCACCAAGCACAAAAACACTCTTTAAATCACATAATCAAAACAGGGAGGGTAAACTAAAGGGTGCCACTTACCTCGATGTCCAGATCGTACCAGGAAGTGCTCAGAACGGACCTCCCCTCCGTGGCTGTCATTTCGGAACAGGAACGGGGCTCCTGTTCGCACACCTGTGATTGCATTATAGCAACGGAACGGGAGGTCTATTCACGATGAAAAATCGTGATTACATTGTTCTGGAACAGTCACGGGAGTAGGATGGATGCAGGACAGAACGGGGTCAACGTCGTCTGAAAGGGAAAACCTTTCCCGACTCTGTTCTGTTCCTGCCACGGGATATATAGCCCGTGTGAAAATCTCCAGGGTCCCTATATGATAAGCCTTTCAGAAAAGGGCAAAGAGGATGATAAGAAGTATGGAGAACAAAACTTGAGGGAAGGTTGAAGAAACTGGGCATGTTCACCTTGGTGAAACAAAAGTTTAGAGGGGACATGATAGCCATGTTTAAATATTTGAAGGGATGTCATACTGAGGATGGAGCAGGCTTGTTTTCTGCTGCTCCAGAGACTAAGGAGATTATCAGACAGGCTGTAAAATCAGGGACAGGAATGAAACAGGGTCGTGAAAGGATTTACCTTTCAGACGACATTGTTCCTGTCCGGTTCTCCATCCGTTCTGCCCCCGTTCTGTCTTCATGTTTTCTCAAACACAGGGAAACATTGTTAATAGATTGCCCATTCCATTTTAGAAACTGAATCATGGGCGTCAGAAACGAAGCTCCATTCTGCTGGTGTGATGCCAGCATCACCTGACGTCACAGGGAGGTCACTCTGAGGTCCATGCTGAACACTTCTGGGAGTTATAGGGGTGAGGAGGTAAGTGGCACCCTTTTTTAAACCCTCCCCAGGTTACTTGGGATTTTATTTTTCTGTTTTGGGGCTTGGGTTTTGCTTTTGATATTTCTTTTTCTTTTTAAATTTCCCACACATTGTTCTCTTGTGAGAACGGGTGAGATTTACTTTATGGGACATGAATGCAGCTTTGCGACAGCTGCATTCACTCCCAGCCAACAGAGGGGGGAGGGAGGACGTTCCTGTTCTGCGATGGGGGTAAGTATTTGAATTTTTTTTTATTAAAGTGGAACAGGGAGAGGAGTGGGGCAGGTGGGGCTACTGGAACAGGAACGGGTTTTAAGGGACAGTGTGATAATCTCCTTGGACATGGAGCAATGGGTTCAAACTACACCTAAACATTAGGAAGAACTTCCTGACAGTAAAAGTTGTTCGGCAGTGGAATCCACTGTCTTATAATGTGGTGGAGTCTCCTTCTTTGGAGGATTTTAAACAGAGGCTGGATGACCATCTGTCAGGAATGATTTGATTGTGTATTCCTGCATGGCAGGGGGTTGCACTGGATGGCCCTTGAGGTCTCTTCCAACTTTATGGTTCTATGATTGTAAGACTGAGGGGAGTCATGACTGCACTCTTCAACACACTTCAAGGGCTGTCACAGAGAGGAGGGCGCAGGTCTGTTCTCTGATGCCTCAGAGGGTAGGACCAGTTCTAATGGTCTGAAGTTACTGGAGGGTAGATTTTAATTGGACATTAGAAGAAACTTCTTGACAGTAAGAATGATTCAGCAATGAAACAATTGCCTAGAGAGGTGGTGGGGTCTCTTTCTCTGGACGTTTTTAAAAAAGAGGCTGGACAGCTACCTGCTGGGGATGCTTTAGCTGGAGATCCTGCACTGAGCAGGGAGTTTGGACTTGGTGGCCCATGAGGCCACTTCCAGCTCTGTGACTCTATGATGGTGTATGCTTTAGAGGACAGCTAAGACACAGCTTGGTCTAGGTGAGAGCTGGGCTCCTCAGCCATTGTTTGTAAGTATTCCTTTGGCATTGACTTTGTGGATGCTTGAGGCACTTGTAAGAGTGGGAATGTTTTCTGCTAAGTATAATTAATACACCTTTGCTTTCTTATTGTAATGGTTCTGCTTTGCTAGACTTTAATTACTTTTATTTGAGTACCTGGCTTGTGGGGGCAACACATACTGGAAACTGCTTAATGCAGTGTAGGTGTGTAAATTGCTATTGCTGAAAACAGTTTGTAAGCCGCTCTGATAGCCTTGTGACTGAAGAGTGGGGTATAAAGAACTAATAAAAAAATAATAGTTTAAACTGCAACATTTTATATCGATGTATTTTATGGGATGTATTTTAAGTTTCAGGACCTTCTAACTGTAATATTTGTTATCTTGCTAATATATAAAATATGTTATATTAAGATTGGTTGGTCGTTAGTGCAACAATGGTTCTGTTGTATTTATATACGAATGGACTGTTAGCTATTCTTCTTGGCTGTTTTCAGTATAAAATAAAGTGATGATGATAATCCTTGGGACAGGCAAGGACAGTGTTTGTAAATCACAAAAAGGGTTTTTTTCCCCCCATCGGCCTGTGCTTTCTCCTGGACTATGAGGGAACCAATTTTCACTGAGTGACTTGTCACATCATCTGTCACATAGAGTAATACCAACCAGCTACATGTTTAATTCAATGCAGTAAGTGACAGAGATTTGCCAGAGTCTGCTATGTTTCATACAGACAAGCAGCTGCAGCCATTCAGATTAAAACTACATAGCCTGGGTCTGTTTTGTACTATACAGTTATAACAACATGAATCCAGTGTAACTGTCATGATTCCATCCTATGGAATCCTGAGATTTGTAGTGTAGGGAGGGGCATTTAGGATCCTCAACTGGAGAGGTCTAGTGCCCCATTAGGCTACAAACCTCAGGATTCCATAGGACACAACCATGGCAGTTAAACTATAATAATCTATGTATGTAATTCTCTTGGCTATGTTGCCATTCCTAATGAGCTTATTGGCCGCTTAGGACACATACCAAACCAATCATAGCACTCTGTTGGCCAGCCAATCAGCAGTTTGAGGGCATTTTTCAGCACCACCTCCTTGGCCTACACCCACAGCTTTGCCTGTTGATCTGCAGTAACGAAATACTCAGCCAGCTCCCCTTGCTGTCTTAATATGCATGTGTATAGGGGAAAATAATATTGTTTTCTATGCGTCCCCCACCCTCTTCTTTCTTCTTTTTTCTTATGTCCTACCTTGCAGGGTAGGTTTTCCCCTTCCTCTGCTCTGCACCCAAAAACTTGAGCCATTTCCCCCCTCCTTCTGTCAGGGTACTATTGCTTTAAGTGCAAAAGGAAAAATGTTGAAGCAACAGACCACAGACTAGCACAGCTGAAGTGGGTTTCTTCACAGCTGTGGCAGAGGGACAACTAGCATAGACTCCTATATAGCTAAAGCATACAATGCATTGTGGGTGGGTTGGTGTCATGGAGAAAGAGGAATGTTGCTGTTGAGTTTGGTAATGAGGTTTGCTGTGTATATACTGTTTGTTTATACTGAAACTGAAGATAAAGACCTCCAGATATTTTTGGATGAACCTTGCTGTTTGTAAGTCTTTTTGTATGTGAAAGTGGGTCAGAGCTGTGAAACAGCTGCTAGTTGAAGCCTTTGTTTTTGTGCCCTTTCTGCTCTGCAATTCTGTTGTTTTGGCTACTCCTGGGTTAGTTTGTCCCCAGGCTGTGCCTGGTGCCTCTCAGTGAGCCTACACTGATTGGACACCTTCTGCCCTGAGGAACTTACAGGCTGAAAAAAAAATCACAGGAAAGGGGTGGGAAGGAGGTGGGAGGCTGCCCTGGGGTTTGAGGCCCTCTTTTACCTCCTTAGGGGACTCTTTGGGGTCCTCTGGCCACCCCTGGCTCTGCTTCCCATGGGTAGAAAGGCTTTCTTTGCAAATGCTGCACTGGACAGGCTGCTGCCTGCTTTAAAAAACCCCTCTAGCCAGTGGGAGGAGTCAAAGCAGGTGAGGGATGGGGAACAGAATGGCGCAAAGTGGGCTCTTATTGGCTGCCAGCCCCCTACTAATGGGAATCCAGCATGCTGCCCTCGAAGGGCACTGAGGGTCTGCAGTCTGTGGGTGGGGCAAAGGTGAGTCCAAAGACTCATGAAAAAGTTAGAGGTGACCATTTCACCCCTTGCTGGAGTGACTCCCTTGCTGCCTTTTCTATTCATTTCTATTTTAACAAGTGGTAGACAAGGGTCCCTGGACCCCCTCTTCTCTAAATGAGGCAGAGTTTTTCATGCTACTTTGCATGCCAAGTATCTAGACCAGTGGTTCTTAACCTGAGGTCTGGAGACCCCCAGGGGTCCTCAATGGACTCACAGAGGGTCCGTGAAGACTTGAAGGCTGCTCAGACCACCTCCTGCCTTCAGTGGAGTGGCCATGTGACAGGAGCCAAGGGAAAGGCTTGGCCTGCACATTGCCATTCAATCCACTCCAGCCACAAACTTGCAGGAAAAAGCAGGAGAAAACCCTCCCACTCTAGTGCCTCTGAGGGAAGATTTATTGGATGGTGTAATTGTATTATTATTATTATTATTATTATTTTAAATCTAAAGCCTTGGGGGCCCATGGTAAAGATATTTAAAGGGGCCACTGGTAAAGAAAAGGTTAAGAGGCACTGTTGTAATTGTATTATTATTGTTGCTATCAGGTATTATTGTTATTGTTGTTGTTAGGGTTTAAAGTCTTGAGTTAAATCTTGGTGGTCCATGGCAACAAAAGATATTTAAAGGGGAGTCCCTGGTAAAGAAAAGGTTAAAAGCCACTGACGTAATTGCATTAGTGTTAGTATTAGTATTAGTATAGGTGTGCCAGGAGTAACATACATCGTTATTTGCCCTGCTGGGGTTTCAAGAGTTGGTTGCAGCTTGGAGTGGCAGTGTTCCTTTCACATGGTACAGCTACATGGTATTATTTTAGGGGAAAAATTCTTTTTTAACATGTGGGTGGTTACTGGCTGAGGGAGTGAGAGGCCCTTGTGAGGCTGGGCATGTAGATGCAGTTTGAGTGGCAGGAGTGGATTGTGAGATGGACAGGGAATTTGCATGTGGGTGTTAATTGGCTGAGGGAGTGAGGGGGTTGGTTGGGTATGTTTCCTAAGCCACCAATCAGCACACTGGGAAAGGAAACATACTCAAGCCATCCATCCATCCATCCATCCATCCAGCCATCTATCTATCTATCTATGGTTTATTTTGCAGGAATTGAGTCAGTGAAGCTGGACCTCCCAACTAATATAATTGGATTTTTGGAATAGTAGACATTATTTACTCTGTTATAGAACTAGACCAACTTTTGATATGGGTTCTGATATCGCCTGGACACCCAGGGGGTAACATCATCACCCCGCCACCCCTGCAGCCCCTGAAATGGGGCCTAGGCAGTCAACTGGTGATGGTGGCTGCAGCGGGGGCAGGGCAATAGAGCGACTCACCTTTAATGCACCACTGGTGTATGTTACATTGGATACAGCTAGTAGAGCTATAATTCTGTAGTGCAAAAGGGCCCTGGGCTTCTATCCTTCCACCTGGCTCAGTTGTAAGTTAGACAGTAGACTATGCTTGAGGACTGTGATCTGGGCCTTCAAATCTGCTGCTGGTTCAGGATTTTAGCTTCATCTTCTTTCTGAAGCTCTGCTCAAGATGTACTCTCCTATTGTCTTTACTCTACAGGTTTTGTTTGCTCAGCTACCCCTGCTGACTCTTGAGAGATGGTTAATTCAGTATTCCCTGAAAAATAATTCACTTCTCTGATTAGTGATCCTTCTGCCTTTCTTTTTATCAGCAGATGTTCAGCTTTAGCCAATTACTAGAGGGATGCCCTCAGCCTTTCTGGAGCCTCTTGACAGCAACACCCTTTGCTTCTCACAATTCGTTTCATAATGAGGATGTAGTTTCATCCTTTACTAAGGAGATCTACTGAGACACATCCCTACTATCCCAAATGCAGTATTCTAAAGTAAAGATGGCAACATAGTCTCATATCTGTCAACATTTCACCGGTAAAAACCAGGACACATGTGGCTAAGCAAAATCACAGTGTAGTCATGATAGCAAAAGTTATGAATAAGGAAGAACATGCATGCTAGGAGAGGCTGCCACAGTTTGCTATTGCCTGGAACTACTGGGAAGGGCAAGATTTTGCCCCCTTGCTTGCCTTTGCTCCTGCCAAGTTAATGAAATGCAAACTAATTTTGCACTTTGAATTCAGTTTGCAGCAACTGAAATAAACTGAGGACAAAGGTGGAAAGTGGGAGGAAAGAGAACTTGGGATATTTTAAAAGCAGCTGAAAAAGTGAGATAGCAGAGGATTAATCAGGACAGGTTTAAGGGTATGCACTCAAGCATACCTTTTCGGACCCAATGCTCATGGGTCTTGTGTTTCCTGCTACAGCCAAATGGCAAGCTCCAGCAGTTGGGTTGCATGTATGAGATCTGTTTGTTAAATAATGAGACTGTCTTTCTACCTTTCAGACAAATCAGGGAGAACTGATTGTAAATGCTTGAGTGGTGACCTTGAACATGTCTGAACCTGCATGACAAACTACAACACTCTTCACTCTTCAGTTAATGGTCAATCGTCATTTAAAGCAGCTGTGTTGTCTGTTGTGTGCCAGAAAAATGCTAAGTTTAAAAGTTGAGCAATGTGTCAATTTGAATTTTTTTAGTAAAATTGAACAAAACACCAACATAATCCTTTCAAATCCTTACTGAGGGCTAAAGGGAAGACTGCATGTCTTGTGCATGTGTGTTTGAGTGGCACAAAAGATTCCGAGAAGGACATGAGTATGTGGAAGATGATGAATGCCCTGGATGACCTTCCACTTCAAGAACCAAAGAAATTGTCAGGAAAAATCAGCCAGATTGTTCGAGAAGACCACTGACTCAGTGTCCAAATGATAGCTGAAGCCATGAATATTGACAAAGACACTACATGGAAAATCTTTCATGAGAATCTCAACATGAGAAAAGTTTGTGCCACGATGGTCTTGCCACAAGGAAATTTGCACTGATATTTTGCAGCAACTTGAGGTGGATCCAAATCTTTTTCAAAAAATCATCACTTGTGATGAAACTTAGATCTTCCAGTATGATCCTGAGACACAATGACAGTCAATGCACTGAAAAACACCATCATCACCAAGAATGAAAAAATCACATCAAAGCAAGAACACATTCAAAGCCATGCTCATTGGGTTTTTTTTTGACATCAAGAGCATAATTTTGGCATAATGGGTTCCAGAAGGCAGAACAGTGACCCAGCATTATTATAAGGAAGTTTTGACAAAGCTGAAAGAAAGAGTCAGAAAAAAATAAAAGGCCATAATTGTGGGAAGATGTTTTCATTCTTCATCCAGACATGCACATGCTTATACAGCACTTTCTGTGAAGCAGTTTTTGGCCGATAAATGCATTCCTACACTTGAAAATTCTCCATATTTGCCAGATTTGGCACCATGTGACTTTTTTCTTTTCCCTAAGTGAAATGGGTGCTTAAAGGAACATGTTTTGAGTCAATTGATATAATACGAAGAAAACAGTAGGTATGTTGACACAGCTGGCAGAAACTGATCTACTCCATGCCTTGACCAGTGGAAAACAAGACTGCATTGGTGTGTGAGTGTGAGTGGGGAGTATATTGAAGGGGACAAGTATTAGAATTGTAATACATACAAATAAAGATGGGTTATTCTATCAGTCTCGTTATTTAATAGACAGACCTTGTACTGTTGTGCTTATTCCTTTCCTCAGAGGCTTACATTAAGTGCATGATAATGGTGAATGGAGCTTATGATCAGCACTAGCAATTTGGAGGGATGTAGAATGAGGGACTAGATAAGTATTAATGAAGAACAAGACAAAATTGGCCAATTAAATTATTTGGTAAAATTGACACTGACAAGGAATATGGCAGTATCATGGGCTCTAAAAGAAAAATGTACAGTGTTTTAATGTGGAACCTAGTGTGGATGCATGTAGCTTACTTAAGGGGAAAAACAACAAGAAATGTTTGTCAGCATGGCCAAGAAAGGGTCTCTACTTGCAACAACCCTCCCTCAAGGCTACCATAAATACCATCTTAAGCAAACATCTCAAACAAGAGGCAGGCCCATGACTCTGACACTACCACTTTTCTGTTCCTGTATGATTTTAAACAACTTTAATGATGAAGATGTCTGTGAGCTTTGAAAGCTTACATAATGTATTTTACACATTTTGGTTGCCATAATAAGGGTAATGAATATTTTGGATGTTGTGGTATTTTGCTGCATGGCCAACACAGCTACCCTGAATGTATTTATTTGTTGTTTTTTAAGGGGGAAAAGACCTCCCTGTGACTAATGGAGAGCTGGAAAGCCATGGCAAGAACATACAGCACCTGCACCGGTTCTAGTAGAGCAAGACAATACTGTATGTGTTAATTGGCAGAATACTTATAAGGGCCAACATTTGGTCAGTGCACACTACAAAGTAAAAGGTAGCAGGAGGGAAAAGGTTGTGGGTGTGATAGCCATGAAGGAAAAGAATTGGACATTAAAGAAATAGGTTGCTTGGAGCCAACAGATTTTATCTGCCTTACCTCACCACTGCTATGCTACCCTGAAAAAAGTGCACCTACTCACGTAGTGTACCACAGGATTCTATCCAGAACGTGAGAAATCCGTCCACCCTGACTGACTTTTAACATATCTCAGCTGCAGCTTTAAATCGATATAAAGGAAAATGGCCTGGCTTTATTGTTCACAGGTGCAAGCAGCTCAGCTGGCCAGTTCTGATGCTGTTCTACAGATAATGAATGTGTTAACAGTTAGGCACATTACATTTAATTACAGGCTTTGGTGGATTTCTGTAGCATCAACTGGGGATTTGAGAGAAGTTTTGACAGAAGTCAGATTTCTCTTTCTGGAAAGTATGCCAGAGCTAAAGAGAGACCATTTTTTAGGGGCGGGGGAAAGATAGTGCTATGGCTCAGACAGATTGTTACAGAGAAGCTTTACTATGGGGTGTGTGAGGAATGTGCTGCATTGTTTTTAGCTAAAGGATAGGAGGGTAGATAGTTTGTGGAACCAAAGGGAGCACAATCCAGGACAAGCCTCTCATGCATGAGAGATCATGTACAATTCCCAATGGAGTTTATGTAGCAGAAATTTGCAGTGAACTATCTCCATAGCATTTTGCTAATGAAAGTGTACTTGTATTTGTCTGAAAAAGTATTGTCTGGCTGCTTACTAGAGTTGCAAAATAAATCATTTTCACATTTGCCCACAACAATATCCATCCTGCACCTCTTAAGATTTGCAACAGGACAGACTGCATCTTGCCATGGAAATCGATACATTTGCAACATGTTTCAGTAAAGAAAAACGGTGCAAAAGATTCCATGCATATGTTTGATAGAAGCACATAATTCTGAAAAAGCTAAATGAACCATGCATGCAAACATCTTTTAAAAACTAAAGAATGCATACCTTAGGAAAAATGCACACTTTTTGAAGAAATACCAGAACTTGGAAAAGTTTTATTTAAAAAAGAAGAATAAGTAGAATGGCATGCCCAAATCATCCATAACTGGATAGCTATGGTTAGGAAGAGGTTTTAAAAATGCTCTGGCACTGAGATAACTTCTGCATCTCATTATATCCATTCTTCTTAAATCATAGAATCATAGAATTGTAGAGTTGGAAGAGACCACAAGGGCCATCGAGTCCAGCCCCCTGCCATGCAGGAAATCACAATCAAAGCATCGCTGACAGATGGCCATTTGGCCTCTGTTTAAAGACCTCCAAGGAAGGAGACCCCCACCTCGCTCCGAGGGAGTGTGTTCCACTGCCGAACAGCTCTTACTGTCAGAAAGTTCCTCCTAATGTTGAGGTGGAATCTCTTTCATGTAACTTTCAAAGCTCTGAAAATGTGCACAAAATATGTATGAATTTCTACACAGAAGTGAAAAAAAAATCAAAACCTGTTATGGAATTGGAATGAGATGAAAATGCCAGTGTAGTTCTGAGAAATGGAACAAAAGTGAAACTGACAGGTTTCCACAGCTGTACTGCTTACAGAGCATTCTGACAAAAGGAAGATTAATCAACATAATACAGTCATCCCTTCACATTCGCGGGGGTTAGGGGCAGACTACCCCCACGAATGTGAAAAAACTATGAATAAGAAATGAGCCTGTGGGCCAGCGGTTTTCCACCCCTCCTTTCCAAAGCAGCGAAGGGCTTCCTCTGAAGCCCTTAGCTGCCTTGGGAAGGGAGTGGGGTGTAGAGCGAGCACGCCAGCTGCTTCCCACCCCTCCTTTCCAAAGCAGCGAAGGGCTTTCTCTGAAGCTGTTTGCTGCCTTGGGAAGGGAGTGGGGCGCAGAGTGCACGTGCCAGCTGCTTCCCACCCCTCCTTTCCAAAGCAGCGACAGGCTTCTGAGGAAGCCGCTCACTGCCTTGGGAAGGGTGTGGGGTGCAGAGCAAGCGTGACAGCTGGCTCCCACCCCTCCTTCCCAAGGCAGCAGGGTGGAGAGCGAGCACGCCAGCTGTTTCCCACCCCTCCTTTCCAAAGCAGCGAAGGGCTTCCTCAGAAGCCCTTCGCTGCCTTGGGAAGGGAGGAGGTGTTGAGCAGCAGGGGGGGAGGCAGCCTTCCACGAATGATCAAAACCACGAATGTGAAAGTCGCAAATGTGGAGGGGCAACTGTAGTTAGAATTATACCAAGGAAGCTCATAACTTTGTTAAGATTTCAGTGTAGTATCTTTAAATAAACACTGTCTTTAATCAAATTTATGTGGCTCTGACTGATGGCTGGTGAAAATTATAGCCGTATTGAGCTAGGAGAGCATTTCCTTTTTCAATAGCAAATCGATGCATGCATCATTCTGAGGAAATTATCTTCCATCTCCCTAGGGAAATATGACACGAGTTGAATTCTGTTGTGAATGAATAAGAGCAAAGACTAAGTTTGGACAAAACCTTCCCCTGTTTAATTAAATTTCACTTTTCAAAATGACCTTCCTTCATCTTGACAAATGGGAAATCTTGAAAATGTGCTAATAATAAGACAAACAATTAGGCACATTTATAACATTTTTGTAAGTTATACCATAGGGATCCATTTTAAGCCATTAAGGGTGAAGTTGGCTGACACATTGTTTTGCCTTTCAAGGGAGTAGGACAAAAGTGATCTTGATTATGTATGCTGCCGTTGTGAAACTGGTAGGGAATAGGAAGCTGAGACTATGGTGATAATATATTTCCTGGCCCCCAATCTGAGCATGTAGGTAGCTGTTGTTGAGTCAGAGCCAGAAGTCCCATTGAGTGTGGCTTTGGGCAAGGTTCAGAGCTAGGTGAGTCAAATAGGGCAGCCACACTCCTACTTTATAGAAGATAGTTCTCTCTTTGAAGCTGTCCTCAGTTTGAAGGGCTGTTTTAAGATTAAGAATTACAGGAAAATAAAGCACAGGTTTTCAGGTTGCTAAGTAACAAATAGCACTTGAACAACAAGCAAACAGGTCACCAAGGCCCTTTGGACACTATATAAATGCAGCACTATGATGACACTTTAACTACCATGACTGCATCCTGTGGAACCCTGGGCTTTGTAGTCTGGGGAGGCATTAGAGTTCTCTGGCAGAGAATCCTGAATACTCCTCCCTAAACTGCAACTGCTAGATTTCCAGAGTATGCTGCCATGGCATTTAAAGAGGAATCATAGCGCAATAACTGTGTAGTGTGAAAGGGCCTCAGGTTACAATCTTTCCAACTATGATAGATTGTATTTTATTTCTGTTACAGCTATACACCAGAATCCTATGTGACCTTTTATTTAATGTAACTTCAGGTATACTTAGCTAAGTAGCAGAGGTGCTAAGAAACCCTGTTACTGAATTGCAAAGATACGTATTGGGACAACAGCAAGAGTGCCCAATGCGCAATGGTGCCTGATGCACAACAGGACTGATGCACATTGGTGCCTGATATGTGTCGGTACAGATCTGCATCAGTTTCATTGGGCAATGGACAATTTTCTAGCTCCTCTACGTAGTGACACAACAGCAGCCCTCTCCTGGATACAGATGTTATGAAGGTGCCCAATTCTAATTCCCGCATACACCAGTCTACTTATGAAAACATAATTTCCATACAGGATTCCTGTCATTGTGACTTTTTTCATATGTACGTATAAATTAGCATGGGGAAATCCTATGCACACCCACGTCCCCATTTTGGGATGATCCTTTCCCTCTTTTTTTAGTGATGCGGAAGTGTTCACTTTAGGATTAAGCCTGTCATTGTCCAGGCAATATCTAGCTTTAAACAGCAAATCTTTATAGTTCTTCCTGTCAAAGACAGAAACTCTGGTTAGCTGAGTCAGTCCTGTTTCCAACCCCCCTTTACTGCTAAGAAGTAATGTGCCAAAATACCACTGTGATGGCACAGGGTGGCCATGCAAAAAACTATGGGTACTCGGTTCCAGACCAGATGACTCTGGAAATAAAAAAAGGGGGAAATCACCATAGGAGAATTCAAACAGAT
This sequence comes from Gambelia wislizenii, assembly GCA_030847615.1. Lineage (NCBI taxonomy): Eukaryota > Metazoa > Chordata > Lepidosauria > Squamata > Crotaphytidae > Gambelia > Gambelia wislizenii. Next base: position 46,973,432 of record JAUMIR010000003.1, on the reverse strand, counting down.
AGCAAACACGTGTAGGAGTAAAGTCAGAAAAGCTAAAGCACAGAATGAGCTCAGGCTTGCTAGAGAGGTTAAGAACAATAAAAAGGGGTTTTTTTGGGTATGTCCGCAGCAAAAGGAGGAAGAAGGAAATGGTAGGGCCACTATGCAGAGAAGATGGCAAAATGCTAACAGGGGACAGAGAAAAGGCAGAATTACTCAACACCTTCTTTGCCTCAGTGTTTTCAGAAAAGGAAAAGGGGGACCAACCCGAGGATAATGGAACAGAGGACCCAATAGGGGAAATCCAGCACAGAATAAGCAAAGAGGTAGTATAGGAATACCTTCTTAATCTAAATGAATTTAAATCTCCAGGACCAGATGAACTACATCCAAGAGTATTAAAAGGGCTGGCAAATGTAATCTCAGAGACATTGGAAATAATCTTTGAGAACTCCTGGAGAACAGGAGAAGTCCAAGCAGACTAGAGGAGGGCAAACGTTGTCCCCATCTTCAAAAAGGGGGTGGGGAGAGGATCCCAACAATTATCGTCCAATTAGTCTGACATCAATACCAGGGAAGATTCTAGAGCAGATCATTAAACAGAGAGTCGGTGAACATTTAGAAGACAATGCCATAATCACAAAAAGTCAACATGGGTTTCAGAGAAACAAGTCATGCCAGACTAATCTGATGTCTTTTTTTGATAAAGTTACCAGCTTGGTAGATGAAGGGAACACTGTGGATATCGCATACCTTGATTTCAGTAAGGCCTTTGACAAGGTTCCCCATGACATTCTTGCAAACAAACTTGTAAAATGTGGGCTAGACAAGTTAACTGTTAAATGGATTTGTAATTGGTTGACCGGCCGAACCCAAAGGGTGCTCAGCAGTGGTTCCTCTTCGTCTCGGAAAGATGTGACCAGTGGGGAGCCACAGGGTTCTGTCCTTGGACCAGTGCTATTCAACATCTTTATCAATGACTTGGATGAGGGAATAGAGGGCATACTTATCAAATTTGCAGATGACACCAAATTAGGAGGAGTAGCTAAATACCCTAGAGGACAAGAACAAAATTCAAAATGACCTGGATAGACTGGAGAGCTGGGCCAAAGCTAACAAAATGAAATTCAATACGGAGAAATGTAAGGTACTGCACTTAAGGCGGAAAAATGAAATGCATAGATATTGGATGGGGGAGACCTGGCTGAATAAGACTACATGCGAAAGGGATCTAGGAGTCCTAGTGGACCACAAGTTGAACATGAGTCAACAGTGTGATGTGGCAGCTAAAAAGGCCAATGCGATTTTGGGCTGCATCAATAGAAGTATAGTGTCTAGATCAAGGGAAGTAATAGTGCCTCTCTATTCTGCCTTGGTCAGGCCTCACCTAGAATATTGTGTCCAGTTCTGGACACCACAATTCAAAAAGGATATTGACAAATTGGAGCATGTCCAGAGAAGGGAAACTAAAATGGTGAAAGGTCTGGAAACGATGCCTTATGAGGAGAGACTTAGGGAGCTGGGTATGTTTAGCCTGGAAAAAAGACGGTTAAGGGGCGATATGATAGCCTTGTTTAAGTATCTGAAGGGGTGTCACATTGAGGATGGAACAGGCTTGTTTTCTGCTGCTCCAGAGACTGGAACATGGAGCAATGGATGCAAGCTCCAGGAACAGAGATTCCATATCAACATTAGGAGGAACTTTTTGACATGCTCACAGCTGTTCGGCAGTAGAACACACTCCCTCAGAGCATGGTGGGGTCTCCTTCCTTGGAGGTCTTTAAACAGAGGCTGGATCTGTCGGGGATGCTTTGATCGTGATTTCCTGCGTGGCGGGGGTTGGACTGGATGGCCCTCATGGTCTCTTCCAACTCTACAATTCTATGATTCTATGATTCTATGACTCCTGACTAAAACACATCCAGTGTTCTTTGTCCAGCTATGATCATGGCAGAGATTAGAGACCATTTAAAAGGAGCAGTTTAGTTCCCTTTTAAAAAAGAAAAATCTGGAGGGGGTGAAAAAGAAAGAAAATGGCTTACAATTATGAAAAAAAATCCCTCAAGAGGCTCTCAATCATTTTTGTCCCCCTAAAACATGACCCATTACATGCAAAAAAGGAATAACATTGCCAATCATTACATTAGTATGGAAAAGGAACATTGTTATGCCCCATTAATCAAAAACTAAATCATCACAGGTAACTGTGTTTTCTGTAATGTGCTACTCCCAAGTTCTTTGCTGATGGATCACTGCAGTCTGGCTTTTTCATTTGATCCCTGGGCAGGCACCAGCCCCCCACTTATTTTTGATTAACATGATGATGGTGATGAAAGAAGGAAGAAGACTTGTTTCTATTTAAGAAAAGGCAGTCAATAACAGAACAGTAATTGCTATTCTCTCCCATTGCTCAGTACACCTTGTTATCTAAACTGTTTTTTCCTCCTGAGCTAGGCTTTTGCTATTTCTTCTCAAGTTCCCATGTCCCCACAAAGCAAGTATAAATGCAGGAGTGTTACTGATGTCTTCTATGGGACTGGGAGGAGGTTGAGTGTGAAGGCTGCTCATGAAAGGGCAGTTGCAATCGCTTCTGACCTAATCTCCCCTGACTTGCCTAAAAACATGTTAAGGGAAGTTTTTAACAAGCACGGGTGCAGCACTCTCAACCAATGAATGAAAAATTAATCACTTGAGGTGGCTGGAGAGTTGTAGCAATGTAAGCAACACCATCTGCATCACAAAGAACATCTGTTAATTGCTTGATTTTTGCAGTATATTCTGTTTTGTTGATAGGTGGGATGGGTGGGGGAATTCCACCGCCTTTGAGAGTCCTATGGCCTAGTTACAGACTCATTGCTTCAAGCTGTCCTTTGAATGCTCATATTGCATCCACCATGGTTTCATTTTAGTATAAGTTTACAATTGCAATAAAACTTACACAAACTAAAAAGAATAAAGAAGAAAGAAATACTAAAAAGCAAGTGTGAAGAAAAGAAAAAAAGAACAAGACCAAAAGATAAAAGATAACTTTCAATCTTCCTTGTGGCAGTTTTAGATGCATACTGTTATTCGTTGCTCTTTTCATAACAAAAACAGCTATCCCCTTCTTCCAATAATCTAGTCCCATCACTTAACAGCAAGCCATATCACCAGTTGTTCTCACTCTTTCCCCTCAAACCTTAAGAAAACTATCATCAACAACTTTTCACTAATCAAATCAACTAATATACCCATTTCTACTATATTTGTCAACTCCAATGTCCATTCCTCCTTCTCAGGTAATATTGAACACGCCTCTCTTATTTAAATTTTTACTCTTCTTCCACATCTCTTTTCCAGCTATACAATCTCTATATTTAGATTCATGCATCTACCCCTTATATTAAAACATCCCTATAAACATTTTCCCCAAACATCCAAAATCACTTTACGCATTCTAAAAAATAATTTCTTAATCTATTCAATAGCAAACTCTATGACCTATCTCAAAATCATAGCATACTCCAAATCTCTGTCTCCTTAATTACCTTTATTTCTATTAATCTAGCCTTATATTTTAACCAGAACATTCGATGATATCTATACATCATTTTATAAAGGGTTATTTGATAAAAGTAGTTTTATAAACAATCTCCTTAAAACCTCACATTATCCTTTTATCTCTTTAATAACATATTTCCTATTAATTTATCAGTATGATATAGCCATAATTCATAACCCATTTGCCACATATTCTCTGATTTTTTTCTTCCTTTTTTATTTGACTTTTGGCTTCTTCATATGCCTTACAAACTTAAACATTCCCATTTGCAATTGTTCAAGTGGTGTATCAATTGCCAAGACAAATACTATTTGAAATAAAAACATCACTCTGAGCAAAGAATTCTCTCCACTGTCAACCACAAATTCTATCTGTCCCCCTCCAAAGCAATATTTCTCCATTTCCCTCCCTGTTCCAACAAAATTCTCCTGAAACAACAAGGCATCCACAGCCATCTTAACATCATCCACAGCCATCTTAATATCATCTTAACATCACGTAATTTTCCCCTCAACTTTACAATTTCATTCATATATCAATTCAGGTTGGTCTTCCATATTCATATACATTTCTTTATCTACCAAAACCAAGTGAATTGGATATTTCCTCTTCTCTGCATTTGTTTTCACTGCCAGTCAGAAGACTTCTCTTCATATAAAAATCAAGCCATTAGAAAGAGATTAAGAAAGTGAGGATTTTGTGGATCCCATGTCCTTTAAGACTCACTAAGCAGCCAGGGCTTTGATATTCCTCCCACAGCTTCTCACTGTTCAAAACATGCTTCTGAATGCCACCAAATCCAGGAGCTTTCTTGCAAGAAGCAGCAATCCTGAGCACTTGTGGGCAATCCCTATACTCTGTTTCTTATCTGGAGAAAGTTTTGTCCGTTAATTAATTGCTAATTAGCTGACTATTCTGCTGCTCAGTTTTGACAACCCTGAGCATGAAGCAGACACATCAGTCTGCCATATTCCTCACCTGGAAGTCCCACATTCATCACATTTTCAACAAAAACTGAGATGTTTACTATTGCTGATTAATCATGGCAAATATTGCTTATCAAGCTAGAGGTGTGCCAGTTACCACCATACAACATTATCACTATTTTCTTGTAGATGGGCCAATGATTCTTTGGTAACTAACTTTTTGAGCATCTCTTAACTGCCTTCCAAGCTATCCATGAGGATGATCTTCAAGAAGCCAAGTATGTAAACAATCCATCTGATAAATGTGATTTCATACTTGGATCCAATACAGTAGGACCCCTGTATCTGCAGAACCAATACCCACAGTTTCAGTTATTCATGGGACACACAAAAAGAACACATACCATAGAGTCTTCCTAGAAAATGCATCTTCTCTAGACATTTTCTAGGTCCTCCAAGGCAACTCTATGATATTTTAAACCAGAAGTCCCATTATTTTCAATGGCGTTTGCTGTTATCTGCAGATTTCAGTATCTGCATCCCCCGGAACCAATCCCCCACTGATACGGGGGATCCTACTGTACTATTATGGTATTTAAAATATCAGCAATTTCTATTTGGCAAGAATTCTCACCATGTGTGAGGTTTGTCTTGGTTCTGTATTCTTCTAATATTTAGCATTATACCAGGACATAGGAAGTTTAATTGATCCAGGGCAGTTAATAATAATAATAATAATAATAATAATAATAAAATTTATTTATACCCCGCCCCTCTGTTAAAACAATAGGGGTCTCTTACAAAAATTAAAATACAATACAGATAAAAATCCCTAAACACCCCCACCCTCCCCCATAAAAAAATATTAAACAAATGTAAATTAAAAGCAACGGTCTAAAATCACCTTTAAAAACAATAAATACAATAAATAGCCAGCAGACTAAAAGAAGCCAGGATCCTCTGAGGCCGGGATCTAATTTGGAAAGGCCTGTCTGTGGGCTTCCATGTCAGTGGAAATTTAGGCTGGACTTTAAAGAAAGTTGTCCAAGGCACCAGATCTATTTTAGGGGTATGCTTCAGAACCTTAGATAGCTCCTTTAGTCCAGACAAAAACCAAGAATGGCCCATTGCCCCACCAAGATAGAGGCTTCCAGCTGCCATGATTCCTCTTGGATCTGCTCTACCCCTTCTCCAGAAACTGGAAATGCGCAAAGGTCCACTCACAGTTTTCAAAACCCTTTATCGTTGATTAAAACAAAGCACAGCAGTGGTGTAATTTGTTTTAAAAGGGCTTATACCTCCTGTAGGGTTTGAGGAGCATAATTCTCCTGATTTCTTTTTACAGTGGTGGAGGATTTATGGGGGCTTCTGTGGCCACAAAATTGGGGTGAGCAGATCTAGGACTTTTTCGGACAAGTAAAATGCAGCGCTGCAGCCTCGCAATGTGGCGAGGCTGCTTGCGCTGCATTTTACTTCTCCGAAAAAGTCCGTAGTCTATCACAAGCTGTGTGTTGCATTTCAATTATTTCCTGTTTTAATCTAGCATGTTCTATGTACCTTGCAGTTCTTTATCAACAGATCCTGGGCAAAGTAGTTATCATTTCTACTATTTGGATATAGAACTATATTTATGAAATGCAGCCTTGTTGAATATCATATGGACTTCTAGCAGCAATTTTTCATATCCTTCCTGCTTTGTTTATTTTAAAATATAGCCGCTGAAGCTTGGAAGAGAGTGGGCAAGTTCAAAATATGATGTGTTAAAACAAAATTTAATGACAGGTAATGAAATGATAAAGACAATAAAACAACCTCCCTCTAAACCTGTCTCTGTTTGCTTGCCTGAAATGAATTGGAACCAAACAATGTGAGATGCTGACCTGAGCTTGCAACAGATGTCATACCTACTTTAGAACACCATGTTGCACTTTCAAGGTTACTTCAGTAAGGAAAAACAATATCAATATAGAGTTCTCATTGTGATGCCACTACTTATTCTTGTGCTGGATGCACAAGAGAATAAGGAGATTATTAGACACATCCAAAAAGTAGCTTATCAGAACACTAGGATGTTTCTGTCCCGCAAATGGAACCCGGTTTCAGACATCCTCATGTTTGTTGAGTTCTGCTCCTGTGCTGCAGCAGTTTGTAAGGCAGCGCTTTTCATTGATGAGGAGGTCCTGTCAATGAAAAGTACCTCCTTACTAACTGCTGCAGCACAGGAGCAGAACACAATGAAGATGACATTGTCTGAAACCAGGTCCCATTCATGGGATAGAAACGTTGTCATGGAGTTCTGATACGGTACTTTTTGCTGCGTCTGATAATCCCCCAGTGTGGTGTAGAGTAATACTACTCAAAGTGGGGGTCTATGGACTGATGCTGGTCCCTGATTCATTGGCTCTCAGTCCCTGGTGAATTTTAGAGAAAGAGAGAAACAGTTGATACTGGTCTCTGGTCTCTCTCTGACTTTTCTTCGCAAACAAAGATTCAGGAAGGACTCATCCCACACTTTCTGCAAGCACGCTGATGACTAAAAAGGCCAATCCGAGATAAACAAGTCCGGTTGCAGAAAGCACAGCAGAAGGTCTCCTTGGGTGATGTTTTTGGGTTGTGATTCTTTCTGCGTTGTCGTTTCTCTTCAAGACTTGTTCGGCGTGAGTTCTCAAATAAGGCTGCAGCATTGTGGATAGTGCGTCTCTATGCCTCCCGATGTGAGGCATGGGGCGGACCACTGTTGGTGATCAATTTGGCTGAGGCTGAGATGTTGTTTCAGGGAGTCTTTGTATCGCTTTTTTGGAGTGCCCCTCTTACGCTGACCCGTTGCGAGTTCACCGTAGAGTAGTATTTTTGGGAGGCAATGGTCCTCCATCCTAGAAACGTGCCCTGCCCAACGCAGCTGTGTTCTCAACACCATGGCCTCAATACTGGTGATCCCTGCTTGCTCAAGGACAGCAACATTCATCACATAATCAGTCCAGTGTATATTTAGGATTGTGCATAGACAGCGCTGATGAAAGCGCTCGAGGAGTTGTAGGTGGTGGCGATAGGTGACCCATGTTTTAGATCCATAAAGGAGGATAGACAGTACAATGGCTCTATACACACTGATTTTTGTGCTTTGCCTCAGGTGTTTATTGCTCCAGACCCTTTTGTGAAGACTTCCAAATGCACTATATTCCTTTGCTAATCTGTGATCGATCTCTTTGTCAATCTTGGCATCTGAGGAGATGATGCTTCCCAGGTAGGTGAACTGCTGAACGGACTTGAGCACAGATTTGCCGATGGCAATGTGGGGATGGTGGTGTTCGTCCTGTGGTGCAGGCTGGTAAAAAACTTCTGTTTTCTTCAGGTTGACTTCCAGCCCAAACAGCTCTGCAGCTGTTGCAAAGCAGGATGTTAGGCTCTGCAGAGCTGCTTCTGTGTGGGCAACAAGGGCAGCTTCATCAGCGAAGAGCAGCTCAACCAAGTAGTCCAAGGCTCAACTATCCAACATATGATACAAAAACCAATGCAAAATGAATTGGACATAGCTCCCACTTTGGAAGAGACCCTTAAGGCCATACAGCAAATAACAAATGGCAAGGCAGCTGGGATTGATGGAATCCCACCTGAAGTTTGGAAACACGGAGGTCATGCACTCCACGAAAAATTCCACGAATTCCTTGTGAATTGCTGGGAAAAAGAGGAACTGCAATCAGACCTCCGAGATGCAGTCATCATCACCCTGTACAAGAAAAAAGGAGCAAAATCCGACTGCTCAAACTATCGAGGCATAACATTGCTCTCTATTGCTGGAAAAATCCTTGCAAGGATACTCCTGAACAGATTAGTTCCTGCTATTGCAGAAGAACTTCTTCCTGAAAGCCAATGTGGCTTCAGAGCTAATAGGAGTACTACAGACATGGTATTTGCCCTTAGACAACTGCAAGAAAAATGTAGGGAGCAGAACAAGGGTCTCTATGTAACATTTGTCAACCTCACCAAAGCCTTCGACACTGTAAGTAGAAAAGGTCTGTGGCAGATCCTGGAAAGACTAGGATGTCCCCCCAAATTCCTTAAAATGATTACCTTGCTACACGAGGGCCAGCGTGGTCAAGTCAGATATGGCGATGCTCTTTCAGAGCCCTTTCTAATAACTAATGGAGTGAAGCAAGGTTGTGTTCTTGCACCAACTTTATTTACAATCTTCTTTAGCATGATGCTCCAAAGGGCTATGGCAGAGCTTGAAGAAGACGACGGCATCTATATACGTTACCGTACTGATGGTAGCTTGTTTAACCTAAGCCGCCTGAGGGCTCACACTAAGACTCTAAACTATCTAGGTCTCTGGTACACTGGTGGAAAAATGCAACCTCACCCTACGTCAGACAGCTTGGAAAGCACTGGTGTAGTGGTTAGAGCATTGGACTGTGGCTTGGAAATCCAGCTTGAAGTTTTGATTGTCCCATGAAATTCACTTGGTGACCGTGAGCTTCTAAGTATCTCTCAACGTGAACTGTGAGGTTTACTGTGAGAAATGTGTCTTGTGTGCCTTGTGTCTTGAGCTTACTGAAGAAGTGGGGTATAAATATAAGTAATAAATAAAAAATTATAGGATCCCAGGAATCCTGAGATTTGTAGTTTTGTGAGGCACTAGCATTTACTGCCAAAGGCCTCTAATATGGCATTACAAAAAATTAATTAGGATCCCAGGATTCCTGAGATTTGTAGTTTTGTGCGGCACTAGCATTTACTGCCAAAGACTTCTAATATGGCATTAAAAAAAATTAATTAGGATCCCAGGATTCCTGGGATTTTTAGTTTTGTGAGGCACTAGCATTTACTGTCAAAGACCTCTAATATGACAGTTTAGAGAAGAGTACTAGGCAATTAAAAGTACTTCACTGAACAGAAAAGCCCAGGATTCTAGAGGATGGAATTGCATCAGTTAAAATACTATGAAACTGCTATGAATGTGTAGTGTGGATACCCCTTATGAGAAACAAAGACATATGTGTGTCACACTTTTCATACCACCTATCAGTCTGTTGCTGATAATCTTTTCACTTTCATCCCAAGGAATGAAGTTGCCTTATACTAAACTAGACATGAGCTTGTCTAATAGTCTTATAGCATGAAGGAAGGGAAGGGAAGCCTGAGAGTAGTGCATCCCAACTTGTCTTGTTGCTTGACATCAGTGTGTCAGTTGTTCTCTAGTTCCAGTCCTGTAGGAGATGGTAAATGTGTGTCTTTTTGCTAACAGATTTTCCCAGTTAGCAGAAAGACTCGTGTTTACCACCATCTCCACAGGACCAGAATGGGAGACAGCTGGAACATACCAACATCATGCTATAAGGCAAGGTGGATGGTCCTATTATTGGGGCACACTGCCTCTGCCTTCCCTTGTGTGATAAGCCCTTTAGTCAGCATTACCTAATTTGACTGGCAAAAGCCCCAAGAGTCTTGGGTAGAGGGGTTTCCTATGATATTCTTCATAATCCTGTTATAACTGGAGATGGTTGGGACCTTCTTGGGCATATCAGGCAGGAATATGGGTAAAACATCCTTGGTAAGGAAGCAACTGAGAAAGTGATTGTTTTGAAAATAGCTCACCGTGGACAGCTGAACAATATTGTGAGTAAATGTCACTAGAATACTAAGAAGAAATTCTTCCACTGATAGCCCACAAAGCCAAAATACTTTCCCCAGTTCCTACTTAATTCGCAAAGAGCACATTTGAATGGTGACTGTTATTAAATTTTCCAGCTTGGCCACTGCTTACATCCAGTAACCTCTGTTAATAGGGACTTGGTGAATTTAAAATGCAATACAGAACTTTAAATATACATTTACAAAATTGTTTTAAGTCTTAACTGTCAAAGTGCTTAAGACTATGTGATAGCTGGACTGTGCAAACATGGACTTTTTGAGCAGATGAGAACCACTTCTTACTGTGGTCCATTGGTTATTTGCAGCTTTCTAAAACAAATATTGAAAAATATTCAGTTTGATTAGGAGAGGGGAATATGTTTTTTCAGAGAAAGTACTGGCTTGAAATCTAGTACTAAGTTCAGCCTAAGACAATCAGACTGTCTATGTTGGTGTTATCTGCTCAAAAGCATTTTGGGGGCTGGGGGATCAGTGTTGTGATAGAATCATAGAATCATAAAACTGAAAGGGACCACAAGGACCATCTAGTTCAACCCCCTGCCATTCAGGAATAACTAAACAAATAAAGCACTACTGACAGATGGCCATTCAACCTCAGTTTAAAGACCTCCAAAGTGGGAGAGTTCATCACTCTCTGACCAGTTTTTTCCACTGGTAAACATCTCTTACCAGCAGAAAGTTTCTCCCCCTAATATTTCAGTAGACTATTTGAATCCATTGCTTCATGATATTATTATTCATGTAGTATGTCCCCATTCTCCTGGTTTAATACTTTTACCTGTACTTAATTCCCACTCTCATTTGAAAGAAACATCAGAGCCAGTCTTCTCTGGATGATAAAACAGCTGGAGTTCTTTTACAGCACCTTAGGCCCTGCCCATATTTATTTGTTTGGGAACTCTGGGCTCATCTAAACAGGCCAGATTATGCTCCCCACTCCCTGGCCAGTGTGTTCCACCTGAAGATCTGTATTGTTCTTCCCCATTACCAGTAAGAAATGGACTGGAGTCCATATGATCATGCTGGGCTGTCCTTGCAGCCTCTGCCCTCCATGTTGCACTCTCTGATGTCAGGAAGCAGGTTTGCAGTATGTGAGCAAGGCTCTCTGCATGTGACCAGCTTTGGTTACAGAAGAGCAAGGTAGAGGGCAGCTGCAGTGATGGGCTGGCAAGTTGGAACAGACTTCTATGGTCATGTGGGATCCAATCCATTTTTTGCCAACTGGAATGGATTTTATTGGGTATTTTTTTAAAATACTGTAAATACCTGTCTTCCCCCATCTTAGCTATGTCTATGCCCCTGTGTTGTGAGGTCTGCCCTGGGGCAAAATGGGGTAAAAGCCCTGCATCGTCAGGACTACAGGGCTCCAAGATGAGGGCAAGATGGGGTAAATTGCCCATGTAGACAAGCCCTCTGGGAGTTGGTTCATACTTGACAGAAGCCTCTCTCTATATACTAGTGGAGTGCAGTACAGTTGATTTTATGGTGACAGTGCAAAATGGAAAGGTTCCATTTGGTTACACTAAAGAAATGTGAATCCAGAAAACATGTGGCATTTGTACTGTTCCTCTCACATCTGTTAAATTTACTTGCAATTTTTCTTTGAAAACTTTTAAGCAGGTCTTTTCAAAAAGCTATGTTGATTTAATTTGGACGTGTGCGAGAGTGGTCAGGTTTTAAGTAACTACAGTAATTATAATTTTTCCAGTTTAGTTTAGTTATGCAATTAATTAAGTGTTTATTATCTACCATTAAAGGGAAAAAACCCTATATGTGCAAAACAAATTAGAGGAAGAAATTGAGGAACAGAGGTGATTTTGTATTCAAACTTCTTGACTGGCCTACTTTGACTTGTTACAGTGGTTGAGGCAAGGCAAATGGCATATTTCCATATTGTGAGGCTGTCAGCCCAGTGAAATCCCATTAGTGTCCAAGCATATTGAATTACATTGAAATGTGGCTGTCACTACTTCATTTTGCATTGATGTAGTCTCCAGTAGCCATAAGGGCAATTAAGATGGCAAATAAGTGTTCTCCCTGCAGCTTTTGCAAAGAGTATTTGTAGCATTATGTATTATTACTTTGCTATATGTAACTACTTTTTTTCCTCCTATAAACTGCAAGCAGTGTAAGTGGATCTCCTTCCATCTCTACTTTATTGTTACAACAGCCTTGTGCGGTGGGTCAGGCTGGGAGAGAATCACTAACCTAAGATCACCCAGAGGCTCACTGAGAACTTCAACCTGGTTCTCTCAAGTCTCAGCCCAACATTATAACCACTCTGTCACATTGATATATTGCCTTTATTTCATAACAGGTTTTAAATAGTTGTGATCATGAGGGTAAATCAAACAACTAGGTCTATAGACCTGTTAAGTCAACTGCTGAATGCTAATTCAATCATGGGACAGGGCCTGCACTCCCACTTGTGGGAGCACCTCACCTGCTTGTACTTCCATCATGCAGATGCATGGAAAGTAGTGATGAAGACTTTAATAATAATAATAATAATAATAATAAAATTTATTTATACCCCACCCCTCTGCTAAAAACAATCGGGGCGGCTTCCAACAATTAAAACATTATAATAATGATTAAAAACACCACCCACCCCACCCTCCCCCATAAAAAGACATTAAACACAATAAGATTAAAACCTTCTAACTAAAAAACACATTAAAAACAAATATATACATAATTTTTAAAAAGCCAGGAGACTGAGTTCCTGAGGCCGGGATCTAATCAGGAAAGGCCTGCCGAAAGAGATCCGTCTTTAGTGCTTTTTTAAAGCTACTCAAGCTCGTCAGCTGACGGATCTCATCCGGCAGGCCATTCCACAATTTGGGGGCGATTACTGAAAAGGCCCTCTGGGAGGTTGCAGACAGCCTAGATTTTTGTGGCTGAAGCAGATTCCTCCCAGAGGACCGGAGTACGCGGGGAGGATTATATTATTGATACAAACATGACAAGTACTTGGTAGTGAAAATCCCAATACAAAATGAGCTTCTTTCCACAGGTAAGTAACATAAAGGTAAGTGATTGTTCTCTCAACCTTCTCCTCTAAAATAAAATAAAAGTCCATATCAACACAATTCTTGTCCTGGCTACCATGCTGGATTATTAGTTGGACACCCTTCTTGTTGGCCTCCTACATATACTTTTCTAATGACCTCCCTCATGGTCACCCATGACCTGGCACACATAGGCTCATCCCCTTCTAGCTACTGTGATTGGACCAGCAGAAGTGGATGTTGGATTATCACACGATAATCCTCCTATTTTTTTAAAAAAAATTCATTATAATTCCACATACACTTAGATCAACAGATAAACCTTGATTAATGTATATCATAGAATCATAGAACTGCAGAGTTGGAAGAGACCACGAGGGCCATCCAGCCCACCCCCTGCCATGCAGGAAATCACAATCAAAGCATCCCCGACAGATGGCCATCAAGCCTTTGTTTAAAGACCTCCAAGGAAGGAGACCCCACCATGCTCCGAGGGAGTGTGTTCTACTGCCAAACAGCTGTGACTGTCAAAAAGTTTCTCCTAATGTTGAGGTGGAATCTCTGTTCCTGGAGCTTGCATCTATTGCTCCGTGTTCCAGTGTTTGGAGCAGCAGAAAACAAGCCTGCTCCATCCTCAGTGTGACACCCCTTCAAATACTTAAACAGGGCTATCATATCGCCTCTTAACCGTCTTTTTTCCAGGCTAAACATAACATAAACATAAACACAAAACAATATAACATAAAACACAACACAAACAATACAATACATAATTCCATTTTCCACCCCCTCCCATCCCTCCCCTCCCCACCACTTACATATATAATAGAAATTAGAACATATATATATTACATATATAATAGAAATTAAGTACACATTATCTCTATTAAGTCATTTAGTTATTACTCAAATTAATATACTTCCCATATATCGAGGTATCAGCTATACAGTTGTCCCTCCACATTCACAGATTTGACATTCACGGATTTGAGTATTCAGGGCTTGAAAATATTCTTAAAAAATAATAGTCCTAATAGCAAACCTTGATTTTGCTATCTTATATAAGGGACACCATTTTTCTATGTCATTACATATAATGGGACTTGAGTATTTGCAGATTTGGGTATTCACGGGGGGTCGTGGAACCAAATCCCAGCGAATGTGAAGGGGCAACTGTATTATAAATTACTAATAACCTTCCTTTATCTCCTTTAAAAGAGTAGAGAAAGGGAACTAGGGAAGAATATCCATTAATCCTTCTATTTTTGGTTGCACTACACCAGACTGTGATTCACCCTCTCAACTGCAAGGGGAGTTGGGCTCAGACTACTGCTAGCCACCGAGATCTCTCTTCCCCCGACCTTCAGCTGTTCCTCTCAAATGCCTTCTCTGTCACTGCTCTCTACTTGTCCAGTTTTTTCCCCCTTCCTTGTCTTCCTTCTTTCCTTTTAAACATCCTGCTTCATTCCTGCTGAGCCTCAGTGAACCACCCAGCCTCTGGAATCACCTCCTCCCATGCTGCACTTGGGGCTGGAAGTGTGCAATGTCCCTCACTTCCATTCTTCCAGAGTGCTGCGTCTTCCCCTGGTTGGCAGCTGATCTCTTTCTTCTCACCGCCTCCCAGGTAAGGGAACCATGGTGGCGAGCTCTGTGTTTCCCCCATGTCCTGGCTACAAACCACTTATGTAAATCCAATTGATTCAGGTTGTGACTAGCTATGGATTTAGGCCAGGGATGGCAATAAATTTAGCTGTTATCCATTTGTTCCTTTTTTGGTTATAGCGTGAGGGAGAAAGGGGTAGTTACTCTGCTGTGAAGGATCTTTTGTAAAGATGGCACTGTAGGTTGGTAGCTTTTTTATTTAGTTTTATCCTTCAAACATTTAATCTGCTGTTTTAAGAAGAAACCTGGCAAAACAATCAACCCCCTAGTGTCGGAAGCCAGACTATGCCCATTGCTTGCTACGTTCTGTTTCTGATTAAGTGTAGCTATCTTCTAGAATTCAATATAATTTTGGTATAATTACCAGTTGAGGGATGGTTATGACCTGGGCTCAGAGTAGATTAAAGGGAGTCAAACCAGAGCAAAGTTCACCCCAACTTAAATTTAACTGTCCAACAGTGGTTGAACTGGTAGCACTCTTCACCATTGCCTCTGAAAGCTAGGGGTACCACACAGTTCCCTTCCTTGATTTAGGCCATAGCGAATAGGTACTGGTGTCTGGGGAAGACTGCACCAACTACTTTACATTTCTCTTCTAATGAAAACTAATGAGTAGCTACAGTAACTTGATTTTTTCTAAATTCTCTAGCCATGATGGATAACAGCCTTCCCTTTACTTTAAAAGAGAATTACATGAATTGAATAGGTTTCAGCTGGAAACTGATTAAATAATCAGATTTTCCCACTCACTGAGCCTAGTCGCTTTGTCCAAATTAATCCCTGATAATATAGGCACAATATTATTTATTTCACTGAACAGGAAAAATTCTCTTGTCTGGATTCTGCAAACCATATTTTGTATTAATCTGGAAACAGTGGCTGGAAGTCTGTTAGGGACATGCACTCTTGTCAATGCCCTCAGCATGCAGATATCCTTTTTGGGGCATTGTGGGGGTTGGTATTTCCTCCCTCCTGCTGCAGCATCTGAAGCCCTTCTAACATACTGTAACGCCCCTGAAGCCACCCCACACAGCCATTCCATGCTTTACTGTGGGGAGGCAGGATCAGAGAAGTTTAAAAAAATAAAATAAAATGATGATGTAAGTGCTTCTGAGATCCTCCAGGGTCCTCAGAGAGTCTCAGTGCTGCTGCAATAATTGTGCATCTAGCTATGGGGATGTAACCAGACTCTTCTCCAGTCTTGTTTGCCTGCTGCAAAGCACAGAATGGCTCTGTGGAGTGGCTTCAGGGGCTTTACAGTATGTCAGGGAGATATATGACTCAGCATTTTGTAGGTTCGCATGCAGATATTTACCCTATACTCAAAACTCAACACTTAGGAGACTTCCAGAAGGGGGAAATAACCCCCGCAGAGATCGGGAGAGAAACGGGGCTATTCCAGTTCCAGTGCTCTGTTTCGCATGCCCCCTTCCTTCTCCAGATCTCCCGTCATCCTCCCTCCGTCCTGCTTCCATTTTCCTTCCAATATTTTTTACTAATGAAAGTTCTTTGTTAGTAAAAAATAGCAGAACATAGTGGGAGGAAAATGGAAGCAGGACGGAGGGAGGACGACGGGAGATCGGGAGAAGGAAGGGGGCATTCGAAACGGAGCGCTGGAACCGGAACAGCCCTGTTTTTCTCCCGATCTCCACGGGGGTTATTTCCCCCATGTGAATATCTCCTAACAAAGGAATTCCACCCAGGGACAGTGGGATTTCCAGCAGATAATGGGCCATCAACCAACCATTAGCCAAACAGACACTAATCCTCCTTGCATATCTAAACCCAGAAACTAACCATTCAATTAAACAAATTTACATATACTCCCCAACAAGGGTTTACAGTATATAAACCCCACACACTCCTACCCAACCATTCTCTCAAGATGCCAGCCACAGATACAGATGAAATGTCAGAAAGAAACTATTCCAGAACACGGCCTCACAGCCTGGAAAACCCCCAAAGAAAATCTATTCTTTGGGACCATTTGGGTGTGGGACAGATACATTTTTGTTTGTGCATAATTGCTTTCTTACACAAAAAAACCCACAGTCATCTTGCACAAACAAAAAAACAAGTTTTATCTGGAAAAAGCGGCTGGCATTATGTTCAGTGTGTATGATGTCATAAGCTAGACTTATGACCTTGTAAACTTTGCTCTTTACATTTACAATTGTGGTACCATTGCCATGATTGCAAATGCACCCCCCCCCAAAAAAAAACCCACCTTAAAAGCCGGATAGCTGCACCAACTAAAGGAGTTGTGTGGCATTGCTGAGCAGGGTGGTAAAGGATGACATGGTCAATATGTTCCTGCTAGTGAGCTGCAGTGTATCAATCAATTGTGACAGGACACCACAGGTTTTTGTACAACCACCCCTCACTTTCCAGTTTGCCACATCTTTTTGGTACAAGAGTGTAATTTTGCACCAAAACAGCAATTTTGCAGGAAAACATGAAATGTGACTATATGTGATATATTTGCATGGAAAACACTTTTTTGCACCACCCCCTACAATTTTCATGCAAACCCTTCCACCTCATGTATTTCTGTGAATAATGATTTCCTGAAACACTTCTGGGTATGTGAATACCAAGTGAAAACAATGCAAAATTCTCACCAATGTGTTATTTTGTGCTGATTTGGTTTATCAAATGCCAGGAAGCCCATTTTTGGGTCAGAAAACAAGTAACTGCAAATGTTCTTTCCATTCCTAACTGTTCCAATAAGTTTTAATGATGTATCATGCTTTGTTGCTTGTTCCTCCCCCACTTGTATCTTTTTGGGTTTATGAGACATCGTAATTATACTTTTAGTATAACCTTCAGATATATAATAGCATTATAACTAATACTTTATTTAACAGCAAATTTTGTTAAATAAATAAATTGATGAATATATCTACTTAACACTTTTGATTGCCTGAACATTACAACAGCGATCTTATAGAATCATAGAATCATAGAATCATAGAATTGCAGAGTTGGAAGAGACCACGAGGGCCATCCAGTCCAACCCCCCTGCCATGCAGGAAATCTTGATCAAAGCATCCCTGACAGATGGCCATCCAGCCTCTGTTTAAAGACCTCCAAGGAAGGCGACCCCACCACGCTCCGAGGGAGTGTGTTCCACTGCTGAACAGCTCTTACTGTCAAAAAGTTCCTCCTCATGTTGAGGTGGAATCTCTGTTCCTGGAGCTTGCACCCATTGCTCCGTGTTCCAGTCTCTGGAGCAGCAGAAAACAAGCTTGCTCCATCCTCAGCGTGACATCCCTTCAAATACTTAAACAGGGCTATCATATCGCCTCTTAACCGTCTTTTTTCCAGGCTAAACATACCCAGCTCCCTAAGTCTCTCCTCATAAGGCATCGTTTCCAGACCTTTCACCATTTTAGTTGCCCTTCTCTGGACACGCTCCAATTTGTCAATATCCTTTCTGAATTGTGGTGCCCAGAACTGGACACAGTATTCTAGGTGAGGTCTGACCAAGGCAGAATAGAGTGGCACTATTACTTCCCTTGATCTAGACACTATACTTTTATTGATACAGCCCAAAATCGCACTGGCCTTTTTAGCTGCCGCATCACACTGTTGGCTCATGTTCAACTTGTGGTCTACTAGGACTCCTAGATCCCTTTCGCACGTAGTCTCATTCAGCCAGGTCTGTCCCATCCTATATTTATGCATTTCATTTTTCCGCCCTAAATGCAGTACTTTACATTTCTCCGTATTGAATTTCATTTTGTTAGCTTTGGCCCAGCTCTCCAGTCTATCCAGGTCATTCTGAATTTTGATCCTGTCCTCCAGGGTATTAGCTACTCCTCCTAATTTAGTGTCATCTGCAAATTTAATAAGTATGCCCCTAATTCCCTCATCTTGACTACTAATTTTGCCTCCTCCCTGCAAAATAACTAGCACTCTACTATAATACTCCTGTAACAATCCTTCATAGTCGTGCAACTGTGTGTAATGGATTTGCAATATCAAATTGCTGGGTGAAGCATTTGTGTCTTGTGCTTTTATTATTTAATTGAATATATGTTTTATTCTCCATGGGATCATGTCTTCATGAATACAACCCCAACTGTTATTGTTGATTGCTGGCACGGTGAGGATAGTGTCTCTCTGCCAGTGTCCCTCCATTTGTAGATATGAATCCTGCTAGAAGGATCTCACCACATCCAGGGGTGGACAGCTCCATGGTGGTATCAAGCATGAGGTCCTGAAACGGAGGTATCTGGGGCAAGACAGGTTGGAAATAGCATTTGAATCAGCTGGATCCAAAATCATTCCATTTCTTCAAGAATGGTCTGATTTAGACACCTCACCTGTGCCAGCCTAGATCTAAAACAAAAGAATTCCTCCCCATTGGAAGTTACAGAAGGAGTGCACATACATGTTTAGACCTGACAGTAGTATGGAAAAAAAAGAGAAACAGCTTGGGAGAGGCCACTTATTGCTCTGGCCAACTGAAGCTGGTAGGACTGTGGATGTGTTAGGATGTCCACCTCAGTATCATCCCCTGTCATGAACCACTTAAGATTCCACTACAGAGGAAGCTCCTAGCAGTACAAATGCCTCAAATCTTCCAAAGCAACATAATCAGTAAAAATCTGCCAGCTTGGCTACTTTGCTCCACTGGTACCATATATAGGTGTGTGGTTCAGGACAAGACCCACTTCATTCAACTAACCTCAAAAGGTGATGGTGTTTTGTTGTTGGTGGTAGTGGTTATATTTAAAATCTATGAATTCATACCATGAATACCTCTGTGTGCAATCATTTCATAGCTAATTCATTTTCCTGTCTATTCTGTCAGCACACCTGGTACTGAACACTTGTTTGCTGGATTTCAGAATGGTTAACTCTTTGGGACTACATACAATGGAATCTAGGAACAACCTACATATTGGAAGAACAAACCCCACAGTATTTTTTCCACTTTAATTTCTGATGCTGCTCTGGGGGGTTTGAAGGCCAATATTTATGTCCAAAAGCAATACTATTAGACCAGTGCCAATACTGGTCAATTTCTCTAAAGAGAGAAATGATTTAAGAGCAATGCACAGGACATTTACTCAGCATGTAGGCTCATGGATATCATTGCACTGGTATTTTTATTGATCCAAACCCAACTCTGACTGCTAAACTCCGGCTTAGTCCTTTATGGTGATAATGCTGCCAGGGGATGATAGGACATTCATTCCCCAGCAGAAGCCAAAAACTGTCTCAGCAGACTAGGTAATAACCCTTTTCCAAGAATACTCACACACAAGAGTGTTTGGCGTCCAGAAAACAGGAGGTGCTTTTAATCTTCAGTAGTTTCAGTATGTATAGACAAAATGCTACGCCAGGCATCAGAGGATCATAGGAAGAGAATGAACACTGATCTGGCTCTCTTATATACATCTCAGCACAGCACTGGCTTACCCAAACACATGGTTACATTGCATCAGATTTCCATACTACATGGCTTTGTACTCTAGTAACCCTTCTTCTGATGCAATCCTTCTCATGCAGCTGTAGCATGATCAGCATGACTGGCAGTTCAAGGAGTCATGGAGTCAGTCATCATTACTCAGCATGATTTCTGCAGTTGTTTGGCCATTTTAAAACTTAGGGTTCAGTAACCAATTCCTGACAAATGCAACATGTACTTGAAGTTTCTAGGCAAAACCTGTTTAAGTATTTGAAGGGGTGTCACACTGAGGATGGAGCAAGCTTGTTCTCTGCTGCTCCAGAGACTGGAACATGGAACAATGGATGCAAGCTCTGGGAACAGAGACTCCACCTCAACATTAGGAGGAACTTTTTGACAGTAAGAGCTGTTCGGCAGTGGAACACACTCCCTCGGAGCGTTGTGGGGTCTCCTTCCTTGGAGTACTTTAAACAGAGGCTGGATGGTCATCTGTCAGGGATGCTTTGATTGTGTATTCCTGCATGGCAGGGGGTTGGACTGGATGGCCCTCGTGGTCTCTTCCAACTCTACAATTCTATGATTCTATGAAAACACCAATGTCCTGTAACCAGGACAGGTCCAAGGTGTTTTGTTTCTTGAGGCAGAGCAGAAAACAGCACCTGAGTCAAAAGCCAGCCAGATTGTTTTGGCACCAAAAGGAGAAACTCCTACAAGCTCTACTCCCTGTTCCTGGCATTAGAAATATAACACTAACAAATTAACTAACCATTTTCTGCCTTTTGATGATACCCCAAATCTGCCTGATGTGTCTGCCGCTCTCTGCCAAATGGCAGGGCTGACCCTTCTGGGAATAACTGAACACATTGAAAACACTGCAACTTTAGTAACTTGTGGCTTAGAAAACTCTGATCCATATGTCCTGAGCTCTGTGAAGTTTATCCATACACTTTGAACCAGCAGTGTTCAAAAATATTTTTCAGACTGAAGAAACAACTTCTTGTGATTTATAGAGTGGCCACGTATATTGTTTATGGAGGGAACTTGCCTCTTTGAATAACCACTGAATCCAAGCTGGTTTAATCATCATCAGCAGCAGGCAGAGGAGACCAGAACCTTGACATCAACAGCCAGCACCTGGACACTAGGAGCTTGTCTAGACCTGCCAGAATATGCCACTTTCTGGATGGTGTATTCTGTCCCCAGAACTGGCCCGTTTCTCCCTGTTACCATACCGAAAGAGAGAGGTCTGCATGCACATGCCAGCTGGTATCAGTGGGCACCTCCCCCACTGTCACATGTCACTCCCTCTAAAGCCAGGAAGGAAATCCCCAGCATGTGATCAAAGCTTCCTTCCTGGCTTCAGGGTGACTCTGGCAGCAGCGGCCAGCTATACAGGCTGGCATGCAGGTATGGACCCTGCATTCCCACACTGGCCCCACCCAGGTTTCCTCACATAACCACAGGTTTTACTGGGTGTTTAATTAAAATATCATAAATGGCTTTACCCTGACTTTCCCCAGCTTTGCCTTGGGCATTATCAGGACTGCCTGGAAGTGAAACCGGGTAAGAGCCCTGTGTCATTTGGACTTCAGGGCTCTAGGGCAGGGGGAAGCTTGGGTAAATAGCCCATCTAGACAAGCCCTAGATAATTTAGTCACAGCCTTTCATTATAGAGAGATATTTTGTAGCTTTATTTAGATTAGAGTACAGCTCAACCCCCATATTAGTGGAAGATACATTCCAAGACCCCCTGTAGATACCTGAAGCTGTGGATAATAGGGAATTCTATTATTTTCAATGAGAAAAATACCAGAAGTGGACCATAAAATCACATTGGGGGACCTATAAATTCCTAGAGAGAACACATTTTTTTCAGACATGGATAAGTGGAAAACATGGATAACTTTTTATCCACGTTTTCCACTTATCTAGCAGGTCCATCAGTAATAACTTTTAAATCTGCATTTAGAAATAAGAATCATGTAAATTTGAAGTAAATCTGCAGCCCTTTTGGGGTTAGATATTGCCTCTATTTTGGTCAGATACAAATGCCCCTTCCCTGGTAATGTGGGAGCTTGCAAACCATGCAAGAGAAGCCTCTCTCCCTTTTTGTTCTCTCCTTGTAATGATTTCTTGTTGGAATAAAGTGACCCTTGTTAAAATGACATTATCAGTAGATAAGGGTATAGCAATAAAGGGAGTTGCATGTGTCTCAGTGAAAGGAAATTTGAACTAAACTTACAACGCAGAAAGGCCACAGGGGATGCAATTTTCAAAAGGCGTGGATGCATAAATACAAGGAGAAAGCTAGAAGTAGAAACAATAGACTGCAATCCTATGCACTTTTACCTATCAGGAGTAAGCCAAGCTGATCAGTTTACTCATCCACAGGATTATACTGTAAGGCTTTGCCCATCCATGGGACTTTGCTCTCATATCCTTCAGCTGTGGCATTTTGATAGGGACAGTCCCAATTGGTCCTCTTTTATTCCAATTTTTCAGCTGCTTTTAAAATGTTCCAGTTTTACTTTCTTCCTCTCACTTTCCCTCTTTCTTCTCAGATTACTTCCATTGGTGAAAACTGAGTTCAAAATAGCCATTTGCACTCAGCAGTGGGGAGAGGAGAGGATGGGGCAAAATCTTGCCCTTCACAGTAGACTCAGGCAAAAGCAAATTGCAGTAGCCTATCCTAGGGGTCATCTATACTGTAAAATTATCACATTTTGACACCACTTTAACTACCATGGTTTGTTACCCTAAATACTGGGGGGGGGGTCTTAAGGTCCCCCCGAATATCAATAGTAATTTTGGGAATCAGTATACTCAGATTGGCAATGCGAGAGGGGGCGATAAAGCAGGACCTTTTAACCTATGTATACTGGTATTCAGGAGGAGACATTAAGCTAGATAGTACAATAAACATTCACATACAAGATCAGGCTTCAAGCGGTCATGTACAGCTACCGAATAAAGTAGGAAGGATTGGGATAGAGGAATAGAATAAGGTGAGTTTTTGGGAGATATGACACCTGTCTTGTAGAGTAGAAATTCCTGCAGCAATGGAGTCTCAGAGTTTTGTTCTGAGGGTCTGTCAGCAAACTGGCAGCATGGATGTAGTAGGAGGAGTTGAAGACAGACTGGGTTTTGAAGGGGTTTTTATACCCAATAATTCCCTTTAGGGGATGGAATTTAGAGTTTAGTGTGAAAAACAATGCTTCTCGGAGGTTCTCAAGGTATGACAAAGGGCCTGTCTATACAAGGGGAAAAATATGGATTGATGTGCACTAATACAAATTTGAAGCTGCTTCTAGTTGTCTTAATCGTTTTATGGCAAAATTGTAGGCATGCAAAGCTATTCTCTTTTGCTGTCCCAATGGGCATGCCTGCAAATCAAGATGGTGGGTGTAAGTGAATTACTTGTGCTTTTATTGTCGCCAGTTGCTGCCACTGAACAGTATTTTTTTAAAAAGGCTGTTTTCTCACTTGATCACTTAGTCACTCAAGCGAAGATCCAAGATGATAGTTCCAGGCGCTTGCCTTGTTAGCAAGCTCAGCCCCTGCTCACATCCAACCAATCAGCTTCCTCTTCTGCTTTTATCAAAAATGCAAATCTGATTGTCCAGACAAGCAGAAATGCACATTCTCTATAGAGCTTTTAAAAAAAAATACTGGAAAAAGGCTCCAGAAATAGAGGATTGGTTAAATAAATTGGTAGAAATGAAAAATAATGATAAACTAATGAGAATAATTAGAAATAGCAAGGTAGGAGAAATAAATGAGGATTGGACGCTAGTAACAAGATATTTGAAAGAAAGAAAGTAAATAAAGGGTAAAGGCTGGATCTGAAAACTGGACATATATAAGGAAACAGCAATTATAGACAAAACTGAAGTTATAAGAGAAGCAAGTTATGAAAAGGAAAAAAAAAGGTAGAAAAAGAAATGGGGAACAAGAAACCAAGATACGATAAAGGAAATGGCGTGGGAAAAAAAAAAACTTTTTGGACAAGTAAGGAAAAGGAAGTCAGGAGAGGGGGGAAAGGGGGGGGGAGTGGGGGTTGGAGGCTTGAATTGGAAAGAATTTTGTATGTTTTTTTTTTTTTGGTTTGAACGCTGAAACAGATGTATGACAAAGCAATTTTGACTTGTAGACACATTTTTTTTTAATAAGAAAATGTGTAAGCATATGGAATGATCTTGGTGTTGGAAATTTGAATAAAAATATATATTAAAAAAAAATAAAAAAATACTGGAAAAGCTGCAAAGGCTTTCCTGGTGGAGTTTATGGTGCCCACTCCTTCCGAATACTGTAATCCGATACAGAATGCCATTAGGACAGATAGGATTCCAAGCAAATTCTATGAGGATTATTTTGACCATTAAGACAACCCCAAAGGACACTCCAGATATGCTAATGACTTTTAATGTGCTGATACTTTATAACTGAATGAAGGAAGCAACTCTCTTTGTTTGGAGAGGAAGGTAGAGGTATGAGGGCCCTTTTTACAAACCTTGAGTATCTCAATTTAGGCTGATGGGATTAGCCAGATGTTCAGGCAAACAGTTGCCCTTCACATTACTTTTCTTTGGAATTTGGGATGACCCCTCCTTAATGCATACCTGACTGAGTATCAGTGCTAGTTTTGAGACTCCTGGTTTGTGAGAGTCCCTGGTTTACTGGCCAAACTATGTGGAAGTCCACAGTAGACCAAATTATGAAATATTGCTAACTATTACAGATATGGGGTAGCAGGTGTCAGGGTAGGGTAACAGGTTCCATCCTACAGAATCCTGGGATTTGTAGTTTTGTGAGGCACAAGCACTCTTTGGTACAGAAGGCTAAAGACCTTGTAAAACTGCAAATCCAAATATTCCATAGGATGGAGGTACAGCACTTAAAGTGGTGTCAAACTGCATTATTTCTACAGTGTAGATGCACCTCTAGACAGTCTGTTATTTTTCATTAATAATATTTGCCATCTTGACAACTCTCTGATGTTACTTGGCCACATGTGTCCCAGTTTTCATATGTGAAATGTTGGAGGGCATATGTTGTAAGTTCTTTCTGGACATTCAGATTTTCATCCAGATTCAATCTCTCTCTCTCTCAGGTCCATGCTGACTTAAATGCTAACAAATATCTGTTTTTGTTGCTGAAGCCTCCAAAATCTAGTGTCCTAGTATTTTTTTTAACTTAAGGGTAATTGCAAGTTTAATTGACAAAGGCAGAGCTGTTAACTGAAAATCCTCAAAGAAATCAATATACATGTCTATACCACTACTTTAATTTTATACCAATTTCATTGTCAGAGCTACTCCCCCAATGCATCCTGGGAACAGTATTTTTGCACGGGTGCTGAGATTAATCTATTAGACATTTTCTTGAGAGCTACACTTTTCAGGCTTCCTTGGTAAGAACAAATGACTGTAAAATTCTGTACTGAAGGTATGCTCAAAGTGAGGTATCAAGGAATACCAGCTCCCCAATTGTGATTTTCATAAAAGGAACATACACTGAAATAGAATAATAGAATCATAGAGCTGGAAGAAACCACAAAGGCCATCCAGTCCAACCCCCTGCCATGCAGGAATACACAATCAAAACAAAGCTGATTGGTGGAGCTGAAATGAAGTTCTTAAGGCCTGTGTTATAAACAAAGAAATAAACCCTATGAACATGTTTATGGTTGATTTTATCTACTTTGTGCTCACTAGGCAATCCTTATATTTCCTGATGATTCAAATGCTTTATGTGAAGCAATATTGTTTGAGAAAAAAGATGCACCCATACAGCAGATTGAGTCAAACCATATAAGGCAACCTGTCCCCATGGCTGAATGCATGCTGGCTGAGATCCAGTAAGTATACTGGTGGAACATAAGTTGTTGCCAGCATACTGATGCCGTGTGTGTGTGTGCATGCGCACGTGTGTAGGCTGTTCTTTTCCTCTCACTTTCTCCCCAGTTGTGCAACAGAAACCTGGGTACAGCTCTCTGTCTGGCTACAGACCAGTTGTGGGATCCTCCTAGATATGTTCCAGCTCCACTTGTGCATTTTCAGAAGATGGTCCTTGCATAATGCTGCGTCATTCTTCCGAAGTTCGTGAGGTCAGTCAGAAAATGCCCAGGAGCATCCCACCAGAAAAGCAGTAGTGTGTGTGTAATGCAACTGCACCTGGAATCCCATCTGCAGTTGCACAGTTAGGGCAAGGGGCATTGTGCAATGATGCACTGGATTACTTCTTGCACACTTGTCCTCAAATATACATGTGTTGTCATAACTGGGGGTTATGCAAGTGTATGTCACTTAAAGGATACCAACCAATAGGCTAATGGCATTACTCTGGAAAGTGCAGGTAGTACATTCAGTGCAAAGAAAAAATAGTGCTTCTTAAGACAACATGTAACTAAGGTTAGCACCTTACAATGGGGATCCCAGACAAAAGATCAAAAGATCAGACAATTTTGTTTTTGTTTAGTTTTGTCAGAGCTATGGCAGATAGATCCCTCAGGGGTTGTTAGCCATGAAAAGTTAATGAAATTTCTATATCTTGAGATGCTGTACTTCAGAGGTGGGAACTCCCAATATTCCTTACCTCTGACTGCTGGCTAGGGCTTCTGGAAATTGCAATCCAACAACACCTGGAAGACACATGATTCTTACCCCTACTATACTTGAATCCATGTAAAAATACCCCCCTTTACTGGAGCTCCTTAGTGAAGAGGTATGTGCTGCCTTTCAGTTTGCAGAGCTGTTGCCTCATGCTATGAGTGCCTTTTCCCCTCCGCCAGGTGAGATGGGGTTGCTGTTAACAGAATATATTAAGTTGTGGAATGACTCTTTTGGCTGAGTCCAGTGAAAAGTGTGGCAAATCTGATAAGGATGATGGACATTTGAGCTGTATATCCAAATTGCAATGAACTTGGCTGACATTGGAGATAAGAAAAAGCAATCACACTGGCTGAGTAACACAAATCTCACACATGGTATATAGGTGCTGGCATTTTATGTATATTCAGTACATTTGTACCCTAATCCAGATTTTTGTCTGCATGCTTTTCATTGAAGCCTCTTTATTATGGCTCCAATGTAGTTATTTTCCCAGCCAGTGATTTCCAGCAGCAGTCTGAAGCCAAGGCTTATTAATCAGACACTGTTCTGTAAATAAGCAAAGCAAAGCAAAGCAAAGCAAAGCAAGATATATATATATATATATATATATATATATATATATATATATATATAACCAGTGATAAGAAATTGTTGAATTACAAGGTGATAATGCCACCCAGATCTTTTGTGGTGGCTTTATAAACCATATTAGAGACTTCCTGAATGGTCTATAAAATAACAGATTTATCAGGAGCTCACAGCCAATTTTTAACAATAAGGTATAAGTTGTCTTTGACACTCAGTTCCTCCTGCTTCCCCCCTACAGTGTTATTTGGTAAAACATCCCATTTTCTTTTTGCATGCTTTTCTCTTTTTCCTCTCTCTAATACTGTTTTCCTCTGATGCCCTTTACTAATAGGGAGGTCATTAAAATTTCATAAACTAAGTACAAAGCCTGACTTAACTGTGTACTCCTCTTTTAAGTCATCTTACATTTCTTGTCTCTCTTCTTTTGGATTAGGTGAAACAATTCTGCAGATGGATTTAACCCTATCTCAATAACTGCTCATTTTTGAGTCTGAAAGAATATTCAGTACTAGACAACACAAAACCCCTAATTCTGTAATCTTAGGCACATGTACCTGAAATTAAGTCCTATTGAACTTAATGAGGGCTACTTCTGAGTAGACATGTAGAGGATTGTGCTTAGGAAAGCCCATACAGATGCATTTGAAAAAAGATTGTGGAGTTTTACTACACATTGGATTCCCACAATCTCTCTTTGCACAATCCTAAATCTTATATCAGCAGAATCATGGATTTACACCCAACCAGCTCTTCCATGCACACACCACAGATCCTTTTAGCCTTTATGGAATGGAGCCTCCATATCTGGACATACTTACCTTCAGGGGTCCTTCAAGTGATGTTTCATCAACTATAGGAAATACCAGAAATATTATTCTTTTTCTAGCTGTCTGAGATATTCACAAAACCATGTTCCATATGTTCTATGTTGTACATGTTAAAATGCAATATTCTTCCACCCTTGCATTATTTGAGTAATGCTTTTTTTTGCTCTGCAGAACAGGTCCTGGGAATCACACAACCCTTGAGATATTGCTAGACTGCAGTTCCCAGAAGGTAGGTACTAAGCATAGCCAGTGGTGAGGAATGTTGGGAGCTGCAGTCTAACAATATGTGTAGGGCCACATGATTCATGATTCACACCCCACCTCTTCAGCCAAATCCTATAACCAACACCCATTTTTAAGGAATTTGCTCCATTATCTACCACCACTGGGTATGTGAAGAACACTGATTAAATTATTGGAAGCAGTTGAATGCACCCAGGTAAGTTTCTATCTCTTCCATTATGATACCTTGCAGTAGGCAGGATGCTGATGCAGGTCCAGTGGAGGTTATCTTGGTTCCTGCTTGTCCTGTTACTGGATACGTTTCAGTTTGTGCAACCTGAGATTATGGAAAGGATCCTTGGGTCCTTAGACATGAGAGCCACAACATGCATATTGCAACCATGGTCTTTCTGCCTCTTAAAAGCATCCAGAAGAGACTAACTGAGCGAATAAGTGGAGTGATGAATGCCTCACAGTGGCAAGGCAGGATGATCTTGCCTAAAAGAGGCAGGGGTGAAACCGTTCTTGAAAAAAACCCACACCAGATAACTAAAGGTTAATCTTCAATATCCCCTTTCTGGCCAAGATTCGGGAGCTATGCGGTGACTATGTCCCTGCCTGAGTCTTAAGAGCTTTGGTGGAAAGCTTCCTTTTGCCTCCATCACCATCACAGGCATGTTTGGTAATGGCATGGAAGAAGGCCTGTGGCTGCTCCCAGGCTCTGGAACCTCCCTACTCTCTTTCCATGGGCAGGCAGAGACCTTTTTATTTCGACAGGCTTTGTTTCTTAAATCATGTGGCAGAGGGGTCTTTTAAACTGCTGTGCTTTTATCTTTTAAATTATTTTTTATTTTAAAAAATTGTTTTAGTTACAGACAACCTTTGTTTTAGGAGTTCCTTTGTTCTAGAGGAACTTCCTGACCTTGAGGATCTTTCCCCACATTAAATCTCCTTAAAAGACCCCAGATTCCAAAGATGGTTCGTTCTGGGGACTTTATCAGACATAGTCTTTTTAAAATGTTCTTTTGCTGGCACCCCCCCCTTTTATGCTGGCAAAAGAACGTGTGTCCCCCCCACACTCACCTCCTTTCCCAGCAAAGACTCCTCTGTGAATGAAGAGGAAGTGAATGGAGCCCCATTCACTTCCTTATTCGAAATCTTGCACAATTTCATCGCGCGGGAAATTCAAACTTTAAAACAAAAGTAAACCTTAACAAGTGAAGCAAAGCACATAAACACAATTTAGAAGTCACAAGTAACCCAGGGAGGGTCATCAAAAGAGAGAAACATACCTGGATGTCCCGATCTTGTGCATTTGCTCATTTGAGTTAGTATTTCCCCATCCTGAAACAATTCTGTCTGATGAAGTAGCTATTTGTGTTTTCTATTTATTGTTTGCCATTTAGGAAATTGTATCACAGTATTTGCTATTCCCCAAAGCAATTATAATGTATATTTTGATTCCTGCGTGTTCAATAGAACCCTCCTTTTGGATAATTCTGCATGTGTTGTTGGGTCTAATTTGCCCAAGATGCACTATTGCTAGAACCCTTACAGGCACTTATTCAGAGCATGTATGAATTCATACTTGTGTTCTAAGAGCAAATTTGGTAAGAATGGGATGGTATATAGTCAGACCCTTGTATCTACAGAACCAATATCTGCAATTCAGGTATCTGTGGGACAAAAATGATGAACACATACTGTAGAGTCTTCCTAGAAAATGCCTAGAGAGGCATCCTCTCTAGACATATTCTAGGTACTCCAATGCAACTCTGTGGTATTTTAAACCAGAAGTTTTATCATTTGAATAGAGTTCACTGTTATCCATGGTTTCCAGCATCTACAGTAAGTCCAGGAACCAAAACCCTGAAAATACGGGGGTCCAACTATATATTAATATTGCCTCATATCTTCATTCTCTAGGAATGAAACAACCTTTGGCCCATAGTGTGATGCTAATAATACACTGGAATCAGATTATTCACCCACTCCCTGGCTGTCTGTAGAATTGACCCTTAAACATTTAGAGCTGAGAAAGTGATGTAACTTCCAGCCTCGGTCAGTCCCTTTCCCAGCAAATTGTGTCACCCCCCCCCCCAATTTGTACTGTATAAGTGTTTAGACAGTATGAGATGGTTGCAAGCCATTGTGCCAGTACACCAGGCAGTGTGCCCATCCTATATAAACTAACATGCTGGCTCAGCAGGTCTACCAATCTACCGGCAAATCAGTCATGAAAACAACTTGAAAACTCCTTCACAGTGTTGTAAGGTAGAAGGGGAAACATTTTGGGTCTGGAACAAGTCCATTTCACAAAATTAGTCCTAGGAAAAAGGAACTGGGAAAAGAGCCAATGCATGATTGCTCCTTCAGCTGGTTGTCTTTGTCATGTCCAACATAGTGTCAATTGAATAGTTTCTTCTGAATCTTTGAAGTAACCACAAACTATATAGCCAGCTTCTTCAGAACTCAAATGAATAAGGATATTTAAATTTCAATTCATTAGCAGCTTTTTGTGTGTTTATTTATAAGATGATAAAAGTGCTTTAGAAGTGGTTTCTATGTCTCACTTTTACATTGGAAGTCATGTTGTCTAGATTCAGCTACCCTTAAAATTAAATTAGCAAATATTTGGTCCTAAATTCAGTAGCTATCCAAACTAGAACAGACCCACTGAAATAGCAGAGTAGATGGACATAATTGTTTACCATTCAGCAACTGATTAGTGAACAATTCATCAAACAATTCATTAAGTCTATTCTATCACTCTAAAGAGGTTGGAGCCATGGATTCTGGTGGCTTCCTTGTTAGTGGGTCAGTAAAGCCTCATCAGATTTTATTCTGAACTTTAGAGGAGCTATCCCAAGTTGTGAACCCTATCACCCCAAATAGTTTCACTGCTCTGGAGAGCTCCTTTGAAGTCTCAGAGTAGATTCACTGACCTGGAAGTCACCAGTCACTGGCGGAAGCTCAAACAAGAAGATCAGGAGAGCAGGAAATGCAGCTGTATATTGGGCAGTCTGGGGTTAAGCAACCTTACAAACTATAGCACTCAGGACAAGACCATAGCACAGTAAGACAATTAAATGCAGGAGAAACAAATCTTCAGTATGGAACACAGAAGGATCTGGGACATTACGGTCTTTTCTTATTACTCCATCAATGCAAAGCTTTGAAGAGTTTCAGCTTAAATCACAGCTGATCCAGGTACTCTCAAGAAGAGTGATCTATTCAGCCACTTAGAAGCATCATAATCACACTGAATTTGTTGCAGAAAACCTCAGGTTCTCACCCACTCCTGTGAGTGATCTCTATTACTACAGACAGAAGTGGAGTTCCTGTAGCAGTTTTCCCTTATACCAGAGATGGCTCAACAGGGAACAGGCCCCACTGATCACAGCCATTGCTGCCTGGTAAGTGGGGATTGGGGGACTTTCATGGTCCCTATGTATCTCCTGAACTAGGGAATACATAGGGATCCTGAATACAAAACAATTAGGAAAGCATAACTCCAGGTAACGCATTCATAACTACAACAGTGGATTCTGGCTCTTATAATTAAACTGGTCTTGCAACATAGGCTTCTGCTATGCCAGGAGTGATGGTCATGAGATATAGTTGCAAGCTTTGCATTTAGCAACCAAGTAGAAAAGTACAAGAAGAGATACAGAAACAAAATGCAGCAAATATTTTGAGGATTATTCCCTTCATCATTACCTTAAATACTGCAATGGCCCACACATTAACCATGTATGGAATGTACCAATAAATATGCACAATACAGCCATTATGATATCATTCAACTAAGGGTTTATCTATATGAGCCAGAATATACCAGCTCCCCACCAGTGTATCCTGGTTGCAGATTAGGCCCTTTCTGCCCCATTACCTGAACAAAATTACCTGGAGTGCAGACAGAATACCAGCCCATTGCTGCAGCTGCTGCTTTCGCCATTTTGCTTGCTCTGCCAAGTCCAGGAAGCCAGCCCGTACCATATGACAAGACCCCCTTGTCATATGGTACATTACCAGCCTTGGTCACATGCACATTACCAGCCTTTGTAACATGCTGCAGGCCTGCTGCCCAGATCTGGAAGAGTAAGGGTGACCAGCAGCTAAAGCAATGGGCCAGCTTAAAGGGATGGGCTCCCACAGACATGCAGGGCCAGATTAATTTCCTCCCAGTGGAAATAGAGTAAACCAACTTTTTTTAAAAAAAACCTCTGTATAGGACCCTACCCTGGTTTGCTCCCATCTGAGCCATGTTTCTGTCCCAGGGGTTGTAAGGACTGCCTGGGGCAGAATGGTGCAAATTCCCTGCATCATTTGGACTGCAGGG
This sequence comes from Gambelia wislizenii, assembly GCA_030847615.1. Lineage (NCBI taxonomy): Eukaryota > Metazoa > Chordata > Lepidosauria > Squamata > Crotaphytidae > Gambelia > Gambelia wislizenii. The sequence continues at coordinate 46,940,652 of JAUMIR010000003.1, read as the reverse complement.
CTCTCAGATGGAGGCAGAACAGGATAAATACACTGTGTAGATAAGCCCTGTCTATGCTTCTTCCTCCACAGATACATGCAGTATACAGCTTTGTTTTTTGCCCCACTCCTACAATCTCCAATTTAAAATTACCTTTTGGTGTGTGTGTGTGAGAGAGAAAGGTTGCTGACAATAATAATAATAAGATGAGAATGAGAGAGGCAGCAAAACAGAATCCAAATCCCCTGCTTCAGAGAGCAATGGTGAATCGTAGAACCGGACAAAGAACAAAAGAAAGTACAGCTATTTAATTAGGACTTTGTAGTTTTCCAGGCCATAGCACTCAATACAGCTCCCCTCCCCACTCCTTCAAGCAACACACTCAAGGATATTAGCTATTAAAACATGGAAGAGCTCTGTATGAAACAGCAGAGGATTATTATGCAAGAGATCATAATAATCCAGCAGAGTGGTTTATCTGTGAATACTCCCAAGTAATTGTCTAGCCTGTTCATGATCAATCATTCTTTATAGGCCTGCTTCAAAACATTTTGCTACTTGATATAAAGGACAAGATGGCATCCTCTTTCCCTAGTTCTATACACAGAAACCAACTGGAGAGCTGGGAAAACTTACATTTTTGGACTGTGTATGTGCTTTCAAGCTGCTTGTTGACTTATGGAGACCCCATAAATTAAACTGGATTTTCTTAAGCAAGGAATACTCAGAGGTGGTTTTGCCAGTTCTCTCCTCTGAAATATAGCCTACAGCACCTGGGAGTCATCCAAGTACTAACCAGGGCTGAGTCTGCTTAGCCTCCAAGATCTACTGCCTGTAGGGTATTTAGGCTCCTACAAAACCAGAAATGTTTTGCTCCACATGGTCAATGTCTGTGGGATTCTGGGAGTTATCATCCAAAGCAATAACTATTCTAAGCTCTGAAAATGCTGCATGATGAGACACCCCCCCCACATGCACACTCATGATAGAGCCAGACTTGATGCCTCAGCTATATTCCACATCACATCCAATCAGATCCTTGTTTGTGAATATACTGACACATATTTTGTTCCACTGGCCCAATGGGATATGGGATCAAACTGATCCCCACCCAGTTACATATGAGATCACAATGCAAAATATTACCCATATTGATGTTAAAATCTAGCTTATTTTAGAGATGGCGAATTTTGTTGTGGGAATTACTCCAGACCCACAGAATAACTTTATACATCAGGGTTAAAAAAAAAAGGTCCTTTCTTCCAAAGTTGAAACATGTGCATTTCCCCCCTTGTCAAATGCAGTTATACCGCACAAACACTGTCTACATTTTCTTCATCAATCACCTCATTTAGAGCTCTTGGTTTTGATGACAAGAGTTTGCACATTATTTCTAGGGGATATTTAAAAATGGCTCACTAGGTCAAATTCTGCCAAGGTGGTCACATCTGTTCTAAACCCTCTACATTACATGAGCATGAGAGGTCAAAATTTAATCCACTGTTCTTTCAATATGTCCCATCTGGTGAAACAAGTAAAAAAAAAAAAAAACCTAGAAAATTAAGTAGCAAGTTAAAAAAGGAAAGAAGAAAATGTGCCATCAAGATTACGCAATACTCTCATTAATGTTCAGTCAAAGCTGATATTAAAGATGATTAAACATGCCTACTTTTGTAATTAAGAATATGAAAATTAAATAAAATTATAACTACTTCCATCCTAATGTTGATATACCTACAGTGTGGTATAAACTGGTGTGAACAATCTTTTGGGTACTGAGAGCTGTACCTGGCATTGTCTGGCTGAAAACCTACATGTGCATGCAAATTGTGTAGTGTGGAAAAAGCACCCAGTGTGCAGACATGTCTCTCTGGCTTTTCTTCGCAAACGAAGATTCAGGAAGGACTCATCCCGCGCTTTCTGCAAGCGCGCTGATGACTAAAAAGGCCAATCCGAGATAAACAAGTCCGGTTGCAAAAAGCACAGCAGAAGGTCTCCTTGGGTGATGTTTTTGGGTTGTGATTCTTTCTGCGTTGTCGTTTCTCTTCAAGACTTGTTCGTTGTGAGTTCTCAAATAAGGCTGCAGCATTGTGGATAGTGCGTCTCCATGCCTCCCGATGTGAGGCCAGGGCGGACCACTGTTGGTGATCAATTTGGCCAAGCCTGAGATGTTGTTTCAGGGAGTCTTTGTATCGCTTTTTTGGAGCGCCCCTCTTACGCTGACCCGTTGCGAGTTCACCGTAGAGTAGTATTTTTGGGAGGCGATGGTCCTCCATCCTAGAAACGTGCCCTGCCCAGCGCAGCTGTGTTCTCAATATCATGGCCTCAATGCTGGTGATCCCTGCTTGCTCAAGGACAGCAACATTCGTCACATAGTCAGTCCAGTGTATATTTAGGATTGTGCGTAGACAGCGCTGATGAAAGCGCTCGAGGAGTCGTAGGTGGTGGCGATAGGTGACCCATGTTTCAGATCCATAAAGGAGGATAGACAGTACGATGGCTCTATACACACTGATTTTTGTGCTTTGCCTCAGGTGTTTATTGCTCCAGACTCTTTTGTGAAGTCTTCCAAATGCACTATATGCCTTTGCTAATCTGTGATCGATCTCTTTGTCAATCTTGGCATCTGAGGAGATGATGCTTCCCAGGTAGGTGAACTGCTGAACGGACTTGAGCACTGATTTGCCGACGGCAATGTGGGGATAGTGGTGTTCGTCCTGTGGTGCAGGCTGGTAAAGAACTTCTGTTTTCTTCAGGTTGACTTCTAGCCCAAACAGCTCTGCAGCTGTTGCAAAGCAGGATGTTAGGCGCTGCAGAGCTCCTTCTGTGTGGGCAACAAGGGCAGCATCATCGGCGAAGAGCAGCTCACGGACTAGATAGTTTAGAGTCTTAGTGTGAGCCCTCAGACGGCTTAAGTTAAACAAGCTACCATCAGTACGGTAGCGTATATAGATGCCGTCGTCTTCTTCAAGCTCTGCCATAGCCCTTTGGAGCATCATGCTAAAGAAGATTGTAAATAAAGTTGGTGCAAGAACACAACCTTGCTTCACTCCATTAGTTATTAGAAAGGGCTCTGAAAGAGCATCGCCATATCTGACTTGACCACGCTGTCCCTCGTGTAGCAAGATAATCATTTTAAGGAATTTGGGGGGGCATCCTAGTCTTTCCATAATCTGCCACAGACCTTTTCTACTTACAGTGTCAAAGGCTTTGGTGAGGTCGACAAATGTTACATAGAGACCCTCGTTCTGCTCCCTACATTTTTCTTGCAGTTGCCTAAGGGCAAATACCATGTCTGTAGTACTCCTATTGGCTCTGGAGCCACATTGGCTTTCAGGGAGAAGTTCTTCTGCAGAGGGCAGACATGTACACCCTGCAGTAAACATACCTTCTTCGTAGCATATTCTCCCATTCCCCCTAAAACCCCACTGAGATGACTGTTCATCCATTGCTACCAAAGAGCAACAGCAGGGAACTGCAGTCTTTTATGCTGAAGCCCAGCTGATCAACAGAGCTGTGCAGAAAAGTGGGTGGGGTTCTGCCAGTTTTGAAGCCCACACATATGCAGGCCCCAAGGCTGCTGGTTCTGATTGTTATCCTTATCCCCATGCAGAAATCATAGCCAGACTTTGGAATTCATTGATAATTGTGATGTAGTTAGACAGTAGGCTCTATTGGAGATATGTACAAATGATTGTTGTTCTAGAGTGGTGGTTGCAATTTACACTTATTACCATTTCAATGGGACTAGATTTCATACAGCATCTGTCAGTTCATAGTAATGCAAAAACAACAGAAGGGGGAAAGTAGGGAGAGCTTCCAGGGGAAAAGGCTTGTTTGCTTTCTTTAACCAAACCTTAATTATAACCATTCTTCCATTTCTCATCAGATGCATAGGAAATATGACATTGACAATTCCAGTAACAAACACCAGGCCTAGTCAAGATAATTACTTAAGGAAATGTCTTAATTTTCTTTTTAATAGGCCATGTGAGATCATTTGCAAACATGTTCTATGTTCTATTTTTGAATCATTATTATTTGTTAAAAAATACTAGAGATGGAAAGACTATTTTTAAAAAAAAATCAAAGAATCATTGAAAAATGTGTGTTTTTGAACATCAAGAAATCTTGATGAGGAGAGTGCTGGACTGGAAAGAATCTTTGCAGTTTGGGACGCTTTCTGCACAAAATTCACACTTTTTTGCATAGGAAACAGAATTTTGTGTAGAAATCAGCATCTGCATAAAATTAGTATTTTCTGCACAGAAAATAGAGCCTCCTTACAGAAAATGCTATTTTCTCTGCAAAGAAACCTCATGTGTGAATTTTGTACAGAAGTCCCAAACTGAGGGCTCATATACATGGGCCAGAATGCACTTGCTCCCCACTGGTATATTCTGGCCGTGGATCTGGCCCATTCCTTCCCCAATACCTGAGTGAAATCGGATGTAGTCCAGACCACCATACTGGCTCATCTCTGCCACTGCCACTGCCACCATCTGTGTCGCTCTCTTCAAAGACAGGAAGCAGTCTGCAGCACATGATCAACACCCCTTGCATGTGACCAGTCTTGGTCACATGCTACAGGACTACTTCCTGGCTTTCGAGAGAGAATAATGTGGATGGCAGCTGTAGTGATGGGCCAGCATGCCGGTATGGGCTCCTGCAGTCACGGTGAGGCCCAATCCATTCTTTTCTGGCTAAGGTGGTTTTTCCTGCGTTTTTTTTTTTTTTAAATATAACAATTTAATGGGCTTTACCCTGTCTTCCCCCATCTTTGTCCCAGGAGTCATGAGGACTGCCTGGGAGCAAAATGGGCAAAAGCTCTGCATCATTAGCACTGCAAGGCTCTAAGACGGGGCAAGATGGGGTAAATAGCCCATCTAGATGAGCTCTGAGAAGATTTGTGTCGGTCCAGGACTCTCCTTGTTGAAACTTCTTGACACTCAAGAAATAATTTTTTTAACCATTTTTGAAAGTTTTATTGAACAATAATATTGAATAATATTCTGAGGGAGAAAAACACTTTTAAATTTTGCATTGAATAAGTCCCATATTGTGCAATAGTCTTAAAAAACTGTACCATTTTTGTAGACTTTCTCACAGTGGGAAGAAAATTGCACGTTGCTTCTTTTGAGAACAAAATTACTGAAGGATTACATTCTTAAACAATACCCATCAAGAATTCCTCTGGAATTCACTCTGTGTGGATATATCCAGCCCACTACATACTGATAAAGCTATGGCCTCATTATGAGACAATGCATCCCTCTTTATAAGAGCTCGGGGGGGGGGAGAGGGATCTGTATATATTAGCCATTTCAGTAAAATAGACCAGATATTGACTATCCAATTTTGTCTATTAGAAACAAGATGTTAAAATGAAGAATCTTGGATAACTGGCAGTTTTCCTAGTAAGAAGGAAATGTTTTCTTGAAGTCTGGGAAACCTTGAGTGAAAGAAAGGAAACTGAACTATATAATATTTTAATTATCTTGTTTTCAAGGACATCATGAAGGAAGAGTTGGCAAGTATAATGCCAAATATTTGCCCTGGTTAACAAAATGTCTAAGGCAGCTGTTATTATCTGTCCTGTCTGCAATACACACCAGAGCAAACTTAAGTGAAGCCTGACGAGGCTTTGGGTTCTGTAGTGAGTCATTGCCTGGTATATTTTGAATTGTATTATTTCTGACTGTAGCAGCTGCTAATATGAATCCATGGTGGACTTTAGGGGGCAAAAGCAGAGCAAAACTAAAGGGCCTGCAGGATTGTTGACTTGTGATGCCAGAGACATTGTTTTGAGGTTGCTGGTATCATTCTGAATGTGGCTAGGTTTAGTCTCATGACAAACCAGGGTTCAATGTGTACACCGAGCATAATGCTGCAACCTGACTGACTACTTCGATTGGCTAAATTAACCATGGACCTTTGTTCTATGACTTGTGTATCATGATGCGTGAACCCAGTGGGAACAGACTCTCTGGTTTGTCTTTCCCCCACCAAGCCATAGAAATAATCTCAGGGAAAAATCCATAGGTTATTCCTCTGGATTGTCAGGGGAGACATAAGACAGCTACTGCCAGGTTCACATCACAAAATATAGAAACCATAGACCCAAAGTCCACGGGTTGCTTAACCATTCCAATTGCAAGTGAGCATGATTAGTTGGCATGCACAAGCACACTGGTCTGTCCTTGATAAAATGTTTCCATTTTATCATTTTTCCAAAAGTTGTTTCCATTCTCTAGCCAGGTTTAAAGCTAAGATAGTTCAAAAGGTGAAGAAATCAAAGAAATAAGGAGAGAAATAAATAGCATCTATTATGCTTAACTTTGTGTTCTACTTTGGTGGTACAGAAGTATTTCAAATACATACATACATACATACATACATACCAGTTTGAACACCTCACTGCCCTCAAGCTTTGTGTTAAATGCCTTTGATTACAGCCATAATATTATAGAGGAATGATTAGTACCAAAGAAACTCTTTCCAAAATGCTTCAAGCACATGCTTTACAATGTCTCAGTACTTTGGGATATAATGGCTTGCTTAAAACTACCAAGTGAGTGAATGGGTTGAACTCAGATTTGAATCAAGAACTTGACTTAGAGTTTGCTTCTTGGTTTGAAAAAGGCCTCTCAAATAATTGGTGGGGGGCATGGTGAAATTTCTCCCCATACCTCCTACAGGGTTGGTTAGGCATTTTAATCCTTTTTTTTTAAAAAAAATGTTTTTCATTTTTTTATGGGGCCTAGGAGGTTCTTTTGATTCTCAAAATGGCCTTGGTGGGGTCCCTTTGGCTCATGGGCCACATTTGCACACATAGTCTATGTTGTAGTACAACTGACCAGCCTAGACAAACTGGCTTAAATCAGGGGTGGTGAATGTATTGCCTTCCAGATGCTGTCTGACTAAATCTGCCAGCATCCCTTATTATTGGCTATGCTGGCTAGAGCTGATATAACTAGACCAGTGACATCTGGAGGTTCCTCAGCCCTGGCTTAGATTTTTGAGTAAGTGAGGATCAGCTCAATATGTAGCTCATGGACAATGGTTACTGTACAGATCCATTTATTTATTTGGTCAAGGGGGAAAAAATCCAGATCAGGAATCATAGTTGGAAAAGATCCCAAAGGTCACCTAGTCCAGCCCCCTGCAATGTAGGAATACATAGCTAAAACACTCCTGAGAGATGGCCATCCAACCTCAGTTTAGAGACTTCCAAACACAGACAGTCTTCTACCTTCCAAGGCAGTCAGTTTCACTGTTCAAAGCCATCCTCAAGCACACTGTTTCTAGTGGAAGCAGACTCTCACCAGCCTGCCAGATAGCTAGTGGAAACCTATTAAGAAACAGGGTGTGTGACAATTCAGTTTCTTGCATGCTTTGAGTAGTGATGGTGAGATTGGTGGTGTCAGAAATTCTGTGGCATTTCAGGGGACCCTTTGGGAATTTTTTTTTTTAAACAGAGGGAATTTTTTATTGGAGTAAGACCATTCTACTAAAAAATACACCCGACCGAAAAAGGCCATAACAATAATACAAAAATAATACTAATTATTTTCCTCTTTTCTATACTAATACAAAAAAATAAATCTATCCTAACACTAATGTATTTTTCCCTTTAATCTAAACACACTATGATCACATTATATTTACGGATTATAATTATACCTATTTGGAAATGAAAAAAAACCAATAAAATATTAATTAAAATAATAATACAAAATAATACAAAAATAATAAAATATTTATTTAAAATATCATTTTATGTTATTGCTGGGGCCGTCTCACTAAACCACAGCCAAAACTTTTTCCAAATATGGTTTGGCCATTTCTCTTTTTCACTCAGAGCTAAATTTTCAATTACATTCTTCACATAATAGGCAGTGCCTTTTCCATCCTGCAGATTTTGACTTTTCACCTCCTTTTGTCTCTGGAAAACTAATCCTAACATCACATAGAGGTTTACCAGGTGCACCGTGGACCAGGGCACATTCCAAACCTCCCAGCCACGGCAGAACCAGGCTCCTTCCTCTTCCTCTTTTGACCCACTGACTTTCTGGGTCCCCTGACACCCTCTGGAGGTTCAGTCCCCGAAAGCACTGTCTCCCAAGCCTGCTGTGCCAAATCTGGCCAATCCAGGACCCAGGCCACCTCCTTCCATGTTTCCCAGGCACTCGGGCAGTCCTGGACAAAATGTCTGATTGTCTCCTTTTGTGCCACGCCACTCAAAGTCTCAGCCTTTTTACATTTCAGACGCGGACAAGTCTGCTCATCCTCTGTGGTCCATGGTCTCTTTCCCCTCAGATTAAGAACTTGATGGTAGAGCCTCCACCTCAAGTCCCACAACTTTTGGGGGACCCTTTTGTCCATGAAATACTCAATTGGGTTAGTCTGGTGATTTAGGTATTCTGATAAATCTAGTTTGGCCTGATGCTTTTGCAAAAACGGGTTAACATAAATCTCCTCCACTATTTTCCTGTACAAACTTCTCTTGATGCTCTGACCTGGTCTGTCTTCCCCCTTCAACTCCTCAGCATGAATTCTATATTTCTTTATGTAAAAAACAAAGTCTTTCAAATAATCTGGTGCTTTCAACCCTGGGCATTGCATATGGTTTATACATCATGTGTTGCCCAATTCCAGACCATCCACTGAAAATACTTCTATAGTCACAGCTTCCTTCTACTCAATACCTCGGTGACTATATTTGCAAGAATTTTTCAAGGTCAAGGTATTAGCCTAGCTCCTCCAGGCAATAACTTTAGGAAAATAAACCAAGTGGGAAAGCACCTGCAAAGAATAAGGCTCAAATGAGATGCTAAGTGAAATACATATGCTTTGTGATTAACATATTTTCCTTTTCGCAATGGGGTTTCCTCAGAGATGCATGCTTGAACAATCAGACCAGCTGAATTAAGTTTGCATTTATCTTCTAGAGACCAACCACAAAACAAAGCACACTAAATGTAAGGGATCCTGCTGAGGACTATCACAGGCTATGACAAACACATGATTTTTACTGCTTGGGGTTAAAAAAAAAGCACCTCTTTTAAATACATGCTAAACATCTTATCTTGTTTGATTCTCAAAACCATAACTGAGTCCATTGTGGCTCACCAGCTCAAGAACATGCTCTTTGATCTATGCCTCCAATGTCTAGCTCCAGCTTTTTAAATTCCCTGTACTCTTGATATCTATTTTTTTTTATTTTTTATGATAGCAAAGGCTAAAAATAAGGGAAAAGATGCAACAAGTATAGCTTGTAACAAAACAATTCTTTTCAACATTAGATCATGAGGTGATAACACCAACCTGATTTGGAGCCATGTAAGCATTGCTGTGGTGCCTCCTCCAAACACCCAGACTGTGAAGAACACGATTAGCAAGGTGGTTGTAAACATCATTTGCTTAGGCTGAGATTCTGTGTCCCGTATAGCCAGTGCAAAGGCTATTGCACCACGTAAACCTTCAAAAGAAAGAATGGGGAAAAATATGTTCAAAAGTGTGGAGAAGAGAAATGTCTCTATTACAATTGCATTTGCAGGGAGTGGAGGTGATGTCAGATCACAAGATTAGAACACATATGAAAGAAATTTGACTCTGGCGCTAGGTATGTAGGGTGGGGGTGTGGATTCCTCCTTTCTGAAGTCCTTCAGGGAGAAACTGGACAGGGAACTGTGAGGAATGCTCTAGCTTTATAGTTTCTACACTGAGCAGAACTTGATTAGAATACAGTAGGACCCCCATATCCGCTGGGGATTGGCCCCACTGTGGATAATTAAATCCATGGATAGTAGTGAATGCCATTGAAAATAAAGGGACTTCCAGTTTAAAATACCATAGAGTTGCCTTGGAGGACCTATAAAATGGCTAGAGAGGACACATTTTCTAGGAAGACTCTATGGTAGCTGTGCTGAAACTGAAACCGTGGATAACTGAATCAGTGGATAATGAATAAGTGGATGCGGGGGTCCTACTATAGACTGAAAATGTTGGACTACAATTACTACCAGGAGGTCTGTGCCTATTCCTTTTGCAGTTCATGCTTGTCTCCATGCCTCCTATTCTGTGCTTAGTTCCATCAATGAGCTTTTGCTCATGGCCCATTTGTACTTGCTAGATAATTGTAAATCCAGTAAGAATTAGAATCCTTGCAGATATCCAGTAGATATCTATACAATTAAATCTACACTATGAATGTATTAAATCTAAAAATGCTTAGCATAGATGAAGAGCTGTGTTCATTTTTTTTTAAAAAAAAACAGAAATATAAGGCAGTTTACATGTCTTTATTCTTGAGGTAGTGTTAGCATCCCCTACTACCCACTCCCCACGGTATCTCATAATTGGAAATATTGAACACTTTTCAGGGTCAGGTTGGCTGGGGCAAACCAAAAAAGTCAGGTGGAGGTCACAATGGCCTGGGATGTGCCTTAGAAATATTTTGGCAAGAAAGCCCATAATTAGGATTGTGCAGAAGCCCCTTAGTAAACACAGTAGTTAAGGAGGTATGTGATAATCCTTTCTTCCAGCCTTGGGTGCCTCAACAATGAGTCATTCAATCAATCAAACAATTAAGTGACCATTCCCAAATCTATTCCTATGGAAGTCTTTCCTAAACCCCCTCCTGTCCAATCTTGTGAGGTTGTCATAAACCAATCAATTCCTATCTCCCAACCATTAATGCCATCACTTGAGCTTTGGTTTCCTCTGTCTATCCCATGGGAAGGCTATCCAGGCTTTATCCTAGCCAGAGTATTCCTTCAGGATATGAAATTGGGTATAAATATTAGTCCCCCAATAATAGAAAGGTGTGCCATGGTGGATTAACCCAGCCACTCTCTTTCTTGGTGCCCCCCCCCCGATTGGAACCTCCTGTGCTATCCCTCAGATGTTTGTCTGAGGATTCACTGCAAGAAACTCTACTCTTTAAGACTGGTAACTATCACCCTATACACCTAAATCTCTCCCTCTATCCAATCTTTCTGCCTTACTCCTTGATAGTCTTGTATGCTTCTTAGGAATGTGTATTGCATGTGTGAATTCACTTTGTGCTTTTTCCAATAAAAATACTTTATTTCACTTTAAACTGGAGTGCTCTCTACAGTTAGTACTGGTATACATAGGTGAAAAGATCCCAAAATTACCTGCCTTTTGCAGATAGATTTTAGCATCATGGTGGGTCTCTAAAGCATCCTCCACCACTTAGGGTAACAGTAGGGTAGGATTCCTGAGGTATGGTACTTCCTTGCTTATGAGATATTTTTTTCTGAAACGTCTCCTCCTACTCTATGTTAAGAGAAAACCTATTAATGTAAAATAAAAGCACGAAACAGTCCTTAAAGCATCAAATCTTCATGACAGTTATTTTAACCTTCCTATTGAAGGCCTTTTGAATAAATGGTTTGACTCACACTGGCAAACCTTTCCTAGGAGTTAAGAGCCTGATTCTGCAGACAATGAATAACAGCCCTTCATTTGGCCAAAGGTTTAATCAAGTGTAAAACCTACATGTTGTGCAAACTAGGCTTTTGGGAAAAAGTAATCAAATTTGAACATTTAAATCTGACAGATGTAGAAATGATTCATACACTTCACACCAACTACACGTTTGATCTGGGAATATAAATAAAGCTGGGAGGGTGTGTACCAAGTGCTATCAGGAACAGTTTATTTTATAGAAGAAAAATCTGGAACTGATCTTGAGCTCTCTGGATTCCAATGATAAATGTTCTCTCTATCCGCTGATTGAAAATATTCCTGAGCAAGGTGCTTGAGCAAACTGTTGGTGTAACTCCAGACGTTATTAGCTTGCACCAATTATTTAGATTCATTTCACTGTGAACTCCAGACTGAAGCTGGCAATCCAATGAGTTTGAACATCCTCACAGATAACCTGTGTTGAGGAAAGGATCGGGGAGTCTCCTGAAATGCTCATCAATCTGTGGTTGGAATACTCTTGGTGACATAGGCAGGTGCAAACCCCTGTGTCCACAAGCTCTCCTCCTCCAATTGTGCAGCCAAGAAGGAAGAGGGAAAGGGGGAGCAGTCTCTACCCTCTCACCAGATGATGGCATTACTAGTAGAGACATTCCAATAAACATTCTTGTTGAATCTCAGGCTTTGATACCATTGAGCATAATATTTTTCTTGATTGCCTGTCCATGGTGAAGAATGAGGACACCATGCTTGAATGGTTATGTTGTAATCAGGATGTTATTTCCAGTTGGGGTGTTACAAATTTGCTGGTCTGTCCCATTGTGGTTTTGGTATGTGATGTTGCAGGGCTTTTTTGTTTTCTGTGTGGTTTAATAGTTTCATGCACCTTGTGAAGGAAGATGAATAGGGAGTGATTCATCACTTGGAGTGATGTATCATCAATGCACAGATGACACTGAACTCTCTTTTCCACCTAGTTCAAGTGGAGATGTGGGGATCTGAACTGTTGACAGGAGTTTGTAATGTATCTGGTGAACGTCAATAAATTGAATCTCAACCTAAGCATGATGGAAGGTTGGGATGAATGCTTCTTTAAGAGTGGGGGCCCATCCCATTCTTGATAATGTTTTTCCTCTAAAGGATCAGGTTCCAGGGATACTCTTAGGCCTTGCTTTGCCTTTGAAATCCCTTGTGGGTTTAATGAATGAAAAAACACTACAGACTATACTTTTCATCAGCTCCTAGGGGCAGGAAATGACTTAAACCAGATTAGATCTGCAGTGTTATGCTTATAGGATAGTTTGGGAAATATGTTTTATTTATGCAGCTTAATGAGAACCAGAAACTCTGAAAGCTCAAATCAAAATTGGGGCCTGGAAGCAAAAGAAGTTACTAAGGTAGTTTTAATAAAAAGAATCCAGAAAATCTGTCTCCAAACTTCAAAGAAAAGCTATTTTATAGAATTCTAAATTGAATGTTAAGAAGCAGCCCTCAAAATTGTGACTTGATATCTATAATCCTCTTCAAGAATTAGGCTAGAGGGAAAAGGGTTGTGGAAATAGTTGCTCTTCCTCCAATATTATGTGAACTCATTCCCCAGTGCAGCCAATCACAAGCACACAAGCACACACACTTTTGTTGGTTCTCTGTTATGTGCTATTACAGCAGAGTGCAGAAGCACAGAACCCTTTAGCAGTATTTGGCAATATGGCACTGACCAACCTTGAAATGAGGCACAGACACAGTTGGCTTCTTCCAACGTCTTTGGAGGCTCTTTTTCTCTTGTTGAAGTATGTACAGGATTGTGCACAGACACTCCTTTGACTGTCTCCAACATACACTGTCTGTTGTAATGCAAATTACTCTCTATAGTCAACTCACTATTCTCAGTAAAGTTACACAGTAACTTACACAATCCACTCACTATAACCCACACCTGCTCTGGGTCTTAGTTCACTCATATACTGTGGTGGTTACTCAGGGTTGACACCTGGTGTTACATACCCTTCTCAGCCATACAAAATATTTTACCTTGTCTTAAAGGAACATTTTTCCCAACAACTTTCTCACTTTTGACTCAGTGGTGGGCAGCTAATTGACTTGTACAATGGGTCAGCTCAAGGCTGTGGTGTCCACTGCACAATCAGTTACCAAACTCTGGGAGCCAGTGTAACTATGCTGGTATGGACTTATGCTGCCCTGAAAGTGGATAGGATCTTGGCATGTAACATCTGAAGTGTGACATTTTATGCTGGCATTTTATGGCCATCTATCCTCCCAAAGTTTGATGACCACACATGCATGGCAGAAATTAACTTGGGGAGTAGCTTTAAAAGACCACTTGAATAAAGAGCTAGTACATCTCTTTACAGGATCTCTGAAATTTGCACGATGTTGCATTATCTATTTATTCAGCTGCCTTGTTGAATGCCTTTATGTGAAAAGATGCTCTTCTCAAATGTGAATGTCATGTAGATTTATTATTGGAATACACAGAGGACAATATTCTATAAACAATAGCACAGCTATTGAATGCTTAAAGGCCAGTGTTATTTGAGGTGTGCTTTCTTAGAAATCTCTCTGTGTGTGTGTGTGTGTGTGTGTGTGTGTGTGTGTGTGTATATATATATATATATTTGGTGGCTGTTTGGGGAGAAAAGAAGAAACAATGCCAAGCCATTTTAGATTTTTATGTTCCTTGTGTAGAGAGAATCACATTTCATTTATGCTATGCTGTTTAATTCATGTGTAATAAACTTTACAATGTTTAAGGAGGGAAATCTATTCAATTTAACAAAAAGACATATATCAAATCAGATTTCATGATGCCAACAAGTCATGTTTTTGGCACTTTGTTCATGATGGGTGGAATCTTATTTATCCCCCCATTGATCAGAACTTGGAAAGGTGTACCCATCCCAGATTTTAAGATGAATTACCTCCAAAGAGGAGTGCTTAATATGCAAATCTGCTGCCAGTGATTAGCATCTGCTGAGGCCAGACTGACAGGCTTGCAGAAGGCCCACTGCTGAACACAGGAGCTTCTTGGCCATTCTGTCTGAGATCTGCGTTCTAGGATCTCTAGGCTTCTCATTCAACCTAGGGTTTCTTTTTCCTTGGCTCAGCTTTCTCCTTTCTCACTCACTGCCCCATATTCTTGGAATTCCTCCCTTGAACATTTGTGGACTGTTCCTTCCCTTGGAGCTTTTAAACCTCAATTGTAAACTAACTGTTTTCCAAAGCTGTTGGAATTTTACTTTGATACTGTTTTATATCTTATATATTTTGATTACATGTATTGGTCAGTTTGTTTTATATTATGTGTGTGTGTGTGTATATATATATATATATATATATATATATTGTTGTTTCATATTTGATTACATGTATTGATCAGTTTGTTTTATTTTTATATTTTCTTGCTGTTTCATACTATATTGCTTTACTTTTGTTTCATGGTTACCTGGATAATTTGCTTTGCAATTGTATTTTATATTTTTATGTTTGTTATGCCTCCTATTTCTGTGTGTTTATATATACCAGTGGTTCTTAACCTGTGGTCCAGGGACACCCAGGGGTCCATGATGTCCTTACTGGGGGTCTGCAAAGGCTGCTCAGCCCATCTCCTGCCTGCAGTGGAGTGCCCACGTGACAGAACCAAGGCAAAGGCTGCTTGGCTTGCTGGCTGGGCCTGCACATTGCCATTCAATCTGCTCTAGCCACAAACTTGCAGCAGAAGCAGGAGAAAAGTCTTCCCTCCCCATCCAGTGCCTCTGAGGGAAGGTTTAATGGATGGTATAATTGCATTATTAGTACTATCAGGTATTGTTATTAGGGTTTTAAATCCTGAGTTATGTTTTGTGGGTCAACAGCAACAAAATATAGTTAAAAGGGTTCCCTGGTAAAGAAAAGGTTAAGAACCACTTATCTTAGATTGTACACCTTTGCCCAGTGTGTTTTTTGTGAGCTTGTTTTACTGTAAAGCGCCATATACATTGATGGTGCTGTATAAATAAATGATGAGGAGAAGGATAATTCTGCTCCTCCTGTTTTTTTGTTGCTACCAATTCACTTGTTCCTTCTGAACATTAAATCAATGATCTAAGTGAAAAGATAGAATAGAGTTTTCCACTTGCCAATCCTATGGATCAGGCTTGGAGGTAGTGGTGGTAGTAGCTAGGATGAGGAGGCACTAAAGCCAGAACTGTTAAACTGACAGCTTAGGTTAGCCCTTTCCTCAGGTTGCTCTTAGTACATGACAAAGTGGTTTTGTATCTCTAACTATGGGAGTCCCAGAAAGTGGTTTCATAACACCACATGTGAAGTTCTGCGTTGTCTGGATTTTGTCAGAATGACTTTGACCACGTACTGGCATATGCTAAAAAGAGAGACCCAGTTCCCGATCCCAGTGGTGTCCTGTGGATTCCACATTAATGGGGTGGTGAATCTCTTCCACGCTTTAGTCCAGACATCAAAGGAGCTGTCCAATATGACGCCTATCTTCCAAATGGACTAAGTACCTTGGGTAATTCTTTCCAATCTGAAACTAAAAGCCCACAGTAGATTCACCACTGACAGTGGGAACCATGAGACTCTACTGCTCCCTGTGTAATCATGTGTTGCTCCAGGGTGAGTCCTTCCTGCATCATCCCACCAAGTGGTAAAAAAGGCTTTTATCATATATCAGGTGCAAATGCACTGTAAAAGATGTGACAAGATGGTCTGTATCTATCCATAGATTGACTCAAAACTATTGTGGCCATATGTAGCAGTTGCTTCTCTATGGTGATTGTTGTTGTTGTTGTTGTTGTGTGCCTTTAAATTGTTTCCAACTTATGGCTACCTAAGGCGAAGTTATCACTTGGATTTTCTTGGCAAGATTTTTCAGAGGGGATTTGCCTTTGTCTTCCTTTGAGGCTAAGAGAGTGTGACTTGTCCAGGGTCATCTAGTCGGTTTCCATTGCTGATCAGGGATTCGAACCCTGGTTTCCAGAGTGAGTCATAGTCCAGTACTCCAACCACTGCACCATGCTGGGTCTCTCTGGCTCTATGATGATTACACATTTATATACATATCATACAAAGAAAAGAAAAGAAAAGAATAATCTGATATTCACAGTTTCTTTCTCATTATGGAAAATGGGAAGTTACACATGCATCCCAAGAGTCTTGCAGATTAGGAACTGGATATATTTTTTAAAAATTCTCAGATGAACAATATATCCACAATGTAGAATTAATGCAGTTTGACACCACTTTAACTACCATGGCTATATCCTACAGAATACTGAGTTTTGTAGTTTGGTGAGGCACCAGCACTCTTAGGCAAAGAAGGTTAAAGACCTTGTAAAACTACAAATCCTAGGATTCAATTGGATGGAGCTATGGCACTTAAAGTGGTGTCAAACTGCTATAACTCTGCAGTATGGATACACCAAAATCTCAAAATCTTAGCATTCTTTTCCAATCTCTAAAGTGATGTCTCTCAATGCTATGGTATTTTTTGTGTATAGCAGTGATGTTGACTTGAGTCAATTGACTTGGACTCAAGTCACATCAATGACTCAACTTGGACTCAGCTTAACAATAAATGATGCACTGACTCGATTCGACTCATGACTTGCAGGTTTTTAGCAGCTGACTTGCTTGTCTTGGTTCAGTAACATAACACATTCAGTCAGAATGTTACGGAACAGAAAATGGAAAAGGTTTTCCTCATTTGATCAATGCTGCCATGATCTCACTGCTTTTTGCCTACTGGTCATGTGACGGAAGCAGTAACAGCAAATGTGTTAGGCAATTGGTTTAAGGTGGAAAGATCCTTCTAAAGCTTTTCATAAACCTTAGAAGACTCCTCCGATGTGCAGCAGGGACAGGCTGCCAAACAGACCTCAAGCCCCACCTCAACAAATTTGCTGGTAATTCAATTTTTTGTACCTAACTTCATACACATCTTCCTGATTTTCTAGTTACTGAAACTCCATGCCCACACCTCCTTTTTTTCTGTAAAAGTTGGCTCCCAGATTTGAGACTTGACTTGAAAATTGCTTGTGAGGACTTGAGACTTAACTGGAGACATGGAGTAAAAGACTTGAATATATCACTGGTGTATAGGGACCAAATAGTTGCCAGACTACTTAAGCAAGCAGTAGTATAGAAAAATAGTAGTCTTTCTATATTAGGAATATAGAAATCTGCCTTATACAAAGTCATATTATTTGTCCTTCTATGCTACTATGGCCCACTTTGGCTGGCAGAAGCTCTCCAGAGTTTAAGACACAGATACCCCACCTCCACACTACATGAGTGACAAAAATAACTCTGGAAATGCCAGGAATGGACACTAGGACCTTCTACATACTGAGCATGTGCTGTACCACTGAGATCTAGTTTCTTGCCTGAGCACTGATCCCTTCCTCAGTAATATTGATTTGACACAGAACTTTCATCTAGCCCTGTTGCTTTTTGATATTCAGAGCTAGACTGAAATCTTTGTTACAAATTGGCTCCATTCAACAAGCAAGCATTCACAAATGCAAAGTAATGAGCAATTTTAAAAGGGACTTAAAAAAAAATGTCTGAGACAATGGTGCCTCATAAAAGCTGACTTTTAAGCTGCAGTGTGGAATTGCTTTTACAAGGTTATAACAAAGGTAACATTATACAGCTACAGTGGCTAAATAAAATAGCAAAAAGATAATGCTGGGGGTTGAACTAGATCCACAAATCAAACATTTCCCATAGAGTGGTAATAAGTAAGCTAAGCGTGAGCCAAGGGTCTGGCATATTTACAAAAGCACCCCCTCCTGGGGCTTTGATATACAAAAGAAATAGCTGTATTTTGCCTTGTGAAAAGGCTTTTTAACATGCCTACATTATTATTTTCTGGAAATGTAGAAAGCAAATTGTAAATCCCATGTAATGGGCAAGTCCTCTAAATTAAATCAGTAATTCAAGCAAAATGCTGAGAAAACTTTATAGATATTTATGAATTTTATATAAGCCCCCCCCCGTCACTCTAGTGGGGAGGATATAGTAACCTGGATTTGTTTCTCCAACCAATAAAATGCAGCTGCATCTAGAGACTCCTGAGGTGCCCTTTGAATAATGCACAACTGTACCCAGAAGGCCCACTTGGGACATGAAACGAGCCTGCAGTATCCAGATGAATTTCCCAGAGCTGTCAGGGTAACCAGTGTGTAATAATAATTCAAATTCAAATCTCTCTATTAAAGGGAATTCACAGCCCCCACTTTTTTATATATAAATATGGAGTGTAATTTGCACCACTCTTCATCAAGAAATCTTCCCAAAAAATTCAAAAAAATAAATAAATCTTCCCCTCCTTTGCCTTAAGTTCACATTGCATTGAGTGGTTCCTGCTTTGCCAGAAAGCTAATGCTTGCAAGATGCTTAAAAACATTAAACTAGTTTTTCTCTCGGGTGTTGAGTTCTCCAAATGTCCTTCAGTTGGTATTCCTCAATCAACTGAGAACACTCCTTAGATAGGTAACCTGAACTCTTACACCTAGTTTGTGAATTTTTCCTGTCTATACTTTTATCCACTACTTCATTAAAGTCCCCTAGTAAACATACATGCTCATAAGAATATTTTACTAGATGTGTTCTTAAATCAGAATAGCATTTTTTGTTCCCATTATATGGAACATAAATCCCAATCAGTAAAATGTGCTGGTCATACAGGTTAATTTCAACTCCCAAAAATCTACCCTCTTCATCTCTAAAAATCAACTTAGGAAATAAATTGGGTTTAATAATAAATATAACCCCTCTCTTTTTTTCTTTGGCAGAAGCACAAAATATTTCTCCCATCTTTGGAAATTTTAAAAGATTCTCATCTTTCTCCCTTATATGGGATTCTTGGAGGCAACTAATATCTGGATTGATTTTCCTTAACCAGTGTACAATTTTATTTCGTTTCGCCAGTGAGTTCAGACCATTCACATTCCAAGAGATAAGCGTATACATCATTGATTTTTATTGCTTAAAATGGCCAGTTCATCTATGTCCAAGTCCAACAAACTCACATCCGGATTGATCTTTCTGTCTTTCTTTTCACTTAATAGTTTCTTTTCATTATTTCCCCCCGTTGATTTATCCAGGGCCTCTGATTCATTTCCTACTTTTCCATCTTTCTTAGTTTTTATTGCCATATCTAACTTAGGCGTAGATTGCCTCTCCCCTCTTAAATTTGACCCATGCCTCAACAGAAAATCTCTTGCTTTTTCAATTGAATTTAACCGGAATCTTTGTTGTTGGAAATTAAAGATTACTCCCTCCAAGCGATCCCATCTGAAAAGAATATTATTAGCTTTTAGTTTGGTAACTAAGAAATCATATTCTTTTCTCTTTTTGAGAATTCTTATGGGAATTTCTCTCATAACTGATAATTGTTTCCCATCTACCATGACTGGCGATCTATTATGTTCTTCTAATATTCTTTCTTTAGTTGATTTTTTAACAAATTGCACCACTACATCTCTGGGAAGTTTTTTACGTTTTGCTATTGCCGATTGGACTCTATACACCACGTCGATTTCACTTTCCATAATTTCCCCCTCCACCTCCATGAATTCCGCCAAAATACTCACGATTTTCTCCTTTATACTTTCCTCTTTATCCTCTTCCAGCCCTCTAATCCTTACCCAAGAGTCCATTTGCTTCTGCTCTATCAAAGCCAGTTTATCTAATTGTTTTTCCACCTCCTCACAGGAACTCAATGATTTCTGTTTAAGATCTGAGATTTCTTTTTTGTTAACTTCTATATCCTTTTTATTGATCTCCACCTCTTTCTTAACCTGTTCCAATGATTCCTTCATCTCTCCTACTTGGGATTTTAATTCTCCTATGTCTTGTTTGATCTCCTTCATAAACTCTCTCATCTCCTCCATAAATTTCTTATGATAATCTGGTGGTTCCTCCCATGAGTCCCTTCTTTGATGGCCCAATTGTTCCATACCCCGCATTTTCCCTGACCTCAACTTTGACATCCTTAAGCAATACTAACAACTATATTCCCCCTTACTTCAGGTTTCCTCTTTCTTTTTCTTTTCCTTTTTTTTTTAAATTCCCTTTCTTTTCCTTGCTATATTTCCTCTCAGTACACTACCATCAATTAATCACTTACTGTCATTAATTCACACACTCAATCAATTATTTAGACCAATAACCTTAAATTCATCAAATAATCCCCAATTCATTAAGTTCTCCCTGTATATACTACTTAATTCAATCAGAAAATCTCACAACCATTCGTTACCCCATGTACTTAATTCATTCAAATAATCCCAAATTCATTCATTTGATACATTTTTCTAATAAATATCAATCACTTAATTAATTAATCAATTATCTATTAATTTCTCCACTATATATCCCTTAATTAATAATAATTAATAATTAATAATAGATAATTGATAATAATTAATAATTGATAAGGACCCTCTCAATCTCTACAACTCCTTTCCACCATTCACCACAATCTTTACAATTCATCTGTTGTATCTACCTATCTGACGGTTCTCAAATTAATTAACACACAGTTGAAAAATTTGAAAAATTAATAACCCCTTAACGATTGTTATTCAATTACTATTCGTCCAATTCATCCTCTCAATAATCAAATTCAAAATTAATTCTTAGTTATTCCTCTATTACATATACCTGTAAACCAAACCCACACCTTTCTTTCAGGACGGAATCCTTCCTATCTTCCTGTCTTTTCGAACACTCTTCCACCCTTCTCTTTTATCCTTGCAATTTAGCAAAGTTGTAACTCCGTTCCCCTCCCACAAATCTCCCAACAGTTAACAGATTTTGGTCTAAGTCTTTCCTTTTTTTCTTCCCTTCTTCCTTTCTTCTTTTTCTCCTTCTTTTCCTCTTCTCTGTTTCGGTTTCTGTCTCCCTCCCTCTCACTTGCGTTCTCGTGGCTCCCTCCTTCACTCGGACTCTTCAGTCTCCAGCCTCCAATCTCTTTCTCCTTCACCTTCCTTCTCTCCTTCTTTCCTTACACCAACAAGCCAACTTCGTCAAATTAAGGGTCCGCAGAGTCACGAATCGGTCCGCCAACTCTTAAGATACTCCTGACTCCTTTGACTCAAACAAAGTGGGAAGACGTAGTACCACCCGCGAATCTATTTCTCACAAGGTAACTTAAACTGGGTTTCAGACAGAGATCCTCCCCTTCTTCTCCTGGTGTCTCTTTTCGCAGCCAACGTCCTCAAACCTTTCACAAAAACTCCCTGAGCCACGAGCAAATAAACTCTATCCACAGAAGAAATTCGGCGGCTGGGATCGGGAGTAGGGCGGTGCCCTCCCCTGCTCGCTACAGTGAGTGAGATATAATGGCCGGCTGGCGCCTTCCGCCCTGCTCCACTCCGTTGACTCACGTTTGCAAGACAACCAAGCCAGAGCCTGGGCAATCTTCCAGTTTGGCCTTCTAGCTTCCCTCCTTCCTTCGGAGGCCAAGACGAACCGCTTTCAAAAAAATAACAAGCGGTAACTCACTGTAGCGGCGAACCCCCCGCAGAGCGTTGGGGGTCTGTGGCTCCCACGCTCACGTCCCGAACCGGAAGTCCCCTATTCTATTCAGACCGTCATCGCTCTTGGTCGAGAATAGACATGTTATGGCTGTCGGGTTCCTTACTTTATACGGTTAAATCTTCAGAAATTATGGTTAAAACCTTCAGTGACCATAATGCAATTAAAATACAATTGGGGAAGAAAGGGGGATGGAACAACTGGAAATTGAATGATTATGTGCTGAACCAAGATGAAGTGATCTCCTACTGTAAAAAAGAAATTGAGAATTTTTTTATTGACAACACAAATAAGGGGGTCAAGATGCAAACGGTATGGGATACCTCAAAGGCAGTCATGAGGGGTGTTTTTATCAAGAAAACGAGCGAGTGGAAAAAAAGAAAGAGGAAGAAGATGGAGGACATTATAAGAAAAATAGGGGGAAAGGAACAGATGCTTAAAAGTGAACCAAACAATAAAAGATATGCAAATGAGGTGAGACTACTACAAAATCAGCTGTCATCTGTAATGGTAGAAGAAATAAGTACTAAGTTGAAATTTGTGAAGAGAAACCATTTTGAGAATGCAAATAAACCGGGACAGTGGCTTGCGTATAAGGTGCGTAAGGAAAAGAAAAAAACGCATGATTAATGGACTGGTGGATGGATCAAGAAATATTGTTAAAACAAAAGAAATTCAAAAGATCTTATACAACTATTATCAAAAGTTGTACGAAAGTCAGATACCAGAAGATAAGGAAGGAATAGATTCATTTATGGCATCTAAAAAGCTGCCTTATATAGAGAAAGAACATGAAGAGATTTTGAATAGACTAGTCTCCATACAGGAAGTGAAAGAAGCTATCGAGAGATCAAAATTGAATAAGGCACCAGGAACAGACGGCCTAACAGCAAAATATTATAAATGTTTCCAGGATCAGTTGATAAAACCTCTACAAGAAACAATAAATATTATTAAGGATACAAAACAGCTACCAGAAAGTTGGAAAGAATCAAATATAGTTTTGATTCCAAAAAATGAGGGTGACCAATTAGCAGCGAAAGACTTTCGTCCAATATCACTCCTCAATGAAGATTACAAAATTTTTACATCTATTCTTGCACAAAGATTAAAAAAGGTGCTACCTCAGTATATAGGTGAAGACCAAACAGGATTTTTACCGGGTAGACAGATGAGAGATAACGTAAGAACTACCGTGGATATTATTGAATACTTAGACTATCATATAGACAAAGGAGGAGTGTTGCTTTTTTTGGATGCGGAGAAAGCATTTGACAATGTGAGATGGGACTTTCTAATTAGGATACTGGAATCTATGGGATTTGGAGAAAATTTTATAGCATGGATTGAAGCGATCTATTGTGAACAAAAGGCCCACCTAATTGTCAACGCGGAAAGATCAGATAAATTTCCCATCCAAAAAGGCACACGACAGGGCTGCCTGCTCTCCCCATTGTTATTTGTACTGATGTTAGAGGTGTTGTTAAGAGAAATCCGTCTCGAGGAATCAATAACAGGAGTGAAGATAGGGAGAGAAAAGTTTATTTATAAGGCCTTTGCGGATGATATTGTATTATATCTTGAAAATCCATTACAACAAGGAAGGAGGATAATGGAAATAATAAGGGATTTTGGAAAGTGGGCAGGATTTAAGATCAACAAAGGGAAAACAAAATTTATAAGTAAAAATTTAAAGAAAGAAGAAAAGAATAAATTGGAAGAAATGTGGGGTATTAAGGCAACAGAGAAGGTAAAATACCTAGGTATAACTATTTCGGGGAACAATAGGCACCTTTTCCAAAACAATTACGGCCCAGTGTGGCATCAAATAAAAAATAAGATAGAAGTCTGGAAAAAGCTGGATTTGTCCTTAATGGGAAGAATATCTTTAATTAAAATGAGTATATTACCTAGGATTTTATTTTTGTTCCAAATGATCCCAATCTTAATTTCACCAAAATGGTTCAAAGAGTGTAATAGAGATTTGGCAAAATTTCTATGGATGGGGAAAAAACCCAGAATAAAATTTAGAGTGATGCCAGATATAAGGAGCAGAGGAGGAATGGGACTTCCAGATGTAAAACTGTATTATGAGGCGAGCTGCTTGATGTGGGTAAAACCATGGTTAACCTTAGACAATCTGAGACTTCTCCAATTGGAAGGTCATGAACTCTGTTTTGGGTGGCACTCCTTTTTGTGGTACCAAAAGGTAAAAGCTCAAAGGCAATTCAATAATCACTCCATTCGTAAACCACTGTATAAGGTATGGTTTAAGTATAAGAAGTATCTGTTCTTAAAACTACCCAGTTGCGTATCTCCAGCAGAAGCGCTATCAATTAGGAGTTTAAGATACGAAACGGAATGGTTGACCTATAAAGATCTGGTCCTGGGTACTAAGGAGAACATAAATTTAAAGAACAGATCACAATTAAATCAGGAAGGGATAAATATACAATGGTTTCCCTATCTTCAATTAAAGGAGAGATTTAAGAGTGATATAGCGGAAGGGGGTATTGAGCTTAGTAAATCTAATTTTGAAAAGATTTTGGATAACGGTAATGCGCACCTATTATCAAGAGTTTATCATTTTCTGTTGAGGTTGGAAACAGAAGGGGAAGTAGTTAAAGAGTATATGGTGAATTGGGCTATGGATATTGGCAGGAATATAGAATTTGAAGGATGGGAAGCATCTTGGAACAGAGTGGCAAAACTTACAAGATCTTATAATTTGCAAGAAAGTGCCTTAAAGATAATGCTAAGGTGGTATCTCTCTCCAGTGATGATTGCGAAAATGACGCCAGGTGCCTCCAATCAATGCTGGAAATGTAAGGAAGGGAAGGGAACTTTTTTTCATCAGTGGTGGGGGTGTAGAAAAGCAAGGAAATTTTGGGGTATGATACAAGCGAAAATTCAAAAGATTTTGAATAAGAAAATAGAGCTGCTACCTGAAATTTTTTTGTTGGGAATTTATGAGAATACTAATCTGGTAAATGAAAATGGAAAAACGAAAAGGCTACTTTGGCATATGTGTACTACCGCCAGGATTGTATACGCTAGGTACTGGAGGAAAGAGGAGATCCCATCAGAGGCTGAGTGGTTTGAAAAGTTATTGGATATTGCTAAAATGGACAAACTTACTTATCTTTTGGAAAACAAAAAAGACAAATCGTTTATGGATTCATGGGCTCCTTTGTGGAATTACATACAAGAGGGGGGATTGGAAAAATTGAAAATGGGAGTTTGAAGTAACTAGATTTAGTAGGTCAATATATATTTTGAATTTTGAATTGGGGATTCACCGTGGAAATGGAAAAGTTGAGAATTTAATTTATGATACAGGAGTGTATTAGCGATTTTAGGTAAAGACATGAATATATGACTTATTGTTTTGTTTTGTTTTTCCTAATGGGACTGAAGAGAGGAGAAAGTAAGATTTATTTTATATGCAATATATTGGATGAAGAGCATGGTAAAGATAGAAAACAATATGTTATTTGTTGGTAGAGTTATATGTATAATGCATAATGGGAAATATTTTAGTTTATAGAGACGCAAGGGGAAGAAAACTATGTTACTATATAAATTGGGATTCGACAGATGGGGAAGTCTTATAAAGGTGATAAGTTGTTACCGATAATAATATTAATAAAAAGTATTATGGAAAAAAAAACATTAAACTAGTTTGCTCTTATTTCTAATTATATGTATATGCCCTATGGTAGCCCCTATTGCACCAACAAAAAAGTGGGAATGCATATCCCAAAAAAGAAATACAAAGAAGGGCACAAACATGCATGAAATTAGAATGTTCTAATTGACACAGATAGGTCTATGTTTAGAAATAATTGCTACAATTTATATAAAAATTAAAGGCACATCCTCATTAGGGTTGCCAGATTGAAAACTGGAGAGGGTGTCAGTACTTTTAATAGTTGCATAGAAGAGGGAATTTCGGTAGGTGTTTTTTTGTTTGTTTACTTTGTTGTGCAACCGTGTAACAACACATTCTCCTGTTTTCACTCTGGCAACCCAAACTTCCCCATAGTCATCATGTCTAGGTGTTGTGTATTCCTGCTCAATTTGTTATACAGTTGCTAAGTGTTGGTGGGCAACTTCCAGGTCCCTGCTCAGCATTCCTTATCCTAAAACTGGTTTTGGACCTGAAAACATTTGACTGAGGATGCTTTCAGACAGAAGATAGTCCTCTGTAATCTAGGGCAGGTGCTGTGGCATCACTAAGGCTGGTGTTACACACACCCCTGACAGTGTCACCTGGTGTGGTTTGGCCCCTCTGCACCCCCTAGTGCCTCCACTGCACAGTCGGCCACCACACTATATTCCTCTCCTCATACAGTAATTTTGCTTGGATGAATACAATGAACATTCCTTCATTCTCTCATACAGGGCCTGGGCAAACCTAAACTATTATGCTAGATAATTCAAAAGGAAATTAAATACTTCTGCTTGAAGTCTTAGGGCAAAAACTTTCTGCTGCAAACATTGTGTAATAAATATTTACTGGCTGAGTCTAAAAATGTCAGAAGTAACTTAAAAAGCTTTCAAAAGCATATAACTTCCTAGTACAGTATCTGTGCTTAGGATTGCAGCTTACATTCTGGAGAATATTTCTTTCATTTCCTGGACACAATTTAATATTGATCCTCTTACCACAAGGAGGCACGTTTAGAAATGTAGTCATGGTGAGGTCTTCCTGTCAAAAATGGTTATCTAAATTCACCCTTAATAGCAGATTCTCATTAAGCTATTTTGATGGTGGGGTTTCATGCATAGCCATTTCACCCCCTCTCACCCTCATTAATGCAGAAGTGAAAAAAGAAAGAAGAAAAGGACAACATTTTACAATGCTTAAGCCTGCAAAGTATGTTTCTTGTCCAAGTAAAGTGGCTGTTTTGCTTAATGTGCTTCCCTGAATAAGGCTCTATTCCAGGGTTTTCTTTGTTGTTGTCTCTTTGTCCTGACAGAATTATATGGTTTCATCATAGTCTTGAACAGAGCAATTATGGAACTAACCAAATTCCTCTTCATGTAGAATGTTATATGTAGATTAGAGATCCTTTGTTCAGAGTGCGCCTGTACATAAATTATGAACACAGACATACGTTTTAACCTTTTGTGTGTGTCTCATGCATATTTGATGTTCTTTGACCTGAAAACCACTGGATTATCTTAGAAAACAAGAAAAACGAAACCAGCCAGGCTGCCATTGTGATAGAAATCATTACAGCTTCCAGGAGAATAGCTGTGTTGGCCTGTTGCAATAAACAATGCCAAAGGCCTAAATCTGATTCTTAGTTCCAGTTAGAGTAGAATCCATGGAATTTACATAATTGGTTCAGTGGGTCTATCTTCCCAATGGAAGATGGAGGATAGGAGCAGAAGTCACTTTCCCAATGGAGGTGGAGGATAGGAGCAGAAGTCACAGAATCATAAAATCTTAGAGATGGAAGGAACCACATGGATAATCTAGTCCAACCCCCAGCCATGCAAGAATACACAACTACAGCAGCCTGAAAGATGCCCAACCAAGTCATTCCAAACATGGTGATAGCTAATGAAACAATCTTCCACCTGGTGCCATGGCTCAGGATCCAGCTTTGTTGTGCATTGGGAAGCTCCTCACAGAGTGAAGCCAGTTCTCTGACCAAAGCACTAGTGAAAGGAGGGCCAATCAACACTTTGTCCTGGAAGTGAATGATGTCATGGCTGTTATTTCCCATCCCTGACGTCATTCATTCCACAGAAATGTTGGTGGTGATTGGATCAAGATAATTCCTTGCCCCTGAACCAAAATCTATTTTATCAGATGCAAATATGCCAAATGCAGAGATATTCATAAACATAATGTGTTTATCAGAGATTCTCTTAAATAGAATGGATCCATTCTGTTGGATCCTGGGGTTTGCAGTTCAGGGAATGATATTAAGATTTCCCAGCGAGAGAGTTCTAGTAAATCGCTAAACTACAAATCCCATGATTCTATAGGATGCATCCATGGCAGTCAAACTAGAATCATAGTGTTATAACTGTGTAGTGTGAAATGGCTCCTGGAAGTGGCATAGCATGACTTCTGATTTTGCTTGGGGCTAAAAATTGGCCTTTGGGGTTTTTTTTTTGAGGGTTTTTTTTAAAGGGAGTTGGGGTTGATAAGCCAAATCTAACCAAACTACTGTGATTTTTTGGCCATTTTGAGGCTATTTGACTAATATTGAAAATTTGGGAGAGAATCTAGGAACTTTGAGGAAGACTTTGGAAAGCCATAAGAAAGCACATGAGAGCCACGGCCAACCTGTGGGCCACTGTTTCCCCTCTCCTGGTTTGTGATATTGAATCAAAGGTAGAGTTTGAATAGGGCACCTATAGTATACCAGTTTCACAAAGCATACACATCTACTTACAATCCGTCATTTCTCCTGCAGAACTGAACCTTAAGCATTTTGGTCTGAAGCATTTAAGTTAGGTTTAAGCACCCTCTCTAAACATTCCTGATGTAGCCTTTGTTAATCTTCACTGTGTACTTTCAATATTTCTTTATGGCTTAAGTGCAGGAACTTAAAGTGCATGCACCAAAACTGGTGAAAGTTTTCATGAAATGGTATGGTAAGATACCATTTCTTTATTTAATTTGGAGCCAGAAATGTGCTTGCAAATAGGGGTCAGTGGCAGATGCTTTCCTCATGCCCTGCTTCCCTCAGAAACTCCCTGATGGTACTGGTTGGGGATTCTGACAGTTATATGGCAAATGTAGTCCCCCCCCCCATAACTTTCTCAACCATGTGTCACTTTTTGCATTTCTCTCTCTGGGTGTAAATAAACCACACATCACAAAAACACCATATGTCGCTAATATAGCATCCCAAGGAAATACAGAGTCTGGGATAATGCTTGCAGCCTTTGTCACTACTCAGAGAATTAGAGTTCAAGGTCACAACAATTACACTGATAAAAATGGAGGGCAGTATTTCTAGAGAAGGCAGTATAAACCACACACCAAATTAAAATGCTTTTTAAAAAGCTGGTAGAATAGGAAAGTCTGTGCTTGATACTGAGATGACAGGATAAAAGTCAGGTCAATTTCTCTAAGGAGAATATACAAATGAAATTCTGAAGTAAAGTGTGAGATCACACAGAGGTCCATATAAACACCTTCCTCCATGTTTTCCCTCCTAAAGATGACAAAGTATGCAAATAAGGCAGTGGTGTAACAGGTTGAATCATGCCTCATTCATATTGCGTATTTTCTTATGTGCAGTGGAGAGGAGATGTCATGCTTGCCTCTACAACTTTTGAAGACCATCACTGCCCAGGAACTCCCTTAAATAGGAAAAAGCACGTGTAGGCTTGAGATTCTAAAATGAGAGGGATATACTCCAAAATGAGTGAGCCTACTCCCAGTGGGAAAGAAATGAGGCAGCCAGCTTGCAACATGATTATGCTGTGTTAGTATCATTTTCCCAGCTGAGCTGCTGCTTTCAAGTCCACTTCATAAACTTCCATAATGGGCAGGCTGTACCGTGGTAATTAAAATGATTAAGATCATTACTGCACATCACCAGAGGACAGCGGCAGCTCTTTCTCTCAAATGATACTAAATCTCTTCAGTGAATGTTGTGAATCATGAAGCAGCACTCTTGTCATTGCCTAGGAAAGTATGGTCCCCTCCCCTTTTCACTGAAAGAACTTTATCAGACCACCCTCCTGAAAAGTTATTTTGCCGGCATAAATTGTGGTGTATATATGCCAGCAAAGGAACTCCCCCCGCCGACCTTATCTTGCTCACATTAATGAGGCTTTCCAGGCACTAATGGGGACTGGACGGAGCTCTGTTCACTTCCTGGTTTCAAATCTCACCTAATCTCACGAGAAGACACTAGCGCAGGAAATTAAAAGCAAACAAACAAACAAAAAGTTAACACAAGCACATACACACACTTAAAAAGCCCCAAGTACCTGGAGGGGTAATAAAAAGAGTGTACCCTACCTGGCTGTTATGATCTTGACCGGAAGTGTTTGCCCATTTACCCATTGACACTGCATTCACATGAGTACAATGGCACGCTGATTCAAATGCTGGCACAAAAGCATCATGGGCATCAATGGGCAGCTTAAGCCATCAATAAAAAAGAACAGGATTTAGACATGGCATGATCACGAAGGGTGACGTTATCTGGTACGCGTGCCCTTTCACGATCATTAGGGCTTCTTATGACACTGTATTTGGATGGTCTGATAAAGTCCTGAGAGAAAGTTGTTGTCTTCTGTTTCTAATTTAAGCAAGGGGCACAGTGACAGAAGCAATCAACTTACCTGAGAACATCATCATGTGTTGAAAATTCCTGGGAATCTTTTGTTTTCGGCCCAAGTTGAGAATGAAAGAAATTGGGTATATGTTACAGGCTCTTGCAATGAATATTGCTACCTGCATCGTTTGGAGTAAGATGTTGAGGAAAACAAGAAGGGAAACAACAGACCCAAATGTGTCCAGCAAATGATTTCAAAGAAACAGAGGGGTTGCCTATTTATGGGACTCTGGGGCAGAAACACAATGAATATTTTCATTGTTTATTTCAAGATACATCTTTTCTTGGGGTTCATTCTGTTCCATCTTGAACATCTCTCCCTGTCCATCTCCATTCTGGCTATTCTGAACTCATGTGTCATCTTTATCAAAGACAAAAGCTCCTGTATGCTATCTCTAGGGGGAAAAAAACCTTGGTAGAAATTGTTCAACTACCAAGAATATTATTTCCTCAAAACATAATTCAGGGAAGATAAATGTACTTTGAGACATGATTACTCTCTCATTTCCTCACAATTCTTGTTGTCTCCATCTAGTGTTCTCCACTTTGGTGCCCCCCATCCACCGCTTTCTATTATTTTTGTAGGGCTCAGAAAATTGCACTGATGTTCTCATTATCCCTCTGTGCATCCAGTGCCAAAGTTGTTTAGATAAAATAAGGGCATTTTAGACCCAGGGGAAAAAAAGAAAATAAAGAAAAAGAAATAGGAAAGAGAAAAAATTACACCTCTTAACTGTACACAGACACCCTGCTGGTCACAGGTTTCCTTCAGACCTCATCAGGCTCTTCTTTATCATTCTAAAAGCCTTCCTCATGCTGTGGATGTGAGCAGAGAGCAACCTATGGCAGCTTCTGGAAGTGTTATCTTTGTGGGACTTTGAGAAGTCTATAGATCAAAACCTTGTAGCCACATCATTACATTGAACAGTTAATGAGCTGGCCTGGACACACACCATGGCAAGTGTGTATCTATCTGTATGTACAGTCAGATCTCTTTTCTAGGCTAAACATAACCAGCTCCCAAAGCCGCTCCTCATAGGACATGGTTTCCAGACCTGGACTTGATCCTAAACAATAGTGAGGAGTTGATCACTGGAATCACAGTAGTTGGTACTTTAGAGGAAAGTGACCATGTACTGGTAAAATTCACAATTGTGTGACAGGCCAAAGAAAAATATAGGCAAACACAAACCCTGGATTTCAGGAAAGTAGATTTCAACAAGGTCAGGGAAATACTGGGTGGAATCCCATGGCTAGAGATGCTAATACAATTACATTGTTCTGTTTGTTAGCCACTTTAATAAATCTGTATCTATATGTATATATCTAAATATATATAGATGGGTTAGGGAAATGCCAGATGCTGTCCTTCCATTGGGAGGGGAGGGTGAAGTAAGGTCCACAAGATTTTCTTGGACTGCAAGTTCCATAATTCCTTACTATTGACTATGCTGACTAGGGCTGATGGGAGTCACAGTCCCACCTCTGGAGGGATGTACTTTTGCACTGTATGAAGCAGAGTGGTGCTCTTACCTCTTACAGTAGATTTGGAGTTTCATGAAAGGTCAGCAAATGTTACTTAATTAAATTTGTTGTTCCTCTACTGCCTGGGATGGTAAGTGATGTTTATGCAATTTTCTGACTCATGTACCAAATTATACTTGGCTGGCTCTGGGTACTGTGGACCTTGGAGGTGTGTGTGTGTATCCATTTATTGTTCCTCCTCTGGCAGTGAAATGTCTTAGGTACCCCTGGAAAAGGTACACTGTTTGCTTGTATAGTTTGGCAAATTGTGTGTTCCATGAATTTCATGTTTCTTCACTGATGGCTGCAGATAGCTTCAGAGTTCAATAGCAGCCTTCCTCTCAATAACAGATGCTCCAAAACAACAGTTGGACTAAACTATTGACTAGAGATGGAAAGAATATCCAAAAATATTTGGAAAATGCATTTCTCGAGTGCTGGGAAACCCTGATGAGGAAAAACCTGTATTGACAAGAAGCGTCACAGTTCATGAATTATTCTGTGCAAAATTTACATTTGATTTTTTGTGTGTGCAACAAACAACATTTACTGTGCAGAAAATAATGTAAAATAATGGTTCTTTCCTGCACAAAAGATGGTGTCTTCTGGTAAAAATACCATGTGCTAATTTTACACAGAAGAAATCTGGAACGACAAAGCCTTTCTCACAGTGGGAAGAAAATGACCAAACTTGCTGGTTGCTCCCTTTGAGTACAAAACTGGTGAAGAAGTACATCACTATGAAAGACTTGCTTGTGGGCATTCCGAAAGGCATCTGATTCCACTGAATGCACTTGAAACACAGATCCTTGACTCCCTCTATGCAGCATTAAGACTGTACATCTGAAGACATCTAAGGAGATCTATGGATACTGATTTATATATTGGGATAGAGATCTTCATAAATGTTGTTTTTACAGGCAAGAATGAAGACATTTATCATTTCTCCTTTCTTGCTGCGATAAAGTAATTCAGTGTTTGAAGACTATTCCAATGTCAGAACTTATTCTGTGTAAAAACTTCACATTTTTGTGCAGAAAACAATGCTATTTTCTGTGCAAAGAGCACAGAAAACTTGTTTTCCGTGTAGAAATGTTAGTTTCTGTATAGAAAATGCTATTTTTAGTCTCTCTCTCTCTCTCTCTGTGGGGGAGATCCATGTGCATTTTTCATACAGAGAGGTCTTGAAGTTTGAAGCATTTCACCCATTTAGAATTCTCCTCATGAGGGTCTTCTAACACTCAAGAAATCTGTTTTTCAACTATTTTTGATTTTTTTTGGGGGGGGGATATTCTTTCCATTTCTACTTATATAATTAGACACAGAAAAACTACTTTAAGCTTAATAATATTTGTTTTCAATACCATATTTGCTACCACTTAAAAGAAAGGATACAAATGCTCCAAATATAAACAGTACATTGAAGATGTGGTTTTGGAAAGTGAACAGCGCTAATCCCATGTAACAGAAAATAACATTCTCAGCCAGAAAGTTCATGAACTCGAACAACTGAAATGAGAGATAAACAAAACCCATTATCAAGCAGTTTTGCGGTTGGTGGATAGCCTATATGTTCAACAGGGAGCATCATTTTGAGGAAAACAAACACTCACAACATGATCTACAAAACATTAAATATTACAAATATTACAATTTTAAAATACATTATGTCCCACTTCTCAAGATTGCAAGCAAAGATCTCAGCTAAGGTGAAGATTTTTTTTTTAAAAAACTGGCAACCTGCATAGGAGGATGAGGAGGCAACAGATAAGTATAGTTTTAATTTTGTACTTTGGCACATGTTTTATTTTGGGAGTCTATTATATTTTGTGCATTTATATATTGTGGCAATTTCATCACACACAGCACTTACAAATTAACCTACACCTAGAATACCACTGAAAAACTACAGTAATGCTGAAAATATGGGCTTAGCTCTGCTCATGGAAAATGAACAGCCAGCTGTTACTGATCTCCAGTTTTCTAAGTGCATATACAGTAGTACCCCCACATCCGCTGATTCGCCATCCATTGATTCAATTATCTGCAGATGGCGATGGTGGATGGTGGTGGGTGGTGAGTGTGGGAAGCGAGCTCACTCCTTTCTCTCTTCTCTGCAGGGGAGGGATTCTGGTGACACAGCGAAGCTGGTGTGTGGGGGGGAGAAGGTGAGCTCCCCTCCCCCTCCCTTCCCTGGGACGGTTCCAGCAGTGTAGGTTCTAGCAGTGCAATGGAGCTAATGGGGTTGGGTGGATGGGGGAGGGATGGAGGAGGGAGCTTGCCTCCTTTCTCCCTTCTGCACAGGGGGGTGGGGTCCGGTGGTGTGGCAGAGCTGGCGAGGGTGGGCAGGAAAGGGAGGGAGGAGGGAGCTCACCTCCCTTCTCTGTGGGGGAAGTCCAGTGGCAGTGGCAAGGGCATTTGCTATTATCCATGAATTTCGCTATCTGCGGTGGGGCCGGAACAAATCCCCTGTACAGAATAAGAGGCCAGCATGGTTTGAATGCTAGATTAGGACTCTGGGAGATCAGGGTTCAATTCCCTATGTATCCTTGAAATGCTACCTTGGGAAAGTCACATTCTTTCAGCCTTAGAAGAAGACAGTGGCAAAACCTCCTCTCACATCAGTCTTGCCAAGGAAACCTTATTATGGAATTGTCATAATTTAGAGTCAACTTAAAGGCACAGAACAAAACAAATAAATATGCAGAATATAATACCACTGATTTACTCTAGTGTAAGTAAATTCTACTTTAGTGATAAAATAACATTAGTAATATAATGCAGTGAAAATGATTACCATAGCAGGAATAATAACGTTAACATCAAAATAAGCATAATAAAATGACCCCACACACGCACTGTTAAACGACAGTTTTTATTGCGGTAATTTGCGCTTTATCGCTGTTTCGCAGCTGTAGTGCATCCTTCAGATGACATATGGCTTAATTGATCTATCGCTTTTGTTTTCAGCTGTTTCGCTTTGATATTTACACAGCAGACTGAGACAGGGGCGTGGCCTCCCAAGCACATCCTCTGATTACCACAGGAATGCCTGAGAGGAACATTCTCACACCACACAAGAGAGACTGGAAAAGGCTTGCTTAATTCTTCAGATCGTAGCAGCTGGGCACAAGATAGCATGGAGGGAGGGAAAGAAGGAAAGACATCTTTTTCGTGGCTAAGCACAAGACAGGGAGAAGGGCTGAGTTGATCGCAGGAGGCGAGATTAGATCATTCACACACACTGAGAAAGGCGAGAGGGAGAGAAGGAAAGACGTCTTTTTCGTGGCTAAGCACAGCACAGGAGGGGAGATTAGATCATTCACACACACTGAGACTGAAAGTAGCAAGATGGGAGGGAGAAAAACACACACACACGATTGGGAGGCTAGCACACAGTCTTTCGTGGCTGGAAACATCTTTCCTCCATCCCCTCCTTGTCCAAACCCCTCCCTGATGAATTCAACCAATCACGGCAAAGCTCTGCTGTGAATTTATCCAAAAGATTGCTGGTAATTCACACAGCACGTAGTGTGATGTTTGTTCAGACTATTGAAAAAGCGCTACTTTTCAAAAAAGTCGGGGAAAGTCCCAAAATCCTTTATTGCGTTACTAATGGGTTTTTGAGCCCCCCTCCTTCTGAAAGAGGCGACTTTGTGCCGCAATGCATGTAAACAATTAGGAATCTTGGCGAATTCTTCACGGTTTTTTTCACCGTTTAACCAAGCCCCTGGAGTTGCCTGCAGAGTTTCGGCGGGGGAGGTGCTTTAATGACTACACAGGGGGCAAGCAAGACAATTGGACATGGTGAGCCACATCATGGCTGGGAGGAGGCAGGGGCAGAGCTTGCCCTATTTAGGTTCCTGCTGCCCCTAGCCACCTCTTCTTTCTTGGTGACAACCCACCCTCCCGCCTCAGTCACGGTATGAGTTTCCTGGTCGCTTCATGTACCGGGTAGGAATTTTTACCCCCCTTTTCCCAGAAAGCATTTTTGTCTACCCCATACTGTCACTTTGGACTTGGATAATTGGCTCTGGGTGAGGTCATAAATAGGTGGTCACTGGCAGGGAGTGGGGGAGACGGGGTACATTGGTGTTCACCTATGGCACCCCCTTTGAGGGTTGAAGGACAGGCTTATCAGACTGCACCTGCTCACCATATGGTTGGGTGCAGGGAGATGGGCTGGCACTAGTGTTACTGGCACGAGGATGGAACCCTCAATGAAGTCAATGTGGCTTGAGGAATTCCATCCTGCTGCCTTGCCTTCCAGTAGACGGTGACCAGGGAGCATCGCATGTCTTGGGTTCCCCCTTGGGGCTCAGGTGGTCCACCCAAGGAAGCTGGGAGTTGTGTCTGGGGGGACCATCGGCTCCAGCTTGTCCTGCATTGGGTCTCCCCCCATGGTTCATATACCTCAATAAATAAATAAATACATACATACATACATAGGGCTGATATTGAATAATGTGGCCCATATTTCAACCCAACTTCTCTGTCTTGGCTTTTTATTTCATGTGTTGATCATTAATATCACTGTTAAAACACCATTATCCCATTTATAGCCTATAACATAAGCAACTAAGTAATTCTGAAGACATTTCAAGACAAAATTGGCCACTTTCCATATAATGTTCTTATCAATACATTGAAGGAAATGTTTATATAAGGGTTCATTTAATCCATGGCAAAACTTGAAAATTTACTTTTACTGTTATTCATTACAGTTTGAAAAAGCAATTCATTGCTCTTATGTCACAATGTTGAAAAACAATGCACTGCATTTCTTGCTGCATTGTCGGTTACTTTTCATTGTTTAATTAAAAAAAAAAAACCATTAGGATGGCCTAAAACTTGAAAAATCTTTCCGAATGCCTCTAAAAAGGCTTTAAAAGGCCATGAAAAAGTAATTTTAAAAAGTTAATAGAAAATAGTATTTATTAGACTAAGAAAGTAATCTTATTTCAACTTGCTACATTACTGTAGAATACAACTTTGTTATGCCCTCAATACCCACAAAGTACAGGTAATTATGTTACTTGTAAGTCATTATTCCCAAGTTCTGATCAGTGGCTGTGTCCCTCGAGTAGACAGAGATAAAACATATGCTGCACAATTTCCAAAATAGAATAATGAATCATGTCCTGCATTATATCCTCTGTAACCCTCTTTCTATAGATGCAATGCCAGATATTAAAAGGAATACTACACTGCACCTTTTGGAGCTTCAAGATAGCATCTGTAGTAATCTTAAGAGTAAATGCTTTTCTAAAGGGAAATTTATGCAAATCTGTTAGATAGGATTCAAAGTCATGGTTAAACTTAATTAGAGACAAAGACATAAACCTCCTTGCTTAGGCAGCATATACTCTGTTCTTATCATAGCATGAAAATTAATCCTGCAAAAATAATCTACAGAAAAACCATATATATCTGTCATTAAAATTAATCATACCACCCAGGAAATCTGGGTGAAGGAACCCATCTGCATTATTTTGTCCACACTAATGTGTGTTAATGTGCAATAGGCTTAATTCCGATATTAATACTATCATTCAGTATGATTTTATATACTGCTTTAAGAAGATTCCCATTCTAGAGGACAATGAAAATCAGATATTTCAAAGCCATAAAGTATCTGCAGGTAAAGGCTGAATTCTAAGATTTTAAGAATATGAAAAACTTGCTATCAGGCAGAATTAGGAATGTTTTGCATTTAAACATCTCACTTAAACAGAAAGCTTTGTTAATGTTGTAACTCTGTTGGCCAAAGTGCTTCCATTACTAAGTGGCCAAGTGACATGTCATGACCCCCTACTCTTTAACGTCAATTATCTCTCCCCCCTCCTGCTTGCCCATGAACCTTAGAATAAAGAAGTAAGACACTTTAATATGTTTATGAACCACAACTTTCATAAAAGCACCAAGGACTTTATCAGACGTGGCAAAAACCGCAGACATGAAGGAGGCATCACTTTTTATTGACAGCTTAGCCTTTCAATAAAAAAAAGTGATGCCTTGTCCACACCAGCACAATGCCCCAGGAACAGCTGAATGACAAGGGCATCTGATACTTTCATCCTTTATGTTATTGCCACATCCTAAATTATGATTTTTTTTGCACAATTTACCTTGTCTGATAAAGTCCCAAGTGGATCTGCACCTGGGTAATTCATAAATGCAGTTCTCAGACATACATAGTAGATCCGCAACTGGGTAACACATGTATTCCATTCTTACACATAGAAGATCTGCCACTGGATAACACCAACCACAGGTTCCAGTGTGGGTTAACAAATGAAAACATGGATGTGGCAAATCAGACCTAGACCTAGGCATGGCCCTGCCTATTGGGCCCTACTCATTCAGCAGGCAAGTGGATATTTTACAAGTATGACATGCCACATGGCCAGCCTAACTCTTGCTCCAGGTGGCTGTAGTCAACCCCAGCCTTCACCATATATATGAGTCCGAGCTTGGATGCTGATTCTGATGAACCTGCCAGATCCAACCTGATGTAGCCTAATGTATTTGTTGCCTCTCTGGATGACAACACACCTGGAATGTTAACAAGCAAGGATAAGCCAAGGTAGTGGCTGAAGAATCTCTAGTTTGGGAGTTGGGGAAAGCAATGCTACCCAGTGGCCCTGCCATCATACATCTCTTCTATGTGGTGTCAGATTTCTAATCTTTAACACGTAGGACTTTCTTTCTTTCTTTCTTTCTTTCTTTCTTTCTTTCTTTCTTTCACCTTCCTTCCTTCCTTGCTATAAATATAAATATAAAATGTACACAAAAATACACACAGATTAAGAAACATGGAAATAACAACAGGGACAGAATATGGTTTGAGATAGAAATTGGAGAACCTGCTGACAAGATTCTCATCCCAATGGCTGCTTCTTACTCTCCTGTCCTTCAAACCCTTCTCTCACTATACAAAGCACCAGATATCATATTATATGAGCATCTTCCCTTCTAACCATGAGCATTGGCTTTTGTTAATTACATTGAACAGTATCTCATACTTTAGCTTAAAATCTCAGAAAGAGATCTAAACTGAGGTCATGGCAATATGAAACTGTATTTAAAGAAAATGAATTAATAGATTAAAGGACAGAACATTAATCTACTGCCCCTCTATAAATTTGCTAGATGAATTTCTGTGGCATTAGGTAAAATGATAAATAAGTCTACAAACAAGCTTAATAGCATCCTCTCCAACATATTAAAATTTATGTCTCCTTCACATTTATCCACTGCCATGTGGGAGTAAGTTTTCTTATGCAGTTGTGGTAATGAATATGTACTGTACAGGTAAGGTGATCATGAGGTAGTTTCTTACCAAATTATTATTGTACCTCTTGACAAACAAGAAAGATCTGAGTGAATGATTGTTATGTTTAGGTTTTTGAGAATGGCACCTGAGAGCAACAGGGAGAAGAAGGAGAGCAGCTTCTGGGCAGCCATTTTGAGTGGGTGAGTTTGAACTCTTGGGAGAGTGTGCTTGTTGTTGAGGGGGTAGAGCTTCTGTGAGTTTGAATTTTTAAAAAACTCCTGGGAGAGTATGCTTGTTGCTGAGGGGGTGGAGCTTCTGTGAATCACATATGTGAGTCACTAGGTGGTGGAGATGGGAGCCTAGCTCTATATAATTCCTACCAGAATTTTATCAACCAAGCAAAAGTACAGCATAAGCAACACTGATTACCTAAGACTTCTCAGCATGGACACTGAGGGAACTGCTGCAGTCACCTGCAACACTTGTGGGATTTTTGTCTTCTTGTCTACAGATGTCGGGAACTTCACATGCACAAGTGCAAGTTGGTAACCCTCTTAGAACAGAAAGTCCAGCAGCTGGAGACCTGGGTAGCTACACTTCTCCATATTCTTGAGCAAGAGGTTTTCCTGGACAGAACAGAATGAACAGACTTGGACGGGACCACACAGAGGAAGTTGCTGTGGAGGAGAGGGTCACTTCACATGCACAGGAGGTAGACAGCTGGAGGAATGTCACACATAGAAGTAGAAAAACCAAGGATTGTTCTGGCAGCTGGCAGCTGCAGAATTGATTTGAAGCTTTGTCCCTTATCAAGAACAATGAGGAAGAACAGCATGGACAGACTTCAGGGGCAGAGCAGGGGACCATGAGAGTACCACTGCAAGGAACAGCCACTGCTAAGCCTCGGCGGAGGCATGTGGTGGTGGTGGGGGACTCCTTGCTGAAGCATACAGAAGCAGTCATTTGTGGGCCTGACAGGATGTCTCAGGAAGTGTGTTGTCTCCCTGGGGAAGATCAGAAGAGATTATGAGGCTCTGGGGAGGAAGCTGAAAGAAATGGATGCACAGGTTGTCACCTCATCTCTTCTGCCAGTTGAAGGGCATGGTCCAGGAAGGGAGAGGAAAAATAGCCGATGTAAACAACTGGCTCCACAGATGGTGTCACTGAGAACAATTTGGATTCTTGGATCATGGGCTACGGTTCCATGAGGGAGGACTTCTGGCAAGGGATGGGGTGCATCTCACGGCAGTTGTCAGAAACATTTTTGCCAACAGTCTCATGAATTTGATCAGGAGGGCTTTAAACTGAGTCATATGGGGGAGGGAGACAGTACCCTGGAAGGCAAAAGGGCTGGAGAAAATAGTCAAACTGTCATAGAGGGAACAAGGCAAACAGCACAAGGACCCAACAGTGGGAGGCAAAAAAAAAAAAAAAGCAAAAACAAAAAAAACAAAACAAAACAAAACACTTGCACAGGCAGCAAGTAAAGGGAACACGTGTTCTTAGATGTCTCTATACTGCACAGGGCATGGGAAATAAGATGAACTCCTAGCACAACAAAGCAAACATGATATAATAGGCATTACTGAAACCTGGTGGGATGAGTCTAATGATTGGAATGTAGGAATAGAGGGGTATAACCTTTATAAGAGAAACAGGCCAAGCAGGAAAGGTGGAGGAATAGCATTATATATCAGGGATATTTATACCAGTGAAGAGATCCATGACATCAATACTGGAAGACAGGTGCAGAGCATCTGGATAAAAATTAAAGGGGAGGGAAACAACAGGGATGTTATTGTGGGACTCTACTACAGACCCCCAAGTCAGACGGATGAATTGGATGATGCCTTTCTAGAACAGATGACCACTCACTCAGAAAGGAGAGATGTAGTAGTGATGGGTGACTTCAACTATCCTGATATTTGCTGGAAATCTAACTCAACCAAAACTTCAAGGTCTAGCAAATTCCTTACTTGCCTGGAAGACAATTTCATTGTCCAAAAGGTGGAAGAGGCAACAAGGGGGTCAGCTATTTTAGATCTGTTCCTAACCAACAGGGATAACCTGGTTAATAATAATAATAA
Organism: Gambelia wislizenii; assembly: GCA_030847615.1. Taxonomy (NCBI): domain Eukaryota; kingdom Metazoa; phylum Chordata; class Lepidosauria; order Squamata; family Crotaphytidae; genus Gambelia; species Gambelia wislizenii. Next base: position 46,899,454 of record JAUMIR010000003.1, on the reverse strand, counting down.
TAATAATAATAATAATATTTATTTATACCCCGCCTCTCTGTTAAAACAATCGGGGTGGCTTACAAAAATTAAAATACAATACAGACAAAAATCCCTAAGCCCCCCACCCCCACCCTCCCCCATAAAAAAATATTAAACAAATATAAATTAAAATGGGGTGTAAGTGGTGGGATCCTTAGGTGAGAGTGATCATGTTCTCTTGGAGTTTGTTATTCGATGGAAAGGAGAAGCCAGGCATAGTCAGACATGCATTCTAAACTTTAGGAGAGCTGATTTCAAGAAATTCATGGAAATACTGGGGGTGATTCCATGGTCAAGAATACTAAAAGAGAAGGGACTTCAAGATGTATGGGACTTTCTCAAAAGGGAGATACTGAAGGCAAAATTTCAAACAGTACCAATGAGGAAGGAAAATGGGAGGTGTCTCAAGAAACCAGGATGGATGACTAAAGAACTTTCAACAGAGCTAAGTTTTAAATGGAACATGTATAGGAAATGGAAAAAGGGGGAAATCACCAAAGAAGAATTCAAACAGATAGTGAACACATGTAGGAGTAAAGTCAGAAAAGCTAAAGTGCAGAATGAGCTCAGGCTTGCTAGGGAGGTTAAGAACAATAAAAAGGGTTTTTTTGGGTGCATCCACAGCAAAAGGAAGAAGAAGGAAATGGTAGGGCCACTATGTGGAGAAGATGGCAAAATGCTAACAGGGGACAGAGAAAAGGCAGAATTACTCAACACCTTCTTTGCCTCAGTGTTTTCAGAAAAGGAAAAGGCTGATCAACCTGAGGATAAGGGAACAGAGGACACAATAGGGGAAATCCAGCACAGTATAAGCAAAGAAGTAGTACAGGAATACATACCTTAGATAGACTGGAGAGCTGGGCCAAACTAACAAAATGAAATTCATTACGGAGAAATGTAAGGTACTGCACTTAGGGCGGAAAAATGAAATGCATAGATACAGGATGGGGAGACATGGCTGAATGAGACTATGTGCGAAAGGGATCTAGGAGTCCTAGTAGACCACAAGTAGAACATGAGTCAACAGTGTGATGTGGCAGCTAAAAAGGTCAATGCGATTTTGGCCTGCATCAATAGAAGCAAGGGAAGTTATAGTGTCACTCTATTCTGCCTTGGTCAGGCCTCACCTAGAATACTGTGTCCAGTTCTGGGCACCAGAAAATTTAAAAAGGATATTGACAAATTGGAGTGTGTCCAGAGGAGGGTGATTAAAATGGTGAATGGTCTGGAAACCATGCCTTATGAGGAAAGACTTAGGGAGCTGGGTATGTTTAGCCTGGAAAAAAGACGGTTAAGGGGTGATATGATAGCCCTGTTTAAATATTTGAAGGGGTGTCACATTGAGGATGGAACAAGCTTGTTTTCTGCTGCTCCAGAGACTAGAACATGGAGCAATGGATGCAAGCACCAGGAACAGATATTCTACGTCAACATTAGGAGGAACTTTCTGACAGTAATAGCTGTTTGGCAGTGGAACACACTCCCTCGGAACGTGGTGTGGTCTCCTTCCTTGGAGGTCTTTAAACAGAGGCTGGATGCCCATCTGTCAGGGATGCTTTGATTGTGATTTCCTGCATGGCATGGGCTTGGACTGGATGGCCCTTGTGGTCTCTTCCAACTCTACAATTCTATGATTCTATGATTCATATTCTACAACTGCAGAAACACATCCCTTGTAGATGATATTGACTGGGTATTGTGAGAGATTTATAAATACGAGGGTTATTCATAACAGCAACCCTATATAGTCACTGTTAACTGATGAGTATAAAATTGATGACATTTGAACAGTGCTGCTTAATTAGAACACAGTCATGAAAAGTGTTTCATGTAGCCAAGAGTATTGATAAATCAATAATGAAGAAACTTCTTTGCCTGACTTTTAAGCTAAACTGCAAGTGAATACAAAACTTATCCATTATTTCAATGCTTTTCAAAGATTTTTATTACAAGTTAATCACTTTACTCATTTTCTCTATTTCAATTAGAGATTTAAAAATCACAAAAAAGCAGGTTTTGCTTTTTAGCTACAGCACAAAATCGTTGATACTTTGGGTAAAAATGTCAGGAATAATGAATTCTGACAGCACAGTAGTGTTACATTCTTCATTCTTAGGTTAAGCGGCTTAGAGTGGAGGAATCATGCATATAAGAAGATAAGCTCCTGGTTTATTTTTACTTCATATGGGGTGACAATTTTAAAATTTGAGCTTGCTTAGGAACAGCCACCTACCACAAAAGCCTATGTTTCCAATTTCTGGCAGGGAATCCTGAACAAAATAATATAGAAATTTTAAAAAATAATAAAGAAGAAGAAATGGTTGCATCGTTGGTTGTTGCTTTTTTGTGCCATGCTATGTACAACTTTATTGGACTTTCATAAGTGAAAGACAGACATATCAAGTAACAGGTGTCAAAGCCAGAAGCTTCTAGAAGTTAGATCAGGAAACCCAAGGTTTTTAATATACCCATGCCATGTAGTGAACCAAGTATACTGAAAGGTTGAAGGTTGGACATGGCCAGCAGTTTTTTAAGTACTAGACAATTTTGGAGTTTGGATTGTCTCATTGTCAAGAAATCAGAAGACTAGGCCTTGGAAGAGCAACCATGAAGGAACTAGATGAGATACACAAGTGTAAAGATATATAATTGAATACCAAAGTCAGAATTGTCCAGGCCATAGTATTTCCAGTTCGCATGTATGGTTGTGAAAGCTGGACAATGAAGAAACTCATCTGAAATGTGGTGTGGAGAAGAGTTCTATGGATACCCTGAGTCTTAGAGCAAATCAAGCCTGAACTCTCACTAAAAGCAAAGATGACTAAACCGGGGTTATACTTCTTTGGACATATCATGAGATGATATTACTCATTGAAAAGACGATAGTGGCAAAGTGGGAGACTGTACTATAGGTGTACTGATTCCATCAAGGAAGCCACAGGTCTGAGTTTGCAAGACAGAGCAGGGCAGTTGAATGGTGCTCATGGTGGTTTCTCATTCATAGGGACACCATCAATTGAAGTGAATTTGATGGCAAAAAATAAAAACAAAAACCAAATTCACTCCCCTCAGCCATTGACTAGGCATATATATATATATATATATATATATATATATATGCTAAATTTGCTCCACTGAGTTGTTTTCAAAAATAGATTTATCCAGATTGAAACTCTTGGAACAAAATGCAGAACTAGACAAAAATTGTGGCTGGATATCCATACACTCTGAGCTCTTGATGCCTTTCTTGACAAAAGGAAAATGTGTTTGACATCGTGTGTACATTTGAAAAATGTGCAAAGAAAATTGTGTGCAACTATAATATGCACACAAACTTGCTTTAATCAATGGATACACAAAAGGTAGCAAAAATATAGATACATTAGGAAACATGTAAAGAACAACAGGGACAGAATATGGTTTGAGGTGGAAATTGGAGAACCTGCTGAAAACTATTCGTGCCCCTATTGTTTGTTCACCTAGTGTCAGAAACTACTGGAACTAGAACTGTCAACTCTTGCCTTTGTGCAGAGCTACCCTCTGGGTTGATCTACCTGATCTGTTGTTTACAGCATCTTTGTTCTAGAGCAGGGGAGGATTATCAGGTTCTGGATTGGCCCTGTTATTGGCCCTGTTATTGGTTCTGGATTGGCCCTGTTATCAGTTCTGGATTGGCCCTGTTATCCAAAGATAGCCATTAGGCCCTCACAAACAGGAAGCACCATGAAGAGGTTCCTGTTTGACCAGACACTTTGTTGAGTAACAATTGCCTTCCTGGCATTGGTGCATTCTAGTGTGTTCTTTTTGGATGGTTGTACGGTCACTGTTTCCCCACTATAACTCCTGTTTTCTGCCTTGCTCTACTGCTTACAACTCAGACCAGCTACAAAGGCGTTTTGTTTGGGTATGGACATTGCTTGGATAATGGTACAGTAGGACCCCTGTATCCACTGATTCATTAACCACTGATTCAATTATTCATGGGACACAAAACAACACACCTACCATAGAGTCTTCCTAGAAAATCTGTCCTCTCTAGCCATTTTCTAGGTCCTCCAAGACAACTCTATGGTATTTTAAACCTGAAGTCCCATTATTTTCAATGGCGTTCACTATTATCTACGGTTTTTGGTATACATGCCCCCCCAGAACCAATTCCCAGCAGATATGGGGGGCCTACTGTAGTCCTTTCTCAAGTTGGTGTTGGCTTATCTCTGCTTAGGGCCCATCAACACAAGGGGGAAAATGGAGTACCTCGTAGTAATGGCATTTTGGAACAGCAGTGACATGTCTTAATGGTGTTTTTGGCCTCAGAAGCCCCCATAAGCATCGCCTGCAAGATGGCAGCTATGAGTGAATTACTCACGTTAGTGCTTTGCTGCTGCTGAACTTTTTTTAAAGAAAACATTTTCTAAGGTGTGCTGGAGCGATATAACGATTTTATTAATTTAAATGGAAACAACCCCCCACAACAACCAACCCTGTCTTGTTGCCTTAACAATTATTTGCTAAGGTGAAAATCCAACATGGTGGCAGCAGGTGCTTGCCCTGTTAGCAAGCCCTGTCCCCACACTTGCCTGGCCAATCAGGTTTGTGCTTCCTCTCAAATCACTTGTCCTAATGAGCAGAAATGCACACACCCCTCACTGTTTTTTGTAAAACAAAACAAAACCAAAAACCTATGGGAAAAGCCACAAAGGCTTTTCCTACATTGTTTTTGCTGTTTTGGCCCCCACTCCTTCCAAATAATGTGGATTGGTGCAGGATCCCGTTTAGGCAGGTAGGTTTCCCAGTAATAATAATAATATACTGAGTTATTTATTACCCGCCTCTCCCCTCAGGATCGGGGCAGGGTACAACATCACAATGCATCACACACAATTCAGTACAATTCAAGTAAGTTATACATTACAATACAATACAATAACAATACAAACAGGTTATACAATTTTTATACAAGTCAGAAATCAATACAGACAAACATTGCAGACAATAACCCCATGAAGGTTATTTTGACCGTTTAGACAACCCCTTTGTAACTCTCAGCTAAGCCCTGGAAGTTACCCTGATATGTAGGGAAGAAATGAAGCAGTGATGCATCACAGCCACTTCCAGGGGAAAAACATATATTGAAAAGAGATGCCCTCATACTCCACAGGGACAGGAGAGTGAAACAGGGAAATCCATTGTGATTCAGTTCTTACTTTATGCCACACATCAGAAATGATGTAAAGTCAGGGAAGGTAGAAATAGACTTGGACTCCCTCAGCACTGTTTAAACCTCAGTTGACTGGTGCAGGAGAGTTTCTGATGTGTCCTTTATGTTCACTACTCAGTGTGGAGAAATTAGCTTTAAGGTGTATTGATTCAGAAGTGTAGTCTAAGAGGCAGCCTATCACTCAGCCTGTCCAGTTGGTTCTTTGTGGCCAATATACCTGTGGCAAATAGGTGGCAAGAATGCTCCAACATAACTCAAGCTTGCAGCTGAGTATTCACCCACAAATAATCCAGATGCGGTTAGTGCTGATGCACTTCTATACAATTTTTGGTGGAAGTTTCTTATAATTTATTTGCTGCATGCAGAGTATATACTGATAGAAATATACTTTTCAGCTTTGCATTCAGTAGTGTGAATCAGCACTTCCCTGAGTCAAAGGAAAACCCAATATAATTCATGTGGGGATGCAAAACATATATTTTTGACACCTGGAAGTTAAGAAAAACTGCTTCAGCAAAAGGGAAGGCATAATTTAAAGAAAATTTCAGTATTATGCCAAACAGCTGACAATAGAAACTGTGTATGCTTTAAGACTTAATTGATCTCTCTGTGCTCAGTGGAAAGAAATATTTTTGATGTAAATCAATTGTCCTCTAAATCACTCAAAATTAATATATTTACCTTTTATTTTTGCACAGATGTTCGGATTAATGTAACAGGTTGCTGCTCATTTTTAGAGTGAAGAGAAAAATCAATCTTGTTCCCTTCCCAGTACACCCACATAGCATTCTCTTGTGACTTGCCATCATAGCACTAACCTCTGGCAATCAATTCCATTTCTAAGGAGACAGAAAACAATTTCTTCACCTGCAATTTGCTGAGAGGAAAATCTCTACTCTACAAAATAAATTTCTGCTGCAAGTTCAAAAATTGTTTTCATTGCTTGCCAAAATTGTGATGTCTGGTAAGATATTTATTTAGATAGCTTTAGAATATTAAATCCAAATATTAAAACATGTTTGTTAGAGGCAACAACCTTAGCATGCCTATACTCAGTAGTTGCTGGTTTGCATGTGTCTCTGGCAGTTTAAGTATAACATGTATTAATATTATTTTCTGTTTGTTGGTCTTAGCCACACCCTCTTTCTTTGTGCATCAGTTAGGCTGAGTTTGCTGTCCATTTTGTGGTCTGCAGATCTCTCCACCCTTCTCTCCTTGCATGTTCAAAGAGCACATGTTACAGAACCTCTCACCATGAGATATTATTATGCCTTTAGTATTTGTAACTTTGAGATGTCAGATCTGGTTATGGTGACACATGCCTGTTAGATTAGATCCTGTTCAGATTACTGTAATGCACTCTACATGGGGCTTTCTTTGGAAATGGTTCAGAAACTTCAGCAGGTCCAAAATGCTGCAGCCAGGTTGTTGAGTGGGGCAGGTTATAGGCATAACCCCCATACTGAAACAACTCCACTGGCTGATGATTCATTCAGAATTCAAAGTGCTGGATATGGCTGTAAAGCCTACATGATTGGGTAAAGACTATCTGAAAAACCATATCTCCCCTTATGAGGCTGCCTGTGCTTTAAGATCTTCAGGGGAAGGCTTTCAATAGGTCCCGCCACCATCCCAGGCACGTCTGGTGGGGACATGAGACAGAGAACCTTCTTGGTGGCTGCTCTCAAGTTATGGAACTCCCTTCCCTGGAAGATCTGGTTGGCCCTTTCCCTGCTGTCGTTCTTTTTATTTAAAGAAGCTTTTGGTTTTTAGTGCATTCTGGCAGATAAGGCTTTTAATGGGGGGTGTAGTGTTTTCATTTTATTATGTTTTAAGCATCTTTTGATGCTATTTTAAACTTGTTTTTGATGCTGTTTTAAACTTGTTTTTATGAGAAGTGTTACAATGCTTAGCACTGATGAGTCAAGAATGCCTCGGAGTGGGCAGTAATATTAGGGTTAGCTAGTGAGTGACCCACAGTCCTCCCTGCTTGTCTTCCTATCCTGCTTCCTATGTGATGTAAACTGAGGGCTGTTTCCACCTCTTCTCCTACCCAGAACTCTCTCAGTCCTCCACAGAGATGTAGCTAGCTCAAGATAGCACCATGAGTAACTCCTATCTTGGAGTTCCTATAATAAGGCCTTAGTTTGTTTCTTTAAAGCCATTAGTGTCTTTGCTCCTTAAGTCAGGGTCTCTAATTGACCAGTGCATGCACACGTCATCTATCAGTTTTAACTTGTGCTTTTAAAATTTAGTTTAATTGTATTTTAACTTTTGTATTAAATTTTTTAAAATTATATTGTGATTTTAAAATGTTGTACACCACCTTGCATCCTACACTGGGAGAAAGGCAGGATATAAATGTGGTGATATAAATGAAAGAAGAATAAACAAACAAATAAATAAACTTACCTACTTCATATGTTTTTACAAAGAAGACTTGGGGCTTGTCTACACTAAGGAAATAAGCTGAACTTACCCCAGACCCAGTGTGATGTGTCCAGATGACACACTTAGCAAATCTGCTTCATTAAGCCATTAATCTGGTTTAAGGACTTTTTCAAACAGGGAAAAAACCCCAAAGTGGTCGGGGCTTACAGTGCTCCATTTCAGACAGCGCCGTCTTCCTCCCAATCTTCCCCCCTGCTTCCTCCGTGCTGCAGGTGCTGCTTTTTAGTGATGGGGTTTTTCCATCAATAAAAGCGGCACATTCCTCGCACCCACAGCATGGAGGAAGCACAGGCGAAGGTCAGGAGGAGGATGGTGTCGTCTGAAACAGAGCACTGTAAGCCGGACAACGTTGTTCTTCTCCTGACCTCTTCAGTCCCCCCTCCCCCGTTTGAAAATGTCCTAAGAGAAATGGCAGAAAACTCAAAATGGTCTTGGAAAGATGTGACCAGTGGGGTGCCACAGGGTTCTGTCCTGGGCCCAGTGCTATTCAACATCTTTATCAATGACTTAGATGAGGGAATTAGGGGCATACTTATCAAATTTGCAGATGACACCAAATTGGGAGGAGTAGCTAATACCCTAGAGGACAGGATCAAAATTCAGAATGACCTGGATAGACTGGAGAGCTGGGCCAAAGCTAACAAAATGAAATTCAATACGGAGAAATGTAAAGTACTGCATTTAGGGCGGAAAAATGAAATGCATAAATATAGGATGGGAGAGACCTGGCTGAATGAGACTACGTGCGAAAGGGATCTAGGAGTCCTAGTAGACCACAAGTTGAACATGAGCCAACAGTGTGATGCGGCAGCTAAAAAGGCCAATGCAATTTTGGGCTGTATCAATAGAAGTATAGTGTCTAGATCAAGGGAAGTAATAGTGCCACTCTATTCTGCCTTGGTCAGACCTCACTTAGAATACTGTGTCCAGTTCTGGGCACCACAATTCAGAAAGGATATTGACAAATTGGAGCGTGTCCAGAGAAGGGTGACTAAAATGGTGAAAGGTCTGGAAACAATGCCTTATGAGGAGAGACTTAGGGAGCTGGGTATGTTTAGCCTGGAAAAAAGACGGTTTAGAGGCGATATGATAGCCCTGTTTAAGTATTTGAAGGGATGTCACGCTGAGGATGGAGCAGGCTTGTTTTCTGCTGCTCCAGAGACTGGAACATGGAGCAATGGGTGCAAGCTCCAGGAACAGAGATTCCACCTCAACATGAGGAGGAACTTTTTGACAGTAAGAGCTGTTCGGCAGTGGAACACACTCCCTCGGAGCGTGGTGGGGTCTCCTTCCTTGGAGGTCTTTAAACAGAGGCTGGATGGCCATCTGTCGGGGATGCTTTGATTGTGATTTCCTGCGTGGCAGGGGGGTTGGACTGGATGGCCCTCGTGGTCTCTTCCAACTCTGCAATTCTATGATTCTATGATTCTATGATTCTTGAGTGCCCCCAGTTCTTTTGCTGCCTGGACAGCAGAGTCAGGGTTGATTTGGCCTAAGCCAGTTGTCCAAATGCAAATACCCTGCCATCTCCCTTACCCTGTGCACAAAAGCAAAAGGAAGGGGATGGATCCTGTTTGGAGCCAGTGCTGGGTGGCCTATGCAATCAATGAGGAGGGGGTAGAGCGACCTCCCTCCTTTTTCCTTGGATTTTTTCCAGGCTGTGAGGGTGTGTTCTGAAATAGTTTCTTTCTGATGCTTTGCCTGCATCTGTGGCTGGCATATTCAGAGAATGATTGGGTAAGAGTGTGTCTGGGGTTTATATGCTGTGAACCCCTGTAGGGGAGTATATGTAAATTTGTGTAATTGAATGGATAGTTTCTGAGTACAGAAATGCAAGGCTTGTTAGTGTCTATTTGGCTAATGGTTGGTTGATGGGCTGTTATCTGCTGGGAATCCCCATGTCCCTGGGTGGAATTCCTTTGTAAGTGTTGAGTATTAATTCTATTGTATTTCAAAACTGGGAGCCAGCTTTTGTTTACTTTTAAGGTTTCTTCTTTCCTGTTGAAGTTGTCCAGGTGTTTGTGGATTTCAATAGCTTCTCTATGCATTCTGACATGATAGTTGTGGGCCTGGTCCAGAATTGCTGTGTTTTTAAATAACATTTTGTGTCCAGGTTGGTTTATAACATGTTCTGCTACTACTGATTTTTCTGGCTGGCCCAGTCTGCAGTGTCTCTCATTTCCTTGCTTCGTGTTTTTACACTGCATTTAGTGGTCCCTATGTAAACTTGTCCACAGATGCATGGTATGGGGTAAACTTCTGCAGCTGTGAGAGGGTCTCTTTTGTCCTTCGCTGAGTGTAGCATTTCTTGGATTTTTCTGCTTGGTCTATAGATTGTTTGGAGGTTGTGGATTAAGGCACCAGTGCAGATGAGCCTTAGCCTCCTTTATTTCTTTTCTAGACTCTCCCTCTCCCTCTCTTCATCTCTCTCTCTGTATGGTGATAGTGTGAGACTGCTTGTTGCTCTCTGTGATGATCAGGCATACCAGCTGAATGTATGTCACCGTTCAGCCTGGCTGCCTCGTCACTTTCACTGCCACCACTTTTGTGATGCAAGGTTTTTTTCACATCCCACTGCTGCCACCAAACCAATAAACTGTGGAGACTGCAGTTCTACAGTTAGATGGATAGTACTTGCATCTGTGTGTGTTTACAGGGCTAGAGTGCCAATTACATATCAATAAGGGCAAATAAATTCACGAGGACACTGGATATGAATAATAAATATAAAGATTGGTTTATTGTTTTAACAAGCTAACAGAACTACTTTGGTCTTTATTTTTGACCACCCTTTATTCCTCTTAATACATATTCTCCATGCACATACATTCTCCAACATTCCATCCACCACCCATAACGTGCTCTCCATACTCACCTTCTGCTTAACAATGCTAATTACTCTGTTTGCAAGATACACTACTATTTCTCATATTCCCCAACAATATTGGACACCACAGCCTTTGAATTCAGGAAAATAAACCTACTTCTTAAGAATCTTGGCATCATTGAGATACTCTATTCAAAAGTATATAATATATTTGCATTGTTCACTTATGGAACCGTTGGCAAAATCCCATTTGATGATGATAGTGTTTGCTTGTTTTTAGTATTGTCTCTCACATGAAGTTTATAACTGCCTGTTTCTCCTCTTACAGCTCCTGGATGAGCTGCTATAATGTCATAAACTATTCAGAAATGTAAGTACTCAGGATTGACAGGATAAGAGGAGTTGTGAAGCAACTGAATGATCAATATGGCCAGGAGAAAAATTCACATAGGACCTGAAAGCATTTGGATTGCTTCCCACTGTGCAGAGAGAATAGTCCAGCCGCTGACAATGAGCACGTGCTTTGTAATCAGAGGGTCCTCCCTTTAAGCTGGGGCATGTTTGGCTAACAGGTTTCTAGATGGACTAATGTAAAGCAAAACATAATTGCAACACAAACTAGATACACACACATATTTAAATAGGACTGGCTACCAGCATATTACAATTAAAAGAAGAAAAGGCTGACTATGGAAGAAAAAGAGAAGGAAAGAAAAAGGCACACAGGAGAAGAGAAAATGGAAAATACAGTAACACAAGGTATCACTTCCCTCCAAAACAGCAAAACACTTGTCACATACAGGTGAAGATGTCAGTAGAGTGCCACTGATTATAACTGATCAGAAAGTATTTTAATCAGGTAAAAGTAATGCCTTTCAACAGGAAAGGAAACATTTTCTTCATGTTGTGAGAAAGCCTTTAAAAATTTTACAGTTTGTGAAGATTATTCACTGGTGGTATTCTCTGCAAAAAAAACAGCATATTCTGCATAGAGAATAATCTCTTTCTATAATTCTCTTGGGTATGTTGCCATTCTGAGTGTGCTGACTGGCCTATTAGGAAACATACCCAACCAATCGTAGTGCTCCATAGGCTGGCCAATCAGCAGCTTGATGGTGTTTTTCAGTACCACTTCCTTGGCCTACAGCCACATCTTTGCCTGTTGAGCTGCAGTAACTAAATACTCAGCCAGCTCCCCTTGCTGTCTTTAATATGCATGCATGGGAAAAAATAATGTTGCTTTCTATGCGTCCACCACCCTCTTTCTTCTTTTTCCTCCTGTCCTACCTTGCAGGGTAGGTTTTCCCCCCTTCCTCTGCTCTTCACCACTTCTCAACCCAAAAACTTGAGCCCCTTTCCCCCCTCCTTCGGTCAGGGTAATATTGCTTTAAGTGCAAAAGAAAAAACGTTGGAGCAACAGACCACAGACTAGCACAGCTGAAGCGGGTTTGTTCACAGCTGTGGCTAGGCAGAGGGATGACTAGCAAACATTCCTATATAACCAAAGCAGACAGTGCATTGTGTGTGGGTTGGTGTTGTGGAGAAAGAGGAGTGTTGCTGTTGAGTTTGTTAATGAGGTTTGTTGTGTATATACTGTGTTTGTTATACTGAAACTGAAGATAAAGGCCTCCAGATATTTTTTGATCAACCTTGCTATATGTAAGTTTGTTTTGTACGTGAAAGTGGGACAAAGCTGTGTAACAGCAGCTAGCTGAAGCCTTTGTTTTTATGCCCTTTCTGCTTTGCAGTTCTGCTGTTTTGGCTACTCCTGGGTTAGTTTGTCCCCAGGCGGTGCCAGATGCTTCTCAGGGGGCCTATACTGAGTGGCCATCTTCTGCCCTGAGGAACTTACAGGCTGCAAAACAAACAAACAAACAAAAAACTGGAAAGGGATGGGAAGGAGGTAGGAGGCTGTCCAGGGGTTCTAAACCCTCTTTTTCCTCCATGGGGGACCCCTTAGGCTCCTCTGGTTGCCCCTGGCTCTGCTTCCCATGGGGAGAAAGGCTTTCTTTGCAAATGCTGCATTGGACAGACTGCTGCCTGCTAAAAAAATAAAAAATACACCTCTGGACAGTGGGAGTAGCCAAAGTCAGTGAGGAAGGGGGAACAGAATGGAGCAAAGTGGGTTCTCATTGGCCATCAGCCTCCCCCCAATGGGAATCCAGCATGCCTTCGAAGGGCAGATGGTGTTGCAGCGGAAAGCTGAGGCTCCACAATCTGTGGGTGGGACAAAGGTGAGACCAAAAACTCATGAAAAAGTTAGAGGTGACCATTCCACCCCTTGCTGGAGAGACTCCTTTGCTCCCTTTGCTATTCATTTCTATTTTAACAAGTGGTAGACAAGGGTCCCTGGATCCCCTCCTCTCTAAACAGGGAAGAGTTTTTGTATGCTACTTTTGCCAAGTATCTAGACCAGTGCTTCTTAACCTGGGGTCTGGGGACCCCCAGGGGTCCTCAATGTCCTTACAGGAGGTCGTGAAGACTTGAAGGCTGCTCAGACCACTTACTTCCTGCAGTGGAGTGGCCATGTGACAGGAGCCATGGCAAAGGCTGGCTGGGCCTGTGCATTGCCATTCAATCTTCCACCCACAAGCTTGCAGGAGGAAGCAGGAACAAAGTCTTCCCTCCCACTCCAGTGCCTCTGAAGGAAGATTTCATGGATGGTGTCATCATGTTGTTTTAAATCTAAAATCTTGGGGGTCCATGACAACTAAAGATATTTAAAGTGGGTCACTGGTAAAGAAAAGGTTAAGAGCCACTGGCATAATTGTATTATTGTTGTTGTTGTTGGGGTTTTAAATCTTGGTATAAGTCTTGGGGGCCCATGGGAACAAAATATATTTAAAGGGGGTCCCTGGTAAAGAAAAGGTTGAGAGCCACTGGCATATTAGTATTAGTATTAGTATTAGTATTGGTATTGGTATTGGTATTGGTGTGCCTGGCTTAACATACACTGTTATGTGCCCTGCTGGGTTTTCAAGTGGTGGTTGCAGCATGGAACTTGGAGTGGCAGTGTTCCTTTCACACGATTCAGCTACATGGTATTATTTTAGGGGGAAAATATTGTACTTTTTACATGTGGGTGGTGACTGGCTGAGGGAGTGAAAGGAAGGAGGGGCCCTTGTGAGGCTGGGGGTGTAGATGCTGATTGAGTGGCAGGAGCGGATTTTGAGGAGAACAGGGAATTTGTATGTGGATGGTGATTGGCTGAGGGAGTGAGGGGATTGGTTGGTGGTTGGGTATGTTTCCCAAGCCACCAATCAGCACACTGGGAAAGGAAACATACCCAAACCGTGTGTGTGTGTGTGTATACTGTATATATATGGTTTATTTTGTACGAATTGAGTCAGCAAAGATGGACTTCCCAACTAATTAATAATTGGATTTTTGGAATAGTAGACATTATTTACACTGTTATAGAACTAGACCAACTTTTAGTATGGGTTTTGATATCGCCCTGGCACCCAGGGGGGTCACATCATCAACCTGACACCCCTGCTGCCACTGCGACAGAACACAGGCAATCAACTTGTGGCAGTGGGGACAGGGCAACAGAGCAACTCACCCTTAATGCACCACCGGCGTATGTTACGTCAGGTACAGCTAGTATGACAAAATGCTGTTTCATCCACAGTAATTGCTGTAGTTGGAGACTTATTCTGCACAAAATTCACTCGTTTCTGCATAGAAGAGCACATTTTCTATGCAAGACACAGCACTTTATACAAAGAAACTAACATTGCTGCAGAGAAATCCCATTTTCTATACACAAGTACAAAACCCCCACATGTGAATTATGTAGGTTATAAGTCCCAAACTGCAAAGACTCTTCCAGGATCCTCCTTGTCAGCATTTCCTGATACTTTAGAAACATATTTTTCATTTTTAGTTGAGGGTGACTGCCTGCACTCCTAACCAGAATGTTATGGTATCTTATCCAAGAATCAGTTGTTTTCCACCTCCATTGCAGAGATTTGGGAATTCTAGAATAATTTTTTCTTTCTTTTTCTTTTTTTTGAGCCAGACTCTTAAGAGTGATCTTCTGACAAAGTGGTTATCAAAATCTTATTTATCTTTACTCAATTATATCAAATGTAGGCATGCCAGCCATATCTTATGTTTACTCCTTCTAAATTTAATGCCCTTACATTTTCCAGTTTCAGTCAATCAAGAATCCAAATGAAACAGCATGCATAATAATGAAGGAAGAATTTGAAATTACAGGAATGACTATTCACTGGTTCTCATATGTGCTAAAATCCACTAAAATTCCACTAAATTCCACTAAAATCATCTTTGCTCATCAATGGAAGACTGAGGAGACTCCATCAATTGATGAATGGCAAATGAAATTATATGAGATGAAAGAAATGGATAAGCTAACTCATCTCTTGTATAAAAGATCTGTAAATGTGATAGAGAGATGCTGGTCCTCAGTAATTTCTTATTGGGAAGAAAAGTGGAGACTAAAGAAAAACTGATTACATAAATTAAGATCAATCAACTGTAACTATTTCAGCCATTAAATTATCTTTATGATAACTGTCAAACATGATTTGAGTAAAGACATTGCAGGTTATTGCATGCTATTTGGATTTAAAATCCTAATCAACAGGTAGTGAAAACTAAAATGATATAACAAAACGCTTAGATTAAGTAAAGCTCAATTTGTAATCCATTATTACCATCAACAGTTGATAATGCAGGGGAAGCCAAAGAATAAAAATATATGTAAAGAAATGTATGTAAAGAAAAAACACACATTTCCAATCATTTTTTAAATATTATCATATTCCTCCATCCATAGCCCAACGTCTACAAACCATTAAAAAAATGTCAGAAAGACAATAATGAAAATTGGGAAGTCATACTTTAACAATCACGTTCTCTCAATTCTCCATAATTTCTGAGTGAATTGTGAACACATGAATGATGTCAATTCCAGTAAAAAGGGACTATTATGGAAATAATCTTGATATACTAGTTTGTGTACTTGTTTGCTTTTCTGTGGGGAAAAATAGTGATACTGTTCTTCTCTTTTGGTAGAGAAACAATGTGGGTTTGCAAAGGCTAATATATCTATGTGGAACTAAACTTTTCTTTATGATTTTCCAAGTCATTCTATTTGGAATAAATTGTTTCAGACTTATGCTTGAGATACAACTGTTCAAGATTTAGGAAGCATGATTATTATACAGTGGGCCCTTGGTATCCACTGGGGGTTGGTTCCAGAATCCCCCCCCACACACACACAGATACCAAAATCCATGGATGCTCAAGTCCCATTATATACAATGGTGAAGTAAAATGGTGTCCCTTATATAAACTGACAAAATCAAGGTTTGCTTTTTGGAATTAATTTTTTTTTTGGGGGGGGGTATTTTCAAACTGTTTGGTTGACTCCTTGGATATAGAGGGCTAATTGTAACATGTTCCTAATTTCAAAAAAAGCAGAAGTTTATATAGAGATGGTGCATCTCATTTTGGAAAAAATAAACACCCCAAAACCTTCCAGGGAACACAAAGTTTCAAAATAATTTACGAACCATGCAGAGTCTCAATTCTGATGAACCTGATTCCAATTGGCAAGGTCCTCTGACATAGCACTTCGTATGATTTCTATGTCATTAGATATGCAGAGTGCGGTCATTCACTGTTCATCCGAACAGTGATACATGCAGCAAAATAACGTGAGCCTTTTGAGCAAAACAAGTACTCTTCTGGTGCAAAGAAAAAATGCCATCTGAAAATCCTTTATGGATTTTATTAATAAACAAGTGAGAACAAAATAAACAATAGAAGACATTCACCCATGCTTCTATATGCCCCAAGATTCTTCTGGAGCTAAGGCAAAGAGCTCCTCAAAAGCAAGAGAAAACACACAGGCTAGAAACTTAAAACTAGCTTGAAAAAACCCCTCCCAGTTATATAGCTTTTCAGCATTCAGTCTTCCTGAGAAATGAAAGAAGAACTAATTCCAAGTTTCGATTTCTCATTTTCAACCCCCAAAGAACAGAATAACAAGAATAGACAGATTTATGAGCTTCTTATAGACGGGCTGGCGCCTTGGTGAAAAAATTTACTCACAATATCTATTTTCCCTGACACCCCTCTAATTTTTTCACCCAGGCAAATATACTTTACATTTCACATATCATACCCAGCTTGTCACACAGAAGGTCATGCTTAATGTGACCCAATGCTTTAGTAAACAAATCTGCTACTTTTTCTTCACTGGGACAATATACCAAATCAATCAAACCATTTTGAACAGCTTCTCTAACATTCTGAAATTTTACAGCCACATGTTTCGTTCTGTTCTTTACACCTTGTGCTGTTGCCATTGTTATACATGCTTGGGAATCTTCAAAAACTTTAATAGCTCCTGAAACTGGCATACCCAAATCACTGAAAATTTGTTTCAGATAAATCAGTTCATTCACCACGCTTGACAAGCAATGGTGGATTGCTTTTTTGACCTCCAGTGTACAGCAGTGCCAGCATAAAAAATTATCATCCCTGAATCACATCTTCTATTTGAAATTTCGTTGGCGAAATTGGCATCAGCAAATGCTTCCAACTCATGACAACCTTGTGAACTGATTTTTACACCCTAATTTATGGTTCCACGTAAATATCGTAACACTCTTTTTAAACCTTGCCAATCATGTTGAGTTGGTTTTGACACCTTTCTGGACAAAACATTTATAGCATATTGAATATCTGGGCGTGACCATCTTGCAATATACAATAAACTTCCAATTACAGAGTGAAAAAGTTCAGGACATTCAAACAGCCTCGGACATTCGAACAGGACATCCATGACATTTATGAAATCACAACACATAGGAGTTCGTGCAGGTTTACATTGAGACATGTTACAAAGATCTAAAACCTTTTCAATTTTCTGAACTTGACTCATTTTAAAATCGCCATTTTCAAACCTTTGGAAATCTACTCCCAAATAGTTTTAATTTGACCAAGGTCCTTCAATTTGACCTTTAAACCCAATTCCTGTTTAAACTTTTGCACCTGAACATCAGTTTGTGTTATTAAACATAGATCATCCACAAAAGCAAGGAGAATTTCATAATTCTGATTGACACCTCTTGTGTACAAACATGGATCAGCAATGCTGTTCTGAAAACCAACATTTTTCAGCTGTTCATCCAAACAAAGGTACCAACACCGGCCACTTTGTTTAAGACCATATAAGGCTTTGTCAAGCCTATAAACCTGGTCTGTTCCCCCACTGTGAAATCCAGGGGCCTGCTCCATATAGATACACTCATCCAATGGAGCATTTAAATAAGCAGTCTCTACATCAAAGTGATTAACTGTGAGTTGGTGCAGACTTGCAATAGACAAAGCAATTTTAACAGTTTGTACTTTAGCAGTGGGAGCAAAAACTTGGTCATAATTCTGATATTTTATCTGTGAATACCCCTTTGCAACCAAGCGTGCTTTATACTTGACACTCCCATCCTGCAATTGTTTCTTTTTATACACCCAACGACAACCCACAGCCTTTTCTCCCTGTGGCAATGCCACATTACGGAAAACATCATGGCTTTTGATGGATTCCATTTCATTTTCCATTGCCTCCTGCCACTTCTGTTGTTCTTCTTCAGGCAACTTCAAAACATCAGTAAAACTGTCAGGTTCAAAAGTCACCTGGCAGACTTTTACATTTTGTGTTGTGAATCTTAGAGGAGGCACCCCCTTTGTCTCTCTGTTAGAGCGATGGGGAATGACAGGCTGGGCCTGATCATTATCAGAAAATCTGCATTTGAATCACTCTCCACATCTAAGGACTCATGCTTGGAACCCTCCCCTCCCAAATTTGGGGAAGTGTTAGTGCCTGACTCAGCAGCCTGTTGCTGCTGTTGTTCAGGCTGATTTTCACCTACAAATGAAGGCAAAATTGCATCACAATTTGAGTGAATAACATTCCAACCTGATTGCTCCTCAGATTGGGCACTTCTGGAAATCAAAACTCTTCTATCTTTTAAGGTGAAATTCCAGGCCTTTGATGATTGTTCGTAACCGACAAATCTGAGCCTCCTAGCCTTGGGCTCCCCCTTCTTTCTGATTGCCTTAGGGATGTTTGCCCATGCATAGGACCCAAAGGTCCTAATATGCTTCATAGATGGCTTTTTGCCATAAAACATAAAGAAGGGTGTATTTGAGACCACAGAACTTGGCACACGGTTACTCAAATAAGCTGCTGTCAACATGGCCTCTCCCCAGTACTTCTGTTCAATGTTTGCATCAAACATCAGGCTATCTTTAATTGTTTACAAAACACCAATTTTTCTCTCAGATATGCCATTTTGACTGGGAGAAAAAGGGGCTGATAACCTATGGGAAATTCCTTTCTGCTTTAGCCAATTCTGGAATTCATTTGACATGAACTCCTCTCCCCTATCTGACTGGAGAGATGACAGCTTCTGAGAGGAATGTCACTCAACATAAGCCACCCAATTTTTGAAAGTTTGAAAAGTCTCATCCTTACTCTTGAGTAAGAATACAAAGCAGAAACGACTGAAATCATCGACCAAGACCAAAATGTACTTGGCTCCTCCCAGGGATGGTGGATAGGGGCCAGACAGGTCCATATGGATCAGCTCAAGAATTCTTTTTGATTTTCTATCACTATGCTTGGGAAAAGGATGGACCTTCGATTTGGACCTCTTACAAATCTGACAATCCAGGTACTTCTGACAAGCCCTTAAACTCAGCCCATCCACCATCTCAGGCATCTGCCTGAGAACCTTAAAGCTAGCATGGCCAAATCTCCGATGCAACCGATGCACACAATTATCATGCATGGGAGAATTTGCCATCACAGTACTAGTTTGAGGCTCCTGTATACAATCATACATATAATACAGTTGGTCATGAAAAACCCCTTCAGCCACAATAGTACCATCCTTTAAAATAAAAACATTTGTTCCCTTTAAATTGTACTTCACAGCCCTCCTGTGTCAACTTGGCAACAGAAAGCAAACACATTTTTAAATCAGGAACATACTGAACATTTTTTACATCCATGTTCAAACATTGTACAAAACATGTACCTTTACCCAAACATTTTGACTTGGATCAATCAGCCAAACTCATACTTGAGGGGCCAGTCTCTTTAAAGTCCTTAAAAAGTTCTTTATTATTGGAAATATTTTCATTACAGCCACTATCCAAACACCACTGGGATAAATGTCTCTTTTGTTCTTTGCAGTTTGCAAAACAACTGCAGAAACAGTCATGCTGCTAGAAGCAGGCTTTTTCACCTTGGAATTCTTGGTTTTCTTTGCCTTGCATTCCTTGGAAAGGTGCCCCTCCTTCCCACAGTTCCAACAAGTCCTGGTCTTTACAACAAAGGCAGGAACTTCACCCTTACTGGAGTCTTTGGAGCTATCTGCTGGACCATTTGTAGAATTGTGGTCCTTTGGCTGTACAGCCTTTTGGGCAGGGGAAGTCTTTCTCTCCAGCCATTTTGCTTCTTCTTCCAACAAACGACCAGTAATGAAATTAATGGTCAAATTTGCTGGAAGCAGATTTTCGAAGGAAAATACTAAGGAATCGAATTTTTCTGATAAACTGGACAAGAGAATATGGCTTTTTTCTTGTTCAGTAAAATGCACATTGACCTCCTGTAACTGGTCAAAATACTGGCGCAAAGTTGAAATGTGTGTGGCCACATCACCATCTGGCTGCAGCTTTAGTCTTTACAGCTTTCTTGTTAACATTAGCTGTGAACCAGTTTCAGCATGGACATAGACTTGCTGCAGCGCCTGCCAAATGTCCCTGGCCATGGCACAACCTCGCACATACATCAACTGACCTCAATTGCCAAAATGAGGCTTGCATTCACTCTTTCCTCACATTGAAGCTGTAATAAAGAAGCCCCCTGGCCAGGGGGGGAGAGAATAGGGGCATGTATCAATTGCTGTTGCAAATAAGCTTCCATCTTCACAGCCCACAAATGATAGTTCTTATCATTTAGCTTTTGGAAGGCAAATACTGCTACACTCTGAGCCATTGTCCATAAACTCTCTAGCCCCTCTCAGCTGACTATCTGCTGCCCTATCAGGGTAGCTTACCAGCCGGGTGTTGTAAATGGTTCCGTCTCAGCAGCTCTTCACAGCTCGTCACAGGCATTCTCACCTTCCAGACCCCCTTCTGTGCTGGGCTTGTCAGCTCTTACCAGGCGCAGACAAAAGCAAGCTCCAACAGCTTCAAAGGAAAAAACTTCACACCGGAGGGACAAGTTGCCCAGATTGCCGCTTGTTAAAAGCCTCTCTCAACTTAGGCTTAAACAATCTGCAGCCATAAGAGCTTCCACAGCTCATAAAATTATGAGCCAGTTACTCTGGGCATCCCATAACCTGTCATTAGATATGCAGAGTGCGGTGATTCACTGTTCATATGAACAGTGATACATGCAGCAAAATAGCATGAGCCTTTTGAGCAAAACAAGTACTCCTCTGGTGCAAAGAAAAAATGCCATCTGAAAATCCTTTATGGATTTTATCAATAAACAAGTGAGAACAAAATAAACAATAGAAGACATTCACCCATGCTTCTATATGCCCCAAGATTCTTCTGGAGCTAAGGCAAGGAGCTCCTCAAAAGCAAGAGAAAACACACAGGCTAGAAACTTAAAACTAGCTTGAAAAAACCCCTCCCAGTTATATAGCGTTTCAGCATTCAGTCTTCCTGAGAAACAAAAGAAGAACTAATTCCAAGTTTCGATTTCTCATTTTCAACCCCCAAAGAACAGAATAACAAGAATAGACAGATTTATGAGCTTCTGATAGACTGGCTGGCGCCTTGGTGAAAAAATTTACTCACAATATCTATTTTCCCTGACATTCTATTCATGCTTTTATCATTTAATGATATTGATGAAATGAGAGGTAATGTTACCTGTGGTCATGAAAAAATATGTATTTCAAAAATCAGGAAGCAAATATCTAGACAAGTTAAATCCTCCTTTAAGAGTCCACCTAAGCCATTACAGACAACACAGCACTGTTCACAATCAACTACAAACAAATGTTAACAATAACACAACTCGCTACCCAGGAGGACTGCTTCTGTCCCATTCTCCATTTATTGCAATAATGCCGGTAGGACAATAAAGCAATCACCATTGAAATGAATAGATGTTGTGCAGCAGTAGTGATTAACTGATTGTATTCTTTGTTGATAAACAGCTTATAATTAAAACATGGCTAAATTATTTTCTTTATACTTTATGGTCACCAAATATTGTACTCTCTTATGATATGAAAAAGATACTATAGCCTAGAAATTAATTCAACAATTCAATTACTCATTGATATTCTGATGCTGGAAGGTGATTGTGTTTTAGATAAAAGAATCTTTCAAGTGTAAAGAATATTACTTTACAAAAGCCTTAAAATTTGATATGCTTCTGGAAACATGGAGCTGGATTAGTTGCCAGCCCCCACCCATCTTGCTGGTTCTGGAAAAAAATGTTTTATGAGGATGGAAATGGGCACTAAAACGAGCCATGCTTCCTTGAAGGTGCTGATGTAAAGGAGGGATTTAGAAGTGAAGGTGGCATAGGATCTTACCACTAAAAAGTTGTACAATTTAGTGGTTTAGAGCTTGTATGTAGCTTTACCTTTATGTTTGTATCGATGCATATTATTTTGGACAGGTTGACACTAAACCTGAGGTCACACAGACTAGCATATGATGAAAACTTCATAGGAAATGGGTTACTACCAGGATGACTGTTGTGCTTCCATTGTACTTCCACACAGTATTTTTGTATCATGCTGGCACTGTACAGTATTTAGATTATTCTCCATTGATGCCCCCTTGTCGTGGGAGAGAGGCTTGCATACCATAATGATGTTTTGAGCTATGCTGGTGTGAGAGTATGCTAGCATAATAGCCACCGGTAGGGTCTCCCATGCCAGACAGGTCAAAACCGAAGGGTCTGACAAGAAGCGTCAAAGTGCAGAATGGGCTCTCTAGCCTTATGGCAACCATCCTAGGAGAAGGAAAACTCTAATTCCAAACCCGGGCAGATGATGCTCATCCAACCCTGTAAGGTCAACCATCTAAGAGAAGGAAACTCTAATCAAACCTACGACCCAAGGACCTCGCTGCTACCATCCATGCTTGCAAGGCCACAGCAGATGAACCTTTGGTTTAAAGGGTGAGGCCAGTTCTGTGCATGCTGCGCTCCACCAGACAAATCCATTGCACAGGCTCGAAGGACAAATCCAACTCCGAAAAAGCCCTGTAGCAATAGGCGAAGGACGAAACGGCAGGTGTAAAGATGCATTGGAAGCCACAGACCCAACCCTGCATGCAGGTGGTTCAGGACTTTGGTCGCTTGAGGCTGACCCGGGAGATGACAGTCTTGTTCGGCAGCATCCTGAACGACCAAGCAGCCTTTTTAAAGGAGAACACTGCTTGCTCCATATGGAGAGGGGCCTAGAAAAGGTGGCCTAACGAAAGCTCATCCCCAACTACCTGGTTGGTTAGCCGCGGTCAACACGCATCTTCTGATGCGGTCAAACCAAGGCAAAGAAACAAAGGCACACATTGGCCTCCAAAGGTGTAAATAAACTGATAGTTGCATGCTGGAACATCAGAACCATGCAAGACTCTGCTGATAGTGGACAGCCTGAGTGTCGTTCTGCTCTAATAGCCCATGAACTATCACAACTTAATACTGACATCACTGCTCTTAGTGAAGTTCGTCTCCATGAGGAAGGCAGCCTTAAGGAACACAGCGCCGGCTACACACTTTACTGGTCTGGCAAACCCAAAACCAAAAAACATCTTTCAGGAGTAGGCTTTATGATTAAAAACTCCATTGCCTCCAAACTGGAAACCTTGCCAATATGACACTCTGATTGCATTATTTCCTTAAGCCTCCCACATGTTGTTCTCTTTAGTATATATACTCCAACTATGCAAGCCAACCCTGTAGAGAAAGACAAATTCTACACAGACCTATGCCAACTCATACAAAAAGTCCCTGTAGAAGATAAAATTATTATCCTTGGTCACTTCAATGCCAGAGTAGGAAAGAACTCCGAAGCCTAGAAAGGTGTCTTAGGCAAGCATGGTGTTGGAAATTGCAATGATAACGGACACCTCCTGCTAGAGTTCTGTGCAAAACAACAGCTGACTATTACAAACACTATCTTTCAGCAGAAAGATAGCTTGAAGACAACCTGGATCGTCCCCGATCCAAACATTGGCACCTCATTGACTATGTTCTAGTCCACCAGAGAAAGATTCGTGATGTCCATCATATCCGAGTGATGCCCAGTGCAGAATGCTAAACAGATCATTGCCTCATCAGATGTAAACTAAATCTTCATCTTAAGTTCAAACCTAAGAGGGGTGGCATCTTAAAGAAGAGACTCCAAGTCAACAATCTTCAACAAGCTACCATGAGAGACAACTTCCAGGCAAATCTGCAAACAAAACTTGAAGACCATACTACAGATCCTTCACCCACAGTGCTTTGGCAACATATGAAAAACAGTATTCTCCAGTCTGCGGAAGACTCCCTCAGGTTCTCCCACAAGAAAAATCAAGACTGGTTTGATGAAAACAACCAAGAGATCCAGGAGCTGTTGGCAAAGAAGAGAACTGCTCACCAGGCATACCTTGCCCACCCAACTTGCCATGTAAGAAAAGCAGCTTTCTGTCTCACATGTAGTAAACTTCAACAAAAACTCCGAGACATGCAGAACAAGTGGTGGATCAATATAGCAGAAAAGACACAATGCTGTGCAGATCTGGGTGATCTTAGAGGATTTTATGAAGCTCTTAAAGCAGTGTTTGGACCTACTTATCAGGTCCAAAGCTCCTTATACAGTACAGATTGTAAAACACTAATTACTGATAAAGCCTCCATCCTGAATCAATGGGCTGAACATTTTCAAAGTCTCTTTAGTGCCAACCGAGTAGTACAAGGCTCAGCTATCCAACATATGATACAAAAACCAATGAAAAATGAATTGGACATAGTTTCCACTTTGGAAGAGACCCTTAAGGCCATACAGCAGATGAAAAATGGCAAGGCAGCTGGGATTGATGGAATCCCACCTGAAATTTGGAAACACAGAGGTCATGTACTCCACGATAAATTCCACAAACTCCTTGTGAATTGCTGGGGAAAAGGGGAACTGCCATCAGATCTCCGAGATGCAGTCATCATCACCCTATATAAGAAAAAAGGAGCAAAATCCAATTGCTCAAACTATCAAGGCATAAGACTGCTCTCTATTGCTAGACAAATCCTTGCAAGGATACTCCTGAACAGATTAGTTCCTGCTATTGCATAAGAACTTCCTGAAAGCCAATGTGGCTTCAGAGCCAATAGGAGTACGACAGATATAGTATTTGCCCTTAGACAACTGCAAAAGCAATGTAGAGAGCAGAACAATGTAACATTTGTCAACCTCACCAAAGCCTTCGACACTGTGAGTAGAAAAGGTCTGTGGTAGATCCTGGAAAGACTAGGATATCCCCCCAAATTCCTTAAAATGATGATCTTGCTACACGAGGGCCAGTGCGGTCAAGTCAGATATGGCGATGCTCTTTCAGAGCCCTTTCTAATAACTAATGGAGTGAAGCAAGGTTGTGTTCTTGCTCCAACTTTATTTACAATCTTCTTCAGCATGATGCTGCAAAGGGCTACGGTAGAGCTTGAAGAAGAAGACAGCATCTATATACGTTACTGTACTGATGGTAGCTTGTTTAACTTAAGCTGTCTGGGGGCTTGCACTAAGACTCTAAACTATCTAGTCCGTGAGCTGCTCTTCACTGATGATGCTGCCCTTGTTGCCCACACAGAAGCAGCTCTGCAGCGCCTAACATTCTGCTTCGCAACAGCTGCAGAGCTGTTTGGGCTGGAAGTCAACCTTAAGAAAACAGAAGTTCTTTACCAGCCTGCACCACAAGATGAATACCACCACCCCCCCACATTGCCTTCGGCAACTCTCTGCTTAAGTCCATTCAGCAGTTCGCCTACCTGGGAAGCATCATCTCCTCAGATGCCAAGATTGACAAAGGGATAGATCATAGATTAGCAAAGGCATATAGTGCATTTGGAAGACTTCACAAAAGAGTCTGGAGTAATAAACACATGAGGTGAAACACAAAAATCAGTGTGTATAGAACCATTGTTCTGTCTATTCTCCTTTATGGGTCTGAAACTTGGGTCACCTATTGCTACCACTTACGACTCCTAGAATTCAGTGCTGTATATGCACAATCCTAAATATACACTGGACTGACTATGTGATGAATGTTGCTGTCCTTGAGCAAGCAGGGATCATCAGCATTGAGGCCATGATATTGAGAACACAGCTGCACTGGGCAGGGCACGTTTCTAGGATGGAGGACCATTGCCTCCCAAAAATAGTACTCTACGGAGAACTCGCCACTGGTTAGTGTAAGAGGGGTGCTCCAAAAAAGTGATACAAGGACTCCCTGAAACAACATCTCAGGCTCGGCCAAATTGATCACCAACAATGGTCCGCCCTGGCATCACATTGGGAGGCGTGGAGATGCACTATCAACAATGCTGCAGCCTTATTTGAGAACTGACGCCGAACAAGTCTTGAAGAGAAATGACAACGCAGAAAGAATCACAACCCAGAAACATCACCCAAGGAGACCTTCTGCTGTGCTTTCTGCAACCGGACTTGTTTATCTTGGATTGGCCTTTTTAGTCATTAGCGCACTTGCTGAAAACGCGGGATGGGTCCTTCCTGAATCTTCATTTGCGAAGAAAAGCCAGAGAGAGACAGATTCTATCAGTGTTACACAGGCTAGACCTAATTACCCTGAAGGCACAAGATCCTGTATGATGTTGGAAGCCAAGCAGCATTGACCCTGGTTAGTACTTGGATGGGAGATCATCAAAGAATACCAAGCCCTGTCAGCTATATTTCACAAGAAGGCAATTTGACAGATTACCTGTAAGTATTTCTTGCCTAAAAAAACCCTATGCAATTCATAGGGTTGCCATATATCAACTGGTAAGTTACCGTAAAAGCACATAGGTACATTATACTGGCTGTCCTGTTTTTGAATATTCACATAGTTTTATGGACAATTACAATACGAATATATACATTTTATAATATTGTGCATGGTGCTTAATAGTGTGTGGCTGTCGTGGGCACTAATCTTCCTAGTTATTGTTGGCTACACTAGTTGAGAACCCAATTTGGATCTAGCCAAAATGGGCTCTTAAGTCATCCCAGCAGGTTTTATTAAAGCTGGAATTTACAATTTTATGTTTTTAGATTCTGATAGGTTTTCATGCTGCTGCCCCCCTGTACTGTTTGTTTATTTTATTTCATTGCTGGGATTGTTTGAAATTCATTGTGGTTTATCTTTTTATCTATACACTGCCTTGAGTTTGATTTTTCTGTCAATGAAAGATTCAGTCTAAATTAATATCTAAATAAATTAACAGATATAAAATAAATTCTGCATTCCTCTTCTGTTGGATTTCTGTCCTCTATCGCTTCCCTCTTTGATGCTTTTACTGCCTCCATTAAGAGTTGATTCTCAAGGAAGAAACAAAAGAATTACAGTTTTTCAAAAATGCTGAAGTTTATTAGAGGCCTGTGTGCTTCAGAAATACAATTTCCTTCTTCAGGGCGAAACTGAACAATTACACCTACTAGCTCTAGGGAATTTCTGATTCATACTTTTTTCATGAAGAAGTAAATCATATTTTTGAAATGTATTGGATTTCCATAAAGTCAGGAGGTTTTGAGAATCTATTTCTCTTTCTTTTGTTACATAGACTGCTTTCCTTCTTTATTTTCAGTTCATTCACAAGACCAGTATTGGGGGAAAATTACATGTCATGCAAGATAATGGCGGGGAGGGTCAACTTGAAATAAATCAGGTGTTGGCAGCTCTTAGGTGTTAAGGGACAGCATTGTCCCCCTCCAGGAACCTTGGAGAACCATCTTGTCCTGCTCTCAACTACAAACAAGGTCCAGAAGTCCTGAGTCTGTGAGCTGTGATCACTTGGAAGCCAAGAGTCAATAACAGATATGTGGTGTCAAACATTTCAGGGAGAAGAAGGTTTTAAACTAGAGTCAAGATTCCAGAGAGTATGTATAGCCAGGATGAGGGTCATGATTTGCATCTTCCTGGATCCTATTACGTTCCCTCTCACTCCCACAACTTTGTAAATATGCCTTATCACCTGCAGCTTTAATACCAGTCTGTACTGCATCTGAAGAAGTGGGATCATATCCACAAAAGCTCATGCTAAAATAAAAACTATTTAGTCTTAAAGATCCTGTTATATTTATTTTTCCTTTCCTCACCCTTCCTTCTTCCTTTTTATAGTCAAGTTGTTAACTAGTCCAGAGGTCATCAGAAGGCCCTTCTCATGCTGGGCACATGAAGAGGAGAACTGAAGTTGTTCTCAGTGAGGTAGCTGGTATACGTAACCAACTTTTATAGGTGGCATGCTCAGCCTATGCCCAGATCCCAGGCAGTATTTAAAGAGAGTGTTCCACAGCCATGCCACTCTTGAGGCCTTGATTGCACCTTTTCACATTGTCTGTGAGGAATGGTCTAGGCCAGATGCCTGAGCCTCCACCTTTCTCCATGACTGTGGGGCATTCCCTCCAGCTCTTCTTCCTGCTCTGAACCTGACCTGACCTGCAGGACAGAAGGAAGGCTTGGCTGGCCACTGGGCATATGTTGTGACTCCTCCATAGGTATGTCTGGTTCTTCTTCCAATGCAGAAGAAATCTCGGGGGGCATGAGGGGCATGGCAACTCTGAAATTTTTCTTAACCAAAATGGCTCTAAAAACTTCCTAGAGGGTAAGAGGGAAATTTTGCTATGTTTTTGTCTTTTTCAGCAGGAAGTGACCTAGAGGTCAATGTCTGGCTTTCTTCCAGTTGAAAAATAGCCCCTGTTGGGCCTAACATGGCTGGGGAGGAAAATGTGGCAAAAGTACCCCCCCATATCTTCTAGGGCTTTTGGGGGCAAAACATATTTTAAATGCATATTTTTTCAGGTTCTGGGGGACCCCAAGGGCCACAAAATTACCTTGGATGCCATATGAGATTCATAGGACACACTTTTTTCATCCCTGGACTAAATAGGACTTAATCAATGTATGGAGAAAATGCCACTGGAGAATTCCATCATGTACCACACTGTTTCCTGAAGCCCGACAGATGTTCCAGAAAGATTAATTTATGGGGATATATGAATCAGGAGATATATAAGTCCCTGGATATATGAGAGAATATGAGACACTTGTGCTTATTCAGTCTGGACTAGAAAGGGATGTGGATGGAAAGTGAAACTTCACATTGTTTTGAGTCAGATTCAGTTGTGGCTACAAGAATGGACAGGAATGGTGCTTTGGCCTTGGAGTCAAAAAACTTTATCAGACACAAAGAATAAGGCATCATAATGATGCCACATAACCACGAAAGGGTGCACGTGCCACATGACATTGACCTTTCACAGTAAATGTGGGGGGTGGGGAGCATTCTTTTGCTAGCATAAAAATTGATTTTTTTATGCCAGCAAGAGAACACTTTAAATGGAGAGTCTGATAAAATCCTAACAATTCTGGTAAAATTACAGATTCATAGCACTCTAGAGCATAATGTAGGTGTTCACCCACACAATTCAAATCATGTGGAAGGAAAACAGGACCATCACCTTCATCATATTGGAAGGAAAAAGATCTGAAACAGGGAAGATCCTCAAAGGGGTATTCACCTATGTTGTTTTAACACTCAGCATCATAATGATTCTAATCATGAGGATGGGCAATGAATGCATGAATACGGCTAATGACTGGAGCAGCTTAACTCATTTAAAACTACTGTTCTTTGAAAACATCTATTGCAATTCACCAGAAAATCTCATAAGCAAGCGAGGCTGAAACAAAGTTATACAAGCATTTCCCCAGTGGACTGCATCCAAAAGTTATCCGTTCTAAAGGAAGGGAAATTTTGCCTTCTTCCACTGATCTGGAAGTCTTATCCTCCCCATCATCCCATCACACATCTTCCTCATTCAAATTGCCCTCAATCCTTTGTGCAAGATGAAAGAAAAGCCAATAAAATCAGGTCAATTATAGAAATATCTGCATTCATTCAGATTACATTTGTAAGTAATGATAAGAGCCCAATTAAACACCACAGTCCTATTCAGGGACATTAACTGCAGCAGCATGAGCAATATTTAGCACTGTAGCAGTGGACACAGTATTCAAAGGAAGGCACAGAAAGGGAAAATAAGTTCTTTTATGTACCTATTACCTCTTAAAGAGGAACAAATGGAAGGAATTGTTGGCATGGTGATACATAGGGATGGCCAAAACATGGCAGGAGTTTTTCTATTCAAATTCTCTCCTTTTCTCCTTCTCAACATCTGTCTTGCTTTAATTACAGCTGTCAGACTGGCAACGCAGAGAGGCTGTCTGAATTTAAGGATGGCTGATCAGGCTTAAAGCCTAAGGTAGCATTTAGTAGCCACACTGACAGCAGTCGTAAGGGAAGAGAGGGAATTCTACAGGTCCAGGAGGTAGATATGAGGTGACAGATCAAGGCAGGGGACAAATCTGTCAGGATTATGTAGATGTATGACTGCTAAATGGAAAACAGACATGAGGGGACCATGCATGATAAGAAATTTCCTATCTTGGCTGGTCTTTGTATTTCCCTCTCATAATGATGTGACCACCACCATCTTTCAATGTGGCTGGTGGATGTTATGATGACTACCTGGCCTAAAAGACAGTCCTCTACTTGAGGATGTCCTCTATTTGAAGGGCTATCTGGACCACGTGTGACTTAAAGAGCCATTAATAGGAAATTCTTTATCAATGACTTGGATGATGGAATAGAGGGCATTCTTATCAAGTTTGCAGATGCCACCAAATTAGGAGGGGTAGCTAATACCCCAGAGGACAGGATGAAAATTCAAAATTACCTTAACAGATTAGAAAGCTGGGCTGAAACTAAAAAAATGAATTTCGGGAGCTGGGTATGTTTAGCCTGGAAAAAAGACGGTTAAGAGGCGATATGATAGCCTTGTTTAAGTATTTGAAGGGGTGTCACGTTGAGGATGGAGCAGGCTTGTTTTCTGATGCTCCAGAGACTGGAACACAGAGCAATGGATGCAAGCTCCAGGAACAGAGATTCCACCTCAACATTAGGAGGAACTTTTTGACAGTCACAGCTGTTTGGCAGTGGAACACACTCCCTCAGAGCGTGGTGGGGTCTCCTTCCTTGGAGGTCTTTAAACAGAGGCTGGATTGCCATCTGTCGGGGATGCTTTGATCAAGATTTCCTGCGTGGCAGGGGGTTGGACTGGATGGCCCTCGTGGTCTCTTCCAACTCTGCAATTCTATGATTCTATGAAATGTAGGATACTATACTTGGACAGTAAAAAGGAAATGCTCAGCTATAGGATGGGTGACACCTGGTTTGACAGCAGTGTATGTGAAAGGGTTCTAGGAATCTTAATGGACCACAAACTAAACATGAGTCAGCAGTGTGATGCAGCAGCCAGAAAAGCCAGCACAATTCTAGGCTGCATCAATAGGAGTATAGTGTCTAGATCAAGGGAAGTAATAGTGCCACTTTATTCTGCTTTGGTCAGACATCACCTGGAATGCTGTGTCCAGTTCTGGGCACCACAATTCAAGAAGGATATTGACAAGCTGGGACATGCCCAGAAGAGGGCAACCAAAATGGTAAAAGATATGGAAGCCATGTCCTATGAGGATTGGCTTAGGGAGCTGGGTATGTTTAGCTTGGAGAAGGTTGAGAGGTGACACGGTAGCCATGTTTAAATATTTAAAGGGATGTCATACTGAGGATGGAGGAAGCTTGTTTTCTGCTGCTCCAGAGACTAGGACACAGAGCCATAGGTTCAAACCACAGGAAAAGAGATTCTACCTAAACATTAGGAAGAACTTCCTGACACTGAGAGCTGTTCGGCAGTGGAATGCACTGTCTTGGAGTGTGGTGGGATCTCCTTCTTTGGAGATTTTTAAATGGCCATCTGTTGGGAATGCTTTAATTGGGTATTCCTACATGACAGGGGTTGGACTAGATGTCCTTTGTGGTCTTTTCCAACTCTGTGATTCTATGATCGGAGGAATCAGGAAGTTGCCCATCACCAGTTGGCACTTGAACAACAGACTGAATGGGTCAACTGTGTCCCTGGACATAATCTTCCCTGTGATTACTTTAAATTTCATTTCTGTGTCTGTTTTATTTGTACTAGAATGAGACCGTTTCATATAAATCAGTGTCCCATCTTGTTTTCTTCCTCCTCTTTCTCTCTGATACAGTTTGTCCTCAATTGGCAATATGAAAAGCATTTAATAAGGTTCTCCTTAATTATTTTGATTAGCAAACTGATTAAACATGAGGAGACACCATCAGATAGATCTATGACTGGTTGGAAAACCATACACTTTGAACTGGAAGGAAGGCTTGAGTGGAATGTTTCAGGGTTCTGTCTGGGACCAACACTTTTTGACATTGTTATTGATGTCTTAGGGCTCATCTACACCAGCCAAGTTATGCCAGCTTCCCGCCAGTATATATTGTATTCGGAGGTGGCCTGTTCTGTCCCTGTTGCCACAAGAAAATGGGCCAGAGTCCACACAGGAATGCCGACCCATTGCTGCAGCTGCCAGTACCATTTTCCCTGCTCTGCCAGGTCCAGGCAGCTGGCCACACCATGTGACAAGCCTGGCAAGTGATCAGCCTTGGACACATGCTGCAGGTCTGCTACCTGGACCTGGCACAGCATGGGTGACTGGCAGCAACAGCAAAGGCTGGCTGGCCAGGAGGGCTCCCGTGGACATGTAGGGACTGATCCGTCCTTTCCCAGTGGGAACACATTAAACTGGGTATTTTAAAAATATGTAGTAAAGGACCCTATCCTGATTTGCTCCCATCTTAGTCCCATAACTGCCCTGGGAATGGTGAGGTTAGCCCCAGGGAAGAATGGGACAAAAGCCCTGCATCATCTGAACTGCATGGCTCTGGAATGGAGTCAAGCTGGGGTATTTGGCCAGTGTAGACAAGCCCTCAAATGATGAAGTGGATGGAATCCTTATCAAGTTTGTGGATGATACAAAACTGGGAAGGGTAGCTAACACATTGGAAGATAGGAACGGAACTCAAAATGACCTTGATAAACTAGAAAATTGGTAAGAATTAATAAAATGGTACTCATCAGAGACAAATATAAAATTCTACATTTAGGCCACAAAATCCAAATGCACAGGTATAGAGTAGAGTACACTTGGTTTTGCAATACTACATGTGAAAAGGACCTTGGGAGCAATGTTAATCATAAGTTAAATATAACACTTTGCTGCACAAAGAAGACAAATACTATTTTATCCTGTATTAATAGAACCATAGTTTCCAAATCAAGGGAAGTAACAATGCCACTATATTATGTGCTGGTCAGGCCACATGTGAAATATTGAATTCAGTTATTTGTACCTCTTTTTAAGAAGGATATAAACAAGTTGTAGCAGGTTTGGAGAAGGATAGCAAGCATGATATGATTCAAAGACATAGCCATGTTAGTCAGGAATATCAGTAAGCAAGGGAATCTTGTAACACCTTTGAGACTAACTGACAGAAAGAAATTGTAGCATAAGCTTTTGTAGGCTTGGGCTACTTCCTCAGATACACTTGTTCATCTTCTGATCCGATATATGCCATCCTCTGTCAACAATGGGCTTCAGCACTCTACATTGGGAAAACAGGCCAATCTCTACACCAGAGGTTAATGGATGTAAATCAGACATTAGGAATTAGAATATATAAAAACCAGTTGCAAAATACTTCAGTCTTCCTGGACAGTCCATCTCTGACTTCAGGAACAGCTATATTTGAACAAAAAAACTACAAGGCAAGATTGGAAAGAGAAACAGATGAATTGGAATATAGCCACAAATTCCAGTCCATCAACAGTGGGTTGAACAGAGACAATATTTTCCTGGCACACTAAACATATTTTAACACTAGTTAACACCATAGTCTCATGAGGGTGCTCTTGGCCAATTTATCACACCTACGTTTTGGTTCCCAACCAGTATCATACTACATTTCAAAACTCCCCTCATCACATAGATGGTCAACCATCCACCCTGGCCTTAGGCAACTTCTTGGTCCCCCAATAATTATTGTTAAACTGAACTTGCCACCTCATCACCACACCAAGTAGTTCTGCATTTCTTTTGCATTTCTATGGCTTTTCAACAGCCTACTTACAAGGTCTGTTCTTAGGCACCAGTTCATTCCTTGCATCTGAGAAAGTAGACCAAGCTTAGCTTATTTATTTCTCTCTGTTAGTCTCAAAGCTGCTACTAGATCCCCTTGCTTACTGATATTCCAAACTAAAACAGCTATGTCTTTGAATTCTACCCCAAAGGGACAATGATATCATTAAGCTGTTACATGGTAGGGCAGGAATGGGCTGTTGTAGAGGCTGTGGGGGAATATTGCCTTCTGAGGGGTTGTTCCCCACTCTATCAACCCACCCTGCTAACTAATTTTTTTTCTCTGACTCCCCCCCCCCTCAGTGTTCCCAGGTGATTTGGGGATAATTTTGCTATGTTTCAGGTATCTCTGCACCATTTTAGGCCCAGAAAAAGCTTGGCTAAGATCCTCCATTGGGAGATGTTGTTAAGAAGACTTAGAGCTTGTCTAGATGGGCTATTTATCCAATCTTTTCCCCATCTTAGAGCCTTGCAGTCCAGATGACGCAGGCAGTCCTCACAACCCCAGGGCAAAGACGGGATACAGACAAAGTAAAGCCCAATAAAACATTTTTTTAGAAGAACACCTACCAAAACCCATTTCCTTACAGAAAAGCCAGATTGGACCCCACGTGATGGCAGGAGCCCTTACTGGAACACCAGCCTACTGCTACAGCTGGCACCTGTGTCAAATTCTCTGAAGCCAGGAAGTAGACCTGCAACATGTGACCAAGGCTGGTCACATGCTGGGGGCCTTGGTCTGGCTTCCTGGCTATGAAGAGTGGGATGTGGGTGGTGGTGGCAGTGGCAGCTGCAGAGACTGGCCGGCATAGCAGTTTAACTCCTGTTTCATCCAGGTAACGGGGGAGCAATGGGCCTGATCCACAGGCAGAATACGTCAGCAGGGAGCTGGCATATTCTGACCCATGTAGATGGGCCGATAGGGAGGTGCTTGCAACTGCCTCTCACAGTGCATTTAGCTCTAGGAAGAAAACTGGGCATATCATTGCTCACCCTCTGCTCCTCAGCAACTCAGAAATGTCTAAGCTTAAAAGGTAAGGGTTTTTTGGGGTGGGGGGCTTTTGGTTATTGCAATGATGAAACAACCATAAAAGTGAACTGTAATGTCTTACCATTGTAATTGCTGAACATTGAATTGCTGCCATCCCCAAAATAAACTTCTCCTGGACCTAATATGTTCCCTCATAGCCTCAAGGGGTTTTGAATGGATATTTTTGGACAATTTCCTCCCATTCTTTTTCATGTATTTTTGGAAGAGCTGTTTGTACCTGGTGCCCACAAAAATGGCCTTGGGAGCCACATGTGGCCCATGGGCTGCAGTTTGTCCATCCCTGCACCTAATCAGGCATACACAAGGGGTTCTGAGGCCTATTTAGTCATCTCTATGCTCACATGCATGTGCCACTCACTGAAAAGCTGAAACACAGATACTTAACATAAAGTATAATTCTTGTTGCTCATGATTAGTAGACTCATGGTGGGAGAATCACAGAAGCTTGCTACAAACTGCTGAAAGTCATCTTCAGTAATGCCCAAAACAGATTTAACTAAATATACTGAATTTCTGGCTTAGAAGGGATTCAGCAGCAACCTGTATGTAATCTTAGGACTTTTTCAGACAAACCAAAAATAATGCTAGCAGCCTCGCCAGGTTGCGAGGCTGCAGCACTAGAGGGCGTCCGTTTCGCATGACGCTCCTTCCCAGCGGTACTGTTGCAGTACCGCTGGGACATTTGACCATCATATTTTGGATTTTACCTTCATATTTTGCATTTGATCGTTGATCGTGAGTAAAATATGACGGTAAAATCCAAAATATGATGGTCAAATGTCCCAGCGGTACTGCAACAGTACCGCTGGGAAGGAGCGTCATGCAAAACGGACGACCTCTAGCGCTGCAGCCTCGCAACCTGGCGAGGCTGCTAGCGTTATTTTTGGTTTGTCCGAAAAAGTCCTTAGATGCATATGTTAATGATTGATGCATGAAATAACAAGACCAGACACAGAAGATTGGGTTGCAATATGGGCCACTTTATTGATATCTTACCTATTTAATTGCATATTTCTTGGGGTATGCAAACCTGTAAAAGGGGGAGACCCATTGCGGGGGCAGCTGGGCAGTTGGTCACAAGTGACTTATCTCCCAGCATCCCTGGGCGACTCACCTGAGCCCCAATGGGGATCCTGGCATCCTGGCTGGAGGGCCCTGCCCCAGGCAACAGATCCTTAAGCCATGTAGCTTCTGGGAAGGATCGCAACCTGATGCTGGCCCTAAGGATAGCCTACCTTGCTGCACCCCATCCATTAAGATGCCGGTACAGTTCAGTGAGGGCCATCCTTCCACTCAATTTGAGGTTGCCATAGGTGAATGCCTAATCATTGTCTCCCCACTCCCTGCCACAGATAGGGGCAAGTGTCCACTTAGCCCCTATCCCCCACACAGGAGACTAATACAGCCCTCACCCCTCGTCGCATACCCTCAAGAAACAACGGACGCCCTCTAGCGCTGCAGCCTCGCAACCTGGCGAGGCTGCTAGCGTTATTTTTGGTTTGTCCGAAAAAGTCCTTAGATGCATATGTTAACACGTGTGAATGATAGTCATTTTTGGACAGCTATTTGTTGGGGATGCTTAGATTGCATTCAGTACTGTAGATCTTCCATTGAGTAGCATGTAGAATCATAGAACTGCAGAGTTGGAAGAGACCACAAGGGCCATCCAGTCCAACCCCCTGCCACGCAGGAAATCACGATCAAAGCATCCCCGACAGATGGCAATCCAGCCTCTGTTTAAAGACATCCAAGGAAGGAGACCCCACCACACTCCGAGGGAGTGTGTTCCACTGCCGAACAGCTCTTACTGTCAACAAGTTCCTCCTCATGTTGAGGTGGAATCTCTGTTCCTGGAGCTTGCACCCATTGCTCTGTGTTCCAGTCTCTGGAGCAGCAGAAAACAAGCCTGCTCCATCCTCAGCGTGACATCCCTTCAAATACTTAAACAGGGCTATCATATTGCCTCTTAACTGTCTTTTTTCCAGGCTAAACATACCCAGCTCCCTAAGTCTCTCCTCATAAGGCATCGTTTCCAGACCTTTCACCATTTTAGTTGCCCTTCTCTGGACATGCTCCAATTTGTCAATATCCTTTTTGAATTGTGGCACCCAGAACTGGACACAGTATTCCAAGTGAGGTCTGACCAAGGCAGAATAGAGTGGCACTATTACTTCCCTTGATCTAGACACTATACTTCTATTGATACAGCCCAAAATCACATTGGCCTTTTTAGCTGCCGCATCACACTGTTGGCTCATGTTCAACTTGTGGTCTACTAGGACTCCTAGATCCCTTTCCCATGTAGTCTCATTCAGCCAGGTCTCTCCCATCCTATATTTATGCATTTCATTTTTCCGCCCTAAATGCAGTACTTTACATTTCTCCGTATTGAATTTCATTTTGTTAGCTTTGGCCCAGCTCTCCATTCTATGTAGAGCTAGATAACTTGTAAAATCCCTTTCAACTCTCTAGCTCTATGATTATTGCTATGGCCACTGCCCGCATTCCACTTTGCTATCATGATAAATAATGTACAAATTATGAAGCTCCAGAGCTTGGACTACAACTGACAGAATCCCCCAGAATCCAAAAATCCCCTCCACCTTCTCAAGCTTATGTATTATAAAAGCAGTGTGTGGGTATGATTGGTGGATAAAAACAGGTACTAAAGCAAGTAGTACACATGTCTGAATTTGAAGGCCATCAGGTCATTGTTAGGGGACCAAAACTGTTATATGGCTCATACTCTGAAAATCTGATTTAACCATCTCAGTCAACTGTAGGCATCTGCCAGCCAACTGTAGTAGAGTGTGAACCATCACTTTAACAATCTGAAGAATGCTATTAATATTTAAAGGCATTTTTGAATGTTTAAACAGAATGTCAAAATTTTATGAAGCCATTTAGAAATGGTTTTGCCTCTGACATTATGTTTCTTCAGATTGTTCTCATCCAAAATGATGTTTCTTTTCAGAAGGAAAAGCCAATGCAGATGAAGCAAGCACAAGCATCAATATGCAGAAAACACAATTTCTGAGCCAAGTCTGCACGTAATAACACATACACATCATTTTTTCCTGACTCCTGCATTGAAAAAAAAACACCCAAGTGCTGTTCTTTCAAATGAAGATCTAAGGCTTAACCCTTAAAGCTCCAGCATGCTATGATGAATTGTATTTTTAAAAAGATAGAACAGTCCTGGAAAATGTGAATTGTGGCAGAAGAGGTGCCTAATGGGTAGATTTAATAATGCTATTAAATCATTTTCAGAAACCATGGAGAAGATGCAAGGAACAGCAGACAATTTTGTGGTGGAGAAGGCATTAATCTGATACACATACTTATTGAATGATTTTGTTTTTTAGATGCACGGGTTTTGGTTTACATGAGGAGCTTCCCTAGTCAGAGTGTAGGGATGATAAAATCTGGCTGATCTACTTTCTCCAATATTCATTTTAAAAAACAACAACCCTCAAGTTGTTTCCCTCTTAATGTGAAGAAATTTGCAAATTTTGGTTAATTCTTCAAAAATGAATATAAATCCCATTTATATCATCAAAATATAGTAGATAAGGTGTTCCTACCATGGGGACACTGATGTTGTACCTGCCTGCTAGCTTCTAAACTTGAGGAACTTCTAAAAAATAATAATAATGCTGGCAACTCTCAATTCAGCAGTAACACTGAGAGCCTTATGCACAAGGGGAGGGGAGCAGCAGTAGAGCCTAAGAACAGTGCATCCCACCTCGCCTTGTTGCATGATGTCTGTGTGCTTCAGCTGTTCTCCTGTCCCAATCCTATGGGAGATGGTGGTAAACGCAAGTCTTTTTGCTAACTGGAAAAAGCAGTTAGCAAAAGGACTCACATTTACCATTGTCTCCCAATGGACTGGAATGGGAGAACATCTGAAGTACACTGACACCATGCAGTAAGCGAAGGTGGGATGTGCTATTTGCTGACTTCAGTGCCTTCCCTCACACGATAAGCCTCTGAGATTCAAACCATACCTTTATCAGTTAAGTGCTGAAAACCTTGGTCCTAGATAAATGAATATGTCAGCTTTGTTTCTTTTATGTTCAACATTTTAAACCCTCATATTTTTTTATTCTCAATATGAAGACATTTGCAAATTTTGGTTCATTCTTATAGGTTCAAACTGGGATTAAATTCTCACCCTTCCCCACCAAAAAGGATTGTGTTTATATCATGGCCCACAAAGAAGCTGTGTGCTAGAAGGAATTAAAAGATTAATTGAGTAGTTCGTGCATGATACTGAGAAATTGCTGTGGATTCATTCCATGGCAAGTCAAGCAGTTCCTTTTAGTTAAATACTACTATTTCTTTTTTTCCAACATGAAGGGTGTGAGACTTTCATACTTTTTGCACAGCATTCTGCTAATCCATGGAGTTTTCTTAAGATTTCTTGGCACATTTGTTCAGACAATTAATTTGGCTTTCTCACAGAGGTCTGCTCCATCCAATCAAATCCATAAAATAATTATTAGTAAATATGGTTATATGACTGCAATTCTTGCAACTGCATTTGGTGTGTTTATGATGATTCCAAACATGTTGAAGACTTGCAGGTTCAAAATATGTTGAATACTTATGGGGGTCATTTAAATCCACTCTTTGGGAATGTGTAGATTACTGAGCAGGGATCTTTGTAGTTCGAAGAGATGGGCTCAGTTTAAAAACCTTCAAGTCAGATTTTACTCTGTGCTGTACAGTGAGGGCTAATGATGCTACATGCCAGCTGTAGCATTTTTGTTTCCCATAAATTAGCCCAGAGGCCTCCAAGAAAAATTGGAGCACCCAGCATTAAAGGGCTATCAGCAGCTCAGACTGAGAAGATCACCCCTGCCTCCTGTTAGCTGTAATGTCAACTTGATGTGCTTGCTTGCTTGCTTTCAGGCTGTTTGTGTTGTTTGCTTAATTTCTGCACCAGAGAAAGAAGCTGTTTCTACTAGAGACCAAGTAGTGGGAGGATTTGTAACACAAATCTAGTCTACACAAATCTAATACTTGTGTGCCTTTTCCTTGGAAAAGGATTCACTGAATGAACAAGGACCGTGTACCTTTTCCAGCCATTACTTACTGGGCTTGAATCAACATGCAAGCAGGAGAATGCCCAACCTCCTTTCCATTGTGGCTTTCCTCATATGAAAAGCGTGAAGTTGAAGAGAAGTTTCCTGTTCATGTAAAGCAGAAGTGGAGAAAGTGCATCCCATAGACCACAAGTGGCCCCTGAGACCCCCATTTTGTGTATCTCAAGCTCCCCAGGAGACCCCTGAAAGGACCCCTCTTTAAAAACAGCTCAAGTTTTGGGCAAACCTCCCCTCAACTCCCCTAAACTGATGGAAAAATGTGGTGGTTTGGGTCACCTTTCCCTCACAGCTCCTCACAACTCCTCAAATCCTGAAAAAAAATATGATAGAAGTTAGCTATTTTTCGCTCAGAAAATCCCAGAACCAGAAGTAACATGATGTCACTTCCAGTCACATCAGGAGCAATGGCGCTATCTACAGAGAGATCATAGGTACGTGGAATGATTCCCCATCCCAATGTAAGAAGTCTCCACATGAGCAACACCCGCATCCTTGCCTGTATGTTTTTTCATGTAAAGGTTGTTGAATGAAAATGTTTAAATTTTGTGATAAACATGATAGGCCTGTCAATGTGCAGATTTTTAAGCTTCAAATTGTGTGAATTTCTGTTTTCAGGAGGTATGTCTTGAATAAATCTATTTTAAAAAATTGAAAGAGCAAATTTCTCACACACACCTAGTACTGTAACAAGCACTGCTGGGGTGTGGAAGGCAGCTTGATCAGGGCTCTTAAAACTTGGAAGTTGAAGAAATAATACAGTTTGACACCACTTTAACTTCAGTGGCTCAATGCTATGGAATCTGGGATCTGCAGTTTGTTGTGGAACATCTGAACAGCTGAAGTTCTCTGATAGAAAAAGCTAAATAGAAAGCAAAACTACAAATCCCAGAATGCCATAGCATTGAGCCATGGAAGTTAAAGTGGTGTCAAACTGCATTATTTCTGTAGTCTGTCAGCAGCACCTTCAGCCACATTCTCAGTGGTGGGGTGGAGGGACAGGGCAAAGGCAAGCTACAGACTGCATTGGAGGAAGCATTGCTCTAACTACTGCAACTCTGCCTTGGGGAATTGTAAAGTTGGTATAAAGAAACTGTATTTTCTTTCTCCAGACCTCTGGAGTCTATTCTTTTGAATTCCCCAAGAACGTTGGCTCAACACACCGAGATAGTTCAAAAGATACTTGATTAAAATTACTATATCTCTGCTTTGGGACATTTTCTTTTCCTCAGCCAAATGTGATGGAAATATAGGAAGTTGACTTATGCCAGGTCAGATTATTTCTGTTTCTGTCACTACTTGCTGTCAAAATCTCTTCAGAGTCTCAGGTAGAATACTCTTCCATCAATTGCTACCTGATTGCTTCAACTAGAGGTGAATACCTGTAACAGGGTAGCTGCAGCCTTCACAACTGGCTCATTGGACAAATGATGGGCATTATCAGATATGAGACTTAAATTCAAATCTTGTTTTAAAAAACAGGAAGATGACATTATATTGGCAATATGATGCTTATTTGCATTACAAATGCTTTCCTTTCACTTTCTTTTCCATGTTCAAAACACATTTGCATGTGTATGCACAGGAGTTAGAATTGTTAAGCTTCTTGGAGTTGTGGTGTATTTTATGTTGGCTTTCAGTGTGGTATAGGCCACCACTTAAATCTATAGATTAGGGAAAGAGAAAAATCTAGGAATTTTATTAATACACAAATAGGTTTGAATATTGGATTCTAAGGACATTATCAGACTAGCATCTCAAACTGCTGTAATAATACAAGTAAGGAAGGCAGAAACATTGTGGCATCATAACTGAAATTATCAGACAACCTCCACTTGTGTTTTAAGAACGGGGTTAAAGGTCCCGCAACACTAACACTTGTCTTCGCATTACCTTTCATTAACAATATATTAATGCTTTTAACTGTCCTGCACATGGTCCTTTAAGATAAATGTCCACTTACTTCCATGTTAGCCAGGGTGCAAGATCTCGGTGGTTCTCACAAGAAGATGCAAATCCACATTAAAACACTGAAAATACTTTAAAAAAGCCCTGAAACACATAAAAACTTGCCAGCAATACAGGACAGTTCATAAAAAGAGTGTCTTGTTGATCACTGTCATGTTGTCACATGGACGTTTTCTTGATGACAATAGGAACGGGGGAAAGAGAGCTGCCCATTCATGCTGCATTCTCGTAATTACAGTGGGACATGGTTTTAAACACTCCTCAATACCATGAAAATAACAATATTGAGGAGCTATTCACAGCTTAGCCCATGAATAAATAGTGATACCTTATTTGCAGCTGGTGCGCAAGCTGACCATGGAAGGAGGATGACATCTGATAATTTCAGCCATTATGTTTTTATTGCATCATAAAGATGCAATTTTTGTCTTGTCTGATAAAGTCCTAAGAATATATCTACAGTACATCATTATAGCAGTTTGATATTATTTTAACTGCTGTGATCCTGAGAACTCTAGTCAGATGAGGTACTTAGGATATTCTGTCAGTTCACTTGCCTGGGCCATAGCACTGAACTACAGCACTCAGGTTCTTTGACAGGTGATTCTAAGCACCTCATCAAACTGCAAACCCATAGGGTGGAGCCAAGGGAGTTAAAAGTCATATTGAAGTACCTTAATTATGTACAATTATGTTATGTTACATTATGTTATGATCTTAAAGAAAATTTTTATAAAGTGATGTATCATTGGTATATGACCCCAGAGAAATTGTCCAGAATGTATCTCTCTGGCTTTTCTTCGCAAACGAAGATTCAGGAAGGACTCATCCCGCGCCTTCTGCAAGCGCGCTGATGACTAAAAAGGCCAATCCGAGATAAACAAGTCCGGTTGCAAAAAGCGCAGCAGAAGGTCTCCTTGGGTGATGTTTTTGGGTTGTGATTCTTTCTGCATTGTCGTTTCTCTTCAAGACTTGTTCGTCGTGAGTTCTCAAATAAGGCTGCAGCATTGTGGATATTGCGTCTCCATGCCTCCCGATGTGAGGCCAGGGCGGACCACTGTTGGTGATCAATTTGGCCAAGCCTGAGATGTTGTTTGAGGGAGTCTTTGTATCGCTTTTTTGGAGCGCCCCTCTTACGCTGACCCGTGGCGAGTTCACCGTAGAGTAGTATTTTTGGGAGGCGATGGTCCTCCATCCTAGAAACGTGCCCTGCCCAGCGCAGCTGTGTTCTCAATATCATGGCCTCAATGCTGGTGCTCCCTGCTTGTTCAAGGACAGCAACA
Source organism: Gambelia wislizenii (assembly GCA_030847615.1). Classification (NCBI taxonomy): domain Eukaryota; kingdom Metazoa; phylum Chordata; class Lepidosauria; order Squamata; family Crotaphytidae; genus Gambelia; species Gambelia wislizenii. Next base: position 46,856,202 of record JAUMIR010000003.1, on the reverse strand, counting down.
TTCGTCCAGAATGTATAAACGTGTGTCTAATATATGTTGGAAATGTGGACAACATGAAGGGATATTTTATCATATGTGGTAGATATATGAAAAAGCTCAAAAAAATGGGATTCAAATACACACACTGATGCAGAGGATTATAAAGTTTAATATTCAACTAAAATCAGAACTTTTCCACCTAGGATTGATGGATGTATAGCTGGAAAACAGTTATGGAAGATTACTCAGTATAAGACCACAACAGAAAGATTGTGGTCAACACTACCCAATATGGAGGAATGGTTGATGAAAATGATAGAAGTAGCAGAAATGGACAAACTGTCTTTCTGGTAAGAGAAAGGTTAGTACTGTATGTTCTGGTGTATAAGACTGCTTTTTATCACTTGAAAATCTCCTCAAAAGTGAGGGGTTGTCTTATACGCCCAGCAGATCTTTTGCCCTTCTGTGAGAATGACTGCCTTGCCTTTGAAGTGTTAAAATTGCCCTCCATTTAGCTCAGGAGAGAAGAAAAGCAGTGTTTAAAATGATGTTAGCCTAAAATTAGAATTTCTGGATTCAAACTTATGATTTTGCACCAGGTTTTGTCTATGGTGAAATTCTCTTATCTGAATAAAAGCTTCTGGCAGAGTTAAATCCTTCTTTAATTGCAAGGTATTTATTATGGGATTGTATTTTGGTAAACTTTCCAGGAAGATTCCCATTCGCATAGCTTTGGTGATTTCCTCTCCAGGAGTTTGCAAATCTGCCAAAGTGGCTCTAAAATCATTAATGTGCTCATTCAAAAATTTGGGATTTGATAGTTTCATATTAACCAACTTAATTATTAATGCAACCTTACTTTCCAAAGATTGAACACCACAGAGATTTTTCAAAGTATCCCATGCTTTTTTAGCTGTTCTCAGTCCTTTAATTTCACAGACTATTCCATCATCTACAGCCACTGAGCTGGCTGGGTGGTGGGGGGAAGGCTTTCCAGCCGGGTGGCTGGCTAGACGGGGATGTGGGGGGGGGACTCTATATTTTAACTTAAAAATTGGGAGGCCGTCTTATACGCCCAGTCATCTTATACGCCAGAATATACAGTAGTGACATTTCTTAAAGACTAGAAACCCCTTGTAGACATTTTGAGGGGGGGGGGAAGAGAAAATGGCCTTGTAATTTTTGGTTTTGAAGATTGGGAAGAATAGGTTATTGAAAGAAGGGATTATGTGGTGATTCTGGAGAGAGAGAGGTATGAATAACTATATGTATATACTGTATATCTGCCAAAAAGAAGATCAGAAATCCCCCTTTCTTCTTTTTTCTTCCCACTTTCTTTCTTTTTCTCTCTCTTTAGCTTTGTTTTCTTTAATTTCTTATTTTATGGTATTTTGGTTTTTCTATCTTTTCTTTGTTTCTAATCTTTGTAATTTTAATGTATTTTAAAACTTTTAATAAAAATATTTTTAAAAGAATGCAGGTTAATTTGTGTATTAGCTCCATAATGACTTGTGCAATTTGCTTATCTCTCTCTCTCTCTCTCTCTCTCTCTCTCTGTGTGTGTGTGTATGTGTGTGTACAATAAGTGTGAATCAGCTTAGTCCTCATGGGCAAGTGGCACAGGTGGGACTGAATCAATGCAGTCATCAGGGAGGTTGGAATGGTATAATGATATTTATACCATAATAAAGGCAAAATACCTTTGGTTCGCCTATTTACATTGAATTGTGTTTTGATTTCAATTATCCATGCCATGTAATATGGGTGCGACAATATGTTTTGGCCTAAGTCTGAGAATGAATCATAAGAAAGTTATTAATAGTGAATAAAGCAAAGATTTGAATATATATTCCCTCCCCCCTCTGGCTTTTCTTCGCAAACGAAGATTCAGGAAGGACTCAATCCCGTGCTTTCTGCAAGTGCGACTAAAAAAGGCCAATCCAAGATAAACAAGTCCAGTTGCAGAAAGCATAGCAGAAGGTCTCCTTGGGTGATGTTTCCGGGTGATGTGATTCTTTCTGCGTTGTCATTTCTCTTCAAGACTTGTTCGGCGTGAGTTATCAGATAAGGCTGCAGCATTGTGGATAGTGGATATATTAACACATGAGCATATTAGTAAGTGAAATTACCTAGAAGACAGGGAAAGACTCTAGGGCTGGGGGGTGGGAGGTAATGTAGCTTGGTGGGAGAACACATGCTTGGCATGCAAAAAGCCACTAGTTTGATCCCTGGCCTCTCCAGGTCAGAGGAAAGAATCCCATCTGGAGGTCTGCTCCCAGTTTGTGTTAGCAATAGAGGGTAACACAGAGTGTGGTGGAATCTCCTTCTTTGGAGGTGTCTAAACAGAGGCTGGGTGGCCCTCTGTTGGGGCTGCTTTGATTGTGTATTCCTGCATGGCAAGGGGTTGGACCAGATGGCCCTCATGGTATCTTCCAACTCTATGATTCTATGAGATGAAAAGTCTGTAGTCAAGATAAGGCGATTTATTATATTCCTAGTTTTAATTATGAAAAACTGTTTTCAGTAAGAATTATTATAGAAAAATGGATGTGCTTTGTTTTCTTGAACTGTCAAGACTGGGACTGAAAAAAAAAGCCAAGGGCCATATCTTCTTTTTTTGTCACCCTTCTCTTTTTGTATCTCCTTCTTTCTCTCTCCCTGTGCTATCCTCTCCTCTCCATCTCTTTCCCTATCCTCTTACTCAGCAGGCCATAGACATCATTTTTGACAGAGGCCTGGACTGACCACTTGTGAAGAACTTTGGAAATTACTGGTATTTGGCACAAATTACATCATCCTTATTTCCTGTAGAGTTATAGTGCAGATTTGTTAAGAACATTGCTCCATTTTACTGATTCATATATCAAATTGAATGTGGCTGTTTGATAATGTTATTAATACCTAAATATCCCAATAAGAAGTCTTAATTCCAAGGGATCATAAGTATACAATTTGGCTCAGTGGTGGAAGCAGTCTTGGCAATCGTCCACTTCTTCTGCTGATTTTTTCCTAGACTGAACATGTTTTCCACTTTGTTGAAAGTCAAGAGGCAGTAGGATTCTAAGTACCAATAAATCCTGACATCTTGGTGATCTTTCCATTTGGGAAGTGCGGATTAATTATCTATAAAGGGCTTACCATATCTACCATTGCAGCAGAGGGTAGTGGAGCATGACCAGAAAGATGTTATTAAAAAGAATGAGGTCCTTTGTCACACTGAAACACAACCACTTGGCTGCTCAGCTAAATGTCATACAGCTCTGTAGAATGCCAGATTTTAAAGGATCGCAGTTCAGATGTGCTTAGAAATTATCACTGCTTCATAAGTAGCATCCTTGCAACTTAACACTATTTATCCGGATTCAAGCCCATAGCTGGCTTTGAACTGTACTGAACTGAAATATGCCACCAAAGGGGAACAACTACGCAGCCAAAGAAGGGATCTCTAAGAAGGCACCTCTGCAACTTTCAAAGATACTTCCTTTTACCAATTGGCTAGAGTAGGTCAGAGGGCTGTTTGTGTCCTGTTTAAAGATGTCCACCTCAGGTTTGCACACTGGTTTGAAAACTTAAGATATTTACTCTCTCAGTCTACAGGTTAGACTAAGATTAGCCTTGATCCACATGAACATAAGAAGACCCTACCAGTTCACATTGAAAGCCTATCAGACTCAGTCTTCTGTTTATACAAGAGCCAATCACTTCCCTATGGTAGGCTTAACAAGAAGACATGGGTGCAATTGCATCCTCCATCTCATGTTTCCTAGCAAATGATACACAAAGACATACTGTCTCTGGACTTTTTCAGACATACCTTAAATCTGGAAGGAGCCATCGGGAGAGGAATGCAGCTGCTCTGCGGTAGGGAGCAGTTTCTGATGATGCTGTCCCTCTCGCATTACCCTCCATGTTCCTTCCATGTCGCATGAAAGGAAAAAGTGCCACTTTTTATTCACGAAGAACTTCTGTGAGTAAAAAGTGGCACCTTTTCCTTCCATGCGACATGGAAGGAACATGGAGGGTAACGCGAAAGGGACGGCGTCATCAGAAACTGCCCCCTGCTGCGGAACAGCTGCGTTCCTCTCCCCGACGGCTCCTTCTGGATTTAAGGTACATCTGAAAAAGTCCTCTGATGTTGGATATCACATATGGACATCCTGACTAGTGGCCATTGATGACCCTAACTTTTAACCTCTTTCTCTGCTTTTGCCTTTGAAGGCTCCCTGTCCTCCACTGCTCAGGAGTGGAATTATACATTGATAATAACTGTATGGGAACATTTAGCTTACTATAGATGTTATTTCCCTGTTTTCTCACTTCCAGGCATACCAGATCACAGCACAGGTCAAAGTGACCATTCTGCAGCTCTTCCTATAAGCAGTAAAAGGAAGACTGTCAGAGTTCAGAGCATATTGCCTCTCCCCCAAATGAAATAGTCGAGTCAGGTCAGCTTGTTCTGAGCTGTCCAGAGTGCTACTTCATTATTACTCTGTTGCAAGGAGTAGACCCAGGTCAGCACTCTAATTGAAACAAATGCAATATATTTAGCAGTCTTGTGGTATTGCCTTCCCGGAGTTTTCAATGACAGTCTGAAGGAAAGGGCAACTTGACCCCCTAGTGATGTGCATGGAAATACTACAATGTGGGTTTTATACATATTTACCCAAAAAGGAAGCTCTGTTAATTTCAGTGGAACTTGCTGTCAAATAAATGACTACAGGGTTGCATCATCAGATACCTTAAATGAGAGCAGACATGAATCAAGATTCTTTTTCATTCACCAGGCATTTCTCAGCAAGATAGCAGTCATTATATACTTCTTGTGATAAGATGCCATTGTTTGGGGGACCATTCTTCTAGAAGCTAAGATGAAATTCTGAAAAGAACAGCATGGCATCTAAAGACAATATTAATGCTATTTTGATGCATGTTTCAAAGCATCAAAGAGATGATTACATTCAAGCTGGTGTTTTTGCAGACAAAAACAATACTTTCTCTTGGCATCTTTTATGGTATTCCAATTAAATTTTCTTAATTAAAATGAATTATGTCATTACAAGCTTTCCAATTTGTGTACTCACAAAAATTCAGAAACAAAAGAAAACAACACATGCAAACCCTCCCACCCCAATCTATTGCTCTGAGGCCACTGTGACAGAAAAGTTGAGACAAATACTATATAAAAACAAAACAAAAAACCCAGAATCTATTGTGGGTTAGGTAAAAATATGTATTCCTGATTATAACATTCTCTCCAGGCTTTGCTTTTACAATGGCTTCAATCCAACATCCCCTCAGTGTAACATAAATATCTGCACAGGGATCTATGCTGTACTCAATCATATACGCACCTCAACTTACTGTAGAGCCATGAAGCTGCTCTATGTAGCCATTTTGTGCTTTGCGGTGAGAAGGCAGAATCAGAGAATCATCTGGCTACACCCCCATAGACAGATGCACAATGATGACATCAGCACTAATGTCTATGGGGGTCCTCCAATGGTCTCAGCACTGATGTCATCATTGTGCATCTGACTATGGGGAAACTTCTCTGTTCCTTCCTACTTGCTGCAAAGCAGGGACCTTGAGCATGATTGGAGGTTCTAGCTTGGGAGTGCAGCTGTCATATACCTTTGGCTGAAGAATGGTACACTTCTTCTATGAGGGATGGTTGTCCTTGTCCACTGAGCATGCAGATTTGGAAGGTACACAGCTGTAGTTGTGAGGGAGGAAGGAGACACTCACCTAGCCAGTCAGATCAGCTGAATCAACCCTGGTGATCAGTGGGCTGACAGATGTTACAGTCAGATCACCCACACATCCAAAGCATGAAATGATCATGCAGTGTGGCTTTGGGAGCTTTATAGTAAATGAGGAGGGGGGAATGTTGAGTGCTGTGCAAGGATAAAGGGAATATCAACCCCTGCAGCACCCGAAAAAGCACATCCACACACATAAAGGACACATGCATGCAGATATCCCTAAATGAATTCAAGTCAATATGTCTTTTTTTATATCAACTGACCTAGGTGAATTTTTGTGAATATCTACACCTATTTACTCCCTCCAACTGCAAATCCATTTTTTAAAAATATTTTTAATATCAATGCATTTTAATGCCTTTCACTGCTGTTAGCTGCCCAAAGTGGTATATACACAGTTTAAGGTTGGGATATAAAGGTTTCTGAAACAAACATGAGCTGTTGAATATGATTGCAAATTAGAAACAAAATGAAGCCCTTGCCATATGTATGTTAGGTTGATGCACATGTTCCACCATGTACCAGATATTTTGATGCCAAAATGCTTCCATGTCTGTCAGAAGCATTCCAAAGCTGAGCTGGCCTGGGACTGAATGTGGAATGCCTGGGGCTCTTGGTATTTGCCCTACTTCCCATAGTCCAGAAGAGGCAATATTCTGGCTAGGCCATGAAGGATTCCAAGGAGTGGTGTGGCACAGATTTTGAAGTGCAGCTACTCATTACAACAATCCCATGAATGGGGGTCCCCATAGACAGGTGCACATCAGCACTAATATCCGTGGGGGACCTCCAATTGTCTCAGCATGGATGGCATCATAGTGCCTCTTACTGTGTGGAAGCTGCCCCATTCCTCCCTACTTGCTGCAAAGCAGGGACCTTGAACTCAACTGGAGGTTCTAGCATGGGATCTCAGCTGTCATATACCCTTGACTGAAGAATGCTAAGAATCCTTCTATCTAGGGTAGAAGGAAAATCCCAAAATGCAGATATGGATCCATAGCAACAAACCAGGTTTAGCCATTTTCCCCTCAATTAAGAGCATGTCATTTGTAAAACAAATGTGTCTTGATCACCCATTTAAGACCAAGCCTATCCAAAATACCCTGTGTTGTTGTTGTTGTTGTTGTTGTTGTTGTGTGACTTCAAATCATTTCTGACTTATAGCGACCCTAAGGTGAGCCTATCATAGGGTTTTCTTGGCAAGATTTGTTCAGAGGGTGTTGCCTTTGCCTTCCTTTGAGGCTGAGAGTGGGTCACTTGCTCAAGGTCAGCCAGTCAATTTCCATGGCTGAGTAGGGATTTGAACCTAGCTCTACAGAGTCATAGTCCAACACTCAGACCACCATTACAACAATAACTCATAACTGTATATTGCTGCTGGGAAATCCATCCCCTTCTAGTTGCTTTGAGAACTTAAGCTAAATTTCAAGCCTTAAAGACCCTTAAATCCTGAAAGCCTTAAAGAGACAGCAGAGGGTGTAATTTCCCAGCACTTTGTCCCCATCCTTTCTGGCTCCACTATATCGCAGATTCTAATTTCTGAAATGTCTCCTTTCAACCAATGGCATCCCCTCCAAACATCAGCTGGGAGGTGGGCAGCAACAGTTTAGAATGTGCAAACTATTTCTAAGTGAAGTGGGGTATGTGCAGCCCATGAGCTACTTATGGCCCTTGGACCCCACTTTTGTAGCCCCTGAAGCCTGCTGCCAGTCTCCTGATGCCCCCCAGATCCCTGATTTATTGAAAAATCATCATTTTCAGGTAATGTTTGCTTGAAAATGAACAGAACCACCCACACCACCCACACAAAGGGCAACATTACTCCCAGTTGCCATTTTTGGGAGAGGCTCTCTGAATCAAATCTGAAGTATTCTCTCTCTCTCTCTCTCTCTGTGTGTATGAGAAAGAGAGAGAGCGAGAGAGAGAGAGAGAGATGCATGGGAAGCCAAAGTAAGGAAGTGTCCGTCCCAATTGATAAGGATCCAAAGGATGAGAATCTACAAAGGCCTGGTGATCCCCACACTCTGCTCATGCCATCAATATCTCCAGGAATGAAAATAATACAAATGTTATATTGTAACTTGCCTGCACCTTGCATCAACTTATTTATGAAACTTAACCTTTCACCCCTTTTCTAAATGTACTAATGAATTTAAACTTCTGCAGTCTTATAGCACATGTAACTGGAGGTCATTCCAGTGACTGTGTGGATGGAGCCAATGTATTGCACAGTATAGTATGTTTAATAGTCACAACTACAACAAAAATTATCTCAGTAGCTGGAGGAATTCCCAACTGTGTTTCCTGTGGCAACAGCAAATGTACTATGAATGATGGATGTGAGGATCCCACCAATCATTCCATGCCATTCTCTCTTTCCTATAAGACTTATTCACCCTATGATCTCTGTAACTCCACCTTTTAATTAAACATGGACAGTTTCTAAAATTAATTCTGTCTTTTCCACATGTAACAACTTTCAGTTCCATTTGTTCATTTGCGTCCTCCCCCTCTTGCTATCCAGATTACCAACAATGGACACAGAAGTAATTAAATGAATTGGTGAAACACAGTTTGAACAGAGATCTTGCTGCACTGCTCAAATGTTCTGGCCATAGGAGGCATTTGAAGGTGCCAACAACATCTCCCAAGGCTGTTAGTTTTCTTTCACCAACTGGCCTGAACAAAAAGGAGGCTGACTCTTATTGTATACAGACTGCCTCCACTTTGCTCTTTATCTGCTTGTGCATTCACCCTACCTTCAGTTACACAGGAGGTGAATCAGACACTGATGGTAATGGTGTGAGAACTTTTACCTTAGTTTACCTGCTTGTTCTCTCACTTCCAGGTACACTGGATGGCAACACCTTTCTGAAGCTATGCTTATGTATCATGAGACGATGGAGCTAGTCAGAACACAATAGCCCTTGACTGGCTACAGAAAATATCTGGTGGTGGAGCCATCAGGATAGGACTTGGGAATCAGATGTTCAGGCCCTACCTCAACAGAATGGTCAGGATAGCCACAACCAAATTTCTGAAGTAAGTAGAAGTAAAATAATAAACATTATTAATTAAAGGGCCTCTTTACCTTCTGAAGAGCCCCCGGTTAATAAAATCTAGTCTACAATTACCTGACTACACTACTGTCACTTGCCAACAAAGCAGATTAACTAAACCAGGATCCCCCCAAAAACCCAGACACCCTACAGAGCTAAGCTTTGTGAAACAAAGGTGACTTTATTCTTTGTTTTTTAAGCAGAACCCTGTTCCTATGGAGGAAATTTCAAAAACAGGTAGTGATAAGCCTCAGTGGAGCAAAGGGAAAAGGAGTGTCAGTCGTTCCAGTGTGAAAAGAGGTCAGCTACTCAAATGGAGATGCTTAAGCTCTTGAACAAAGCAAGCCCAATGTAGAGAAGCATCCCAGACTTACTCCATGAAAAGTATCACAAAATGTTACTAGCTCTGTATACTTCACCATCCTGTTTGGCATTTGACTGTGACCCCTAAGGAGAAACACATCTCTTTCAAGTTTTGCTTAGCAGAAGGATTGTTAATGTTTTCCTGGCAAACTCAGCACCAGTAAGCTTCTCCCTTAATGAAGATACAAGGTTTATTCTTTGCATCAATGAAATCCCTTCCAGCTACCCTGTCAGGATGGCTATATGTTCATTATGTCAGCAGAAGGTACAAAGTAAGCAAGTGGTTTTGAGAAGGAGGTGGAGGGGGGAGATTTTATACATTACCTGCTTAGTTCTCATTTTGGACTCTGCTGACAGATTGTTGTATGTATAATGGGCCTGTGTGACTCCACAAAAAAGGACTGCCACTATTCCTGAAATACAAAGGAGGAAAAACACCATCAGCTGCTTCTGTTTTTCTCCCATAGTGTGTGTTCAAAGGAACAGTGTGTGAAGGGGGTAGCTAGCCTAAAAACTAATTAAACTACACTGAATGCTTTTTTTAAAAGGTGAAAGAAATGTGCTATAATCATATCCTTTAAATAAACTAGAATTTACCCTTGATCAAAATAATGGGATATTAGGAATCTTTCCTGTCACACTGTAGTGCTATTTACTCAATAGATATACATACAAGCTTGTTGTTTGAAGTAAATCTTAGGTTATATACAGTTGGCCCTCTATGGACATTTTCAGACGGCCCTTACCGCACAAGCAGCCTCCGGAGCAGTAACAAGGCTGCTGCGTGGCAGGGAGTCCTTTTCAGATGCCGCCGTCCCTCTTCTGTGACCATTTGTGGCACGTACGTGACGCTTTGGAAGCGGCCACGTCATATTTCAATCACACAAGTTGCCTGTGATTGAAATATGATGCGGCCGCTTCCAAAGCTTCACGTACGTGCCACAAATGGTCACAGAAGAGGGATGGCGGCATCCGAAAAGGACCCCCTGCCACGCAGCAGCCTCGTTACTGCTCCGGAGGCTGCTTGCATGGCAAGGGCTGTCTGAAAATGTCCTATGTCCACAGATTCGGAATTAATGGATTCAACCAAGCACCGCTCAAAAATTTTCAGGAAAAAAGACCTAAAAGCAAACCTTACTGTTCACCATTTACATAAAGTACACCATTTTAATACACCATTGTTTATAATAGGACTTGAGTATACATGGATTTTGGTAACCATTGGGTGTGGTGTGTGTATGTCCTGGAACCAAACCCCAGCAGAAACCGAGGGCCCTATATGATAATAAGATGGTGTAATTTAGTAGTTCAGTTGGGCTTACTTCCAAGTAAGTGTGCATTTATGCCAAAGCCTCTTCAATTTCATGTAAGATAAGCATTCATTTATTTATTTATTGGATTTATATACCACCTTTCTCCCAGGATGGGATTCAAGGTGGTTTACAATAATTTAAAAAGATCAAGCTAAAACATTAATTTATAAAAGTTAAAAAAAGAATTAAACAATACTATTTAAAAACAGTATTAAAACAGTTAAATATACTTAAAACATATTTAAAACATAATTTCCAATAAAGATTACAAAATATAGCACACCACTTTACACACACACTACTGCTCCAAAATTAAAATTCAAGAGGCCTGACTGAATAAAAATGTCTTCACCTGCCAGCAGAAAGAAAGCAGGGAGTTCCACAACCTGAGAGCAGCTGTTTTTGTTTTTGTTTTTGTTTTTTTAAAAATTTTAGCATGAGCTTTCATGGATATAAGCCCGGTTCTTCAAATGTAGTACCAAGTGGTATTAAGGCCTGAGGCATAAAGCATATTTATATAGTTGTGGGAGTGGGACAGAGTGCAATAGGATCCAGAAAGATGAAAATAATGTCTCTTGCCCTAAATGTTCAAAGGGCTGATTGAGGAGATACAGATTTTGTAGATCTTTACAGTGGTCAGTTGATGGGTGAAACCAATAAATCTGCTTACCATAGGTTAGTTTCCATAGGTTCAAAACTTTCTCTGAGAAGATTCCTTGTTATATATATGAGAGTAGCGAAGACTCTTTTCTTAAGATGTGTAGCGTGCCATGAAGTCATTGTCTTTGTTCAAACCTCTGCTAATGGATTGGAATGTATGAACATAATTCGATACAGCATTTTCTCTTTCTGGTAATCCTTTGCAATTTCCTTATTCAAGGACCACAACCTGTAAATCCCTTGTTGTACATCCAGGAAGTTTGATATGTTCTGCAACTGGTTTTTGAGTACAGTAGCATCCCCACATCTGCTCGGATTCAATTATCCACAGTAGGTGATAGTGGGGGAAGGGAGGGGAGGAGGGATTTTATCTCCCCCATCCCTTCCCCTGGGAGGGCTCCTGTTGCTGCAGGGGCAATTGCAGGGGCAAAGGGGGAAGGGGAGGAGGCGAGTTTGCCTCCCCCTTCACCCCCATGATTGCTGCCATGGTGGGGCCATGGTGGGGAGGAGGAGCAAACTTTCCCCCTTCACCCTTGCGATCACCGCAGCAGCAGGGCCATGGCAGGGTGAAGGGTGAAGGGGGAAAAGTAATGATCTCATCTCCCTACCCCCTTCTCCCCTGCCACGGGCCTGCTGCGGAGGCAATCGTGGGAGGGAAGGGGGAAGAGATCACTCCTCTGTCCCCTTCGCCCCTGCCATGGCCCTGCTGCAGCAGCAATTGCAGGGGTGAAGGGAAAGGGGTTGAGATTGCTTCTCCACCCCCTTCAACTTTCACCCCCGCCATGACCCCACTGGCGTGGTGATCACCGCAGCAGCAAACAGGAGCCCTATTCCCCTTCACTCTTCGCCACCACAATCACCGCCATGGTGGGGACATGGCAGGGTGAAGGGAAGGGAGGGGGAGGAGTGAATTCTCTTCCCTTTCCCCAGAATATCCCCCTGGGATGGCAGTTGCTATTATCAATGGAATTCACCATCCACGGGAGGCCTTTGAACCAATCCCCCGCAAATACGGGGGTGCTACTGTATTGTCATTTCTAATATCAGATCTATGTGCAATAACCCTCTTGCATAGAGACTGTTCTGTTTGTCAAATGGAGAGTGTAGAGAGGCAATGATGGCTTAGGGTAGAATATATCACACTAGAGGAAAAGCAAGTAAATGTACCTCTGATGTTGTGGATGATATAATTGGCCTCTGCTCTCAGAGTAGATGTGGGGACAGAGTTGACATCTGGGTTTGTGGTAGGGTCTTGTCCTGTATTACCATCCATGTTATGTATCCTGTTGTAAGTGAGTAGTTGTTTAAGATTTGGAGGCTTTCTCTGTTGGCCAATAGAGGCCTGTATTCCAGAGCTTGTGAGAGGGCTGTATTATTCTCCGGAACTGGTTGTAGCTTGTTGATAATGCATTTGAGTGGTCTCAGCTGGGGATTATAGGTGACCAGTAGGGGTGTTCTGTTATTTTGTGGTTTTGGTTTGTCTTGTAGTAGATAGTTTCTGGGTATTAATTTTGTCTTGTTGATTTGATTCTTTACCTCCTTAGGTGGATATTGCATTTTGAGAAACACCTGTTTTAAATCTAAGAATTTTGATTGTCTTATCTTGTAGGTCTGAGCAGATGCAATTGTATCAGAGGGCTTTGCTGTAAACAATAGATTTGGTAGTATGTTCTAGTTGAAAGCTGGAGGCATGTAAGTATATGTAGCAAACAGTGGACTTTTAATAGAATGTAATGCTTAGAAGCCCATTGTACAATTGCACAGTGGTGTGAAGAAAGTGAATTTGTTGTGTGAGTTGTTCCAGGCTCAGGATGATGTTGGCTGAGGGTGGAAGTTGTTGAAATCCCAGTGGATTTTTTTTTCTCTTTAAAGAACCTGGCACTTAAAGGAGATAAGCTGTGCAAAGCAGCTGATATCTCAGCCACCTTCCACCACTGGGTAACAGTGTGTGTGTGTGTGTGTGTGTTAGAAGGCAGCTGATGGGCAGACAGACAGGCAATGACATGGGAAAAGTTGCTGGGAGTAGAAAATTGCCCTGGAAATGTCTGGAAGAGACAGGCTATGGCCTGGGAAATGTCCTCAGAAAGTGAGATGGGGGAGGGAAAAGACAGAGTGTAAACAGATTTTCACATGGGGGAAATAACCCCCATGGAGATTGGAAGAGAAACGGGACTGTTCCGGTTGCAGTGCCCGTTTTTGCATGCCCCCTTCCTTTTCCTGATCTCCCGTCATCCTCCCTCCGTTCTGCTTCCTTTTCCCTCCCACTATTTTTTACTAATGAAAGTTCTTCATTAGTAAAAAATAGTGGGACATAGCGGGAGGGAAATGAAAGCAGGATGGAGGGAGGATGACAGGAGATCAGAAGAAGGAAGGGGGCATGCGAAATGGAATGCTGCAACCAGAACAGCCCCATTTCTCTCCCGATCTCTGCAGGGGTTATTTCCCCTATGTGAAAATCTCCTAGATCACTTATTTGATCCAACAAATATTTCCTGAGGACATCACAGCCTTGTTCAAACACTGCCTCACCACAAGCTACTTCCAGTGGGATAACAAATTCTATGAACAGATAGATGGGTTAGCCATGAGCAGCCCCCTGAGAACCGTGATAGCAAACTTCTACATGGAACATTTTGAAAAGCAAGCCCTGGAAACAGCACCAAAAAAGCCCACAACATGGTTCTGATATGTGGATGACACTTTCACCATTTGGAACCATGGAGAAGAAGATTTGGTCTCATTCCTAAACCACCTGAACAGAATCCACCCAAATATCAAATTCATGATGGAAAAAGCGAAGGAAGGAACACTGCCATTCTTGGATGCCCTAGTCATTTGCAAACAAAACCAACGGTTAGGCCACAAGGTATAGAGAAAACCCACACACAGAGACAGATAACTACACAAGAACTCCAATCATCACACAGGACAAAGAAGAAGCACAATAAAAACATTGGTAGACCGGGCAAAATGGATCTGCTAACCCCACTACCTGGAGGATGAACTGAGGCACTTAAACTGGGCCCTACAGGCTAATGGTTATTCCAGATCAGACATCACAAGAGAAGCCAGACCCAGAAAAAAAACCACAGGAATGAACAAGAAAAACAGCCACCCAAAGGGAAGGTATTTTTACCATACATCAAAGAAGTCACAGACAGAATAGGGAAACTTGATGAGGAAACACAACCTCCAAACAATCTACAGACCAACCAGAATAATCCAAGAAATGCTACACTCAGCGAAGGACAAAAGAGACCCTCTCACAGCTGCAGAAATTTACCCCATACCATGCATCTGTGGTCAAGTTTACATAGGGACCACTAAACGCAGTGTGCAATCACGAATCAAGGAACATGAGAGACACTGCAGACTGGGCCAGCCAGAAAAATCAGCAGTAGCAGAACATGTAATAAACCAACCTGGACACAAAATGCTATTTAAAAACACAGAAATTCTGGACCAGGCCAACAACTATCATGTCAGAATGCATAGAGAAGCTATTGAAATCCACAAACACCTGGACAACTTCAACAGGAAAGAAGAAACCCTAAAAGTAAACAAAATCTGGCTTCCAGTTTTGAAAAACAATAGAATCAAAACTCAACACTTACAAAGGAATTCCACCCAGGGACAAGGGGATTTCCAGCAGATAATGCGCCATCAACCAACCATTAGCCAAACAGACATTAATGAGCCTTGCATTTCTATACCCAGAAACTAACCATTGAATTACACAAATTTACATATACTCCCCAACAGGGGTTCACAGCATATAAACTCCACACACACTCCTACCCAACCATTCTCTGACAATGCCAGCCACAGATGCAGGCGAAAAGTCAGAAAAAACTATTCTAGAACATGGCCTCACAGCCCAAAAAAACCCAAGGAAAATCTATGGATGCCAGCTGTGAAAGCCTTCGACTTCACACTTATTTTCTTCTTCCATGTAAGAATAAAAACATTGAAAAGTTTTCTTTCAACTACGTGAAGGCTATTGTATATCATTTTTCAGTGATTTTTTGGCATTTCAGGAATTCGTGATGAAAATTTCACAAAGGCTTTATTCTATTTATTTATTTATTTAAAACACCAAAACCTTCAAAATGAGCCTGTGGAATCCATCCATGATCTTTTATGTAAAAGCTGGACCTTGCCGCCCAAATTTCATTTAAAGGCTTTGAATTTTTTGCAGCTAGTTAGAAGTTGTTTTTCAATACAAATTGACAGCATTGACCCCTTTTCAGTGTGTGTGAATTAGAAACTGAACTGTACATTATTTTTATGGGGAAATTTATTAGTGGAAATATTCAATTTTCTCCTGACATCATTCAACTTTCATTTCAAACCACCATCACCTACATGGCATGTGTCAAAGAAAAATTATTCACTGGTTCCTTTCTCATTAAATGCTAGTGAAGCCTTCAGCATCTGGAGCTAAAAATAACAATCCCTTCACTGGGAGCAATTTCCCACTAAATGAAATGTTCATTTTCAAGGAAACTTGAAAAAGTTTAAATGTAAAAAGGCACTGAATTGAATGCTGCAATGTGTAAAGCTCTCTTTTGACGGTTGCAGCTATTAGAATTAGTACTTGCAATCATTAGGTATTCAAGCACTCCCTACCTCCCCCCCAATTTCCAATGCTATAAGCTGAATTTTGTTATCATAGGGTTTGTCTACACTAAGGATAAAATGCATACTCACCCCATATCCAGTGCAATTTGTCCACATGATGCATCCAGCAAATCAGCTCTTTTTAGCCATTAATCCTACTTAACAGAAATGCCAAGTTGTTCCTGAGTTTCCAGGAAACTCTGGAGTGGCCTGAGTGTTTTGGGTGTGTGGACTGCTGGATCACAGTGACCCAGCTGTCCACACATTTACACACCACCTCATCAGCCCCACTGGCCTGTCCTCCTTGGTGCCACCACTGCGTTGTTTCACCCACTAGCCAGGTAGCTCTTTGTGAGAACTGGGCAATTCCTGATGCTGCTGGTAAGGTCAGAATGGGGCGCCATAACATGTGATCAACAAGGGGGGTCACTCTACTCCATTTTTGTTGGTCGCACAGGTGCCCCATTCTGACCTCACTAGCAGCAATGGTGATGGCCAGGCTCTCGCACAGAGTTGCTTTGCCAGTGGGTGAGGCAGTGGTGGCAGCGGCACTGAGGGGGATGGGCCAGTGGGGATGATGCAGTGTCGGCCTAGTGACCCATCAGGACTACGGCACAGCTCCAAAATGGATCTGTGCTGGTATGTGTAGCTGGCATTGTGTTGATCCAGGGCAGATCCAGAGACTAATGTTTCAGACTGGTCCTGGATTACAGCGCCAGTGTAGAGGCACCCAAAGTCAACAGAGGCAGCAGGAGAAAAATGCATTGTTGATTTCAGTGAGCTAAGATTCATGGGTAACATTCTATGGGAGAATTTTTTAAAAGAATAAACCTTTGTAGTGTACAGTGAAAATGGTCTCTTAGCAATTTATTACCCTATCAAACAAAGTATAGATACAGAAAAATCTTGACTTGGTAATAAAAAAGATGATAGTTCTGTGAACCAGAACTATTTTCAGATGGCAAAAATGAGCAGTCAATAAATGTAAAAAACCAAAACAAAACAAAAAACCTACCTCAGTGTAACTGTTAAAGAGAAAAAAACACTTGCAAATATGTTACTGAGGACTTTTTCAGATGAACCTAAAATCCGGAGGAAGTCATTGGGAGGGGAACGCAGCTTCTCCATGGCAGGGGGCAATTTCTGACAACACAGTCCCTCTCCCGTTACCCTCCGTGTTCCTTCCGTGTTGCAAGGAAGGAAAAGGCGCCACTTTTTATTCACAGAAGTTCTTCGTGAATAAAAAGTGGCGCCTTTTCCTTTGATGCGACACAGAAGGAACATGGAGGGTAATGGGAGAGGGACGGCATTGTCAGAAACTGCCCCCTGCCACAGAGAAGCTGCGTTCCTCTCCCAGCGGCTTCTTCTGGATTTTAGGTTCATCTGAAAAAGTCCTGAGTTGTGCTCTGATGAAAGAATGTGAAACAATGCATGGGGATAACAGGAGGCAGGCAATCCAGTATAGAGATTTTTCTGATAGGAGGGAGGGGACCTCTGGAGGGAGAGTCTGTAAGAGTTCAGTTGGTGACAGTTGATGGGGACGGCTGAGAGTGTCAGTGGGGAGTGGTTGTGTCTGGATGATGTTGAGTGACTGAAGGAAAAGAGGTCTGATAATACCTCCTGTGAATTCTGTTATCTAGAACTAAGCATGAGAACTGGTTAAAGTATCAAATATTCTGCATCATATAATAGACAAAGTTGATCTGCTTGTTAATCTGTTAATCCTGTCTCTCACTGGCTTCCTTAACCCTCAATTAAGGGATAGTCACGTTTACCATTAAAGCACCCTCTTGTTAACAAACCTGCCCATACTAAGGTCACCTAGAGGGCCAGGATCCAAATCTAAAAAAGGGATTAAAGGGGGGGGGCATAGGCGGAGGGGAGAGTGACAGGCATCCAAGGCTAGGAACTGTGGTGCCAGCCTGGTTAGGCCAACATCACACCCTCAGACCCTAGGTAAAGACCTCTACCTCTCTATCGAGATTTCTACATTAAATGAATGTTTGCTTCCTGACTCTAGAGTTAGGGGAAAGGAGGCCAGCAGAACATTTGAGATAAGTTGTGCAATAATTCTCCTCTGCTGAATAATTATGAACAATTTAGGATTTTTTAAAAAAATGTTGTTCTTAAATGGCTCTTTTACTATCAGGTAGCAGGGAGCTCTTTGTAGTGTGAATTTCCAAGTAAATTCTGTCAAGCCTTTGCTTCTCTACACTACGTTCAGAATTTGTGCAAAGGCAGCTCCACCTAATTCAAGGAAATTCCTGCTTCCCACTTCTGTCCCTCCCCCTCCACCCCCTGAGGTTTTCTGTGGTTTTTTTCTGGGCTGTGAGGCCATGTTCTGGAAAAGTTTATTCCTGATGTTTCACCTGCATCTGTGGCTGGCATCTTCAGAGAATGGTTGGGTAGGGGTGTGTGGGTTTATATACTGTGAGTTCCCGTTGGAGAGGATATGTAAAATCCCCCTGTCTCTGGGTGGAGTTCATTTTTATGTGTTGAGTTTTGATTTTGGTGTTTTTCAAGACTGGTAGCCAAACGTTGTTTACTTTAAGGGTTTCTTCTTTCCTGTTGAAGTTGTCCAGGTGTTTGTGGATTTCAATAGCTTCTCTGTGCATTCTGACATGATCTCCTTGCATATCTCTCCCCAGGAACTAGTCATTCAAATACACAAATTTACATATCCTCTCCAACAGGGACTCGCAGTATACAAACCTACACACCCCTACCCAACCATTCTCTGAAGATGCCAGCCACAGATGCAGGTGAAACATCAGGAATAAACTCTCCCTGAACGCAGCCTCACAGCCTGGAAAAACACCAAAGAAAACTTATGGATGCCAGCTGTGAAAACCTTCGACTTCACAGAGTCCCCAGACCCTCTTGAAAAGCTTTTCAGTGAGTTCGTGGGATGTCACTTGACACTTGGGAAGACGGGTTGTCTCATCATTTCTGTATGATTATTTCTGCTCATGTTGCTCAGGATCCAAGTCATTGTTTTCAGCAGGGTTTAGTCATTTACTCACAATACATTCTACTGGATAGCCAAAAAGAGGGCAGAAATAATGTCCTTGTGAATCTTAACAAGCAAAATAACCAGGTTCATTCATAGCATTTGCCAAAGTGAGGCAACCACCTCAAGAACCAGAAGCTATGGAGCAGTGGTTGCAGCTTTCCAACCCTACCTCCTGAAGTCCCTGGCTGTTATACTTTGTTGGAAGATAAAGCTGTGCTTGCCACACAAGCTGTCTTGCAGACCCTACTGTATCTGGCTGCCTTCCAGTGTAGTGGATTACACTATTCCATCATCAGCGGTGAAGAAAGTATCAACTGCCACTCTAGTGTGAACTGGGAAGGGGGTGCTCTCTTCTTCTTTACCTCACAGAAAAATTGTCTTTGGGTGGCCTAGTTCTAGCCCACCCTGATTCTAGTCTTTAGAATTCCTGATATCTTTTGATTATCCTGACTTTGAGCTTTTTTCCATTTGAATGATGTTGTACTGACTTTAAGGTTTAATCCAGCTTGTAGATTTAGGGCTCATCTACACCATGATACACCAGAATGGAGGCCCATTCTGGCCCCATTACCATCACCAAACAGGAGAAAGTCCAGACAGGCACACTGCAGCTGCCACTACCCATCTCCCTTGCTCTGGGGAAGCTAGGAAGCCATCCTACAACATATGACCAAGGCCCCTTGTGTGTGACCGGCCTTGATCACATGCTGCAGGATTCCTTCCTGCTGTGGAAGAGCAATGGCAGACCAGCAGCTGCAGTGATGGGCCAGCCTGCTGGGACTGCAGGGGCCAAATCTGTTTTTTGCCAGCTAAAACAGAATTAACCAGTGATTTTTAAGAAACATTTGAATGCCCCTTAGCCTGTCTTCCCCCAACACTAGCCCTGTCTTTGCCCTGGGATTCCAGGGTTCCAGGAAGGGGGTAAGATGAGGTACATTGCCCATGTAGATAAGCCTTTAGTCTGATTGAAAATAATGAAATTTACATTACCTACAGTTGACTTATTATTTGAAGGCACCTGTTGCTAGAATTCTAGGTTAAGCATGTTAGAGTCTGGTTGATGCCTATGGAAATGCTATGTATGTCATCCTGAATGCCATGATGGAATAAAGATGGGACATAAATGAATTAATGTTTAACAGTAATTCAGTACATTGATTCCAGTAGAACCTAGACATGTAGTAAATATAGTTGCATTTGGGGGCAAATATGTTTAGCCTGTACATTTCTCCCTCTATCAAAGAATAATGGATAAAACAGAATGTTGCTTCTGGCTACATAAAGCATGCTATACAAGTCAATAGGAAACAATAACTGTTGAGGTTCAGGTAAATACAAGTTTTTATAAGGGTGAGCTATGTTGAAAATGGCTGATCAAACTATCCTTTTAACATGAAAGAAAGTATATTTTCCCTGGACTTTAGATTTATTTCTGGTGGGTAAGAAGAATCCTCTTAAAATAAACCTGAATTAGTGCTTCTGGGCAGCTTGTGTCAAATCAAAAACCAGGATGACAGTATCTCCAAGGAGCATTTTAATTGGAGTGTCCCATACAACTGGATGTCAGGAAGTTGCTTTGAGGTTTTTGTCAATTGCATTGCACTAATGCAAACTGGAAAACTTGACAGTCCTCACAAGCTTTCATTGGAGAGCCCTAGTTTTTGTCAGGCTGACAGGAAGCGTCAGAAAACTGGCTGAGTTAAACATTTAGGGCACTCGTCCAGGGACATGACACTTTGCAATGACATCTGAGCTCAAAGACTGCACCCTGTTCTAAATACAACTCAGTTATTTTTTAGTTGTATTTGCCAGCTTATTGTCATTCCAGGAGGACTGCTGCAATTTAACAGATCTCAAATCCACACACTATGATAGCTGTAAAGCTGAAGGGTTTCTTTTTCTGTTGTTGTTCCAGACACTCCATAGGGTGCTGAGTTATAAACACCATTATTTTCCCCCCAAGAAGCAATCCAAAGAAGAAATATAGAAATACAGAACTCTGTGAAATTGTCAAAAAGCAAGGCTGAACCAAAAGTTCTTAAGATAACTTTCTTTTAGCTTGAAGTGTTATGACACTTATGTAAGTGTTAATTTACCAAGTTACCCTTCATTCACTTGGTCTACCCTATTTGTGACTAAAAATAGGATGTAGCCCCTTCTCTCTCCTCCACAAAATATTCTAGAGGGAGGATAACACTTTTTCACTTTGCATTGGCTCCAGATATTACAATATAGCAACATCTAACTGGCTGACTGATATCAATACTAGGAAAGGTTATAAAACTGATATTTAAATAGCCACTCTGGACTTTATCAGACCATGCAAATATGGCATCATAATGACACCTAATTAACACGAAAGGGCGCACATATGAAATGACATCATCCTTTTGTGATAACATCATGTCCAAAGCCCATTCCTTTTTATTGATGGGCTAAGCCTTCAGTTGATCTCCTGTGGCACTTTCTTGCCATTATTCTCTGCGTTTGAAACTTCACACCATTGTCCTCAGTAAATACAGTGTCAATTGGCTGAACAGTTCCAGGTGAGATTACGACAGCCAGGTAGGTGATGCTCTTTTTATGAACCCCCCACTTTACTTGTAATTGTTAAAGTGTGTTCCTGTGCTTGTGTCTACATTTTGTGTGTTTATTTTGATTTATTTTTCAAATTTACTGCACTTGCATCTTCTTGTGAGAAACAGTGAGATCTCGAACCAGGAAGTGAATGGAGCTCTGGTCACTCTCCATCAATGCTGGGGCTGCCTATTTACACATAACAAAGGTAGGTCTGGCAAAGAGGGTTCTTTTGCTGGCATAAAACCGGTTTAAAATATGCTGGCAAAAGAACATTTGAGGAGGGTAGTCTGATAAAGTCCTTTCTGAGCACAGCAAAAAGAATGCTGTGATTACTAAGAGCCAGCATTGGTTTTTCAAAAAAAAAAAAAAAAAAAGGACATACCAGACTTTTTCTCTCTTCCTTTTGAAAGAGCTACACAGCTTGGCATCTCTAGTCCAGATGGATACACCTAACATGTGGACATCAAGAAAAAGCCTAGGGTCTCATATCCCCCTTCTGTTACCTGAATTACCAGGGTCCATGCAACCCACTTGTGACCCAGAAAGTACATTATATTGGGGAAATTTAATTAGCTCAAATGTATGGCTGCTAGAGGCCGAGTAACTTACTGGACCTTGAGCATCTATGTATACCAGTACTCACTGATGAGGTTCCAAGCCAAAATTAAATACATTTTTATTGGAAAATAATCACAGAAGCATTCACACATGAACCCAAGCTAACAAGACAACCACACAAGGCTAAGGAAAAATCAGGAGGGAAAACATGTTTAGAGGAGATTTGGGAAAGTGGGCTACAATTATCTGTCCGAAGAGCAGAGATCTGTACAGTAAAGAGACTCAGGCTTGAAACTGAGGGTGTGATAGCAGTCTGGTAGAGTGATGGTATGAGAAGAACTCAAGAACTTTGGCTATGATTTGGTGTAATATTTATACCCAATATCATACTCTTAAGAGGTATTTTGAGCAAGATTCAATGCTTAGACGAGTTTCCAAGGGTAAAACAATTGAAGCTCTGGCTACACTGATTGCCACTAATGATTGGGACATTAAAGTTAATGGGTTTATGGCCACCTCCGTACTGTGGATAGGAAAAGGTGCAAGGGAAAGTTTTTTTGTAGATAATGGGGATCCTGGTCACTGTTTTGGGGTATGACTCACTGCCAGGTGTGCTGAGGGAAGATTAGCACATTCCACTCTAATGACACTGACTAAAGGGGGCCTTCGCTTAATCCCTTCCTGGGCATGTTATTGGGGAATTTCCAAGAAATCTTTAGATCTTTGGGTGACCTTTACTTAACCTAAGTTTGGTTGGCCCTGGTCTACCTTAGATATCATGAACTATCCAATATTGTCAAATTATGAATTATCGGAGGGATTGTTATCGCCAGGTAACAATCCTACAAGTGTAGTGCTTTGTTTCTCATCATATGGTGAACTTCGATAGTGCACTACATCTATACAACAGAGACTCAAAACTTTTGTATGTGTCAAAATGTAAAAGCTGGTAAAAGACTCATATATCCCTGCCTATGCTTTTAAATAATAGAATGTGAGGTCCTGATCCCTACTGATGGCATTCATTTGATGCACTACGAAGATTCTTCTTTACGGGTTAAAACAGATATGTTAATTAGGTGGCCTGACATCAAATGGCACAGTTTATGAATCACATGACAAGCTGCACACATGAATTGTCACCTACTTGGTTTGGGCATATTTCAGTCAGGTCAGGGAAACTCTCTCAGAATGAGGGCTGGTGATAAAGATATACTGAATAGAATTGAATTGCATTCCACCAAGCAGTTTACATATACATTCTAGATAATCATTGGTCAGTTTATAATCTTCCTTTTTAAAATAAGGGCCTAAGTGAATCAGAGGGAGCACAACCCCAGGCTTTCTGCAATGAGATGTATTATCTGGATCCATTCCATTCTGGGTTCAAGCCTGGTTATTCAACAGAAACAGCCTTGGTTACCTTGATGGATTATCTCTGATGGGAACTAGGGTTACAGGGGGATTATGCCCATGTTGGTCCTGTTGGAGCTCCTGGTGGTGGTAGATACCATTGATCATGGTATAGGGTTTGTTTTATAGTGGTTCCAGCCCTTTTTTGACTAAATATTCCCAGAAAGTGATGTTGGGGGAACTGCTATTCAGTCTCTTGGACATTAGCTTCTTGAGTCCCACAGGACTCAGTCCCACCCCTTATGCTTTCTCTCATCACCATGAAGCCACTGGGGGAGCTTATCTGGAGTTCTGAGTCTGAGTGTCATCCACCATATATTGCCTTGAGGATCCTGGTGATCTGAGAGGCACTGAATGAATAAATGTGTTGAATGGATGAATAAAAAAATAAATTAGAATTCATTATTTTAACTGGCCAGATGGCAGAATTATCAGAATGCATATAATCCTAGTAAGAATTAATGGTACAAATGATAGCACACCCTTGCCACTAGAGCAGTGTAAACAGTTTCCTAGCTACAGTGTTTTGCCTTTAAAAATGATTGTGTGAATGAGAAAATACATTTGTAGTGACAGGCTCAGAAAGCCTAGATTTATTTTACTTGTCATTTTCTCATGGGGACAGAACAATTTCCTTTCAAATGAGTTCAGCAATTCCTCAATTTATAAGCAAGAACTTTATTTCTTTCCAATGTTTTTTTTAAAAAACCCACATCTAACTGGATCTGGACTGTGCTTTCCACTCAGATCTTGGCTTCTAAAAATAGTTCACTACATCTCCTATGTAACTATAAAATCCATCTGTGCACAGTGCCACCCTAAAAATTTAAGCTATGATTTCAGATAGTTAAGAGAACTGGATGAAACACTTTCCAAGCTGACTGAAGGGAAAGACTATGATATGTCACTTGGGGTGTGAAAAGATGACATGTGCCAATTATATTCTGGTTGGTTGTACAGTATGTTCTAGCCATCTAAAAATGGATTTTACCTTTTCGGTGGTTGTGCCTCAAGCAATGAAATTATTGTTGGTGGCATCTCTGTTTTCACTGCAGCAAAAGCCTTGTTTTCAAGCATTTTAGAAATAGACTGAGGTATTCTATTGCAAACTTCAGACTTGCTTTCTTCAAGAAAATATTGGATCCTATTCTGCTATCCTAACTTGACACCAAATCAGCAGTAGCACATCTTTGAGTACCTAACATGAGACAGCCTTTGATTTCTCCTGACACATTTTTTTATGTGAGTTATGAAGACTACTCTCACCCAGCTCACACAATTTTTAAAATAAATGTTAGGAGACACAGTTTACATACCTGCTATAGAGGTTCCCTTGCACATTCATGTAAAATTCTTATTCAATTGTCTTATCTGTTCTGAATGAGTTAAAAAATGTCTTGCTTAGATCTGCTTTATGTGGCACCACTTGTATTGGGGAATTTACTAGGACATGATTTCATGGAAGTATGAACAATTAGTTCTTGAGGTAGTAAAGTCAACATATGTGACTAGACTATCTTACAGTAATACAGTGTAATACAGTGAATGTATCATTCAAGGTGCCCCTGCGTGAAAATGATCTCTTGTTGTCTTTGCAAGTTTGAAACATTTCTTCTGTTTCTTTTGTCAACATGGCACCATATAGAGACAATGGGGAAGAATCTTCAGTCTTGCAGAAATACACTGTGTGTGGGGGTGCCTAGATTCAGAATACCCCTAAAAGAATTAGCAGAGAATACCTGTTGTCCTGATGAGCCACACAGGAGATTTGCCATATTGGGAAGGAGGAGGGGCAAAAAATGCTATACACTGCACCCTAAAAGACTGATTTTCTGCGAAGTTTTTTTATAAACTTTGGGGGATGCACATTACTCATTGTGTGGACAACTGATTTGCAGCACTGTGCATGCTGGGCAAAGGCAGAAGTCAAAAGCTGATTGGTCCATTATGCTAGCAGGGGCAGGCTTTCCTGTTGCAGAGCCTGGAAGTGCCATTTTTAGCATTCGGAAGGAATAACTGTGCTTTTCCACCATGCTGAGGTGGAAAAAAACCCCACCCTTTTTTAAAAGTGGAGATATGCAGAGAGGTTATTGTTGGGGGGAAATATTAGAGCCCCGTACATGTGGCTGCCATCTTTATTTGTGGAACCAGAGGTAGGTCTATGTGCACGTCAACACACATCGCTTTGCAGAGAACCAGAAATTGTGGAGGCAAGTGGGAGTTGCTGTGAATAGCAGACAATGTGTGTCTCAGTGCAGTATTTCCTCCTGTCTAGCTGAGTCCTAGGAAAGGGGGTGTGGGAAGTCCACTTTTTACCTATGCCTGTAAAAGAGTCAGAGAGATGCTATTTTAATCTAACTTCCTAGCCAACGCCACAGTTCACTACCACTGCCTACCATATCATAGGCTTGGGCTCAGATTCTTCTGGCACCCAAGACACCTCTTTTCAAACTGGGGTGCACTCTTGGAACTCTCTAGCCTGGAAGTTCCTCAACAGTGCCCTCTGCTGATCAAAAGCTGCCACCACTCGCTGAGTTATTTTGCCAGTCCAGCGAAAGACTGGAACAACCAGTGGAACTCCTTGCCACTGTAGAACTATTGCCATCCCCCCCCCCCGTTCTGTTCTGAAGAGAGAGAAGAATAAGTAACTGAGAGAAACAGGCACGTGCAGGCATCACCTTATAGGAAGATTAGAAAAAGCTTATTTTATTCAATGCTTAAGAGGCATATCTCTTCAGGGGAAAGAGATATGCCTCTTAAGCATATCTTAGAATACTGTGTCCAGTTCTGGGCACCACAATTCAGAAAGGATATTGACAAATTGGAGCGTGTCCAGAGAAGGGCAACTAAAATGGTGAAAGGTCTGGAAACGATGCCTTATGAGGAGAGACTTAGGGAGCTGGGTATGTTTAGCCTGGAAAAAAGACGGTTAAGAGGTGATATGATAGACCTGTTTAAGTAATTGAAGGGGTGTCACACTGACGATGGAGCAGGCTTGTTTTCTGCTGCTCCGGAGACTGGAACACGGAGCAATGGATGCAAGCTCCAGGAACAGAGATTCCACCTCAACATTAGGAGGAACTTTTTGACAGTCAGAGCTGTTTGGCAGTGGAACACACTCCCTCGTAGCGTGGTGGGGTCTCCTTCCTTGGAGGTCTTTAAACAGAGGCTGGATGGCCATCTGTCGGGGATGCTTTGATCAAGATTTCCTGCGTGGCAGGGGGGTTGGACTGGATGGCCCTTGTGGTCTCTTCCAACTCTGCAATTCTATGATTCTATGATTCTATGATTCTATGAAAGGCACCTTCCATTCCCCCACGTACATCTTTAGAGGTTACAAATCAGAAAAAAGGAAATGATTCAGCCAAGGAAAATAAACCATAATCCCTGATGCAAAACTAACTAATGCATGCCCTAGAACTCTACTCACAACTATGCAGTCTTCTGTTGGATTCAGAGGGAAGGCCAGAACCAGTCTATATGTTTCAGACTGGTTCAACAGTGTCCTCCATTTTAAGTTCTTTGTTCTCTCATCTCTCCTTGGGACATGCGGTGCTTATCCCAAGGTGCTCCTATTGTCTGCCTGCCTCAGGGTCAGAAGCAGGCTAAAATCCTTTTTCAAAGTGGCACTGACAGTTCCCATTGGTCAATACTGTATCTGGTGATATGACCTCATTAATGACAGTGTGCTGGAGATGGTACCTATAGCTCCACCTCTAGTTAACCCTTTGTTATCTGATCACTGACCCTGTAGATACCTGGTTGCTGCTTGGCCGATGATGGGAGATGTAGTTTATCCATCCCATTATCACACTGTTAAAGAGGGAAGACACAGACATAAAACCCTTGGTGGAGTGGAACAATATAATGTAGTGGCTGGCAACTTGAAAAGAAGAACATTGCAGTGCCCCCCTCAAAACATAGATGCTCACATTACATCAGAATCTTGTGACTGCTGGAATTTTGAATGGGCCTTCTTTCCTTCAGCTATGACAAGATCTTAGAAAAGTAACGTTTCCAAGCTCTGATACTTTTTTTTTTAAAAGTAGCATCCATAGGGAATGGACACAATGCCCCTGAAATAGTGCATCAGGGTCAGAGGTCATTTCTTTGGTCTGATTTCTGATCAGAAATCTGCATCCACTGTATCCGTATACAGCAGAGGTGGTAGCCTTTGCCCAGATGGAAGCTGGCAGAGAGTGGGGTGACATTATTACTAAAGCTATTACTAAAGCTATGCATGCTTGAAACTAGTGGGTTAGAGTGCTTTGAGATCTATAATCTTCTGCAGACTAGAACTTTTCTAAGTAGTTGTTTATAAAGGCATTTTTTTAAAAAAAAAACATTGCTTCTCTTTGTAGGGTACAGTAAGTGCAGGTTTTCCTTATTTAAAGGGACAGGTGTGAGCACTTGCTTCTGCCAGCAACAACTAAGCATGCAGGTGGACTCTGCAGTACCATTATTTGTCAACACAATGTGCAGGGACGGATTATGAAGAGTTTGAACAGTTCAAGCATCAGCCAGAAGCTTGTGATGTATATCTTTTAGAGTGTACTGTAAAAGACTGATGCTAACTATACTTCATAGTGCAAATAAACCCATGCATTTTATGTGCATGGTAAGAGAGAAGACTTTGTGGTGGCTTTTGCCAGTGGCTTCTTGTTAGCACTTTGCTCTTCAGTGGCAAAGGCACCCAATTCCTATCTCTCCTTGTCTGATACACAGGAAAGGGTCTTTGAACAGGTGCAATAGAAAGAGAGAGTAGTAGGGCTGATTGGGCCCGACTGAGTCCTACTGGTACTATCCATGGGTAGTAAAAGCACTGGATTAGCCTCTAGGCAGCCCTGACAAATCTGCTACTCCACTATCATACTAGCTTCTTTCCCAATGTAAGGTGTTAAAAGACCTCTTACTATATCCCTTTAGTGCAGGGGTGGGCAACAGCAGCAGGGATGAGAGCCATATTCAGGCTTTGGGGACTATTTGGAGGCCACACTTTTAATTTTTTTTATTTTAAATCTATTATCTTTCCAGGAAGGAGGGGTGGGAGCATTTGGAGGGACCAAGAAGAGTTCTGTTGCAGGGGGTTAAGCAAAGAGGATTTAAAGCAGGGATCTGTTGCAGGGGGTTGAGCAAAGGGGATTTAAAGCTGGGATCTGTTGAAGGGGGTTGAGCAAAGGGGATTTAAAGCAGGGGGGATTCAAGCAAGAGGGGATGGAAGGAGGGGTGGGAGCATTTAGAGGGAGCAACAAGATTGCTTCTGGAGACTAAGAAAATATGAGCAGTGAGGAAGTTAAGCAGGAACTACAGTGAGGAGGTGGAAATGTCTAGCGCTGCAGTTACACGGCAGGTTTTATTACGACAAATTGGGCTTTTGTGCTTTTTTGCACCAGTGGTGGGTAGTTTACACAGTCTATGGAGGAAACAGTTGTATTTTGTTGCTCTTTGGGTTTTTTCGCTTTGAGATTCACACAGCCAAATGTGGTGGGGGCATGGCCAAGCTTGGAGAGAAGACAAAGGAATGCCATAGGAGTGTCTGCCCTGGCCCCAACTCCGTGTGCTTAACAGCTGATGGACAAAGAATGTCACCCTTTGCCTCTCCCCCCCCCAAAGATCCCTGCCCACAAATCAAACTCCAGACGGAAGGTTTTTTCTCCATGCTTAACAGCTGATCAACAAAGGGGCCAGCTACATGACAGAATAAAGTGAGCAAAATTCCAGATTTCCATCCTTTCGGAACAGGGGTGAATAGTTCTTACAATGTATGGCTAATTTGGATGATGGCTTTAGTTTACACAGACAAAGGTGTGGGGGGGGGGAGGCCAGGCAGCTCTATCATTATCATTAAAGCCAGGCAGAAGATGGAGAGGAACGAAAGAGGAGGCAGTGCGAGCGGAAGGAAAGCAGCCAATAGCACACACACACACAAGCAGCTGAGAATCCTTTGCTCTGTCAGCTGTGCTTTTCCCTCTCTCTCCCACCCTAGCACACACACACTAAAGAAGGATCGATATCTCTCTGAAACAGTAATTATGCTAAACGCAAGCCGGCTCATCTCTAAGCAGAAGAAAGGAAAGATTTTTAATTTCCTACTGCTACTGAGTCTCCCTCCTGACTCCACATCTAGCCAGCCCACCTCTTCATCATAAGAACCAATCACAGTGCAGCTCTGCTGGAACCAGGAAGATTGCTGATAATTCACACGGACTTGCCTTTCACACTACCAATAATGCGCTAAGTCGCACTACTTTTCAAATAAACTGGCAAAAGTAGCAACATCCCCTGTCACGCTACAGTTGAGTATTTTGACTTCCCCCCTTTTGAATGAGGCGATACTGTGGCTCGATCCATGGGAACAATGAGCAATCTCAGTGGTATATTAGGGGAATATTTGCCCGTGTAAATGCAGCCTAAGAGTGTCCTGATTGCCACAGCAAGTAATGCTTGCTGTTTCAAGTAGCAAAAGTCTCTCAGCTTCTCCAGAGACTTGGGGGGGGGGGCTGCACATTTTTCAGCCTGGTGGGCTGCATGTGATCTGTAGGCTGCACTTTGCCCACCCCTGCTTTGGTGGATGCTTGGAATTTCCTGGGGCCCTTTTATACTACTCAGTTATAGAGCTATGATTCCACTTTAACTGCTATAGCAGTCTCCTATGGAATTCTGGGACTTGAAGTTTGGGGAGACAGTAGAGCTATCTGGCTAAGAACTCTAAATGCACTCCCTTAAACTGCAAATTTCTTGATTCCATAGGATATTGTCATGGCAGCATGACAAGTAGCATCATAGCACTATAACTGAGTACTGTGAAAGCACCCCCGGTGTCCACACAAAACTATTGCCCTAGTTAGTTAAAGATAAGACTGTAAGAAACATTTGCAGTCTGGGGGTGCTCCTTGATTCATCGCTTCAGATGACTAGTCAGGTGAATGCTACGGTCAGGAGTGCCTGTTACCAGCTTCGGCTGATACGCCAGCTGCGCCCTTTCCTGGAAGTAAGGGATCTTGAGACTGTGGTGCACGCGCTGGTAACCTCTCACCTAGATTTCTGCAGTGTGCTCTACATGGGGCTAACCTCATGCTTGGTCCGGAAATTTCAGTTGGTACAAAATATGGCAGCCAGAGTGGTCTCTGAAACATCCCGGAGAGACCATATAACTCCAGTATTAAAATCTCTCCACTGGCTGCCTATCAGTTTCTGGGCCCAGTATAAGGTGTTGGTTATTATCTTTAAAGACCTAAATGGCTTGAGTCCAACTAATCTTCGGAACCGCCTCCTCCCATACAATCCTCCCCGTGCACTCCGGTCCTCTGGGAGGAATTAGCTTTAGCCACAAAAATTTAGGCTGTCTGCAACCTCCCAGAGAGCCTTTTTGGTAATCGCCCCCAAATTATGGAATGGCCTGCCGAACGAGATCCATCAGATGACAATCTTAAGTAGCTTTAAAAAAGCATTAAAGACGGATCTCTTTCAGCAGGCCTTTCCTAATTAGATCCTGGCCTCAGGAGCTCCTGGCCTCTTTTAGTCTGCTGGCTATTTATTATTTTTGTTAATGTGATTTTAGATTAGTTGTTTTTAATTTATATTGGTTTAATATCTTTTTATGGGGGAGGGTGGGGGTGGGTGGTGTTTAGGGATTTTAATCTCTATTTGTATTTTAATTTTTGTAAGCTGCCCCGATTGTTTTAACAGAGGGGTGGGGTATACATAAATAATAATAATAATAATAATAATAATAATAATTATTATTATTATTTGTCCAGAAAGTTGTACTTTGAGAGTAGGCAAAAGATTTGCCCCAAAACCACTGTAATTCCATTCAGCTATGTGATCCCAACCAATCAGGTATCATGAAGTGTGTATGTGTGTGTATGTGCCTTCAAGTCACTCGCTGATTTATGGCAACCCCATGAATTTCATAGGATTTTCTTAGGCAAGAAATATTCAGAGGTGGTTTTGTCAGTTTCTTCCTCTGAAATATAGCCTACAACACCTGGCATTCATTAACAATCTCCTATCCAAATATTAACCAGGCCTGACCCTGTTTAGCTTCCGAGATCAGACAGGATCTGGTGCCTTTAGCATATTTAGGAAATATGATGATATCACAATGCCATGGCGCCAATCTGATTTGCCCGTGTGTTCATATCACTGGTAGCAAATAATTTGATTAAGAAACTAGCTCTGAATTTTCTCTTAGGGGCAATGCCATGTAACCTGATTGGTTGAGTAGCAGCATGTTTGAGTGGGGTTTTTACTGCTTTCCATTCCAGTCCGCTAGCCCACAAAGTTACTAAAGGGTACATACTTTTTACATATTCATTCTTGCTTCTGCTTTGTGCTTGAAGATGAATATTTCTACCACCCACGCACATTTTACAATGAAAATAGAAACAATTAGCTATGTGGGAAGCTTCTGGCAACCCCAATGTTCTGTTTCTCAGCTCGAGTCATGCATGCCAAGTAAATGATCTTTTCCAGGCTCAGCAGTCCTGGTGCTCACACAGAGCTTTCTCATGTAAAATGGTTTCCCAATTCATTTTAATGAAAAGATCCAGTCTCTCAAAAAGAGTGTGCCCTTCCAGATATTTGTGTTTCTGATTCTGTTCTGATCTCATGATCAGAGTGGAGATATGATGTTCTGGAATCATTAGGCAGCAAGTAATTGTGGTCCCAGGACCCAATAAGCCCAGGTTCTGGGGAAAACCTAGTCTATTTTTTGACCCCCCAAAAGCACACTGTTAAAAGCCCATCACAGTGAATTCCTGGAGGAATATGATTTTATTGTATTTATTTATTTTTGCTTGCCAGTGGAAAGAGAGCAAGGAAGGAATCATTCTAGCCTTCCTACAGAGGAATTCTCAAAGTTTTGGAGCAGCCACTGAGAAGGCCTTTCCCACTTTTCCTTGTCAAGCATTCATGGAAGGTAGTGGGACAGGAAAAGATCTTAGAGTCTGAATAGTATCATACTGTGATATATACTGAAAAGATAAGCCAAGGGTCTTTTGAAAGCAAGGTTTCACAAATGGTCTGATAACATCATTACAACTCCTTAGGCTTTGACTCATATATGCCAAACTTTAAAATGAGGAAGACTAAAATGAGGAAGGCATACCCTGACCATGGATCTGACCTGTTGTTCCCCCATTCCCTCCACAGAATGGGAGGAAGTCCTGATGGGTGTGCTGGCCTGTTGCTGCAGCTGCCACCATTTTCCTCACTGACATGGAAGGCAGGAAGGGGGGGCACAACATGTGCCTGAGGCCTCCTGCATGTGATCAGCCTTGGTTACATGCTATGGGTCTCCTTCCTGCTTTCCAGGAGAGCCAGGGAGACTGTAGCAGCAGTGAGGGATGGCCTACTGAGATGGGCGCCTGTGAGCACATGGGGCCTGATCCATTTTGTGCTGGCAGAAATGTAGTAACTGGGTATTTTCATATAACAGTATGTCAGGTCCTCCTCTGCCTCCACCCCATATGAGCCCCGTATCTGCCCCAGGGGTGGTGTGGATAGCCCAGTGGCAGAATGGGGCAAATGCCCTGGATTATATGGACTGCTGGGCTCTGAGACAGGGGCAGGGTGGGATATTTTGTCCATCTAGACAAGCCCAAAATAATTCTCTTCAACACCTGTTATAAATGGCCACCCAAAATAGGCAGAAAAAAAATCATAAGACACAATTATTTTTTTTCCAGTGTGGCTATTGGTAAAAGCTTTCTAAAAACAATGAATGTGGCTGACATATCAATATTTCCCTTCAACTGAGACTCAGCCTAGATGAGACAGAGGTGGGGTTATTTGTAGTTCTAAGTGGCCTGGCTGAGTGGTGCTCAATCTATTCTGACCGGAAGTGTACTGTCCCAAAGTGGAGGCTATCCATTTTGATGGGCCTGTAGGCTAGTTTTGTACCTCTGGGACTCCAGGGGCCACATTTGTTTTGCCAAAAATAAAATCCCAGAAGTGACTCCTGCTCATTTTATTCTGGTTTTATTTTGTAGCTATTGTGGTTATTATTTATATTTTTATGGCATGCTTTTTATTTTGTTTTATTTTTCAGTGTCATTTTCTGTTATAGAATTTGCAGATAGACTATAAGCTATGTCATACTGTCTCATGGAGATATGTGAGCAATGTTTCCAAGTTTCAGCCACCTGCCATTTACACTTATTTTTTAACAAATAAAAAGTGGATTGATAATTGTCAAAAGAAACTCATTGCATTTGCAAACATATTTGCAAACAGGGAGGGTTGTCATCTACTCAAAAGAAATGTTTCACCTTATGTGAAGATACGTTTTCTGGCTTTGGGTGTTTGAGTATTGGGTATACCCTTGATTCTGCACCCATAAACAACCTGGGGGACATGGGACTTTTTTTTATAACCATCAATACACTGGAATTGTCATTAGGATCTGAAAATACTCCAGATGAAGGCACTTAGTGGAAATATTTTTATGTGCTTGGAGCAGGGCTAAAGAATTCTCTAGTGTTCAGTAATTTGTTTTTTCTTAATTCAGTTTGTTCCTTAATAAGGTTTTTGTCCCAACATATTTTGTGCCTATTTTCTTTTGTATACGTACCTGTAAGACCAGCAGCTTCAGCAGACAAGAAGGCACTCCATGACAAAAGGAAAAACAGGCCAGTTTCCAACATGGGGAATTCACACAGCTTTGTAAACTTTGTCAAGTGATGAGAAAAGGTTAAGGAAAAGGAAGAGCAACCATATACAAATTTCAAGATGAATCCTGTAACAATATTTTGTACATATAAGATAAAAAATACATAATTCCCACAGCCTTCACATAGACATAATGGTCCCATCAACCATTTCAGAGAAGTGAAATAAAATTTAGGAAATGTGATTCAAATGTCTACTGGCTGACCTTCCAAGACATTAAAAAAATAGTTGAAACACTTAGCTATTGCAAAATTCGTTTTGGCCAGTAGTTTTTCAAAGGTGGGTTCTCAGATGTTGTTGAGCTACAACTCACACTGTCTCTGATCATTGGCCATGATGACTGGAGTTGATTTGGTTTGTAGTTCCACAGCATCTAAGGATCCAACAAGGGAAGCCCTGGATTCTAGACCAATTTATTTGACCTTTTTTTTTTTTAAAGGAGAGTGTGGTACAAATAGAAAGAGGTATGTCATGATCTCTTCCCACAATGCAGATTCTAGATCTTTTGATATTATCAGATGTGGGATGGGCATATTTTGCGGTGGTTCCTACACTGCTAAAGTGATGACAAACAGGACCCTTCATAAGCTAGCTATTGTACAGTCATAAGCCAGTTGTTCATCTCACCACAAGGTGAAAAGACTTAGAGGAATTCCCTTTCTTTCCCAAAATTCTGATGAGGTGCGCTCTCTCTCTCTCTCTCTCTCTCTCTGGCTTTTCTTCGCAAACAAAGATTCTGGAAGGACTCATCCTGCACTTTCTGCAAGCGCGCTGATGACTAAAAAGACCAATCCGAGATAAACAAGTCCAGTTGCAGAAAGCACAGCAGAAGGTCTCCTTGGGTGATGTTTCTGGGTTGTGATTCTTTCTGCGTTGTCATTTTTCTTCAAGACTTGTTCGGCGTGAGTTCTCAAATAAGGCTGCCGCATTGTGGATAGTGTGTCTCCATGCCTCCCAATGTAAAGCCAGGGTGGACCATTGTTGGTGATCAATTTGGCTCTTAGATGTTGTTTCAGGGAGTCCTTGTATCGCTTTTCTGGAGCACCCCTCTTACGCTGACCGGTGGCAAGTTCATCATAGAGAACTATTTTTGGGAGGCAATGGTCCTCCATCCTAGAAACGTGCCCTGCCCAGCGCAGCTGTGTTCTCAATATCATGGCCTCAATGCTGGTGATCCCTGCTTGCTCAAGGACAGCAACATTCGTCACATAGTCAGTCCAGTGCATATTTAGGATTGTGCATAGACAGTGCTGATGAAAGCGTTCGAGGAGTCGTAGGTGGTGGCAATAGGTGACCCATGTTTCAGATCCATAAAGGAGTATAGACAGTACAATGGCTCTATACACACTGATTTTTGTGCTTCGTCTCAGGTGTTTATTACTCCAGACTCTTTTGTGAAGTCTTCCAAATGTGCTATATGCCTTTGATAATCTGTGATCGATCTCTTTGTCAATCTTGGCATCTGAGGAGACGATGCTTCCCAGGCAGGTGAACTGCTGAACGGACTTAAGCACAAATTTGCAGATGGCAATGTGGAGATGGTGGTGTTTGTCCTGTGGTGCAGGCTGGTAAAGAACTTCTGTTTTCTTCAGGTTGACTTCCAGCCCAAACAGCTCTGCAGCTGTTGCGAAGCAGAATATTAGGCGCTGCAGAGCTGCTTCTGTGTGGGCAACAAGGGCATCATCATCAGAGAAGAGCAGCTCATGGACTAGATAGTTTAGAGTCTTAGTGTGAGCTGTCAGACGGCTTAAGTTAAACATCTCCATTGATGAGATTCAGAGGTGTGACAAACCTCCCTCCTCTGCTTCATGGGATGATGGTAACCAGATTACCAAATGGTTACATGCACATTATGGATAAATTATCACTTAGTTAAAGACCACATGCATTCTCTTTCAGGGAGGGAGATATTTCAGAATCAGAAACAATTTGCAGTGAATAATCTCCATTCCTGACAAGTTTATGTTTCTTGTGATTTATAGATTCTGGAGCAAAAGCTATGTTTTATTTATTCATTTATTTTAAAAAACAAGCTGTTGTTGTGAGTATTCAGCGTATGAAACTTAACGAACAGTATTTCTGGCCATGCTTAGAACTATTCCTCCTCAGAGGCAGCTGAACAAATCTCTATGATCATGTGGTCAAATTTAGCTTTAATTTTACAGCATTAGTTCAGTTCAGATGGTGTCTAATTCTATTTCCGTTTATCTTTGCAATGTTTTCAGGTCACGGAAATGCAGCTGTGACAAAGTCAAATGGCAAACAAGATGATCAAGCCAAAATTAGCTCAAGGATTATATTATTTCAAGCTAAGGGGAAGGTCATTTCTAGCTCCATGGAGCTTATTTAACATTAATTTAAGGAAGAGAAAATGGGAATATTAAGATCTGTTCCAATAAAGAAATAGAAGAAAGATTTGATTAAATCCTTCAGTCTGAACTATCATTTTGCTTCTTGGTGTTTTAAAAAAAACATTTGTGCAGGGTGGGAGGGGAAAGGTTGGTCTATCACTTCTCTCTGGTAGGATCACTGCTCTACCCAATTGCCTAGCAACACGTGGGCCCAGAAAAAAATGTGGCCTATGGCCTGACTTCACGCAGCTGGCAGCCTAATTCAAAGAACTGAAATTAGGTTTCTGGCATGAGTGAACAGAGCCAAGTGTGTGTGTGGGGGAGGAAGTTGGTACACATTACTGTATCAGTACGCTGATGACACCCAGATCTATTTTTCCTTGTCCCGATCGTCGGCCTCGAATTCCGATGGTGTCTCTCCTCTTAATGACTGTCTTAAAGCAGTAATGGGCTGGATGAGGAAAAACAGATTGAGATTAAATCCAGACAAAATGGAGGTGCTCATGGTAGTGGCCCCAAAACCAGGAGTTGGGTTGCAACCTCCAGTCCTGGATGGGGTCACGCTCTCCGTTAAGGACTGTGTTCGCAGTCTGGGGGTGCTCCTTGATTCATCGCTTCAGATGACTAGTCAGGTGAATGTGACAGTCAGGAGCACCTGTTATCAGCTTCAGCTGATACGCCAGCTGCACCATTTCCTGGAAGTAAAGGACCTCGAGACTGTGGTGCACACGCTGGTAACCTCTCGTCTAGAATTCTGCAATGCACTCTACATGGGGCTGCCCTCATACTTGGTCCAGAAATTTCAGTTGGTACAAAATATGGCAGCCAGAGTGGTTTCGGGAACATCTCGGAGAGACCATATAACTCCAGTATTAAGATCTCTCCACTGGCTGCCTATCAGTTTCTGGGCCCAGTATAAGGTGTTGGTTATTACCTTTAAAGCCCTAAATGGCTTGGGTACAACTTATCTTCGGAACTGCCTCCTCCCATACAATCCTCCCCATGCACTCTGGTCCTCTGGAAGGAATTTGCTTCAGCCACAAAAATGTAGGCTGTCTGCAACCTCCCAGAGGGCCTTTTTGGTAATCGCCCCCAAATTGTGGAATGACCTGCCGAACGAGATCCGTCAGATGACAAGCCGGAGTAGCTTTTAAAAAGCACTAAAGATGGATCTCTTTCGGCAGGCCTTTCCTAATTAGATCCCAGCCTCAGGGGATCCTGGCCTCTTTTAGTCGGCTGGCTATTTATTGTATTTATTATTTTTAAAGGTGATTTTAGACAGTTGCTTTTAATTTATATTTGTTTAACATTTTTTTATGGGGGAGGGTGGGGTTGTTTAGGGATTTTTATATGTATTGTATTTTAATTTTTGTAAGCCACCCCGATTGTTTTAACAGAGGGGTGGGGTATAAATATGTTTTATTATTATTATTATTACTGGGGTCCAGTAGTCTGGAAGAGGGCCCAGGACCAAAATATGTTGTATATGGTTTTGTCTGTCTTAGTAGAAATGGTGAATTTCAAAGAAAGTAATGATGATGTACAAAATTCCAAATCAAAAGATGATAATTTTTTTTAAGTTAGTCTGCCTTTACTACAAGAGACAACATGACTGGGTTCCAAGTGAGGGAAAGGAACTGTGGGTAAGCAAAGGGGTGCAGCAGTGCCAGCAAGTTAGAGGAAAGAAATGAAGGATGGGTGAACAAACCATAGGTAAAACACAATACCTCCAATGGCAGTGGCAGCAACTTCGAGCAAGGATCCAGAAGCAATCAGCCCACTTTGGCATCAGGGGCCTGGAGAAAAAGGAGAAGGAGGAGTGGAACATTTCCACCCCCATGGCCCAGGTGAGCAGCTGTTCCAGTTCTTTATCAACTCCTCCACCGCTGGAAACAGCTTCAGAACAATTCCCAGCTAGCCTGGATTAGCAACTGAGGGACATGTGAAATGGAAGGGGGGAAGCCTCTGGGTGCAGCTCAAAGACTAAAGCTGGGCAGGTGGCTTGGGGGAATGTGCTGGTTGTGGGCAGCAGTGACTGTGTGTTGCTGCTCCCCCCCAAGAGTTGAGGGACCTTGAGAGAATCAGTAAACTTACAGGTCCTAAAGATAAAATTTCACTGAGGCCTGGACCTGCTCTTGGAGGCCATGTGAGTGAGCTGACTCTCCCCCAGGGCAAAAAGTGAAAATGGGGTGGGAGGCAGAAAAGTTTTCCATCTGCTTTTGGCTTTATCCTCTGTCCTTCTGTTGGCTTTGGCCATATCCATTGTCAATGTGAGAGATAGCACCAAAGGACCTTAGCTATGAACAGAAAAAAATTCCTCAGTCCTGTTGTTTGGCCTTAGAAAGGGCGAACAGTGATGGCTATTATTTATGCTTTTCCTTCATTTCTCTGTGCTTCTGAGAGAAACTAGAGCATGGTGGGAGGAGGAATGCTACGATAAGCTGAGATCCTCTTTTAACACTAGTGAAGTGTAATGCTGCTCCAACATAGATTATCAGATGTGTCCAAAAAAATCACAAGAGCAGCATGTGAGGATGATGTTACTGTCCCGAGAACGGGTCTCAGTTTCAGACAATGGCACTGTCCTCGCATACTAACTCTGTGCTGCAGCCGTGAGTAAGGTGTCACTTTTCATTGGCAGGACATCAAGTGCTGCTCTTGTGTTTTTCGGACACTTCTGCTCCATATTACATGAGAACTCCATTCAGAACAGTGGGGTCCAGACGGCTGCTAGCGGAGTGATGATCTTGGTAGGAGATCTCCCCGTGATCCTGTGGCTAATCAGTGGCTGTTTCCATGGAAGGAAGTGGGTGTTTAAGTATTGTGTCTACCAGCTGTCTGGCTAGTGTTGTTCAGCCAGAAAGAAACGCTTGTTCAAGTAGGTATTGTATGTCTCCTTGTGACAGAGCTTAAGAAGGACTTGCTTCAGTAGCCCCTAGTTATGCAAGCATAAACTTCCACGACGAGTTGATCACAATCTCTTCCCAAGCAGGCTTCTGTGCCTTGCCTCTCAAATTAGACACTTTGGACTTTTTCAGATGCCCTAAAACCTGTCCGGGGAGGGCAGGAGAGGTACGCAGCTATCCCATGGCAGGGGTCAGTTTCGGATGACGCTGTTCCCCTCCTGTCATCGTCTGTGTTACTTCCGTGTTCAATCTATTGCA
Source organism: Gambelia wislizenii (assembly GCA_030847615.1). Taxonomy (NCBI): domain Eukaryota; kingdom Metazoa; phylum Chordata; class Lepidosauria; order Squamata; family Crotaphytidae; genus Gambelia; species Gambelia wislizenii. Next base: position 46,816,693 of record JAUMIR010000003.1, on the reverse strand, counting down.
AATGCACCATTTTTTACTCTTGGAAGTTTTTCATGTGTAAAAAGTGGCACCTTTGCAATAGATCGAACATGGAAGCAACACCGACAATGACAGGAGGGGGACAGCGTCATCCAAAACTGACCCCCTGCCCTGGGATAGCCACGTACCTCTCCCGCCCTCCCCTGATGGGTTTTAGGGCATCTGAAAAAGTCCTTTCTCTCATATTTGTCATCTTCTGCAGGCTCCAGTCCAGTTTCCCATAGCTTTGGTACATTAGGGTAACTCTGAACCTCTATTTTACTATAATATTTGCAAACTGAAAAGAGAATAAAACATTGCTTTCCCCTCCTGACCATTCTGTTAGCAACACATCCACTTTTTGGGTTACCTCAGAGCAAGAAGTAGGAGATTGTTCTGCCCCCACATAAATACCAGTGGAATTTGAACCCAGTTTTTCCTGGTCTGCAGCTATACTAGGAATATTGCATTTGCTTGGGCTGGTTCAGATTTTGGGAAGATTTGCTGATTGCTTTTGCAACCCTATTACTCTTGCTTAGCCTGTTCATTTTAAAATAAAAAAAATGTTATTATACAGACTTGTCAAGCTTTGGTATTCTCTCTTCCAGAGGAAATGCACCCAGCAGGGAAGAATGTAGAAGGGGAAATGTGAAAGAATATCAGAATTTTGCAAAGGCCAGTTAAATTTTACATCACCATGTTGCATATCCATTATAGGGGGGAAAAACTGCACAAATATATGCATATTAATATCTGTAGTGAGCATATGCATAGATATCTGCATTTGCAAAAACATTTGTCTCCTTTGTATCCAACAGAGGTTACAACTTGGCAAAAAAATCAAACTATTAAAATACTGATCACAATCAGTACTAAAATACATGAAAATGATTTTAAAAACAACTCAGGAACAAGTATCAAATATTAAAAAAAGAAGGCACAGTGGTATAAAAATATTTTGCTTGCCTACTGAAAAGCTAAAGGTAGAGTCATAAATGTTGTAATTCTTTGGAGGGACTTTTAAAATGCTGTTTAACTATAGAGGCTACAAATGGAAGTAGAAAAGGAATGTGGTGTGTGGTCTATTCCCCCCCCTCCATTATGTTTTCCTTTAAAATATCTCCCTCTTTTTTTACCAAGTTCTTATACACATTAGAACACAATATATGCCAGTGTATACATTACAACCCACAGCTGCACAACTGGATTGCACAATAGGGAGCAAGCTCTATGAGTTTTCTGAGAAGTAGCCATGGGGTTGACAACACAAAAGGAAATACAGTGCGTAGAGGTGCTTTACCAGACATTTGAAGCAGTTCCCTGTTGTCTCCATGATTTACTCAAAAAAAGTTGCCTGCAAAGTGCTGTGTGGTAAAGAAGTCAGATGGACCCCTTCCCATGAATCAAGATGGCAGCCATGAGTAACGGCTGCTATTCCCCCCCCCCCAATAATCATTGCTTCACTTTTTAGAAAAGCCTTTCTTTAAAGTGGTGGGAGGGAAACCTTCTACTTGCAAAAAATATATTTTTCCCACTCCTGCGCTGCAATCAGTGCACATTCAGTCCTCTGGAAGGCCAAAATGGCACTTCCTGACCGAGTAAGAGGAAAGCCTGCCCCTGTTTGCATGACAGATCAATCGCCTTTCAATTTCCTCCAGGCTCAGAATGCGCAGCGCTGCAAATCAGTTGTTCAGACAACCAGTAATGCACAGCACTGCACCATAAATAATAATTAAAAAAACCTTCTCAGATAACCGTGAAGTCCCCTAATGCACGGTAAATTGAGTTTTTGCCCCTCCTTCAAAAAACACTGAAGTGCAGCTTGTTGGGAAAACAGGTATTCTCCATGAATTCTCTGCAGGGTATTTTCATCATTTAGACAACCCCCATATTAGTCTTTTGCAGCATAAAAAGGAGGAAAGGACTGGGGCGGGGGGACAAAAAAAAGGAATGTGGCAGTACCTTTAAGACTGATTTTTATTTTAGCATGAACTTTCATGGATACCAACATCCTTCCTCAGAAGCAGATGCACTATGAGGAACAGCTTAGGGATCTGGGTATGTTTAACTTGGAGAAGACTAATAGGTAATATAATGGCCATATTTAAATGCCTGAAGAGATTTCATGTGGAGGATGTGGTGAGCTTCTATTCTTCTGTTCCAGAGATTAGAAGACGGACCAGGGAATTCAAATTACAAGAAATGCTACTCCATCTAAACATTAGGAAGAACTTCTTCACTGTAAGAGCTGTTTGACAGTGGCATAGACTGGCTCAAGGGGCAGCAGATTCTTCCTTTTTAGAGGTTTTTAAACAGAGCCTGGGTGGGCATATCTTAGGAGAGTTTTAGCTGTGTATTCCTGTATGGTGGTTGGGGGAGTAGTAGTAGAATATGAGATGGTCGATCCCTTCCAACTCTATTATTCTATGATTTTTATGAGTTTACCCATTGTGCAGTGGTCAGTTAGAAGTCAAAACACAGAGCAATGTGTATATTGTGTTTTGCAAAATAATTGGCTGCACAACCTCTCAGAATCTGCAAATGCTTGTGCAACATGGTAGTGTGCAAGCATGGTGTACCAACCAGATTATAGCCTAAATCCCCATGAAGTTAAAGTTGGAGGGGCATTTATCTTTTCTCCGGTGAAAAGTCACTGGGGGTGGAAAACAATTTTCAGTGGGAAAAAATGCATTAAAAAGCCACCTTTCCAACACATCAGATTTCCAGTATAAATTGCAGCTCTAGTTTACAGTTTTGTCAAGCTTTTGAAAAAGGCAACAAGTTTAGTTGCTTGTTTATAAATCTGATAAAAATGTCTACCCAGCTTTCCACATAAGAACCTCTGTGGCAGAATGTGTCATTCTGTTCTAAAGAAGACATGCACTGGCAAGTTCCTCCAAATAAAACATAAATGTGATTGGATGGGAGAGAAACCCTGAGGAAAATGCTGAGAAATATTGTGTAATCTGTTTTGTTTGGCAATCAGACACAATGCTGTTTTTGAAAAAAAAAAAAGTGAGAAAAATGCAGGGAACTCCCTTGGTTTTAAATGTTCTATAGATCAAGCAATGTACAATAAAATTAAAAAGCCATTTTACCTTGATTGCTCATAAAAACGTGACTATACAACACTTCAGAGTTCCTGTCATAAGTTTAGATATGAATACTAAGGAAATCTTTCTTTGGGTCACTCTGAGACCAATTCACAATATATGTATTCACCAACCAGAAATCTATCAAATGCCTCCTCCCGGCCTACTGTAACAGCCACTAGCTCCACTGAGAGATGGAGGTCTATTCTTCTTGTGATGGGCATGGCAGGATGATGTTTTCAGCCCTCTCCTGCCAGCAATCTCTAGTGTGACAATCAGAAGCATGATCCCTGTCACAAGTCCTCCTGATACTGGAGATCACTGGCAGGAAGAGGCTGGAAATGCTGCACCCTGATCACCAACAGAACAGATCTCCATGGCTTAGCATGGCTGCAGGCTGTTAAAAAAAGGTTGGGGGGGGGTCAAGTCAAGGGATGATATGTAGTCACACATTGATAACTATGTCTGTTGTGTATGATTTTGACACTTGTCTTTGTGGGGAATGTGATCAAAGGAGGAAGCTGAAGGCCAATCGTAGAAAGTTATTTGCCAGGGATGTTTTATGCAGTGAACTCTTCAGCATTCTTTCCCTCAGTGCTGACATAAACACATTTTCAGTTTTGACTTGACTAGGTACATGAAAAGAGAAAAGCCAAAACTGGGTATGTTTAAAATGATGATGGTCAGGATATCATCAAAATCTTAATCAAAAAGCCTTGTTTCAAGTGAAGCAGTCAGTAGTTGTACAGCAGTAATTTGTTCTACAACCACTAATCTTCCCAACTTTCTGAATTTTAAGTGTTTGACAACAAAGGATATTAAAGCAGCGACAACTGCATAGGCAGAGCCCATAGCAAATGATCCAGCGAAGATCCCGAGAAAATTCCCCACAGACTGAAAGAAGGCGGCAGCATCAAAAGCATTGGGATTCTCCTTGGGACTGTAAATTGATATCGAACTGAAAAGAAGACAAAAAAGAGAGAAATAATGGATTCAATCACATAGCACAGAGGCTGAAATCAAGAGCTTAAGAATGTACTTTAGTGAGGACTCGTGATTGCTCCTCAGGGCTCCAAGCAGATTGGAAAGTCATGGGGAAGATGAAATAAGGGTTTATGTTTTAAAGCAATACTGTGGGCCATTGTCATTTCCTGCCTGTCAGTAAACACATTTTTGGATCCCAAGTGTCATAAAGAGTATTATTTCCAAGCCAACTAGACATTAAAACATGGGAGGCATGTAAGGAATTTATGGGGAAGATAGATAGCTTTGAATTATTTATTGGCCATATGTCTTCAGACATATATTCACAAATAATCATGATAAAAAGGCCACTTTTATAGCTTACTCACAAATGGGCAGTACAAATCATGGTAAGCACAAAATCGGCAGTAGTGATCTTGTCATAAACCATTATAGTTTTTCCATTCACTAGCTTTACCCTTCATAAACAGAATTGTGAGCATGTCAACAGCCTCACAATATAAAGCCCCAGGGGAACATAGACCAAATATTTCCTTGCGGGAAAGAAAGCTGATGCCTCTACCAGAGGTCCTCTTTTTTTTTTTTAATGCAAGTCTTTGGTGCCTGTCATCAAGATTAAATTCTTATGGGAAATTAATACTGTGCCACAGTAGGAAGATGGTCTACTTAAAACATTTTCAAGGGCATCAAAATTCCTGTTCACCAGTAGAGAGTCAATACTCAGAATGCTAATAATACTGCCAAGTTGACGTGCTCTTCTTTTTTGTTGTAACATTAAACTTAAGAGATATGCAGTAGCCTCAAGCATCCCAAATACTAATTAAGAAATGTTTCAGATTTCTATGGCCCTTTTACTTTTAGCATGTTAAGCCTTTGCCACTGGCTGTCAGAGAGTATTTGGTGCAAGATTCTCAAAAGCAGTTTCTATTGCTGGAAAATTCTTGGTGTCGCAAACATTAAAATTTTAGATTTATTTTGAACTGATATTAATATTTTATGTTTAAGAACTTGTCAGCCTGACAAACTCATCTATTTTCACCAGCAACTAGCCATAAGAGATGCGCCATTAGTTTAAAAGGAACCCTGAAAAGGTACATTCATTTAGGGGTCTTAACAGTTCAATCCTGTTTAAGTGGAAGTGAGTCATGTTGCATTCAGTGACCTTCTTCTCAGGTGATTATGCATGGAATTACAGCCTTAAAGGATTTGTAATTCACAAGGTGACATAGGTCTTGTCTATACGAGAGGGAAAATACAAACATATTAAGAAACACAGGCATTCGCAATGGTGTGAACTGCCTACGTGACCAAAAGACACTCCCTAAACTCTGCATGACCCCCTAACCAGCTGGCCACTGTGAGTGATTTACTTATGATTTTAAATCTGCTGCCACCATTTTTTTAAAAAAAGTTTCCCGGGGTGCATACAAGCAACACTTCCTATTTACAAATAAGGAAATACAAAAAAAGAGTATAAATTGCTGTTTGATTGACTTACCGGATGCACACATAGCCAAAAACCCAACATGGTGCCAGAGCTGCTTTCCCTCTTTGCTAGCCCTGCCCCCATTTTCAACCAGCCACTGGTTGTATCTGTGTGAATGTGAATGTTCAAATGATCACACATTTGTATGCTGTACGGAGCTTTTAAAAAAATCAGTATGAAGCCCTAGACTTTACAGTGGATTTTGGTTCCCCTCCTTCTGAATGACATGTATTTTTGCGAACGGCCGTTTGAACGGATTGCTGTACATTTGCGTGCCATTTGTATTTTTTTTTACTGTATAGACAACACCTAAGACTTAATTTGAAAATCATGGGCATGTGGTTCTTCTCTTGTTGTGAATGACCACAGTTCATTATAAATTTTGAAGCTATGTGAATGGAGTGGTCCATGAATTATATTCTTAAAGAAAATTAATGTTTTTATACATATTTATACGAGATCTCAGGACAGCTTACAAAAGCATTAAAACAAGTTACAAAATTTAAAACAATAAAAAATTAAAATATATTAAACTGCAGCAGCAAGTTAAAAACAGATTTAAAAGAATTTAAAATTTTAAAACTATGTACACTGAATTTGGGATGAATTAAAGAGGCTCAAAGGCTTTGATGAACAACTGTGTTTTAACTTGGCACCTGAATGACATGAGTATTGGTGCAAGTTGGGCATCTACGAGGAGAGCATTCCACATTTTGGGTGCCTCTCTCATGTCCCAACACAGTGTATTGATCTCACTGGTGGGACATGAAGCAACCCCCTCAAGCAGATCTTAATTCATGGGAAAGCATATATGGGGAGAGTTGTTGTTGTTTCTGGTTTATGGCGAGCCTAAAGCAAACCTATCATAGGGCTTTCTGAGAGTTAAGAGTGTGTGATTTGCCCAGAAATATTCCCTTAAACAGCACTTTTAAAATTTCTTCAAATTTATAACTCACTTTACCCTATATACTCATAGCAGCAGTTTCCTGAATATTAATAGATTATTTTCAATCTGTCTCCAAAATAACTTCCTGAGGATTTGTGCTACAGATATTGGCACAGACTTTTGACCGACTGTCATGCTGGAGTTCCTGTCATCCTGCCTGCAGGGTAGGGCACTCGCATCATTCTTGAAAGACTACATTTCCCATTATTTGCAAACAGTATTGTCTTGTCAGCATAGCATCAGGTAAGGAAAGGGTTAACTGGAGGAGAGGGCCTAAAACACCACCTCCACAGAATCTCCTGAGATGGCATCATCAATGACATCATATCACCAGACCAGAACTGGCCAATCATAACTCTGAAACAAGGAATTCCAAAGAAGGTATAACTGCTTTGTGTGAGCACATGGCTTGAGTCAGACCATGAGGTCTGAGAGACAAAAGAGGATCTGGGATGCAGACATCAGGCCCAGAGCTTAACAGTGGAAGAGGCTGTTGAGCCAGCCTGGAACATCTATTGGCTCCAGCCTTCCATTTGAATCCAACAGAATCCAACAGTAGAATCTTTAGGGACTGTTTAGAATTGCATTAGGGAACTTTATGTTATTTTCTCAAACTTTGGCTGAATGTAGATGAACGTAGTTAAATGTAATTTCATATTTATTTATTTATTTATTTATTTGCTATTTCTGTAACTCTAAAGTGTGCCTGGGAGCATGGAAGGTGACTGCCCTCATGAGAGATTTGAATGCCTTGAACTTGCTTGAATAAAATAAGCTTTTTCTTAATCTTCCTATACACTGATGCTGCACACACCTGTATCTCTTGGTCATTGCTACATTTCTCTCTCTCTGTGGGGGTAGGAGGCAGGAGTTGGCAGGTTCACAGTGGCAGGTAATCCTACTGGTTATTCAGAGACCCTGCACAGCTTCTCGCTGCACTGTGTGTGAAAGGGGGGCAACTCAGCGAGTAGTGGCAGCATTTTGGCCTCTAGGGGGTGCCCTTGAGTGAGGCTGCTCAGGGTTACCCATAGAGGGGAGCTAACTCTGGGGATTCCAAGCCGATAGACTCCAGATTAGCCTTGACACTGACACATGGAGTGCACATTGAAATCAGACAGCACTTGCATGGCAGCGACTGAAAAATATGTCCACGTGGCATCAGTCTTCACTGATGCTGAATTACCTGGAATCCACTTACCAAATAGATGGGCAGTTGCACAGGGGCCCTCCAAACTGCTGTGAGCAGCTGCCGGGAATATGTGATGCTCCACACAATCCAGCCCATCCATGTGGTAAGCAGATTTTAAATGTCACAGTCCTTGTGTAAATTGTCACTACAGGAAAATGTTTCCCAGTAGCCTCTATTTGGAGGCTGTACAATTTGAATCAATGCTCAATTGTTTGCAAGTGACCTAAGGTAGAGTTTAAGAACCAAATATTTCCATAGCCATAGGAAGAGGGAAATGTTATATGGTCTTCTAAGACTCCTTCCACCATTATGTTTATCAATGTGGTAGAAGTTGCATCACACTTGCTATCCATGCTGTTCAGCCTTGTTGGAAGGTCAACATCACAAGGTAGAAGGATTTATACTATAGCTCACTCCCATCTGAGTGTTGCTCCTCACAGGAACTAAGGCAATATTAGCATCATAATAAACTATGGTACGGGTGTTAAGAGCAGTGCACTGGGTTTACTGGTTTTGGGGGAAAAGCTCCTCCAGGAACTAACTCTCTGCAGGACCTTACAGGCTTACAGTTTTTTTAAAATGGACAATTAACCAGAGTGACTGCAAGTGAAATTGAGATAGAAGGGAAGAAATAAGGTTGAGGACAAGCTAATTTTGCACTAAAAACAATTATTTCTTTATTAAAAAGACAGAAAAAGATAGCAGTGGAGACCAACAGAACAGTCTATATTCAATACAAGCTGTTAACAGCAGTTTCTCATAGGAAAAAAAGAGGTGAATAATGATGATGATGATGATGTTTATTTATATCCCGCCTCTCACATGAGGATCAGGGCAGCAAACGATAATTTAAAACATTATCCATAATCTACAAACATTAAAATAACATCATTAAAACTACTATACAATGGTACATAATTCAAATTTTACCTATAAAAACACTATTAAAATAACTTAAAATAAGAAAAGACATTAAACAATTTTTTTAAAAAAAGTAACAGAATAGTAGACTGGAAAGTGACAGCCAGGCATCTAATCTAATCTGGAAAGGCCTGCTGGAAGACATCCATCTTAATAGCCCTCTTAAACATCCCCAGATTGTCGATGTGTCGGATCTCCTCCAACAGGCCATTCCACAGTCTGGGAGCAGTAGCGGAAAAGATCCTCTGAGTGACTGTGGCCAGTCTAGTTTTAGGGAATGATGGCATGGGTGCTAAAACCCTATTCCTGACCAATCTAAAGGGGCTAGAGAGATGCAGCTAATCTTAAGGGACTACAGATTAAGACACACACTGATTTTCCCACCTTCTAATGTACAGAAGGAGCTGGGTGGCTGGAGATCAGGGCAACTGATGAAAGGGACTACACGGAGGAAGGAGATCCTCTGGAGAGAGAAAGAGAGAGCTTCTGGAGAATGAGCTTCTGAAGACACACACACACACACACACACACACACTATGGCCTACATAGTCCTTTTCTAACTTGGGGACTGTCACCTGGAGTAAGGGGACACCTCTGAATCAGGCAAAACATGACTTTAATGTTATTCTCTTGGAGGCCCTGAAAGGTCTCATATGCTTAGAGTGATTAGTGCAAAGTGTTGGGTTTTTGTTTGTTTGTTTGTTTTGGTCTGTGTGCAAAGGGCAGAAGTGAACATGACCTCTGCCTTTCACCCTCTGGGCACTGTAGTGGTAGATGGTCTGGAGAGATAAACACAATGGGGCTGCACACCTGAGACAATGCCAATTAGGTATAGACATTTACTCTATTCCAAATAGGATTGCCCAACATCTCTGAAAACTGCACAATACCTTACAATTGGGGGGGGGGGTGTTACCAGTCTGAGCCAGTTTGGAAGGGTCTCCATTCAATGGAGGCAAACAAGGCAATTCAACACAGGTTGCTCTCCATGACACCATTACTTTGCCAGCAGGAGGGGGGGAAGAATTCTAGTTTGTACTTTAAAATGAGTCCTGACTTCTCCAAGATGGAAGGGACCCAGGCCTTTCACTGCCCTACTCTTCCACTATGCATCTTTACAGTGTGTACAGACCTTGGCAAGAGGCAGCTCCCTGCCTTAAGCATCAAAGTCTAGTTGCAATTCATATTTATTGAGCATAACTCATAACACTGGTTGATACAGGTCTCTGGAGCTCGGTGTATGTCTCTGGAGCTCGGCATACAGGAGCTTGGCAAACAGAAGACAGGCCAACAGGGGTGCTTGGTGTGGATGTGTGGAAGAAACAGCATTAAGGGAGCTGTTGAATTATACTTCTCCAGGCCCAGAGAGTTTTTGGGAGAGCCTGTTGGGCTAATGCTAGTATGCTTGCTTGGGTCAAGGCTGTTTATGCAATCTGAGTATAGGCTTGCCTGGGGGCGCTCATAAGCATTTGTTTGGTGAGCTGTTTGTGTTGAAAGGAAGTGAGTTAGAGACTGCTGAAAGGAAGTAGGTGAGAAGCAAAGAGAGGAACTAGCAGCCAGTAGCTCTTTATAGTTGCAGCTTCAGTCCCTGGAGTTCAGTGTACAAGAGAGAGGCCAACAGGGGTGTTTGGTGTGGGTGTGTAGCGGGGGAGTTTGAGGGCAAGGCCCATAGTTCTGTTGTAGTGCCTACTTCAGAATATTCAAGATGGACAGTGAGGGAACTGCTGCAATCACCTGAAATCACCTGCAACAGCTGTGGTATGTTTGTCTTCTTGCCTGTGGATGTGCAGAGCTACACCTGCAGCAAGTGCAGGTTGGTTGTGTTACTGGAAGAGAAGGTCCAGTAACTTGAGGCCCAGTTAGCCACTCTACAGCATATTAGGGAGCAGGAGGTTTTCTTAGACAGAGCAGAGCAGAAGGTCCTGGTTCAGGAACACACAGGTGATGTCTCTTTGGAGAAGGTTAGTTCTGATACACAGGAGGTTGATATTTGGAAGAATTTGACTCATAGAAGGAGAAGAAGAAGGGGCCATTCTATGAGTTTGGCACTAGAGAACCGGTTTGAAGCTGTCTCCTTTGTCAGTGATGACAAGGAACTGGAAGGAGAGCAGCATAGCCAGACCTCAGAGAATGTGCATGAGACCTTGGACACAGATTGGCCTCTGCCAGTCCTCGGAGGAGGCTTCTATTGGTGGTAGGAGACTCTCTGCTGAGGGGTACAGAATCAATAGTTTACAGGCCTGATAAGATGTCTCGAAAGGTGTGCTGTCTCCCAGGTGCAAAAATTTGCGATGCAACGGACAGGCTGACAAGACTTGTGAAGCTCACTGACTGGTATCCCTTCATTTTGGTCCACATGGGAATCAATGCTACTGCAAGGCATGGCCTTCAGAATATCAAAAGGGATTATGAGGTTCTGGGTAGGAAGCTGAAGGATTTGGATGCACAGGTATTCATTTTGTCTGTCCTTCCAGTAGAAGCACATGACCCAGGAAGAGAGTGAACAACTGGTTATGCATATGGTGCCTATGGGAATGGTTTGGCTTCCTGGACCATGGTGTGCAGTTTCATGGAGGTGGACTACTAGCAAGGGATGGGTTCCACCTCACAGCAATTGGCAGGAATGTTTTTCCTAAAAGTTTGAAAGATCTGATCAGGAGGACTTTAAACTGAGTTGTGTGGGGGAGGGAGACAGTACTCATGAGGACAGGAGTTCATCAAGTGCTGGAGATAATTGACCAAATGTTATACAACAAAGCAAATAGTACAAGAACCCAACAGTGGGAGGAATAAAACTTTTAAAAGGCAGATGGGGGAATCTGCCATGGTCTGAGATATCTCAATACTAATACACAGAACATGGGAAATAAACAGGATGAACTTGAACTCTTAGCATAGCAAAGCAAGTATGAAACCTGGTGGGATGAGTCTCATGATTAGAATGCAGTAATAAAGGGGTATAATCTATTCAGAGAAATAGACCAAAGAGGAAGTGTGGTGGAGTAGCATTATATGTTAATGATGTGTACACCTGTGTATAGATCCATGACTTAAATCCTGGGAGCCAGGTTGAGAGCATCTAGGTAAAAATCATGAGGGAGAGAAACAGCAGGGATGTCATTCTGGATGTCTACTACAGACCTCGAAACCAAACCGAGGACTTGGATGATGCCTTCCTAGAAGAGATGGCCGCACATTCAGACAGGAGAGATGTAGTAATAATGGGAGAATTTAACTATCCTGATATTTTTTGGAAGTCCAACTCTGCCAAAAATTTAAGATCCAACAAATTCCTCAATTGCCTTGCAGATAGTTTCATTGTCCAGAAGGTGGAAGAGGCAACAAGGGGATCAGCTATTTTAGATCTGATCCTAACCAACCAAGATGATCTAGTTAATGGGGTGGAAGTGGTGGGACCATGTTCTCCTGGAGTTTGTTATACAGAGGAAAGGGGAAGTCAAGTGTAATCAGACATGCCTTCTAGACTTTAAGAAAGCTGTATTCAAAAAACTTAGGGAATTACTAGGTGTGATACCATGGTCAGGAATACTAAAAGAGAAGGGAGTTCATGATGGATGGGAGGTTCTAAAAAGTGAGATATTGAAGGCACAACTTCAAAGAAGTTCCAATGAGGAGGGAAAATGGCAGGTGTCTAAAAAAAACCCAGTATGGATGTCTAAAGAACTTTCAACTGAGCGAAGACTTAAAAGGAACATGTACAAGAAATGGAAAAAGGGAGAAATCACCAAAGAAGAATTCAAACAAATAGCCAGCTCATGTAGGGGGGAAATCAGAAAAGCAAAAGCACAGATGGAGCTCAGGATTGCTAGAGAGGTTAAAAACAATAAAAAGGGTTTTTTTGGATATGTCCGTAGCGAAAGAAAGAAAAAGGAAGTGGTAGGGCTGCTGTGGGGAAAAGAGGCAAAATGTTAACAGGGGACAGAGAAAAGGCAGTGCTACTCAATACCTTCTTTTCCTCAGCCTTCTCCCAAAAGGAGAACAGTGCCCAACCTGGAGAAAATGGAGCAGCTGATGCAGTAGGGGAAATGCAGCACAGAGTAGGTAAAAAGGTAGTTCAGGAATACCTGGCCAGTATAAATGAATTCAAATCTCCAGGGACAGATGACCTACATCCAAGGGTACTAAAAGAACTAGCAGACGTAATCTCAGAACCACAGACAATAATCTTTGAGAAATCCTGGAGAACATGAGAGTTCCCAGCAGACTGGAGGAGGGCAAATATTGTTCTCATCTTTAAAAAGGGGGGGAAAGAAGATCCAAATAATTATCACTCAGTTAGCCTGACATCAATACTAGGAAAGTTTCTAAAGCAGATCATTAAACAGACAATCTATAAGCTGTGCTGTGAACACAAAAAGTCAACATGGGTTTTTGAAAAACAAGTCATGCCAGACTAATCTTATCTCTCTCTCTCTCTCTTTTTTTTTTTTTTTGATAGAGTTAGATACTTGGTACCTCTCCATTCAAGCCCCCTTGTCATGGGAGAGAGGCTTGCGTACCCTAATGATGTTTTGAGCTATGTTGGCGGTGGCATAATAGCCACTGCCAGGGTCTCCCATGCCAGACAGGTCAAAACCGAAGGGTCTGACAAAGAGCGTCAAAGGGCAGGATGGGCTCTCTAGCCTTATGGCAACCATCCTAGGAGAAGGAAAACTCTAATTCCAAACCTGGGCATATGGTGCTCGTCCAACCCTGGAAGGTCAACCATCTAAGAGAAGGAAACTCTAATCAAACCTACGACCTGAGGACCTCTCTGCTACCGTCCATGCTTGCAAGGCCACAGCAGATGAACCTTTGGTTAAACGGTGAGGCCAGTTCTGTGCACGCTGCGCTCCACCAGAAAAATCCATTGCACAGTCTTGAAGGACAAATCAAATTCCAAAAAAGCCCTGTAGCAATAGGCGAGGGACAAAACGGCAGGTGTAAAGATGCACTGGAAGCCACAAACCCAACCCTGCATGCAGGTGGTTCAGGTCTTTAGTCACTCGAGGCTGACCGGGGGGAGGGGGATGACAGTCTTGTTCGGCAGCATCCTGAACGACCAAGCAGCCTTTTTAAAGGAGAGCACTGCTTGCTCCATATGGAGAGGGGCCTAGAAAAGGTGGCCTAACAAAAGCTTGTCCCCAACTACCTGGTTGGATAGCCGTGGCTAACGGGCATCTTCTGATGCGCTCAAACCAAGGCAAACAAATAAAGGCACACATCGGCCTCCAAAGGTGGAAATAAGCTGATGCTTGCATGCTGGAACATCAGAACCATGCCAGACTCTGCAGATAGTGGACAGCCTGAGCGTCATTCTGCTTTAATAGCCCATGAACAATCACAACTTAATATTGACATCGCTGCTCTTAGTGAAGTTCGTCTCCATGACGAAGGCAGCCTTAAAGAACATGGCGCTGGCTACACACTTTACTGGTCTGGCAAATCCAAAATGGAAAAACATCTTTCAGGAGTAGGCTTTATGAATAAAAACTCCATTGCCTCCAGACTCAAAACCTTGCCAACAGGACACTCTGATCGCATTATTTCCTTACGCCTCCCACATGTTGTTCTCTTTAGTATATATGCCCCAACTATGCAAGCCGACCTGTAGAGAAAGACAAATTCTACACAGACCTATGCCAACTCATTCAAAAAGTCCCTGTAGAAGATAAAATTATTATCCTTGGTGACTTCAATGCCAGAGTAGGAAAGAACTCCGAAGCCTAGAAAGGTGTCTTAGACAAGCATGGTGTTGGAAATTGCAATGATAATGGACACCTCTTGCTAGAGTTCTGTGCAGAACAATAGCTGACTATTACAAACACTATCGTTCAGCAGAAAGATAGCTTGAAGACAACCTGTATGCATCTCCAATCCAAACATTGGTAAATCATTGACTATGTTGTAGTCCACCAGAGAAACATTCGCGATGTCGGTCATACTCGAGGGAGACTGAGTGCAGAATCCCAGACAGATCATCGCCTTGTAAGATGTAAACTAAACCTTCATCTAAAGTTCAAATCTGAGAGGGGTGGCATCTTAAAGAGGAGACTCCAAGTCAACAATCTTCAACAAGCTACCATGAGAGACAACTTCCAGGCAAACCTACAAACAAAACTTGAAGACCATCCTATAGATCCTTCTCCTATAGTGCTTTGGCAACATATCAAAAACAGTATCCTCCAGTCTGTGGAAGAATCCCTCGGGTTCTCCCACAAGAAAAATCAAGACTGGTTTGATGAAAACAACCAAGAGATCCAGAAGCTGTTGGCAAAGAAGAGAACTGTTCACCAGGTATACCTCACCCAGCCAACTTGCCATGTAAGAAAAGCAGCTTTCCGTCTCAGATGTAGTAAACTTCAACAAAAACTCCGAGACATGCAGAACAAGTGGTGGATCAATATAGCAGAAAAGACACAACACTGTGCAGATCTGGGTGATCATAGAGGATTTTATGAAGCTCTTAAAGCAGTGTTTGGACCTACTTATGAGGTCCAAAGCTCCTTATACAGTACAGATGGTCAAACATTAATTACTGATAAAGCCTCCATTCTGAATCGATGGTCTGAACACTTTTAAAGTCTCTTTAGTGCCAACTGAGTAGTAGAAGGCTCAGGTATCCAACATATGATAAAAAAAAACAATGAAAAATGAATTGGACATAGCTCCCACTTTGGAAGAGACCCTTAAGGCTATACAGCAGATGAAAAACAGCAAGGCAGCTAGGATTGATGGAATCCCACCTGAAGTTTGGAAACACGGAGGTCATGTACTCCATGATAAATTCCATGAACTCCTTGTGAATTGCTGGGAAAAGGGGGAACTGCCATCAGATCTCCGAGATGCAGTCATCATCACCCTGTACAAGAAAAAAGGAGCAAAATCCGATTGCTCAAACTATCAAGGCATAACACTGCTCTCTATTGCTGGAAAAATCCTTGCAAGGATACTCCTGAACCGATTAGTTCCTGCCATTGCAGAAGAACTTCTCCCTGAAAGCCAATGTGGCTTCAGAGACAATAGGAGTACTACAAATATGATATTTGCCCTTAGACAACTGCAAGAGAAATGTAGAGAGCAGAACAAGGGTCTCTATGTAACATTTGTCAACCTCACCAAAGCCTTCAACACCATGAATAGAAAAGGTCTGTGACAGATCCTGGAAAGACTAGGATGTCCCCCAAATTCCTTAATATGATTATCTTGCTACATGAGGGCCAGCGTGGTCAAGTTAGATATGGCGATGTTCTTTCAGAGCCCTTTCTAATAACTAATGGAGTGAAGCAAGGTTGTGTTCTTGCTCCAACTTTATTTACAATCTTCTTCAGCATGATGCTCCAAAGGGCTACGGCAGAGCTTGAAGAAGAAGACGGCATCTATACACGTTACTGTACTGATGGTAGCTTATTTAACTTAAGCTGTCTGGGGGCTCACACAAAGACTCTAAACTATCTAGTCCGTGAACTGCTCTTCACTGCTGCTGCTGCCCTTGTTGCCCACACCGAAGCAGCTCTGCAGCACCTAACATCCTGCTTTGCAACAGTTGCAGAGCTGTTTGGGCTGGAAGTCAACTTGAAGAAAACAGAAGTTCTTTACCAGCCTGCACCACAGGATGAAAACCACCATCCCCACATTGCCGTTGGCAAATCTGTGCTCAAGTCCATTCAGCAGTTCACCTACCTGGGAAGCATCGTCTCCTCAGATGCCAAGATTGACAAAGAGATCGATCACAGATTAGCAAAAGCAAATAGCACATTTGGAAGACTTCACAAAAGAGTCTGGAGTAATAAACACCTGAGGCAAAACACAAAAATCAGTGTGTATAGAGCCATTGTACTGTCTATTCTCCTTTATGGGTCTGAAACATGGGTCACCTATCGCCACCACTTACAACTCCTAGAATTCAGCGCTGTATATGCACAATCCTAAATATACACTGGACTGACTATGTGACGAATGTTGCTGTCCTTGAGCAAGCAGGGATCACCAGTATTGAGGCCACGATATTGAGAACACAGCTGCACTGGGTAGAGCACATTTCTAGGATGGAGGACCATCACCTCCCAAAAATAGTACTCTATGGTGAACTCACCACGGGTCAGTGTAAGAGGGGTGCTCCAAAAAAGCGATACAAGGACTCCCTGAAACAGCACCTCAGGCTCGGCCAAATTGATCACCAACAATGGTCCACCCTGGCCTCACATCGGGAGACATGGAGATGCACTATCCACAATGCTGCAGCCTTATTTGAGAACTCACGCCGAACAAGTCTTGAAGAGAAACGACAACGCAGAAAGAATCACAACCCAGAAACATCACCCAAGTCTGCAACCGGACTTGTCTTATCTCGGATTGGACTTTTTAGTCATCAGTGCGCTTGCAGAAAGTGTGGGATGAGTCATTCCTGAATATTCATTTGCGAAGAAAAGCCAGAGGGAGAGAGATACTTGGTAGATGAAGGGAACACTGTGGATGTAGTGTATCTTAATTTCAGTAAGGCCTTTGACAAAGTCCCCCATGATATTCTTGCAAAAAAGTTAGTAACATGTGGGCTAGACAATGCAACTGTTAGTTGGATTTGTAATTGGTTGATGGGTTGAATCCAAAGGGTACTCATCAGTGGCTGCTCTTCATCCTGGAGAGAAGTGACCAGTGGGGTGCCACAGGGTTGTGTCCGGGGCCCAGTGCTATTCAACATTTTTATCAATGACTTGGATGAGGGAATAAAGGGTATGCTTATCAAGTTTGCAGGTGACACCAAATTAGGAGGGGTAGCTAATATGCCATAGGACAGGATCAGAATTCTAAATGAACTTAACAAATTGGAAAGCTTTGTCAAAACTAACAAAATGAATTTCAACAGGGAGAAATGTAGGATACTACACTTAGGCAGTAAAAATGAAATGCACAGATATCATTCTCCTATTGTCGGATATAGGATATAGATATAGGATGGGTGACACTTGTTTTGATGACAGTACATATGAAAGGGATCTAGGAGTCTTAGTGGACCACAAACTGAACATGAGTCAGCAGTGAGACGTTGCAGCTAGAAAAGCCAATGCTATTCTAAGCTGCATCAATAGGTGTATAGTGTCTAGGTCAAGAGAAGTAATAGTGCCGTTCTATTCTGCTTTAGTCAGACCTCACCTGGAATACTGTGTCCAGTTCTGGGCACCACAATTCCAGAAGGATATGGACAAGCTGAAACATGTCCAGAGGAGGGTGACCAAAATGGTGGGAGGTCTGGAAGCCATGCCTTATGATGAGTGGCTTATGGAGCTGGGTATTTTTAGCCTGGGGAAGAGAAGGTTGAGAGGGGATATGATAGCCATGTTTAAATATTTGAAGGGATGTCATATTGAGGATGGAGCAAGCTTGCTTTCTGAGGCTCCAGAGACAAGGACATGGAGCAGTGGACTCAAACTACAGGAAGAGATTCCATCTAAACATTAGAAAGAACTTCCTGAAAGTAAGAGTTGGTTCGGCAGTAGAATGCATTGCCTGGGAGTGTGGTGGAGTCTCCTTCTTTGGCAGTTTTTAAACAGAGGCTGGATGGCCATCTGTTGGGAATGCTTTGATTTTTTATTTCTGCATGGCAGGGGGTTGGACTGGATGGCCCTTGTGGTCTCTTCCAATTCTCCGATTCTATGAACCAGTGGAAGAACACAGTGGCTACTAATCAGGATGGTAATATATCAAAGTCTACAGTATCGGAGGCATTATATCACATTTTGGGAGGCACGAAATGGAGGGTGCAGTTGCACTCATATTATGGTAGTAAGCTTCCACAAGGAAACTAACTGGTTCCTCTGAGAACAGGATACTTGAGTAGATTGGCTTTCAGTCTGATCCAGCACATCTTTTTTTTTTTATGTTTTTGTACTAGGATAATTATTTAGGTACATGTATCTTTCTAGAGGGTTTTTCTACAAAGCCATTTCTGCTATGGAATCCCACTTATGCAATACTGTTCCCACAAACTCCAGGCTGGCACCAAAGTTACTGTCATTCCAGTGCCAAGTAAAAACATGGTTGTTTGCTAAAGCCTGTGGGGCCTCTTTTTTTGTGAACATCCACACATGTGACTGGTTTTAAATAGCTGTAAACTCTTTTATTAAGTTTCTGTCTCAAATCTCTCTCCATGTATAGGAGAAGAAGCAATATGTGGTTGAATGGATTCACAAAATACCCAATTTATTGGGATTACCAGTCCCTAGGCTCTATGCAAGGGCTGAAATAGTTTGTCCCAGGGGGTGGTGAGAGGTCCTACTCCATTCCAATTGCTGCTGTTATGGCCACTGAGGGAGAAGGGGGCAGCCAGCATCTACTGGACTCAATCTCTCTCTCTTGCTGCCATTCCCTTTTCCTTATATTTAGATTGCAAGCATGCCGGCAGGGAACTGTCAAATAGCAATTTGTAAGCCATTCTGGAAGCCTTTTTGTCTGAATGGCAAGGTATAAATGCTCTAAACAAACAAATAATCTAATCTGCTGCAAATCAAACAGGCAAATAGAGTCAGTAAACACCCCTTGCTTCCACTGCTAACTTCACTGGCTGTTCAATGAGATGCACCCCCAACCTTCCCAAATGGAAGGCTGATTCTTCCCAGCATCCTTGACTGGGAAAACTGCAAGGGAAAAAACAAAACAAAATAACAAACTGCCAAAGTAGGTAGCAAATTGTGCTATAATCTTTTATTGAAGTGTGAGTTTTTTCCCAAGACCCAGAAGAACAACTTCCTATTTCTATGTAATTGTTTTTAAATGGTGTAATTTTCTTTGATGCTGCTACAAAGCAAGAAACACTTAAATGAATGGAAATCAAAAGAGAGTCACAACTCATTCATCTAAAGTACTTTTGGATTTCTGAGTGCCTAAGAAGTACAAAACACCTGTAGTGGGTCTTATATAATTCAGCTATAAGAAAGATTTGAGCACTGAAAATAGCTATGCTTGTTTAAGAAAGGGAGAAAAATCATTTGCAGACAAAATGAATGAACAGCTGCCAAGTGATAGGATGGCTGGCAATGGCTTGTTTTACTGAAAAAAAGGGGTTGATGCATTTTATTGCTCAATGTGAAAGCACATTCCTTGCATTCAGGTTATGAAAAATTTGTCAGTCTCATTTTTGCTATATTTCTCAAAACCTCACTATTCCAGTTCCATGTTGGCTGTAAGGCTGTTTCGCCCCTTTCCAAATGGAATTTTGTGCTTAGTTTTGTGCACACATCTTTTCCAAACGTATGCATTGTTCTATGAATTTTTACTAATGCAAACTATTTTCCTACCGACTAAAGTTTGGTTATGCACATGTTTCAAAGGTGTACATGCTTTTGTGAACATTTTTCTTCACTGAAATGCATCACAAGCCTCAGAAATGTTCTGATGTCTAAGGGAAGATGAATTTCATCCCATTGTTAGTTTTGAAGGGCTATCTTTTTACAGAAATGTGAATATAATAAATTGCATTTCCATTTCTGCTTTTGTTTACAAAGGGCCCCAGGCTCACTCAATCTCTAGCATTCAAACTACAGGAAAAGAGATTTCACCTAAACATTAGGAAGAACTTCCTGACAGTAAGAACTGTTCAGAAGTGGAATGCACTGTCTCAGAGTGTGGTGGAATCTCCTTCTTTGGAGGTTTTTAAACAGACCCTGGATGGCCATATGTCGGGAGTGCCTTGATTGTGTATTCTTTCAGGGCGGGGCTGGACTAGATGGCCCTTGTAGTCTCTTCCACCTCTTTCATTCTATGATTTGCGGAAATCACCAGTGGCAGTTGGTGACTTTTATATCATTGTGGTGGTTCATCCACCCCAGGCTTTAGTCTGAACTTCAGAGGTGCTATCCATGGTACTGAACTTATCCACAAAATAGGTTCAACAGCTTGGATAACTTCTTCAAAGTGCGGACTAAAACTTAGATTGGGTTTACCACTCTGCTAAAATGGGAGATACCAGCTCCCATTTATCATACTGGAGAGCTGCTGCAAGCCAGTGTAGACAACAGACTTTTTCAGACAGGGTTCAGAAAACCCACGGAGGTTGGGAGGAGGAAGGTGCTGTCCCACTTCCAATGCTCCATTTTGGACGTCACTGTCCTCCTCCCATCCTTTGTTCATTCTGCCTCCATCCTGCTTTTGTTTTGCCACCGTTGCTTTTTATTAATGGAAACTTCTGTGTTTTCTGTGTCTGACAATCTCTTTAAAAAATCACATTCCCAACTGTGTCACAAGAATGGGAGGAGAACAGGAAGGGCAACTTTACCAGACACCCACATCCTTCAGCTGTTCCTGGGATGTAGTGCTGCTATAGATGATGCTCCATTTTCCTATTGATGGGACAAGCCGCTAAGAGAAAGGGATGCTTTAATCACAGCTGCACTATGCCCCTGGGGGGCAGGAGGATGACCTCATCGGATAATCTTACCCCTTCCTGTTCTTCTAGTGATCTTTTGACACAATTTTTGCAATGTCTGATAATCTCCTTATACAGATATCCACACAATCAATTTTTTAAATGTGGCAGAATGGAGTCCCATCTGCTGGAAGCCCTATCCCTGGCTTTGCACCAAAGCCACTCCACAGCCACCAAATGGCCAAAAATATGGGTTTTCCCTGCAATGCAAAGGAAACCATGAATCTTTTAGACCTGGATTTTCCTACAGAAACCCCGAAGAAGATGTGAAACATTGCAAACGTTGTGTGGCAACTGCTCCACAGTTATGGGGTGAGTATTTTTTATTATTATTATTATTATTATTTTGCCTATGTAGATAATCCCTAGGTAATATCTCCTGGCCTGATTCCCCACCCCAAACAAAACAAAACAACAACAACAACAACAACAACAACAACAAAACTTCAAAGCCAGTGGCTGCACTGAGTGAAGATCTGTTCAGCTATTGATCAAGGAACAGCAGGACAATGTTTACAACCCCCTCCCACCATTGAGGCTGTGACAATCAGAAGCAGGACCCTGTTGCAATTCCTTATCACATCCTCACTCACTTTTGGAAGAGGGCTGCAAATGTAATCCTGCAGTGTCCCAATCACCAGCAGAACAGACTCCCATCACTTGATGTGGCTGCTGGCTGTTCAAATAGATTGTGTTTAAATATTGGTCAGGAAAATGGTCAAAAAAGGTGAAAGGTTTATATGATTCGAAGAGAAACCAGAGTATATAAAGAATGAGATTCCTTTCTAAACAATCCATCATCATCACCATCATCATGATTTTATTGCAGTCCAAAGACTCAAAATTTACAAGTGCAAACAGTAAAAATGATCAACAATAGAATCTGCACATGACAAAAACATATGAAATCCTAAATTACACTCTGGCCATTTCTTTGTTCATAGAGGGTTTTACTCTTTGCAGCTTCAGAGAGGCATTTGGTTACAGCTAAGGTAACCTTTGGGCATTTGTCTTCCATAAAAAAATTTCCAAAGAAGATTTCAGATCTTCCTTTCATCATCCTGACCAAAGGGTAGATTACATCTTGATGAATTTGGGTATCAGCTTTACAATGTAAAAGAATATGATTCAAGATCTCTACTTCCATGTTGGATAGGGGTGGTCCCCTGACTTGGACAAATTTCAATCTAAGTTCTCGAGATCATTGTTTTAATTCCCAAACTGTGTTTCAAATTTTGTGTGACTGTTGGAAACAGGAGAAAGTCCTCTTTCTAAAAGAGCATGGTGGTTTGCCCTAAAGTTGTGGATGGAGGTATTTGTTTTTGGCAAGAGATTAGGTCTCTTGAAATTTCTGGTACAGGATGAGTGTGTAAGTTCTTGGGCTAAACACTTAGTGAGGAAAGTGGCCTCAATAGGTCTCTCTGCTTCATCCTTTCCAATTTGGGGCTGAACATAGCTCATAAATCAGTTAACCTAAGACTTCTGGAGATTGCTTTTGGGGATTTACGCTCACGTTCATATGTGGCTTGGTCCCCTGGTGTGTCGAATATACATTATAATGGTTCTTTCCATATAGCCAATTATTTGAAGAGTCTAACTGTGAGCAAGTATGGTAGTTTTTTCTCTAGGGCCAGATGTAATGTGTATTCCAATGAAATTCTCCATGGTAGATTTACTGCTGCCCCATATTCTGAAAAATGTTGCCCTTGTAGCAATGCAGAGGTAGAGAAATAAACAATCCTACTATAGCTGTGTATGGAGATTTTCAGACAGGCAAAAATCGCCCCTTGCCGCACGAGCAGCCTCCCGAAACTGCTGCGCGGCAAGGGTCTTTTTCGGACGACGCTGTGCCTCTAGCGAAGCCGTCCGTGTCACTTCCGTGAAGCTTGGGACGGCTCCGCGCCATATTTCAAGCACGGAGGCTGCCCGTGATTGAAATATGACGCGGAGCCGTCCCAAGCTTCACGGAAGTGACACGGACGGCTTCGCTAGAGGCACAGCGTCGTCCGAAAAAGACCCTTGCCGCGCAGCAGTTTCGGGAGGCTGCTCGCGCGGCAAGGGGCGATTTTTGCCTGTCTGAAAATCTCCTATGTCTGCCTACAACAGGCAAGTTAAACAGAAGGTGTATCCAGATTTCTTACCAAACATCTGTGAATAGTGAAAAAGAGAAAAAAGGGGGAGGCAGATAAGCCAGCTTCACCAACTACTCCCAGCATTGTCTTAAAAAAAAAAAAAAAGATCTATAAGTTTGACCACCAAAATGGAAATCATGGGAAAAGTGGAAGCTGGTAAAAGAAACAGTGATTGCTTGATGCATTTTGTAAAAAGCTTTCAAATGGTCTCTAGAAGATTCACAATGTTTCTGTTCATTTACACAAAGCTTACCTAACCTGCTTGTTTCATTTCCCATGTGCATATTGTTGGTTTTGAATAAAAGTGTGCCTAAACATATTGAACGGCTCTTCTGTTTTGTGGTGTAGGAACCTATCCTTATTCTTTCTGTTATTTCTGCCTCTGGTACCAAATTTTCTGTTAAAGAAGTAAGGGCCAGAAACACATTTGGATATACCTGCACCACTAATAAATAAATAGGTCCATGAGCTTCCTTTCAAAGTGTGAGAGGATTTACGAACTTCTTAACACCTTCTCTACATAGTTCCTTTTCATTCAGATTCTCTGCAGCAGCAGTTTTCATCTTTCTGCCTTCAACTAATAATGAGACCAAAGAATTTTTTTAAATTAAATGTTTAAAAAAAATCCATGCAGGGAAAAAATACTTTACTGCTTCTGTAACTTTGAAAAGGAAACTACATCTCTGCTTCTGAACAGAAACAAACCTACTTTATCAGTTGATGCTAATTAAACAACAAGAAATGACAAGCGGAGCCCCATCAGGCAGATTATGGCACCTTGAGTGTGCATTGTGAAGCATGGCGCCGAAAGCTGTGTGTCAGCAGCCACCCGAGAATAGCAATAATCCCCCCTGAAATTCACTGCCTCAAATCCCTTGTACCATAATGAAATGGAAACGATAAAGATAAGGCTAAAAGGATCTACCATGGCATTTGCTACGCTTAGGGATGCTGCATAAGCTTTGCTCCAGTAAGCTGTGCATCATTATCAGCAGCAATAAGAGTAGAGAATAGCACATTCATGTTACTAATTCATAAAACTGTAAAAAGGACCAGCCAGAAATTTGAGCAGGTCCTTAATTCCAGGACTGCAGCATTCAAGTAGAGCCCAGAAAGGTTAGTGTTGTTGGAATGTTATGGGTTGTGCCTGGGCTGATTTGTCCATGTTGCATATTATGTTATTTTATAAGCAGATGCATGCAGCATTCAAAATGTACCAGTCATGATCCAACACAAAGCCAAATGGAAGGGAAGAATTTATTTATAAAGGCCAGAATCCTGTTGGTCAGTTATGAATATGTAACCAACAGTTACACATTTCTAACTGCTATGTATTCATGACCCCTATGTAGGCCCTAAATTTCTCATGAAACTCCTCCAAACACCACTTACCAAGCAACAGCCATTGGGATTGACAGAGGTCTATTCTTTTGTTGATCGAGAAGTGGCTGCCTGACACTTCTATCCCCCTTGTGCAAGTGATTTCCCACATGAGGGAGATTTCCAACAGGGACCCTTTTTCGGCCTGTTGTGCCAAAGATCACTTATGGGAGGGCGTGAGAACAGAAGACAACCAGTTCATCAATCCCAGTGGCTGCTTATTGGTAAGTGAGGTTTGAGGGAGGTTTGGATGGAATCCACTTTGTAGCACTGTAGTATGTTTTGGTTATATAGGTCCCCCCCCTTGTGTGTACACGCACACATCCCTCTGAACTGGCCAGTGTCTCTCTGTGTGGGATATTTACAGTGTTAGCACTCCCTTCCCCTTTACAGTCAGCAAAATAACAACAGAAACAATAAGAGAAGTGATTCCAATATGAAAATGTTAAAATACTAAGATGTTAAAAAAACAGCAGTAAAGCTGATAACAACACACTAAAGGCCTGCCAGAACAGGAAGCTTGGCTGACTATAATGAAGACACTTGGAGGATCTTTCTAGAGAGAGCATTTTAAAGATTGTGGACACTTCACAGAGAAGGCTCTCTTGGATAAAGGGGCTTCCATGGATGATCTCTGCAGTTGGGCCTACAAGGCCTATCTTTTTACTAGATAGGAACTTATTTAGTTAGTTATTGCATTTATATACCGCCTTTTCCCCAGTGTGGGACCCATGGCAGATTACAAACAATAGTATGTGACCAGCAGATGTTGGACCATAGCACTGATCACCCCCAACCATTGGCTATGTGTGCAGACCACGCTGTGATACTGCATGCAGCATTCAAAATGCACCAGTCATGATCCAACACAATCACAGTATCATAGTGTGGTCAAAATGGCAACGGTTATTAATGAAGAAGAACAGATAATCTAGGATAGGCTGCAGCAGTTTGTGTTTGCCTGAGCCTTCTGGGAAGAGAAAGAGCCTGACTCTTCCTATCTTCTTCCTCATGTTGAGTTCCTTGAGTGCAAGCTACTTTTTTCAGTCTGAACTCAGTTTGCAGCAACTGAAGTAAGCTGAAAACAAAGTGGAGGAAGAGGAGAGAGAAACTGACACATTTAAAAAGCTGCTAAAAAAGTGGGACAATAGAGCATTAATTGTGACTGTCCCTGCCAAATTTGGACAGTTGGAGGATATGCAGTTGCCCAACTCTGCTCTAGTGAGTACTCTTGGTGTGAGGGCTTTGCACATCATGCTTTGCAAGGTGCAGGATGTTTGGGAGGTGAAACAGACCACTTGACAGGGAAGGCTATGTGGCAGGCAATAGTGGCAAATGCATTATAAGCCAGACCTGAATGTGGAAAGTTCTAGGCTCAGTCAGAATCCTAAAAGGTATACATCACTATAAAATATGAACACTGTAAAAAACTCTATGGGTCTTTCATTTCAGGGTGCTTTCCTGGAATTCCAGGCTCATACAAATAAGTATTTGCATTAATAAATGCTTGAGAGGATAGTGCACTCAGGAGAGAAATGAGTTCTGCTGTGAAGCTACTGCTATTAAGTAACCCTCTGAGATTGAATATCAGTCACTAGGGAAGAATAGTGGGGGAGGGCTGTTGCCTTCATGTCCTCCTTGTGATTTTCATAGAAACCACAGAACTTGAAACAGGACTAGGTAGGACTTTCCTCAGAGGTAGCTCCCATGTTAGTACAGAAGTGAATCCATGCTGAATTTTAGTCCAGACCTTAAAGGTGCTGAACCTATTTGGAAGATAAGTTTCAACATGGATAGTTCCATTAAAATTGGGGCTAAAACTTGGAATAAATTTACCACACCACTCACATGGAAGCCACAGAAGTCACTGGCTTTTCTTATGTTCTTAATTGTAGTAGTATTGAAAGAGATAGTGTGTTAACCTGTTTTAGGATAAAAAGGCATAAAAGAACCCAATAGCACCTTTGGTAATTACTCTAACTAAGGTTCTACTGGATTCCTTTGTGGCTATGTATGTTCTACAGTAGTACCTGAAAATGAATTAATAAGAAATGGGGTATTAGCTGAATACTCATTTTGTTTCTTTGTACCTCTTTATGCCATCTTTATACACCTTACATTACTATGGTGTTGTAGTAGGGCTAGGGCTCCCAGGAGCAGAGATGTGGAATTTTTGATCAGTAGGAAGAGTGATGCCATCTAACATACCCTCAGGTATCCTTGTTCTTTCTGAGCTTATTTGCAATCTTCACATTAGTTTGGAAGAATATGGATTTTCCTAACAATGTATTATCATAAATTATCCCCTTTTTAGTGCAGTATATATGGTGGGTGAGGGAATGATTTTGGTCTTGAACAGGCAATTAAGACCCATTCCATATTTTAAAAGATCTGCTCCTAATAAAAATAAAAACTCTTAGAAATGGTTTGTTGATATGGATCAGCACAGCTACCTTGGTTGCACAGCTATGGGAGCAGATAGGAGGGGCATCTACATTTCAAAATTTACTGCTACACTACTGTTTTTGGCAATCCTCAATGATATCACATTTTCTTTGCACTGCTATAGTGTTTCTTCTGAAGTTCTCTCTTTCATATTGTTGCCAGTTACCACAGCAAATCAATTTGAATTTATCACACTGTTAAATGTGATTTCTCATGGTGCTGAATGTTGGTATGGGGTTCTTTCTGAATCCAACTAAAACAGTGAAGTATAAATGTTCATACTCTCTTCCATGTGACATCCATCCATCCATCCCTCTAGTTAAATAACTTGTCATATATAGAAATGTGTTAGCATTTATTAATTTGACAGTTGTATGCCTGGCAGTGTTTTCTTGCTCTTGTCACTTTGTCATCACAACTGCTCCTCATGCCATTGTTGTTTGATTACTGAAGGTATTATTGCATTGAGCTATGGATAAAATAAATTATCACTCCTTCTAGGGAGGACCATAGTTTTTGTTTATTTTCATCCACCATGAGCAGCTTTATTTGCTGAATGACATCATGCAGAAGCAATACAACAAGACTGGTTGATATCTAAGAGGAATGGAGTTCAAGATGATAAACTGAAATATCATTTGTGATGTGTACTGTATGTTGCTATTTTTAAGTGTAAACTATTCTGGGCAGAAGCAACAAAGGCTCTCTTATAGTTTCCAATGTTCTGTGCAACATGCTTTATTGTTCTGTTATTTGCAAAGTCAAGAACACTGTTTTATATTGGTATATGTAGATGGGAAATCTTTTCTTGGCACAGTAGTATAAAAAAAGGCAGGGGCATAACGCCTTTTAACAGACAATTCATCCTATCCTTGACCTTATATAGCTTTTTGGCCTTGAGAAACAATTGCTTCCTGCAGGAAGCAACTAACTTAATATTTGTGATACATTTCTTTTATACCACCAACAGCAATTTCTACCATTTAAAAAGAAAAGAAAGAAAAGAAGGGTGTTTGGGGGAAGCTGAAAGCCTGGCATAGAACCACCAGCAATCTTGAGACAAGTGAGATTTAAAACGGTTTATGGTTGTAAATGAAGCCTAAATATAATTTAATTTGATACTATGCTCCATAGGGGGAACTTCAGTATCAAACAAAGCCAAAAGATAAATTGCTCCAGAAGAGATTAAAGTATGCCAAGAACACAGAGCAAGAGGGATGCAGATGCTCCCTGCTTGGTGCAAATGTACCTAGGACAACAGATAAAGGCAAGAGACAATGCTGGCTTCAAGCGTGTATGATCTAAGGCAGAGGCTCTTAACTTTTTCTTTACCAGGAACCCCCTTTAAATATCTTTTGTTGCTGCGGACCCTAAGACTTAACTCAAGATTTACAACAACAACAACAACAACAACAACAATACTTGGAAATATAACAACAACAACAACACAATTACACCATCCATGAAACCTTCCCTCAGAGGCACTGGAGGGGGAGAAAATACTTTTCTCCTGCTTCTTCCTGAAAATTTGTGGCTGGAGCAGATTGAACAGCAATGCGCAGACCTTGGCTCCTATCACATGGGCTGAGCAGCCTTCAATCCTTCACAGACCCCCTGTGAGGACATCAGGGCACACTGGGGGTCCACAGACCACAGGTTAAGAACCACTTATTTAAGAGAGCGCATGGTTCAACAATAGCCAGCACAATGTAGAGACTTGCAGGGGTAAAAATGGACAATGTTACCCATTGTGTCCCAGAAACATGCACTGAAGTAACTTGTATAAATAGAAATGAGTTTGTATCTCAGCTATAATTCAATGATACTTACTATCAAATCCTAAAAAGAAATGAGGAGATTTTCACAAATACAGTAATTGAGAAACAGTGATCCATGATCAGTTCTCCTGTGCTTTTTTTTAAACATGTTAAAAGCAATGGGGGAATGTGTATGTATGATTTTAATAAGGATTGTGGTACTGGGAAGGAAGGGGCTTAATGAATTGGTACCGGGACTAATTGTGACTTGCTAGCAGTGTGTGTGTATGATTTTTAGCTGATCTTGGTAAAGAAGAATAGAGTAGACTTCACATCCCATCATCTCAATGTCCCTTATTTTCATTTCATTTAAGAAAACCTACACAATTGATAATGACTTAGTGCATGTTGTGTTCAGTTTGGCCTGAGGCTGGAAGGAAAGAGGAAGCTGGCTCTCAACCAGAAGTAATCCACTGACTGACTAGTCACATGTGGGCAGTGTACTGGCTGACCTAGCAAAGGGTGTACCGGACTTGAACCGAGGGACTGGAGTTAATATCAAAACTGTACTCCTTGTTCATTACATCTGAGTAGCCTGGGGTAAGTCATACTTTCCACATCATAAAAATGGCCTACAACACACCAGGCATACTCTCAGCATCCCAAGATCCTCATGTGTGTGCTCAGGCATTTCAATACACATAGATGTTTTTGTTTTTTGTTTTACCTTTCTTGCTGTTCCTGCTACAAGCATAGAGAGCAACATGGGTCTAGCTTTAGTCTGGAAGGAAGAAAAGGCTAAGGGGTCAAACAGTGCATGAGCTGGTGAAGAACGGGCAGAGCACTGAGATACATAAGGACAAGCATGTGAGAAGGGATGACATTTCAGATTTCTTTATGACAGAGGCAGGTGGAATATTTCTGAAGAAGGCAAAAATGTTTAGAGCAAATTCAGCTTGAATGCACATTGCAAAAAAAAAAAGTGACGTAATGTAGGAACCTTTCTTTCTTTCAACTCATGATAACTATAGTAGTTTATCAACATAGCACAAATAGTCACCCTTTATTTTTGAGCTGAGGGAGTTATTACAGGCACAGATTCCTGGAATTGTTTATAGCTGTACCCAGTGGGCAAATAGAGTTAGCCAGAGAAAGGCATTCCTGAGGAATGGCTACATGGAATTTGAAATGGAGGTGGCGTGTCCTGCCAAGGCACAGAAGTTCACGAAGCAGGCCATGGCTGTTTTAGTTGTTTCTTTCTGGCAGTTTTTTTCCAAAGGGAGAGGAAAAGTGATACACAAAGGAAAGTGGAAGACAAATGCATACATTTATATCCCTCCTGTTGCTGAGGAACCTCACCTCAACCCAGTCAATGCCTTGTGGGCAGTGTATCATTGAACAATTCCTACCCACAGAGAGGTTCCCCTTGAAATGACCATAGCCTACCATAGGCTATAAAGTAACTTGCTGACCTATGTTTACACAACTAACAATGTATCAGTCACACTTGTGGTTTTGCTAACTTCTACTCAGAATTGGCAGTTGATTCTCAAAGGTCATCATAACTGAATTGGTAATTAAATTATACACTAGATGGATTAGCTGATTTGTCCTGGCCTTAGTGAAGGAAACTTCTCATCCTTTATATGCTCCCTCAATGTTCTTCATAGGAGCTGGAAGAAAACATCAAAGAGAGGTTTCAGCATGAAGCTTTAGGAATAGGAAGGACTATGGCATGTACCATGCCAGCCTCCTAAAAATCAGAATGGTCTTCTAGCATCTCCACTACATGAGGTGGAGCTGTAAGTGGGTGACCTTCCACCATAAATGGTAGCCGTACATGTGCGTAAACATAGGATGAATTTAGTGTGTGTTTAATCACTTGGCAAGCTAATAATCTACACTGTTTTGCTACAAAACCACATTTACAGGGCCCAAACATTACCTTTTGGGGACTATAATTCCCAACATTGGAGTTGACAGAAGGATTCAAGCAGCTGTAGTCCAAAAACCCCTGCCAGCCTTTACAAATCTCTGTGCATCTCTACATCTGATCAAAAACTTTGATAACAAGGGGACTGGCAATGTTTGCTGTCAGCCAAAATGAGGACTAACTCAAGGTCTGAGAGTGTTTTGGGTAAAAGCCCCACTGATGCAGTAGAGATGCGTGGCTCCCCTGTCAGTGGGGTAATGAATCCATTCCAGATTTTACTCCAAATGTTAAAAGAGCTATCCAAGATACTGAGCCTATTTTGGAACTTGAAAATCTCCTTTAAAGACTGGACTAAGATTCACAGTAGATTCAACCTCTTCCTCACCCTGACCTGGAAGCTATTAGATGCCATTGCCCAGGTAATCATCCTATTAGATCAGTGTGCACTCCTCTGATGGGCTTAATGTCCAGGAGTGGGTAAATGACAGCCATCTTATTTTCCCACCATGTCACATAGAGTTGTTGCATTGGAGTTATGTAGGAATAAATGGCAGCTCTCATGAATCTATTATATCAGTGTATTTGGAGGAAACAAATTAAAGCGTGTCTAAGAAAATAAATAAATAAATAAATAAATAAATAAATAAATAAATAGTATATAGAGGAGGTGCTCATGGCAGGCTGTGCCAGGATGCTGGAATCTTGGTAGCTTCATACCAATGCCAATTGTTGAGGCTTTTCCTAACCTGAATAATAAAGATCAGTTTCCCCAGTACCATGTACAACATGCTCAGTTAAATATTGTAAAACATAATGTTCCCTCAGAGTCAGGAACAAGGGGACAGAGAACAGTCTGTAAAAGTCAAGGTTAGATGTTTGAAACTGACTAAAGACTAAAGACATGATTTTGGTGGGCAGACACTTGGATCTGATGACAGAGTGGCAGGCAACTCAACATTCTAACACTCTCTTGTGTTTTTAAACATTCTGAAAGCATCCATACGTGTCTGCTTTCACACAAACACTAAACTGAACTTCTGTCCTGTAAGGAAAGGTCTTGTTTTCCACTACGTCTGAGATCTACTAGCTTCTATCTCAGTCTATAACACCTTTCCAATTCAAGCTGTTGGTGAAAGTAGTGAGGAGATGGCTGGTGCTCAAGGGCATTGCCACAAGGCACTGCTGGAAATTGTGGCCATCATGGAGCATGTATCCATTTAAGGGATGCTTCTAATTTGTGCCCTCCCAAACACTCAACATGGAGACTCTGGAAAGAATTGATGCCATGTTGTCTTTGAGGCTGTGAAGACGTGCAACTCTTTTGTCTCCTTGATACTGCTCCCCTGCATCTCCTTCTCTCCAATTCCTTGGCTCTCTTCCCTCCCTGTACTTTTGCTATTAGATGC
The DNA here is from genome assembly GCA_030847615.1 of Gambelia wislizenii. Classification (NCBI taxonomy): domain Eukaryota; kingdom Metazoa; phylum Chordata; class Lepidosauria; order Squamata; family Crotaphytidae; genus Gambelia; species Gambelia wislizenii. The sequence goes on along the minus strand of JAUMIR010000003.1, from coordinate 46,784,604 downwards.
ATCTACATCTTTAGAAGAGACATGGATCAGCAATCTGCCACAATCAGTTATAAGTACTAGTAGTTGGACCTAACCTTTATTTTTTAAAACTTTATTTCAGAGGGGACAAGTAGAATAAAATTGAAACAAATGAGCTTAAAATAGCTGTAACTTGCTAAAGACATTAAAGAAGTACTGTAGCTACTTGATAAATAGGTTAGGAAAGACATGTAGCTAGAAAGGAAGTATGCTTAGTGGCAAGAGAGATATTTCCTCTCTGGTTTTAAATTCCCCCAAGCAGACGGAGATGAGAGAAACAGTTGTGCGTTCTCTTGTATATTTGTTGTTGTTGTTTGTTGTGTGCCTTCAAGTTGTTTCTGACTCGTGGCAACCCTAAGGCAAACCTATCATGGGCTTTCTTGAGGCTGAGAGTGTGTGACTTGCTCAAGGTCACCCAGTGGGCTTTCATGGCTGAGCAGGGATTCAAACCCTGGTCTCCAGAGCTGTAGTCCAATACTCAAACCACTATGCCACGCTGGCTCTTTACTGCCTGTTATCTGTAACAAGTTGGGCCACACTGGGCCAGCCAGAATCCCCAAGTCAGTTGTGGTGGCAAATTGTCTCTAATTTGGGCCTGAAATTTAAAGGAGCTGTCCAAAGTATCAAAGCCTTTCCCCAAAAGAAGTTCAGAGCATTAGATATCACTTTTAAAATTCAGTCTAAAACCCAGAGTGAATTCACTGTGCCACTGACAGCAGGTGGATAGAAGGAATGAATGGAAGGACTGAGGAAGTAGTAGACGGGAGAGGTCATGGCTGTTTTGCTCTGCATTGCATGGGGCATAAAGGCATAGGATAGATTTCTGGGCTGCAACCTGTCAGTCCTGGCCAATATGGACAATTACTTCATCACAACAGCTTTTTAAAAACATTGTTATAATTAACTGCTCAAAGCAATATAGTACAGGATGAATGGAGTCATATGACTGACCAGGGAGCAGCAAATTCAGCAGTGACAGTGAGCAGGCCACTTCTTGAAGGCCTAGCTCTGAGGGCACCATGGGATAAGTGATTATGAAAATTGATATGTTGTGGCACAACTGATTTTCCTCATTACACATGACTTAGGTCCTGGCTGTGAGACTCCTCAGAGCTGAGCATTCGGGAAGAGACTCCTCTATATAGATCTGTCTTCTTAAGGTGGGGATAGGGTTATGATTGTCTTTCTGAAAGTGGTGAGTGTTCTGGAGAGCAAGCAGAGGAGAAACCACTCCAGACCAGTGTCAAATATCATAGAATTATAGAGTTGGAAGAGACCTCAAGGGTCATCCAGTCCAACCCCCGGCCATGCAGGAATACACAATCAAATCATTCCTGACAGATGGCCATCCAGCCTCTGTTTAAAGACCTCCAAAGAAGGAGACCCCACCACATTACAAGGCAGTGTATTCTACTTCCAAACAGCTCTTACTATCAGGAAGTTCTTCCTAATGTTTAAGTGGAAGCTCTTTTCCTGTAGTTTGAACCCATTGCTCCATGTTCTAGTCTCCTGAGCAGCAGAAAACAAGCTTGCTCCATCCTCAGTATGACATCCCTTCAAATATTTAAACATGGCTATCATGTCCCTTCTCAACCTTCTCTTCTCCAGACTAAACATGCCCAGCTCCCTAAGCCACTCCTCATAGGGCATGGCCTCCAGACATCCCACCATCCTGGTCACCCTCCTCTGGACACATTCCAGCTTCTCAATATCCTTCCTGAATTGTGGTGCCCAGAACTGGACACAGTATTCCAGGTGAGGTCTGACCAAAGCAGAATAGAGTGGCACTATTACTTCCCTTCATCTAGACACTATACTCCTATTAATGCAGCCTAGAATTGCATTGGCTTTTTAAGCTGATGCTAAAAGTGTGGCTGGTGAAGTCCAAGGTCTGAGCACAAAGAGAAGGGTCCAAAGCCAGTGGGAAGTCAATTAAAGGAAGAGTCCAAGGAACTAGCAGAAAGTCATAAGACAGCAGGGAATGTAATAGGATGCTAAGCAGAGATAGTGGATCTGTTGCCTTGCAGCAAAGAAACAGCCTGGGCTATGCTAAATTATAGCCAGCTGTAAATCAGAACAACTGAACTCCTTAGCCTAGTAGTCCTTTACAAAAAAAGAATGTCACATGCTCCTTTGTTGAGGCCCCTTTAATTTCCAACATCCAGAGGGGATGGATGCCTCCTCTTCATTCCAGGGATAGTCCAAGTTCAGCCTTCAAGGCAGGGTGACCAGTTACCTCCAACTCTGACTGGGGCCTGCCATCTGGGCTCTCCTCTTCCCCTTCCTCATCAGAGAAGGCCCTTCCAGATAGGACAAGACAGTCACATTCGTCTTCTTGGAGACCAATGGAGGATGCTACATGTCCTCCTGTTTGGCATGTGGGTAGAGGGAAACTCACTTCTCTTTTGTTTTTATTTTTTATTTTATTTTTATTTAGTTATTTATACCCCAGTCTTCAGCCACAAGGCTATCAGAGGGGCTTACAAATTGTTTTAAGCAATAGCTATTTACACATCTACACTGCATTAAACAGCAGATTGCCTTCCCTTTTGAAGGGGCCAGTGAACAGAGCTGGCAACCCTAGTGTTCTTTTCAAGTTAAGGACATTGGTGCCACTACAGCTTCCTTCTCAGGCAGGGGTGAGTAGGGTGATTACCTTGGAGTATGGTGGAGTCTCCTTTGGAGGTTTTAAAGCAGAGGCTGGATGATCATCTGTCAGGAAGACCTACCAGCCAGCCAGCCAGCCAGCCAGCAGACTCTGCAGGGCTGTGAGGAAGCTTCCTTCCCTGTTACACCGGCGTAAGGGCAGCTGAGGCAGCAAGGAGTTGGGGTGTGGCCAGGAGTGGCTGTCCTTAAAAGTCACTCCACCACCCCCACCCCAGGAAGACCTACCAGCCAGCCAGCCAGCCAGCCAGCAGACTCTGCAGGGCTGTGAGGAAGCTTCCTTCCCTGTTACACCGGCGTAAGGGCAGCTGAGGCAGCAAGGAGTTGGGGTGTGGCCAGGAGTGGCTGTCCTTAAAAGTCACTCCACCACCCCCACCCCAGGAAGATCTACCAGCCAGCCAGCCAGCCAGCCAGCCAGCAGACTCTGCAGGGCTGTGAGGAAGCTTCCTTCCCTGTTACACCGGCGTAAGGGCAGCTGAGGCAGCAAGGAGTTGGGGTGTGGCCAGGAGTGGCTGTCCTTAAAAGTCACTCCACCACCCCCACCCCAGGAAGACCTACCAGCCAGCCAGCCAGCCAGCCAGCAGACTCTGCAGGGCTGTGAGGAAGCTTCCTTCCCTGTTACACCGGCGTAAGGGCAGCTGAGGCAGCAAGGAGTTGGGGTGTGGCCAGGAGTGGCTGTCCTTAAAAGTCACTCCACCACCCCCACCCCAGGAAGATCTACCAGCCAGCCAGCCAGCCAGCCAGCAGACTCTGCAGGGCTGTGAGGAAGCTTCCTTCCCTGTTACACCGGCGTAAGGGCAGCTGAGGCAGCAAGGAGTTGGGGTGTGGCCAGGAGTGGCTGTCCTTAAAAGTCACTCCACCACCCCCACCCCAGGAAGACCTACCAGCCAGCCAGCCAGCCAGCAGACTCTGCAGGGCTGTGAGGAAGCTTCCTTCCCTGTTACACCGGCGTAAGGGCAGCTGAGGCAGCAAGGAGTTGGGGTGTGGCCAGGAGTGGCTGTCCTTAAAAGTCACTCCACCACCCCCACCCCAGGAAGATCTACCAGCCAGCCAGCCAGCCAGCCAGCCAGCAGACTCTGCAGGGCTGTGAGGAAGCTTCCTTCCCTGTTACACCGGCGTAAGGGCAGCTGAGGCAGCAAGGAGTTGGGGTGTGGCCAGGAGTGGCTGTCCTTAAAAGTCACTCCACCACCCCCACCCCAGGAAGACCTACCAGCAAGCCAGCCAGCCAGAGAAGACTCCAGAGGACTGCAAGGAAGTCTTCCTTCCCCCTTACACCAGGCTAAGGGCAGCTGAGCAGGGAGTTGGGGTGTGGCCAGGAGTGGCTGGCCTTAAAAGTCACTCCACCACCCCACCCCAGGAATACCTACCAGGGGCCGGGAATGATCTGGGAGCGGGAATTGAGGTTGTGTGGGGGAAGGGAAGGTATGGCGGCAACAGAGTGAAAAATTGTTACAAAAGAAGGCAGGATCGATGTTTAATACCTATCCTGCCTTCAGTTCACTCTGTTTCCCAGAATAAATTGGAGAGCGCACCAACCATTCCACAGACCCTTACTCTGCTCCTTTGCAATGCCAGGTCGGTTAAAAACAAGACACATATTATCCATGACCTCTTATTGGATGAGGCTGCCGACCTGGCATGCTTTACGGAGACCTGGCTGGGAGAGGCCAGTGCTGCGACTTGGGCGCAGGCACTCCCGGCTGGGTACTCAGTTAGTGAGCAGGTAAGGAAAAGTGGGCGGGGGGGCGGAGTGGCTCTGGTTCATAAAAACAATCTAACCTTGACCAGGAAGCCTATCCGGAACACAGTCCACATCGAGTGTATGTACCTAAGCCTGAGGTCCAGGGATAGCTTAGGGATTCTGTTAGTGTACCGGCCACCCCGTTGTCTAACAGACTCCCTAACCGAGCTAACACAGCTGGTCTCAGAGTTGCTGCTGGAGTCGCCCAGACTTTTAGTTCTTGGTGACCTCAACATCCCACTCGAGACCAGCTTGCTAAATCTAACAGGCGCAGCTCGGGAGTTCATGGAATCCATGACAAACATGGGCCTATCCCAATTGGTTGTCGGGCCTACTCACTGTGCAGGTCATACCCTCGATGCGGCCTTTAGTACGGAACAGGAATATCCGTGGGCAGAGGTGATTGAAACCTCCGCATTGTCATGGACGGATCATTTCCTGGTCAAGATGGAGCTAAGAGCCACTGTCTGCCCCACCGGGGGTGGTGGACCCATTAGAATGGTCCGCCCTCGAAGGCTAATGGAACCAATTGGATTCCAGAAAGCCTTGGAGGGTTTAATGGTTGGTAACGCCGGTGATTCTGTTGAAGCTTTGGTTAATATTTGGAATACCGACCTCACCAAGGCTATTGACACAATCGCTCCCAAGCGTCCTTTCCAGCCTGCTCCTAACCGTAAGCCCTGGTACTCAGAGGAGCTTAGGAAAATGAAGCAGGCTGGACAACGACTAGAGCGCACCTGGCGGAAGACTCAACTCTTATCCGACAAGACTCGTCATAGGAATTTCCTTAATTCTTATCGAGAGGCGATACGTGCAGCGCAGAAGTCTTTCTCCGCTGCACGTATTGCATCTGCAGAGTCCCGTCCAGCAGAACTGTTTAGGGTAGTGGGGGAGCTGACGCAGATTCCACCTGCGCAGAACCCCTTACTCAACCCGACAACGGCCTGCTGTGATGCATTTAACATCCACTTTGCAGATAAAATCTCTCGGATAAGAGCCGACTTAGATGCCAGTGTTATGACAGAATCTATAGACGAGGTGTCCAGCAACTCCGTTGATGAAATTTTATTGGATCAGCTTCAATCTGTGAGTACCGATGACGTGGACAAGCTCCTTGGTAGAGTGAGGAAAACGACCTGTCCCCTCGATCCCTGTCCATCTTGGCTGGCCACCCAAGGGGGTGACGCATCGAGAGTACTCCTTAGGGATATTATCAATGCGTCCTTCAGGGAGGGGTCCCTTCCACCTTGTCTGAAGGAAGCGGTGGTTAAGCCGCTCCTGAAAAAGCCTTCCCTGGACCCCTTGGACAGGAACAACTATAGACCAGTCTCTTTGCTGCCTTTTCTAAGCAAAGTGATTGAGAGGGCGGTCGCTTCCCAACTCCAAGCTGTCTTGGATGAAACCGATTATCTAGATCCATTTCAAACTGGCTTTAGGACGGGTTATGGAGTGGAGACTGCCATGGTTGCTCTGGCTGATGACCTCCGCTTGGGTATCGACAGGGGTAGTGTGACCCTGTTGGTGCTCCTGGACCTCTCAGCGGCCTTTGACACAATAGATCATTCCATCCTCTTGGATCGCCTGAGGGAGTTAGGAATCGGAGGCACTGCCTTGCAGTGGTTCCGTTCCTTCCTCTCGGGCAGATCCCAGAGGGTGAGGCTTGGGGACAGTTGCTCTACTAGAATAGAGCTTAACTGTGGCGTTCCTCAGGGTGCCATCCTGTCCCCGATGCTATTTAACATCTATATGAAGCCGCTGGGAGAAGTCATTCGGAGGCATGGAATGCGGTGTCATCAGTATGCGGATGACACCCAGATATACTTCTCCATGTCTCGGTCATCGGCTTCGACTTCAGATGGCGTCTCTCCTCTGAATGACTGTCTTAAAGCAGTAATGGACTGGATGAGGAAAAACAAATTGAGACTGAATCCAGACAAAACGGAGGTACTAACAGTTACAGGCCCAAAACCAGGTCTGGGAATACAAACTCCAATCCTGGATGGAATTACACTCTCCTCCAAGGATTGTGTTCGCAGTCTGGGGGTGCTCTTGGACCCGTCACCCCAGATGACTAATCAGGTAAATGCAACGGTCAGGAGTGCCTGTTATCAACTTCGGCTGGTACGCCAGCTGCGCCCTTTCCTGGAAACTAGGGACCTCGAAACTGTGGTACATGCACTGGTAACCTCCCGTCTGGATTTCTGTAATGCGCTCTACATGGGGCTACCCTTGTGCTTGACTCGGAAACTTCAACTAGTCCAGAACATGGCAGCCAGGTTGATTTCTGGTGTTCCCAGAAGAGAGCATATAACACCGGTGCTAAAAGCTCTCCACTGGCTGCCTATTAGTTTCCGGGCACAGTACAAGGTGTTGGTTATGACCTTTAAAGCCCTACATGGCTTGGGTCCAACTTACCTCCGGGACCGCCTCCTTCCATACGACCCTCCCCGCACACTTCGGTCCTCTGGGAGGAATCTGTTACAGCCTATGAAAACAAGGCTGTCGGTGACCTCCCAGAGGGCCTTCTCTGCTGCTGCTCCCAGATTATGGAATGGCCTGCCGGACGAGATCCGTCTTATTACCACCTTAGACAGCTTTAAAAAAGCTGTCAAGACGGATCTTTTCCGGCAGGCCTTTCCTGAATAATTATCCCGGCCCAAGACTCAGCTGCCCTTTATAGGCTACGATTGTATGTTTTTAATTTTTTTTTCTTCTAATTTATATATATTTTAATTAATGCATGTTTTTAATCCTTTGCAATTTAATATTATTTTAAGGGGTGGGTGGGCTAGGGTATTGTGAGTATGGGGTTTTTATATTGTAAGCCGCCCCGATTGCGTTGCAGAGGGGCGGGATATAAATAAAATTTTATTATTATTATTATTATATAGGAATGCTTTGGTTGTTTATTCCTGCATGGCAGGGAGTTGGACTGGATGGCCCTTGTGGTCTCTTCCAGCTCTATGATTCTATAGCACAGGAAGGAAGCAGGATTTTGTTTCCCACCTCTAATGGAGGGAGAGTTTGGCTCACTCCTACCAGCGGCATTCAGTTTTGTGAATGCACCCTCCTTTAGACATACATAAGAGCTAAATCAATAAAAAGAATCACACTGGAGTTACAAGCATTATTGACCCATAATTAAATCTGGGAACATGTACACCCCCAGTGCTCTGTGATCATGTGTGAGAGATAAACATTCTCCCATGCTTTGTAGAAGATGTTTGCAAAGAATATTATTTTTGCTGTTAATTTTATTTTAGACATACAACACTTCAGCATAAGGAGGGCAACCAAGACTGATTTGCAAAGACATTTCTATACTGTACAACCTATATTCAGTGAGCAGACAAAGGTATTGTACTGAGATCTGAGAGAGAAGGTATAAGAGGTAACATAGAAGGGCAGCAGCACAATGTAGGTCACTTGCTTTGTGCAAATATCACATGTGCTATCCTCTGCAGCTCCTTGTAGACGAAAGAAAGGTTTCTGCCTGGAACCCTGGAAATGCACTGTTGGTCAATGTAAGCAAGGAATGGGTAAAACACAGCCCATGGGACACACACAGCCTCAAAAACTGTCTTTATAGCCCACTCATTTCTCAACTCCCTAACAATAGACAATGGTAGCTAATATTGAGTTAGATGGGCCAGTGGCTCAACTTAGTACAAGGCAGATGCCTATATTTTATTTCCTTGGGAGACTGTATACTATAGATTCAAGATCTACAGAGCTAGGTTGCTCTTGTTATCACAATACAGGATAGATGATGAAGGTATGACAACTACCTACCCAGAGCCTTGTACTCTACTTCACCATGGGACCTTGATTTTTCAAGCCATTTTTTGTGGCGGCGGGGGCGGGGGAGGCTATCCACTTTTGGCCATGTATATTGAAGGGACCTGAATTTTTATGGCAGTATCATGACACTCGCTGCCACTTGAAAAATAATTGCAGGAAGGCTGGGGCTTCTGATAGGTATTGAAGCATCTTGTCACAGCCCATAGGGATGTGCAACCATACCTCTTCACAGCTATAAAGACAGAAAATGATGCCAGATTGCTGCATGCAACTTTAACCTAAAATTGAAAATCCACTGCAAAATAGTAGATGTTTTTTGAAAGGCAAACAGAATTCAATCCAATTCATTCCTGCTGCTTGGTTCCATCGTGTTTGGAATATATTCTTCATGCAAATTTTCCCAGATAGTCTATGGCAAAGCAATGTATTTCCCCAATACCACCACCCCAAATTTCTTTAGCATTCACTCAAAAACTATCTATAGCACAAAGTAATTTACTAAAGCAGGCTTGAATGGCAATCTTATCCCAGGAAGCATGTTTAGAATTTAGTGAGTGATGAATGAAGCATTTAAGTATAAGCTTTCGTTGGAGGGCTCTGCAATCTTAAGAGAAAGCAAGAAAGAGAGAACCCCACTTCTTTTTCTTCTGCCTGAAATGTTATATGCCAGACACAGCAAAGCCTTCCATGGAGCTTTCCCTTGGGGGAAGCTGGAGCCCCTGGCTATTCAAAAGAAGAGGGAAATATGCCTCCCTGGGGTGAAAGATATCTGTCAACTGACCTATGCCCTTTGCTCCTCCAAACTCCAAAGTGGCTTGCTTTCAAAGATTCAAAATATAGGTTTAAAACTTGAGGGGGGGGGGGAGGGAATCACAGACTTGAAACACTGCCCTTTCCTGCTGAATAATCTTTAGCAATTTGATGCCTTCTTGATGGTTGTCCACTGCAATCTGAATACCTTCTTTATTTATTCTTTATTATTAAGAAGGTCTCTGGGTTTTAGTGGCTTCCTTTCATTCTTAATGGATGTTCTTTTACAAAAAATCTATAGGCCTTCTACAGTTTGTTTCAACTTGATGGGACTTTTTTTTGTATTTGTATTTTTATAGTCTGATTCTTTCAGGTACCCTGAATTTTAAAGGAAAGTGTGGTATAAATGTTTTAAATACAATAACCTGACATACTTTTATTTTTAATCAGAGTTTTTAAAAAGTCACTTAAAAGGAAACTACACAGACTGCACACATCATAAATTGTGTGAAGCCTCTTTCAGTTTTCTTTTTGACATACAGTGTGGGGACTTTCAAAGACGGATGCCACATCCCAGAATTAATAATGCATGGCCTATTCTGGATTACCCAGTCATACCTAGGATAAAGCTACAAGTTCACAACTCATTGAGAAGCGTTGCTGTGAAGAGAGACACTGTTACAAAGGGAATCCTGCATGCTGGAAACTGAAGTGGAAGAGAAACATGGCGACCACTGTCTTAATATTGGTGATTTGCTTTCCAGAACAATCCTTTTGTGATATGGATCCATCTCACTGTTGGCTTCTCTGTTGTGTTTCTTGAGCAAATAGAAGAAGTGGCAGGGAAATGGCTAGTAAAGCAAAAAGCAGCAGATGCAGAAGGGTTCAAAGCACTCCCTCGTTCTGCTGTATCTCCCCTGATAATGACACACAATTGCACATACATTGGACAGCAAGTGCAAGATGTAGTTTCCCAGGATTGTTGCTGAACATATAGTTCTGCCACGAGGGAGAAGGATTACATACTACAGCTGTTTTTAATGGAAATTGACAACTCACCCCATGTATTTAACTGTGTTTCCTACACACACACACACATACACATACGGGATCAAAAACATAACACAAAAACTGAAAATGTGGAGTTTGTATTTAGAGTCCTAGTGTATAGGACTCTTAATCTATCCTCTATTGAATCATCTATGCTTAATTTTAAAACATAGTTGTACTTGAAACACACACACACACAGATGGCTATTACATTCAGAATGACTGGTATTGTCCACATCATGTATTATTCTGAGACCTCTCTGCCTTCACAAATGTTAGGTCCACTGCTACTGTTCTATAATAAATGGTTGCAGCTGTTGCCATGGCAATTCATTTTTTTAAAAGTGTCAAAGTGAAGACATGAAAAGCAGTTGCTATCACAAGGGTACTAAATAAATCCAGATGTGAAAGGGGTTCTTATTTCTGATAGTAATGAGGTGACAAATGCCTCATTTGGCCTCTGTATATTAATGGCAGAATTGAGGACAGGGACCTTGTGATGGATATCCAGATTCAAACTGCATGCCAAAAATTAAAATGAGCTGAATGTCTTTCCAGCTGTTGCACCTTATATTCCTGTAATATGGTGTAAAGTATCTCCATCATGATGTTCTTCTAATGCTTCAAATTACCATGTAGATTTCACTACTTTACATCTTAATATGGTTTTGTACCAATGATCTGAAGATAGGACTGTAAGATGGTAGGGCACAAGGTTGTGTGTGTGTGTGTGTGTGTGAGAGAGAGAGAGAGAGAGAGAGAGAGAGAGAGAGGGGTGGGTGGGTGGGTAAGGTAGGCAGACAGGGAGAAAAAGAAGCATCTTATTCTGTGTGGGGTATACATTTTCCATTGTGCAAAAACAAACAAACAAACAAACAAACAAACGGGCTGTGAGTCTACATTCATTCTCAGTCCAATGAATTTTATTGCAAAAGTAAAGGAAGAATGTGGCTTTCCCCCCTATAGCACAGTGCCTTCTGTTATACTGAAAGTGAACAAAGTTTAAAGCTAACAATTTGAACCTGAAAGTTTAGTTCCAACTAGAATTGACCCATTGAATCAACTGCTGGATTGTGAGTTAACATGTAAATAAATCTCATTGATTCAATAGGTCTACCCTGATCAGGACTTCAATTGGACTTGGGCTTTGTTGAGGCATGATTTTTTTTTTCATAGGCTAGAGACCAACCTGTTCAGAATGTAGGGAAACTTATGTACTTATTAACCATGTGTATCATGAGCTGCAGTGGCATCTAGTGGCTTCTATCCAGTGGGATGGCAAATCAGCTCTGGGTTTTAATACAAACTTTAAATGAGCTATGCAAGGTCCTGAACTTAATTCAGGGATAGTTTCAGCACCTTGGATAGTTTCTTTAGTGCTCAGACTAAAATAAGCAGATTCAGTCTTCACTGACATAGAACCCACAGTGATGGCGTTGCACATTCTCTTTTTGTTAGAATCCATGGAACTGGTGGCATAATCCATGCCATTGCACTGTGAAGAACAGGAGTCATATAAAAGCAGAAACAAAAATTATTTATGTAATTCTCCAACAAGGATTCATGAGAGTTGGTCACAACTTAACAGATTAATGTGTGCTCTTTCTTTTTTTAAAATATATTTTTATTAATTTTATAATCATACATTATATTATCTAATCAATACTTAGTTATTATAACACATAAAATTACTATAAAATCACAATTTTTCTATTAACTAGTTTCAAAAGTTAACATAGATTCTTTATTATAATTCTATTCAAAAATATTAATTCCCCTACCACCCCCCACCTCAGTGCTCCCCTTCACTGGAGCCATTATCCCTTACCTAATCTTTCCAGAATCTCATTTCTTCTCATGGGGGTAACCTCCCATCTTTTGTCTGTAATGCTTTTTTAACAAATACATTCCAAATTTTATCAAAGTCACTTTCTTTCCAACTTCCTCTTCTTACTTTGAGTCTACATGTTAACTAATCATTTATTGCCATCTTCCACACTTCTTTATACCACTCCTCCACTTGTACATTTATTTGCATTTTCCAATGTCTTGCTATAATTAATCTTGCTGCCATTAATACATTTGTTATTAAATCCTTTTCTGCTTGGTTCCCATTCTCTTCATTATAAATTGACATCAATGCTATGCTCGGCTTCCTTTCTATATTTCTATTCAGAATATTCTCTGTTTCTATAAAAACCATTTCCCAAAACTGCTGTACAAATTTACAATTCCACCAAATATGCATATATGTACCTATTTCTTGACAACCTCTCCAACAATATTTGGAGTTATTCTTATCTATATTATGCAATCTTGCTGGTGTCAAATACCATCTCCATATTATTTTATAATAATTTTCTTTTATTCGTATCGACATATTTTTAGATGTCTTTGTTTCCATATCTTATCCCATTCATGATCTCCAATTTTTTGTTTCAAATCTTCCTCCCATATTCTCCTTAAATATTCCCCTTTGTCTTTTTTCCCCTTATTTTTTATCAATATTTTATATAATTCACTTGTAATACCTTTCATAATGTGTGCTCTTTCATAGACTTACTTCATCAATAATCTACATCCTATCTCTCTCCTCCTCTTAGAACTTCCATCTAGGGATATAAATCTTCATAAAATTTGTTCTCATGAACAAGATTGAGTATTTTACCATTTTTCTCCTTGCTGCAAGAAAGTTGTCAAAAGCTGTGAAATTTCTAAAGTGTATTTGCAGTTTAGGACTTGTTCTGTGCAAATTTTTTTATAAATTTATATCATTTATTGATTTTAAAATGCATGTTGTTATTTGCTGCACAGAAAATGCAGTTTTCTCCAAAAAAGTGCATTTTTCACACAGTTATGTTTCCCAAACTATGATGATTCACACTTATCTAGGATTCTTCCAACGCTCAAGAAACCTAGCTTTTGACAATTTTTCAAATATTTTTGAATTTTTTTCCCCATTCCTACTTCTAGCATTTCACAGACGAAAATAGGATCATGTTTGCAACTTTACTTTGAGGGCCATTTCCTAAACTTCCCTCTCCTCATTATGTTATTTTATGCATCTGCTCTGTCTGTTTTGTGATTTTTCATGTTTTTTTTTTCCAGGTTGTGAGGCCATGTTCTGGAAGAGTTTATTCCTAGTGTTTTGCCTGCATCTGTGGCTGGCATCTTCAGAGAATGGTGGTGTGGGGTGTGTGGGGTTTATGTACTGTGAGTCCCTCCCAGACGGCCTCACAGCCTGGAAAAAAACCATGAAAAACCTATGGATGCCGGCCATGAAAGCCTTTGACTTCACAATGTTTTGTGATTATTTGGTTATACAACAGCTAGTGTTACATGGTTTTAAAACCAATACCATATTTTGTGCTCAGGGTTACAGAATGTGAGAAACTGTCCTGTGAGAAAAACAATGTCACTGTGAGAAATGTGAGAAAAACAAATCACTGTCCTGTAACTTATAGGTCCTTGGCTGGCATTCTCTTAATGGCATATGGAGGCATAAATCAACTTATGCCTGTGTATGTCTTTTCTTTGGTTGTTGTGGAGATTGCTATTCCCCTCATCCCTCTGCAATGACCAAAGGCCCCTACCAGCTTACAATAGAGTTGCTGGAGCCCCTCCCCCATTCTGTGATTGATGGAGAAGGGGGGGTCAGAGAAGCCTCTGGCTATGTCTTCATCGCCAGCTACAAAATGATTACATCATCCACTGAGACATCTGGAGGACCCCGATGGATCTCAGTGGATGCCATGGCCAGTAGATGATCCACAGCCAGATGTGATCATTTCGTATCTATTATGGGGCCATAGCCAGACACTTATCCAATTCCTGCCATCTCCATCAAGCCACAGAATGGCCATTGGGGTGCTGCAGTGGCTTTACAGTAAGTCCAGGGGTTGTGAATCAACAGCTGTAGCATAGCTCCACATGGAACTACTATGTTATGCTGAGCTATACAGGGCTTGTATCTTTCACCATTGTTCAAAGCAGGGCAAGCTGTCTCTTTAGACAAAGTGGGGTGGCCCTCTCAGGCAAAAAACATAGCAACAAATGGTTAACAATTTACTTTGCTATGACTGCATGTTAGGGAGGAAGAGAGGCACTTGTGGGATTTTCTGCCTCATGTGTCAATATCACTTGGCTTTGGGTGTTATGTATCTTTTGGGTGCATTGTGGAGTGAGAGAAAACCATTTATTGCTTGTCTTAAGCAGCAAAATGTCTTGAGCCAGCCCTGGTTCAAAGCAAGACTTATGAATGCCAGATGCAAAATAGAGTATTTCAGTGTTCATTTGGGTAAAATTACATCAAAATTACAACACAGTCAGAACATAACTCTGTGTTACATTAGTCAAGTAGCTTGATATGCTAGGGTTTTTTAAAAAAGTTTTAAAAAGTTTTTTTTAAAAAAGTAATTATAGGCATGGGATTTCTGTGAGGAACTTGGTGCCCTCCAAATATGTTGAAAATGGATAGTATCCATTTTCCCCAACCCACATGGCCAATATGGAGGTGCAACATGTATATAGTTCACCATAGATGTAATCCTTACTTCCTCAGGCATGATCCCAAAGAAAATCACCACCAACCATATTTATACCACAGTTAGATTTAGAGAGAATGTTCCCCTTGGTGCCAATCCCAAACACACACCAACAGCATGATCCTATACATGTCTATTTGTCGGTAAGTCGTGCCAGTCATTCATAGGATTGCAGCAGATACACTCCAGCTTTCATACTCACACAATCATTTCTACATTAATTACCTTAATTACACGAGTCAGTAATTTTGAGGGGAACACTAAAAAGTAACGTTGGGGCAATATTTGAAAACAAATGACTAGAGAACAAATGAAACATACAGAAGTCATCCCAAAGGATATGATGCCATAGATGTCTGAGTAAAATACACCCGGCATATTTTTACCATCAGCATTTTGAGCCATTTGCTTTATCTTTCCTTGAACAGGGGAAAGGGCCAATCAATCCCTTCATTTCTAGAGTCTTTCTTACATAGTATGGGTGCCTTTGTCATATTACAAGTAGCCTTGCTGGCTTTGGCCTCCTCAAATACTGGCATTTTGGGGCTGAATAGGTGTCAGGACAAAGGAAAAATACATAGTGGAAATATTGTACCAGTTCAAATTGTTCTAGGACCTTGTTTCATCTGTCTGTGATTAATGAAACCATGGATTTTCTTCAGTTTAGTCAACTTCATCAATTTCTACTGAATCAGCCGTAGTTGGTTTTTAAGTATGCTAGACATGAAGGCATTATTTGGACTTTAATTCACCTTAGACTATTAGAAATCGAAGGTCTTACTATGTGTCATTTGGAAAAACAAATCTGCCAGGTCTGCAATGAGAGTTCACCATTTAACTTTTAGCCTTTGAGCAGTGCAATGTTAATAATCACCACAGAGAAAATATATTGTCAGGGTTTGGCTTTTTCTTTCAGACGTATGATTTCTGCAATGCACACAAGCAAAATTTTTAATAGAAGGCTTACTTCCATTCAATAATGCTCTTTTTTGGGCTACTTAGTTTCATCACCAGAAAGAAAAGTCAGAAAACCAGAAATGTTGGTGGCAAAAAATAGACTGGGCAGGATCATTCATTAGATTTGTACCTGAAGGAATAAGAATACTTTTACTTTGCCTACATTCTGGATTCTCATCTGCTCAAGAATGTACAAAAATATATTCCTAATCTATCTGAATAAGTATCCTGAACAAAATTATGAAAACGCGTACGTATAAATCTGTACAAGCAGATTCTTGAAGAGCCACTAACATGCACACATATACACACACACTAGAGGAAAATACTGGAACAAATGTTATTAAACCAGTCAGTGAAGCTGGACAGGCAGAGAACAAGGCCCTTCAGTGGACTTTCCCTTGATTTCTCTGTCTCCAGTTGATTGTGCCTGTAGTAGATCAAGAGGACAATGCAGAAGATTGGCTCTAGCTTGTTTGAAACCAGTATGAACATGCTTGGATTTTCAAAGTGAAAATGCTGAATGTATGACAATGACTTAGTTTCTTTAAGATGATGCAAAAGGGTGGTTTCTTGGCATGGTTAGACTAAAATACTGGCCTTCCACTCAGGTGGAAGAGCAAGTGGCACCTACTCAAGTCAAATACAAGCCTGCCCAAATTTTAAGATCCCCAAGGGAGGCATTTGTCTCAGTCCTACCACCATTACAGACACATTGATGAGGACACAGGAGAGAACTGTGGCATTACTAAGGCTGGTGTCACTCCTTTCTCTGACGGTGTCACCTGCTGAGGTTCAGCCTCTCTGCATCCCCCTAATGCTGCCACTGGGAGAGAGCCCTCTCAGTGGTAGCTCCCAAGCTGTGGGACTCTTGGTTGACCCTCTTCACTTCTCTCTTTTTGCCCACAGGCAAAAATCTTTCTGTTTAGCTCTTAATTCTTTCCTTTGGCTTTTAATTCATGGGCAGAAGGGTCTTTCAATATGATGTTTTGTGCTTTTATCTATTAAATTATGTTTTAACTGTATTTCACACTGTTTTAATTTTCTGCTGTCCTCTCAAGCTCTCTTTGTGGCAGGCCTTTACTTGCCTACAGACACCCTCCCAATTGCAAACAGTTACTTACCTACAGGAGGACACACAACATGGATGGGGAGACAGGTACAAGACCTTGCCACAAACCCAGATGCCAACTCTGCTCACACATCTACTTGAGAAATGTCACCACAGGACCTAACCACATCACCCACAATATCAGAAGAACTTTCACTTGCTCATCCTCTAATGTGATATCTGCCATCCTCTGTCAACAATGCCTTTCAGCACTGGGCAAACAGGCCAGTCACTGTGCCAGAGGAGAAATGGATATAATCAGACATTAGGAATGGGAATATATAAAAACCAGTTGCAGAACACTTCAACCTTCCTGGGTATACCATTCTCAGACCTCAGAACAGCGGTCCCTGAAAAAAGGGGGTTGGACTGGATGACTCTTGTGGTATCTTCCAACTCTACAATTCTATGATTCTATGATTATAAGATTGGAAAGAGAAACAGCTGAACTGGAATATATCCACAAACACCAGTCCATCAATAGTGGGTTGAACAGAGAAAATGGTTTCCTGGCACAGTACACATATTATAACACTAGTTAACAACCCAGCCTCATGAGAGCTCTCTTGGCCACTTTATCACATCTCCTTTCTGGTTCCCAGCCAGCATCACATTACATTCCACAACTCCCTTCACCATTCATACGGTTATCTACTCACCTTGACTTTAGGCAATATCTTTCCTTCTGCCTTTGTTCTTCAATAACCATCATTAAAACTGAACTTGTCACCTCATCACCATTCCCACAAAAGTTGCATTTCTGGTGCTATTCACACATATCACCTGTTCATTCATAGCTATAAAGGTCTGTTCCTAGGCAGTTCATGCCATACATCTGATTAAGTAGAATTATATCTATGAAAGCTTATGCTACCAATTTATTTCTCTCAGTTAGTCTCAAAGGTGCTACAAGATCCCTTTGCATAATGATCCAGACTTACACGGCTACATCTTTGTAATCTAAAAAGTCATGGAAGCATATACCTTCACATATATTTATTTATTGGGTTTATATCCTGCCTTTCTCCCAAGATGGGATACAAAGCAGCTTACAATAATATAGAAAATAAAATTTGTGAAATTCAAGCTTTCCTAACAGATTTTATAAGTTGACAGACAAATGATAGGCTAATTCCAAACACTGTGTGCTTCAAATAAATTTGCTATTGGTGGGAGAACAAGAATCAAAATAGAAAGTTAAAGACGTGCTAGTGTGCTATCCAATTTCTTTGGTCAAGAAGACTTTATGAATATGTACTTCCAGAAGTGGGCATTTGCTATAAGAGCTCATTGAAAAGGACTTATTAAACATGATTTCAGAACACTTCAACATTCTGTGACCCTATGTGAACTATGCTAAGCACAACTAAACTCCATTTTTTAATTTTAAAAAAAGTTATTTGGAGAAGAGAAACAAAATCTGGAAATGCTTAAAACAGGAGAAGTAGAAAAGATTCTTTTCCTAAACAGGTTCAGTTAAAGCAGTGAACACTTGAGTTCTAAAGTGTTCCCAATAGAAATCTTTGAAATGAGGAAGCTTTGATGTCAACATGGTCATTGGTGCTGAAAACACAGCTAAATAATTGACTTTTGGAGGTGATTTGCATGCCTCACAAAGCACCATTCCTAATTTTGAGCCTGTAATTTCATATTTTCAAATGTTATCAATTTATTTTTGGATAAGTAGATGGGAATACCTGTGCACAGATATGATTTTATAGGACGTGACAACTGAAGTAATTCCCAGCTGACTTGAGCTAAGTTACATTTTCATACATCCCTGAGGGTGAACTCTTCGCAATCTATTCTTGTTTAAAAGGCAAAGAAGCCAGCAATATAGAGGGTACATTTACATTTTATTTAGATTTCTAATCTGATCTATCCAGAAGGCTTAATATATTAAGCAGGAGTATAATGATGGATTAGAAATGAATGTACAGTATTGAGTAACAATCCACATGAAATTGCTGAAATGTAACAAATGAGACTGCAAAAGCTGACTCAAAAGCAAGTCTATATGAAATTGCCTTACAGTGTTTCTGAGAAAAATAAAATGTGCAAATGAAGTACTTTGGTGCAATCATGCATATGTTATTGCTTGATTTTGACAATAGAATGGACAAATCTAAAAATACTTCATTTACAATTGTAATTATCTATGTAACTGAGGAAGAGGTGTAAAATTTTAATCATTTTAATGGCCCTTTAATTTTTTTCACCAGTTTAAGAGAATCATATTGCTACATGGTTGCTATTAACATACTGCAGTCATTATTCTATGTTAATCTCACTATCTTAATTTTCCATAGCATGCTGCTGTTAGCTCTCCATAGTTAATCTTCTCTCTTACTTGATTTCTGTCCTTCATCATTGCTACAGAACAACAGAAGATCAACCCCAAAGCCAATTTAATAATAGATTACAAAGAACAGGTTTTTTGAATTCCCATTCTAACAGACAGACAAAGAAGGGAACAGAGTTGGACCACCATTCGACCTTCAGCTGTGCAAGCCGCATCTAGAGAGAATATGCTTTCCTGAGATGCACTGATAATGTGAAGAGCAATAAAGAAATTCTATTCAAAATCCAGATTTTCTTTCTTGGGAATCATGCCTCATGGTATCTGTGAAAGCAATGAGGAATCAGAACTTCAAAAAGTTACTTTTTGGAAGCATCTCTCAGTATCCTTTAGCCAGCATAGCCACTTGTTTTAGCCCCCAAAAACCTTTTCCAAAGTTCTATGGGGGATTAGAGAGATGGAGTAATTCCACAAATTCCCTTGAGATCGGACATGTTTCATCAAAAAATATCTGTGGCAGGCAACTGCCTAGCATTTTCTTGTAAACCTTTCAAGAGAAGAAATCCTACATTCTCCCTAGACAGTTTGCTCCATTAAATTGCTCATATTCAGGGGGAAAAAGTTATCTTCCATCTTTCTGACATCCTTTAAAAATGACATGTCCTGTTTTTCTATTTTCTTTTCCTTTGGGCCCAGCATATCTAGAATGTAAGGGTAATGTATATCTTCTCTGCAGGTTATGCATATCTTTGTCTTCCCTTACTTGACGTACCTGTCCAGACCCCTTAATATACTTATAGCTCTACTATGAATCCTTTAAAGTTTGTTGACATGAAATGTTCTATCAAGACTGGGCAAGAGTACGTCAGAGTCTTATGGGAGATGAGTACTTCTTGAAACTTGGAGGTGACACCTTGATTTAAAAGCTGAGGATGTGTGAAAATTCACAGGTAGAAAAATCTGTGCTGTAATAGTGCAGGTTCCATGTGTCGTGGGAGAGAGGCTTGCGTACCCTAATGATGTTTTGAGCTATGCTGGCGGTGGCATAATAGCCACTGGTAGGGTCTCCCATGCCAGACAGGTCAAAACCGAAGTGTCTGACAAAGAGCGTCAAAGGGCAGGATGGGCTCTCTAGCCTTGTGGCAACCGTCCTAGGAGAAGGAAAACTCTAATCCCAAACCCGGGCAGATGGTGCTCATCCAACCCTGTAAGGTCAACCATCTAAGAGAAGGAAACTCTAATCAAACCTACGGCCCGAGGACCTCGCTGCCACATCCATGTTTGCAAGGCCACGGCAGATGAATCTCTGGTTTAAAGGGTGAGGCCAGTTCTGTGCACACTGCGCTCCACCAGAAAAATCCATTGCACAGGCTCGAAGGACAAATCCAGTCTGAATCTTCATTTGCGAAGCAAAACCAGAGAAATTACAGAGCTCCTTAGCTGCTTTGGATGGCAGGGTCTACAACAGGGGTAGGTAGAGTGCAGCCCATGCATAGCATTCACTTCCCAGGGCTGTGGCAATTTCTAGTTCCTTTTCAATTTTTTTGCATTTTGTTTTGCTCCAAAACACCCTCTCTAAAGGGCCCTCAGAGGCCAGAAAGATTTACATTTTTTTCAATCCCCCCCCCCGTAATGCCCTCTGGCTTATAGCCTAGGGTTACCATATTTCCTGGTTGGCTGGTTTTCAACCAGGTTTTAGGTATGCTAACTGGTGTTTGTTTGGACTAGCCTGGGCTCCAAACTTTGATTTTTTTTTAAAAAAAAGCATGTTTCTAGCACTTGTAAGAGCTAAAATATGGAGCAAAATGTGTGATCACTATTCTGCCCCTTTGTTTTCTGAGAAATGAAGCTGGGGGGGGGGCAGACTCATTTCCCCCAGCTTTCAATATGTTTAGCCAATGAGTGAATTGTCACACTGATGACTGGCTTATTTTAAAGAGTTATTATAGACATCACTTATACTCTTCAATTCCAATTTCCAATCCCTTAGGTCAACATTAACAATTCTAAAGGAAAGTCTAATTATTATTGTTGTTTTATTTGTATTACACTGGGAATGAACATGCCTACAGTGTGATAATGGGGGCTCACTTTTGCATAACCAAAGAGTTGATGATATAATAGTTTAGGTTATTTATTAAGGCAGCATCAAAATAGAAAGAGGCCGTTGCCCAAGGGGGATGACCAGCCTAGGAGAGGTGTGAAAATTTTCAGATGCTTCTAGGTGAGAGGTTGTAAAAACACAGTGCCATGAGGCATGAGATAAACTTTGGGGACCAGGAGTTGGAGAGGTGCTGCTTGCCTCAGGTTCCTAGAGAAGCTTGGTTGTAGGCTTCCCATGAAAATCAAAAAACCCAGAATGCCATCTGTATTGTGAGTAAAATATGATTGTTTTAGCTAGTCCCATTAAGGCTTACGTTTTCTTTCCTACCGCAGCTGAATGTGAATTAAGGTTGTTTTGTAAATGTGTAACTACTCTCAAGCAACAGCTGAAGGAAGGTATCATCGTGTATAAGGTATCCTTCGCTAATGTAAGGTTCCTTGTTTATAAGAGCTTTCCTTAAAACATCTCCTTCTTTCCACTCTCTCTCTGTGTGCCATTGCTTTATGTGTGTGCATATATGTGTAATAGGATCCCCTTATTTTATGGGAAGGGAGAGGAAGTCTCTGCAGAATCAGAGATGGAAAAATGGCAAGTTAACACATACATACCCCATGACTTCTCACCAGGTCACTGAATCTTGGGGTGCAAACATGAATGGGTGATGGCAGGTAATAGAATTTGGGAGTTCTTCTCTCCTACTCAAGAGCAGTAGATGGGGAATAACCCTAACACCACCTCACATGGTTGACCTCTCCCTATTAATCCATACAATAACACTGTAAACTAGGTTTACTGAGAGGTAGTGATGGCCTAAGATCACATGGTAAATTCCATGCCCAATCAGGGATTTGAATTTGAGTCTTTCTGTTCCAAGTCCAGCACTTTAAATGTTACTCAAAATGGGTTTTCTCACATCAATGGTTATTTTTTTAAAAAAAATCTTAGTAAGGTTGAAACATAATGTTAGAAAAAATTGCATAATGTGCTGAATTTGCATAACTAGAATTCACATAATATTCAATTTAGATGCCCAGATTTGAAGAAGCAAAATATGGCAATCCTCTTATAGCTATATGCTGCTTTGCCCACCCACTACTGGTTCAGTTGGAGGTGCATGAGAGGAGAGGAGAGGTGACAGCTTTCTATCAGCCTCACAGACACCCCTGTTTTGATAGAGTTCATAATAGTAGTCTTCTTGTTATGTTGCCTTTTAATGATATCTACAAGTAGTGTGGACAATTTCCTGTTACTTTTAGCAAACATATAAGTGGCATTTTGCAATTCCTTTGACAAAGTAAAGCTTAACATGAACACATAAAACATAATGCTTCCACAGTTCTTACTGTATAAGCAAATCAAATAACCTTTAACTAAACATTCAGTCTTCAGAAGGGATGGAGGAGAAATTTGAACACCTCATATTTTCCTTTGAACCTACCAAATGTTGTAATTAATGAACCAATGCCAAAACTGAAATACAGTTATCCTTTGGGATTCACACTTCACCTAGTTTTGTTTGACTGTTCTTTAGTCAAAATGTGTATGAAAAGTGTTGTAGATTAGAGGAGAGATTATACAAAAATGTGTATGTTAGTGAAAATAACATATAGAAATGCCTTGTATTAGGGAAGACTGTAAAACACAGCTAAACATACATATGTTAGGCAAAAGGTACCTAAAAATCTATAGGAATTTTCATGAGCATTTCTTAAAAAACAAAACATAAACAGACACAGAAATTTCACAGGAATCAGTTGTGGGGAAATGCGCAGACTGATTTATACCTATTTTTTAATCCAAAATGATGATTTAGTAGGCTTTGCACTTAAAGGTACAGTTTTTAGTCTCTTGTTTCTCTCACTTGATGGGGTGATGAATTAAATCCAAACCAGATGGCTGACACACAGCTGCTTGTATTTACCTTTTCACATTTTAAAAAAACTCAAAGCTAGTCTTTAGAGATGGACTATAAGTAAAAGAACAGTGGTATGTCTCTATCTATGTATGTATGTTTGTATACCATTATCATTCTATCATTCAAATTTACAAATCACGAGGTAACTTGTGTGTGCATGATTTTAAACCAAAAAAGGTTCAGGAAAGTATACATATGGCTGCATGTCATGTCTCATTTGGATCTTCAGATCCATGTTTATAGCCTTTAATAGTGATGGAGGGTAAAATGGATTTAATGTGGTTTTCTCATTTGCATTTTAAAGCTTACATTTCCGTCTTCTGCTATGCTTTCTGCAATCGGACTTATTTTTCTTGGATTGGCCTTTTTAGTCATCAGCACGCTTGCAGAAAGCACAGGATGAAGCCTTCCTGAATCTTCGTTTGTGAAGAAAAGCCAAAAAGATTTCCACCCACAGTAAACTTTGTCCATTCTTTAGTTCTCAATGTGTCAGGGACACATTCAGAATGCGGGACAAGAGAAAGTGAGTCACTTCGGGATGGAAAACCTCAGCAAGAGCCATCAAGTTTTTCTAAAATAAATAAATAACCAGGGAAAATGTCAAATTGTAAATCATGCAAAATGCTTTTATATCCCCAAAATTTCACAGAGTATGGAGGCTCTAGTGTGTGTGCTCTATGGATAATGGATGTTTTGAAATAATGGATTGTATCCAGTTGATGCACTTCTCCTAACAGATAGTTCTTTGAGCCAAGAGAAGGCTCCATCAGTCACTGCTGAATCAAAAGAGCTTTCCATCAGTGGAGGGAGACCAACTGGATACAACTCGTCAGGTATTTCCTAGTAATATTCAGAATAGATTTTCCTTGGGTTTTTTCCCGGGCTGTGAGGTCATGTTCTGGAATAGTTTCTTTCTGATGTTTCACCTGCATCTATGGCTAGCATCTTCAGTGAATGGTCTCTGAAGATGCCAGCCACAGATGCAGGTGAAACGTCAGAAAGAAACTATTCCAGAACACGGCTTCACAGCCTGGAAAACATCCCAAGGAAAATCTATGGATGCTGGCCGTGAAAGCCTTTGACTTCACAATATTCAGAATCATTTGACATTTCTGTATGGTTTGTCTTGCTTTGTTGAGTACTATAGTGATATCTGGCTGGCATTGTGCAGGGCTGGTGATTAAAGAACAAGGACTGAGAGAGGTAATAATAAGAAACAAAAATTACATTCTAGTAGGGTGACACTCCTAATATCCAGGAGCACTTGAAAGGTACAATATATTTTATTCTGTAGATTTAACTTCTTATGACTGTAGAAATCATTTCTTTAAACTTCTAAACAAGCTGAAAGTTCCCAGTTGCAGCTATATACCTAGAAAAAAGTCAACTGCAATCATCACCTACAAACTGTCAGATGAGTTCTAGTGTTGGAATACTTATTACTGGTACTTGATAGGCATGAAGCAGAAAAAATACATTCTGATTTTCAAGTCTCAGCTGGAGATTTGCTGTTAGCTGCTATAAAAAGATAAAGCCTTGCCATTTAAATGAGCACATTTGATATAAGGATTTTTGAAAGAGTCAATGAAGAACTCTATAAGGTCCTCCAACATGGCAACTTTTCTTATTTTATCAATAGTTTAGAAGCAGCATGCGGAAACAGACTACATCTTTGCAAAACTGGCTATTTCATAGAACTGGGAAGCAAAGCTTAAAGCATGTAACTATATTCTGAAGGAGAAAGTCAGTCCTTGACAATGCACCTACAATACTGCAATCATGTCAAAGGCACATCAGAGTTAGAACCTGGCAACAGAACATAAAAATGTAGAGTACAATTCATATCCTACTGGGATTCAGTAGCAAAGTTCCTAATGATTTTGGTGATCCCAGTTTTAACTTTTAATTAATTGCTGTACTTCAATGCTGTTTGACAATTTTGAACAACTTAACTGGCAAATTTGGACAATTTAGATTTTGCAGAAATTAAATTCCCTTTAAAATCACTCTCCTTATTTTGCTTTAACCAGTTCAGATGCTTTACACTGAGGATGAGGTAAATTAACAGTTTACAAGAAAGAGTGTGAAAAACAATTCTTTTACTAAATGGAAGATATGTGACCTTGATTCCATTCTACCCTTTGGAAATAATGTGGTTGCAAAACCTTGATATTCTAAGGTTTAGTTACTCTGGATTGTTTTAAAACTGACACATGTCAAAATCATACTGAGAAGGGACTGATTCTCACAAACAGAGGCATTTTGGCCACTGAAGAAGGGCTTACAGTGGTGTAGCAGTAAACAGTGAAGTGCTGGAGTTCATTGTAACAGCTTCCATCACCAGTTCCCAAGAAGAATCTATAGACATCTCTCACAGTCCAAAAATATATTTAGCTGTGATTCATTTACACTCTTAGGCCAAAGAGCAGTAGAACTCAATTAACTGAGTACAGTTGTCCGTTCACACTCATGGGGGTTAAGGGCAGAGCCCCACCACAAAAGTGAAAAAACACACAAATAAGTTAAGTTAAGCCCTGCCAACAACACAACTCCATCTTGCTTTCTTACCTTGCACCAAAATAGTGCTGCCTATTTAAAACAGTAATGTTTAAAGTAACAGGCAGTGCGGTTTTGGTGTAAGGTAAGAAAGCAAGATGGAGCATTTTGTTGCCAGGACAGAAGAGGGGGGGGGGGAAGAGCTGGGGAGAGGTAAGTGTGGCTGAGGGGCATGATTTGTGCATCCAGGGTGGTGGTGGAGGTGAGTGTTGCTATAGTTGCAGCTTTTAGCTTTGGTTTGGGAAAGGAGTGACCTTACTGTTTTAAACGGTCAGTGCTGTTTTGGTGCAAGGTAAGAAAGCAAGATGGAGTTGTGTTGTTGGCAGGACATGAGGAGAGGGTAGGAGGGTGTGATCTTGGAGTTTGAGCTAGTTGAGCAGCAGCTACAAACCACAAATATGCAAAACCACAAATGTGAAACACGTGAATGTGAAGGGACAACTGTTTTGATTAATACCGAATTAATTAGCATCACTTAACAATCGAAGAGCAGGGTTTTTTTTTTAAGAAAGGGGACCAAAGGACTGTAAAGGCTGACATTTTGGGGCACAACCATAACCCAGTGCATAGTTGCCTGTAAATAAAGATGACTGACTGCACAGGTTTGGGTTGTAAAACATACTGACCAACAGAAATGCAGCCTCTTAGGACTTTATCGGACCACCCTCCATTATTGTTATTTTGCCACCATATTTTAAAATGTTTTTATGCTGGCAAAAGACCCCCCCTCTGACCTAACCTTAAGTCCCGGTAAAGGGCAGCCCAGGCGCTAATGGAAAGTGAATGGAACTTTGTTCACTTTCACACTCGTGATCTCTGCAAATCTCACAAGAAAACACAAGCACAGGGAATTTAAAAATAAAAGTAAAATAAATATATTTTAAAAAGTTAACACAAGCACAGGCAAACACTTAAAAAGTCCCAAGTACATGGGGGATCATAAAAAGAGCATCCCCTACCTGGCTGTCCCAATCTCACCAGGAAGTGTTCTGTCATTCACACTGCATTCACTTGAACACAATGGTGTGAAGTTTCAAACACTGGCAATGACAGCAACAAAGTGCTATAGCTGATTGATGGCTTGGGCCATCAATAAAAAGTACAGCTTATTGGCAAGATATGTGTGCAAATGGACAACGTTGTCTGGTATGTGCACCCTTTTGCGATCATTAGGAATCCTTATGATGCCATATTTGCAGCATCTGATAAAGTCCTTAGATTTTATTTATGAATGCAAACAATTCTGCAAAGAAACACTGTCATTTAAACTGCTTACATCAAAGAAAGGAAAGAAACCTCCTGCTCTGCTTTGATTATTATTTTTTCATTCTCTGGTTTCCTCTTTGCTAAACTGTAACAAGTGATAACAATATGAGAGAACCCTCATTATCATCTCAAGGAGATTCCTACTAATTAGGGATGTAAATATTCACTTAGTTCATTCTTGTATGCAAAAACTAAGAAATTCACATTTTTCTCCCCATTCAATGAGAGCATGAGAAGTTTTGCACATTTTTTATTGACCTCCCTCAGTTGTTGAGACAACTTTGTGAAAAATTGACTTGCATAAAAAAGTGCAAACCCTAATATTTTTGTGCATAAGCAGCATGTTTTGCAAAAATGTGTTGTTTTTGTGCAAAACACTGATTCCCCCCCCCCCATCCAATGCCTTTTGTGCAAATAATTTTTTTGCAACATAGTCCTGAAGTACAAAGCAACAACAACATTGTGCTGGTTGACTTTTTTTTTTTGGTCAAGAATAAGAAAATCTGTAAATTTCTTTACATCTCTACCATTAATTATCCTGAAACTATGACAGATGACATAATCACTCTTGCTCTGGAAATGTCCTAAATCAGCACTCCTGAATCTTGCCTCCACTAAATCACTGGTATCCAGCCCTCATCCCAATCCAAATCTCAGACCTCATTTGAATGTACCATTAAAACACTCCAAACAGTGGGTTGAGCTTGAGTATGCTAATTTTTAATGTAAGCGTGTGAGCATTTGACCATTTTGTCATGGCTATAACAGGTACTCCTCCCTCTTTTTTTAAAACCTCCGCTGAAAACGATCACTCTTGGGCAATTCCATGAAAAGCTATCTGTGAGGTCCAGCTCTCATGAGTACAAGGTGACTGCATTCAGCTAATATATAAGTACTGTATAATGAATTTAGCATTGAGTCCAGAATTAGTAAAATTATAATTTACTGATGTGATGATAGTCCCCAAATGACAAAGTCTATCCACTACGAAGTACTTTTATGGATGTATCCAAATTGTTGCAAAAATCATGGGATGCTTTGTTCTGAAGTTGTTTAAACTATTCATTCATGCTACAGAGTAGCCCTGTTTAGGTGTTCCTGATGGATGTCGCTTATACTGGCGAGGACTAGAGTGCACTAGCCCTGCCCCCTCTGTCATTGTTTTACTTGTGCTAAAGTGACATTTCTGAATTGGAGAACCCCTTATACCCATGAAGGTTCTCTACACGAGCAAGGAAACAGATTCCTGGTGCTCTTACTCCTGTGGAAAGACTCTTTGAATAGATGGGGCTCTCCCCTTTAGAAGTGTCAGTTTTTCATGAACAAAAAGAGGGAAAGGAGTTGGCACACCCTCACCATACATTTAAGCAACACATTTTAGAAATCCCAAACAGGGCTTAGAATCATAGAATCATAGAGTTGGAAGAGACCACTAGGGCTATCCAGTCCAACCCCCTGCCATGCAGTAATACACAATCAAATCATTCCCAATAGACGGCCATCCAGCCTCTGCTTAAAAACCTCCAAAGAAGGTGTGGCTTGTAGCTCTCCATCTCTGAAACACTGTCAAAGCTAACATCAAAGCTTGGATGATGATGATGATGATGATTTGCAGTGTTGGGTTGAAATTCAATATACCACACAAGGAAAGGCTGGATAATTTCACGCCCTCCAAAAGAAAATAAATATTTTTGCAGTTGCCAGACCACTATATATTATTTTCCTGATCAGCTTACACATAGAAAATATTTCCAATGCCCGACATTTCAGCTGAGACACTAACCTTTCAGATTATTCCGCCTAGCAGGATAATAGCTGACAAAACAAAATGATAGCCAAGTCCTATCTCTGTTCTCTTGGAATTTCGATTAATGAAGTATTTGGTCCACAGAATATATTTTCAAGCTCAGCAAACATGGATTAGTTACTGTTTTATCACATTTATAGCCAGCCTTTTAATCAAGGCTTCAGTCCTTCAAAACACAGTCACCTGGATAGCAATTCTACTCACATTTATCCTAGAACATATCTCATTGGACTTCTTGCATAAAAGGAACACATTTTGTGTAAAGGGGATGCATAAGATTATGATATATAGGATGTAATTTTTTAAAAGCTGGCAGATCTTAAAAAGTTAGACTGTCCCCACCCAGTGATGACAGCCAGGGAGTTATATCAGTTAGGGTTTTGTAGTTCCCACTCAGCAATGACACTCATTTGGAGTAGTTACTTTTTTTTTGCCTCACCTACTAGAAAGTGTTGTCCTAAGGATAATGCAGAGAAGAGAAGAGCCATGTATATTATCTTGAGCTCATTAGAAGAAAGGAAGGATATAGATAGATAGATAGATAGATAGATAGATAGATACAGAGAGGAAGAGGAGGATGGTTAATTTTTCCACTTATTTTCCTGCCCAGCACAGTGGAGATTTCAATTCGTTTTAAGAGATTATCAGATGCACTATATATCCCACCACAGGGACAACAGGGCATCACTAAATGGCCTGAATATTAGACAATGTCATCCCTGTGGCATTATGCCCCCCTGCCTCTTCTCTCCCCCCCCATGCTCCTTGGAGGAGACCAATAATAATTTTACATTCAAATCACAGTGTGACCACTAACATATATATCTACAGATAATGCATACCATACAAGTACAGGTAGGTTACATAGAATTTTACCTTTTCAACCCCTCTCTGCAAGGGCAGAAACTGACTCCTTGTATTGGCGGTGACCCGAGATGTGCTCGATGTAAATGTCTCGGGACCATCTGATGGTATCTGATACCATTAGTTTGCGCATAAGTTTGGCATAGCGCCTTCCCACCCCACAAGCTCTCAGCACTGGCTCATTTGCAGGATTCTGTTTCTGTATCGGAATCATGGGTCTGCAAGAAGGTGCCCCGTTATGCTGTCGCAATGCCAGCCACGGTGGGAGGTCCCTGATGAGCACTTCTGGTTGAGATTGGGACATCAAGGTAAGTGACACACTTTTTCCCCCTCCCCATGTTACTTGGTTTTTTAAAATGTGTTTTTGTGCTTGGTGTACTTTTTAAGCTTTTCTTTTTCTTTTTAAATTTCCCGCATGATCATTCTCTCGCGAGAACAGCTGGGATTTGCTTTCCAGGAAGTGAATGGGGCTCTGTGAGAGCAACATTCACTCCTGGACTGCTGGAGGGGAGGGGAGCAGTTTCTGTGGTGCTATCAAGGTAAGTCTGAAAACTTTTCTTTTTTTAAAATATATATATATATATATATATATATATTATTTCAAAAGCAACAAAGGCTACAAAACAGTATAGAAGTCTTAAAATACAGCTTCCATCTTTCAACGTCATATTACATATTACATCTTCTTATTACTTTCATCTTCCAACATCATATTTCATATTACATATTAACTTCCAATCATTGACAGACTCCTACTCTAATAACCTGACTTCCCTCGACAAAGTAATTCGAAGAGTTTATTAAAACCTGACTTTAAAATTTATGTCCTTCTCCTTACCCCAATATAGTGTAACCTTTCTACTTTTAGCCTTCTATGAGTTTACCGTTTAGATCTACCTCTCCTCTTCCTCTCCACACATCAACCTTGTTCCTTTCCTTCCTTGTCTGCTAAAAACCAGTATTTGCCCCTCGTGATCCTGGTCTTTATTGCTTTACTAACACTACCTTGCAGAGTTTCCTTTATTTTCCAATATTGTATCCTTATATCTTGTAGCCTTATGCCTTAGATCTTTATGTCGTTCCCTATGTTCCATCGTATCCTACAGTACTTTATCACTGGCTGCCAATCTATGTCTGTCTCGTTTGTTTTCTCTTGATGTATCAAGCGGGATAGTCTGTCATTTTCCCTCATCCCTAATATTTTGTTCATCCAGCTCTCAATCGAGGGCTCTTCTTTACTTTTCCAAAGTGATGCTATAGTCATCCGGGCTGCCGTGACTAAATATAGTAGTGTTCACCAGTGTTTCCTCTCATCATTCCTACATAACGAGGAGGTGATGTTTAACAAATAGAGTTTTGGATCAAACTCCAATTCAATACTGTATATTTTTTGAATTATATTATGTACTTTCATCCAGAACTTATGTACGGGAGGGCAGGACCACCACATGTGTTTTAATGTCCCCACACCCTTCTCACACTTCCAGCACTCTTTCCCCTTGGAGCCGTATATTTTGCTTAGTCTGGCGGGGGTTAGGTACCACCTGTTGCTAATTTTAAAATAGTTTTCTTTTAAGTCTTGGCAGGCTGTAAATTTTTTCATTCTCCTCCATGCACCTTCCCACTCATCCAGCTGAATTTCACTCCCGATATCCTTGGCCCATTTTACCATCACCTCTTTAACAGGTTCAGTTTCAAGTTGTTTATCTAACAAAGTATCATATAGTCTCGCTATTTTCTTTTTCTTCCTATCCAACATGATTTCCTCAAACTTTGTTTCCTTATCCGAAAATCCAAACTCAACTTTGTCCTTTTGAAACCTGCTATGTATTTGCTGGTAGGAGAACCAATTGAGGTGCCATCCCTCTGAATGCAATTCATCTCTGGTTTTACATTGTATCTCTTTCCCATCTTCTTTTTTATATATGTCTTGATATCTTAACCAGGTGTCTGCTTTCCCCAGATACCCCCACCTTCCATAAAAAGCTTCTGCCGGTGAAATCCACAGTGGGATCTTCGCAAAATATTGTTTGCGCATTGTAGCCCAATTCTGTAGTAGTGCTTTCCTTACTACGTGGTTGGAGAAATCTTTATGTACCTCAGCCTTAGTGTAGCCTAGATACGCATGCCATCCTAGTCTTAGGTCTGCTCCTTCCAGTGTTAATAGTTTCTGTTCTTGTAATTTGATCCAATCACTTAACCATACCAATGTACATGCTTTGTGGTATAATTGCAAATCAGGTAATCCCAGTCCTCCCTTTTCCGGTCTTTCAATCATTGTTTGCCATTTTATTCTTGCTCTCCAGCCGCTCCCTATAAAGTCTGATAAATCTTTCTTCCAGTTTCTGATTGAAATGTTACTGGAAATGATTGGTAGGTTTTGAAACAGAAACATAAGTTTGGGGAGTACCGACATTTTAATTGCTGCCACTTTCCCCATTAGCGAGAGATTCAATTTTGACCATACCACCAAATTCTCCTTGACTGTTTTCCATGTTCTTTTATAGTTGTTATCAAATAAATCTAGATTTCTGTCAGATAACCAAATTCCAAGATATTTAACCTTATGATCCAATTTACACTTGGACATTTGCTGCAATACACCCCGTTCTTTTTTATCTAAATTCTTTGTGAGAATTATCATCTTTTCCTTATTTATTTTGAATCCCGCAAAGGCTCCAAACTCTGCTACGGTTTCCAGTAAGTAGCCAATACTATGAGTAGGGTTCTCAAGAACAATAGCTATGTCATTGGCGAATGCCCTGATCTTGTATTCATGGCTTTTAATTCTTAAGCCCTGTATTCCCCCTTCCGTTCTGATTTTATTTAGCAGAATTTCCAATACCGTTATAAAGAGCAGCGGGGATAAGGGGCATCCCTGTCTAGTTCCTTTCTGGATCACTATTTCTCTAGTTCTTTCTCTGTTTATAATAATGTGAGCTTTTTGTTCTTTATAGATTTGTTGTATGTTATCCGTTAGAAACTGACCAAAATCCATCTCCTGAATCGTGCTGACTAAACAGCGCCAATTGATGTTATCAAAATCTTTTTCAGCATCTGCGAATACTATAGCTGCTTTGCGTTCGTTATTTTTTTCTAAGTATTCCAGTATGTCAACTATGTATCTGATATTAGACGATAGATTTCTGCCCGGTAAAAACCCACATTGAACTTCGTGAATTATTTGCCCTAGTACCGTTTTGATTCTGTTTGTTATCATACTAGCATAGATCTTGTAATCAACGTTTAAGAGAGATATAGGCCGATAGTTCTTTACATCAGCCTTGTCCTTCCCCTCTTTCGCTATCAATATAATGTTAGCTATCCTCCATGTCTCCGGCAATCCTTCTTTATGTGCCTGGTTGATGACTTCTAATAAATGTTCTGATATGTCCTCAAAGAAATTCTTATAGAAACTATCAGTGTAACCATCTGGGCCTGGTGCCTTCCCACTCTTTAGATCTTGTACTACCTTTGAGATCTCTTCTAGGCTAAATGGCTTGGACATATCTATCCTATGTTCTTCCAGAACGATCATGCCTTTATTATTCCTTATATATTCATTCATCTCAATGACCCAATCTTCATTCCGTGGCGATTCTCTGTACAGCTGAGAACAGTAGTCAATAAACACTCTTTTGATGTCATCCTGAGTCGTCTTCAATTCCCCACCATCTCTGATTTCATTTATTATCTTCTTTTCTTCTTCTTTTTTCAGCTTATAGGACAGCCACCTACCAACTTTGTTAGCCTGTTCAAATGTCTTTTGTTTGATTTTTTTTAATTTTTTCATCAATTTCCTCGACATTTTTGTTGTC
Source organism: Gambelia wislizenii (assembly GCA_030847615.1). Lineage (NCBI taxonomy): Eukaryota > Metazoa > Chordata > Lepidosauria > Squamata > Crotaphytidae > Gambelia > Gambelia wislizenii. The sequence goes on along the minus strand of JAUMIR010000003.1, from coordinate 46,751,339 downwards.
GATCGACCTTTTTAACAAAGATATTTCTTTAATCAGAGCTTTGTTCTGAGGGTTTGCCCTTAATTTGCGCTCCTTGTCACTTAATTTTTGTAGGAGATCTTGTTTGATACTCCTTTTCATTTTGGCCTGCTCAGCTCCCTTTTGTAGAAAATAGCCCCTCATGGTCACTTTAAAGGCATCCCATACTATCTTTGTTGCCACTCCTTTCTCCTTATTCTCTTTGAAGAACTGGGATATCTTTTCTTTTCTTTTTCTTTTTATTTTTCTTTATTTTTATTTCTATTATTTTATTTTTAAAATAAAGCTTCTATCCTTAATAAGCCTGTCTCTGAACCTCCATGTGTATTCCCTTTTGAAAATTTCCATCTGACAGCTGATAGGGTTATGATCTGAAGTAGTATTAGGGTTTATTTTCATCTCTTTGATTTTCGGTGTTAAAGTTTTCGAAACTCAAAACATATCGATCCTTGACATCGTTTTGTGAGATTCTGAATAGTAAGTGTAGCCTTTTTCCGTTTGATATTTAGTTGTCCATAGACCTGTTAAGCTCAGTTCTTCCATCATATCTAAACAAATCTTGGGAAGTCTACCTTGATTTTCTCTCGTCCCCTCGGATCTATCTCTCTTCCCATTTAGAACTCCATTAAAGTCACCTGCCAATATTAGCGATCCTTTCTCCAACTTGACCAGCTTAGATCCCAGGTCCTTGTAAAAGCGCTCTTTTTTCTCTAATGGACCATAAAGTGCTACAATATTCAAAACTTCATTTGGGCATTTAAGTTCTTTTCCAGTGGAGAAAACTTTTCTTTTTAAAGTGCTACAGGGACGGGAGTGGGGCGGGAGAGCAGATAGTGAGACGAGGACGCTATTTTTGTCCTCGTCCGATAATCTCTTTATTGATTGTGAGAACATTCCAGATGAATTATTGAAGACTAATATAGACAAACACTGTAGTGGGAGCACTCCTGTAATCCCCTTGTTTGTTTGCTTTATGGGCAATGGATTTTATGAAATGTTAGGCTACTTGGGCTGGGATCCTACATCACATGGACAGAGAGTAATGTTGAGCCTGAACAGTTGTAGGTGGACCTCCCTGTACCCTACCAGAATCAGCTTTAAAGCACTGGAAGATGCTCCCATGGCCATTTAATGCCAGGGGAAATCAGGAAAACCCTGGGTGTCATGCAGATGCAGCTGAAGAGAGTTATTCCCCTCCTGGATGGATTTGGGAGAATGATGTCAGCTCTGTTTCCAAGGCTGCAATTTTGCTAAAACTGGTTTGTTGATATGGACCAACACAGCTGCCTGCAGTTTGGGTCTGTCCTTGGGGGCATGGCTAAGTGGACTATTCAAAATTTACCACCATACCAATGGACAATTGTAAATGCAAATGAATAATGATTAATTTTTATCAATCAGAATTTTCAGGACAAATATGCTTTAGCCAAAACAACAACAAAACAAAACAAAACAAAACAAAAAAACAGAAAGGAAAGGAAAAAGAATGACATGTTAGGATACAAAGAAAATAAATTTGATGGGGCAGAAAACATCTGATACTTGTATATTGTCTTAAGAAAAGGCATGTCAAATATAGCAGTGTGTTCTAGATAAGTAAAGAAAAGAAAACCTTTATAATTTTTATTGGATGTCAAGTGCAGTCAAGAGCTATAGATAATTTGGATATTGCTGCGGTCTTTGTTTAATGTAGGAGCTATTTTTCCTTATCTGTTGGGAATTTTTCTCCCATAATTCTAACTGATCACTTATCTTACATAAACTGTCACTTGTCAGGACTCTGCAGATATGTCCCTGTGTGGGTTTGCAGAGAGATCAAGCAGTTATATTTGGCTAGGATCCAATGAACTAGTTTTGCATATTTAAACGAGTACTTGGATAAAGTGCATGGCAAATCATTAAAAAAAAAAAAAAAAACGGCCTAAATCCACTAAATCCAATTGTTAGTCACTGCTAAAGTAAAGCCATTGAATTAATGGAATGTACATAATTGTTGACTTATAAAGCTTCCATTGAGTTTATCAGCACTGGTCTACTTCAGTTTAGTTCTCTGTTAGAAACCCAATTTGGCCACTTGAAAAGAAAAAGAAAAAACCCTGCATCCAATTCTTTGGTTGTTGTCTTTTGGTTTATTACAGGAGTGGGGAACATTTGGCTCTGATACATTGCTGGACTAGAATTCCCATTTTATAAGTGTTTATGCTGGCTATTCATGATGGAGGTGTGGTTCAACAACACTGAGAGGACTATACTTTATCCAAGCCAGGTTTATCATAAGCTATTGCAGAGCATCATGAACTAGACATTATCTGAGAAAGTATCAGTCCTATATTACCACATAATTTTGGTATTAGAATTAAAACAGTGTGACAAGATATCACTATGTAACATTATCACATTTCAAGTTCCCCCTTTTCACCCTATGTCACCAGCTGATGCTTGCATACTCAATGAAACTCTGAACTGAAATTGCCATGGCCTGCATTTCTTAATACTAGACATTATGGGTTGGATGGATACAAAGTAGGGATTGAATGAATATTCCAAAATATTTAAAAAATGGTAAACAAACAAATGAACAAACACATGTTTCATGAGTGTTGGGAAATCCTGTCAAGGAGAATCCTAGAGTGACAAAAATTTTCAGATTTATTCTGTGCAAAATTTACTTGTGGTTTCATTGCACAAAAACTAGCATATATTTTTTTTGCTCAGGAAATAATTTATCTACAGAAATATCATTTTCTGCACAAAAAAATGCTCTTTCCTATGCAGAAAATGTGTTTTCAGTGTAAAAAAATGTTTTCTGTGCATGTGAATTTTGTACAGAGTAAGTCCCAAACTCTGAATAGTCTTTAAAACTGCAATTGTGAAGACTTTCTCACAGTAGGAAAAAAAAAACTGTTAAAATTTCTTGTTCCTTCCTTCAACAGTTAATGAAAAATTAAATCCCCAATACAGAGTTGTATAAGGAAGAATGTTGTGAACTAGATGCTGTCATAAATGGAAAGACATATTTTTCCCCCACTTGCCCTTCCCTCCTATTGCTTCCCATTCTCCCCAAAAACTACTGTGGAGGTTTTTCTAGGACAGATCTAATCTTATGAGGGAAAAAAAAAAAGACAGGAGGGGAGCACAGGGATACTGTTTTTGGAAGCACCAACAGGCAATCTCCATTTGAGCCTGAGATCTTTCTTCCTTTCTTACACACTCAAACTATCATATGGTGTTAGGGAATTGTTTTGGGTGATGCTGTGCAATGAACTGTGCGATGAATTTGAGATGAACTAAGCAGATGCTTTAAGAATTTCCAGAAAACATTTAATGTGCTTTGAGAACAAGCTATTTCATATGGGCAGCACTATAAAGTCTTCCCAATCTTCTTTTCACGTAGTAAAGAACACACACTATTTTCACTGTGCTGGAGATATAGTTCTGCTGCTGAGAATAGACAGAAGACATACCACTCAGGCAAGGATCATGGTTTACCACTGAGTCTGAAGACAAGTTCTCTGGAGATAAAGAAAACAGCCAAAATATTCCCAAGGAGAGATTGCTATTTTCAGCACCTTTCCTTCTTAAAGTAGGCCACAGGCACATGGCTTAGATTTTTTTTTTTCTATAAAAGCAAAATAAGAGAGGCTAGGAAATCTTGATTTCCTTCCTGCATTGAAGATAAATGCAGTCCCTTCACTTAGCTTTTCCTGAAATGCTGGGTCTCAATAGGTGGTTGAAGCAGTATTGTGAGAAAGTCACAGTTCACATAAGTGGGTTCTTTATTTATCTTTCTTAGTATAATGACACCAAAACATAACTGAATATGTGAAAGGTAATGTAAATAAACAACCTTGTATTATAGGATCTAAGCCTTACAGCAGTGTAGGGGTGTGGCACTAGGGGGGTGCAGAGAGGCTGAACCACACCAGGTGACACCGTCATGTGGAGGGGTGGCACCAGCCTTAGTGATGCCACAGGAGCAAGGATCAGTAAGCACAGCTTTGGGGCTGCACATCGGCCCAAGAGTGTTTTTTTACAATCCTTGACTCCTGCATATTCCTAGTGTTTCCTTTTTCAGGCCAAAAAAGAAAACAGGAAAAAAAAGTGGACCGTTCATTGTAGAAACTTCAAGGATCAGCAATTCACTTTTTAAATAAGTTGCATGCCCTCCCTGTATGGTTTAAAATAAACAAATATCAATTTTTCAAAACCAGAAGTGAACTTCCAGACAAGTCTGAGGCTCTTCTAGCCTAGTCTAAAGAAGAGTAAGCTCTTGCAAAATAGCTTTTTGGTTGCCAGTTGTTGTTACCTCTGTGTCCATTCACACCACTTTTTTTGGGGGGGGGTATAACAATTTTTTGGCATTGCACTAGTCCTCCAATGCAAAGGTATTAAAGACTCTGAGTGCTCTTGGGTCCATTTTTCCATTTATGAATGTGTCTTTCACATGGAATTGTACATGGGAGAGAAATCTATACTGAATTATTGCCTTCTACAGATTTTCATTGGATCTTTAGCGTTCTCCCTCTATAGTTTGCCTCTGGTGAAATATCTTGGAAACCTGAAGCTGACTTTCCCTTGAAGGCAACTGGGTTCATTCCAACTGTCTTTGTATACACTTCCCCTCCTCTTTTTATCCTGAGATTGTAAAATTTACTTATACTATATCATTCCTTTCTTCAGGAGATGGGAGTAGCAGATTTATCATCTATTGTCAGCTATAGCTCAAGGCTCTAGTCAACCACCCAATATATTAAAAACTTAGACATATTGCTACTTTTTGCCTGCTCCTCAATACTTTTCACACACAGGTACAATATGTGGAAACGTATTTCTCAAATGCTTTCCCCTTCTGCCAATGCTAAGTAATAGCCAGTTTAAAATCTGCATCTTCCATTGCTGCTACATAATTTAGTTTGGCAGACACTTCCTCTGAATATTGTTTGAGTGAAGTTGATGCAGCCATTCACTCCATTCCCATTTCTTTCCCACAGATTAAAAAAAAGGATTTAACTTCTCCCAAGATAGCAGCCACCTTTTCCAAAACAAAAGGATGTGTGTTCTCTTTTGAGGTTAGGTGCATACATCTTCTTCTAGGCACAGATAATCAACTTGTTCTAGTACAGTGAGACCCCCATATCTGCAGAACCAATATCCGTGGTTTCAGTTATCTGTGGGACCCAAAACAGGGACACATACCATACAGTTATCCTAGAAAATTCCTAGAGAAGCATCCTCTCTAGACATCTTCTAGGTCCTCCAAGGCAAATCTATGGTATTTTTTACTACAAATACATTACTTTTCATAGGGTTTGCTGTTATCTGAGGTTTCCAGTACCCACGGTAAGTCTGGGAACTGAACCCCCGCAGATATGGGGGTCCAACTATATACCTTAAAATTTACTGTTAGCCTTCTGGGTTTAAAAAGAGATTCTATTCTTTCAGATTGAAGAAAAAGTATATCGTTGTGTACTTTTTAAAAAAGAGGATAGGAAACAGAATTTAGAGGTAAACGAAGACTAGGAAACCTTTTTTTTTTTTTGGTGGAATTCATTCTCTCAGGAATAATCTGTCAGGGGCTGCATACTGCTGGTGGGTGAGGATGAATCAGAGCTGGATGGGTCCAGATTCAAAAGTGGGAAGAGCCAACCTTTCCCTGACCCTTTTTGTATCTGTTTCCCTATACACTGGACTACCAGGAGACGGATAGGCAGCTCTTGCTAGAAATCTGAAGTTCTGCTTATCTGGAGAGGGCCCATAGCATGAAATACTAGAATGCGCATGGCTGACAAGAGCAGTAGCTGTCTAAGGACTGGGGCCTTCTGGGAGGTGTCATCCAAAAAAGTAATATTTCCAAGCGGAAAGATGGTCACTTGAAATTAGCACTGACATCTCCTCCCTACATATATTGCTTCATTTTTGCAGAATCAGAAGTGGTAGTACTAGTACCCTAATCTGGAGGTGGTCTATTCACGAGCATTTCCTGCCCTTCATTGTAGGTGGCTTCTGTATATCTTTAGTAGGATTCCTTAGCTGATCTCAGGGCCTTGCCCTTCTTCTCTTGTCCCCAGGATGAGGGGGAAGAATCTCAGGATGATGGTACCATCTTGAAAAATGTGTGCATTTGTGTGTCTATTCTCCTTAGGTTTTTTTGTTTGTTTGTTTAAATGAACGGAATACTTTGAGCAACTGTGCTTGATGCTTAAAGTGTCATGCTTAATGGCTTAACCGGGGTCATCCCTTGGTCACAGGTTTTGGCTCTGCAGTTTCAGGGCTTGGAATGGTACTAATCTGATTACCTTAGTCCTTAAACCCAGCTTCTGTTAGAAACTGTTCTTTTCTCTTAAGCTTCCTCAGGAAACTAAAGAACCACATATTTAATGTAAAGAGGCAATGGTCTCATTCTAGATAATGACACAAGGTCACATATGCTCATTAATGTATTAATGCATTAATGTATTAATGCATTAATGTATGGAAAAGATTTCCTGACTACTCTCACTTCAGTTAAATCCTGAGTGTAGGCGTTATTTTAATCTTTCAGATGTGTTCACTGAAATGCATAGAAGGAGTCTCTGTTTAAGCTAGAGAAAGGCTTCTATTGTAGCCCCCTTGTTCTTCAGCTTCTTAGCATTTTTCAAAATGTATTTAAGATAAAATTATGGCCACAGTGAAATCAGCAAAGCTTTTATGCAGTATTAGATGACTCTGCTCAATAGCTTTCACCTCAGAAAAAGAATGAGCAAATGCAGGAGATTTAGATTGTAAACTCTTCAGTCCTAATGGGCATCTCTTTACAGGTAACATTTTTTTTTAGACAAGGACAAATAAAACAAACCTTGGAAAAGTTGCTTTTGGGGGCTACATTTCTTAGAATCCCGCAACTAATATAGGCAGTTCCTATGCTGGCTCAGGGATATTGAAACTGTAGACCAAAAACTGGCTCAGGGATATTGAAACTGTAGTCCAACAGCAAAAATGTTGGTTTTTTAAGCTAGATGCCAAAGTGTTCTATTGGATCTTGGTTAATAATAATGGCAACTAACTACTTGGAGGGGATTGGAGCAGTAACTAATTACTTTCAAATTGTACCCATGTGGCTGCTGTTCAAACTATTAATGTTCGTAGTCAGTTTTGGAGAGCCAGCATCATATAGAGGTTTGAGTGTAGGACACTATGGAGACCAGGGTTCAAATCCCCACTCGACCATGGAAACCCATTGGGTGACCTTGGGCAAGTCATCTTCCCTCAGTCTCAGAGGAAGGTAATGACAGCCCCCACCGAACAAATCTTGCCAAGAAAACCCCGTGGTAGGTTCACCATAAATTGGAAACAACTTGAAGGGACACAACAAGTTAGTTTTTAGTAACAATATTTTTATAGACACACAAAATAGAGAGGTTACCCAAATGGTAAAAAAACTCATAGAATGCGAGGAGAATTCTACCTATCTTAATGGCATCCTGCCTGATTTTGCCATATTGTGAAGGAGGGGGGCCAAAACCAGCAAAAACCTTGCCAGAAAAGCCTTCGTGGCTTTTCCCATCTTAAAAAAAAAAAAAAAAACAATACGAAGGTGCACATTTCTGCTTGTTAGGTCAAGCAAATAGATCTGATTTGCTTGCCCAAGTGAGAGAAAATGCAAACCTGATTGGCCAGATGATCACAGGGGGTGGGGCTGGCTTACAGGGCAAGTGCCCATTGCTGTTATGTTGGATTTCCACCTTAGTGAGTGATTGCTAAGGTGATAAACGGTGGGTTTGTATTAACTTTCTCTTTTTTCAGAAGGGTGAAATATTGCTTGTGTGCACCATAGAAATAGGGTGGGTTTTAAAAAAAGTTTGGCCTTGAGCAATTCACTCATGGCTGCTATCTCAGCTACAGGCATGCAAAGTTTATGGGGGCTGTAAAACCATTAAGACAGGTCATAGCTATTGCAACTTGCTAATACTGTGGAGCATTCCATTTCCCCCCCTCCATTTAGACAAGCCCAGCGATTTCACCATTCACTTCAAATGAGAGCCCAGATTCATGCTCTAAAACGAATGGGCATGTTCAAAGTGCCCACCACCCATCTATGGAGGAAATCAGAAAGTTTAGTCTTGTAGGAACCCTGGCCTTGAATATTTGAGTGCACTGGTAACATGGGATTAGAGTAACTTTATTTAGTGGATTTAGATCAATTTATAATGTGATATGTGAACAAGGAGACAACACTAGAAAGCTATTAATTTAGATACATCATAGAGGCATTTAATAAGCAGATAACTCATGTGTTTAAGGAGATTTTCAGACAACACTGTTATAGTGTTACTATTCCACATTATTTGCTATGGCTGCTTCCTGTGGAATCCTGTGATTTGCAGTTTAGGGAAGGGAATTTGCAACTCAGCCAGAGAGATCTTAGGCCTCACTAAACTACAAACCCCAGAATTCCACAGGAGGAAGCCAGAGCAGTTAAAGTGGAATAGTAACACTATAACAGTGTAGTCTGAAAATCTCCTAAATCTCCATTTGTAACTGTACAGGGTATGATATATAATTCAGATGTGCTGAAAAACCACAAACTTTTGCACTCCACAAAAGAGACAAGCATTTGTACTTACTATGTGAGAACGATAGCCACAGCATCATTTAGGACACTTTCACCAAAAAGGAGAGTGTAGAGATCTGTATCAACATGAAGTTCATGGAAAATAGCCAGGACGGTCACTAGAAAGAAATAACAATAACATCATGCTCAGATAGCTTTGATTGTATGAGATAGTGCCTGCTCTCCAAAAAAAGAAAAAAAAATATTTATATCATAATTGTTGTGCATCAATGAATAATACTACTCAAAAAATGTACAGCATAACATACAATTTCCCCTAGTTTCTGAACAGTATTACACCAGCTTGCATCTCTGAAGATCAGCTCTCCCCCATCTGTGTCTTCCAGATGGTTGAATAACAACTCCCATCATCCTCATACTGAGGATGGAGCAAGCTTGTTTTCTGCTGCTCCAGAGACTACGACACGGAGCAGTGGGTTCAAACTACAGGAAGAGAGATCCCACCTAAACATTAGGAAGAACTTCCTGACAGTAAGAGCTGTTCAACAGTGGAATGTGCTGCCTCGTAGTGTGGTGGAGTCTCCTCCTTCGGAGGTTTTTAAACAGAGGCTGGGTGGCCATCTGTCAGGAATGATGTGATTGTGTATTCCTGCATGGCAGGGGGTTGGACTGGATGGCCCTTGTGGCCTCTTCCAACTCTATTTTCTATGATCCCTATGCAGCCAGGTTGTATCTGGAGGGCACCATTTGTTAGGGGTGGGGTGGGAAGTCTGCTTTCAGCAAACTGGGGAAGTCTGCTGTTGATGGCTGCTATTTGGACACAAATTGTTCATTCATTTTATCATGACCTCCTTTCCTCCCAACAGATAGCAACATCCATCATGACAAAGGCCAGTGTTCTTGTGGCTGAAGCATATTTTGGAAAGGTAGAAAAGTGGGGACATCTTTAATGTACAAGCACTGTATGTTCTACTACAGTGACTGAAAAATATGCAAGAACATATTTGGTAGGACTTTTCTGATTAATTCCTGGCCTCAGAGGCTCCTGGCCCTTTTTAGTCTGCTGGCTATTTATTATTTATTATTTTAATGTGATTTTATATCAGTTGTTTTAATGTATTTGGTTTAATATCTTTTTATGGAGGAGGGGGGGTGGTGTTTGGAGATTTTAAATTGTATTGGTATTTTAATTTTTGTAAGCCACCCCGATTGTTTTAACAGAGGGGCGGGATAAAAATTATTATTATTATTATTATTATTATTATTACATAAAAATAATGAGGGCCATTTTGTCACCAAAGGGAGAGTTGCCACTGTTTCCCACTCTCCTCAGTTCACTGTCTGAGACAGGTGGCTCAATGAGTCTTATAGTCTTATAGTTGGGCTAGCTTCTCTTCTCAAGGAGTGTGTTTAGATAGTGTGTTTAGATTAAGAGGAAAAATATATTAGTGTTAGGATAGATAGTTTTGTTTTTGTATTAGTAAGAAAAGAGGAAAACAATTATTATTTTTGTGTTATTGTTACGGCCTTTTGCAGTCGGGTGTATTTTTCGGCAGAATGGTCTTATTCCAATAAAAAATGCCTAATCCCCCCCCCCAAAAAATTTCTGATTCTCATTACCTTAACTCAGAAGTACATATGCTTAGGTTTGTAGGCTTTTCCTTTCATTCTGATCTCTTCTTCTAAAATGTGATAGAGTGTCAAGTGTGGGAATAATAAATTATAAATGTGAAGTATGAAAAAAAAACCTGGTTTGAAACAAGTAGTGACTAGAAATTTGTTGCTTTTTCTAATAACACATTATGTCACATTATGATCGTAATTTAACATCACTACTTTTGTGGTACAACTGTTACTTTTAAAGTTACTTATATAGTTAACAAGGTTCTGACCAGTTAAATGGTAAAAGAGGAACAGGACATTATTCAAGTGCTCTCTTGTGCTGTACCTCATACTCAGCTGTGTTCTGTTGTGGGTGCTGAGATGATGAAGAAATAGATATGAAGGGAGTGTGTGCTTTTACTACAGGACAGTGGCTTGCAGGTTGCAGGTTTTTAAAAAAGCTAACTAAAACCAACTAATTTAATTACTTTTGTGAAGTAAAGTAATCCTTTAAAAATTGTAACCATAATGGCTATCTAAGAGATACTTCCAGATGAGGCTTTTACTGTGTTTCTCCATATTTAATCCATGGAAGTTGATAGGAAATCCAGACATTATCTTTTTCAATTTGCAGCCTTCCCAAGTTTTCCCATTCTTTTTTCCATCCCCCCCCCAAAAAAAATTGGAATACTTGCACTGTGCCCTTTAAAGGAACACCTTCCAAATACCCTAAATATATTTGTACTCTTGGGAAAATAACTGATCATTTTTTTTAAGCATTTTTCCAAGATCTATAAAAACGTACATTGAAATGCATAGTGTTAAGTCACTAGACACTGCATTTTCCCCCCGTCTTTTACTCATTCTTGTCCTAATCAGTTTTCAGGGGATTTTCAAGCATCTTTCCTGGCATCTTCCCATGTTTGCAGGAATCATGGAACATTTACACCTCATCGCCATGCTGCTATCATCAAGTTGTGGCATGCAAAAAAGATTTTAGGGCCAAATAGGAGAGTAAAATGCTTCAATGTGCATTTTAAAAAATGCAAACAGCATCAGCTGGGGTGGTTAATTATTACTGGGATTACAACAGGGACAGAAGAGATAATTTATCATCTCTTTTCCCTATTGTAACCCTTAGGAAAATCACACCATGGCCATGTCTAGACAGGCTATTTACTCCTGTCTTGCCCCCATCTTAGAGCCTTGAAGTCCAAATGATGCAGGGCTTTTGCCCCACTTTGCCCCCAAGCAATCCTCATGACCCCTGGGGCAAAGATGGGGTAAAACCTGATAAACTGTTACAGCAAAATACCAGCAAAAAGCTTTCTTTTCAGAAGAAATAGATTGGGCCCCGTGGGACCCCAGAAGCCCGTAACGGCCCACTAGTCCATTGCTGCAGCTGCCATCTCCATCACCCATTCTGAAGCCAAGGTTGGCCAAACGCAGGGGGCCTGAATCACATGCCACAGGCCTCCTGCCTGGACAATGGGATGCAGGCAGTGGTGATGACATCTGCAGGGATGGCATGGCATGGCATGACAGTCTGGATTCCATCCCATTTTGAGCCAGCAACGAGGGAGGAACAGGCCAGATTCGTGGTCAGGAATATGCTGGCAGGGGTCTGGTGTATTCTGGCCCGTGTTGATGAGCCCCATGCCTAGTATGGCTTTTAGTTAAGTTGCACAGCAATGTTACCAAGGAAAATTGTTCTAGTAGCTTATCTTTTAGAAAGTGTACCTTACTCATTCATCTAAATAGAATTAATCAATCTCTTTTAGTTATTACATTATTAAAGGCCTGCAGCTATATAGTTTTTGAAGATTTTAAAAGATGGATTGCCATATCAGCATTTCTTTCACGTAAACGGTGAATGTTTTTTTTTTTCTCCCTGCCAGGAATTCCTTATAAATATTTCTAATGACATGTAAGGTTGGAAAATTACAGAGCACCTCACTGTGTTCACTTCATTGCTGCTCACTCTGGTACACAATTGTGCAATCAACTGTATTGCTATAGCAAAGGAAGCCCAGGATTTAAGAGTGCCCCCAGGGGTGCCAGGTTAGCATCTGACATTTCACGAGAAGCTGCCTTTTCCTGTACTGGAACTATTGGTGTTTAAAATACACCAATCATCATTTTGCATAGGTAATTACTTCTTGAGCAGGAAGATTTTTAGGAATGTCTTATTGACCTCATATTGGTATTCATAATTTCCATATTATGATCCATGTTAACAGAGCAACCTTGAAGTACATAGCTTAGAAGTACAATTCCCAGAGATCAGAATAAGATCAAGAGGTGACGTTCTATGTTTATTGAAGAAAAAGAATTACTGTAATCACCTGGTGAAGAGGGCCAATTTATAGCTGGCTATTCCTCCTATTCCGCCCCTCCAATAGTTAATTAAAATTGCTTAGCTACCATTTTAGACACCATTACATCCTAATTTGTTAGTGAGCTGCAAAATTGTGTCTCCAACTGTTGTGTATTATCTGTTGTAACTTGACTATGGTATTCTGGTTCAACATAGGTGCTGGTGACACACCTGGTTTATTAACAATATTTTCTATGGCTCCCAAACAGGGCTATTAATACAGGCCTGAAGCAGGGTTTCTCTTAGCTAAGGAAACAATGGAGGAATCTAGAGTGTATTTAACGGGATAACACATAATGCAAACATCACTACATTGCACCTGTACTATCCTTCTGAATGTACCTTTCTTGCTTGGGGACACTTCTATATGTCATATTCATACAAAACAACCCCCAAGATGCCCCTTCCAAAAGCCTTCTGTAACTATTGTTATGAAATTTTGCATGTTTGTTACTTAGGATGTCCTGGACAGTTTTGGTCATTTTCATAACAATACTCCACAAGAAACTTTGGGGAATAAATGCAGCCTATTTTTATTCCTTCTGATTTTGAAAAGATATTCTTGCACAAAAATACCTGGTCCTATTCATCTGAAACTTGGAAGCCCAAGTTTCTTATAGATTTGTAGTAACGTTGACAACTTCATTGCAATTCTGTTGATAGATTTAAAAAAGGTTATGGGCAATTCCATTTTTAAAAATCAAATTTAATAAACATGTAGCACAAGTATGTTTGGCAGGCTTAACAGTCCTTTCCTGTGTAACTGCTACACCTGGAAAAGCCTTACAATTTTGACAAAGGATTTTTTTCAAATGGTTGAAAAAAACCACGAGGAGGTGGGGAGAAGAATGGGGCTGTCACGCTTACACAGACCCATTTCAGATGACATAGTCCTCCTCCCTTCTCCTCCTGACCTCCTCTGGACCTTCCCCCATGCTGCTCGCACCACTTTTTACTGATGGAAAACCTCTGTGAATAAAAAGCAGCGTGAGCAGCACAGGGGAAGGTCGGGAGGAGGTTGGAAGGAGGATCGAGGAAGACTGCGTCATCTGAAACAGGGCTGTGTAAGCACAACAGCCCTGTTCTTCTCCCGACCTCCTCGTGGGTTTTTCCAACCGTTTGAAAAAGTCCAAGGAGAACAAAATGTGTGGTTAGTTGGAATTTATAGTGAAAGTCAATAGCATACATAAATCTCTGGATACCCACAATTTCATTTGGATTTGGGACCTAAATCAAACTGAACAGTGCTCCAAACTAATTAGGCTGTGAAGTCGAAGGCTTTCATGGCTGGCATCTGTAGATTTTCCTTGTGTTTTTTTTTCCCCCAGGCTGTAAGGCCGTGTTCTGGAAGAGTTTATTTCTGATGTTTTGCCTGCATCTGTGGCTGGCATCTTCAGAGAGATGCAGGTGAAATGTCAGCAATAAACTCTTCCAGAATAAAGCCTCACAGCCCAGAAAAAATCAAGAAAGATCTAATTAGGCTGTTTTTAAAATGCAAGGTCAGAATCTGAACCTAATCTTATGGTTATTCATTACTTTTACGTATTTGAAATTGAGACTGTGGCAGTTGGTTAGCCCAAGAAAAAGATGGAGGTATGCATTCTGCAGTTTGCAGATAATGAATGAATTAGTATGCCACTGCTATACAAACTGGCACAATCTGGCGGATCTCAACTTTTGCCATAATTCAACTTTGCATTCTAAATCTACTGCCCTCTCTCCATGGTTCTCTAGAATCTGTTCTACTGTGAAAAATTTGTACTGAATGTTGAACTGTGACAAAAGTTGATCTGTTTTAGCAATAAAATTGTATTTTTAAAAAATTATACCAACAGACATTTCTCAAACATTGAATACTTTATTGGAAGCAATACCTCTGCTTCTAAAAGTATCAATGTGATGGGTTCTCAAACTTTTGATGGGTTCTCAAACTTGTTGTCAGATACAAAAACTGCATTCATATACTTAGGAAACCATCAAACACAAAAACTTACTGAACCAGACCAATGACCTCTCCAATGACCTGGAGCAGCATTCTATTCACACAGTAGCTAATCAGTTTCCCCTGGGAAGTCCATCAGCAGGACATGAACACCTCCATCTTGTGCTCCCAAGTCTCTGATATACAGGGGCATACGACATTTGATACTTGAGATGTTATGTATCCACCATGACTAGTTACCATGGATGGTTCCATCCTTCATTAATTTATTCAATCCACTTTTAAACCCCTCCAAGTTGACAGCCATAACTACAACCTGTGGTGGTGCATTCCATCATTTAACTACATACTGTGTTAACAAGTACTTCCTTATATTTGTCCTGAATATCCCACAATTTACCTTTAGTAGACGGCCCTAAGTTTAAGGACTTTTTCAAATGGGGGGGAACTCACCGAGGTCAGGAGGAGGACGGTGCTGTCCTGCTTACAGCACTCTGTTTCAGATAACTCTGTCCTCCTCCTGACCTTCCCCCGTGCTTCCTCCATGCTGCAGGCATGAGAAATGCACCACTTTTTATTGACGTGGGTTCTCTGTTAATAAAAGCGGCACATTTCTCACGCCTCCAGCACAGGGGAAAGTCGGGAGGAGGATTACGTCATCCAAAATGGAGCACTGTAAGCGGGACAGTGCTGTCCTCCTCCTGACTTTGGCGGGGATTTTTTCCCCATTTGAAAAAGTGCCAAGAGTTATGAAATAGTGAGAGTAGCTTCTCTCTATCTATTTTCTCCATGTTAGGTAAGGTAGATTTATACTCGCCCACACT
The DNA here is from genome assembly GCA_030847615.1 of Gambelia wislizenii. Lineage (NCBI taxonomy): Eukaryota > Metazoa > Chordata > Lepidosauria > Squamata > Crotaphytidae > Gambelia > Gambelia wislizenii. The sequence goes on along the minus strand of JAUMIR010000003.1, from coordinate 46,736,025 downwards.
GTCCTTTAGGAAGATTTGATGGGTTGCAGTCTTATATCATAATCCTCTAGTTTTGATTTGTGACCTGTGGAAGAACAATTTTCATTTGAAAAGAACAGGGGAGACTTATAAGCCTGCAGATAAGAAAATCTATCAGTTTTGTTTGCTCCCACATTCGTTTTTGTACAAAAAACACAAGCTCAATCTCTCCCAAAGATGAAGCATGCATGTCTGGGTAAATTCCTAAAAAAGCCAAAACAACTGAAGTGAATTTCTCCCTCATATACCAAATTCAATAGGTACAGCTGATTATAGAATGGAGAGGACAGTGTTGTACACGGTTGCCATATAAATGCTAAAGATGAGGGGAAAAGAGGTGTCAATTTTAATTCAGCACTAATATGTTTGAATACATAGGGATTCAAATTTTAAAGAGTTGAGCACTCAGTGCTCTGGACCTGAACAGACATATCTACCAATTTTAGTTTCTCCCACATTCTATTTTTTAAATGTCAAGATTTTTCCACTATAAGCATGGACATAGCTATGAATTTTGAAATTTCTTACCAGAACTGAACTGAAGTGAAATCTATCACTATCCCTATATAATAGCGGTGGGAATGGGAATCATTGGGAACTTCCAGATATTATTGGACAGCAAATGCTAACAGAGCTAGCAAGCATAGGTGATAGTGAAGAATGCTGGGAGTTGCATTCCAGCAACATATGGAGAGCCACATACTTTTCCAGAATGGAGATAAAGCCATAGAATTGTACTTGTGCATACAGACATAGATCCAGAATCTATACATGAGGTTCAAACCTATACAGAAAAACTGGAAACATAAAAAATGTAGAGGTCTAGAACAATCAGGCATAAAATTCCCTCCCACTCAGCAGTCCCTTCAATATTAATGTGACTGCCTAACAATACAAAATTTAAATTATTATGCTTGGTTATTTCATGTTCTGTTTCATATCCTGTAAAGGTACATATTAACTGATACCGAGTCTGGCATAATCAGTTCCCACCGAAATCTAATAAA